>CM057827.1:18355967-19605967 GCA_030068075.1 Paguma larvata | reverse complement strand
GATCGGCACCATAAACTCTCGTTTCCCATCTTTACTGTCCTTACCTTAATCCTTCTTTTGTGATATGTTCTGTAGACAATAGATTGGGGGGAGAAGTTTCCCTGAATCTCCCTGAAGTGCTAGGAATACATTACTATTGTGATTTTAATCATAAACCAGTCTGACTTCTGCCTGGATCTTATGAAGGAATTGTCTCTGAATAAACCACAGTGCCTCTCTCAATTTCTTGATTCAAATGGAATATCTCCTGCATCATTTTCCCTATTAAGTTAAAAATACATATTTTTCTAACATCTCTGTGCAGACAAAGTCTTAGACACTCACTTGTATTGTGGAGGAAGTTTAGAGAACGAGGGCAGAGAGGGAAAATTAATGGTGTCAAGGCAGGTGACTCCAAGGTTTTTAAGTGAAGTTTTTTTTAAGTCTATTTACTTTGAGAGAGAGAGATAGTGCAAGTGACAAAGGGGGAGAGAGGGAGAGACAGAATCCCAAGCAGGCTCTGCACTGTCAGTGCAAAGCCCAATGTGGGGCTTGAACTCATGAACTGTGAAATCATGACCTGAGCTGAGATCAAGAGTCAAACACTTAACCAACTGAGCCACCCAGGCATCCCTGAAGCTTTAAGGAATCTGTCTCCATGGGGGGTGGGGGGACAGGAACAGTGAGACAAGCAGCTGGACCTTCAAGGCAAAAGAAGATTAATAAAAGCTGATGTGAAAGGTGAGATTTCCTCTCTTGTCCACTCTGCCCCACCCATAGCTCCCTGACCTATAGTGGACCAGTCCTGTGGTTTGGGGTAAGGTGGTTCTGAGGGCCAGGGTGAGAAAAATGCCCCCACGAGGGGTCCCAATGGCAACCTGCTCACTGTCTTTCCTGGAGAATGAGCATTCAGCTTCTGGTGCTTTGGAAATCCAACCCAGCCCCTGACGAGGGAGTTATTATTGGCACGTTCTTGAATTTTATCAGTGTTTTTAAGCAGTGATCACTGAGTGACATGCAGAAGTCCAAGAAAAGGCTGTAAGCACTGGGAGATTAATCTGCTTGCTCTGGGCCAGCTTCCACATGCCAAATGTTTGGGTCAGGGTCAGATCAAGGCTGCAGATGGTCGCTGGCAGAGAGCTACTATTTTGGGGGCACAGGTCATGGGAAAGACTTACAGTTCAAAGTTGGCTTCTACGTCTGTCCCATGACTTTTCCTTCAGCCTCATGTATCACAATCATCAACAATCCATCAAATTTGAGGAAATCCTTGTTGCTTAAAGGCCCTGATGTTATACGGCTATAGAAGCCCACAGGATTGAGGAGAGGGCAATGTCAGAGCTCTCCTGCCTCTCATAGAAGGAGAAAGAAAAAGGGAAACATTTAAATATCATGTTATGTTCTATCTAGCTATATATTTTTCAATCTCTGATTTGAGCTGAGTTTTAGGAATTCTGTCCCTTTCAAAAACGACAGCTGCAAAGAGTGCTGAAGACCACGTCGATGTATCTTATTAGAAGTTATATGTTCAGATTTCATTCTTTTTCTTCTTTTTTTCATTTTTTTAAAGTTTATGTATTTATTTTAGAGGGAGAGAGGGGTGGAGAGAGAATTCCAAGCAGGCTTCTCACTGACACAGCACAGAGCCCAACGTGGGGCTCGAACTCATGAACCATGAGATCATGACCCGAGCCAAAATCAAGAGTCAGATTTTTTTATTTAATTTTATTGTTTATTTATTTTTGAAAGAGAGACAGACAGAATGGGAGCCAGGAAGGGACAGAGAGAAAGAGGGAGATGCAGAATCAGAAGCAGGCTCCAGGCTCTGGGCTATCAGCCCAGAGCCTGATGTGGGGCTTGAACCCATGAACTGTGAGATCATGAGCTGAGCCAAAGTCAGATACTTAACTGATTAAGACACCCAGGTACCCCAAGAGTCAATGTTTAACCAAGAGACACCCAGGCACCCCTAAATTCAGATTTCCAAAGGGCAAAGATCTGAGTTTTGAGATGGTTCATGTTGACCTTAAAAATAAATCTGCCAGTTTTTATACAGTCAAAAGAGGAGATTATTTGGGGAATAGCAGAGAATTGTAATCCAGGACATGTAAGCTACTGCAAAACCATGGAAAAATCCCACTGAGCAAAGAACACCCTTTTATAGAGAAAAAACAGGGAATTTGGGATGGCTGTCATAAACACAAAGTCCATTAGAAGAAATTAGGAGTTGGAAGTATAATTGCTTCTCATTGGCTAAGTTATGACAGCCGTTCATTGGCTGGGTTATTGCCAAGGAAGGAGGTAAGTCTTTCTGCTTCCCGCTGGAATAGTAAAGTAGTAGCCACATCCCACTCTTCCTGGTCCAGGATTGACCAGGAGTGCGAGGGTGTAAGAGCTCCCCCTGCTGGCCCCTAACTCCATTCTAAAGAAGTTTTCTTTTATTAATTTCCACAATATCTATCAGTTAATTTTCACTTATTTTAATATTAAGTATAGAGTTCTACATTTGAATATGGGTATTATTCTACTGTAATAGCCTGTTTGTTTCTAATTTTCCCAGTGGATTATAACGCCATGAGGACAGAGACTGTATTTATCTTGTTTACCCCTGTGTAGACAAGGAGTCTTTACAGCGGGATATGCAAAAAAGTATGGTACATGAAGACAAGAGTAGAACTTCTATTTATTTTTCTTACCTAATTTCTGGGAGGATAAAAAGAAGCTTTAGTAACATTGAGTGTATGGATATATGGATTGGCAATGACACACTCGTTATGTTCAGAAGTGGTAATGGTAACAAGTGATCCCAAGAGAAGACAACTCCAGTAAATTGTTAATTTACTCCCCCAGCTCCTGGCCTCCGACCCAGCATCATTCAGACTCACTACCTGGCACTATGATTTGTCTGACTAACCCCAGGACCTCTCTCTCAGGATGTACCCTCATCCACTTTCTTTCTGATCCCAGCAAACTGGATGTCAGACACTGGTAGTGCAATCTGTCAATCCTTCGTGATCTTTATCTAGAGCCTTACTGTTAATGAACACAACCTTCCAAAATGTAGGTTGGAAAATAGGCTGACATCAGTCAGCCAACTAGGATTTATCAAACACCTAGTATGCCAGGAAGAGGGATATAAAGATAGTCATAAGGGAAAGGCCCTTTCCTCAAGGAGCTCAACTAGTTAGGAAAAGAAGTCACGTAATTATAAAGGTGGCTGACATTTAGAGAGGCAAGGATGGCGATTGTACATGCTTTCTTCAAAAGGTATCATTTCCCGAATGCAGTCTTATTTTTTCATGTTTATTTGTTTTTGAGAGCGAGAGAGAAGTGGGGGGAGGGGCAGAGAGAGAGGGAGACCCAGAATCTGAAGCAGGCTCCAGGCTCTGAGCTGTCAGTACAGAGCCTGACTCAGGGCTCAAAACCCACGAGCTAATGGTGAGATCATGACCCGAGCTGAAGTTGGACTTAACCGACTGAGCCTCCCAGACGCCCCTCCCTAATGCAGTTTTAAAGGAAGCACTGCCGTTAACAGCATCAGGTCTTCCATCACCCCAGATTCCAGGAGTTCTTGTCAATATAGTGTTAGAATTAACCCTTCCAGGCCTAGACCAATGTCAGTATATCTTTCGTAGATAGAAACAAAGGGGAAAGGATACATACCTGGCTGATCCAGTGAGTCAGGAAATCAGCCTGTCAACAAGAATCTAAGGAGCAAAGATTAGACTCCTAGATTAGGAATCAGGCACCTCACCTCCCAGAGCTCATTCCGGTAAGGTAAACAGACTGGCTGCATTATCTGTCAATCTACAATGGTTACAGGCAATATCGCCAATGCCCAATTTTATGTTTCATTAAGATTTCAATTAATCTCTTCCTCATTTAGTCTCGAAGAGGGATTGATCTGCCTTTAAATAAATACCACACAATCTTTCACTTTCAAAAGGCACACAAGCTTAATATTTGATTTATGTTCTTTGTCATGTCCAGAAACAGCATCTATTCTATTTCTCTAACTATATCGACTTTGCCAGAAATTGTAGTTCTGAGAGTTTTCCTCTATGTTCCTAAGAAGAGAATTTTTCTCTGTTTGAATCATATATTTCCCAACAGTTTCACACCTCTTTGTGAGTATACAGACTTTTAAAAACTGTACTGATTAAGTAAAATGTGCCAGAAGATACCCAAAGTTCTCTTTGAGGCACCCGAGTCTCCACATCTAACAGGAACAAAAGGTTTTGCTTTTTCTTTAAGCCCAATAGGATATGCTGCCACTCAAGTAACCATGAAAAGAGTGAGCTGCCAAAAGAACCTCTGGTAATTTTTATGTCTACAAAATGAGTGGGGCAATTTATGTTTTTCCATAGCCTGCGTCTCTCTAAATAAAAAGAACATCTAAGAGGAGAAAATAGGTTATTCAGGTCCCATAGTTAAATCATTTAGATTTTTTTTTAATATAAGTAACAGAAAACTCCACTCTCAATGGTTAAACAATAAAGGGCTTTCATCTACCATGCAACAAGAAGTCCTAAAGCACTTTGGTTTTCCGTTGCCCAACAATACCATCAAAAACCAGATTCTTTTCTTCTTAGAGTGTAGACTCTGTCTCAGCCTTGATGCATTATGATAGAAAGATGGCTGCAGCAGCCTCAAGCAACACTTCCTCACATCCCCATACCCGAAAGCTGTGAGACAGAATGTTCCATCCAGAAGTCCTGCAAAAAGGCTTTCCTCACATTTCATTGACTGGCATTGATTACACACCCATTTCTAAGCCAGTCACTGGCCTGGAAATTGGTATTATTATGATTCAATCCCCTAAATCATCCATATGACCAATAAATGCCCAAAATTCGATTTCCATTAGCAAGGAGGAAGGGCGTTTATGTAGGCAAACCACAGCTCTTGTGCACAAGACCAGCTGATGGATGAAGAGGTGGGGGTGGGATGGAGATTGACCCGAGCAGCTTTGAGGAAGACATACAACTCTCACTTTATGTTAGCTGAGCTTTCAACCACTGGAGCCATTCCATTAGCTCCAGTGACAATAACTGAGTATATTGTCTCTGAGATATCTTTGTTTAAATGTGTACATATTAATTGGCAAGAAGAATGATCAACAGGTAACCTATGTCTTTTGGCATGTAGACAAGAATTTATTTATCAGATTAACTGTAAGTCAGATTGGAAACAAGATTAATCATCGGGTTAGACATTTACCCCAGGCTTACCATGTGCTTGCAATGTATGAAATGCTTCACATGGTTTATAGATCATAGAGATGAAAATGGCAGCCTTCTTACTACCCAACTGTAAAATGACCAATGAGTTAAAGAGTTAAAGATTATATTCTGGGCTGGCCTCCTTAATGGCCGCTAAATGCTTTCAGATTTCCTATCCACATTCCACACCCAGGAGAGAAAATTTCGTTTCCTAGAATTCCCAGCAAAACTTTCAAGTTACCAGTTGATTGGATCACCAGTGAGTCCATCCCTGTGGCTGAAAGAACAGCACATGCTGATTGCTTTAGAGCTAGGTCGCCTGAGCCAATCACATCAGCAAAGGAAAATGAGATTACCTGGATGGGCTCAAACCACAGAGTGCTCGTCCCTAAAACTGAGGGGTTGAGGCAGTTTCACCATCACTTACTGTGGAGGAGTTAAAGACAGTGTTGGAGAGACAACCACGAGTTCCTCACAGTGTTTTCTGGCAGTGGGAAAGTGGGAGAAATTTGCCAAAGGGATCCGGTTTACAAAAATATTCACTCAAACTGATGAAACCCTACTGACACTCCAGAGAGGAAAAAGTAGCTCTGATGAAGAGTTTTCTTAGCAAAGTTTATCAAGGAATGGGTAAGTACAAATTCACACTGGAAAAGTTTGCTTCCTGGGTGGGTTTTACATTTTTAAATCGCTTTTGTGCATCTATTTGCTCATTTGTTATTTTTTCTACAGTCAACTTGTATGATTAAAAAAAATTTAAAGGCCACTTTTTTTTTTTAAGGGGAGAGGGTGCTTTCCTGACTCTTTTTTTTTTTTTTAAGGGGAGAGGCCAGAGGACATCGTCAGATATTTTCCCCACATTAACATCGCTTAAAGGAAATTGTATTTAAAACAATAATATTGGGGTCATTCCTGGTTTTAGAGAAGAATTCATCACAGGATGAATGCTCCTAGTGCATGTAAATGTGTTATAACCAATTAAAGTGTTTGTACATATTTTTAGGAATGTTTCTATTGAGTATACAATGCCAATTTCATAGGATACTCTATTTCACAGATGCTAAAGGCTTCAGGCTCGGCTGAATATATTTCCACTAGATTGAACTAAACACTAGTGACCTATGATCATTCAAAAGAGAGAAATTTCATAACCTTCCAAAAGATGAAGGCTTTATGTTATATGCCAAGCCCCTGGTTGTTCCTTCGAGAAAATTAGTTTTTTAATGATCACTACTCTTTTGAAAGAAGTCTTCTCTTACTGTAAATATTTTTTTATGAAAACTAACAATGGATGGATGAGAACAGCAGCAGGTGTCCCTCTATTTCCCAACTGCCTTCTTTCACATTCCCAGCCCTATTAGGCACTTAACGGTGTGTCTGATTCAAACTTTAGTGAGTAAATTTAGGTGGGTAAATTTTATAATCGCCATATTACAGAGAAGGAAATTACAGCTTTGAGAGATTAGACAATTTGCTAGGACTTCTCAACTCCTAAGTACTTGCCTATAGAACCATGTAGGCAGTGTAGGAGACACACCCCTTGGCCTTCATGGATTATGGCCTCTGGATGGAATGACAGACAAACAAATCAACAAACTAATAAATATATAATTATGAATGGCAATAACTGCAATGAGGGGAAAAAACCAGAATGTGAAATATAAAGATTTAGGAAGTTTACCTAATCCAACCTAACACCTCACAAGTATGAGATATGGAGAAGGAAATCTCTTCCTCATAGCCACCATGACTTATAGGTAGAGGAAGCAGTAAGCTTCCTACGAGGTAGGGATTTATAGTTAAAGCCGGGTCAGACCAATTTCTGCTATGCACACTGAGAAAGAAAATTGTCCCTGAACTGAAGCAGGACTTTGTGGTCTGAAGTGATTAGCTGCTACTTTGGTGAGGTAATTACTGTTCCTGACAAGTCACATAAGCTTTTTCCTGATAGACTTCAATGAGCTCAAGAGTTCTTTCTAGAAAAGTTACTGTCTTGGATCTTCTATTTGCCTCTTCAGCTCCACTCCACACCTTTCTCCACCCTCTCGGGCCCCGGAAGCTAGCCTGCTCAGACTGCATTCCTGGGCTCCCTTGCCTTCCAGTTTGGGTTGGGCCTCGCCCAGTGAGAAGCACCAGCAGGAGACTGGAAGGCACAGGGCAGCAGAATGGGGTTGGGTTATACATGCCCTGATTCTCTCCCTGCGGAGATGCCATGGGTGGTCTATACCCCTCCATGGAAAACCTCTGCTGCTGGCAGAAATCACCTTCTAGGTAGTTTCTGCCTTCAGGTCTACCCTCCCCTTGCCTTTTCAGTCCCAGGAGCAGTAATGGCTCCCACTGTTGCTAGCTCGGAGGACCATACCATCCCTCGTTAGCATCCACAAACCCTGCCCACACCATAACACACAATCTCTCTTCTCGTGTCTTCACACAACCCATTTTGAGTGAGCCATTTGCTTTCTACCAAGATTTCGACTAACACACCCACTGTCAACTTCAGGAATTGTGTAGCAACTATGACCAGTCTCCCAGGGTATCTCACGATCTTTATTCTTTAAAAAAACAAAAAACAAATAGTGAATATCTAATCAACTTTTTTTGTTCCTACAAAATATATATCAAGTAAGAAATATTGAAGTTAATGTGCTCAGAAGCCTCTTTCTGGCAGCAAGTTTGAAAAATACCTATGATATATGCTAGCAATTAATTTGCCTGAGATGTTACTTTAGCAATATAAGCACTAAAAGAGTCATACATCCTATTCTCTGCACTCGATGAAGTCCCAGATTTCTGCCCTTTTGGGGACTGAGATAGCAGCTCTCATGGAAAGTGTACTCAAAGTCAATGTGAATATTCTAGCAGCAGACTCAGCTGCCAAGCCAAAGTGGGGTTACAGAAATTCCCCAGTCAGCATCTGAGCACATGACACAGTTTGGAACCGGAATCCCAGAGAGAAGGTATTGACCTCGCTAGATCCTTACACTCGATTTAAAAGCGGAAGCGCCCAAACAATGCTTCTAGCAAATTCACGCATGTGAAGACCCCTCATTTCATCAGTGACAAAATTCTAACATCCACTATATTAATCAAAGCCTTTAGTGCAGATCAGAGATAAGGAAGAGGCTGAAGTCTCCCCCCTACCAGCTATCTCTGGAGGATAGACTTTATTTAGAGCTTTCAAATGCTAATTAGCCATCCCTTTGGTGTATAACTTCTGATTAGAGTACTTCAAACATGAACTAACTGCCTCTGAAGTGTAGATAAAAACCAACTAATACAGATTTTACAGTGTCTACATAGAAATGGTTTAAAGTAAATTACAAACAATGTAGCCAATAAATACCCTTGGGCAGAACACCGCCCTCCCATGACGCTGGCTCCAGCCACTTACTCATCTGTATGTAGAGTACAGTCTGTTGTCCTGTGACACTATCTCTGAAAGACAAAACTGCGTACGAAACAAAACGTTAACACAAAATCATGAAGAGCCATAAAATGCCATTGTATTATAGAAACCATTTTATATTTGTAGATTCCCGAACAACCCATCATCTTATAAAAGCTGCATTTAATTCCTAAGAAAGTATTCCTAGTTTATTGCATAACCCTATGGGTATCTCAGAGACATGCTATCCTTTCTAAATTTGCCATTGCCTTTTGCTTCCGAGAAGAGTTTAAACAGTTTGCAAATCAAAGTCCCTGCCCTTGGAAGCACTCGGTGTGAGATGCACAGGTTATACTGTGACATTGGCCCTTCCTTGACACCACCCATGTTCAGAACGTCTTCCAGGAAGAGAAATCACTCTTGAGTCCTGCCACGAGAAAGGCTCCGCCTTTCCATCTGAGGCCATTCGTTACGAGGCAACTAATGCGAGCAGAACTTTCAGGCTGACCTGGGGACACTGAGAAGGAAACTCTAGGGTGATTGCAGGAAGGCTGTACCCATCTGGCTGAAGATTATTGGCAATTATCCAGTTTTGAGAGCAGCGAGGAATCTATTTTTATGAGGCTTATTGGTGGCTAATAGCTTGAGATGTTTGACAGAATACAATTTCTCAGGCATTCAACCAGCTCTCAGTAGCTTTCCTTTTCTGGTGCAGGCCCAACCCATTACAATTGTTTCCAAAGGACTGTCCATAATATTTTTATCGTGAAGGAATTTCATTGTATTGTTTGAAATAGATGGGCAATTAGATTCCGCTAAGATGAAAAACACAGACGCTTTGCTGAAACAAGGATTTCAGAGTACTATAATAAGATTCCTGTGTAAGGTAGTCATTTGAAAGACAGTTCAAAAACCAAGCTATTATACTAAAATCTCTGCTTCGTAATAAATACAAAAATAAAATTCTATGACCGACATTATACGTGCAAGTTAGGAATCCATTATCTGATTAAAACCAAATCAGCTAGAAAGTGCTTTAAAAAAAGAATGAGATACTTTCTTCAGGTAATTTATCCAAGTAGATAGAAAGAACCACAGGGGTGCCCAGGTGGCTCAGTTGGTTAAGCTTCCGACTTTGGCTCAGGTCATGATCTCACAGTCCGTCGGTTTAAGCCTCGCATCGGGCTCTGTGCTGACAGCTCAGAGCCTGGAGCCTGCTTCGGATTCTGTGTCTCTCTCTCTGCCCCTCCCTCACTCTCACTCTGTCTCTGTCTCTCAAAAGAACGAATAAACGTTTAAAATTAAAAAAAAGAAAGAAAGAAACGGGAAAACATGACAAGGAGGTTCTGGGAAGAAGCTGGACAAGACAAGCTGCTAAGTGGATATCAGGATACTAACCGAGTTAGATGTGAACTTGATAAGAATCCCCAGAAAGGCATTCTGGGAGACCTTAAGGGTGTCTATATAGGACTATAGCAGCGTCCTTGATTTTGTTTTCACGGCTGCAAATTATGTAATACTCTTCTCCTCAAAGGTGGGACCTCTGCCTCCTCTCGTTGGGTGTGGGTGGGGCTGACGCTTCAACCAATACCAGCACCGCATGACTTCTGAGATAGGGCTGGAAACAGCCAGAGTGCCTCCACCTGGTTCTGGTGGGATGTTTGCTCCAAGGGAAGCCTGACTACTCTGGAACTGCCCTACTGGAGAGGCCAGTATATATTTGCTCTTGTCAGCCAACAGGGAGCGTCAGTGACCAGCCATGTGACAAGCCATTCTGGACATCCAGTCCCGCTGAACTTTCAAAGCACTGCAACCACGGGAGACACCTGACAGCAATTTCATGAGAAACACCAAGTGAGAACTACCCAGTCAAGCCCTCTGGAGTTTCTACCCCTGGAATCATTTGTCTTCCAGCAATGGTAACCAGAACAAGGACTGATGCACTGACCTACAGGAGACCTGGGTGTGAATGTTACAAACTAGAATATTCTGTGAACTGCGTTAGGCAAACTTAAAAAAAAAAAAAAAAAAAGCAGACTTCTTGTCTCGTTCTGGCGATCTGTCCTAACAACCTTGGAACCTTCTATTCTTTCCGGATCTAGAAAAGTGCTCCCGTCCTCCCGACATCAAAGAAAATTGAAGTAAATTACCCCTTAATTCTGGAAACAATTTCTTTCGCATTCTATTTTACTGGAAGTTCCTCTGCGTACTAATGTATTTTCTCTAAACATATAGATTTGAGATGGAAAGAAAATTTTTATTTGAAAAGAATGTTCTGTTTTTAATCGAATCTTCCTTAGTCGCTCCTGCACTAAGGCTCTTTCACCAATAACGGTTTTATTCTTAAGGGTTTTACTAGCTCTGAATCAAGTTCTGTTGTGACTCATGTGGTGTGTGGGCAGCAACGAAAGACTTTCTAGAAAGGTAAGTTACTACAGGAAAAACATCCCAAACGCTTTTGAAAAGTAAGTTGTAACAGTTACAAGACACCCATGGCACAACCCGCCGGCAGCCCTAGAATTAACCGCACAGAAGATTAGCAGCAGGTACATCATTAGAAAAGGAATAAACTGGAAAATAACCTTTCATAGAGTGGGTTCGAACAAAGGTCTTATGCTCGCCGAAAAACATCTGACAGTTGGCCTAACAGGAAAACAGGTGCCACAGAATTGTGAGGGGTTGAAAGGAAACATGGAGTACAGAGCCATAAAATCAGACTGAGACTACTTCCTGCAGTTCTTCACAGCAGACCTCTCCTGCACTGAGGAGGCGGCCCACGGAGCATTTGAAGGACTCCACGTGAATCGGGCTGACCAGATCTTTGGTCTGTTCAGAGCAGAAGCTTAGAAATACAACAACATAGAAAACATTATTTTCATTTCCCCCATGCTTTTCCTTTCTGCAATTTACACCCCCTGAAATATACAACCTCACATATCAACCCCGCTTAACTATCCCCTCCGACCAAGGGGATATGACCTATTTGGTTAAGGGTCCGTTTTAAGGGATGGCTTCCATAATGGGACTTTTTCTAGCTTCCTCCTCCCGACTCATCAAAAGTCGTCCTCCAATGTCCCATTCTTAGAATGCTAAAATCCCTCTGCAACTCTCCATTGTCTTTAGGGAAATGATCCCAATTCCATTATCTTGGTATTTAAGAATCTAAGAATTTAAGATCCAACCCATCTTGTAGCTGTTTCTCAATCTTTCCTTCAGACGAAGGCAGATATTCATTGTTTCTTTCTGCTATTGTTCACCACGTACTTTACAACAACCATATCTTCGTCTATGCCTTGCCCCCAACACAAAATGCCCTCCTTCTAGTCCAAACATACCTAAGTCCTGTAAGTATGCAGAGGTATCCCAGTTGCTTACTATAGTATCCAGTAGCTCAATGCTTTTCCTTTCTTTCAAGGTCCAGATCAAAGCCGACCATCTCCATGAAGCATTCTCCTCTCCCAGCAAGCCCTACGAATCGTGCCCTCTGAATTCCAGATCACTCATCTGGCACTTAGCACAGGCTGTGTTGTAAGGTTGTTCGTGCATTTGTATTTTTCTTTCTCGGTGTGGGGCAGTGAAAACGGCACATATCCATGGTATCTCTGATGCACTATGCTCCACACTCAACCTGCATCAGAGGACAATAAGGCTTCAGTCAAAAGATGATCTATATCAAAAACTCCCAGGGAGTTTTACTAGGGAGGTGATACATCTAAGTCCTGTTGTTCCGGTTCCTCCGACAGTACGGGAACTCTTACGACTATGTCTAAGGATATATTTTGTTCAGCTCCTTGGCAGCCAAATGGCTGGGGGAAAAAATGGTTTGGCTGACCCTTAAGAACCGAGTAGGTCTTTTTGAACCTTTAAGTCCCATCACAGCCTGTATATCCTTGTAATCAGGACAGGAACCTGTGCATTTTCTCAAGTTCCTTTGACCACCTCCTTCTTTTCCTCTCTTGATTGGCATCCTACCTATATCAAGTCACCCTTCCACTTACAGATTTAAGAGCATCTTACTGCAGAGCATGGAATCTGGCCAGTCCGAGTGACTGTTGAGGGACCAGCTTATGGTTCGTGTGGGGTGAACCTTAATCGGTGAGTACTAGAATATGAAAGGGATGAAGACGGATAAATTCTCCCTCCTCTTTTTTGCCTGTTAGCTACTCCAGGGTGTGGTTTCTCTTTCAAACCTTCCCAGGAGAAGTCCCGGATGCTGAATGAACGCATCTGCTGATTCCCTTGCGTCCAGCTGTGTCCCTTGTCTCTTTGTAGCTCATTGTAGCGGTGAGTAGTATGCTAATGTATTGCATTACCTTTCTTCCCATCTTCCTTGCTTCATTTCTTTTTCATGACTCTTCCTGCTTTGGGCTTGCTTCTCCCTTAACAAAGGGTTAACACTTTAATCCTTGCCTCAGGCTCTGCTTCCTGGATTGGTCTCTTGATTAATCATCACATTGTACTATTGAGACTTGGAGCTCCACTTCACAGAGTGGAATACAAGTAAAAGATTTCCTGTAGTATCAAGTAGTTCAATTCTTATCCAGCAGTTCGTGACTTATCCACTAGTTCAATACTTGAGCTCCCATCTGCCCATTTCATTTCATTCATTTCTTTCTGGGATCTTCATCCTCTTACGGACTCCTAATCTTACTAATGCACAGAAAGCCAGACCTGGACATTCCTCAATCACTAATGGAATCAAGATAGCCCCTTGAGGCTAGGGGACGTCACAGTAGGAGAGGTGATTGTTGTCTGCTAAGATCCATTCTCCTCTTCTTATTTGGTTATATAGTTTTAGTGGGGTACATAACTGTATTAAGACTACATTTCCCAGGGTCTCTTGCATCTGAGTATTCATATGACCACATTCTGGCCAATGAGATGTGAGCAGAAGTGCTGCCATTTCTGGCTCTTGCTTTTACAAAAACTGGCACATACATCGCTGGCCTTTTCTCCTCCCTTCTGGTCAAGATATAAAGACAACCGAGTAGCTTTTTTATCCTGAGATGGAAGCCACAAGGTGAAAATGACAGCTGTTCAAATAGCCCTGGATAGCTGCCTCTGGAATGTTACATATAAGGGAAATTAATTTCCGTCTTGCTCAAGACACTGTATTTTGGATGTCTCTTACTGTATCATTCTAACCTTTTTCCTGTTTAATATAACACACACCAGATACTGGTTGCTGCTGTCACTGACCGGTGCGTTGTTGAGCAGTGATGTATCGCCGCTTCTGCTGCTGATGCTTGATTCTTTTGTTACCACCTGCTAAAATCCCACCCCAGCTCCTGACTGAGCCGATCAGGCACCCCTGATGATATGTTCTCCTATGTGACTCACTAAGTTCTTATTTCTAGTCACTAACTCACTCAGGCCATCTGAACAAGTCTGGGAGGAAATGAGTCCTCTGTGGAAAACTGCTAACCCCTTGTTGTTTACCCGTTCTTTACTCTTCTGTTTTCCCTTAGTAATAGAAACCATTTTGTAACAGAGTAGCATTTGCCATTCTCCCTCAGCCAGACACAGCTTTTGCCCAAAGTAAAAAGGCTGGAGTTCCCCAACTCCTCGCATCTGACGATGACCATATGACGCAGTTTGGAAGAAATCTCTGGTGACTTCAAGGAAGATTTTAATTTCCCAAGATAGACACATTTATCCACCTTATCATTTCCTTTTCCTTCTTAGTGAATGGAAAGCGAATGTGGGGCCTCAGTTGGAGCAGCCATTTTGCAACCTTGAGGAGTAAAGTCTGATGCTTGCGATGGCAGAGCAGGAGGATAGAAAGATCCTGAAACACTGATGACATCAGGGAGCCATGGCACCAGCCGTGGGCTGCCTGACCAGCCTATTTCTATATGAGGAAAAGTAAATCCCAATTTAGTTACATTTCCATCATCAAGATTCCATTATATGCAAGCAAAAGCAACTTCTCATGGACAATGACCTGCCAGAAACCCTGGGTTTCTTTCAGGAATTTTCCTTCAGGAATTTCAGGTCAAGCTGTACCCAGCGGCCTTCAGTTTTTCCCCCAAAACAAGACAAACAAAATTACAGTTCGACCTTACAAAAAATGCAGTACACTGAAATTACTTGTTTATTGCTTGTATTTTCTACTAGACTCTAAGCCCCATGAGGCAAGAGCCATGTGGATCTCGTTCATTGCCCAATCCTCAATGCCTAGCACTCTGCCAGGCAAATGTCTCCACAAATATTTTACATAGAACAATGACTAAATAAAATAATTTCCACACATTATTATTTACTTCTTTAAATTACTCATTATTGAAATGCAACTCTTTCATACATTTCTCCATCCATTCATTTATTCAACATTAATTGATGTGATGTGCACAGTGGTGCATGCATAAGGCAAAGTCATTGCCCTCAATAAGTTTAATTTCTAGTGGGAGGGAGAGACCACCAACTCTTACACAGAAAAAGAGGAGTTTCAGATATTGATAAGAGTGGTAGACAGTGGAGCTACTTTACCTGGGGTATTCTTGGAAGGCTGTATTTAAGCGCGACTCACTGTTACAATATGGCTGACACCTTAACCACTTCAACCTCAACAGTGAATGAATTGTTTTCTAATGACTAGTAGGGGATGAAGTACCCAATCTCCCGTCTTTGAATTTAGGACCATATGCATTTCTGAAGAAAGTGAAAGGCAGAGAAAGAGAAATAGAGAAGGAAGGAAGGAAGGAAGGAAGGAAGGAAGGAAGGAAGGAAGGAAGGAAGAAAGGAAGGAAGGAAGGAAGGAAGAAGAAAGAAAGGAAGAAAAGAGGGGAGGGGGAAAGGAAGGGAGGAGGAAAGAGAGAGTAGGAAGGCAGGAAGGAAGGAGTTTTATCTTACTATTAAGCACAAGTCCTCCACTGTGGTCAAAGAGAGATGTTCTACGGGTGAAAAACACAGCCAAAGAGGAGGTTCTTCTCTGCAAGCAGCTGGCACCGGAAACAATAGCTAAGATCCCAGGAGAACAACTTTGAACTCCTCTGTGTTCAAAAGAATGTACTGTATTATTAATGCTGCAGCCCTTGTTTGTGTTTCAAACCATTCAAATCATTATTCCTCCTCAAATCCTCTTTGAATCCTCCTGACCCCCCAAGGGAGGCCTCGTGAAATCTGAAGAGAACCACCACAACTTTCCCCACGTGCTCTGTCCTCTCCCACCCCCATCTCCCAAAACAGTCAGCTGCCTCCTCTAGAATCTGCTCTTGTAAGAACTGCAGTGAAGAGTACTTTTAATTTCCAAAATCCAGAGACGGCTGCCATATTTCCTCACTCGGGCATTCTTGAAATCGATGCCACATGTCTTTAGCATATACTGAGTTAGTCTGGCAACTTTAAGAAGGGGGAAAAATGGTCATGTTAGGAAAGTAGAAATGTTTGTTTCCTTCAAGTTGTTGACAGTGTCCGTAGAATTATTTCTTCCAACAGATGAGTTAGAAGAATGGTCAGTGTTGAGGGGAGTCAAGGGGGATGGGCGAAGTTGCCTGAGCCCTCCTGAGGATGTACCGAGAGAGGGAGACGGCACTGGAGAGAAAGTGTCTCTATTGGCCATGTGTCAGTTTCCCCAGGATGTGAATGGCAGGGCCGGGGCCAGGCAAGCGAGGCAGCTGGGGTGCACAAAGTAAGGAGGCATCGCTCGAGGGTGCTGCCTCTGCCCCTGTAGCGCTCTGGCACTGCGTCTCCAGACACCCCTGCATCTAGTTCATAGTTCTGGCCCCGGGAATTGAGTTCTTATCAGGGCTATAAGAAAGTGAGCAGATCCAGACACAGATTCTCTCAGTCATGACAAATGGGACGAAAAGGTGGAAAACAGGATTGGTGAACGGTCAACAGCTGTGGGAAACTCAACGGATGAATATAAGGGAAGGGAAGGAAAAGTAAGATAAAAACAGAGAGGGAGGCAAACCATAAGAGATTTAAATATAGAGAACAATCTGAGGGTTCTTGGAGGGGTGGTGGGTCGGGGGAGGGGTTAAATGGGTGATGGGCATAAAGGAGGGCACTTTTCACAATGAGCACTGGGTGTCATACATAAGAAATGAATCACGGGTTCGACTCTTGATGCCAAGATTACAATGTATGTTAACTAACTTGAATTAAAATAATAATAACAAAGAATAGATCTCCTTCTCTGGCTGAGAAGGACAAAGTACGCCTTGGCTTAGAAGAGAGACGGCCACTCTCCCGAGGCAAGAGGAGAGATGGTTATAAAAACTCAACATATCAGTTTGACCCCCTCCGGCTCACTCATGATTTTCTCTCTTTTCCACACCCTGCCCATCACCAAACTAACACGATACACAATCCTAAGTCATAAAATGAACTAGGGGAGGGAAATATGTCTGAACTATTGAAAGAGAAAGAGGATTCTCCTTAGAAATGAAGACACCGAAAAAGAATAAGGGTTTGGGGAGCTCGGGTGGCTCGGTTGACTAAGTGTCCGACCTTGGCTCAGGTCATGATCTCACGGTCTGTGAGTTTGAGCCCCGTGTCAGGCTCTGTGCTGACAGCTCAGAGCCTGGAGCCTGCTTCAGTTTCTGTGTCTCCCTCTCTCTCTCCCCCCACCCCACTTGTTGTCTCTCTCTCTCTCTCTCTCTCTCTCTCAAAAATAAGTAAACATTGAAAAAGAAGAAAAAAAATAAGGGTTCTTGGGGCACCTGGGTGGCTCAGTTGGTTAAGCATCTGACTCATGCTTTTGACTCAGGTCATGATCTCACAGTTTTGTGAGTTCGAGTCCTGCATCAGGCTCTGCACTGGCAGCATGGAGCCTGCTTGGGATTCTCCTTCCTTTTCTCTCTCTGCCGCTTCCAGTCTCATGCTGTCTCTGTCTCTCTCAAGTAAATAAATAAAATTAAAAAAAAAAAAAAGAATAAATGTTCCTGACCAAAAAAGCCTCCAGTCCCCAAACAACTGCACCCAGGTGGGGTTCTCAGGTCCTCCCGTTCTGGAGCTTGAAGATGCTGTATTTTCTTCTTTACCTCTTCATATAAGGGTTGGTGTTTCTCCCACTAGACTGTAAACTCCTTGACGTCAGAGAGCATCTCCCCTTTGCCCATATTCCCCGAGATACAGCAGAGTCCCTGACACATGGGAACCGCTGTGGGACTTATTTTCAGTGGTGGGACGCAACACAGTGACACGAGGGACAATGGAGGCTGAACCCTGTTGCAGGCTGGTCATACCTGGGGCCGTACCCATGGATGGGGGCTGGGGAACGGGAGCTGGACGGTAGGGTGCAGCTTGTGTATGGGGAGTGGGGCAGGCTTAGTTGGGTTTCTCAGGTTCTCTGTGGATTGGTCAACTCGAATAATTTTGTGCACTCCAGGGCATAGGGGCTTCCCTAGCTGCCAGGTACCGGGCCTTAGGATAATGAGGCCAAGGCACAGCACCCTGGAGTCTGAGAAGCCCTAAGAGAAGCGGTTGGCCCTGTGGATTTAATCGGCTGCTTGAAAGGGGGAGCTGACCAGCCGCTAGCTAGAGCCTCGATACTGGCTGCAGATAGCATTTAAAATAAAATAAAATAAAAATTATATTACAAGTGCTTAGTGTGCTAACAAGGCACCCATTACAGGTGCTTAGGAAGCATGTGCTGAAACATGGCATGGATTTATGTAAAAGCCCAGGGGCCCCTGGGTGGCGCTCAGTTGGTTAAGCGTCTGACTCTCGGTTTTCGGCTCAGGTCATGATCTCACGGTTCCTGAGTTCAAGCCCTGAGTCGGGATCTGCACTGACAGTGTGGAGCCTGCTCCGGATTCTCTCCTGCCCTCCCTCTCTGCCCCTTCCCTTCTCTCCTTCCCTTCCCTCCTTTCCTCTCTCTCTCTCTCTCTCTCTCTCTCTCCTCCTCCTCCTCAATTCACTCTCTCTCTCAAAACAAATAAAGAAAAAATTAAGGAAAAAGAAAAGTAAAGGCTGCGGTAACAGCCTGCACAAGAAGATGTCTCCAATGTGTCATGAGCACAAAAGCAAGGGGTTCTTTGCCGTTTTGCCCAAGACCAAGCCTGGCCTAAAGAAGGGCAACTTAGGGGCAACATCTGGGAGACGAAGGGACAAATGAGTCCACAAAGCAAACACTGTTGCGGACTCTTGGGGAAGCAGAGCAAGATAAACCATCCTTATTACAATGATACAGACTATTTCTTTCCCTGCCTCCATTAAGCCTGCTAAAATGTCTTCCAAGGCATTAGCTGTAAGCTTGGAGTTAACTTTCTTTCCTCCTGGGCAGAAATCGTTTGCACTGCACCTGGACAAGGATCATTTGTAAGGCTCCTGGTTTCCTGGACTGCAACCTCCACCTTTACAGAGTTGTAAAGTAACAGAATTGATCGGAACTAGGAAGTCAAACCAAGGTAAACATCCCTAGAAAATCCAATCACCCTGACACAGGACAGACTTGTTAAAACAGAACCCAGCACTGCCCTGAACGTGCCTCCGGTAATCCCACTTGCCTATTTCCAAATTTTGGATAATTTTTCAAGATAAACCACATCTTTTTTTAAAAATATTTTTATTTATTTTTGAGAGAGAGAGAGAAAGAGAAAGCGAGCATGAGCGGGGGAGGGGCAGAGAAAGAGGGAGACCCAGAATCTGAAGCAGGCTCTAGGCTCTGAGCTGTCCTGTGCCCGATGCAGGGCTCGAACTCATGAACCGTGAGATCATGACCGGAGCTGAAGTCATACGCTTAACTGACTGAGCCACTCAGGTGCCCCAAACCACATCTTTTTAAAAGTGCTGTTCAGAAAGCAGAACTCCAATGGATATTTGTCCAATGTTCCTAGCAGCCTAATTCATAATAGCCAAGAAGGGGAAACAACCTAATTCCATCAACAGATGAATGGATAAACAAAGTGTGATATATTCCCACAGTGGAACGTTACTCAGCCATAAAAAGGAAGGGAATTCCGACACAGGCTATGTGACATGGGTAAATCTTGAGGATACTATGCTAAGAGAATAAACCAGGCACTAAAGGACAAACTCTGCACGATCCCACTGAGATGAGGTACGTAGAGCATAGAGACAGGAAGTGAGAGTGGTCACCAGCTGCAGGGGAAGTAATGCGGAATTCATGTTTAATGGACACGGAGTTTGTCTGAGATGATGAAAATGTTTCGGAAATGGATAGTAGCGATGTTTGCACGCCAGCTTGAATGTATTTAATGCCACTGAATTATACACTTAAAAATGGTTAAAATTGTATGTTGTGGATATTTTGCCGCAATAAAAAGGAAGGAGGAATGGAAGAAGGAAGGATGGAAAGAAGGAAGGGAGGGCCAGGGAGGGAAGGAGAGAAAGAAGTCCTCTCCCATTGCCGGGCTCACTTTTAGTTTGTGGGGATTGTGATCTTGTCTGCTACTGCGTGTCAGGCTGTGTGCTGAGCACCTGTCAGTTAATCTTCACAACACTGTGAGGAGTTATCCGGCTTGCCTTCTGGATGAGAATACAGACGTTCAGAGAGGTTGAGTGAGTTCCCTTTAGTCACACAGCGGAGCTGGCTCTGTCTCCATTAAAGCCTACGCTTTCCACCAGTCCTCTTACTGCCTCTTCCTCCTCTTTCCGGTCAAATCTTTCACTCCCGAATAAAACAAATTTCAGGATTAGCTGTTAGATGTCTAAGCTCTTTCATTTTTGTGTTTTCCGATGGGGAAGTGAAAATAACTTTCTCCCATAAACGCGCAGTGAGTTTCTCCCTTTGAGGTCTTACAGCTTAGGGGCTCTAGTCTTGGTTTTTTCCTCCCTTTTCCTAAGCCTCACGCTCTGCATACTGCCGGGCGAGAACCCAGACAAGGGGACTGCGAAGGACAGAAAAGAGAATGGACCATGATGTGGACGACATCCAGAAACACACGCGTCCCATAAAACAGCTCGACACTGGACCCAGGGTGGAGTCTTGGTGGGACTCTAAGAAATAGAATTCTAAATCAACACCCCTGAAGAAAGGAAGCTATGGCAAGGATAAAACAAACGGGCGAATTAAAAAAACAAACTCATTTCTATGAGGATTTGGAATAGATTTTCTACATTTAGGCATAATAATCACCTCAATTTTGCTAGATGCTACCCAATTAAAGTATTCGATTAAAACCCCCTTTTAATGGGAATGCAAACTGGTGCAGCCTCTCTGGAGAATGGTGTGGAGGTTCCTCAAAAAAATGCAAATAGAACTACCCTATGACCCAGCAATAGCACTGCTGGGAATCTACCCAAGAGACATAGGAATGCTGATGCATAGGGGTACGTGTACCCCAATGTTCATAGCAGCACTTTCGACAATAGCCAAATCATGGAAAGAGACCAAGTGTCCATCAACTGATGAATGGATAAAGAAGATGTGGTGTATATATATATATATACACACAATGGAATACTATGCAGCAATGAGGAAGAATGAAATCTGGCCATATGTAGCAACATGGATAGAACTGGAGGGTATTATGTTAAGTGAAATAAGTCAGTCAGAGAAAGACAGATACCATATGTTTCCACGCATAGGTGGATTTTGAGAGATTTAGCAGAAAGCCATGGGGAAGGGGAAGAGGGGAAAGGAAAAAAGACACAGAGAGGGAGGGAGACAAAACATAAGAGACTCTTAAAGACCAAGAACAAACTGAGAGGTGAGGGGATGTGGGGGGGGAGAGCGGGTGATGGGCACAGAGGGCACTGGTTGGGATGACCACTGGGTGTTATATGGAAACCAATTTGATGATAAAAAGTTAAAAAACAAAAACAAAACTTTAAGAACTAGAAAGTTGTGGGGCTTCCCCCAGACCAAGGAAATAAATGGTTTGAGACCCTTCAACACCAGGCTAGAGAGAAAGCATTAGATTGAGCTGGTCGGGACAGGAATCACTCCCTTCTGCGTCCTGATTAGAGAATCCTTCCCAGGCGCTGGGATGAGGCTAGTGCCATCCCGGGAAAGTGTGCGCCCCTCGGGCGGAAGGGTGGGATTGTCAGTGGGAGAAGGAAGCCCTGAGTCACCGAATCGATTCTTCTTTTATCCGATCTGTGGGAGGAAGTGTGGAAAACTGCTCATTTCTCAGCTCCTCTTAGTGAGAGTAACAGGAGTTAGTGGCTAAGGAGAGGGGGTGGTATTGTGTTCACTTGTAATTAGAACCGAATAAACCTCAGGCTAAGCTGAGGCGGAACCCTGCTGCGCGGCTGCCCACGACTGCTCCCCACGAAGCTGTCAAGGAGGGACGCCTGCCCTGTCGCTCTGCTCGCCTCCCCTCTCTCCTGCGCCGCCCCCTCCATCCCCACGCAGGTCGGGCTCATATTAGGTGCATCTGGAGAGTCGTTTGGAGGCTTGGCTCTAAGTGGGTGGTGACAGGACACCGGTGAAAGAGGCCCCGGGGACGATTCATCAACGATGAGACGCGGAATGAGCAGGAGAGGAAAGGGTGCTGCCAGCTAGGTCCTCTGGCGCCATAACGCAGGGGTGAGATGAGGCCAGGGCGCCAGGCATGGGAACAGCAAAAAAGGAAGGGGACAAGGGAAATCAGGGAACTTGGTGGCCATCGAATGTGGTGGGGGAAGGAGACAGCATTCAGGGAGCACATCCAGGTTCTGAGTTTGGTGGTTGGCACCTGGGTCGCAGGTCGGCAGGGGTAGAGATGGACTTTGAGACGAGTCCACAGAGGTGATATTTGGGGAGTGGGCTTCTTGAGAATTGGCTCTCAAAAGAGAAAAAAAATCGAACAAAGAGCTCTAAAGGCCATACCTTGCGATACCCAGTGAATGGTCTGAAAGAAGGGTCACCAAATACAGAGGCAAAAGGAAGGAACACAAAAGTTGTTCAGGGACCAGCACAAACGGGATTTTGGTGTCTCCGAGAGGCAGTGTGTCTCCTATCAACCACACCCATACGGTCTGTGTCGGTCTCCAATCTTTGTGAGTGGAAGATTCTGGGGGAATGTTCTGTTGGGGGATTTTCCCCCTCAGCCATTGTGTCAAGAGTGTGGATCTGGTTCACCCATTCTAACTACCCTGAACTCCCCAAATAGCTTCTCGCCCACAAAGAGCATGGACATTAGGAACAGAGTCTTGGTGGAGGAAGCTTTACACAGGCTGAGCCATTCTGACCCAGAAGCCCCCTGGAAGGCGGTGGAGTTGGTAGGCAGCTGATGAGACTTCAGCATTCCCACCTCGCTTCTGCCATTTTCACCTCCTCCCAGGGGGACTGGGGAACCATCTCTGCCACACTCAAGCATAAAACTATGTCCGCCTTACAGAGTGAGCCAGGATGGGAGGCCTGAAGGCTCCTACTAAGGCTCATTTCTCAAGCACAGCCCTTAGCTGAGAGATCTCAGCAGGGAGTCCCGGCCCCCTGGGCACACACTGGACAGGGCAGGACCCTTGCAGTGGTTCCCCTGGACTTCTGGTGAGCATCACTGCCTGCAGGTGGTCTCCCTCCGGATGCCAGGATTCCAGGAACTGGACAGTGACAGCAGCCAAGAACCGCATCCTCAGAAACATTTCTTCTGGGGACCCTTGGCAGCCTGGGTGTGCTTCCTGGACACCACACCGGTATCATAGATGGAGGCGGCTCACTCCTCACCCAGCGAGGAAGGTGCAACCCCACTAAATTTTCTCTGGGTGAATTCTCAGACTCTCTGGGCTTTGGTAGCAACAACTCTTTAGCTATTTCTTTGGTTACCTGGATAGTGCTCAGGGGCCCTCTGCAAACATCACCCCCTACCCTCGCCCCTGAACAGCCTTGGGCGCCTCCTGAGGAGGTGATGATGTCAGGTTGCTTTACTAACACTGAAGACTCTTCCATTCTGTTTTCCTCCCATGCTGGAGGCGAATCAGACACACGTCCTTGTTAATCCTGACTCTACTCACCTTCTTTAGCCTAGTTGCAAAGGGACTAATAGTAAAATGGGAGGGAGAAGAAGAAGAAGAAGGAGAAGGAGAAGGAGAAGGAGAAGGAGAAGGAGAAGGAGAAGGAGAAGGAGAAGAAGGAGAAGAAGGAGAGGAGGAGGAGGAGGAGGAGGAAGAAGAAGAGGAAGAAGAAGAAGAAGGAGAAGAAGGAGAAGAAGGAGAAGAAGGAGAAGAAGGAGAGGAGGAGGAGGAGGAGGAGGAAGAAGAAGAGGAGGAAGAAGAAGAGGAAGAAGAAGAAGAATGCTGAAGATGAGTAGCGATGGTTTTGCATTTTGTTGTACAGGATCGGATACCATGTCCTTGCAAAAGGAATCAACTGAGTGGAGCCCAAAGACCTTGGCATGGAGTTTATTCTTTCAGTAAACTATACTGTGTTAAGTTTCAGGACACTCAAGTGGTGTGTGTATGTGGGGGGGGTGGTATCTAAAGGTTTTGCCTCATTGTGTTAGCAGGCATCCTAGACATGGAATGGGTTTTCTCTCTTCCAAAATGGATATTGTGCCTTAGATTTAGCACATTGAAGGACGTCATTTTCCTTTGTTAGGAAAGCTTGTCAGGTTTGGTTTTAGTCTCGGCAGTGACTATAGCAACAATGTCTAGAGAGAGGTGTTGTTTCCCCAGTGACTGTCATTCAACCTGATTCCATTGCAAAGCGAAGGACAGTCTCCCTTCCTTCGCTCGCAAGAGGGCCCCTGGGATTGTCGTCCAGTCCCACAGTCACACCGAGGGTGAGGTCTGAGAGCGTTTCCACTTCACCCTCCGCCTGCAGACACACGGGCACCTGGTATCGCGCAGAGAGCAACCTGCTTCCTCGCCTCTAGCTGGGGGCATCCTCACGCTCACGACACTCAAGCCCATTCTCAAGGCAAATCCAGCAGAGGAACCGAGAAGGCAACACTTGGAAAATCAAGGCAGGTTTGCACACCTGTCCCAACTCCAGTTCCCCAGAAGCACAGCCCGAGGCAAAGGCTTCTGTGCTACTCCTTATTAAAGACTACACTCCCAGGGAAGTGGAAGTGAGGAAGACAAGGACGAGCAGAAGAGGGAGGAATGCTGGTGGAAGGGATGACTGACTGCTCAATCTCTAGCACTTGCCTTTTGAGGGCTGCTGTCTCTCAAGGAAAGGAGAATGTACCTGCAGATCCCGGCTCTCGGGGCTCGGAGGGTTGCTCACGGGGCATGAGCCCCCACACTTTTGGGCTGTGCCTTGGCACCCCAGCAGATCTCACAGCAGAGAGCCCAGCTCCCACCAATGGGGCTGCCCCAGTGCCCTCTTGAAAGTGACCGGTGTCCTTGAGAAAATGTTTGCTGGATCTGTCAGGTGGTCAGAGGTCCCAGGGGCAAGCGAGATCAAGAGGATGGGAAATGGTTCACAAAATGTATCTAACACAATATACCATGAGGTGCCTTTCTAGACCTTTCTTCTACCCCTGCACTGTGTGACCACCTCATTATAAGGTCCTGTCAAGACTTCAGGAGGGTGTGCCATGTGGTTTGAAACAGTATGGTCAGCTGGACTATTTTTCTGAAAAGGCTTAGAATTGGTTAAAAAAGGGGGAGTCCCTTTAGAGTGTAAACACAAAATGATTCTGCCTTCCCTACCTGCTCTCTACCACCTCTGTGGAACACCCTTTCCCCCAGAGGAGAGAGCTTCCCTAGTGCCATTTCGACCTCGGCCCACAGCTCTTCAAGTACTTCCAGTTATCAGAGTCATCTGATTTCAGTCCTTTAGCTCAGTGCTGTTTATTTGAATCTTTCCATTTCAAAATCAGTTCAAAGCTCCCCATTCCCCCACCCCCCCAACCAAGCCCAGGCTAGATTGGAATGTGATGGGGGCATGGTGGACCCTCCCTGACACCTGCCCTGCTTCCTTCCTGTGCTCTTCCCTCTGGTGTTAGGGAGGGAGGAAAGAGCAGAGAAATGGCATTGTCTCCATAAAGGCCTAGGGGACACGTGACCCTTCGCATGGTTGGTTATAGTGTTCTAGCTGTTTTCTGTGGTCTGGATATGGATGCTTGATGGTCTCAACAGGCTTCATGGATGTGAGGCACAGTTTCCCAAGGTGTGTGGGGTCCCTCAAGATGAGTGATCCCACCTTCAGGATGACCCCCCAGGAGCAGTCCAGGCTATACTTCAGGGAGGCCTAGGCTTTTGATTCCTGCTATAATGGACCCCAGTGAGTCCTATGCCCACTCAATCCAAGAAGGACTAGAATCCTGTAATCTGTCGGCATAAGTGGAATCTATTTCCTATACCTTTGGGAATGGAAAATTTAAAGGGGTGATCCCCGTTCCTACCTCGCTTGGTCATCTGTCCTCTTCACCTCTTCCAGGGTGCTTTTTCCAGTCCCAGCCAGATGAGATGGTAGCCTGCCCTTCTTGAAGTCACTCCCAAGTTGTACAAAGGAATCTCCCCAGGTCCGGCTCCTTCTCCTTGTCTTGGAGCTTACTCCCCTTCCCCTTGAAAGAAAAGGTGAGACATAGCTGTTCTTCATCCTATTCTCCTTAGAAGACCATTTCTCTCCCTCAAAGTCCTATATCGGGAGATGGTATGGGAGTTTAGGGCAGAGGGATACTAAGAGATTGGAGTTGGTGGTGGTATGGGATCTGCTAGAAGTGTTGCCTCCCAGCGAGTCATTTTGGAATGTTACCATCCCCAACGGCTGGCCATTCTCTGCACTTGAGGTTTTGTTTCCAGCAGTAAAGTTAGTAGTTATCGGTTCCAACTAATATGAGAAAAAACTCCCACTTGGTACCTATCTTCATCCTGTTACATAAATATCCCCAGTTGCTGACTTTTTTTTAATATTAGCAATTCTAATGCATTTTTTTGTTTTTTTTTAACAACCTCTATGAATTCCTACCTGTTTTTCTAAATATCTTTATGTTCTGGCCAGGCAGGTTTGTTACTTTTTCCTTTATTGTTTAGTTTATTTTCAGTCAATTTTCCCTGGTCTTAACTGTTGGCAGGTCAGCCATCACATCCCAGTTCAGGCAGGACAGAATAAGGGAAGGGCAAGGACCGTGGACAGTGAGATGTTTTTAAGGAGATGTTCTGGAAGGATCACATAGTCCCTCTGCTAAGACCAGAGCCCAGTCCCACGGCCCATTCAGCCACAGAAGAGAGGCACCCCGGTGACCAAGAGCACTCCTACCTCAGATGCCACCATGGTGATGTAGGTGACAACTCTCCACCACATCCCTAAAGCAATAAAATTCCAGATCATTCTCTCCTACAATTTATTTTGTTAAGAATGTTTCTTAAATTATTATTATTATTAACAGTATAATTATCATTATTATTATTTTTAGAGAGAGACTGCAAGTTGGGGCAAGGGTCACACAGAGAGAGAGAATCTCAAGTAGACTCCATGCCCAGTGCAGGGTCGATCCTGCAACCATGAGATCATGACCTGAGCCAAAATTAAGAGCTGGACCCTTAACTGACTGAGCCGCCCATGTGCCCCTCAAATTATTTTTACCAAAAAAACAATGGATCTTTGTTAAAAGGCAAAAATAGACAAACCAAAGGTAACTATAAAGAACCCCCATGTCAGTCCACCCCTCAGAAACAATCACCAAGGTGTACATCTTCCAGATTTTTTCCTGTATGTGTCTATATGTCTTTACTATGAGACTGGGCTACACATCTATAACTCTTGATAAACAAGGTTATCAAGACTGAGTCTTAATAAATAGCTAATCTGGGGGCAATAGCTGAAGATTTTCATATTTCTTTAAAACACACCATTATTTATTTGAGCAGTCCACTGATTGTTGGATGTGGAGGTTATTTCAACTAACATTCTTTTGCTAAGCATTTAGGAGGTTTCCAATTTTTCATTATCATACATAGTGCAGGGCTGGAATAATTGTTTGAAAATTAATTCCAAACTTTAAATGTCCAACGAATAAGGGGAAGGGGGAACTCCCTGTACTTAAAAAAGGAAAAGGAGGATAGACCAAAAAAATGCTCAAAAAATGTATTAAGTTTGTAACATTTATTTATTTTTGAGATACATAGAGACAGAACATGAGCAGGGGAAGGGCAGAGACAGAGGGAGACACAGAATCCGAAGCAGGCTCCAGTCTGCCAAAATGACTAATACATGAAATCTTGATGACTGAGAAGCATTCGTTTTGACCAAAATTATCTTATTGGCCAACTTACGTTTGACTGAATTGCTTTGCTTAAACTGCTTTCACCTGGGGCTGAGTTAAATCATTAAACTCTCTTGGAAGGCATTAAGGGCCACCCACTTAACCTGTGTCCTCCTCTTTGGGGAAATGTTCGGGTGAAGTTGGTAAAACGCACTAGTGTCCTTTCAAGCAGAAAAGAGAAGTAGACTTTTAAGACCTGACTTTTTACTTCCCCATCCCTGGAGATTTGCTCAAAGTTCCAAAAATTTTAGAGCACCTTTTCAGAATATTTAATTAGAGATATTCTGACATTCATCACACATAAAGAAAGAATGCCCAGCAGCCCCATCCAGCCCTGATTTATTAGAAATGAAGAGGCTTTTAGCATTCACTTCTTTTGATTCCTGTGCCAGAAAGAGGAAAAGGAATCATTGCCTTTTTTTCAGCTTTTCTTAGGATTTCTCCAAAGTGAAATTAAATGTAAGCTCACACGCTGGTGTACAGACTCCTTTCTCCGAGGGGCTCTTTCCTCATGAGGCACTAAAGTAACATTTTACAGCAATGATAGCCTGGCTCCTTCGTCCTTTCCCCCATTAACTCCAGCAATAGGACCCTCTACAGAGATAACCGGAAGTCAGGGTTGGGAAGTAAATGAGCAACTCTGAGCCCAGAACAGCCTTCCCAGGATCCCTTAGAGCATGAGTTCTGCAGAAAGCCTATTGCCATGAAGATCTAAGAGGGCACATTTTAGAGAGAGAGTGAGTGTGCGTGCGAGTAGGGAAGGGGCAGAGAGAGAGGGAGAAAGAGAATCCCAAGCAGGGTCTGCATTGTCAGCACAGAGCCCAGTGCAGGGCTCGAACTCACAAACCATGAGATCGTGACCTGAACCAAAATCAAGAGTCAGACGCTAACCAGCTGAGCCACCCAGGCTGCCTAAGAGGGTCCCCTGTTAAGCATCAACATTTCTGTTTTTGTTTTAGTCATTTGCGATGGTAATCTTTTCCAAAATACGTTTTATAATTTCTGGCTTTTGGAGCAGAATATATAGAATACAATTAAGCCTTTTCTCAATGGGGTCACTTTACGGTAGATCATTTAAAACTTTTATTGGGAGCCATTTTTGTTCCAGGCACTATGCCAAAAGGATACAAACATGAATAAGACACAAACCCAATAGCAAAGACTTCACAGTCAAGTGGGAGAGACTAATCAAGTCCTGACAAAACTTCCTGATAATTAAATGGATTGTGAAAAGGGTGGTTTGAGAACACAGAAAGTAGCATCTAATTCTCCCTGACTTTCAGAAAGGGGAAGCGTTAAGACAGAAATCAATGTCAAAGATTAAGTCAGAAATGCTTCAGTTCCCAAATGGTGAAAATGATAGAACAAGATTCCAGGCAAAAAGAAGCATCTTGCATTGTGTTTTGAGATTGAACACCCCTAATATAGAATGATTTTGAGTACACTTTACTGTAGCAAAAATAGATGAAAACTCCTTTCATGACCTAATGTTGGAATGCTGGCCTTTGCTATGAAGAAAAAATGCCAACTGGTTTATTTTTGAAACATTCATGTTTGTTTCTAAATGATGAAATTAGAAAATGCCTTCAGGCTGCTCTTGTCTGGCTCTTCCTAGCAAAGAACACTTTACAGGTAGTAGTGGTCTCTGTACCCAATAAACTGGACACCCAACTGGATATAACAGTCACGAGTATCAGCAATATCTTGATAAACTGCATAAGATGTTTTATTATAGATTTCATGGAATCATCCTGAAGATATTTAGAGAATTTTCTTTCTTATGTTTTCCACTCATTTGTTGCATTTCAACATGAGTACCTACATGTGTCCCATCTTTAGCCTTTAATCCATTATAGGTATTCATTTAAAAATATACGACCTAAAATACAAATAGCTTAAAATAGTATAACAGCTAAAAACCTCACCATGCATATCGATGGTCCCTTGGTATCCCAGCTGAGTAATTACTTCAAGAGAGCTTTCCTTCTTCCCATCTCTTAACTACCGTGCACACCCACTCAGAAGGGAGCAAATGCTTCAACTTTAACAGGTGGGAATAATTAAGTCATTCTAAAATTCATGTTTCATATTCAGAAAAATAGAAACTGAAATGGGAGGGGAGAAAAACTTTAAGGGAATAAATCCCCTAGGACATCTGAGATATTCCCTGGCTGGGAAATACTGAAGGATTTGAATTTCTTTTATTATTTTTTAATGTTTATTCATTTTTGAGAGACAGAGAGAGAGTGGGGAAGGGCAGAGAGAGGAAGACACAGAATCTGAAGCAGGCTCCAGGCTCCAAGCTATCAGCACAGAGCCCAACACAGGGCCTGAACCCACAAACCATGAGATCATGATCAGAGCTGAAGCTGGATGCTTAACCTACTGAGCCACCCAGGCACCCTGAAGTACTGAAGGATTTGAAGCATTACTTGGTTTGCATTTTTTTGTTTGGCTGGGTACAATGTACTTTATTGATATTATATGAAAAGGTAGGGCTCCCCAAGCTTCTCCACTTCTTCAGCGTGTCTGGGATGGAAACTGTGGAGGTCAGGAGATTCTCAGTGTGTTGGGGGATGAGTTGAAGCAAGGGATCCCCAGCAGCTGAGGACCTCTCTCTTCCTCTTCCTCTTGCTGGGGCTGGTGGTCCAGGGGGCTCTTACTCCTTGGAGGTCTTGTGAACCATAAGGTCCACCACCGGGCTGCTGTAGCCAAATTCATTGCCACACAAGGAAATGACAAAGTGGTCATTGAGAACAATGCCAGCCTCAGCATTGATGGTAGAAGAAAGGGTGTCAACGTTAAGGTCGCAGGAGGCAACTTGGTCCTCAGTGTAGCCCAAGATGCCCCTCAGGGGGCCCTCCAATGCCTGTTTCACACCTTCTTAATATTACCATATTTGGCAACTTTCTCCAAGTGGCAGGTCAGATCCACAACTGACGTGTTGAGGGTGGGGACATGGAAGACCATGCCAGTGAGCCTCCCATTTGGCTCAGGGATGACCTTACCTACAGTCTTGGCAGAACCAATAGAAGCAGGAATGATGTTCTGTGCAGTCCCTGGGCTATCACTCCAGATTCCCAGAGCACCTGTCCATGGTCTTCTGGGTGGCAGTGATGACATGGACTGTGGTCATGAGTCCCTCCACAATGCCAAAGTTGTCATGGATGACCTTGGCCAGAGGAACCAAGCAGTTGGTGGTGCAGGAGACATTGCTGACATCTTGAAGGAGTTGTCATACTTCTCATGGTTCACGGCCATCACAAACATGGGGGCATCAGCAGAAAGGGCAGAGATGATGATCCTCTTGGCCCCACCCTTCAAGTGAACCGTAGCCTCCTCCATGGTAGTGAAGAACGCAGTGGACTCCACAACATACTCAGCACCAACATCACCCCATTTGATGTTGGTGAGATCTTATTTCTGGAAGATGGGGATGGGCTTTCCATTGATGACAAGTTTCCCGTTCTCAACCTTGACTCTGCCATGGAATTTGCCATGAGTGGAATCATACTGGAACATGTAGACCATGTAGATGAGGTCAATGGAGGGCTCATTGATGGCAACAATAATCACTTTGCCAGAGTTAAAGCAGCCCTGGTGACTAGGCACATAAATGGCCAAATCCATTGACTCTGACTTTCACCATCATGTCTCAGGGACGCTGCTGGCACTACACCAGAACCAGCTGTCTGTCCAACAGGGAGGAGCAGAGAGCTTGGTTTGCATTTTTAAATGATCTCTCTGGCAACACCAGTGGGGATGAGTTAAGGAGAGATGAAGCTGAGCCAAAGAGACCAGGTAAGTGACTGCTGTAATTGTCCAAGCAAGAAATAGGAAGAGTCTATACTTGGGCAACCGCAGTGGGCAATGGATTACTATTGTAGGTCAAGAGCAAGGATTTAGGAATTAAAACCATTTCATCTATAATTCTGTTAATACTGACCCATTGGCCCCACACCTGTAGAGCTGCTTGTCCTAAACTAAATGAATGGCCCCCATCTGCTGAGGATACCAATAATTATGACTGCTTTTTTTAATCATGTTTTTGCCTTTCCCTTGCATTCATTTTTTGGTCCTTTCATGCCTTCCTGTACCATAAAACTACCCCCTTCTAATTGTTTCCTTCTAATATGTTCTGGGTTTAGAAATAGGGGGCACCTGAGTGGCTCGGTTGGTTAAGCGTCCGACTTTGGCTCAGGTCATGATCTCATAGCTTGTGAGTTTGAGCCCCGCGTCGGGCTCTGTGCTGACAGCTCAGAGCCTGGAGCCTGCTTTGGATTCTGTGTCTCCCTCTCTCTCTGCCCTTCCCCTGCTCGTGCTCTGTCTCTCTCTCTCTCTCTGTCTCTCATAAATAAACTTAAAAAAAAAAAAGAAATAGATATCTAATATTGCTAGAGTTGATATGAACTAAGAAGAGCTAAGTTGGTAGTGTGAGACTCAGTAATGAAATTATTGATGTCTTATGTGTGCTGTTCCTCACAGCACTCTCAGTTGGGACCTGTCTTCGTTTGCGTTTCCTCAGAAGCAAACCCTAAGACAAGGACTCTAGGATAAGCCATTTTGGGGGGAGGTGAAGGGAACACCGGTAGGAGTTAAGAGTATGTTTTTAAGGCAACTACCACATGGATGGTTGTTGCTTGCCACCGCTGGGAAACTCTGGCAGCTGGCATAAATTATGTCCCTCAGAGTTACCCCGCATAATTCACATAAGCTATTGGCTGAGCTCTGCTCCTGGGAAGCAGGAGCTTCTGGCCTGCCATGCAAGCACCTAAGTGGGCTCCAGTAGCAGAAAATATCCTCAGGCATAGAAATGCAAGTGCTACCAATAAGAAATATTGGGGGGTGGGGGACACAGGTAAGTGGTAAAAGTGAGGGCACAGGGGCCAGAAATTCACAATGACTGCTACCAGCTCTAAGGGTGACATTTAGAAAGGGCTGAAAGTCTGTGTTTCATTATTATTATCATCATTGCCACCCACATTTTATCACTTTAGAGGTCCCCAAATTCACTCAGAGCCCTGTGGCTTCGCAGTGCCTTCCATTGCTGTGCCCAAAGGCCAAATAAATGCAGGTCGTGGTGGTTAATTTTATATGTCAACCTGACTGGCTAAGAAGTGGCCAGATAGCTGGTAAAACCTTTCTGTGTGTGTCAGTGACGGTGCTTCTGGAAGAGATTAGCATTTGAATTGGGAGGCTGAATTCAGTGCAGGTGGGCATCATCAAATCAGCTGAGGGCCTGAATAGAACAAAACAGTGGAGGAGGGGTGAATTTGGTCTCTGCCTGGGTCAGGACGTCCATCCTCTCCTGCCCTTGGCCATCAGCGTTCCTGGTTCTCAGGCCTTCCCACCCGGACCAAACTATCCTACCGCCTTTCCTTTTTCTCCAGCTGCCAGATGGCAGGTCAGAGACCTTCTCAGCCTCCAGAATCACGTGAGTCAATTCCTCGCGTATATTTTCCCTGCTTCCCTAAATAACAAAACTCTGATTTTATCCCAGGCAGCAATAGGCCGGGCTAAAAGACTATATCTCCCAACCCCCCCTTGCAGATTGATATAGCCATGTGACTAAGGTCTGGCCAGTGAGAGAAAGTATATAAGGAACAGCAAAGAAAACTTCTTAAAAGGACTTGACTCAGCTGGAAGGTGCACCCTTTTGCAAATCCTCCCCACTGTCTTTTTCATTCCCTTGGAAAGTAAACATGATGGTTGGAGACCATCAGCTATGGCCCATGAAGTGTAGGCTATATGCTTAGGAAGGATGAGCAGAAAAATAGAAGGTTGGGCCCCTATTCTATTTAAGCCACTGTGGTCAAAACAGTTTCTGGCTGAAATGCAAATGTGTTCTAATGAGGTTAGAATGACTCTTACTCTGCCCCACCTATCTTGCCCTACACATTAAAGAAGTGACTGTTTCAGGGATGAATCAAATACCTACTTTTTAAATTCTCTACTATTCTCTAATTAAAGATTGAGTGTTCGATCTTTAGTATTCAAGACTGAGTTCTGACCCCAAATTACAGCATTGGTAGCAACGAAATTAAATATAGATGAATCCCTCCTCAGTCTTTCCCAATAATAACTGCTCCATAAAGATCAGAGGTAAAACGATCTAGAGGTGCCAAAAATTCCAACCCCTGATTCTTAGAGTTTTCAGAAATTATTTCAGAAAATTAAATGTCTATTCTTATTAAAGACTCAAATGTTATTATATTTTTTTAAGTTAACACATGAGGTAAAGTTCTATGGATTTTAACCCATGTGCTGATGCCTGTTAACTACCACACAGTCAGGATACGGAACGGTCTCTTACCCGAAAAGGTGCCCCCAGGTCTCTCTGTAATCACACCTTCACACCACCCCTAATCTATTCTCTGATTATACTTTAGTCTTTTTCAAGAATGTCACATAAATGGAATAATACTGTGTATAACCTTTTAGTATAATGCCTTGAAGAATATCCAGTTTTTGCGTGTATCAGCAGTTTAGTCCTTTCTATTGGTATCTAAAATTTCATTGCATAGATGAGCCAGTTTGGTTTTTATTCCCTTTTGATGGATGGTTGGGTTGTTTCCAGTTTGGTTAGAGCTGCATGAACCAAAGTTTTTATTGTTCTAGGGTAAATACGCAGGACTGAGATGGTTGGATCAATCCTGCTCTTCTTGTTATGTTTTGAGAGCTTTTTATATATTCTGCATGCAAGACCTTTGGTATGAGACTTATAAATATTTTCCCCCAGTGTGTACTATGTATTTTCATTCTCTTAAAAACATTTTTATCAGAACAAAGGTTTTTTTCGTTTTGTCCGAGTCTAATTTACCAGCATTTTCTATTGTGGGTCATGTTTTCGGTGTCCTAAGAATTCTTCGCCTAATCCAGATTATGAAGATTTTCTCCTACGTTTGACTATAAAAGCTTTATAGTTCTTTGTTTTACACTTAGATCTGTGATCTATTTGAGTTAATTTGTGTATTGGTATGAAATTTAAGTTTTCTTTTTTTTATATATACATGAGTGTCCACTTGTTCTAACACTGTTGAAAAGATAACCCTCTATTGAATTGCCTTTGAACCTCTGCCAAAAATCAATTGGTCATATTCGTATTGGTTGATTTCTGGTGTCTCTATCCTGTTCATTGTTCTATTGTTTGTCTCATCATCAATACCACAGTGTATTGGTTTCTGCAGCTGAATAGAAAGTCTTCAAACTGTATAGTGTGATTCTTCAAGCTTTATTATTTTTTTTGCAAAATTTTTTGGTTATTCTAGTTCCCTGGCCATTCCAGGTAAGTTTTAGAGTAAGCTTGACCACATCTACAAAAAAATTCTTCTGAAATTTGTATTGCAATTATGTTAAATTCTGGACCAATTTAGGGGGAAGTGACATTTTTACTATGTTGAGACTTTTAACTCATGAACAAGATGTGTATCTGCCTTTTTTTTTTTTTTAGGTCTTTGATTTCTTTCATGAGTTTGTAAGTTTGTTAGTATACAGAAACTGTACATGTTTTGTTAGATTTATACCTCAGTATTTCTTTCTTTTTTTCTCTTTTTTGTTAAGAGGGACTACTGTATTTGTATTACATTTTAGGTTCCAATTGTTCATTACTAGTATAAAAAATAAAACTGAATTGTGAATAGTCTTTGCACCTGCTGTGTCACTGAGCTCACTTAGATTCTTTGGGATTTTCTTAATCATGTCATCTGTGAATAAGGACTATTTCATTTCTTCCTTTCCAATATGTATGCCCTTTTTTTTTACCTTGCCTTATTTCACTAGCTAGGACTCAGTGCCATGTTGTCTAGGAGTGAAGAGAGTAGACAGCCAGTCTTATTCTTGATGTTAGAAGAAAAACATTGCGGGATGCCTAGGTGGCTCAGCCAGTTAAGTGTCCAACTCTTGATTTTTGCTCAGGTCATGATCTCATGGTTTGTGAGTTCGAGCCCCACATCGGGCTCTGTGCTGACAGTGCAGAGCCTGCTTGGGATTCTCTCTCGGTTCCTCCCTCACTCTTCTTGCTCTCTCTCTAAAAACAAATAAATAAACTTTTAAGAAAAAAAGAAGAAAAACATTGCACCTTTAGGTATGATGTTAGCTGTAGATTTTTTCTAGATACTTTTTTATGAGGTCGAGAATGTTACCTTCTATTTCTAGTTCACCAAAAGTTTTTTTTTTAGTCACGGTTGGATGTTGAATTCTGTAAAAAGGTTTTTTCCCCTGCACCAATTAGTATGATCAAGTGGTTTTTCCTCTTTAGATTATTTCTATAGTGTGTTACATTGATTGCTATTTAAAACTTGAGCTAGTCTTCATGAATTCCCAGGATAGAACCCACTTGGTCATAGTGAGATAGATACATAGGTACATGAATGGATGGATGAATGAGTGGACAGACAGATATTTAGGATGTGCTGGATTCACTTTGCTAACTTATCTTGGGATTTTGGTACCTATGTTCATGAGGGCTTTTGGCCTGTGATTTTCTTTTCTTGTAATCTCTTTTCTGGGTTTGCTATCAGAGTAATTAAGTAATCATATGAGTTGGGAAGTGTTTAATTCTATTCTTTTTTCTGGGAGAGATTGTATAGAATTGGTGCTACTTCTTTAAATGATTAGTATAATTTATCAGTGAAACTATATGAGCCTGGAGATTTCTCTTACAGAAGGTTGTTAATTATGAGTTTAATTTCTTTAGTATTTAAAAGGCTATTCAGGTTGTCTATTTTATAAGGGGATTTCATATTGGGTGAGTTTCGGTAATCGGTGCTTTCCAAGGAACTAGTCCATTTTATTTGGTTTGGTTGAGTTTATGTGTGTAAAGTTGTTTTTAGTATTTCCTTCTTATTCTTTGCAGAGTCTGTAGTGAAATTTCCTTTTTTATACCTGGGTAATATGTTGTGGGGTGACCAACCATTCCAGATTGCTCAGGACTGGAAAATTTCCTGGGATGCAGAATTTTTAGTACTAAAACTGGAAAGTCCCAGGCAAACCAGGATGAGTTATTTTTTTCTTTCTTGTTTTCTCCCATTGGCCACCTTGCTATAAGTTTATCAATATTATTGTTCTTTTCCAAGAACCAGCTTTTGGTTTTATTGGTTTTTCTCTATTTTTTTCCTGTTTTAAATTCCATTAATTTCTGCTTTTATCTTTCTTTATGCTTGCTTTGAGTTCTTCTCTTTTTTGGTTCCTTAATGTGGAAGTTGAGTTATTAATTTGAAACATTTATCTTCCAATACAAGTATTTAATGCTATAAATTTCCCTCTACACACTGCTTTAGTGGCATTCCACAAATCTTAATATGTTATATTTTCATTTTAAGTCAGCTCACAATATTTCTACTTTTCTTTGAGACTAATTTTTGATGCATGGAAATTTAGATGTGTGTTGTTTGATTTTTCAAGTGTTTGGTGATTTTCCTATTATCTTTTTGTTGATAGATTGTAATGTATGATTAGAGAACATACTTGTATGATCTCAATTCTGTTAAATTCCTTAAAGTTTCTTCTATGATCCAGGATAAGATCTATCCTGGCAAAATGCACTTATAAAGATATCTAAGCTCAGCGCCTGCCTACCACTGACTTAGCAATGGACCTTCTGGTAAATCACCCCATTTCACATGGCCCTCTTTTTCCATGTCTATAAAATTAGAAGAATGAATTCGATAATCTCTAGAAGTTCTCTTCTCTGCACCCCCCATTCCAAGAGTCAACAGGAATGAGAGAGCTTCCTTCCTTTCCATCCATCACCAATAACAAAACAATTTTATTTGCTCCTGAATGAATGCTTCTCAACACAGAAGATACAACCTGTTTGCAAAGCCTTGTCTTTAGTCGCCCAGAAGCCACAAGGAATTTGAAGAAAACTACATACGAAAAAATTCCTTCCTACAAGACAGTTTTCACAGCCTGAATAGTCTTAAGAGGATGTGAATCTGTTCATTTTTTTCTAAACTTGGAATTTTTCTAAACTTCTTCAGTCTCTTGCCAGCCAGCCTAGTGATACAATTTCTGTTTAGATCTGGGGGTCACAGAAGTGACTCTGTACCCTCCCCGGTGAATTGAGCTGCATGCCCAGTCCCTTCTGTCTCCTTGGTCCATGTCAAATATGTCACAAGCGTCACAGCCATGACACCTGAGATCAAATAAAAATAGAAAGGATGGACTTTTAGAAATACATCCCAGACCGTGTCCACAAGTAGAGAACTGTAGAAATCAGAGGAATGAGAATAAAAAGGAGGACATCAGCTCCAGGGGGAGCTTTATGCATCCTCATCCTCACAACATGATGGGGTTTTGCATCTCTATATTTCCACACATGCCATTTTGGAGGGTCCACGGTACTTTGTAAAAAGCAGACATTAAGAATTTTGGGATAGAAGGCATATTTATTTATTAAGTATCTGAAATCAAGAGCCAGATCTCTCCCTGAAAACTTCAGTATATAGAGCTTGTAACCAAAACCGTCCGGTGTGGTTGGAAAGCTTAAACTCAGGCACACACAACACGGCAGAGGCCAGCAGGGGGCAGCAGCTCGGCAGAACCGTGTTCGCAGCCCTGTGTACTGGGGAGGCAGATGAAACTTGAAACTCTGCTATCAGGAAACCATTGTGCTCTGCTCTTGAAAGAGCTTAATTATGAGCTGGAGCGTCCCATGACGATCAGTATGAGAAATTTTTTATTATGAAAATTTTCACACACATGGGCACATGCACACACACGTACACACATAGAAGTAGAAAAATATAGTAAGGCCATATATTCAGTCTTCAGATCATCATTTATCAGTATTCTGCAACACTTTCTTACCCCTATTTTCTTTCTTATTTTAGAGACAGAGTTTTAAATTCTGAAACGCATGTTCTTCAAAAGTGAGATTCAGTGGGTAGTCCAAGCCTGGTATAGTCTGACACTGCCATTAAGGACCTAAGCCTCCTTTTATCTTTCTGCCCTGATACCCTTAGGTTACAGGATCATCCTCATGATGGCAAGATGGCTACTACATCTCCAGGATCACATCAACATTCCAGGCAGGAAGAAGATCCAGGTTAAGAGACAGATGCTAAAGGTCACATTTTGCATCAGAAATGAAAACAGGGTGAGCAGTCAAATTTGAGAGCCAAAATAAGCTTTCCAAGCTAAGAAAGAAGGGAAAGTACTAAGAGGTCCAACTCAGAAAAAAATGCAACATTATTTATCAGTGTTTACAGCTTCCAATGAGACCAAGTTTTTATTTATATATTTATTTATTTTTAGAGTTTATTTATTTATTTTGAGAGAGAGAGAAATTGAGAAAGCCAGGGTGGGGCAGAGAGAAGGGGAGAGAGAGAGAGAGAAATCCCAAGCAGGCTCTGCACGCGGGGCTTGAACTCTCAGACCACGAGATCATGACCTAAGCCAAAACGGAGAGTCAGACACTTAAGCAGCTGAGCCACCCAGGCGCCTTGAGACTAAGTTTTTAGGCAAATAATCTCATTAAATCTTCACAACAACCCAAGCGAGTAGCTGAAATAATTTTACAGGTGATGAAATGAAGCCTCAAGAGGCCGAGTAGCTTTCTCAAGGCTGCCGAGCTGAGAACAATGGTGGCTCCGCAATCAGCCCCTTTACTCTGTTCTCATTTCCTTTTTACTGATCCTCCCAGAGATGTGGTAAATGTGCCATAGAATGAAAAATCTATAATCCTCACCATCACAAGCCACCATATCCATGATTTCAAACTCAAGAGCACAGAAGGCACGTTCTTCTCATTTTGCACAGCGTTGCCCACCGAGCTGCAGACCTGGCTCTGCTATATTACAGGGAGTCCTCTGGGCTCCGGTCTGTGCCGCCTCTGGGCAGGAGCCCCCATCCCTGGCCCAAATGCATCTGCTTAAAGAAATGGAGTCAAACCTCCCCAGAGCCATGTTTCTCTGCTTTTTCCAATAATAAAAAAAAAAAGCACATAGATCCATTGGGCTCAAAGTGACCTTCGGTCAAGGGCTCCTGAATTGTCTTCAAAGAAGGAAAATACCGCTTTGTGCATCACTCTCGGGACAGTTTAATCATGAACTGAACTTCACATAAAAGCGAAGGTAAGAGATTTGATGAAGCCCAAAATTCTTTTTTAACTTTGCTTTATGAATGCAATCGAAAGTACACACAAGAGGGGAGAATAATTTAATGAACTGCATGTGCCCATCTGCCTGATTCAACAATTACCCACTTTTGGCTCTACTTTTGTCATACGTTCCTTTTTATCTGCTTCCTCTTTGGAGAATATTTTTTCAGGCCAGTTCCTGTCATCAGGTCATTTTTCCCCTAAGTCTTTCCATATGTATCTTTAAGAAATACAGACATTTTCTTATATAAACACAGAACCATCATCACAGCCAATGGTAGTAACACCTACTCTATATTTTCAATTGTCTCAAAAAATGCCTTTTTAGAAATCATTTTTAAGGTTTATTTATTTATTTTGAGAGGGAGACAGTGCAACTTTGGGGGTGTGGGGCAGTGCGCAGAGCCTGATGCGGGGCACGAACCCACAAAGCGCAAGACCACGACCTGAGCTGAAACCAAGAGTCAGACGCTCAACAGATTGAGCCATCCGGACTCTCCAAAAAAATGTCTTTTTATAATCGGTTTCTTCCAAGCAGGATCTAAACAAAATCAAGCCGCTGCATTTGACTGTTATGTTCCTTAAATCTCTTCTACCCCGAGTTAACATCCCAATGCCTTCGTCCTTCAAGCGTGTGCTGTCCTACCTCCAGGCCTCTGTACTCACCATTCTTTCTGTCTGAAAGATGTCCCCAGGCCATACGTCACCTGGAAACCATCTACTTGTCCTTCAGCTTCGAGGTCGACGTCCTTCGTTCCCTTCGTTCGTTCTATGAAGTGTCTCCTACCAGACCTTCTGGTATTAAATACAGACTCTGACTCAGCAGTTCTGGGGCAGAGTACGAGGTTCTGCGTTTCTAACAAGCTCCATGGTGATGTGAGTGCTGCTGGTCTCAGGACTGTACTTTGAGTAGCGAGGGACTAGAATATTCTCCATACGATCATGGCGCTTATCATATTATATTTTAATGGCCTCCTGGAGCTTTTGGAACATGCCCGGGTCCTTTGTCTGTCTGTCTTATTTGACTGCTTTTGAACTAAAACGGCCAAGTGGAAAAGCTGTGAGAGAGACCATATCATTCACAGAACGAAACTATTTGCCCTCTGGCCCTTCATGGAAAATGTTTGCTGACCTTGCTCTCGGCTGCATTGCAAACATGATAGCTTTTTCAGTAGCGTGTCTCAGGACCCAGTCCAGGGCTTTGTACATAGTAGTTATTAGGTGATGAAGAATGTCAGGGGCTGACAATACCGGAGAGCTTACTGTATGCCAGGCACTGTAGTAAATGGCTTACACATCTCCAATTCCCCCACTAACGCTCCATGAAAGGTAGAGTGTTCTCATGTTTCAGATGAAGAAATGGAGGCTTAGAGGTTCCTGGCCTGCCCGAGTTTAAAGGACAGCAAACCCATGGAATCTGACTCCACTACTTTTTATTTTTTATTTTTTTAATAGTTTACATATAACACCCAGTGTTCATCCCAACACGTACCCTCTTTAATGCCCATCACCCCCTCTCCCCGCTCCCTCACTCCCCTCACCCTCAGTTTGTTCTTAGTCTTTGAGAGTCTCTTATGTTTTATCTCCTTCCTTCTCCACTACTTTTTAAAGAAAGGGTTGAGAAAGGTAGCTATGGAAAGCCAGACTGAAGCTGTGTTTCCTGGCCCCATTTGGGGCAGCCTCACCCATTGTCTCTATGAAAACGGTACCAATGGGACGAGGCCAAAAATTCAAAACATTCTTAGTGTTAAATGCAAGAATTCCAGGTCAGTTGAATATATACAACAAACACACACAAACACCTTGTTTTTGTAGTAATTCTATCCAATTATAATGGGCCCTGGCATCCCTCCTGAGTCCAAAGCAGGATCTGCCCCTAAGAGAATAGCCCTTGGAACTGAACACTACCTGGGAGCTCCTTTCCTTTGGTAGCTCTTTCCTCCCCCCAGCCCTCCCCCGTTATAGCACCCTACATAACTTTAGCCCCTTTAGGTGCTTAATAAAAGACGACCTACCTAGTAGGATTAAATAGACACAATCTGTTGACCATGAGAAACCCTGACCTACATGCTCCGTTACTTAGCACCAGGATTGCCATCAGATAGACAGGTGGCAATTAGTGTAGCCCTTATTATTACTTTGTTAACAGTCAGTGGGTGTTGACATGACTTAGCCAGTGTTTTATGGATATAGTAATCATTTCAGGAATAATATGTCCATGCCTTGTGTGAGAAAGACAAATTGAGAGACAGAAAGAATGAGAGAGAAGGAGAGAGATGAGCACAGAGAATGGGCTGGGGAGACGGCCAGCTGTGGGGAAACATGTACAAGACAGATAATAGCCTGCCAGAGAAAGTGAGCAGGCCCAGAAGCACTGGTGAGAATTGGTGGGGATTGGGGGGGTGCCCCTTTGATTGTGACCCTAGGTTGTATGCTGATTGCCCTATTTGTTAAGAGCTTTTGGTTCAAATGGAAAAAAGGAACTGAAGTGTACATTTAAGAAACTCTCAAGGCATACTGATTATCATCATTGAAGAGATTTCAAGGGAAAAAATTTCTCCTATTCTTAATCTGCAGAATAACCCTGACATTGAATCTCAAAAACCCCCTTTCAGTAAAGTATTTTCATGCTCCCATAGAGAAATCTGTCTCTGACTCTAAATATTAATCAGAAATCCAAGGTTTGACAAGGAAGGAGTTGAGGTCTTGAGGTAATCCGTGTAGGGGCCTCCTTATGATTAAACTTCACTCTGACCGCTCTACTCCGTAGGGACTCAGTGAGGAGGTAAATATGATGACCTAATTCTATAGGTAAAGAAAAGAACCCCTTGTACTTTCATTTCCAGACAGGATAGAATAACTGCCAAAAAAGTAAACAAAAAATATAACAATATCCCTGGCACTGTATATCAGAAAATGAAGGACAGTCATCCTAAGACACAGTGAGCCATAGCATTGTCCTTGCTCACTGTCCTGAGTTTCCAAGCTGTAGTGCATGGAGGGAAACCTAAGCAGAACCCAGCAGAGTGACCCCTGATTTGAAGAGACAGAGCAGAGGAACGCCTGGGTGTCTCAGTCAGATAAGTGTCCCACTCTTGGTTCCAGCTCAGGTCATGATCTCAAGGCTCCGTGAGTTTGAGCCCTGCATCAGGCTCTGTGCTGATATTGCAGAACTGCTTGGGATTCTCTCTCTGGCTCTCTCTCTCTCTCTCTCTCAAAATGAATAAATAAAAAGAGAGAGAGAAAGAGAGCAGTCTGGTGGAGACTGAAGCAGTCAGAGTTGGTAGGACAGAGTACCAAAGGAAGAGTACTGCACGAAGCAAGAATCCTGGAGATGTGCAGAGGGTCTACTCAGTACTCTTCCGTGCACTGATCATCACATCACGCGAGGGAATTACCCAAGACCAGGGAAAGGACCACAGTAAAAGATGAGATAGAGGAGCAGAAAACCCCAGGATTGGCAAGGAAATGGGTTGACTACTCAGAAGGGTCTTGGCGCCTTCTGATACCACCTAAAGAGTCTCAAAGGCAAAACATTGAAGGATCAAACTATTTCTAGGTAGTTTAATTGTATCTCAGAACTAAGTTCAGGAAATTTTTTGGAAGACAAATATATCTTACATGCAATGTAAAATTCACAATTTGTAACATCCAATCAAAACTTACCAGCTATCTAAAGAAGCAAGAAAACATGACCCATAAAAATTAGAATAATCGATTAATTAAAACTGACACAGATATAAGAATTAGCCAACAAAAATGTTACAATAACTACATTCCCTGTGTTAAAAAAAAGTAGACGCATGGAGGAACAAAATGACCCAAATTGAACTTCTTTGTTTTTTAAGTTTATTTATTTATTTTGAGAAAGAGAGAGAGAGAGAGAGGGAGAGGGAGTGGGGGAGGAGCAGAGAGAAAGGGAGAGAGAGAATCCCAAGCAGGTTCCCACTGTCAGCACAGAGCCCAATGCAGGGCTTGATCTCACAAACTGTGAGATCATGACCTGAGCCAAAATCAAGTTAGTCACTTAATCGACTGACCCAGGAATCCACCCCAAATTGAACTTCTATACATAAAAACTGTAATGTCTGAGGTTAGAAAAAAAAAAGGAAAAAAGAAAAAAATTGGGTGAGATTAATGGCAGATCAGTCATTTCAGAAGGAAAGATAAGTAAACTTAAAGACATAACAATAGAAACTACCAAATGAAATAGAGAAAAAATAAATTTTAAAAATGAGCCAAGACAACTTTAAATGTCCTAATAAAAATGTAATTAAGGTCAAAAGGTAAAGATTATCAGATTGATGCAGAAAAACAAGATGCAACTAACTATACGCTCCCTATAATGAACACTCACTCACTGTAAAAACACAAATAAGTTAAAAGCAAAAGAATAGAAAAATGTATATAACGTTAATCAAAAAAAAAGCTGGAGTAACTACATTAATTCAGTAATGTTCCGAGCAAAGCATATTACCAGTGGTGAAGAGGACATTTTTTAACGATAAGGGACTAATTCATCAAGATGATATAACAATAAAAAGGGTTTATACCTCTAATAATAGAGCTTCAAAGTCCATGGAAGAAGCATTGATAGAACTTCAAAGAGAAACAGACACGTCTGTAACTATAGTCAGAGATTTTAATGCCTCTTTCTCAATAACTAATAGAGATAAACATCAGTAAAAGTAGAAAAGGCTTGAACAACACAAATCAAGCAACTTGACCTATATTGACACTCCACCCAACAATAGCAGAATTCACATCTTTTTTAATTGCACAGGTAAAATATACCCTGAGAAACCAAATTTGGGGTCATAAAATATGTCTCAATAAATTTAAAAGAATTGATGGTGGGGCTGAGGGGGAGGGGAAAAGGGGCGATAGACATTGAGGAGGTCACTTTTAGAATGAGCACTGGGGGTTGTTATGTATGTGTTGAATCATGAGAATCTACTTCCAAAGCCAAGAGCATGCTGTATACACTGCATGTGAGCTAACTTGACAATGAATTATATTTACAAAACAAAACAAAAAAAACCCCACAAGAATTCAAGTCATATAAATAATATTCTCTGACAGCAGTAGAATTAAATTACCAAGGTCTCTGGAAAATCTCCAATTATTTGAAAATTAAATAACACACTTCTAAATAATCCATGAATCAGAGAAGAAATCAAGAGGAAATTTAGAAAGTATTTTCACCTGAATAAAAATAAAAATACAGCATAGTCACATTTAAGGAATTCAACAAAACCATTTCTTGGGAGAAATTTATAACTTTTTATCTTTACGATAGTTGACATACAACGCTGCATTAATTTCAGGTGTATTTCATTTTGATTCAACTTCCTTTTATGTAATGTTTTGTTCACCACAAGTGTAACTACAATCTGTCACGTACAATGCTATTACATTATCACTGACTATTGTCCCATGCTGTGCCTTTTATTTCCATGATCTATTTATTCCATAACTGGAAATCTAGATCTCCTACTCCCCTTCACTCGTTTTGCCCGTTCTCCCACCCCCTTATCTTTAAATGCTTGTATTAGGAAAAAACCCACAGGTATCCTACCAAAGACCCCAGTATTCACCTTAAGAAACTAGAAAAAGAAGAGCAGAAGAAATGAAACAATACAGATTAAAACAAAAGTCAGTGAACTAGATAGCAAAAACGCAAGAGAGAGAATCAGCAAAATTAAAAGCTAATTCTATAAGATGGTCAATAAAATTTATAAATATCTAGCCAAACTGAACAGGAAGAGAAAAGGAAACACACACACACACACACACACACACACGCACGCACACACGCATAAGTGACCAAATCAAGAATGAGAATGGCTACTTCACTATAAATTCTACAGATATTAATATAGTAAGGAAATATGGTGAACAGCTTTATGATAATAAATTTGATAATTTAGATGAAATGGACCAAATGCACTTAAAATGAAATAGACAAATTGAATAACTCTACATCTAAAAAGAACTTGAGGGGCACCTCGGTGGCTCAGTCGGTTAAGCATCCAACCCTTGATTTTGGCTCAGGTCGTGATCTCAGGGTGATAGGATCGAGCCCAAGTCAGGCTCTGTGCTGGGCGTGGAGTCTGTGTAAGATTCTCTCTCTCTGACCCTCCCCAACTTGTGCTTTCTCTGTCTCTCTCAAAATAAGAAAATGAATGAATAAATAAATAGCTTTAGAATGTAGTTAAAGCTTTCACACAAAGAAAACTCCAGGCCCAGATGGCTTTACTGATGAGTTCTACTAAATATTTAAGGAAGAAATAATACCAATTCTACCCAAACTCTTCCATAAAATTGAAGGGTAAGGAAGACATCCCAATCACTCTATAAGGTTCACCATTACTCTGATACCAAAACCCGGACAGATTACAGTAAAAGAAAAACTAAAGATCAAAATCCCTCTTGAGCACATATACAAACATTCAAAATAAAATTTCAAACTGAATCCAACAATATATAAAAATATAATATCAGTAGAAAATCAATCAATGTGGATCGCCCATTAACAGACTTTCTAAAAGTTATTAAAGAAGAAAACCATATGAGCTTTTTACTAGATCCAGGAAAAGCATTGACAAAGTTCAACATCCATTCCTGTTAAAAAACAAAACAACAACAATAACAACAAAAACAAACCTGAGCATACTGAGAACAGAAGAAACTTTCTCAACTAGATATCAATAATTTAGAAAAACTTACTGCTAACATAATACTTAGAGGGGAAACATTCAGTCTCTCACCATTAATACCTAGAACAAGACAAGGATGTCTACTCTCACCAATTCTATTCAACATTGCTGGAGGTTCCAGTCAGTACGGCAAGAGAATAAGAAATAAAAGCACCCAGACTGGAAAGAAAGTTGTCTTTTTTCGTAGACAACATTTGGTATAGTTATTTAGAAAATTTGTTGAAATCTATTTTTAAGGCTAGTAGCATTAAGTGAACTTAGCAATGTTACAAGATAAATAGATAGATATAAATCAATATTAAAAATCAGTAATATTTACTAGCAATGAACTGAAAATTGAAATTTCTTAAAATGATCATTACAGTAGTGTTAACCATGAAATATATAAGAGCAAATCTGACAAAGGATGTTTAAAACATGTGCATCGAAAGCTACAGAAATAGCGAAGGAAAATTAAAGAAGTCCTAAATGAACAAATATATATGCCTTGTTCATGGTTGGAAGACTCAAAATTGTTAAGATGTCAGGTTTCCCCCAAACCGTTCTACAGATTCAACGCAACTTCTATCCGAATCTCAGCAGGTGTTTTGCAGAAATTCACAAGACAATTTTAAATTTCATGGATAAATAAAGGATCTAGGCTAGCCAAAAATAACTGAGACAGCTAAACTGGGGAGGCTAACACAGTCTGATTTAGGGACATGTTATAAAACTACAATAATTAAGACAATATGGCCTTGACATAAAAGCTAAAAAATAAATGAATGGCACAAAATAGAGTCCCAAAATAGGTCCACACATATATGAACAACTGTGTTTTGACAAAGTTGCAAAGACAGTTCGGTGGAGAATGGAAAGTCTTTTCCCCAAATGGTGCTGGAAGGGCACTTGGGCGGCTCAGTCAGTCGAACGTCCAACTTCAGCTCTTGTCATGATCTTACAGTTTGTGAGCTCAATCCCTGCATTGTGCTCTCCGCTGTCAGCACAGAGCCCGCTTCAGATCCTCTGTCGCCCTCTCTCTCTCTGCCCCTCCCCACTTGTGTGTGCGTGCATGCTCTCTTTCTCTCTCTCAAAATAAATTAATTAATTAAAAATAAAACATTTTTTTAAAAAAGAACAAAAGACAACTGAAAGACTGAGGAAAGCATTCACAAAGCATATATGTGATAAAGGGCCTTTACTCCAGATATATAAAGAACTCTTAACATTCAAAACCGTGGAAACAACCCAATGTTTTTTTAACGGACAAAGGATTTGAATAGACGCATCACCAAAGACGCAAGTGGATGACAAATAAATGCATGAAAAAACGCTCGGCATCATTAACCATTAGGGAAATACAAATTAAAACCACAAGGAAATACTAGTACACACTCACTAGAATGGCTAAAATAAAAAAGTGTGACCATGCCGAACGCTGGCAAGGATGCGATAAACAAGAACTCTCACACACTGCAGGTGAGAAATCAAAATGGTACCATCGTTCCTGAAAACAGTTTGGCAGTCTCTTCAAAAGCTAACCCCTACCATGTGACCCAGCCATTCCAGTCCTTGGTCTTTACCCAAAAGAACTAAAGGCAACTAAAATCCACACAGAGACTTACGCAGACTTCTCCATGAATGTTTATCGCAGTTTTATTTGTAACAGCCCCAAACTGGAAACAACCCACATGGACAACAGGCAAATAAATCAACAAATTGTGGCATATCCATACGACGGAATGAAAAAGTAATAAATTATTAATACATTCAACATGGAGGAATCTCAAAATAATTATGCCAAATGAAAGAAATACATACAACATGATTCTGTTAATAGAAAATTCAAGAAAATGGCAAGCCATCTATAGTGATAGAAAGATGAGTAGTTGCCTAGCAGAAGGTCGGAAGGGGAAGGAATAAGAATTTACAAAGAGACACGAAGAGACTTTTGGGATTGGCAGGTATGTTCATTATCTTGATTGGGGTGAAAGCTCACAGGTGGATTCCTATATCGAAACATTTCGTTGTATATGTTAAATATGTACAATTTATTGTATACTAGTTATGGTTCAATAAAAGTGTCTTTTACAAAAAATCTCTTATTAACTAGGGTAGGACAGAGGTAGGTGTAGGTCATTAAGCAAAGCAGAATGAAAAAGGAAAACTTGTCCCTGGAAACGCTGTGAACAAGAAGCAATGTCTTCGTGAAGCTTTCCTTCCTGCCTGCACAGGACCCTTCCTCCTTCCGTGGCATTCTATGTGGCTCCTGCAGAGCTGACATCTAGGGTTTGCCATCCCAAGAAGGATCACCCTGGCAGCGACTCCTTCCTTTGTCTTCTCTCTTCCTTTTCCTCTTCCTGGAGCCTATTCTCAACTCATCTGTCAGTTTGGGAAGGAGACGATTTACTAATTCACATAAAATTGTGGGGGATGAGGAGGAATCAAACAAGTGAACATGAAAAGCAGCTCACCATGCTGTCTTCTTCAGCTCCACCCACTCAACATCTAGTTAATGTTTGCATTTTAAAGAGGCAATGGCTTTTATCCAAAATAAACAAATATTGCAAGGGGAACTAGAGACAGCATCAAGGAAATACGCTGGGGTGTCAGGGACTGGCTGGCATCTATTTCATACTTTAAATCAATCTCTGTAGAAATAATATCTCCTATGTTCTCTCTTCATTAGTTAAATTTATTTGGAGTCTGAAGAAAAGGGATTATTTCACAGCTTTGGCTACTGTTTCTTCTCATAAATAGACATGACTTTGTGGGTTCCAGCTGCAACTGGAATCTAGGAGGTTGAAATACCAGAAGAAATGCTTCTCTCACTTTTATGGAAGCAAAATTCCCAGAAGTATTATCTCCTAAGGGTTGGTCCCAGGAGAACGCCGAATTAATTTTCAGATAATGAATTATGTCCTGGGTATAAGTCCTATAGGGGGCATGAAGTGTTTATAAGATATTCCAAATTCTCAGAGGCTATAGGTCTAGAGAGAGGACTATACTTTAGAGATGTCAGTTCTACTTTGAGACTTAAAAAATATTTATTGTAGGGCTGTTATGTGTCAAGCCCTTTGCTAAGCAATAGGTACCAACTTTTGAATAAGATTTACCATCCCCGGCCTTATTGAGTTTAAAGTCTGCAAGAGAAGACATACCTCCAACAAGCAGTTCCAAGCATGATGAGTGTTAGAGACTGCTGTGGACATGTAAGCCTAGAGAATCTAACCAAGGAGAATGAGAGAAGGCTTCCTGGAGGAGGTAATGTTTGAGAGTTAAAGGATGATGAGGCAAAGAGAGGGAAAGAGAATTTCAGGCCAAGAGTCCAGTATACGTCTTGTTCTTGGAGAAGGAGAAAGCATATCATACCAGAAAAGCTTAGAGATGAGCAGGATGAATGAAGTAGACCAAGAGAGAAAGTAACTCAAAATGAGGTTGGGGAGGTGGATGGGAGATAAATTTCTTTTTTTTAATGTTTATTTTTGAGAGACAGAGAGAGAGAGACAGAGTGAGAGCAAGGGAGAGGCAGAGAGAGAGGGAGACATAGAATCCGAAGGAGGCTCCAGGCTCGGGTGAGTTGAGTCCCTGAGCATCACTGCCTGGGCTCACATTTTGCCTCTGTCCTTTACTAGCTCTAGAAGTAATCTAGGTTCTCTGAGCTTCCATTTCCCATCTATAAAAGAGAGTAAAAAGCGGGGAGGTGCATCTGGCTACCTTTGTCGGTAGAACATCCAGCTCTTGATATCAAGGTCATTGAGTTCAAGCCCCATATTGGGTTTAAAGATTACATTTTAGAAAAGAGAGAGAATAATAATGTTATCCTCTTCATAGAGGAGTTACAAATATTAAATCTGTTAGTACATGTAAAGTATTTGGAATTGTGCTTGTCATATAGAAAAAGTTCAAAAAATTATTTCCACTTGTATTTGTATGACTCTTAGGAATCTCACATATAACATGTCTGCAAGTTCTGCTTTATCCTTCTGGAAGCTATTTATCTTTTAGTTTTCTCCATCTCTTAGCTTTCTTCATCTCAAAAAAAAAAAAAGAAAAGAAAAGAAAAGTGGCATCTACCATTTATAGAATCCCAAATAACTACATCATTAGTATAAGAGTAGCCTTGTCTGCCCCCACACAATCAAGAGACTATAAGGAAAATTAATCGTCTTGAACCTTGGTACAAAGTAGAGGAAAGAAAAAATTGCAAGGACTATAATGAGAGATAAAGAGGGCCATTGTATAAAGCTAAAAGGATGAGTTCATCAGGAAGACATAATGATCTTAAATTATTATGTATCTCATATTAGAGTTTCAAACTGCCAGAAACAAATTTGACAAGACTAACAGGACAAATAGACAAATTTGGAAATTTTAACCCTTCTCTTTCAATGATAGACCAAGGAGATTTTTTTTTCAATCAATAAGACACAGAAAAAAATGAACACTATCAAGTAACTCAATCTAATTGACATTTCTAGAACACAACCATCAAAAAATGGTGGAGTAGTCTCTTAAGTGCACATAGAATATCCTCCACAATAGACCCCCTGCTGGGCCATCTCCAAAATATTCAAAATATTGAAATCCTGCAAAGCGTGTGTTCAGACCATGGTCAAGTTCAATTAGAAATCAGTAACAAAGATATTTATAAAAGCTGCACGTTATAAAAATTATATAACATATTCCTAACGACCCATGTGCCAAAGAATAAATCATAAAAGAAACTAGAAAATAGTTTAAATATGATCCTGAAAATACAACAGATGTGTAAGCTGCCATAATGCTTTGAGGACAATTTATCATTATACATGCTGATCTTAACAAAAAGGAAGGTTTAAGACGATGATCGAGATTAACAGCTAGACAAAGAACAGCAAATTAAACACAAAACAAGGAAAAGGAAAAAACTGATAAAGGTAAGAACAGGAATTTAAAAATGGAAAATAGAAAAACAGCAATAAAAATGTTAAAAGGCAAAATTGCAGGGTGCCTGGTTGGCTTAGGTGGTGAAACATCTGACTCTTGATTTCACCTCAGGTCATGATCTCACAGTTTGTGGGTTCAAGCCCTGCACTGGGTTCTACACTGACAGTACGGAGCCTGCTTGGGATTCTCTGTCCCCCCTGCTCTCTGTCCCACCCTCACTTATGCTCGTGTGTTCCTCTTCTCTCAAAATAAATAAATAAACTTCAAAAAAATAATAAAAGTCAAAATTGCTTCTTTGAAAATTTAACAAAATTGGTAAACACTGACATGACTGAATTTTTAAAAAGAGAGAGAGAAAAAAAAAAACCCTCAAAATGCCAGTATCAGAAGGTAACTACAAATGTTACATACAGTAAAAGGATAAGCAAATACTACAAACCTCTTAATGCCAATAATACAAGTTACCAAAGATTAAAGAGAGAGAGAGAGAGAGAAACTCTGTTAACCTGAAATTGTAAGTAACTTTTCCACAAAGAATTCTTCAGACCTAGATGGATTTAGTGATGAATTCTAGCAAACATTTAAGGAGGAAATAATTCTAGTCTTAAAAAAACTCAAATAATAGAAGAGACATTTCCCAATTCATTTTTATGAGGCCCACTTAGCTATAGCAAAACCGCAAAGATATTAAAAGAAAGAGAAATTACAGAACACGACCACTCATGAACACAAGCTTTGAAATCCTTAACAAAATGCAAAATAAATCCATCAATCTATTAAAATGCTAATCCACCATGAACAAGTGGGCTTTAACCCAGAAAAATTGATGGAATCTTCTAAAACAAAGTCAATATGATTTCTCGATTAACAGAATAAAAGAAAAAACAACATATAACCATCTCAGAGGGAAAAAAAACATTCGACAAACTTTAACACACATTTATGATAACTTTCAGCAAACCAGGAAAAATGGAACCTTCCTCGGTCTTACAGAGGGCAATTTACAAAAAATTGGCAGTAGTGATGGTTACACGACAATAGGAATATACTTTATGCCAAGAAACCGGACGCTTAAAAATGGGTAAAATGGTAGTGTGTATCAGAAACCTTGTGTAGACTCTGCTCTTAGGGAACCCAACCTAAAAACGCTGTCACATCACAGTAATGAACTTTAAGACAGAAATGCCAAACAGAGATGAAGAGGGTCACTTCATAATTTGTAAAAGAGATTCTATTTACCAGGGAAGCTCTAAAAATGTTTAAAAAAAGCACCAAGGTGGCTCAGTTGGTTAAGCGCCTGACTCTTGATTTCTGCTCAACAGTTCATGAGTTCAAACCCCACATCGGGCTCTGTGCTGACAGTGCGGAGCCTGCTTGGGATCCTCTCTCTCTCTCCCTCTCTCTCTCTCTCTGTCTCTCTGTCTCTCTCTGCCCATCCCCCTCAAAATAAATAAATGAACATTAAAAAAAATAAAAATATTAAATTTGTATGTGTCCAAATAAGGAAAAAATGGACAGAACTATAAGAAATAGACCAATCCACTACCCCAGTGATTGATAAAAACGAGCAGTAAAGATATAGAAGATTTGAACAACACAGTTAAGTTGGCCAGTCATTTAGTTTCTGCTCTTGCTTCATGCCGAACATTTGGAACATTCGGAACACTGCTTTGTCTCAAAACAGGCTTGAATCCCACGAAGTATGTTTGCAGGTTCCTTTGTCAGTTACCTTCAGTTTGTATTCTGCCAATGGGAGGTACTGGTCAGAGATCATAAGGCAGAAGGAAAAGGGGAGTCCTTTGTCTTTTTCTTTCTGTTTTTGATGGCAACTCTACTAGCAGCAGCCATCCGTGTCACTGCTGGATGCTGGGCTCCTACGTCATCTATCACTGTGCAGGCTCCTACCTGTGCAAAGCGACAGCAGTGATCCTAAGTGAAGTAGTGGGTGCTTTAGTTCCTCAGATGTAAAGGGATAATGGGCTTTTGGACAAAGGCATCTTTACTGAGCTCTCATGCCCCACCCTTCTTTCTTTCTTTCTTTCTTTCTTTCTTTCTTTCTTTCTTTCTTTCTTTCTTTCTTTCTTTCTTTCTTCTTCTTTCTTTCTTTCTTTCTTTCTTTCTTTCTTTCTTTCTTTCTTTCTTTCCTTCTATCTATCTATCTATCTATCTATCTATCTATCTATCTATCTGCTCTTCTAACAAATTTGTAACCAATTTCCTGTATTAAATTCTCTCTGAAATACCTCAAATGGTTTCCAACTTTCCTAAGCAGATACTGATACACCAATACAGTGTAACACCACACTCAATACTGCAGAATAGACTGTCTTTTTAAATGCATGAGGAATAATTTCAGCCTTGATTCACTGGATCAGCAGTAATTGAAATCATAAAGAAAATGTTCTCTGATTACAATGCAATAAAACTAGAAACAAACTGTGAGTTTAACTAGAAAAAAGTGTGATAACAAAGGAATTAAAGAAGTAACAGCTACTATATAACAGCTACACTTGCGTTGCTCTTTACTGCGTGCCAGCCTCTATTTATTTATTTTTTTTAATGTTTTTAACATTTTTTATTTATTCTTAAGAAACACAGAGACAGAGCGTGAGCAGGAGAAGGGCAGAGAGAGAGGGAGATACAGAATCTGAAGCAGGCTATAGCCTCTGATGAGCCATCAGCACAGTGCCAGGCTCTATTTAATCTGTACAAAAATCCATCCAAGGTAGATGTCATTATTATTTTCTCCCATTTACACAAAGGGATCAATGCTCCCAAGGAGTGATTTACCCAAGCTCACACAGCTGGCAGTGCTGGATTCAACCTGTAAACCTTTAGATTCCACACTTGTAATCCAAATGCTGGACTATTTCCCATCAAAAAGGAATGATCGAGATGAATGATCATAAAAATAATACTACATATTACAACTTAAGAGATAAAATAAAACAGAAATTACAAGGATATTTATAACCTTACATGCTTATGTTTATATATGAAAAGAAACAAGACTGGAGGTTATTGAGCTATAGGTAGAAAACGAGGTAAATATCGGAAAAAGGCTAGAAAGATCATCTCAAAGGCAAAGGAAACAGGAAGATAATAAAAATAAATACAGAAAATAATGAATAGCAAATAGAGAAAATCAAAACCAAAAACTGATTTCTTGAAAACTCATAAAATTGAAAAAAAAATCTCTGGAAAGACTCCTAAGAAAAATAATAAAACACAAAACAAACAGTACTAGGAATAAAAAGGAAAACAACATCTAGATGATGCGGTCATTAAAAAAATAATGTAGGCACACCTACACTTGGAAATTTAGATGGGATAAGTAAATGCTTTTAAAAAAGATAACTTACCAGAACTGACTCAGGAGACAATAGAAAGTCTGAATGCCGTGAAACCATTAAGGAATACTAATCAATTTTTTTAAATCCCACCAAAAAAACTTGAGCCCCAGATGGCTTCCTAACTCATTCTACCAAACAAATTTAAATACACACTAAATAGTCGTATGCGAGCTATTACCAAGTATAGGAAAAGAGAGACCACTCCCCTACTTGTATTATAAGGCAACATAATCTAGAGCCCAACATATGACAAGTAAAACACAAGGAAGAAAAGTTATAAATCAACGTTTCTCATGAGCAAAAAGGAGGGGGAAATTAAACAAGATATTAGCAAACCAAATCCAGCAAAGTTACAAAACAAGACTCTGTCGTAAGCAAGCTTGGTTTGTCCCAAGAACGCAATTCTGGATTCCCACTTATTTTCTTTCAGCACCTTAAAATGCTGCTTCTCTTCTTCCCAGCATCTGTGAGTCCTGACAAAAACTCCATAGTCCCTCGAATTGGTTTCCACTACGAGCAATGTGTTATTTTTCTCTGGCTGCTTTTAAGATTTTTTTGACTTGTCTTCAGTCTCCAGCCCTTTTTATTATGATGTGGTTGGACATAGATTTCTTTGGTTCATCTTGTTTGGGGTTTGCTGAGGCTTGTTGAATCTGTAGAATTATGTCTTCAAAGAAGTTTGGGACGCTTTCAACACTATTTCTTTGAATATTTTTTTCTGTGACATACATTTTCTTCTCAAGTTCTAGGACCCTGTTAGACCTTTTGGTATTGTCTCATAAGTCCCCAAGGCTGTGTTCATTTTTTTTCCCCAATCTTTTTCTCTCTGTAATTTATGTTGGATAAGTGCTATTACTCTATCTACAAGTTCACTAACGCCTACCTTTGTCATGTCCACTTTGCTGTTGAATCCATCCAGGGACATTTTTATTTCACTTACTGTATTTTTTAGTTCTAAAATCTCCATTTGGTTTTTTTTTTCCCTTATATCTTCTGTTTCTTTGCTGAGCCTTTCTATCTTTCCATTCCTTAAAAAAAATTCATTCTTATTTTTCACAGCAATTTGTAACTGCTAGTCTAAAGTCTTTGTCTGGTAATCTCAATATCTACGTCATTTCAGAATCAGTGTCTATTGATTGTCTTCTTCCATACAAATTGAGATTTTTCTGGTTGTTAATATGCCAAATAATTTTGTATTGTATTCTATACATTTTGAATACTAGGTTATGAGACTCCAAGCCTTGTTTAAATACCATCAAGAACATTGGTATTTTTGTGTTGTCAGGATATAGATCCATTTGGGTTCAGGTATCAAGTTCTGACCAATCTTCTTAGAATGTAATGCCATTGTCAATTGTGTTTTCAAAGTCTTTGAACTGTTATTCATATCTGTCAGTTATGTTTGCCACCTATGGCTAGTCTGGGACTTAGCCTGCCCAGTAGCCCATTCCTCATGTCTAGGGTGTGCTATTAGAGTCAAGTCCATGTATGCACAACTTAGGGAGGTTTATGGGACTTATTTCCCAAGTTCTCCCATTCCTGTCACATTTCTGGTACTTTCTGATTTCCAGCCGCTCCTCTTTATGGTCTGCAGGCCAGAAAACTGGGGCTTTTTTATTCTTCTCTGCTGCATATATCCCACAACTGCACCTATAACAGAATCCCAGTAGCAGAAAGTCAGAGAGACGGAACAAAATAAAAGTTTCCTTACACTTTTGGTACCACAGACACTTTGATCAGAGAGGAAAGTTTCCCTGTTTCAATTTTAGGACTGCTGCCACTGTCACTGTTCTTGCCACCACTATCACCAGATTGCCTTGGGGCTAGGGCTCAAGAGAATGGAGAAAACAAGGATGATTTCTTAATATATTAGGAATCCCCTTTCCTACTCTTCAAGCCAGAACTAAAGGGCTTCTACTGGAGTCCTCATGTCCATGCGTTGGCACCTACTTTCTGGCTTCAAGGCACCTTGAGTCCTGGCTGGGGGATAACAGAAGAAAAGGGGGATGAGGAATTCAACACTGATTTGGTGATTCTTGGAATTCTGGTCTTCTTCCCCAATCTTCCTGCTATCATTTACTTTTGAGAGTCCTCAAATATCAGTTCCAAGCATTCTATCCAGGGGGAGCGACAAGAGCTTACCAGCAACTGGAACTCTGGCCATCTTGCTCTTTGTCATCTTCAAGACCAAGATAGTTGCCAACATTCCAGTTTTTATGTCTTCATTCCAGTCAATAAGAAGGACGAAGAGACAAAGAATGTACACCCTCACTGTAAGGACGCTTTCTAGAATCTCACGTAACATTGTCTTATTTTTAGAACTTTGCCATGAAGCCTCAACAAACAGCAGAGTGGGTTTTATTCTAGATACTCATTTGCCTACTTGATAAATGGCAGTCGTATTAATAAGAAAGAAGAGAATTCACATATAGGGGATACGTAGCAGCTATCAAGGGCCTCATTTTAGCTCTTTTCAATTTCTTACTCTAATCCTTATTAAAAATACCTAAAGTGTGTACAGCACTGAAATAAGTCTCAATGCATTATAGAAGATGGAGGATTATTATAGAACAATCCAGACTGCTCTGCATTTTCCACTCCCTGCAGTAGCCTGTGAGGGATGCCAGAGCAACGGAGACTTGGAAGTCAGAGCAGAGGGCAATTTCTGCCACCCCTCCCTCCAATCCCCCATAGGCTTTATTCCATCTGTACATCTCTTTGAATTTCGCCTGAGTCTGATCAGAAGAAGTTGGCATATGCTGACCCTTTAACCACTCTCTTTTCCTTTTATTTCCTTGCATCCTCTATCCCTGGTATCTTACCTTCCCGAGAGCCTCATCCTGAGCTAATTGGCCAGCCTCTTGGCAGTCTGCTGGCTCTCAGGAGGCTCGGGAAGAACATGGAGTTACTCTGATTCTTTTCAATAAGAATGATTAAGATGTACTTATTATAAGATCAAAGAAAGGAATCGATAGGAAGAAAGAGTGTAAAGAATAATTCAAAACCAAAGGGGGAAAAATTAAGAGACTCTTCATGAGAACAATTAAATGACTGATGCAGGCAGACATTCTCCCTAAAAGATCTATACTTCAGCTTCTGGCACTCAGTTGTGGTGTGTGTGTGTGTGTGTGTATGTTTAATATATTTTTTAATTAGAAGTGTAACCTCCCTAAGTTTGGCCTTGGGCTACTGCTGGCCTCCTTCAATAAGATCTCCGATAGTCTACTGTTGCCGGCATGTACATATCTAGTGGCCCGTGACAAATCAATCTGCACACTTTCTTCCTCTTCCCATGATCTGGAGCTTAGTTTTGTAAGCTCTGCATTATTCATCATATTTCATTTATACCAAGCTTCCCTCCCTGCCATCGCCGGACTCTTTTTGAGGCCTGGGAGTTTGTACATCATCCCTTGAAGAGAGGCTGACTGCATCTCAGAGAGTAAAGCTTCCCTGCGTTTGTCTGAGCCCAGGAGGGCAATCCACATCTCCTGTGAAGCCAGTCCTGGTCCACTGGCCCAACCTAGACTTTCTAGAATTCAGTTTTGAAAATCTCTGTAGCACTAATTCCCAGCCTTAGCTGCACATCAAAATCACCTGAGGCTGATGTAATTGTTGAGTCAGAAACTGTCACATTGGAACTTGGGAAACAGGTCCAGGTATTAGAATTTTTCCCCGTTTTAGTGAGGTATGATTGACAAATGAAAACTGTATATATAAGGTGTCCAAGATGTTTTGATATAACATTGTGACATGGTTGCCACAAAAGTTAAATAACGTACGTATCTCCTCACATAGATATCTTTTTTTGTAAGTGAGAATACTTAAGGTCTACTGTCAGTCAAGTACATAATACATTATTATTAACTATAGTCATTATGCCATATATTAGATACCCAGAACTTAATTCATTCATCAACTGAAATTTTATACCCTTTGCCAAACATCTCCCCTTTTCCCCCATTTCCCAGTCCCTGGTAACACATACAAGGGGGACAATCCAGTATTTGTCTTTCTCTGTTTGGCTTATTTCACATAGCAAAATGTCTTTCTGGTTCATCCATTTTGTTATACGTCCTGGGATTTCCTCTTTTTAGGACTCAATAATATTCCACTGTGGGTAGGTAGATAGATACATATCACGTTTGCTTTATCCATTCATATGTCACTAAACACTTAGCTTGTTTCCCTATTAGCTTGGCCACTGTGAATTTAATGCTACAAGTAACATTGAGAGTTTAGCTATGGAGATGGAGATTTTTATGTCTTCTGTATATATACCCAGAAGTGGGATTGCTGGATCATATGGCAGTTCTATTTTTAGTTTTTTAAAAACCCTTCGTACTGTTTTCCCTAGTGGCTCTATCGGTTTATATTTCCACCAATGATACATAAGGATTCCCTTTTCTCCACATCCTCACGAACACTTGTCTTTTGACTTTTTCATAGTAGCCATCCTGCCAGGTGTGAGGTGATATCTTGTGATTTTGATTTACGTTTTCCCTGATGATTAGTGATACTGAGCATTTTTCATATACCTGTCCTGTCTTTTTTTTTTTTTTTTTTTGAAAAACATCTATGAAGGTGCTTTACCCATTTTTAAATGGGTTATTTGTGGTTGTTTTTTTGTTTTGTTTTGTTTTGTTTTGTTTTTCTTTTTGCTACTGAGTTGTATGAGTTTCTTATGTATTTTGGATATTAATCCCTTATCAGATATATGGTATGTAAATATATTTTCTCCCATTCCATAGGTTGCCTTTCATTTTATTGATTGTTTCCTTTACTGGTGGGTTTTCTTCATTCTTTTTCATTCTTTGCCCCTTTTGTTCCTCTAACTGGATAATTTTAAATGATGTATCTCTTGGGTTTTTCAGATTCTTTCTTTGGTTTGATCAAGGCTTCTATTGGTGCCTTCTATTGTACTTTTTATTTCACTCATTGTACCCTTCAGATCTGGAATTTCTGTTGAGTTCTACTTTATGACTTCTATTTCTTTGTTCAACTTATCATTTTGTTTATATATCATTTTCCTGATTTCGTTGAGTTGCCTATCTGTGTTGTAGGTTACCGAGTTTTCTTAAAATAATTATTTTTAATTATTTGCCCAGCAATTTATAGAACTCCACTTCTTCGGAGTCAGTTACTAGAAAATTACTGTGTTTCTTTGGGAGTCTCATGGTTCCTTGATTTTTCATGTTTCTATAGCCTTATGTTGATGTCTATGCATTCAATATAGCAGTCATGTCTTCTAGACTTTATAAACCAGTTTCAGTGGGGAAAGACTTTTACCTATGGATTGGGTGTAGCACTTCCTGCTCCAGGGAGGGCACAGTGGTGTGGTCTTGTGCTTCTGCATCAGCTGAGGCCAGTATTTGCAAGGATTGCAGGGGTCCTCAGCAGACAACACCATAGGTCACGACCATAGCAACAGTGAGAGCTATTGAGGCCTTTGGCGGCAAAAGATTCTGGGCTCTTCGTGAACTCTTTTTCTCCCACAGGGGAAGTTGTGGCCAAGGCAATCCCTCTGGCACTAGTTCTGACTTTTGAGTGTGTTCCCAGTGGTGGTGGCACTGGTGTCTGATGTACAGACACCCATCGGGCAGTCATGGAGCCATTGTCTAGAGCACAGACACATGTAAAGTTATAGTTGGTCCTATCTAGTTGGTCCTATATATTGGGATAGTAGATCCCACTGCAGGTAGCTCCAGTGCCTTGGGTGGGCACATCCAGAGTAGCTGCAGAGTCCATGTCCTGAACACAGATGTGTGCAGAGTAACCATGGCTCTGGGGTTCAGAGGAGGTAACCCAGTGCCCTAGGCACAGGTACTCACAGAGTGGCTGTGGAGCCAAAGTCCTAAGTGGGGGTATGAGCAGAGTGATTATGGCTCTAGAGTTCAGGGTTCAGGCACACCTGTGGCTCTAGTTTCCCCAATGTGGGCACTCATAGAGGAACCACAAAGCTGGAGTCCAGAACTAACTCAAAGCACAGGTTAGCCCACAGTGACAGTGGGTCTGGTAACTAAGGACAGGTGCACACAGAGAAGCTATGGCCCTTGGGTCCAGTGTGTATGCAGAGGTGGTTGGAGGGATGTCAGCCCAAGTCCAAGATGGCACAATAGGAGCTCATTCTTGGGGCAAGAACATGGTAGCATCTCCCTCTCCAAAATTTCCACAAGCAGTTATAATTGTTGGTTACCTAGTAAGGTGTATGTGCTTTCTTTGGGGCAGGCCACTGGGGTCCATACCAACAAACATTATGGGGTTCTCTGCTGTAACAGCGCAGGAAGTCTGTGGCTGTCGCAGGAGCTGTTGAGGTACTCAGTGACAAAGAGAGCCAGGGCCCATCATGAGAAGGCCACTAGGAAATGCAGTAGCACCTTTGATACTGATAGCCCTATTCTTCTATGTTCCTAACCATTTCCAGACATTTAAGCTTTGCAGACCTCCTCGGCAGCCCTTTCTATATAGTTATTCTCCAGTTTTTTCTTGTTGATGTTCCACTGCGTTGCTGCAAGTTCCTAGTTGGACTTGAGCTCCCCAAGGGCTATTTTTCTTCATAAATAACTGTCTGATTGTTGTTTCATATCGGATGCAAAGGCTCGTATCTCCTATTCACCATCTTGCTAATGACTTTCTTCCAGCTAGTAGTGATTTTTAGGTTCTCAGGCAATAGTGGTCCGGTTCTCCAAAAGGCAAAAATCTGTATGGGTATACCTACATAAGCTTATTGTAAATGTTAGTAATAAAAAGAATGTGTAGTACACAATTTAGATATAAAAACATAATACCCTTTGTTGTAAATTCCATTTAACCAATTAATTCTCACAGAATGCTTTCATTGATTTTTAATGAACTCTTACATTCCCAGTTAACACATGGTTGCATTTGACAAATGAATGTAGTTCAGACATGAATGTTGGTTGATATTTTTATTTGTTAATGACGAAAATAAAAGTGAAATGCAAAAAATATGTCAGAATTTTACTTGATTGTCAAAAATATGAGTAACTTCTTTGTTTAATCCAATGACTTTTAATGCCAGAGGAATATTTCCTCAACATTTTGTGTTATTCACAATGTAATGGTTACAAACAGGACATATTTTAATTTGAGATTTTTCTTGCTTCTTGAGATAGGCCTGTATTGCTATAAACTTCCCTATTAGGACTGCCTTGCTGTATCCCAGAGGCTTTGGACTGTTGTGTTTTCATTTTCTTTGTTTTCATGTATTTTTTAATTTTTTTTGGTTTCCTGGTTTACCATTCATTCTTTAATAGGATGTTCTTTAACCTCTGTGTATTTGTGGTCTTTCCAAGTTTTTTTCTTGTAGTTGATTTCTAGTTTCATAGCATTTTGGTCAGAAAAGGTTCATGGTATGATTTCAATCACTTTGTATTTGTTGGGGCTTCTTTTGTGGGCTGATATGGGATCAGTTCTGGAGAATGTATCATGTGCACATGAAAAGAATATGTATTCCTCTGTTTGGGATGGAATGTTCTGAATATACCCATTAAATCCATCTGATTCAGTGTGTCATTCCAAGCCATTGTTTCCTCGCTGATTTTCTGCTTAGATGATTTGTCCATTGATGTAAGTAGGGTGGTAACATCCCCTACTATTATTGTGTTATTTTCGATTAGTTTCTTTATGTTTGTTATTAACTGTTTTATATATTTGGGTGTTTTCATGTTGGGAAGATAAATATTTGCAATTATTAGATCTTGTTGCATAGACAAATATGATATAGAGGTCTTCTTCTTTGCTTATTACAGTCTTTGGTTTAAAGTCTAGGTTGTCCAATGTAAGTATTGCTACTCTGGCTTTCTTTTGACATCCATTTGCATGATAGATGATTCTCCATTCCCTCACTTTCAATCTTTAGGTGCCTTTAGTCCTAAAATGAGTCTCTTGAAGGCAGCATATAGATGGGTCTTGTTTTTTATCCATTCTGGCACCCTGTCTTTTGACTGGAGCATTTAGTCCATTTACATTCCAAGTAATTATTGATAGATGTGTATTTATTGCCATTTTACTACTCGGTTTAGAACATACTTGTAAGTTTAATAGCATTATTGACATTTCTCTATCATTTTCTTAAGCCTAGATGATCAACAAGACAATAGATCAACTCCTAATTGCAGTATTTGCCAGTTTTGATGGTGTAAATACTCCCATCATGGGCAACTTTTAGCTAGCCATGTGTCATCCCTGAGCACTGGAGTTGGGAAAAGAATGAACGGGTACATACCATTATATAATATTTCCACTATGTGAATACAACAGATGCCAATAACCTTGAGAGTATAGATAAGAGTAAAATAATTAGGAAATGATAAAGGTTTTTTAATATAATTTAGTTAACTATACCTTTATATAGTTAATTTTTTTTGACATTTATTTATTTTTGAGAGAGAGAGAGACAGAGCATGAGCAGGGGAAGGGCAGAGAGAGAGGGAGACACAGAATCTGAAGCAGGCTCCAGCCTCTGAGCTGTCAGCACAGAGCCCGACATGGGGCCCGAACCCATGAGCGAGATCATGACCTGAGCTGAAGTCAGACACTCAACCGACTGAGCCACCCAGGCGCCCCTATAGTTAATTTTTAATAATAGGCATATTCAAACTACTGGTTCACAAAATTTCTGAAAATTTCAGAATTGGTTTTTATGCACTAGTATGCACCAGCCCAAAAACATACTTCTCCCAGATGGGTCCAGTCAGTGAGCAGTCAGGATTGGAAACCCTACCATAGAGGAAAACAGACATGATTCTGAGGCTTGAAGCTCTGAGTGATCTCATGGCTTCCTCAGCTGCTGGTTAGAGGGTATGTATCAAAAAGAATTCCCTTTATTTTGGACATTCGCTACCAGCGGTGGAAGTGTCCAGATCTGTCTCTTCCCCTGGACGCAGGAGGAAGGCATGCGTCACCAGGAGCCTGGGAAGCCACCCTGCTAGCAGAGCAAGCAGTGACTCCACCACAAGGGGGCCCTGTCCATGACAACTTAAAAAATGACTTTTTGGTCTTGTCCCTCCTCCCAGAGGAAGGGGTCAGCTCCTCTACAGATGTCTGTTTTCTAAATATTGGGCGTCATGAAGAGCACCAGACACAGGGTCCGGGTCCATAAAGCTGTGTTCCAAGCCACAGTCATTTCTCACCATTATTTTGGACACTTACTCAACCCCACAGTGTCCCTGTTTCCTTGTCCATCTACAGTGTGAGACAACACCTGCTGGGTCTGCTTCTCTGAGTTACTGAAAGGCTCAAAATAAGGCCAGTTTGCAAGTAATCTACAAAGAGTACAAAACTCCATCTCTCTGTAATGTGCCATGACGACCACCGGGTCTTCCCATCATTTTTGAGGGGCAGAATCACCCAATAGTTAAATGTGGGCTTTGTAAATTTTTCTTCATTTTGTGTTTTACCTTTATTTATTTAAGTCTCCAACTGAAGGTCATTTGGGTTGCGTCTCTGGTCTTTTGTCTTATAAACAACAATGAAGTGTCTTTAGGTACCATCTTTGCTTATATATGTGTGTGCACATATGTATGTATTTATATATTTGAGATATATATATATTTCAATAGGAATACGCACTAAAAATCTTCATAGATATGCCTGCCAAGTTGCCCTCCAAAGAAGTTGCACTAGTTTACATATTCTCCAAAAAACACGCCATTGTTTGTTCCCTGCATTCCTTTTACTGTGATGTCCTTAAATTTTTACACCCCATTCATGTCCTTTCAATTTACTTGAATTAAGTTTTCGGTAGCTTACTTATTCGCGCCCTTTGCCAATTTTTCTTTTGGATACCTGGGATGTCTCCTACAGTTTCATAATAGCATTTTATTTGTTGTTAAAACTGACCCTTTGTTGAAGCAGATAAAAAGTGTAGGCTTTGGAGTAAGATACTAGTTCACATCTGGACTGTCTTTCACTTACCAGTCCCTAGAAAATACTCAGTTGGCTTTCATTAAGCAATGTTCCTTTGGGCAACTTACACGGCCTCTCAGAACCTTTGTTTTCCTTGTTGCAAAATGGGCCTGATGGGATCCATCACCCAGGATTTTTATGAAAATGAAATCTTATGTAATATAAGGGACTTAATAAAAGTTAACAGCGCTGTTGTTGACCCCTGCCTTTCTGAGCCTCCCTCACGGCGGCCCAGGGCGAGTTTCTAGAACCGGCCTTCGTTTCTACAGCAGCCTCATGATCCAGAAACAAACCAGACCTCTTGCTTTTGACACGTCGTCCCTTGAAGCCAGAACGGCCACAGACTTCCCTCCCCACGGGGACTCCCTGGGGAATTACTGACCGCAGATAAACAATTTCTGGGAAGTTCATCCTCCCGCAGCTCTGAGACCGCTGCTTCGCCATCCATTTCCTCATAATTTTCTGTCTGCAAATGCAAACCAGTTGCGCAAGTTCATTGCTGAGGCCCATGCACTTCAAGGTAATCTAGTTACTGGGACTGCAGCTGGCTTCACCGAGCTCGTTGTTTGTCCTGTGGTTCCAGTGTGTCGACAATGTCAGGTTGCCTCTGCTCTTCCTGGCCTCTGAGAGTTTGATTAAATCCCTTATTTTGCTTCCAACCCCCCCCCCACCCTTGGTTTTGTGTTTGTGGTTTTGTTTGTCATTTTTGTTTATTTGGATTTGTCTGTGATTATTATTGTTTCCTGCCTTTCCCCACTAGCACAATAACCGTGAGCGCCGAGCATTGAAAACACAATGCATTTCCTTGAACCCAAGATTTCAACCGTCTTAGCAGAGCGCTCATTCACCCCCTGCAAGATCCACAGCAAAACTGGCCCCTGGAGGGTTGACGGGCTCTCTCGGCATCCCTGCAGGGAGGCGGCCTCAGTCACTTTGGTGCCCTTCTAGCATGAAGCTTCCCTTTGTTGAGTCAAAGTCTGCCTTTCTATAACTTCGATCCATGTGTCCTCGTTTTTCCCACAGTGACAACACTGCCTCTTAAAAGATGGCATTTCCCAACATTTTCTGATATAAAGAACTAGCTGGGGTTCATCAAGAGTCGGTTAAGCATCTGACTCTTGATTTCAACTCAGGTCATGATCTCACAGATTGGTGAGTTCAAGCCCCATGTCAGGCTCTGTGCTGACAGCGTGGAACCTGCTTGGGACTCTCTCTCTCTCTCTCTCTCTCTCTCTCTCTCTCTCTCTCTCAAAATAAGTATATGAACATTTAAAAAACCAAATAAACAAAAACCCTCAGATTCTCTAGTCCTTACTCCATACTCAATGAATCAAAGATCGGGGAACAATCTGGGATTCCATATTTTCAAACAGATCTTCCTTGACTCTGATGATGAAAACCACTTTTCTACAAGATTAAACTTTCTATATTTAAAGACTATTAATTTCTACCCTCAAACTTTTCCTTTTTCCAAAATGAAATCCCTTATTCCTATAACCAACCCTTCCAAGAAGCGGTCTCCAGACCTCCTTCCAACCTGCTTGCTCTCCAGTGCAAACAACAGACCCTACCACTTTCCCTACTGAAATAGGACACTCCTATGTGATAATAATCTTCATGTATTAATATATTTATTCTTTTAACAAATGCCCACTGAGCACATATTGATGGCAGGCCTTGCTTTCGGAACTGAAGATAAACAGAGAAGAAGATAATCATAGTTCCTTCACTGTCCTTCTAGAAGACAGAGTGAGAGAGAGACAGAAAGGGAGGGAGGGAAGCAGGAGAAATAAGGAAAAGACAAAAGGAAAGAGGAAGAAAGGAAGGAGAGAGAGAAGGGAAAGGGACAAATAATTACAAAATGCATGAAGTACTATAAAGAAGCAAGTGTAGAGAGGAAATAATTTCCTTCTGCCCTCTGAGTTCCTGGCTGAGACTCCTATGATAAAAGACAAATTAGCAAGAGAAAAACAAACAGAAACTTATTAACATGTATACCTCACACATACGTGAGAGATACTCAGGAAAACTGAGTAGCTGCCCAAGGCACTTAGAATTCAGAAATATACACCATCTTAATAGGGAAAGGGGGGAGGGGGCATTTATAGGCCTTTTAGGGGAGAGTAAATGGTTTTTAGGGAAGACAAATGGGCCTTTAGAAAAACAGATGGGAGGTGTGATGGTTTGTGACAAAGTTTCTCTGGGTGTGGTGTTGACTTCTGGTCTCCTCTCCCGTGGTAAGTGTCCATCTTCCCTGGTTAATGAAACTCCAGGGAAGGGGATTTATACAGGTGAGTTCCTTTTGGAGGAGTGGTCTTTAGGCATATGGGGGAGTTCAGAGAAAGCTTCTCCTTGCATTTGCTGGTGTTCAAGTGCCTACAGCTCAGAATAATCAATATGCCAAAGGCGCCTATTTTGGGGTGGCGTTTCTGCTACCGGTCCCAAGCAGGGGCTGAAATAGCACGGTCAGGGAAGGCGTCTCTGTCAACGTGTTATCTAAGCGCAGACCTGTAAAGGGAGAAGGAGCTAAGAACGCTGAGGCCAGGGCAGCCAAGGCAGAGGGGTGTTTAAAGGACAAAGACCCTTAGGTGAGCAAGAGCCTGGGATGTTCTAGAGCCCCAAGATAATTAGAGTGACTGGAGCATGATGTGTGTGAGGGAGGCTTAAGGTGGGTTTGGACAGCTGAACAGAGACCCAGGATTTATTAGTACAAAGGAATTTGGATCTATTCCGTGTGAAATGTGCAGCCCCTAAGAATGTCAATCTGGGAACGGCAGGATTTGACATTTTTCTTTGAAGAAAGTCATTTTTTTAAAGAATTTCTGATATAAACAGAGTCTCCAAATCGATGTCTTTGCTCTCCTCCTGGAAATTATACAGAAGCAAGAAAGAAAATGAAAAAGAAACCCCACAAACTCAATTTCAGCAATACTAGGAAAGGAATATAATTCATAGCTTTCAAAATATGCTAAAAGATGCCCCCTCAGCAGCTAAAGTAGGGTGGAATGTGAAGGCAAGACATACACAGAATTGCAAGAAGGTTCAGCGGTGTGATATCTACAAAAGCGCCATAAAATACTCTTGATGAAAGTGACAGGGGCTCCCGCAAAGTGCAAAATGGTATCTCTTATTTACAGCACAGGTATGGAAACTGAAATAAGCAGGGCTGGTGACGGGTGGACCTCCTGGGTCTGGCTGGCATCAGAGAAGCGGTGGGAACGTATTACACGAAGAATCACCGCCTGCACCGTATTTGTGGAAGGAGTCTCAGATGAGCCATGTTTGCGGAAGGCAGTCTCTGCGGCAACAGATAGTAGAGAGCCTTTGAATGATGAAGCCTTAAAAGTTACTTTCTGCCCTACCAAGAAAAATCCCTGCAAATAGCTTCCACAAAAATATGGCTTACTCAGAGGTGAGTAATGATAGGGAGACTGACATGGTACTGATACAAAGATACCAGAAGGGGGAAAAAAGGGTCGAAAAGAACAATAAAACTTACTAACAGACAAAATTGCTATCAGAAAAGTGTTACAATGAAATGGATGAAGATCGTGAGCGGGTGGTTTGCTAAGAATGAAAATAACCTAATGAAGTAATTGCTTCTGCAAAGGAAACTCCACAAAGCACAAATGTAAGAAATCAACGAGGAGCTAGCAGCCTTCAGGGAGAGATAAAACATGGACTAGTTTAACTAAGACAAATATCAAAGGGGGAAAAAAAGCAAAATTTGGAAGGAGCAGACGGAATATAGGCATTACAGAAAACTGTAATAAGGGACATAGCGGGTAGAAATAATAACGAAGACTAAAACAAAATGGCAACAGAGGAATAACAAAAAAGGATTAGAGAAAACAGAATGGATGAAATAAACCCAAAATGCCTTTCGTCGAAAGAAAGAAGAGGGGCGCCTGGCTGGCTCAGTGGGAAGAGCATGCAACTCTTGATCTCAGGGTCATGAGTTCAAGCCTCACATGGGATCTAGAGATTACTTAAAAATAAATAAATTTTAAAAAGAAAGGAGAAAGTCAAGACAACGAAAGAAAAGAACATTTAAAGATAAAACTCAAGGGCTCTTTCTTGGATCTTAAATTGGCGTATTGAAATGGCACACCATGTCAGGGAAACTGTTATTCTTGACAATGTAAAAACTATACAATAAAAAAATGGGAGGGAGGGAGGGAGGGGAAGCTTCTTAGGGAATGGTAAAGTAAGTTCACAGATGATCTCATCTGTAAAAATGAGAGTCAACAATATCATATAAAGCTTAAATTAATGAGTAATCAAAGTATAAGTTACAGTCCCAAGAAAATACTAAGAAAGAGAACATTGACAAAAATCAGATGGTGGAGGAAAGAGGGGCCAGAAGTAAAAAGAAGGATGTTAACTTCATCACTTCTCTTAGTAAGGAAGTAATACATACTTTCTAAAGAAACAGAGGACTAAAGGCATTAAATGCAATTATATTATAAATTATCTATTAACAAACAAAAACAGATACCTTTCTAAGTAGCAGAAGGACTTCCCAGAGACCCAATACAAACGAAAAAGACCAAATGGTTAAAATAAGACAAAACAAAACAAAACAAGAACGTCTATAAATTTTTTTAATGTTTATTTATTTTTGAGAGAGAGAGGGAGAGAGAGACCATGTATGGGTTAAGGGCAGAGAGAGAGAGGGAGGCACATAATCCAAAGCAGGCTGTAGGCTCCATGCTGTCAGCACAGAGCCCGATGCGGGACTCGAACCCATGAACCACGATCATGACCTGAGCCGAAGTCGGACGCTCAACTGACTAAGCCACCCGGGTGCCCCAAGAACTTCTCTAAATTCAGAAAACATAATATAAATTAAAATGAAAGAACTGAAACCAAATATATCTGTCCCATCAATGAATATAAATGGCTTAACTTATCTATTAAAATAGAGATTATCAGATTGGATCACAAAGCAAAAACTACCTCTAGGCAACATAGACAATCTACACCTGAAAAAAATATAAATGTGTACAGCAAAGTTGGAGACAGAACTTTGTTCGAAGACATGCTAGACAAAAGCAAGCGGACAAACGAAAAAGCAAAGGTCACAGTCTTAAATATAAGCTAAGCTAGAATTTAGGCCAAAAAGTATTTAGTGGAACAAAGAACAAATGAGATATAGAATACCTAACTAGTTAATAAGGTCTGTCTAAATTGACACACTTCAAACTGTATACCCTAAAAATTAAAACTGTACCTTCTCGGAACGCCTGGGTGGCTCGGTCAGTTAAGCGTCCGACACCGGTTCAGGTCATGATCTCACAGTCTGTGAGTTCAAGCCCTGCGTCGGGCTCTGTGCTGATGGCTCAGAGTCTGGAGCCTGCTTCAGATTCTGTGTCTCCCTCTCTCTCTGCCCCTCCCCCACTCATGCTCTGTCTCAAAATAAATAAACGTTTAAAAAATTAAAAAATAATAAAAATTAAAGAGGAAATAATACTAATTCTATTAAAAAAAAAAAAACCTGTACCTTCTCTTCAAGCATCTATGGAACTTTCATAAAAACTGACCATATATTAAATCTGCAAAGAAAACCTTAGAAACCTTAGTGTTTCTAGTACAAACATCACAGACAACATTAATATTCTAATAAAATTAGAAATTAAAAACCATCAGAAAACAAGGTGCCTTCCATCTGCAAATTTTACACACTCTTAACCAACTTGAGGATCCAAAAGGAAATATAAACAGAAATGTTTAACTTCCTAGAAAGGAAAAGAAAGAATGACAAAGATGTATCAGAACCTACGGAACACAACTAGTCACACTCAGAGGAATATATGGAACCTCAAAAATCCTTCAAAAAATAAACATGAAAGAAAAACAAACATAGGAATTGGGCATCTCACTCAAAAAGTCAGGAAATAAACAAGAAAATAAGCTAAAGGAAGAAAGAAGAAATTAATACAGATAAACGCAGAAATTAATATGTTGGGGGAAAACAGCAGAGGCAAGAAATAAGTCAAAAGGTAGAGTTTTCAGGAAGTAAAACATTGATAACCCATGTGGGGGACATGGAGATGCACCGCCCCAACTCTCTCTTCTTGAAAGGCTTGTCCCTTCAGCTGTCAACAACTCGGGGGATTGCCTCAGCTGCAGACAGCCACCTCACTCAAGGGACACGTCTTCTGGAATGACCCATATCTACTATCTATTTGAAGCAGGAATAGAGGCCCGGACATCCAGCCCAAAAGGGGAACAACTCTGAAGGAATGTTCTAGCTCCAGAGCTGGCCAAGAAGTCACGGGAGGTGGTCAGTAGACCTGGGTCACTTCTCCTCTGTCCCTTCTGCTTCCTCTCCCTCCCTTCCATAGGTGTTGATTCCAGCGGCATTCTCTGGTAAGTATCTTTTTTTTTTTTTAAGAGAGAGAGTGTGAGTGGGGGAGAGACAGAGAGAGAGAGAGGGAGAGAGAGAATCCCAGGCAGGCTCTGCATTGCCAGCACAGAGCCCAAGGAGGGGCTTGAACTCATGAACAGTGAGATTGTGACCTGAGCCAAAATCAAGAGTCACGACTCAACCGACTGAGCCACTCGGGCGCCCCTCCCTGATAAACATCTTGTATCCTCAACTCTCCTCATATTTCACTACCCTGGAATCTCACTTCCAGCAAACCACTGGCTAGCGCAGTCAGGAGAGAGAGGGCGGAAGTACACAGACACGAAAAGATGAACGGTAAGAGGACAATAACCATAGATACAGAGGAAATTAAGAGAGTCACACATGTCAGTGTGAATGAAATGGACAGTTTTCTAGGAAAATATAACTTAATAAAACCAACCCAGAAGGAAGAGAAAACACAACGGGCCTATTGCATAGGAAAAGGAGAGAAAGTCGTCAAAGAATCGACCCCCAAGATGGCTTCAGGAAGTTCCATAGAGGAATTCTACCAATCCCTCAAAGAACAGATCGTTCTAATGCAAACCGCACTGAGCGTGGAGCCTACTTAAGATTCTCTCTCTCTGCCTCTACCCCTCTCCCCCACTCGCTCTCTCTCTCTCTTAAAAAGAAATTAAAAAAAAGAAACAAAACCAGTAGTTTTCCCCTATATATAAATAGCAACTAGTTAGTAAGGTAGGAAATTTTTTAATTTAAAGAACAATGAAAGATAAAAGAGCCAGCAAGAAGCTTAACAAAAAGTGTACAAGGATATTTGACAGAAAACGTTTAAAAGCTTGCAACAGACCCAGAAGGAGATGGGCTCGAGTGGAGCAGGACGCAGAGGGTCGGCCGGGAAGCGCCCTGGCCCATCCAGGTGGCGTGCTCCAAGCAGAACGGGGAAGCGAGAGGCCTTCTCTTCCTGTATCTGGACCTTCTTCAGTCACACCTAGTTTAGTAAACTCATGGAGGGCTGATTGCTTGCGGTGCTTCAGAGGTCAAGCAGGGAAGTGGGGCTCGCCTAATCGAGGCCAGGTTGTGACCAGGGACCCCACAGCAGAGGGCAGAGCCGGTGGTCGGTCAGTTCTGCAGGGGTGTGAGGAGAATAACCGGGCGCTGGGCACTCGGCAGAAAGCCCATCACCTTCACCAGGCTTCAGCAAGGGAGGTGAAGGGTGGCAGCAGGTCCAAGGAAGGGGGACATCTCCGGAGTCAGCAGGACAGAGGCCAGGCCAGCCTCGTGGCCATGGGTTCCATGCCCTCTTTGTGCCACGGGGACAAAAAGAGCACCTTCCACGTGGGATTGTGAGGATTAATTGGGATGGGTTGAGACCGGCGCCTGCTCAGGGGTCTCAGCCGGCTGAGCTTCTGACTTGGGCTCAGGTCATGATCTTGTGGTTTGTGCGTTCAAGCCCCACGTCAGGTTCTGTGCTGATAGCCTGCTTCTGATTCTGTGTCTCCCTCTCTCTCTGCCCCTCCCCCACTCATGCTCTATTTCTCTCTCTCTCTCTCTCTCTCAAATAAATACACGTTAAAACAAAAACAAAAACAAAAACAAAACAAAACAAAACCTCCTTCCTTTCTTTCTTTCTTTCTTTCTTTCTTTCTTTCTTTCTTTCTTTCTTTCTTTCTTTTTTGAGAGAGAGTGCAACAGGGGAGAGGGGCAGAGGGAGAGAGAGAGAGAGAGAGAGAGAGAGAATCCCAACTAGGCTCCATCCTCAACCCAGAGACCAATGGCTTGATCCCACAACCTTGGGATCCCCTAAACTATACATGAGGGGCGCCTGGGTGGACCAGTTGGATGAGCATCCAACTCTTGATTTTGGCTCAGATCATGATCTCACGGTTCGCTGACAGTGCAGAGCCTGCTTGGGATTCTCTCTCTCCCTCTCTCTGCCCCTTCTCTGCTCATGCACACATGCACGCACAAACACATTCTCTCTCTCTCTCAAAATAAATATTTAAAAAACAAATAAAACATACATGAGACAACCCACGAACCCCTGCTTAAACCTTCGATGGCTCCCAGCACCCTTAGACTCTAATCCAAGGGGACAGGGGCCTTATTGGTCCTGTTCAGTTTATATCCACATTACCTACAACAGTGCCTGGCGCATTGTCGGAATTTAATAAATGTAGTATTTGTTGAATGAGGAAATGAAGGCATACATGAAAGAACTGGTTTCCTTTACAAGCTTAATTTCTGTTTCACAAATGTAGCTAATATGGGTCAATGGGATTGTGGTCAAGTTCACACAGGGCTGGGGAATCTTTTGCATCTTGTATGGAAAGAGCCTCTTGGTATCATTTAACCTATTGCAAATTATTCAGAATTCAGTATAAATTTTCAGATCATCTATCTCCCTTAATACCCACTTATGCCTACATATTATGGCTCTAAACATCCTTAGAGGCAATGTAGAGATACTGCCTTTTCACAGTGGGCTGGTAATCACAAGACTATTAAATGACACACTCTGGAGTTGAGTCTAATAGTACGTGGTGGTCAGGGAGACAGGAGTGCTATAATGGAAGAGCACGGTCATGGCAGCCAGGCTGGCCTGACGGTGAGCCCCGGCTGCAGCACTGTTAACAGGACGTTGAACCGCATAGCTGCCAAAGCTTTGGGCAGAGTGTGAAGCCTAATCCTGCCATTGACTAGTGATGACATCTTGGGCAAGCCATTTGGCCTCTCTGAACCTCAGCTTCCTTACATTTAAAATGGTGGGAATAATATAATCTACCCCATTTGAGAATCAAATGGGATAGTCCAACAAATCATTAGCAAAACCGGGGTCTGTCGTAAGGTGGTAAATGCTCAGGAAATATTGCCTCTTATTATGATAAGCTGGGGCACAAGGCTTTGTGAGGATTAAATAAAATTGCATGTAAAGTCTATACTGTGTATATAATAAACATTCTCTCCTTTCAATGCCAACCCCACCCCTTCCCACCTGCCCATTGGGAGAGAGAAAACCAAGGACAGCCATTCAGTGTTAGAGAAAGGGAAATTTAACAGTATGTGGACCCTAGTTAGGGGGAAAAATGTAAAGGAAGAGTTACAAGTTAAAAAAAAGAAGTCAAACAAATCTACAGGAAGGTTAGGCACTATTTAAAAGGCCTCTTACTGGAAGCCCAGGAAAGAGTATGCCAAAGACCAAAAATACCAGGCACTCGAAGCCAGCAAAGTCAAAGAGAAGACCACAATGAAAAGAACACTTTTCAAAAGCTACAATGAGAGCCCCAGTGCCCCGAATGGACAAGCCCGCAAAACACAGCAGCTGAACACGGCTCAACAGCACGCGTTTATTCAGGACCTACCAGATAAACTGGGAACGGGGCCAGAAAGACTTTAAAGAGCATTTTGCAAAACCCTCCTGGGTCAATAAGAACCTATTTTCACCACATCGCAGGGAGGAAGCGATCATGGCGTGACCGGCTTTCCCAGGTTGCACAAAGAGGAAGCAGCAGGGGAGATGGAGCGGAGTCCTGCCAACAGGGCGGACAGGGGCCGGGGCTACACGGGGACGCGCAACGCATCCACCAGAGAGGCAATGTCTCTGTCTTGGTGTCATAACATTTATAAACACAGATTTACATAAATATGATGGCTACAACTTTTTTTTTCTACAGCTTAAATAAACGTCACAGTAACTACTGAGCAGAGATGCCGGAAGCAAACCTAAGAGGTCTGTAGCCCAGGGTTTTGAGGCTACTGAAACTCAACACAAACTTAACGAGTGTATTTGTTAAGAGGTCAAGTTGTCCACGTCACTTGAGGTCCTGAAGGAGCCCCTGTCTGGCTCTTCATTAAGTGGCTTTTTCCATGATAAAAGACAACTACGAATGTTCTCTGTTTTGCCAAGTTTTGATGCAGGTAGATAGTCTGGAATGACTCATTGTCCTCAGGATCAACTGCCTTTATCCAGCTCTCAAACTTCAGTTTTATTTGTGACCAAGTCGAGTGCAATTAAAAATTTATTTTTGCCTGTGTTGCATGAGAATGTTCAATCTTGAAAAGAGTATCTGCTGCAAAAACGCAACTTTGTGAGTCACTTTTTATTGTCAAGGTCAACGATAAAATCATTCTCCTCTTCGTGCTTTTACCTTTGCCACAAGGTCTAACGTTTTCTCCACAAAGACAAATAACAGTTTAATTCTTTGCCTGAGAATTTTAATGAGCACCTTGTCCCATCTGAGAGAGCACACAGCTATGTGCGGCACAAGCTTTCAACTTTCTCTAAAAAAGTCAGTGTTGAGGAGCACCCAGCTGGCTCATTTGGTTGAGCGGATGACTCTCGATTTCAGCTCAGGTCAGGATCCCAGCGGCATGGGATGGAGCCCTGGGTCCGGCTCCCTGTTTGGGACTCTCCCTCTGTCCCTCTGCTCACCTTGTTCTCTCTCAAAAGAAAGAAAGAAAGAAAGAAAGAGAGAGAAAAAGAAAAAAAAGCCAATGTTCAAAAATAGTTTATATACTATTTTTACCAGTGAGCAAAGCGAAAGCACTGATGCCCACAGAGAAGGTCAAGACTCAGACTCTGTGATGATTAACTTGACTGGGCTAAGGGATGCCCAGATGGCTAACAAAACATTATTTCTGGGTGTTTCCAGAAGATATTAATTACATTTCAATCGGTGGATCAAGTAAAGAAAACATCCTCAGCAAGGCAGGAAGATGGCCTTCAATCCAACTGAAGGTCCGAAGAGCACAAAAAAGGAGAAATGAACTTGCCCTCTGCCTCAGCCAGGACAGCAGCTCTGTTGGTTCTTAGGCCTTTAGACTCAGGCCAGCACCTCCATCCGCTCCCCAGCTTCTCAGGCCTTTGGGTTGGGACCGGAACTATACCATTGGCTTTCCTAGGCCTTCAACTTACCGACAGCAGGTTGTGGGACTTCTCAGCTCCATAATCACCTGAACCAATTCCAAATAATAAATCTCTTTCCATACATCTATATATAGCTTCTTGGTTCTCCCTTCATACAGACCCTTTGAGGTAAGGTGATCTAAATAATGTGGTGTCATTGTTGGGACATGGCCATGGCTTTGGTGTGGGCTCCTTCTGCGTAGTGCCCACATGCGTGCATGAGCATACGCTTATGCTGGCCGAAAGCATGCTCATTACCTTTTAGACGCCCTCTTGTAAAAATGATGGTACTTCCAAAATCATAACATGTAAGCTGTGGGCAGTGTAGGAAGTACTCAAATGCTTATTATAACCTTAGGCTTTGTAATTGTCAAGATGCAAATGAGCCTAAACTTTGATACGATAAAACTCTTGTGTGATAAAACTGGTCAATAAGAAACCATTACTGCAGTGACATTTAAAAATCAATCATGCAATTTTGAATGGGTCTCAGAAATTCTGTGGGCAGCAAAAAGATGTCAGGGCTAGAAATAACACAATGAAAAGCAAATAAAAAGTGCTTAAAGCTTCTTTCAGCATTTCAGAATCACTTCATAGGGGACAGCTTAGTCAAGACCTATGGTATAGATCTGACTGAATGTGTTTCAGCTCAAGAAGAGACAGCCAAGCTGAGATGATGCATTTCTATGTGTGCCAAAGACATATATGAGCTCTGAGAGACCAAAGTCAACCCCATTTTTGCTTCTGATTGGACTAAAACCATTCACAAATTTGACATTTCACTGCGCTTGGTTTGGTCCATTTTAAATGACATATGGGTGAAAATGTGTTGATTCGCAAACTTCTTTTGGTCAAGTTAAAGAAATTTTCAATGAGAAATGTGATGGATTTGGTAGTGCTGTCTCTGCTGTTCACTGTGTAGTTTTATCATGGAGCTTCAAGACCACACCAAATCTGCTGAATAATCATTTATTTCAGTTTGTACTGAATGTCTTGCATTGTCATGTGGACAGTAAAGCTTATACTTTAAGTGATTTTTAACCATCTGTCCATGCTCCCAGTTGAAAGTTATAAAACTAAATTCTAAAATTATCTTACTTAAAAACAGAATGATATTAAGATCCCTCTTCCCCCTGCCCCCACCAGACACACACACACACACACACACACACACACACACGGGATTTTCCATACTTTTGTCTGGAAACTCACAAGATGTGTTTCCTTGTAGGTTAATTTAGGAGGCAACTCAACCCCTCTTTGGCTGGTGGAGCACCTAACCTGAACCGGATTAGAAAAACACTTCGCATCCCACAATGACACCTTCCTTCCACAGCCAGCCTATTTCTCTGCCATGCCCACCTACTCCACCCTACTTAGAGTCAGCAAAGGAAACCCTCCATTACTGTCCTATTGAAACCCGAGAGACCAGAGTTTGCAAGAATCAGCATATGGGATCAGGGCTTCTTTATTATATAGGGAGGAATGAATATCTCTAGGAGAGCTGGAAGACTACCAGAGAGGGAAGTTTGGGAAAGAGCAGTGGGGTGTGTTGTGTGTGTGAGAAAGAGACAGACAGAGACAGAGACAGAGAAAAGCCAAGGGAAGGACTCAGAGGGGGTAGAGATGCCAATGAAGCCAGCAGGAATAAAGCACTCTAAAGGACAAGAGCATCAGAGACTAGAAAAAAAAATGAGTTGCTGAAAGGAATAACAACTCCTAGACCTTGACTCTATAGGTCTTTGGCATGCTTACTTGAACCCTTCAGAGAGGGAAGGCTTAACCATCCTGCAGAGTTCAGCACACATTCTAGCTAGGAAGGAGAGGTGAGCTGGCCCTTAAGAGGCAGACTGCTGCCCTTCCCTGAGCCACTGTGATGCCCTAGCCCTTCCCTGCAGCATCACAAAGTCCTCCAGTAACTCCCCTGCTGGAGTCCCCAAGGCTGGTTCCCATGACCTCCCTCTGGCAATGGCCTGTGGGGCCCTGCCTCCCTGGTTATGAGTCTGTCTCTGCAGGAAGAGACATTTGTGGAAAGGATGGGGTACAAATCCCCAAAGCCCTTACCATCCTCAAATACAGCCCCCTCACAGCAAGCCCTGCTTTGTTTAAAATACACTTCTGTTTCTAAGGGGAACGACCTCCTCACGACAATGGCCAACGGGAGCTGCCAGTTTTCACAGCACTTTAGCTCATCTTTTGTTGGTCATCACGTGAGGCAAGTATTAGCTTGTATTAGCTCTACAGCTTCTGCCTTGTTGAGAGACTCAGAGTCTGCGGGGAGAGTCATCCTGGGAATCAATCTTGGACTCCGAATCCAGTGCTCTTGTCATTTACACGGCACTGTCGTCCTCCGGCAACATCTGCCTCTAGGCCTTCTCTGACCTAAACCCGATTGCCGGACCTATCCCTGACATTATTTCTCTTTCTTCCTCTCTCTCTGCTCTGAAGTGTTTTCAGCACAAAAGCGATTTCAGTGGGTTTGGGGAGATACGACGCAAATGAAAAGTTCGCTGAGCTTTTGCCAAACAAGGCTCTTGGAACCTAGCCATGTTTGAGCCCTTCCCCAACCTTCTAAATATTAAAAAGAACTGGAGGGTGCTGTTGACCAACTGAATCATGGGAGGGCTCTTTATTGTCATTTTTTTGCCACAATACTTCCAGAATTGGGCTTCTGCTCAGTGAAGAGAATGTAGATGGGCACAAATGGATTGGCTTTGCTTCCATCTTGTTGTTAACTCTCTTTTGTTAACTGAAAATGCCCTAGATGAGAACATAATTGGGGCATGCCCTCCAGAACTATTTTCCTTCGCTGGGCTCTCAGAGGCTGTCCTTCCCTAATTAAAACGGTCATTCTACCTTATTAAACATAGATGTATGGGAAGCAGCACCTCCTTTTCAATTCTGTCCCAGAGTAAAGTTTAAGGGAGATTTTGGTATTTGGATAAATATAAAAAAGAATGGCATGAGCAAGGGAGAGGAGAGAAAAAAATAGGAGGAGAATACCAGGTTGGCACTCTGTCTTGGGGCCATTTTATAATGGAAGACGGGTTAAGACCAGCCAGGACATCTATCATAGAAATTTAGAACCAGAAGGGACTCTAGAAATCATTTTCTCAGTCCCTTTCAGTCTCATTTTCTAGATAAGGAAAGCGAGAGTCAGGGAGATTAAGGGGCCCAAGGTCACACTGCAAGTTATGGAGCAACTGGGGCTGGTATCATTGTCTCACAGCCCTGGAAAGCCTCAAAGGCTGTATCTTTCCCCACTAGAGACCAGCTTCCCCAGGAGTCAGTCTTGGGACATCAGGCTTCTGGGAGCCGAAGGCCCACTTCAGTTTATTTCAGAGACAAGAAATAAGGAAGTGGGCCAGGATAATCCTATTTCAAATGAGCCCCTTTTTTGGTTTTGCGCCAATAAGAAATTTCAAACTACCTTGCTCCTGAAGACCCCGTGACTTCCTGCGACTTTTGCCCTTGCTTGTCATCTGGCCTCCCTTTGGGATTATGAGCCAGACTCAACTATCACAAACATTTACTGCCTCCTTTTTCCATCCCCTCTCTTCGTACTGCTACATATAAACACACGTCCTTGTCTAAGCTAACCAGATAATTTAGAAGAGATAGGTCTGTTTACTCTACTTAACTGAAATTATAGCTGTGAAACCGGCCCAAGGGTATACCTAAATTAACCTAAAAATAGTTTAATGTGAACATTAGAAATGTAACTTCTTATTCTGGCAATTCCGAACCACACGATACTTCCTGCCCTGGAACTTTGCTTACTATCATAGAAATGTGAAGTAAATGCAAATCTATTGCAATTTTATAATAAAGGAGTTTGTTGGTACAGTGCCAGAGAGCCTTGCTGTGAGCGTATCAAGATGTTAAGATGGCCCCTGGTCTAAGTTTTGGCTCAGCGCCAACACATAACTAGCAAATAGTCGCTCTAAAGGACTTGTTCAGGAATTGGTTAAAAACCCATTTTGTACTTATGGAAGGCAGCTAAGTGGTGCTTCAGAGGAATTTCATAGATATAAACACCTAATTTAAAAAGAAGAAAGAATAAAATAAATGTATGTGAGTCCTACTGATACCAACAAGTTATTAAATATATTAATAAATGACAAATCTTCTATGCAGAAAAAATACAAATAACTTATATGGACACTCCACTCTAGAAGAGGGAGACCATGTGCAGCCACTCTGGAGAAGAGTATGGAGGTTCATCAAAAAGTTAAAAATAGAATTACCCTAGGGATCCAGCAACTGCACTACTAGGTATTTACCCAAAGGATACAAAAATACTAATTTGAAAGGATATGTGCACCCGGATTTTATAGCAGCATTATCTACAATAGCCAAATTATGGGAAGAGCCCAAGTGTCCATCGACTGATGAATGGATAAAGATGTGGTCTACATATACAATGGAATAGTACTCAACCATAAAAAAGAATGAGATCTTTCCATTTGCAATTAAGTGGATGGAGCTAGAGGGGATTATGCTAAGCAAAATAAGTCAGAGAAAGACAAAGACCATACGATTTCACTCTTATGTGGAATTTAAGAAACAAAACAGATGAACATGGTGGTGGGGGAGAGGAGAGAGGCAGACCAAGAAACAGACCCTCAACTATAGGGAACAAACTGGTGGTTGCCAGAGGGGAGGTGGGTGGGGGGATGGGTTAAATAGGTGCACTTGCTGTGATGAGCACCGGGTGGTGTATGGAAGTGTTCAATCACTATATTGGATGTGAAACTAATATTAAACTGTATGTTAAGTAACTGGAATTTAAATTAAAACTTTAATAGAAATTAAAATTAAAAAATTAAAAATTTAATAGAAATTAAAATTAAATTTAACTTAATACTTAAAATAAATAGAAAAGAAGGAGCATAAATCCCACTCCTGAAGTGTAGGTTATATATAGCGACTGCCTTCTAAAGGGTACACTGTGGGAAGGAGATTAACGAGAGTATCTTCACAGTGGGGAAATCCGAAAACACTGCCTCATCCAGATGATCAATAGCAATAGTTATAAATCATGTGAAGAGTATATACTCTTAATAGGATATGGTAGAAATGACACTTTACCTCTGTTTTCCTCCTGAAAATGTAGCCCAGTGTAGTCAAGAGAAAACCATCAGGCAAGTTCCAAGAGAGGGACATCCTATAACATGTCTGAATAGGACTCCTCAAAATTGTCAAGATCACCAAAAACAAGGGAAGTGTGAGAAACTGTCGGTGCTAGGAGAGCCTAAGGAGACATGACAGATACAACGTAGTATCCCAGATAGGATCCTAGAACATAAGGAGGACATTAGGTCAAGAGAAGAAGAAGACTAGCCACAGACTGGGAGGAAATATTTGCAAAAGACATGTCCGATAAAGGACTATGATCCAAAATGTATATAGTGAACTAGTAAAACTCACCAATAAGAAAACCAACTGCCCAATTGAAAACAGGGCCAGGGGCGCCTGACTGGCTTAGTCTAAGAGCATGCGACTCTTGACCTCAGGGTTGTGAGTATGAGCCCCACGTTGGGTATAGAGATATAAACTTTAAAACAAAACAAAACAAAAAGTGGGCCAAAGATCTTAACAGATACCTCAACAAAGGAGATATACAGATGGCAAGTAAGCATATGCAAGCATCATATGTCCTCGGGGAAATGCAAATTAAATCAGCAAAGAGATACCACTGTATACCTAGTAGAAGGGCCAAAATTCAGAACACTGACAACACCAAATGCTAGTGAGGCTGTGGAGCAGCAGGAACTCTCATTCATTGCTGGTTGGAATGCAAAACGATTCAGCTACTTTGGAAGACAGTGGCTATTTCTTACAAAACTAAACATATTCTTACCATATGATCCAGCAATCACACTCCTTGATATTTACCAAAAGGAATGAAACACTAGGTGCAAAAAACTTAACAGATGTTTACAGTAATTTTATTTATAATTGCCATAACTTGGAGGCAACCAAGATATTCTTCAGGTAAGATAAGTAAACTGTGGTACATTCAGGCACTGGAATATCATTCAGCGTCAAAAATAAATAAGTTATCAAGCCATGAAAAGACATGGAGGAAACTTATATGCATATTACTAAGTGAAAAAAAAAACTATCTGAAGGGCTATATGATTCCAGACTGTAAGACATTCTGGAAAAGGCAGAACTATGGAGACAGTAAAAAGTTCAGGAGTCGCTGGGGTTGGGAGTGAGGTGGGAAGGATGAGTAGGCAGAACACAGAGGATTTTTAGAGTACTAAAATTATCCTGTATGACACTATTATGGTAGATACATGTCATTATATGTTTGTCTAAACCTGTATAATGTACAACACAAAAGTGATCCCTAATATAAACCATGGACTTTAGGTGATTATGATGTGTCAAAGCAGTTCATCAATTATCAAATGTGCCACTCTGGTGGAGGATGTTGATAATGAGGGAGGCTGTCCATGTGTGTGGGAGGAGGTATATGGGAAATTTCTAGATCTTCCTTTTAATTTTGCTGTGAACCTAAAACTCCTCTAAAAAATTAGGGCTTCTTTACAAATTTTCATGTTATTTTAATTTTTTAGGTTTATTTATTTATTTTGAGAGAGAGAGAGAGAGAACAGGGGAAGCATAGAGAGAGAGGGAGAAAGAAAGAATCCCAAGCAGCCTCTGTGCTGTTAGCACAGAGCCTGATGTGGGACTTGAACTCTGGAACCATGAGATAATGATCTGAGCCCAAACCAAGAGTTGGACGCTTAACCAACTGAGCCACCTAAGTACCCCTTTACAAATTTTTAAATAAAAATAAAATTTAAATGTAAAGAGGACATTAGGTTAAAATTTAAAAATATAAATAAACTAAGAACATTAGTTATTAATAATGTATTGATGTTGGATCATTAACTACAACAAATGTATTTTATTAATATAAGGTATTAATAGGAAAACTGGGTGGGGATATTTGAGAAACTTTTGTACTATCTCTTCAACTTTTCTATAGATATTTTTCTATAAAAATTTTTCTACAAATAAAGTTTATTTTACAAAACAGAAATATCTAAAAATCAATGACATAGCCATCCTCCTTAAGACAATGGAAAAAGAAGAGCAGCTAAACAAAAAATGAGAAGGAAGAATATAATAAAGATTAGAGCTGAAACAAACAAAAGAGAGAACAGAAAAGCAATAGTGAAAATCAATAAGCCCAAAACTTGCTTCTTTGAAAAGATCAGCATAGTTGCAAACCTTTAAATAGACCGGCGTAGAAACAAAGAGAGAAGGTTCTAATTATTAAAGTCAGGAATGAAGAGGGAACATTACTATGAACCTTACAGAAGTAAAAAGGTTTATGAATGAATATTATTAACAACTCTATACTAACAACTCTATACCAACTCTATACCAACTAGATATCCTAGATCAAATAGGAAAATTTCTAGAAAGACATAAATTACCAAAACTGTCTCAAGAAGAAACAAAATATGAATATAAATAAGCTTGTAAAGAGTAAAGAGACTGAATTAGTAATAAAAAATTTAAAAACCTACCCACGAAGAAAATCCCAGGCCCAAAGAATTTCACTGCTGAATTTTACAAAGCATTTAAAAAAGATTTATTACCAACATTTCTCAAACTCTTGCAAAATATGGAGAGGAGAAACTACTTCCCAATCGATGCTTTGAGGCTAGTATTACCCAATATCAAAAGCAGATAAACAACACATCAAAAGAAATGATAGATCAATATCTCCTATAAATATGGACATAAAAACCCTCAAGAAAATATTACCAAAGCAATCCAGCAGCATATAAGAGATTATACATCATGATCAAGTGTGATTTATCCCAGAAGTGCAAGGTTGGTCTAACATCCAAAAATCAGTTCACAAACTACAACATGTAAATAGAATAAGGATAAACACTATATGATCATCTCAATAGATGCAGAATAAAAATCTGAATAAATTTAAAAACTTTTCATTATAAATACATTCAACAAACTGGGACTAGAAGAGAATTTCCTTAATCTGAAATACGGCATGTATGAAAAACCAATTGCTCTCATCTCATTAAAGGGTGAAAAACTGAATACTTTTCTCCTAAAACAAGAATGTCCTGTTTTGCCACTTCTATTCAATATTGTGCCAGAGGTTATAGCCAGAGCAATTAAGCAAGAAAAATAAATTAAAGGAATCCATGTTGGAAAGAACAGGTAAAACTGTCTCTATGTGGAGATGAGATGGCCTTGTATATAGAAAACCATAAAGAATTCACTAAAAAAACTATTAGATTAATAAATAAATTCAGCAAAGCTGCAGGATATAAGATCAATATGTAAAAACCAATTTCTATTTCTAGGGGTACCTAGGTGACTCAAGAAGTTAAGCATTCAACTCTTGATTTTGGCTCAGGTCATGATCTCATAGTTATGAGTTTGAGCCCTGAATTGGCTCTGCACTAACAGCATGGAGCCTGCTTGTGATTCTCTGTCTCCCTCTCTCTCTGCCCCTTTCCTGCTCTATTTCTCTCTCTCTCAAAATAAATAAATAAACATTAAACACAATTCTTCTTAATTTTTTAAATGTTTTAATTTATTGTTGAGAGACAGAGAGAGACAGAGCATGAGCATGGGAGAGGCAGAGAGAGAGAGGGAGACACAGAATCTGAAGAAGGCTCCAGGCTCTGAGCTGTCAGCACAGAGCCCAACGCGGGTCTCAAACTTACAAACCGCAAGATCATGACCTGAGCTGAAGTTGGACACTTAACCAACTGAGCCACCCAGGTGCCCCTAAACACAATTTTTTTAACAGAAGAGTTAAACACAAGAGTGCACCCCAATAAATAAACATTTTAAAAAATCATTTTATATTTCTGTACACTTGCATTGAACAATCCAAAAATAAAATTAAGAATACAATTCCATTTACAATAGTATCAAAAAGAATAAAATACCTAGGGGTCCCTGGGTGGCTCGGTCAGTTGAGCTTCCTTCATCAGCTCAGGTCACAGTCTCATGGCTCATGGCTTCAAGCCCTGCATCAGGTTCTGTGCTGCCAGCTCAGAGCCTGGAGCCTGCTTCAGATTCTGTGTCTCCTTCTCTCTCTGCCCCTCCCCTGCACATGCTCTGTCTCTCTCTCAAAAATAAATAAACATTAAAAAAAATACCTAGGAATAAATTTCACAAAAAAGCTGCAAAATTTATACTCTTAAAACTAACAAAATAATATTGAAAGAAACTCAAAGAAGACCTAAACAAATGGAAAGACTTCCCATGTTCAAGGATCAGAAGAGTTAATATTGTTCAGATGACAATGCTCCCCAAATTGATCTACAAATTCAGTGCAATCCTTATCAAAATCCTGGCTGGCTTTTTTTTTTTTTACATAAATTGGCAAGTTGATCCTAAAATTTGTGTAGGAACCTGAGAGACCCAGAATAGACAAGACAATCTTGAAAAAGAAGAATGATGATGGAAGTTTCCTAATTTGGAAAGTTTACTACGAAGCTACAGTAAGCAAGACAGTCAGATACTGGCATAAAATAGACATAGAAGTCAACAGAACAGAATTGAAAAATATACCATTACATTCACAGTCAATTTTAACCAAGGGTACCAAGACAATTCAATGAGTAAAGAAAAATCCTTTCAATAAATATTACTGGGACCCCTAAATATCCACATACAAAATTAATAATTTGGACCCCTACCTCACACCATACACAAAAATCAACTCCAAATTCAACAAAGACCTCAATCAGATAGCTAAAACTGTAAAATTCTTGGAAGAAAACATGGGTATAAATCTTCACGACCTTTTATTAGGCAATGACTTATTAGATATGACACCAAAGGCACAAGTAACCAAAGGAAAAGATAAATATGCTGGACATCATCAAAATTTAAAACTTCTTTGCATCAAAGGACACATCAAGAAATGAAAAAACAACCCATAGAATGGGAGACTTTTTTTGCAAATTATATACCTGATAAGAGATTTTACACAGAATATAGAAAGACCTCTTACAACACAATTGTAAATTAACAAATAATGTGGGCAAAAAATATGAATAATACCTCACTATACAATGGAATATTATTCGGTAATAAAAAGGATTGAAGTACTGGTTCATACTACAATGGAGATGAACCTTAAACACAGTATGTTAATTATAGAAAGCCAAGCACAAAAGACCTTAAATTAGATTATTCCGTTTATATAAAATGTCCAGAATAGGCAAATCCATAGGGACAGAAAGTAAATTAGTGCTGATCTAGGGCTAGGGGGCTACTGAGAGGTATGGGGAATGACTGCTAATGGATATGGGATATCTTTGAAGCTGATAAAATTGTCTTAAAATCAATTGTGGTGTTGGTTACACAACTCTACGAAGACACCAAAAATTAATGAATATTATGCTTCAAAATTTTTCTAATGCTTAGTTTTGAGAGAGAGAGACAGAGCACGAGTGGGGAAGGTGTAGAGAGAGCTGGAGACAGAATCTGAAGCAGGCTCAGGTCCCAGCTATCAGCACAGAGCCCAAAGTGGGGCTCAAACTCATGAGCTGTGAGATCATGACCTGAACTGAAGTCAGATTGCTTAACTGACTGGGCCACTCAGGAATCCCTTATTTTGTACTTTAAATGGGTGAAGTATATTGTGTGCAGATTATATTTAAGGGATGCTGTTATTTAAAAAAAAAAAAAAAAAAAAAGGTTTTGCAACCCTAACCTGACGACTGCCTTCCAGTCTAAGAATTTGTAGAGATAGAGACAGTTTTTAGAGATAGAAGACGATAAGAGAGAGTTCCCCTATGGGGATAAGGTAGGGCTGCCTTTCCTTCACTTCAAGATTAGTGAGAGGGACATTAGGGTGACCACTTTAGAAACTTGGTATGAACCCCTGGGGCATACAGTGACATACACCTGAAAAATCTAAAAGGCAGGAAGTGGTGGCATCAAGGAAGGACTGTGGCTGGAATATGACTGGACTCCACCAACAGGTGGAGGCACCTGCTTTCTGGGAAAGGTATGGGCATCTAACAGTCACTCAAGTGCATTTAGTGACCCCGCCCAAGAGCTACATAGAGCGGTGGAAGTGTCCTGTGGGATGTCCAAAGCCTGAGGGTCAAATCATGAGTGTATAGAAACAGAGTATATGCACCTGCAGCAAAGGGGCCACCCATGTAAAGTCATCTTTAAACACCTGTTTAGCCTACCCTCAAGCACAGTGTCTGTCACGGCTGGGATTAGAGTAAGGGGACTGAGGAGGACCTTCAGGTGGGCACAAATTTTGAGGGGACACCAAATAACTCAGTAATCAAGATGAAGAATATTTTGATACAACATTTTTAAAAACCAAAATTAAGGTTAAAGCATCCATGATAAACAAAAATAATTTTTTTGTAAATAAAGGAGGGGTTACTAATAGTGCCACACCAAGCCAAACTGGAGCCTGAGGGGAAAGGAAAGATGTATATCCTCTATATACATTTTTAATGTATCTTTTTAATAGTAAGGGTTTTTTTTCCAGAGCATTAACAGAGTTGAAAATATATTGAAAAATTGAAGTGTATTGAAACCACATTACTTTAAATTTTAATATTTTATTTATATCCCAAACAGATTTACTATCATTTTAATCTCCTGGCTTTTATGGTCATAAAGTTATCGATAATATTTTCAAAATCAACTTCTTTGCTTATGTCATTTTCAGTTGAGAGAATTGCTGTGTTTGACAATTTCTCTTGTCTATGTGACCGTTTGAAAGAAGTTTTTAACTGATTTAAACTTATCCTGTCTTTATTTAAAATTTTGACATTTTATTCATCAGATTTTTGCATTAGTTCTTTAAAATTTTCCACGAAATATTATTTATATTGATTACTAAGTTGGAAGGGCCCTTAAATTTTATGTCCTAATCCCAGCCCTAATGCCAGCCATGTCCGTACTTGTCAGGTAAGACCTCTCCTGACAACTCACCTCTCTTCCCTCTCCCCTGCTTCGCCCTGGAATGATCAGAGATGGTGGTTAGCAAACTGAGGAAGGAGGGTGGGAACATTGGCATAAGTGCTAGGTTGGGAAATCTCAAAGAATCCAATCAGGCCCCTTTTTTCAAGGCAGAGCTGAGTTCGAGGAGGAAAGAAACTGTAACTCTAAACATAGTTGGTGTTTTGATGATTTCACAGAACCAAATATCCTAATTACTGAGATGAGACTGATTTTATAGCTTGAGGTGACCAGAAGATTTTTTTTCTTATCTGCAAGTGACCAAGACAATCTTGGTCCTTAGATCTCAGGAGAGTCAGGAAAAAGAGCTAGACAGAGCAGATGTGAGCCAGGACCTGGGGGTAGGAGCTCCAGGAAGGTTGTTTGGGGCTGTACCTTCACAGTCAATCCTTTTTGTTCACTGCCTGGGCTGTGGTTACCCATAAACAAGTCTCACATATGAAAGCAAGGACATGATCATAGTGACTTCCCAGCACTTTGATATTTCCATGTTTCTCCAGACCCTGAATTTAAATAGATTAGATCCATCGTCTGAAAAATATACCTCTTCTTCAGCACTATTTCTGCCACCACAAGAAAACATTTTCTTTCTTTCCCCTTTGAAATGAGTGATCCACAACCCTATTTCTGCCCATTTGAGACTTTGAAATATTTATTCTTCCAACTTTTTAATCAAAGCTAAGAATATGCCCTATTCTAAACCAACAATATCCTTTTAATAGAATGAATTTTAAAAGCAAGAAATCCTTCCAACTACTCTTTTCCTCCTCTCAATTACAATGTTTCTTTTTCAATATCATTCAACATTGTCCTGGTTTTAATATCTTCCCTTTTCAACTCTATTCCACCATAATTTCCTAAGGGAGTGTTGAGTCTTCTGTGTTACATATCTCTATTAGCTTTTATCGCCAAGAACCCTTCTTGAAATAACCCAATTATTTCAAAGGAGATTGGAAAAGCAAAGGTACCAGTGAAGACAATTATGTTTGCGTAAAGTGGGGTTATTACAATTGGATTGAAAGTTGAATGAGAACTTAGAATCTTAGAATTCACTCTAAGATTGTAGGGACCATGAGAAGTAGAAAGTAAAGTTTGTGAGGTTCATGGAGGATATTATGCTGAGTGAAATAAGTCAGAGAAAGACAGATATCATATGTTTTCAGTCATATGTGGGACTTGAGAAACTTAACAGAAGACCATGGGGAAAGGGTAGGGGAAAAAGCAGTTTCAAACAGAGAGGGAGGCACACCATAAGAGATTTTTAAAAACAGAAAACACTGAGGGCTAATGGGGGGCAGTGGAGAGGGGAAAATGGGCAATGGACACCAAGGAGGGCACTTGTCGGGATGAGCACTGGGTGTTGTATGTAAGCGATGAATCACGAGAATCTACCCCCGAAACCAAGAGCACACTTGGTTAGGGGCATCTCGGTGGCTCAGTCGGTTAAGCATCCGACTTCAGCTCCAGTCACGATCTCACGGTTTGTGAGTGCCAGCCCTGTGTGGGGCTCTGTGCTGACAGCTCAGAACCTGGAGTCTGCTTCAGATTCTGTGTCTCCCTCTCTGTCTGCCCCTCCTCCGCCTGCATTCTGTCTCTGTCTCTCTCTCAAAAATGAATAACCATTACAAAAAATATTTTTTTTAATGTTGGTTCTTTTTTTTTTTTTTTAACACCATATGGGCCAACACTGATGGATTAAACTAACCCCATCTCCAGGTTGGATTTTACCAAAGTAGCACAACTTTACTACGTCTGCTGCACACACTCAGAAATGTTGTCAAGTGCAGTTAAATATTTTTATGAACAAAGTAGCTAAAGGAACTTCTGCTTTGTTTCCTCATGTGCTTGAGTACACATACATATGAACACACCAACCGTGAGCCTTGTTTCGGCACTCATCCCCAGCTGCCCAGGAATATACTCATGAAAGAAGCATCTCAACTGCAGATCGACAGCTGAAATTCAAAGTGAGTTTTTATTAGAGATTCTTATTTGAAACCATCTTTTGTTTTCTCTGTTTAGCATCTTAATACATGGAATAGACTTCCTATTATATCTGAGTTTCTATTTCTCTGAAGCGTAATTCGCAATCACTTCAGAGCTCCAGGACTCTCATAAGTAAAATTTGGGCACACCACATAACATATTTTACTTTATTTTATATTGTTATCACCCAAACATACCCTCCAACTTTTATATTCATATGAAGTGTTAAAAGACACCAGAAATTTCATTGTCTTACACATAGACCAATGGAATAGAATAGAAAACCCAGAAATGGACCTACAAACATATGGCCAACTAACCTTTGACAAAGCAGGAAAGAGTATCCAATGGAAAAAAGACAGCCTCTTAAAAAATGGTGCTGGGAGAACTGGACAGTAACATGCAGAAGAATGAAACTAGACCACTTCCTTACACCACTCACAAAAATAAACTCTAAATGGATGAAGGACCTGAATGTGAGGCAGGAAACCGTCAAAATCCTAGAGGAGAAAGCAGGAAAAAACCTCTTTGACCTGAGCCGCAGCAATTTCCTATGCAACACAGCTCCAAAGGCGAGGGAATTTAAAGCAAAAATGAACTATTGGGACCTCATCAAGATAAAAAGCTTCTGCACGGCAAAGGAAACAACCAACAAAACTAATAGACAACCGACAGAATGGGGAAGTATCATTGCAAATGACATTTCGTATAAAGAACTAGTTTGGTAAGTTGGTAGTTGGAGTTTGGAAGTTCTTTATAGATTTTACCAAACTCCACACCTGAAAAACAAATAATCCAGTGAAGAAATGGGCGGAAGATATGAATAGACACTTCTCCAGAGATGACATCCAGATGGCCAACAGACACATGAAATGATGTTCAATGTCACTCATCATCAGGGAAATACAAATCAAAACCACACTGAGATACCACCTTACACCGGTTCGAGTGGCTAAAATGAACAAATCAGGAAACTATAGATGCTGGCGAGGATGTGGAGAAGCAGGCACCCTCCTACACTGTTGGTGGGAATGCAAACTGGTGCAGCCGCTCCGGAAAACAGTGTTGAGGTTCCTCAAAAAAAATGGAAATAGAACTACCCTATGACCCAGAAATAGCACTGCTAGGAATCTACCCAAGAGACACAGGAGTGCTGATGCATAGGGGCACGTGTACCCCAATGTTCACAGCAGCACTTTCGACAATAGCCAAATCATGGAAAGAGACCAAGTGTCCATCAACTGACGAATGGATAAAGAAGATGTGGGAGTAACGGCCTCTTTTTCCTCAGAGGAAGAGCCAACTCTGTAGAACTGATACTTTATTTTTAATTTTAAGAACAGATTTTATGAACAGTGGGACAGTCTGTGTGTATTTGATGCTTCAGATGTTTAAAATGCTTGAGGCACGTGGGTGGCTCAGTTGATTAAGCCTCCGACTTTGGCTCAGGTCATGATCTCACAGTTCATGAGTTCGAGCCCCATATTAGGCTCTGTGCTGACAGCTCAGAGTCTGGAGCCTGTTTCAGATTCTGTGTCTTCCTCTCTCTCTCCCTCTCTTGCTCTCTCTCTCTCTCAGAAAAATAAAAATAAAAAGGTATCTAAAATGTTTATGAGAATGTGGTATAATCGAGAATAAAATGCTGCCTTGTGATTCCAATTTAAAAAGTAAGATTGAGGGGCACCTGGGTGGCTCAGCCAGTTAAGCATCCAACCCGTGGTTTCAGCTCAGGTCATGATATCATGGATCATAGACGGGGCCCCACATCTGGCTCTGCACTGACAGCACGGAGCCTGCTTGGGATTCTCTCTTCTCTCTCTGCTCCTCCCCCACTTGCACAAGCGCACACTCTTTCTCTCTCAAAATAAATAAACGTTAAAAAAAGTAAGATTGGGTAGTTAACTTTAACTTGTGATTTTTAGTTCGTAGATGTTCAGAGAATTTAACTTTATTAAAGCAGTTAATATTGATGATCACTAATAATTCCACTAGGTTTATTAGATTTGTTAGGGTTAAGTACTTGGGAACATTGTTTATTAGTCAGGCATTTGTGAAACTGGCTCTCAAAGCAGCATTCAGGTTATAATTTAATTTGCAGTTGCAAACGAGAACTGTGTGGGCATGTTTGGCTTGCATGGTGATTTTTAAAACTTTTTAAACTTAGTTGCTAATATTTATGAACCAAGAAATTTCTCATATAAATCTAGATCTCCAGCTTCTGAAAAATGAGAAACACTGGACACACCAAACTCTGAACAGCAACAATTGGGTAGAGATCACATTGCTGCGTGTTTTACAAAGGGAGTAGGGTTCCTTGTTCAGCACAACCTCCACAATTCCTTTTCACCTTACCTTTGGTCAGTTGATTTCTTCCCCTGCTGTGCCTTGTCAGCATTGCAGTTTGCTGTCCTTCTGGGAAGCCAACGTGCTGACAGGCTGACAACAGTATGCCACTCTTATGTTTCTTACTGCAAATTAATGTATTGTCACTTGGAAATCTGCTTCTGCCTCTTGTAGGTTTGGTTAGTGTGACTCTGAGCACACAAACCAAAATCAACTGTATGGATCTGCTCAAGGTGAGACTCAGTCTCCCCCAAGAGGTTCTGCCTCAGCTGAACTACGCTCTGAACATCACTCTTCAACTTGGCAATTATCTTCATGAATTCCTCAAAGCCCTCGAAACAACCTGCCACATGATGTCTGAAGGGCAGGGGCATCATTCACCAGCTGAGTTGCAAATGAGGCACTGACCCAGTTAATCTGTGAACCTACTGCAGATGCTGGAAAAAGCTTTGTTTATGACTGTCCTTGAAGGACATTGCCTTGAATGTCGCCTAATTGTCTTGTGCATAACAAAAGCCAATGGAAAATTGCTCTTGACAGACTCATTCCTTCTTGGTTTCCTTGCCATCTCTTTGTGGCTTCCTTCATTAGCTCCTTTCCTCTCAGAGAAAGCCCGTGACCTTGGAGGTTTTGTGCTTCCTTTCTGAATCTGTGTCGCCCCTATAATGGAATGAAGGTGTCTTCCTGCTACCCTGGGATCTATAGGCAAACAGAGACCACAGATGCCCTCTCAGTTTGCAGCCTATCCTTCTCAGTTTCATCTCAGCAGGAAAGGGGTCTTAGCAATCCACACTTTTTTTTTTTCCTTTCTCACATCGGAGCAAAAGCAAACAATAATTTAAATAGCATCTTTTTATAATAAGAAAAACCTTCAACTTTCAACACAACGAGAAAGGAAGCCATTTGTCGCCTAGAATAAGCTGTCAGCATGCACTTGGCATTACTTCCCCACTGGGGGTGATAGATATGCACTGAGCCATCTGTACCTCTCCATCCGTTTTCATGACCAACGCTAGGCATTTTTAAGTCACATTAGGAGGATAAGTTATGGTCAGATATTAAAACTAACAGGTGTAAGTATGGGCAAAACCCTCAGCTTCGTTACTGTTGCTCCAATCACTACGGTAACCAGCCTAGACATCCACACACTTTCACATGCAAAATACCTCAGTCATGTCTCTTGTTCTTTACAGTAAGGAAAAAGGTATTGAAAAATATGTACTCCCCTTTGCAAATGTATAGAAAATAACCCTGTATTGAATTCTACACACAGGAGGCAGGATGTCGGGATTATCTACTGCATGTTAATGGATTCTTCTGGAAATGCCAAGGTCGATTACCCACCCAAGGTACGGTCCGTAAATCTGCTTATCACTCATCTTTCTCCCCAGAGAACCCTAAGAATAAAAGAAGCTTGAGGAAAGCTGCTCTTGACAGCCTCCAGGAACCATTACACTTTTGTTTCTAGATCACTTAAATTTCTATGGCTCACTTACTGAGTTACCAAAGTTTATGGAGTCTATTCCTCAGAAATGCTTGGAATATAGCCACTACCTTATTTGCCCAAAAGGCTAAGAATCAAGAAGAATGATAGTAAGACAAGGGGCCTGAAGTTAAAAGGAAGTTGGAACTTTTTTCTGAGCCCTCTGATCTTGAGATCCACAAAGAAGTTAAATGTTCACCATCCTGAAGATTAAGAGTTCAATGTCTTTGACTTCTGCAAAGGAGATGTTCTCTTACATCTCTTCATAAGTGAGATAAGTGCAGAGCTGTAGAAAGCTCTAAAGAGATAATATGTGTTTCCCTTTTCTGCAAAATTATCACATGAATGTTCAATGGTTTAAAATTTCTAAAGACTTACCTTTCCAGCTGAAAGTGAGCATGATCACAGAATCCAAAACAATGAAAAGTGTGGGCAGAACAACTCTGATCTGATCACCACTTCCCAGGATGGAACAAGGAAACAGTCTTTAAACCTGAAAAGAGCTGGTTTGCTAGCAAGATTTAAACTCCGGAAGTATAGCAGGTGCTGAAAACAATGGAAATGAATGATCGAAATCATAACTAAGAAAACTAACAATCAGACAACAGATAAACTTGTGGAATTCCTGATCCCAAGAAGAGAGGTGGGCTGAAATCCATAAATCCTGATAAATCCCCCAGACTCAGGCCCTAGAGAGTGGGATGGGGCATGAGCACAGGGCCACATGCCGGCACCGTGTCTCTCATCTTCCTCCTCAATCCTTCTCGTCCAGCCTTGATCAAGTTTAGGAAAGAACAGCTGCCCATGACAGCATCAGGCTTCCTTCCCAGGCCTATTGTGTGTGGCACAAACCTTGGTACTTAAAAGTTGGGTTTTCTCGCAGTTGGCAATATACATGTCCATTTGGAAAGTCGAACTCCAAACCCCAAGAAATTACTTCGCCCTTTGCCCTTCATTTTGGAAGCTCTTCCCTCATAACACAGTCTGACTGATGCTAGGACCCCACTGATAAAGAACATCACCCACTCCACTGGCTTGTCAAGGAGCTTCTGGAGATCCAAGAATACAACTACACTCCCCACACACTCATACAAAAGGCCTCTCTCCCCACTACGTTATTGCAACCAGCATGTTTCTCCCTACTGCCAGCATTCACTCTGCCTTGTTCTTGGATCCATCTGCAAGACACCCAATCTAGCGCATCTTCGGTGCGCTCTCTGGGTTCTGGGCCACTGTGTTCAAAGCCGGCCCCACACACGTGATCTTTCCCTCCTTAACCGCTGTTCCCAAGACACATGCTAGAACTCTCACGTGTCCTGCTTTTCCACCTCTGCACCTGAGCCACAGCCCTGAGGTGGACAGATGACAGGTTGTTGGCATGGCCACCTTGCCTTTGTCCCAGCCCGGTGAATGTCTTTGATTTTCCCTCCGCCATCTTCCTTATTCACCATAGAACCTCCTCCCCGACAGCTCACTTTGGATGAATTTCACACTCCAACTTTTTTTCAACAGAAACATCTGACTTTCCTTCTCCTTCCCAGGATGAGGATAAGTCAGGAGGTTTAGAACACGAACAGGAAGAAATTCAAAGATGTTGGGTTTGGCTACCATGTGGCCGCCAATCCTTCTTTCTGTCGAGAGAGGGCCCTCAAGCCTTTAGTCAGGGCTGGTCCTTTCAGGTCGACCATTTGTTTTTCACACTTAGCTTAAAGAAGCTATCATGGAAAGGGAGAGTTATACTGTCTGTTGCTGGTTATGAAGAATCCTTTATGGCCTGGTAACTTTGTGGTTATTTGGATTTACATTCTTTTTCCCTAACATAAGATTTGAACACACAAAGTGAACGCGGAAAAACACTGGTAATTATATAACCAAACGTCCATCTCTATAGGCTCAAGACATCGTATAATATTACTTGTAATGAAAGCTCATATTTTCAGTGTCAAATAAACATAGAGTGGAAGGAACCCTTTTTATTCATTTATCTTTTATGTTATGACATTTGTTTTCATCTACATGAAATTTAAAGGGTGTTGGCCTATTCAGACAAAAATTTTCCCACTCAGGAGGACACCTAAAATAGGGATTACTTAGCAAGATGATCACCGCCTCTCAGAATTCTCTTTCAAGAGGTTTTAATTAGAGTTCTCCAGTGCCTCCGGTTATGAGTTGTTGAGGTTTGGTTCTTGAATGATTGATACCGAAATACTCCCTCCTGTCACCCAGGAGAATCATTCTCATTGGGCAAAAGGAAGTCAGCTCATTGGGCAGATCTGGGGTTCCCAGTCATCACTGCTGTGATGAATAACCCACTGGCTTTGGGGGCGAATACATGTATCTGTGTTTAGGTGCAGGTAAGAATGAACCATATAAATAGTAAGGCTATATGTGTCTATAAGGGGTGTGTGTGTGTGTGTCCTGTGAGTGTAAATTGGCAGTAAGTAAGAAGCTTACTGGTGGGGGACTAAACCATGCAGGAAAGTACCCGTGGTGTGGTCTTGCTGTGGGCAGAGCAGATGCAACCCAAGGCAGACATCTGGGGACAGAGTTGGGCCAATGCCAGAATCTTCCCTGTGACCGCCAGAGAAGGAAGGGTTAATTATTAGGCACACAGCATTTGGAACTAATCCAAACACAGATCTAGCCTCAGATTAGGAGGGCAAGGGAATGACAATTTACGAGAGTCCAGATTTGTAAAGAAGCAGCTAAGATACCAGTTCCAGGCAGGAAGGGTTTAGGGCAGTCTCCAAACTGAATTCATGGAGGGAGGAAAGCCCGACAGAACTTGGTTTTTGCCTAGAACTGGCATCATCAAGAAGGAAGTGAGGCTGGTCAAGCCTCACAAGTAAAATGAAAGACCTCAGATGAGAAGTCAAACTTTTCTGTGAAGTTATCACTTCATGTAAAACTGCATGGCGCCTGCCTGTGAGCCATGTGTAACCCTCACAGCACAGAATAAAGGACTTACTTAGCCTCTGGGAAGAGGGGTTGGATGGGCTGGCATGTGTTCACATGGAGGAGAGAAGGGAATCACGGCAGTGTGGCCTAGAAGACAGAATGATAAACTGACGCAGGGCCTCATCCCAGTTCTGCCATTAACCAGCAGGGGACCCAGACATGTTGTTCAAAGGCCTCATGTCAGTCTGCTCATCTGGAGGAGAATCAGTCTGCTGGCCAGGCAGGTGACATGTATAATTGAGCGGCTACTCCAGGAGAGACCCACATGCATTTTACGGTCCTAGGGGGCAACTAGGCAATCTCCAAATTCCCTTCCAGCTCAAAAATTTAACATGCTGCAGAGAAAAAAACTCAAGCTTGAGATTCATTGCTGCAAAACAAACCCAGTTCGATTCCCAGTGCTGACAATTATTCATTGTGAACTTAAGAAAGTACTTAACCTCCCTAAGACTCAGGGAGGTCTTTAAAATAGGCATGATAATCAGTCTCCTGTCAGTCCTTGTAAGAAATACATAAGGCAATGGATCCCCTTCCATAGTACAGTGTGGCTACAGGGAGGCTGTCATATTCCCAGCCCTCCCCAACCCCCCTGCCACCGGCAGCCTTGTCTGGCCCATGACTTGGTCTTACCAATTGAATGAAGAGCAGAGGATGTGAGGTGTTTGCAGGCCAAGCTTTACCAGAACATTTCTGTTTCATGCTTTGATTTGTTTTGTTTGGTTTGGTTTTTGTTTTTTGTTTTTGTTTTTTGCTTTCTTCCATTTTCATTGAGGACTGAGGTGGAGATGTGCCTCTGGTATCCTATCTAAGAAGCCATTGCCTAATGGGAGATGGTGAAGATTTATGCCTATGTTTTTATCTAAGAGTATTATAGTTTCAGCTTTTCCGTTTAGGTCTTATTCTATTTGGAGCTAATTTTTGTATATGGCATGAAGTAAGAGTCCAAAGTATTTATTTTCATGTGGATATTCAGTTGTCCCAGTACCATTTATTGAAAAGATTATTCTTTATTCATTAATTTGTCTTGGTACCCTTGTCAAAAGTAAGTTGATGAAAAATGTGACAGTTTATCTCTAACTTTCATTCTGTTGGTCTCTATGTCTATCTTTATCAGTACTTCACTGTCTCGATTACTATAGTTTTGTAGTAAGTTTTGAAATCAGTTGCTGTCAAAATTTGTTCTCTTTCAAGATTGTTTGATAGTTCTGGGTCCCTTAAATTTCCATACAATTTTTTTTCATTTTTTTTAAATTAAATCCTAGTTGGTTAACATACAGTGCAATATTGGTTTTGGGAGTAGAATTCAGGGATTACTCACTTACAGACAACACCCAGTGTTCATCCCACCAAGGGCCCTCCTTACTACCCGTCACCCATCTAGCCCATCCCTCCACACACCTCCCTCCATCAACTCTTTGTTCTCTGTCATTAAGAGTCTCTTATGGTTTGTTTCCCTCTCTTCTCTTTCCTCCCCCTTTCCTATATGTTCATCTGTTTTATTTCTTAAATTCCACATATGAGTGAAATCATATGGTATTTGTCTTTTTCTGATTAACTTATTTCACTTAGCAAAATGCATTATGGCTCCATCTACGTCATTGTAAATGGCAAGATTTTATTCTTTTTGATGGCTGAGTAATATTCCTGTGTGTATGTGTGTGTGTGTGTGTACGTGCACGCGTGCGCGCACACGCACACATACACGTGTATACACCACATCTTCTTTATACATTCATCAGTCAATGAACATCTGGGCTCTCTCCATAGTATGGCTATTGTCTATAATGTTGCTATACATGTTGGGGTGCAGGTACCCCTTCAAATCTGTGTTTTTATATTCGTTGGGTAAATATCTAAAAGTGCAATTGCTGAATCATAGGGTAGTTCTATTTTTAGTTTTCTGAGGAACGTCCGTACTGTTCTCCAGAGTGGTTGCACCAGTTTGCATTCCCACCAATAGTACATGAGAGTTCCCCTTTCTCCTCAATCTCACCAATACCTATTGTTTCTTGTGTTGTTAATTTTAGCCATTCTGACAGGTATGATGTGGTATCTCACTGTGGTTTTGATTTGTGTTTGATGATGGGTGATGTTGAGCACCTTTTCATGTGTCTGTTAGCCATCTGAATGTCTTCTTTGGGAAAGTTTCTATTCAAGTCTTCTGCCCATTTCTTAACTTGGTTATTTGTTTTTTGGGTGTTGAATTTGTTAAGTTCTTTATAGATTTTGGATGCTAACCCTTTATCTGATAGGTCATTTGCAAATATCTTCTCCCATTCAGTAGGTTGCATTTTAGTTTTGTTGATTGTTTCCTTTGCTGTGCAGGAACTTTTTATCATGATGAGATCCCAGTAGTTCACATTTGCTTTTGTTTTCCTTGACTTCGGTGACACATCTAATAAAAAGTTGCTCTGGCCGAGGTCAAAGAGGTTGCTACCTGTGTTCTCTAGAATGGGGATCATTTCATGTCTCACATTCGGGTCTTTCATCCATTTTGAATTTATTTTTGTGTATGGTATAAGAAAGTGGTCCAGTTTCACTCTTCTGCATGTCACTGTCCAGTTTTCCCAGCACCAATTATTGAAGCAACTGTCTTTTTTCCGCTGGATATTCTTTCCTACTTTGTCAAAGATTAGTTAACCATATAGATATGGGTCCATTTCTGGTTTTCTATTCTGTTCCATTGATCTATGTGTCTGTTTTTGTGCCAGAACCATATTGTCTTGACGACCACAGCTTCAATGTAGCTTGAAATCCAGCATCGTGATGCCTCCAGTTTTCTTTTTCTTTTTCTTTTTCAGGATTGCTTTGGCTATTCAGGGTGCCTTTGTGGTTCCAAACAAATTTTAGGATTGTTTGTTCCAGCTCTGTGAAAAATTCTGGTGGTATTTTAATAGGGATTGCAACATACAAGTTTTAGAATCAGCTTGTCAATTTCTACAAAGAAGCCAGCTGGGATTTTGATAGGGATTGCACTGAATTTGTAGATCCGTTTGGGGAATATTGTCATCTAAATATAAAATCTCCTGATCCATGAACATGAAATGGCTTTCCATTTATTAGATCTTCTTTTAATTTCTTTTAACAATGTATTGTAGTTTTCAGAGTGTAAATTTTGCACCCCTTTTTGAAATGTATTTCTAAGTTATTTATTCTTTTTGATGCTATTGTAAATTGAATTGTATTATTAATTTTATTGCTTAATTGTTTAGCGCAAGTATATAAAAATATAATTGACTTTTATATATTGATTTTGTGTTCTTCAACTTTACTGAACTCGTTTATTAATTATAATTCTTTATGGTTTTCTATATACGCAAAATCATGTCATCTAAAAATAGAGATAGTTTTATTTCTTTCTTTACAATCTGAGTGTCTTTTATCTATTTTTCTTGCCTAACTCCTCTGACTAGAACCTCTGGTAAAATGTTGAATAGAAGTGGCAAGATAGGACACAATTGTTTTGTTCCTCATCTTAGGGGAAAAGCATTAAGTCTTTTACCATTGAGTAAGATTAGTTATTGGATTGGCCAAACTCCTCATTCCATCATGCCAAAAGTCCCATGTAGCTATTCTCTGTCCTTCACATCGCCATATGAGTTTTAAGATCAGTTTGTCAATTTCTGCAGAAAAAGTACCTAGGATTTTAATAGGGATTGTGTTGAATCTGTACATCAATTAAGTGAGTATTGTCATCCTAACAACATTAAGATTTCTGATCCATTAACATGGTGCATGTTCTAAGGTGGGCATCTGTCCACTCTCTCAAGTATTAACCTCCAACTTCTTAGCACCATAAATAATGATCTAATAAACGTCTTTATAAAAAAACATGTCTTCTTATGAGCCTTTGTGAGATTTTTTTTGGGGGGAAATGTAATCAGGAGTAGAGTGCCTATACATCTGGTGCGAATATATTTAAATTTAGCAAATAGTGGGGTGCTTGGGTGGCTCTGTTGGTTAAGTGTCAGACTTTGGCTCAGGTCATGATCTCACAGTTTGTGAGTTCAAGCCCCGTGTCAGGCTCTGTGCTGAAAGCTCAGAGCCTGGAACTTGCTTCAGATTCTGTGTCTCCCTCTGTCTCTGCCCCTCCCCCACTCTGCTCTGTCGCTCCCTTAAATAAATAAATAAATAAATAAATAAATAAATAAATAAATAAATAAACACACTTAACAAATAGTGCTAGATTGCTCAAAAAAATGGCCATGCCAGTCTACCCCCCCACCAGCAGTGCATGAGGGTTTCTGTATTCCCCAAATCCATACCAATAATTGGGATTCTTAATCTTCCTAATTTTTGAAATTATGACATATGTGAAATAATATCTCGTTATTGTTTTAACTTGCATCTATCTGATAATTAATGAGTTTGAGACTTTTTATATGTTTGATGGCCTTTTAGGTTTTCTATCTATAAATCATGTACTCATGACTTTTGCCCATTTTTCTATTGGGGTTTCTCCCACTGGTGGAGTTTTATATATTCTTGATCCTTGCTTTTCAGAAGCATTAGCATCAGCTAGAAGTTTGTTAGAAATGCAGAATTAAGGGGCGCCTGGGTGGCTCAGTTGGTTAAGCGACTGACTTCAGCTCAGGTCATGATCTCACGGTTCATGGGCTCGAGCCCCACATCAGGTTCTGGGCTGATGGCTCAGAGCCTGGAGCCTGCTTCAGATTCTGTGTCTCCCTCTCTCTTTCTGCCTCTCTCGCACTCATGCTCTGTCTCTCTCTCTCAAAAACAAACATTAAAAGAAATTAAAAAAGAAGAAGAAGAAATGCAGAATACTGAGCCCCACTCCAGACCTACTGAATAGAATCTGAAGTTTAACAAGATCTCCAAGGAATTAGTATGCCTATTAAATTTTCAGAAGCAGTGTTATAGATATTAATCCCTTTTCAGTTTTAGACATTACAAACATCTTCCCTCGTTCTACCAAAATGTATCCATGGTTTATAATTTTGAAAAGAAATAATTAGTTTTTATTTAAACAAATATAATTTTGTCAAGTTTTATAGTGTTAATTCAGAATCATATTGTGGACATTTTTCCTATTAAGCGGATAGTTTAACCTTTCATATTTAGTTCTCTTATCCATCTCAAGTCCATCTTTTTACACACTGTTAGGCAGGCATGCATTGAATCTTTCACTGTATAGTGGTCACTTTTCCCAGTACCGTTTGTCAGAGAGGCCTACGAGTCCTCACTGATTTGTGACATCATGTTTAAGTTCTCATATACATTCGTATCTCTCTTTATGAGGTTTCTTCTCTGTTCCAACAGTCCATTTGACTGTTCTTCTGCTGATACCACACTGTTTGGGCTTGGGGTGGTTTTTATTATAATTCTCCAATGTGTTTAACATATGATAGGGCAAGTCCCCTCCTTCTGCTTCTTCATTAAAGTTGAAATTATCTTACCTATTTTTAAATTGCCTTTTTTCCATATAAATTTTAGCATAAGTTTATCAAAATCTCAAACAGTTAAAATTGAATCTTCATTTTGTTTAATGTTTATTTATTTTTGAGACAGAGAGAGAGAGAGCATGAGTTAGGGGAGGGGCAGAGAGAGAGGGAGACACAGAATGTGAAGCAGGCTCCAGGCTCTGAGCCGCCAGCACAGAGCCCCACGCGGGGCTCGAACTCACAGACCGCGAGATCATGACCTGAGCCGAAGTCGGATGCTCAACCAACTGAGCCACCCAGGCGCCCCTGAATCTTCATTTTGATAATAGTAAATTTTTAGATAACCAAGGGAAGGGCTTGACATGGTTATATTAGTAGTATGTTGTCTCATGCTAAAACATGGAATATCTATCTTTCCATTTATCAGATCTACCTCTCTACCCTTTATAGAGGACTTGCTTTTCTTAGTTAATTCTTAGATCCATTTTATTTGATACTATGGTAAATACTGTGTCCTGTTGTTACATTTTCTAGTTAATTATTGCTGGTACAAATAAATGGTATTGGTTTTTAACCGATCTTTAATCCAGCAATATTTCATGGTGATTTATTTTTTTTAATGTTTATTTATTTTTGAGAAAGAGAGAGAGTATGTGCACGAGTAGGGGAGGGGCAGAGAGTGAGGGGGAAAAGAGAATCCCAAGCAGGCTCTGTACTGTCAGCACAGAGCTCAATGCGGGGCTCAAACTCTGTGGTGATTTGAAAATATATCCTTGGGGTGCCTGGGTGGCTCCGTAGGTTAAGCAACTGACTTCAGCTCAGGTCATGATCTCAGGGTTCCTGAGTTCGAGCCCAGTGTTGGACTCTATGCTGACAGCTCAGAGCCTGAAGCCTGCTTCAGATTCTGTGTCTCCCTCTCTCTTTGCCCTGCTTCCACTCATGCTCTGTCTCTCAAAACTAAATAAAAACATTAAAAAATTTTTTAAATAATAAATAAAAATAAAAATATATCCACATATTATTTGATCCTCCTTCCTTCAAGAGGTGGAACATATTCCTGTCCTTTTGCATGTAGGTTTGGTGACTCACGTTTACCAAACATGCTGTGTAACTTCTGAGAGTAGGTCATAAAATGTTTTACTGTTTCTTCTTACTCTTTTTCAGCTCATTTGGTCTAGCAGCAGCCACCTGCCACACAGTGATGACACTCAAGCAGCTTTATGGGGAGGTCCACGTCATGAAGGACTGAGACCTTCTGCCCATGTTGATGTGGGTAAGCCATCTGGGAAGGAATTCTCCAGTCCCAGTCACGTCTTCAGATAACCGTAGGCTCCAGCCAACATCTTGCCTACAACTTCACAAGAGAACCCTCTCCACACCATCCATCTAAGTCACCAATGACCGTATATCATAGGAATTCATTCATATGAAATGTATAGAATGGGCAAATCTGTAGAGACAGAAAGTGGACTAGTGGCTGCTTGGATTTGGGTACTAAGCAGAGAATGGAATAGTAACTAAAGAGTAGGGGGTTTCTTTTTGAGGTGATAAAAATGTTCCAAGGCCAGACCCCCCATCATGATGGTATTTAAGGGATTAGGTTAAGATAAGGTCATGAAGGTAGGACCCTCATGATGGGATTTGTGCCCTTATAAGGAAGACAGGGAGATTCTCTCTCCAGGTGCATGCACCAAGGAAAGGTTATGTGAACACACAGCAAGAAAGTGCTGGCCCCAAACCAGGAAGAGGCCGGCTCTCACCAAGAACAGGATCAGGCAGCACCTCGATCGATCCTGGACTTTCCAGCATCAAGAACTGTGAGAAATAAATATCTATCGTTTAAGCCACCTGTCTATTGTGTTACGGCAGCCCAAGCAGACAGAGACATATAGCATGTAAATTAAATCTCACAAAAACTGTTAAAGATGGAAACAAAAGAGAGGAAAACAAAAGAAAAGAAAGAAGGCAACTGTAGAGATGATTGCATCAATTCATTTCCTCCTTGGAAATCAACTCTGCATACCATGGGATAAGGGGGCTTTTTCTAGGATGCTCAAAAAATTCTAGAACTTTTTTATCCCTGATTCTAGACTAATGAGGTCAACTCTCCTTATACTTACATAACTAAGAGGGACTCACGAGAGACCCTTCATAGGACACAGAGTGATTTCTCTCCATTAAATAAAAATACATGAGACCACACATTACTTGTCAATAAATTGTGGGGGAAAAAATCCAAAGAAAACAACAAATGAAAAAATCTTCTTAATATAAATACAAAGGAGAAATAAAGTCTTACACGTGATTCCCTTGCTTTCCCTGCTTTGTGTATAATAACACTGTTGATAAGAACTGCCTGCACAGGTCTTTCCTAAAATACATATAATCCAATTTGGGAGTGGAGTCAGCATCTGGATATATTTTGATGTTGGCTAAAACTTCCTAAGTGATTCCAAAGCTGACATTTCATTTCCCTAGTAATTAGTAAGACACACCATTAAAAATTGTTTTGTTCTACAAAACAAACCAAATTCCTTCTGTGTTAAATTCCCTAGGGGACTCTATTTTCATTCCTCAGCCAGCTCAGTCTGGGAAGGCTCATTGCTCAGTTCACGGCGCCAAACTGTATTGTGGCGCTGGATTTAAGATGTTTAAAGTAAACTAATTCAGAGTCGCTGCTAAGTGTGAGCTCGTCAGTAAATAAAGCCCAACAAATCCGATCTTTCTCCTACAAGTGGTTCCAAAGTCGCCTTTTCACAATCCCTGCTCCCCTTCCCCTGTACCTGTTATCTCTTTAAGAAGTGGAACCTCCTCTGGGAGCGCCTGGGTGGCTCAGGTGGCTGAGCACATCAGGCTGGTCAGGATCTCTCTGGTCATGAGGTCACGAGTTCAAACCCCGCACTGGGCTCTGAGCCTGGAGCCTGCTTCAGATCTTATGTCTCCCTTTGCCCCTCCCCCACTTGTTCTCTCTCTCTCTCTCTCTCTCTCTTCAAATGAATGAACTCTAAAAAAATAAAAAGAAGTGGGACCTCCTCCAGAGCCTGATTTTCACTTCCTCTTGTGCTCCTTGCCATATACCCCCCACCCCCACACATATACCTTCCCCAGCACCTGAGCCAAGTGTGGGGTGAGAGACACAGCAACCACCCAGCAGTGTAGGCCACCACTGTGGCATGTCAGATATCAGAAAAGGGGAAGATGGAGGACCCTGAACTTGATAATCACCATGGTCACTTGATGTATGCACAAAGAAACTTCTATCTCAATAGCCTTTTGTGGACTGTGGTTCTGAAACTTTGGAAGATTGTACTATACTCAAGATGTTCTAATTCAGACAGCAGAATATATATATATTTGTGTAATGAAATTATATATTTACAAATGTATGGAAACATTTTATCTTTCAAAAAGGTAAAAAAAAATTTAGATTTGACTCTTAGAGAAGAAAATTTTGTTATGTAAGAGTTAACCTTTGCAAACAGCCCATTCCTGGTTATGAGGCAGTAGACCAGGTCAAGGATCCAAAGTGGGGCCTGCAAGACCAGCTAAGAAGGTCCGTGGCTTCACACAGGATAGAAATCAAACGTGAGCAGGAGGAAGCAAGATCAGAGTTTACTGAAGACGTAGAGTGCAGATGCAGACACAGCGCCTAGGGGACTCAGAAAGAAAAAGAAAGAGTCTTGTCTCTGCTTGGGGTCTGGTGTACATGTCCTCTCAGGCATCCAGGAACTGGTCAAAACAAGGATGAGTGCTCGGATGTCCTCCATAAGTCAATTATGTCCTTGGACCCAGGGGTCTCGGTGTCAGGGGTCAGGGATATCTAGAGTCAGTGGTCTTGGAAAACCTACATGGCCACCCCACGCGGTCACTCCTTAGATATCATTTATTGGGCTCCAAAGAACTCATTAACTCCTTGACCTTCACAAGGAGGACGTAGACGATATGTACTATAAGGCGTGTGCAGGGCAGAGGCACAGGTGCTAACAAGAATAGAAGCAGGAACTGCTGGTGGGAATGCAAACTGGTGCAGCCACTCTGGAAAACAGTATGGAGATTCCTCAGACAAAAATGGGATTACCCTAGGACCCAGCAATTGCACTACTAGGTATTTATCTAAAGGATACAAAAATGCTGATTCGAAGGGGCACAGGCGCCCCAATGTTTATAACAGCACTGTCGATGATAGCCAAAGTATGGAAAGAGCCCAAATGTCCATGGACCGATGAATGGATAAAGAAGATGTGACAGATTTCCATACAGCGGACTATTACTTGGCCAGAGCGTAAGTCAGTCAGAGAAATACATGATTTCACTCATGTGGAATTTAAGAAACAAAACAGACGAACACAGGGGAAGGGAAGCAAAAATAAGATAAAAACAGAGAGGGAGACAAGCCTTAAGAGACTCTTAAATTCAGAGTACAAACTGAGGGCTGCTGGAGGGGTGTTGGGCGAGGGGATAGGCTAGATGGGGGATGGGCATTAAGGAGGGCACTTGTTGGGGTGAGCACTGAGCAACATATGTAAGTGACGAATCACTAAACTCTATTCCTGACATCATTATTATACTACATGTTAACCAACTTGGATTTAAAAAAAAAACAGAAGCAGGAAAAGGAGCAAAGAACAGTACTTCTTCCTGGTGTCCTTTCAGTTCCCTCTCAATTACTCTGAACCTGGTATTGAAAACAGGTGCAAAGAACTGATTTTTAGCACCAGTGATTCTCACGTAGTGGTATTTGCTGAGTTCCAGAGTCCCTTCCTTGAAGAAAAATTGAACACCTGGAATGTGCAAGACGCTGTCCGATGATCTGAGGGAACAAAAACAGATCAGATATGGTACCTGCCTCAAAGAACCCAAGCCTGTTGCGGAAGACTTCTGGATTAAGAAATAATTACCGCACAATGTGTTGCTCTAATAAAGTGCTTCGGAGCCAGAAAGGAAGAAGTTTATTCTGCTCTGAAGGGATGAGAACAGCTTAAGAGAAGATGTAACTTTCAAGGTGTGTCTTATCTGGGTCTTAAGGGTGATAAGAAAGCTCATTCTCTCCCCTTGGAGTTTGAACCAATTAAGAAACATAATAGGGAGTAAAATATTGCCTGTTAAAACTGGATTAGAGAACGAGGCTTGGGCAAAAAAAAAAAAAAAATCACCGTCACCTTCTCTCAGAGAGTCTACACCTCAGGAGCTGCACATATACGGAGTTTCGGGAGAAAACCCAGGGAGCAAGGTGGACTCAGCAGACGGCGGGGCTGTCTACCGCCTCACGCAGGTTGAATGCAGAAGAGAAAGGGAGGCCACGTACGGGAGACATTTTTAACACGTCAGCCTCACCAAACAGGGAAACCTGTGGTAGCGAAGCATCAAACTTCTTTTATTTTCTAGTCCAAAAAATGATGCCTCTTTCCATAAGGGGGTACAGCCAACTGGGAGAGAGGGAACGAAGCCTTTCTGGAACACTCTCCCCTCCTGGTCAGTATAGCAGGAGTGCCCTCCCCTCGACCCAAACGTGAGGAGCCGTGGTAAGCATCCGTGCTAACAGGTCTTCAAGGATAAACAGATCTTCAAGACATTTCCCTCACAGGAGGGAAACAAGAGCAAAGCGGGGAGATTTCAGCGTACGAAGTGCCTTGGGAAACGGGGCACAATCAGAGTTTCTTGGAATATGTCAGTTCTCTAACCAAAGGTGGCCGATCCCCCTGAATAAATACTTGCAGTTGCCCAAGTCTAAGCCCTTATTTCTTAAGGTACTGAATCCAGGGTCGAAAAACAGCACGGAAGGACTCCACGAGTTAGTATTCATGTTACTTGGCTTTCTGAATCTGTGGGGTGATGTCTTTCAGCAATTTGAGAAATTCGTCAGTCATAATTCCTGTAACTATCCCTTCTCTTGCCTCTCTCTGCTCCTTCTGAGACTCTGACGATCCCACGTGTCACACCACTGATCTTTCTTTTTCCCTATTTGTCCTCTGTGTCATTTGTTCTTCATATTTTCTAATGACCCATCTTCTAACTAGTTAGTAAACTGTGTTCACGACCTGCCATTAAACCCACTGACTTCTCAGTGGTTTTTTTGTTCTGTTTTGTTTAATTTTTTTTTTTTAGCGTTTATTCATTCTTGAGAGGCAGAGTGCAAGTGGGGGAGGGGCAGAGAAAGAGACACAGAATCCAAAGAAGGCTCCAGGTCTCGAACTGTCAACACAGAGCCCGACGTGGTGCTCAAACTCAGGAGCCTTGAGATCATGACCTGAGCTGAAGTCGAATGCCGGACTGACTGAGCCCCTCCCCTCCCCCCCCCACCCCGACACAAACCAGACTTCTCAGTTTTAGATAGGGGACTTTGCAGTTCTAAAAGGTCCTTTTGATTCTTTTTAAAGATTCTATTCCAAACATCTGGTGACATTTTCTATTCTGTCACTTAAAAGTTTTAACTGCTAATATCTGGGCCACCTGTGGGTTTAGTTCTATTGCCTAACTTCTTTACTTTGTTATGTGTGACATGATTTTTGCTATTTAGCAAATTTTTATTGTAGGCACGACATTTTGATACAGACCTATGAAGGCTCCGGATAACGTCATCTACCCCCTTTCCTCGTCAGGCATCAGGCAGAAGACTGTTCTTCAGAGACTGAGTTGGATCAAGACATGGATACAGTTTTGGTAAGAGTGACGGGAAGACTCCGTCTACCCTCAGCTTACCCCTGTCCCTAGGGTGTGGCTCCCCAGAGATTTCAATTAGAGTCTGACAGCTCTCTGTCTCCTCAACCTGGAGAGACTGCAGGAGATTCAGCCCTGTCTTCAGAGTTTTTTCGCTTCGCTTTGTAGCATCTCGCCTCACACGGATTCTAAATTTGGTATATGTCAGGAGGGAGCCGAGCCATCTGCTGAGGTCTCTCTGGTCCTCAGTCGGGTCACCCCATCTCATTCATGTCCTAAGTTCTTTGTCCTCCAGCACCGGGCGTGGGGGCAAGCCCAGATTCCTAGGCTCTCAAGGCTTCCAGAATCTGTAAGTAACCACAGCAGGTGAGAGGGACCCGTGGGATGGGGCAGTCCACCACCCTACAGCCTTCATCTGTTGTTGCCTCTTTGTGTTCGGTTCAGCCACCCCCTGTCAATTTCCCTTTCTTCAGCACCTCCAGATCATAGGATGCTGTCTCACTCACATTCTAAAGCTTCCCACCTGACTCGCTGGGCACCCATCCAGCCTCAGATTCAGAAAATGTCTAGGGGGGACTAGCCACACGTTTGAGGCTCCTAAAATCCCTGCTTTGGGCAGCCCGCCCCACAGGACCCAAGGGAGATCCGCTGCATTCTCTGCCCCTCTCGGGCAGGTAGCCTCAGCCCAGACCGCAAGCGGAAATGACCCCCGGGAAACGAAGGGCGACGGATTGTTCACTCACCTCCAACAGTTTCTCCCTTCCTGAAATTTCTGTCCATTTATTCCTACAGCTTCCTCAACTCTCAGATGCCATTAAAAAATGGGACTTTCTTAATTCACCAAGTTTTTTTTTTAATGTTAAAAAAAATTTTTTTTGATAGAAAAACATGAATAGGGGAGGGGCAGAGAGAGAGGGGGACAGAGGATGTAAAACGGGCTCCTTGGCCGTCAGCACAGAGCTCCACGCGGGGCCGGAACTCATGAACCATGAGATCAGGACCTGAGCTGAAGTCAGACGCCTAACCAACTAAGCCACCCAAGTGCCGCTAATTTACTGAGTTTTTTTTCCCTGTTTTTTGTTTTGCTAGTGGGTGAGTGGGTCTGCCATGATCTGTGACCTGCTCAGAAACAGAACTCAGTATCCCAGGTTTGCCCTTGGCTAGACCACTGCGCAGCCGACACCTGCACCCCAGATGGGCTCTCTCCATTCCCTTCCTCTGCAGTACTTTTTCATCGACACTTCACTTCTATAAACACTGATGGTGGGGCGTCTGGGTGGCTCAACTTTGGCTCAGGTCAAAATCTTGCGGTGCATGAGTTTGAGCCCTGCGTGGGGCTCTGTGCTGACAGCTCATACTCCAGAGCCTTCTTAGGATTTTGTGTCTCTTTCTCTCTGCCCTTCCCCTGCTATCTCTCTGTGTCTCTCCCTCTCTCTCAAAAATAATTAAACATTAAAAAAATTTTTTAAAAAGCCACTGATGGCAAGCCCTGGTCACCAAGTTTCCGGCTCCCTGATGGCTAGGGTCTCCCCTCTCCCGCGGCCCCCTGTGTCTGGTGGGACAGGGCGCCCAGGCTGAGCTGTGGGACCGAAAGCCTCAGATGCTTCTCACACTCCCAGGGCATCGCACTTCTTGAAGGGGAGGTGCAAGGCTTTAGAAATGGGATAGAAAAGATCTTTTAACAGCAATGACGGTTAGAAAAGATTTAACCAAAGGGTTATGGTTTGTGGCCTTTAAATGTCTCAAGTGAATGAAAAAAGCTTGAGGAAAATGTTTTTTTTTTAATGTTTAATTCCTTATTTTTGAGACTGGGGGGACAGAGAAAGAGAGGGAGACACAGAATCCGAGGCAGGCTCCAGGCTCTGAGCTGTGAGCACAGAGCCTGACGTGGGGCTCGAACTCACAAACCGTGAGCTCGTGACCTGAGCCGAAGTTGGACACTTAACCCACTGAGCCACCCAGGCGCCCCCCAAAATTTTTAAATTGGGAGATTTTAGCACATGGGCACGCTCACACACATACACACACACAAATCTGGATCTCTATTGTTTCTTTAAAAACCAAGTGACCTGGTCACTGGGCTCAGTCTCAGAGCAAATGCTGTCTTGAGGTGAGACGTGGCTTCTCCGGCAGGTAACATGGGTGAGGCCCCCATCCGGCTAGGGCCTGAGGTAAATGGGTCACTTCATGAAGGAGTGGTTCTTCTCAGGGTCGAGAGTCAGCGTTTGCCTCCCCCTGGGAGTGAATGCCTCACCTTTCACCACAGGGCCCCACTCTCCTCACGGCCACCTCCCTCAGGCGGGTAGCCCCCTGGCCCCTGTGGGCATCGAGGAGGCTGAGGGAGCGACCATCGGCCCTCACACACGTGCCTCTCTTGTCACAACGCCAGGCACAGCAACTCAGAAAAGCTCTTTCTGAAAACTCTTCCTCTTTCCTTCACTGCCGCTTAAATGGAGTGTTTATATTAATTACAACTTCATCATCCAGCGGGAGAGCCAATAGGCGCCCCTTCATGGTGTTTGGAGTCCCCACAGAGCTCAGCTCTGCCTCAAACAAGAAGCCAGTTGCTAGGAGACCAGCAGGCAAACTTCAAGAGAGGAGTGGTTTCTACCCTTTCTCTCTGAAGTTCTCGGTCTATTCTCAGTCCGGGGTAGCCTGTCGGTACATTTAGAAAAACAGAAACGGAAACTCCCTCCCTTCCTCCCTCGCTCCCTCTCTCTCTCTCTCTCTCTGTCGTCCCTCTTTCATAACTTCAAAGGAGGCTTTGTGTGTGTTATTAGAGAACTAACAAAACTGTTATGATCAGGCAGTAAAACATAGTCTCGCCTTCTTAAGTTTTACCTGTAACTGCAGTCTGCTTTCTTTAGGATATTGGCCTGGTATGCTATGGAAACCCCTATGAACTTGCGAGGGCTTTTTTTTTCTTTTTCTTTTCATGTTCCTTCTTCTAGAAATGTGAAGGCGATGGGTGGGACCCCGGAAAGAAACCTTCGAAATATAAAAGAACGGGGAACTTCCTCTATGTTGAATTTTCACTGTCAAGACTCGGCTTGGTGGGTCGAACGGTTTGGATCCCTTGGAAGACGTGGGGACCCAGTTAAATGAGAAGAGCCCTAAACAGTCACCAAGAGAATCTGCAGCATTGGGAAGAGATTATCGAGCCTAATGTTTGATGATGACCAGAGGCAGGTCTAATTTTGTGCTCCCCACGGCAGAGGTTAAACAGGATGTTGGGAAATGGAGCCTGGGGTCTCTGACTGGGCACGAGCCCCTCCGCGCGGCACGTTTGTAAACAGGAGCCCCACCAGGCATCCATCCGGAGCGGGGGTCCCGTGATGCTTTGCAGCATTTCCTAAAGTCCTGCAGCAGGGACAGGCGGGTCCCAGCATCATCCCAGAACCTGGGCTTTGTGCCCGAAAGAGCTCAAGGAATCAGAGGCACGTCAGCCTACAAAGGCTAAAATATTTTCCGTCTAGCCCTTCCCATAAAACACCTGTGGACCTCTGCTTTCAGTCGAAGCCTAAAATTTAAACTTTTTCAGTCCTTCCTTTAGAGCAAGGGTATTTAGTAAAGCCAACTAAAAACATTAACCTCAGCTTCCTTATTTTCTCCTGGTAGTTCAGTGATGCGTATAACCCATGTTAGTTATTCACCTGTCTTTCGTCCCTCCCTAGTGCCGTCTAGTTCCCTCGGCCGTATTATAGGTATGATTTCTGTTCTCATTTCATTGCTCGTAATTTAATAATCTTATGTGGAAGTTTCCATCCTAGAGAGGGGTCATTTCCTCCTTTTTTTTAAAATGTTTATTTATTTTTGAGACAGAGAGAGACAGAGCATGATGGGGGAGGGGCATAACGAGAGAGGGAGACACAGAATCCGAACCAGGCTCCAGGCTCTGAGCTGTCACCACAGAGCCCGACGCGGGGCTCGAACTCACAGACCACGAGATCATGACCCGAGCCGAAATCGGACGCTCAACCAACTGAGCCACCCAGGCGCCCCTCATTTTTATCCAAACTACACATTTCAAACATTCTAGCATCAAATTTCAGAATCATTTCTATTAAAATTAACAATGATCCATCGTTTTCTATAAATATAGCGCTGTTAATGCCATCAAAAGCATCATTATATTGGGCTAAATACTGACAGATAGTATTATTTCTGGCCTTGACACCTAGTTCCTTGTCCGTCTTGAATACCCTGACTATTGGCAGTTTATTTAGCCCTCTGTCAGTTCTAATAATGACAGGAGTGCATTTGGACGTGCAAGCCTGCTCACTTTGAGTACTTCTGGTTTTTAAAAATTTAAGCCGTTCATTTCTCTGAAGATTTTGTTTCTTTTTTCTTTTTCGCCTATTTTCTTTTCTGAGCACCGCCGTCGTATTTTCTACTTTGATAATCATCTTGACTTGTTCCCATACGTTCGAGACGATTTAGAAAAACGAAATGGAATCGTGTCCCAAGCGCACACAATTTTAATATCTATTTGTCAAAAAAGTAAATGGCTGCAAAGGTAAAAATAAAAATGAATCGGCTTCGCTCTTCCACACGTGTTTCCTCCAGATCTTTACAAACACACATTTCAGAGTCGTCTGAATTGTTTAATGTTATAAAATACTCCTCGGTCGCCATATGCACCTGTCGCGGATGCCACGGAACTGGAACCATGAGTTGGAACACAAAGAGAAGAAAATGGACACTTTGCACTGTGAGAAGCAACACTGTGCCGTGCATGAAACTCCTCCGTGGTTGCTTAAGAGAAAGTATTTGGCAAATTAATGTGTATTTTCTCCACCCTGGGTGCTGCAAGGGCACGAAGCCTTCCCACACTTCACAGCAGCGTCTAGCTCCTGTAAACTGGTAGCTGTTCTGTGACAATCACCTTTGGGGTTGAAGCCATAGAGTCAAAGACAAGAAGGACACAGACATGTCTCCGATTCCTGATGGTTACCGAGGACCATTTAGGGTTACCAGGGACACTGTACCGGCACCGAGGTTGCATCCTGAGTGAACTAGGTGTTCTCTCACACACAGTGTGTGTGTGTGTGTGTGTGTGTGTGTGTGTGTGTGTGTGTGTGTGTGGTATGTTGTGTGTATGATCCAAGGGCTCCATATACCACGGCGCTCCTGTTGCTGAGGTTTAAAGGTGGTGCTGCGATTGAGGGACCATTTTCTTTGGGGTCGGCCTGCCTCAGGCTGTGCCGGGCATAGGAAAGCAGGAAGTCTAGGATGAGATCTTGAGAGGAAGGGGACAGGAGTTCCCAGCCTCTGAGCACAGCGTCCCAGGGTTGTGGCAGGAATTCAGAGGAATGTCTGCTTGAACACAGCTGGAGAGGCAGGGGCTCTGGTCTGCGCAGTGACCTCCTGGCCTGCAGCGAGCTCGGCAGGTAAGAACAAAGAGCATATCAGACTGGGATGTGGCAGCTGGAAGACCAGGCACCTCCCTGCTGGGAACCCCCCCCCCCCGCCCCAGGGCATTTATATGACTCTTGAAGGACAGGTGAGAGCGTCAGTAGTTACCGAACTAGAATGCCCTTTCGGCATACCCAGATTAGAACCCATTAGCCAGATTTAGAGCCAGAAAGAAGTAATGTGACATTTCTTACATACCACTTTGTTCAACAGAATCATAATCGACCACAGAAATAAGTTTGGTGAATCCCGACACTCTTCCTTTTCTCTGCCCCACGATCTTTTTTTTTTTTTAATGTTTATTTAGTTTTGAGAGAGAGACAGAGTGGGAGTGGGGGAGGGAAGAGAGGGAGGGAAACAGAATCCGAAACAGTCTCCTGACTCTGAGCTGTCAGCACAGAGCCCGATGCGGGACTCGAACCCATGAACCATGAGATCATGAGAACCTTAACTGACTGAGCCACCCAGGCGCCCCTATCTGCCCCACAAACTTGAAGCGAGGGCAACTCATGGTTTGGAGAAGACTGGCCACTGGGGCCTTGTTTACTGGACGACCCTTGGTGCTTCTGGAATTTACTGTAAGGAAAAAAACATCTGTGTTTCTGCCTCTGGGTACTTTGCAGATCATGCTGTGGGAGACTCCCTGGTCAGAGAAACCGGTGCCTGGCAGTTCTCTCCAAGCTCAAGCCCCTGGCCCCCACCCCTGCTCCCCAATTCTTTCCACTTTGGCTCAGGTTTTGCAGGAGGGAGGTTATCGGTGGCAGGAAACGTTGGCATTAGTCTGAAGAAAGGAAAATGGAGCCATCAACACAGAGTCTTCTTTCCTCTGCACGCCTTCCAGGTTGAAGCAACGTCTTCAGCGTTTGCTCAGCACTCTTAGGATCCCTTGGCTTTCAGGGACTTGCTCTTCACCCCTGCCGCCAGAAAAGTCCCAGAAAGTTCTGCGCTGGGACTCACCTGACCCATGAGGTGGTCACGCCGGCCGTTAAGTCAGACACTGACAGGGCTCTGGGCCCAGCGCAAGGGTTCTCACGGTCCTGCCAGAGCTCCTGTTCCGGGCCAGGTTTCCTGCCTTCAGCTTTGCTCCTGCCACGGAGCAATCTTCACTTAAAGGCAAAACTCGCAAGTGGCCAGCAGAGGGAGCCCGCCGCCTGCCGTTGACACTCAGGCCACGCTTCTGCCGGAACCGTTCCAAGGGCGTGTTGGCTCGTCCCCCAAGGAACTGAGGTGCACGGAAAACACATACTCACTTAGGCGAATGCCTCCCAAGGGCCCGCTGTGGCTTCCCTCCAAAGTCTGGACCTGTGTCCCTCCACGTGTCAACCCGTCCTTCCACCGTAGCCCTGTTCCTAACAGGCAGGCAGAAATACGGCTTTGGTCCATTAAAGCTTGCACCTTCATTTCCAATTCATTTGCAGAAGACAGCCCTTCCCCTCTCCTGGCTCTTAAATGCCTGCCCCTTCCCTCTGGCCCTCTTTGAATGGTTCATCTCTGGACCCGTGGAAAAGCATTAGAGGAACTTCCGGTTTCTGAGGGCCTTGAAAGAATGAATAGTCTGTCAGAAGCACCTTTTGGTCATGAAGCTAGTCAACTCAGCCCACTCTCCAACGCCTGATTTTTGAAAAGGCATTCTTAAAGTGACAGACCCTGAACTTTGCACGGTAGCAATGTCATTTCCAAAGGGGGCTGAGCCCAATCAGAGCAAACCTGGGGTACAACCCCTCTTGAGCAAAATGTTAAGAGAAAAAGGAGCGGAGGCAGCGTCTGTCCTTGGCCAGGCCGGGACTTCTTCCTTCCTTCTCTCTGCTAAGGCTTTGAGCTCTTCACAGCCCCTGTGGGCTCTCCACAGGTTCACGGGCAGGTGCCAGAGGTTTCTTGCCATCAGCACCGACTGCCTTCAAAAGCGCTCCAGGAGAGCTCCTTCCTCTTCCTTCTCCTCCCCCCTCCCCCTTCTCCTCCCCTTCCTCTTCCTCCTTCTCCTCCTCCTCCTCCTCGCCCACCACTGGGTTACCTGCTTGTTTCCCAAGGCCCTCCTTCTGTCAACTGCACCCTGATTCCCACCCCCCCACACACAGCATCACCAAGGTCTCAGTCACCCAACTGTCAACCTCATCCAGAGACACCCCAGAGCACATTGACAGCAGGGCAGGTGACGCCAATGATGCTTACGCATCAAAGGAGTCGAAGCTGGTCTTTATCTGCTCAGACACAACGAGCGTAGAGTCCGAAGGCCCAGGACAAGGCCATGGTGACCAGGAGGGAGGCTGGAAAGGTGAGTGTGGGCTTGGATTAAGTGGAGAGTCTGTAACTAGCTGAACGATGCTTCCCAAGGAATCCTGTTTAAAAGCGAGGGGTCCCAGTCTGGATGGTGGTGGGTGGCGGCCTCAGGCCCCGTCCTCTGCCATCCAGCATCATCATCAGGGTCCTCCAGGAGGCTCGGGAGCCACACTTACTGTGACACACTTTGAGGGATAGTGTTGTCCTAAAAGACAGAATACACATTGTTAAAAGTATTCGACAGAGGGGCTCCTGGGTGGCTCAGTCGGTTAGGCGTCTGACTCTTGATCTCAGCTCAGGACTTGATCTCAGAGTTGTGAGTTCAAGCCCTGCATTGGGCATGAAGCCTACTTAAAAAAAAAGTATTCAACAGACTGAAACAGTCAAATCTAACAAGATGAAATCTCACTGAGACGAATGTGAAGTTTTGAAGGCAGAAGGAATACTTTAAAATCCCATATGCGATAAAGTCTCAGGCGTTGGACTTGCTTTTGAGCTCACGGTAGACAAGGGGTGGGGGAATGAGAACTATAGGCTGCATCGTGAGGGATACTGAGTCCAGAACTGTAGAGATGGTTAGCAGGGCCGGAAGATTGTGTCCATTTCTGCCTAGCACCCTTAGAAGAGACCCCAGGCACACAAGTGACCAGGATGGGAAGGGGACTGAGGCCAAAGCTGGCTGGCGGCAATGAGAAACCCAAGAAAGCTTGGTCCAGGAGAAGAGACAGGGGTGTAGAAAGGCCTTGGGAAAGGAGGTGATAGAACCAGGCCCAACAGGCTGCGAGGCACATTGGCCCAAGGTATTGGGATCCCACAAGCCCAGCTGAGTGACTCAGTGATCTCTCTGGCCCCCTGGACCTCGGCTTTCTCAGCTGTAAAGCAAAGGTGCTGGTACCACTGAGTTCCAGAACCACCCCCAGGAATGGGCAACCACCATGAAGTGCTTAGCAGAGGGCCAGAAACATTGTAAGTGCCTGAGACTGCGTACCCCTGGTTACTGTCACCTAGCAGTTAGAGTAATAGCTCTAAACCAAGTTTTGGTGTAAGTGTGAAAGAATCTTCTGGCGCTTGGAGCTTCCCCTCCACAGAGGGCAACGTTGGCAGGTTACTGACATTCAGGTGGTAATAATACTGACGACAGAATGCTAATGAGATTGAGTGCAAGGATTTCCTTTCTCTTCAAGGGGGAATTTAGTGATTATGTTTTTCCTGCCTTTGAGACAGGAACTGAGTTTGGCCCCCGTAAGATTACCCACACAGACCCTCTTCCACCAATCGAAGAGGAAGGGTGGAGAAAGCTAGACGTGGGGGAGCCTGTCCCTAACCTGGGGCAGTGGTTCATGTCACTGCCGTTAAGTGGGGGCTCAGAAGCTGTGAAGACAGAGCTGGCCGGCTGCAGCCGGGGTGTGAGGGGCCATGTAGGCTATCAGGGGAGGTGGATGGCCCTCATCGTCTGACGGTGTCTTTCTTAAAGAGTCACAGTGACACAGGAGATGCTCACCGCGCCCCAGCTGAGGGCTTTCCTTGCTTCTGCTTCCTGCTGTTGCTCGCGGCCGGTTCTCTGGCAGGCTAAGGATGGGGGCCAGCTGGCAGGACGTGCAGCTGAGCACCGGGCTCGCAGGAGGAAGACGTTTAGGGGATTAAGCTGACAGAGCTCCCACATTAAGCTCACCCAGGCTTGAGGCCCAGGAGGCAGGGCGGCCAGGCTGCCTCCCACACCTCTAGATGGCAGGCACCAGGGTGTCACGGCCCCGCAAATTGCAGTTCTGGGCACATTGCTTCCCTGGCAACAGAAGTGCTGTTGTCACTGGTGCTGCAGAAGCAGCAACGACATTTTCCTGCTCCCGCTCTGTGCCTCGGAGTGGACACGCTGCCTGTGCTGGCCGGGGCCGCCCTTACCACTTCCTGCCAGCAACCTTCTGCCTGCCCTGCTCGCTGTGTCCTTCTGGTAGACTTTAGGCGGTTTTCTGGAGGCTCTAAGGGCTGCTCAAAAATATATAGCAAAACCCGCATTCTCACGAATGAGGTTGAGGGCCTAGAGAGGCCGCTCTTTCTCACCCCTTCAGGTTCGGGGACCCTCTCAGGACCCACGATAATCCTCAACCTTTGCCAGGGTTTTAGGGTGGAGTTCTTGGTCTTCGTGGGAAGAGGGGCTGGGGTGAAGGTTGACATCTCTTCCTCTGCCAGCCTCTCCTGATGGCAAACCGTGGCCCTCGGACCAAGATGGTGATAAAAATGCATTTCCCTGATCCTTGATGGTGCCAAACACCAGTGTTTATTGGTCTTCTAGATACCTTCTTCTGTGAAACTCCTTTTCAGATCTTTGCCCATTCTGTCTGTATGGTGGTCTGTCTTCTTGATTTTTAGGAGTTCTGTACTCTGGATAGGAGCCCATTGTTGGATATATTTTTAAATACATTCTTTTCTGTGTCTTTTGATGAATAAACGTTCCTACTTTCAGTGGGGTTCAATCCTTTCCTTTATGGTTCTATTAAAGAGACCTCCACCTTTATCATAATGATGTTCTTCCTGTACAGCCCAGATTGTCTTTTTTTTTGTTTATTTATTTTGAGACAGAGAGAAGAGCATGAGCAGGGTAGGGACAGAGAGAGAGAGGAAGAGAGAGAATTCCAAGCAGGTTCTGCACAGTCAGCACAAAGCCTGATATGGGGCTCAAACTCAGGAACAGTGAATCATGACCTGAGCCGAAATCAAGAGTCAGGCTTAACCGAATGAGTCACCCAGGTGCTCCCAGCATTTTTAGACCTATGTCTAAATATGCAACCCAGCCGGAATGGACATTTAGGTAAGGTTGCAGGTAGGGGTTCAAGATCACTTTCATCTGTGTGTAATATCCCGTCTGTCTTCAGCGCCGCTAAGATTTGGGGCTTTTGGTTTTCGAGTAAGAAATGTTTTTATTTTAGAATAGTTTTTGATTTTCAGGAAAGCTACAAAGACCATACAGAGAGTTCCCATGTACCCTCTACCCAGATTCCCCCATCGTTGTCCTCTTATGTTCCTGTTCCTGTGGTACATTTGTCGTAGCTAAGGAGTCAGTATTGATGCACCATTATGAAAAGTCCATACTTTATTCAGATCGGGACCATTGGTTTCTGACCAACAAAGTACTGTTGGTGAATGCCTTGAGACCCCATCCTGGTCACTAAGCCTTCAGTGACAAAGTCATTGTAGTATAAGAGCCAGCATCTTTGGTCTAGGCCTAAATTGGAGAGCTCAGCGGGACTCACACATGTGTGAACTTACGGCCTGTGAGATCACAGGGACGGAGGTGTGGAAATTCTACCGTTGAAGGGCCTCCAGCTTCATAGACCACCTACACTCTCTGAGTTTTAATGTGTGATGAGTAGCCTTCTCCTGGAGTTCTGTGGGCTCTAGTTTTGTCATCTTTAACCAAAGTTGAAAATACGTCGATGACGAACAGCTTTTTATTTTGATATTTAGTCACCCTGCTGTGCCTTATGTCCCCAGGGCTCTTACATGGGGATGTCTATGTCCTTCGACCCATTTCCCCGTCCTCCACCCCCCACCTGCAGCAGCCAGCAATCTGTTTTCCGTAAGTTCAGAGTTTGTGGGGAGGGGAGTGTTAGTTTTTGAATTTTTGAATTTTTTTCATATTTCACATATAAGGGAGATCTATAGCGTTTGTCTTTCTCTGACTTATTTTACTCAGCATAATGCCCTCAAGGTTCATCCATGTTGTCACAAATGGCAAGATTTCCTTACGGCTCCATAATATTCCTGTGTGTGTGTGTGTGTGTGTGTGTGTGTGTGTGTACACATCACATTTTCTTTATCTCTCCATTCATTGATGGACACTTAGGTTGCTTCCATGTCTTGCCTATTGTAAATTATGCTGCAATGAATGTGGGGGTACAGTTACCTTTTCAAGTTAGTATTTTCATTTCTCTCAGATAAAAACCCAGATGTAGAATTTCTGGATCATATGGTAGGGTTTCTGTTTGTTGTTTTTTTGGGACTTTTTTTTCTTGAGAGAGTGAGAATATATGCATGAGTGAGTGGGGGAGAAGGGCAGAGAGAGAGAGAGAGAGAGAGAGAGAGAGAGAGAGAGAGAGAGAGAGAGAATCTCAAGCAGGCTCCACACTCAAATGGAGCCTGACACAGGGTTCAATCTCATGACCAGGAGATCACGACCTGAGCTGAAATCAAGCATCAAAGGCTTAACTGACTGAGTCAGTCAGGTGCCCCTGGATCATAGGGTAGTTTTAATTGTTAAGGACCCCCATTCTATTGTTCATGTAGTGACACCAATCTGTATTCCCAGCAACAGTGCACCAAAGGTTCCCTTTTCTTTACGTCCTCACCAGCATTATATTTCTTGCTTTTTTTTGTTAACAGTCATTCTAACAGGTGCAAGGTGGAACTTCATTGTGATTTTTATTTGGATTTCCCTGATGATCAGTGATTCTGAGCATCTTTTCTTGTATCTGTCAGCCATCTGTATATTATCTTTCGAAAAATGTCTCTTCAGATCCTCTGCCCATTTTTTAAATTGGTTTGGCTTTTTGCTATGAGTCACATGCATTCTATATATTTTTTTATTATTAACCCTTTATCAGATACATGATTTCCAAATGTTTTCTCCAGTTTGGTAAGTTGCCTTTTCACTTTGTTGATGGTCATTTAGCTGTCCAGAAGCTTTTTAATTTGATGTAATCCCACTTGTTTATTTTTGCTCTTACTGCCTATGCTTTTGGTGTCAAATCTAAAAAATCATTGCCATGACCAATGTGAAGGGGCTCATTGCCTATGTTTTCTTCTAGGAGTTTATGGCTCCAGGTTTTACATTTAGGTCTTTAATCCATTTTGAGTTAACATCATGGATGATGTGAGATAGGGGTTCAGTTTCATCCTTTTGCATATGGCTCTCCAGTTTTCCCAGCATCATTTATTGAAGAGACTGTCCCTTTCACATTGTATATTCTTGGCTCCTTTACCATAAATTAATCGACCACATATCTATGTGTTTCTTTCTGGGCTCTCTATTCTGTTCCATTTCTCTGTGTGTCTGTTTTTATGCCAATACTATACTATTTTGATTATTATAGCTTTGTAATATAGTTTGGAATAGGGAGTTTAATGTCTCCAGCTTTGTTCTTCTTTCTCAAGATTTCTTTGGCTAGTCAGTTTTTTTGTGGTTCTATACACATTTTAGGATTGTTCCATTTCTCTGAAAAGTGCCATTGGAAGTTCGATAGAGACTGTTTGCATCTGTAGATTGCTTTAAGTGGCATGGACATTTCAACAATATTCAACATCCATATTTGATAATATTTTATCACTAATTATTTTATCATTTTAACAATATTCTTCCAATATTTGAGCATGGTATATTTTTCCATCTGTGTCTTAAATTTCTTAATATCTTACAGTTTTCGGTGTTCAAGTTTTTCACCTCCTTGGTTAAATTTATTCCTAGGTATTTTATTCCTTTTGAGACAATTATGAGTGAGCTTATCTTTGTAAGTTCCCTTTCTGATAGTTCATTGTTACGTTTTCACCATTGAGTATGATGTTAGCTGTGGGCTTGTCACCTAAGTCCCTTACTATGTTGTTATTAGGTATGTTCCCTTTATATCCAGTTGGTTGAGAGTTTTTGTCATAAATTGATGTCGAAAATTGTCAGATACTTTTTCTGTATCTATTGTGATGACATTTTTTTTTATCCTTCATTTGTTAATCTGGTGTATCACATTGATTGGTTTTTGGATATCACACCATCCTTGCATCCCTGGAATACATTCTACTTGATCATAGTATATGGTCCTTTTAATGTGTTGTTGATTTGGTTTGCTAATATTTTATTGAGGATTTTTGCTCCTATGTTCATCAGGAATATTGGCCTATGATTTTCTTTTCTTGTGGCATCCTTGTCTGGTTTTGGTATCAGGGTAATGCTGGCCTCATAAAATGAGTTTGAAAATATTCCCTCTTCTATTTTTTGAAAGAGTTTGTAAAGGATTGGTATTATCATTCTTTGAATGTCTGGTGGAATTTCCCAGTGAAGGCTTCTGGTCCTGGATTTTTGTTTGTTGCGGAGTTTGCAATGACAGATTCAATTTCCTTACTAGTAATCTGTTCAGATTTTCTTTCTTCATGATTCAATATGGGTATGTTATATAATTAGGAATTTTCCACTTCTAGATTGTTCCATTTGGCATATAATTGTTCATGGTAGTCTTTTATGATCCTTTGCATTTCTGTGATCTCAGTTGTAATGTTTCCTCTTTGATTTCTGATTTTATTGGAGCCCCCTCTCTTTTTCTCGGTTAATCTAGTTAAAGGTTGTTCATTGTATTTATCTTTTCGAAGAACTAGATCTTAATTTCCTTGATATTTTCTATTGTTTTTTTAGTCTTTATTTCTGCTCTGATCTTTATTTCCTTTCTTTTACTAACTTCAGGCTTTGTTTCTTTTCCCAGTTCTTTCTGGTATAGACTTAAGTTGTTTTTTGAGATCTCTCTTGTTTCTTGACAGGGAGGCATTTGTAACTATAAACTTCCACTCTTAGAACTACTTTTGCTGCATCATTTCAGTTTTGAGATATTTCCATTTTTGTTTGCCTAAAGTTTTTTTTTATTCCTCATGTGACCTATTGATTGTTCATTGGTTGTTGTTTAATTTCCATACATATGTGATTTTTCCAGTTTTCTTCTTGTAACTGATTTCTAGTTCTTTTTTTTTTTTAATTTTTTCAATGTTTATTTTATTTTTGAGAGAGAGAGAGAGAGAGCATGCATGAGCGAATTGGGGAGGGCAGAAAGAGAGGGAGACACAGCATCCTAAGCAGGCTCCAGGCTACTCGCTGTCAGCATAGAGCCTGACACAGAGCTCAGTCATGAACTGTGAGATCATGACCTGAGCTGAAGTCAGCACTTAACCAACTGAGCCACCCAGGTGCCCCTTGATTTCTGGTTCTTACCATTGTGGTCACAAAAGATGTTTCATACTATTTCCATCATCTTAAATTTGTTAAGACTTGTTTTGTGGCCTACCATATGATTTATCCTGGAGAATATTCCATGTGCACTTGCAAAGCATGTGTATTATGCTTTTGGATGCATTTGGATTCAGTATGTATTTATTAAGTCCATCTGACGTAACATGTTGTTTAAGGCTGATGTTTCCTTATTGATTTTCTGTGTGGATGATCTATCTGTTGATATAAGTGGGGTATTAAAGTTCCCTGCTATTAATATATTGCTGTCTCTTTTTCCCTTAGGGCTGTTTATATTTGCTTTATATATTTAGGTGGTCCTATGTCATGTGCATAAATATTTATACACGTATATCCTCCTCTTGTATTGACCCTTTTATTATTATGTAGTGGCCTTCTTTGTCTCTTATTACAGTCTTTGTCTTAAAGTCTATTTTGTCTGATATAAATATAGCTGCCCCAGCTTTCTTCTGGTTTCCATTTGCAGGGAATGTACTCTCCCATCTCCTCATTTTCAGCCTTCATGTGTCCATATATCTGAAGTGAATTGTAGGCAGCATATATATGGCTTATGTCTTTTTTAATTTATTCAGCCACCATGTCTTTGATTAGAAAATGTATAATTACAATTTTTAATAGGTATGTACTTATTGCCATTTTGCTTATTGTTTTCTGGTTGTTTTGTAGTCCCTCTGTTCCTTTCTTCCCTTGCTCTCTTTCTTTGGGATCCAAATTACTTTAGTAGTGTGCTTAAAGTCTTTTCTCTTTATCTTTCATGTGTCTACATTTGTTGTTTTGTGGCTCCCGTGAGGTTTACATATAAGAACGTATATTTATAACAGTATATTTCTATATACTAACAACTTAAGTTTGAAAACATTCTAAAGCTCTACATTTTTACTCCCATCCCCAACATTTTTGTTTTTGGTGTCACAATTTACATCTTTTTATCTTATGTACCTCTTAACATATTCTCGTAGTCATAGTTATTTTTACTCCTTTTTTGTCTTTTAGTTTTTATACTAGCTTTGTGTGGGATTAATCTACCATCTTTACAATATTAGTTTATTCTGAATTTTACTGTATTTACTTTTACCAGTGAGATATATACTTCCATATGTTTTCCGGTAATTAGTAACCTTTTGTTTCAGTTTAAAATCCTTTACAATTTCTTGTAAGGCCAGTCTGGTGGTCAAGAGCTTCTTTAGCTTTTGCTTGTGTAGAAAATTCTGTATCTCCTTCGATTCTGAAACACAGCTTTTCTGGATAGAGTATTCTTGGTTGGAAGTTTTCTTTCTGTTATCACTTTGAATATATAATTCATTCTCTTCTGACCTATAAAGTTTCTGTTCAAAAATCTGCTGATAGTCTTAGACAAGTTGTTTTTTTCCTTTGCTGCTTTCAAGAATCTCTCCTTGCCTTGAACTTTTGAGACTCTTATTATAATGTGTGTTGGTGTGAGTCTCTTTGAGTTCATCTTATTGGGGGTTCTCCGGTATTCCTGGATCTGGATGTGTGTTTCCTTCCCTAGGTTAGAGAAGTTTTTATCCATTATTTCTTCAAATTTTTCTGCCTCTTTCTGTCTCTTTTCCTTCTGGGACTCTATATGCAAATGGTGGTCCATTTGATATTGATATTGTCTATAGGTTCCTTAAACTATCTTCACTCTTTTTCATTCTTTTTTCATTTTCCTGCTCTGTTTGTGTGAGTTCCCCTGCCTTGTCTTTATTCTGCTTCATCAAGTCTGATGCGGAACCCCATTAGTGTATTTTTCAATTCAGTTATTGTATCCCTCAGCTCTGTGACTTCTATTTGGTACTTAAAACATTTTTTTATTTGGTACTTTTATTTGGTATTTTTGCTTTATTGAAACTTTCATTTTAATTCCTTCTCCCACGCTCAGTAAGCATCTTCATGGCTAGTATTTTGAACTCTTTATCAGGTAAATTAATTATCCCCATTTCATTAAGGTCTTTTTCTGAAGTTTCATTTTGCTCTTTTGTTTAAAAAATATTTGTCTATTTATTTTTCTTGACTGTTGTTGTTGTTGTTGTTGGTGGTGGTGGTGGTGGTGGTGGTACATACATATCATGTGTTGGTTTTTATGCATTAGATAAAAACAGCCACCTCTCCCAGTCTTGAAGGAATAGCTTCATGTAGATAATGTTTATCATTCAACCCTGCCTTAGCTCTTCATTAGCTCCCAAATCTTTGTGATTGTCCAAGCAGCCAACTTTATTTTTAGTGGCTTCCAGTAGGTGAGGGTGTCCCAACACTTGTCAGCATCCCAAAGGGGGAGGATTTAAGTTAGCACCTAAATTCAGGCTGACTGGAAGCCAGACCCTTAGGCTGAAGCTTTTAAAGGTATGCAAATAAATCCCTCTCTGGGGAAGATTGGGAATGGGCATCTCTCTCCCTGTCCCGTCTCTACTGAGCGCTGGATGATAGTCAGAAAAGAGCTATTTCTTTCTTCACTACCATCACACTGAAGTGAACACAAGTGCTGCTGGCCACCAGACTCAGGTAATTGTGGGATGTCTCCTGGGTGGCAAACATAAAATCCAGAGCACTAGACTAAAAACTGGGATGCCAGACATGCATACAGGCTCCTCTCTGGGATACTGGTGCTCTGGAGCACTGCAAAGGGAGAGTGGGAGGTTATGCCCAGAGAAGATTACAGTTGGCTTTTAGATGTGTGTTTAATTAGAAGCCTGCCACTTAGGGCAGAGCTATGAAGATAGGCTAAAGACTTGGAGTCTCTCTGTTGCCTAACTGCTGTGCCCTAGAGGTGTAGCCGGTTACACACTCTTTCTTCATATGTCACAGTTCTGTGAGGCCCATGAGCATAAGCCTTATTGGCCAGCAGAGCCAAGCAACTTAGAAGTGTCCCTTGGGTGGCAGCCACAAAAACCAGGGTGCCAGATGCAAGTACAAGCTCCTTTCTGGGAGATACTGGCAAGAAGCAGAGGGAGAGGGCAAAATGGTGCCCACTGGCCCCTGCTTTTGGAAGGTATTCTTTCAGTAGTCCTTTAAATTTTTTTTAATGTTCATTTATTTTTGAGAGATAGATTATGAGAAAGAGAGGGAGAAGCAGAACCTGAAGCAGGCTCCAGGCTCTGAGCTGTCAGCCCAGAGCCTGATGTGGGGACTCGAACCCACAAACTGTGAGATCATGACCTGAGCCAAAGTCAGTCGCTCAACTGATTGAGCCACCCAGGCGCTCCAAGTAGTCCTTTAGATGTATGTTTAATTAGATGCCTGCTCCTCAGGCCAACACTTTAAGTTAAGCAAATAAGCCTCTGCCTCTACTCTGGGTTCTGGGGTGGAGAGTCTGCATGTGGGAGCCCTTTAAGAATTGTTTCTCTGTGGGGTGCCTCTCGGTGGGGTGGCTCAGTCTGTTAAGCTAAGCATCAGAGCCTGGAGCGTGCTTCAGATTCTCTGTCTCCCTCTCTCTCTGCTCCTCTCTCTCTCTCTCTCTCTCTCTCTCTCTCTCTCTCTCTCTTTCTCTCTCTCTCTCTCTCAAAAATAAACCAACACTTAAACAAATTAAAGAAAAAAAGTGTTTCTCTGCTGTAGTGGGTCTAAAGGGTACAAGCCCCATTGGCTTCTAAGGTAGATGTTCGGGTGCACGTCCTAAAAGTTCAGGTGCTACAAGTGGGGTATAAACTCTTTGCTCCTCAGGTTTATGTGTTCACTGGTTTATGTGTCATCTCCCAGTTGTGGGTCACGCATCAGAGGTGGGGTTTATGGCAAGATCGTGTCTCAGCCTCTCCTTCCCACTTTGACGTGGGTTTTTTCCTCATTTGCCCAATGTGTAAGAGTCACTTAGCTAGTTTTGGGTTTTGTTTTGTTTTTTTTCAGAGGACATTGTTCCATATGTAGCTGTCGATTTAGTGTCTGTGGGAGGAAGTGAGTTCAGGATCCTCCTACATCACCATCTTGAACCAGAACCTCGTATTCTAGTCTTAGTGAAGGATTCAAGATTCTGAGAGAGAATGATCACATGGGGACCAGAGGAGAAGAGGCCAGCTGTGGGAGATTAAAGACGGTGCATGTTCTTTGACAAGCCTCTCCTTGGGAGGTGGGATCTGTCTGTTTCCCCACCCCTTAACTCTTGGCTTGAAAAAGCATGGAGAAGTGACATGGCATTTCTGGACCTAGTTTTTAAGAAGACTGGTGGCTTCCAGCTCGGTCTCTTGGAGTCTTGAACATCATGTGAGAAGCCCGGCTACACTGTTAGAGGACATGGATAGGGTCTGAGACTGTATAGAGAGGGGAAGGAGCCCTGCTGAGGGGCCAAGAATGTGAGTAAAGCCATCTTGGACTCTCTAAACCAGCTGAATATCAGGAAGTCACTGCAGTTAATACCACAGGGGATGTAAGAATCACCCAACTGAGCCCTGCCTAAATTCCTGTGGAATCGTGTATAGGCTTACCCTGGTGATATTGCAGGTTCGGTTCCAGGCCACTGCAGTAAAGAAAGTCACATGCATATAAAAGTTACGTTTACCAAAGTTCTATTTATACACTACCATAGTCTATTAAATGTGCAATAGCATATGTCTAAAAAATACCAATGTATATACCTTAATTAAAAAATACTTTGTTACTGAATAATGCTAACCATCATCTGAACTTTCAGTGAGTTGTAATCTTTTTGCTGGTGGAGGGTCTTGCCTCGGTGTTGATGGCTACCGACTGATGAGGGTGGTGGTGGCGGCTTGGAAATGTCTTAAAATAAGACAGCAAAAAAGTTTGCCACATCAGTTGACTCTTCCCTTCATAAACAATTTCTCTGTAGCACGTGATGCTGTTTGGTAGCATTTTACCAACAGCAGAACTTCTTTCAAAATTGGAGTCATTCTCTCAGACCCTGCTGCTGCTTTATCAACTAAGTATATGTGATATTCAGAATCCTTTGTTGTCATTTCAACGGTCTTCACAGCATCTTCACCAGGAGTAGATTCCATATCAAGAAATTACCTTCTTTGCTCATCCATAAGAAGCAATTCTTCATCCGTTAAAGTTTTATCCTGAGATCACAGCAATTCAGTCCCATCTTCAGACTCCACTTCTGATTCTAGGTCTCTTGCTATTTCTACCACATCTGCAGTGACTTCCTCCATTGAAGTCTCGAACCCCTCAAAGTCCTCCAGGAGAGCTGGAATCTACTTCCGACATCCTGTTAATGTTGATATTTTGACTTCTTCCCATAAATCATGAATGTGCTTTTTTTTTTTAATTCCTGTATAGTTCACATACAGTGTTAGTTTCAAGTGTACAACATAGCGATTCACCAATTCTATACATTATTCAGTGCTCCTCATGATTAGTGTACTCTTAATCCCCTTCATCTGTTTCACTCATCCCCACCCCCACTTCCCTCTCTTCTGGTAACCACCACTTTTTTCTCTATATTTAAGAGTCTTTTTGTCTCTTTTTTCTTTGTTCATTTGTTTTGCTTCTTAAATTCCACATATGAGTGAAACCATATTATTCACTTAGCATTATACCCTCTAGAGCCATCCATGTTGCAAATGGCAAGATTGCATTCTTTTTTTTACGGCTGAGTAATATCCCATTGTTTATATGTACCACATCTTTATCCATTCATCTATGAATGGACACTTGAGTTGTGCCAGTATCTTGGCTATTGTAAATAATGCTGCCATAAACATGAGAGTGCATAAATCTTTTCGAATTAGTGTTTTTGTTTTCTTTGGTAAATATCCAGTAGTGAAATTAATGGATCACATGGTATTTTATTTTTAATTTTTTGAGGAACCTCCACAGGAATCCTCCACATCTTCCACAGGAATCATGAATGCCATCTAGAATGGTGAATCCTTTCCAGAAGCTTTCCAATTTGCTTTGCCCAGATCCATCAGATGAATCACTATCTATGGCAGCTATTTCCTTATGAAATGTATTTCTTTAATAATAAGACTTGAAAGTCAAAATTATTCTTTGGTCCATGGGCTGCAGAATAGATGTTGTGTTAGTAGACCTGAAAGAACATTATCTCATTCTACAGCTCCATCCGAGCCTCCTGGGTGGTCAGGTGTATTATTAATGAATGGGCAGCAATATTTTGAAAGGATTCTTCCTTTTCTGAGCACTGTCTCAACAGTGGGCTTAAAATATTCAGTAAACCATGTTGCCGACAGATGTGTGTTATCAAGGCTTTCCTGTTCCATGTAGAGAGCACAGGCAGAGTAGGTTAGCATCATTCTGAAGGGCCCTAGGAATTTTAGAGTGGCCCATGAGCTCTGGCTTTGACTGAAAGTCACCAGCTGTGTTAGCCCCTAACAACAGAGTCAGCCTGGCCTTTGAAGCTTTGCAGCCAGGCCCTGACTTCTCTCTAGCTATGAAAAGTCCCAGATGGCATCTTCTTCCAATAGAAGGCTGTTTCATCCACATTGAAAATCTGTTGGTTAGTGCAGCCACCTTCATTAATCTTAGCCGGATCTTCTGGAGAACTTGCTGCAGCTTCTACATCAGCGCTCGCTGCCTCACCTTGCACTTTCATGTTGTGGAGATGGCTCCTTTCCTTAAACCTCATGAACCAACCTCTGTAGCTTCAGACTCTCCTTCCGCAGCTTCCTCGCCTCTCTCAGCCTTCACTGACTTGATGAGTCAGGGCTTTGCTCTGGATTAGGCTTTGGCTTAAGGGGCTGCTATGGCTGGTTTGATCTGTGCAGACCACTCGAACTTTCTCCATATCAGCAATAATGCCGTTTCACTTTCTAACCATGAGTTCACTGGAGCAGCACTTTTAATTTCCTTCAAGAATGTTCTTTTTGAGTTCACAACTTGCCTAACTGTTCGGTGCAGGAGGCCTAGCTTTTGGTCTGTCTCAGCTTTCCACATGCCTTCCTTGCTAAGCTTAATCATTTCTAGCTTTTGATTTAAAATGATTTAAAACCTGTTTCTCTTCCTTTTACTCAAAAACTTAGAGGCCTTTGTAGGGTTATTAACTGACCTAATTTCAGTATTTGTGTCTCAGGGAACAGAGAGGCCTGAGGAGAGGGAGAGAGACGGGGGACTGGCTGGTCAGTGGGGCAGTCAGAGCACACACAACATTTGTGAAGTTCACCGTCTTACACAGGCACAGTTTATGGCACCAAAAAGCAATCACAATAGTGACATCTCTGATTACTGATTAAAGATCAGCATAATAAGTAATGAAACAGTTGGAAATATTGAATACTGTGAGAATTACCAAAACGTGACAGACGCGAAATGAGCAAACACTATAGGAAAAATGGGCTGATAGACGTGCTCGGTGCAGGGTTGCCACAGACCTTTAATTTGTAAAAAAAAATGCCGTGTCTGCAAAGTGCAATAAACAGTAAAATGAGGTGTGCCTAGATAATAAAGTGGTAGTTGTGTTAAGTGTCTAAGTCTGAAGTAGCTTAGTGGCCATTGAGAACCAGAATGCTGGCCAGAGGAAGAAGTCCTGACCAGGAACTGCCCCGCCCATCCCAGCACCTTGGCTGGCCACCAGGATGTGTTTGGGCTTTTGCCAGGGTTTACACTGGGAGCTGGGCTGGTTCTGGTTCTCTCAGGCTGTTGCTTTAGCAAACGGACTGCAAGGTCCTTGGGCACAGTTTTCTGATCGATGGCCTTAGAGGTATACACTGGAAGACACTTTGTCTTTTGATGGCTGTAAACAGGGACCAACTTTGAAATCTATGGCTCCTATCTGCTCATTGATAAGGATGCAGACCTGGAAATAGGATATTACAGCAACATCAGTAATGAGATCTGATTAGACCAGGGTGCAAAATTAATGTTGTAGTTTATCCAATGGAGAGGTGAGTGTTATATACAACATTTAGAAGTTGGTGTTGAAACAGATTTTAATTGACTTCCATGAAGCAAATCCCTCTTGGTTAAAAAAGGAAAATCTTTGTGTAGAGAGGGGTAAAGGGTAACCCTATCCTTCTCTCATGAGAATCCTGCCTGGCCAGCTGGGGTCAGCTAGCCATTCTCTGTTGAGAAGCGGCAAAGTATGCAGGTATCTCAAACCTGTAACGCCTTGCCTTAACTTGCCACTCCCTGGCTCAGAAGAGCTGGCCAGGGGCTTTTGAAAGCTTAGGGTAAAGGGGGAAAAAAAGGAGGGGGGGAGGGAGAAAGCTTAGGGTGGAGTTTCTCAAAGAAACTGATTCAGGAATCATCCATGTCGTAACACTATGCTTATTAAGATGCGTATTAAGATTTAAGATTCTGGGAGCGCCTGGGTGGCTCAGTCGGTTGAGCATCTGACCTCGACTCAGGTTATGATCTCTTGGTTTGTGAGTTCAGGCCCTGCTTGGGGCTCTGTGCTGACAGCTCGGAGCCTAGTGCCTGCTTCGGATTCTGTGTCTCCCTCTCTCTCTGCCCCTCCTCCCACTTGTGCTCTGTCTCTCTCTGAAATAAACATTAAACAAAAATTTTTAGTGAAGATTCCGTGGCTCCACCCCAGACCTGTTAACTCCAAACTCTCAGCCTCTAGCCACAGAAAAGGAGTCAAACAACTTCTCCAGGTGGTGCTCATGTCTAGGAACCATTGACTCAGGCTTCTCGAAGATACTTTTACTTCCAGATTTGGTCTGGGATTGGACAGAGAGGTTTTCTTGAATTGAAATGTGCAGGGAGAATATCTATTTTGTATGAGAGAAATGCCGAAGCGCTTCAGAGCCCCCTCTCTGTTAAAGGCTCCCAGTCTTCTGGCCTTCAGATCCCCTTCTAGTTGTCTTCCTTGGCCCCCAGCCCCACCCCATCTATGACCTCGTGTCCATGATGCTCACTGGCTAGGGCCCTCAGCACGGATCCACGGAAACAGGCCATGCAGAGGACCCATAGGACAAGTAGGACTGGGAAAATAGAGATTAAATAAATACTGGCTCTGGAATCCGAAGTGCGGGTTCGAATCCCAGCTTTACCATTCACCAGCTATCCTACTGTAAATAAATTATTTGACCTCTCTAGGCCTCAGTCTTGTTTTATAAAATAGGCACAACAATAGCCCTACCTCACAGGGCTGTTGTGAGTACTCAGTGGGCTAATGTACACAGAGCATTCATATCCTTAATGCATATTATATATGATTATATTATTGTGGGGAAGGGGCCCGAATCCGTGACACAGGAGGAAAAGTTGAGAGAATAGGGAGTTTTTGTCCTAGGGAATAAATACCATTGAGAACACTTGATGTTTTCCAAAACATTGACGGTTACTACTTGGGGAGAGAAATTTATGTTTGTGTAATTTGAAGTGGCAGGCCTGGGAGTAGTTACAAAAATTAAAGGGAAATGGATTTTCCCTAAATAAACGGAGTGGCTTAAAAGAGATGTAGAAAGATACAATGTGTGGCCCCAGGAAGCAGTGAGTTCACCATCACTGGATGTGCTCACACTCAGGCGCCTGGAGAATGAAGAGGAGATTTAACCCTATCTGGGCTGGGAGGCAGAACTGTGTATCTTTAAAGGTCCTCTTCCCTCCCGAGTCTGTGGCTCGTGACTCCAAGTTTATTTAAAGAAATCAAGAGTCCACTAGAAAAGATGAAGGGATAGCATCTTCACAAAGCGGTCCCTTGTCTAACTCTTAATTCTTGGCTTCAAGCCCAGGAAACCACCCAGTCACCATTGATCAGATACCTCAGAGACAAAATCTGTTTCCTGCAACAGACGCCCACTGGTTCCCTTTCTGCCTCTAGAACCAGACATCAAGGCTGGTCTCTCCTTCACACTACGGCATGTCAAATACTTAAAGATGGCGGTACCTCCCAGCCCCCTGCCCCTCCTATCCCACACCAGGTCTTTTCTTTTTGGAGGTAGAATTGTCTATTCCCAGTGCCTGTAAATGAAGTCCTCACTTCTACTCCCGCTGGAATCTTCTGTATTAAACTAGACAGCGTTTACCGTGCATGTTTTAATAGGCATAGCCTCATTGATTTGAAACGTGCCTACAACTGGGCTGAGTTTATCTTTGTACCAACTAAAACAGAAGTTTGCTGAGCACCTTCATTGTTTTAAGATTGTGGAATGACATTTAAGCAGCTTACAAGAAGTAACTGTGTTCAAATACCCTTAAGCTCTTTAGAAAAATTACTAGGTCAGTTACGACTCTGTCCTACCTCTTCACCAAGATAGGTGACTGAAAGGCCACTCCTGGACAACTGTGTTAGTCACTTCTAGACACTTCTATTTGAACTTGAGTAGAACTTCTTTCTTAAGTGTATTTTCTAGGAGTCTTCACTCCCAGGAAGGTGAGGGTAGGGTGTGACAGAAGCGTGTGTGTATGATGGGGGCCAGGGGCTGGTGAAGGATATGACTCCCTTGGTTTTGGCAACAGGATCCAGAGGACAGCAACTTAAATGCCTATCTACCAGGCCAGTTACATAAATGTGTGCAGTGAGCTAGGAGGGTGGAAGGCAGTAGGGGGCGGAGGTGTCTGTGTTGACCTGGAGAGCCCACACCCTCCCAAACCATTTATACTCTTGAAAAGAAGCTTGCATTTTATTGGCGGACGCCATTTTGTGATGCTTTTCTTACATGCTGAATTACAGAAATGCATAGGAGAGGTGTGATTGGGTGGACTCATTAGAGGTTTGGGGGTGTGTTAACAAATGTATAACCAAAAAAAAATGTGTAGGGCGATCGGCCCATTTAAAATAACCTAGCACTTTGGTTAAGGAAAAGGAACGATAGATGCATCCCCAGAACATATGATGAGATCCCTTAAGGAAAGCATTTGTCTAAAGATACAGAGTAAGGTACCCAAAGCTTGGGTTATTTTCAGGTTGAAAACGGGTCACAAAGAGGTCTGAGTTGAAGGATAAAAGGACTTCATATGTTTAAAGGCAGGGCTGTGCCTGGCAGAGGAGAGGCAAGGGGGCATAACGAGATGTGCCCATTTAGAGTTACATACTGGAAGAAAATGTGAGTTCTGCATGCTCACAGGACTGAAGGCAGGCTTGGCCGAAGGCGTGTAAGGGGAGGCGTAGAGAGAAGGGAAGATGAAAGCTCTTAAGTGTGATGACTCAGGTGCACGAAGGCAAAATAGAAGGAGATGCTGGATTTGCAAGGCTGGAGGGCTCAGAGGGCTAGTCTGACCAGGTGTGGAGGGAGCACAATGCTGGCAAACCCAGGGAGAGGCAGGTATCTGTGGGAAGGAACACGATGAAGGGCCAGAGCAGAAGCCAGCCAGTACAAGCAAAGTTCTAATGATCGCCTCAGGAAGGATTGCCAGGGTCTTCAAGTCTCCAAGCTACAGCTTATCTAAACAGTATGGAACGTAAGAAACCCTTTCTTCCCCCTCTCCAGACAGAGGTGGAGAAAACGGGCTGGTCTGCAGCACGAGGATTTAGGTAAAGGTTTCTTAACAGTGGGGGCAAGGTATGAGCGCAGTCGAAAATGCACTTGTCTGGGAGCTTTGAGGTTGGCTAAGTTCTTGGAGATTGGGGTAAGCAGGTGGGGCAGAATCTGGAAGTCAGTGAGTGGAATTCAGCACTCCCGGCTGGAACTAAATCTTCCAGTGTTTGTATTTTTGTGTGGCCACACACTGTGGGCCTGGTCTAGGACCCTTCCCTGGCTTTCCCCAGCTTTGCTTTCCTTGGCAGCGCTGCCATGTAAACAGTCAGCCACCCCAAGGTGACCAAGTTCATTCCTTGTTGACCTGGTAACTAGTTTCATCCCATTAATGGGCTGTGAGGGCCCGCCAGTACTGTCCAGTTAACACAGGAATTTAAAATAGCCAAGTGGCAGAAAAATTGATGCAGCTTATTAAGTTTTAATTAAAAAAATGGTCTTTTACCTAAACTCTCTTTGGCTATAGTTTAAGCCTGTTTCCCCTGCAAAGTGCTCTGTGGTTGATTAACCTATCAAAATAATACTCAGGTATATGGCCATAAGGGCCTTACAGTGTAACATCTATTTCTTTTAATTATAATGGGTATGGATGTCCACCTGTTACCTCTATTCTTTGAAAGGCCTGCTTCTAAATCCTCACCTGGGAACTTGTAGGAAATGTAACACTAAGTCTCCACCCCAGACCTGCTAAATCACGGATCCTGCGGACGCAGCCCTGTGACCTGTGTTTAACAGAATCTCTAGGTGATTCTCATGGAAGCTCAAATTTGAGAATCACTGTCCTAAAATACATAGCAAAGGGTCGAAAGCACCTACCTGATAGGAAACTGAGTAGGGGAGCTCATTCTGGCTCTTCCATCCCACCCCGCTATTAACATCTCAGGACACTCCCAGAAAAACAACATCAAAGCCTTACCATACTGGAGATGGAGGACAAGGAAGACAGGTTTATTGTGTCTTCAAATTTGCCAGTCAGTGGCTTTATGCATGTGATTCCATTTAATCCTTCGAACTCTATCAAACTTACTATTTCGCCAGATGAGGAACCTAAACTCAGAGATTAGGTTTAGTTTACGTAAAGGCAGAGCCCCAATGTACTGGATGGGACTTGAGTCCCAGTCTAAGTCAAATATTTATCAGCGTGGGACAGTGCCTTAAGGGTAGGTCATGAGTAGCATAATTCATACAGAGAGAGGTATTCAACATTTCCGTCGTATCATTCGTTTAGCGTATCAGAGTTCGTGTTGAACAATGCCCAGGTCTTCACTGGTCATGTGCTTCAGGCCCACGTGTGCCATCTTGCACTTTCGTGTCGACTTTGGTCATGCTGGGGAAGGGGCACCAGAAGGCTGCCGACATGTATCTATGGCAAGACTGGAGTGCGTTCAAGTTCTCGTTGTACATTTTAGAGACAAATGGCTGGAGCTCACTGGGCTCATTTCCTCTGCCCTTGGACTATCGACTGTATCCCCATCTGAGGAGTTAGTAATGCAACCCCACCCCCTCTGTTGATCATAGGCAGCAGATCGGAAGCACAACCAAATGGCCCCCCGCCAGTCAGCTCGTGCATGAAGACCCTCTATCAATGCAAGCTAAAGGCACCTTCTCCCAGGGACTCTCAACCCATGTCCCAGCCCTTCAAATGAGGTAAGAATAATGGTCTCAACAGCCCTTTGAGCTTACTAATCAGAGTATCTTGTGGCATCCAGTCTTACCCTGTCTTGTAATTCTAGAAATTGTAGAATTGTTGAACCAAGTAAGAGGAAGGAACTCGGTCGGTTCTCAATTAGCTGCACCACTGGAGAGGAACAGTGATGTAGCAGATTTTAAAAAGTTGGTTCCATTCGGCTTTGGAATGCATTATGATTTTTTCAGTAGATTAACTTTTCTAATTATATTTCGGCAGCGCCGAATATTAACAGGCATTTGTATTCCCTGAGCACACAACATCTAACACAGATTTGGGTGCTGCGGGAGGGGCAGTTCAAAACCGTGCTGGTCTCGGGGAAGGACGCTGTTGCCATGGATGATCCGCACGTGGATAATGAAGAGGGACTAATTAGAAAGCGCTCCGCAAATACTAAATTATAAGCAGAAAAGCCGAATTAGGAATTCTCTAAGGACATGTGAACAGAGAATAAAAAAGGTTCTTAACATTCTAAGAGGGACGCAAACTTTGAAGAATCATCCTTTAGTGTTAATGGAGCCTGATGAAAAACTTGGCTGTAAGGAGGGTCCATGAGTTACTGGGTGGTCTTTCAAATGAGAAAACCTCAAGCAAGAATACCAAAGCGTTTTAAAAGAGCATTTAAAATGAATTTTATTGTCGGAATTTTACAAGTAGTCTTTAAAGGCTTCAAACAAGAACTCTGTTGCAAAACTCTTAATAAATAGCTTGCCCCAAGTTCCCAAACAAATGAGACAAAATAAAAACTAAACCCAGGATAAGCAAGACTTCAGAATGCTTGGATGTTAGCGATATTTCTCATTTACAAAGAGATTATCAGGCAAGGTAACAATCTCCTTCATACAAGTCAGAGAGAGAGACAGAGAGAGAGGCAGACAATCGAGATCTTTACAAAGCACTCCGAAATCTTCCTGTTTTCCATGATGGAAATGTCACCAGAAAAAAAAAAAAATCCCGTGGAAAAATCACAATCATGAACGAAACCATAGCCTAAAAGTCTGGTGGAGGGGGAGAAGGGAGGAGAGAGCAAACCCATCCCGTTTCAGTCAGGGATGGAGGAAGGAGCTGAGATCCCTTGGGGCAGGGAGCTTCCAAGCAGAGGACACTAAATTGCTGAGCCTTCCCTAGATCAGAGTTGCCACTGGAGGGACACAGGTGTCTGCTTAGTGACATTTTATAAAGGCAAGAAACAAGGCCACCAGGGGCTCCCCGGGTTCCTCAACACTGGTGGGCCCCGCGTGTCTGTCTGCAGGACCGGGAGCCTTGGAACAGTGACCAGAGGCCCTGGGGTGGACGGATCACTGGACAGGAAAAATCACACACCAGTCCTTTCTGCAGTGGAACCCTTCGGCCACAGAGGGATGCAGCAAAGGGCGCGCTTCCATCGCACGCCGGGACATGCGGGTTTCAAAGCCCGTTCTGTTTTCACGGGCGCTGCTCCTAACGAGCAAGCAGGAAACATTTTAACATTCACTCTCCCTGGTTATAAATACTGGTGAAAGCTTGCTTTGGAGAGGATTTATTAATTAACACGGTCATTTTGAGGGCGCCCAAAATCCGGTATTACATTTTCATCTTTAAACACCTCAAAAACCATACTTTTGACCAAAATGCATACAAGTTAAGATTTTAGTCTGAAGGAATTCTGAAACCAATTAATGTTTGGAGCCAGGAGGCTGCAGAGGGGCAGATTCCAACCTGGTGGGACTCCCACCAGACAAAAAGGGGTGTAGCTCTGAGGAGCACACCCCGGGGCCCATCTGCCTGGGGAGAGGAAGCGGGGGGTGGAGTGATGTCAAATGCGGGACAGGAAAGGGGTGCAAACTCAGGTCTCCGGTGCACCTGGCAGTGACCCTGACCTGCCCACAGTGGGCAAGATAGGGACAAGGGCACTAGCTCATGCACAGGTCATTCAAGGAAGGTAGGCATTTTCTTAAAGCCCCTTCCTCCCCAGACATTTTAAGAACAGAGGTAAAGAAACCCCCCTCCCCAAATAAACAGTTTTTAAAAACTTTCTTAGGAGCAATGACATTTGTCAGGATAAGGAGGGAAAGCTTGGGTTACCTGAAATAGATCAGAGCTAATTGAAATAGAGGCAGATGGGCCAGGACGGCCTAGGCCCACTTTTTTTTTTTTTTTAAATACATAACAGATAAAGATATTGTGCAAAAAAATAAAGACATTCACATTTTAGCAGTTAAACTTTTATTTTACTTTTTAAAATTTTTATTTACTTTTTTGTTTTTCTTTTCTACAAAAGGCAGATAATGATTGTTGATCTGCAATTATGCTGTGCACTCCCCGAGAGGGGCTGGAGTAGGAAGCCGGGGGGTGGGCAGAGAATGCTTTCAGCGGCCCGGCTCCGGGACTGCCGAGCCTCACTGGAGAAGCGCCCCCGAGCCCTCCGCTCCTGCCCCCTCGGCCTGCCCTAGCTCATGTCTATGGTGTTGAAGACCCACTCGGTGAACTTCTTCAGCTTGTCTGAGGCGTTCTGGGACTCCTCCTGCAGCCTCAGGTTGTCCTCCCGCAGGTGCTGCACCTCTGCCTGGAGGTGGGCTTTGTCTTCTTTTTCCTGGGAGGGAGAGGAGAGGAGAGAAGGGCTGGGACAGGTAGCCAGGGATCCGTCTGTACCCGTCGCCCATTTCTGTTCTTCATCCTAAACATGTGCCAACAACGTGTGGATGTGGCCTGGCACGAGGCCTACTCAAACCAGGGAGCAGGTCTTCCAGAGACGCACTGCGGTTCTGGAGTGCAAACGCATTCATGTGCATTTTTGCATCTTCGATAAGGACTGTCTTAACTGTTGGACTATTGTTTTGGTGGCTGTTGTCTTAATACAGTGAAAGCCACTCGAGCAACAAACAACAATTCTCTTGCTGGAAAAGCCCGATCACAATGGAGATGTGTGGGTCTGGGCCGCTGAGCCCTGGGACGAGGGGGCGGGGAGGCCTCCGTGGGGCTGGCACAGAACGAGAGCAAATGTTCTGCACATGTGACAGTGAAGGCCCTTCTCGCGTGGCGGGAGTCAGTGGGAACACCCACGTGTTGGTCCACTCACGCTCCATAAGAAGGGTGTTTGTTGGAGCACAGTTGCACGGGCCGGGCACTCTGAGAGCGCGCTTACCTTCTTCAGATCTTCCCGGAGCATCTTCAGCATCCCTTCCAGCTGGTCCACTTTAGACGCCAGAGTGGGAGAGGAATCTTTACTGCTGGGGACAAGAAACAATAGACGGGTGTTGGCAGACGCCTCCGTGGCTGGGTTTGTTTGGCATTTTTTAATGAGCCCGCTGTATTTGGAAAATGGTTTTTAATGTCAAATTACTCAGTATGGTGACCCAATGTGCATCTTCACTTTAAAAAGGAAAACGGTAATCTTAACAAAAGGTAGTAGAAGGGTGAATGACAACCAATCAGCAGCTTCCTTTGTTAAAGATGCTGGATCTTTGTGACAAAAGAATACAGGACAGTAAGTGAAAATGGGCTCTTTGGCGGCAGCAGCTGAGGTACTTTCTGGCAGACCTGCTGTCAGCAGCGTGGTGCTCCCTGCTCCCTTTAGTGAAGAGCAGGCTTTGAGGAGAAGAGAGCCCTCCTCTGTGCGCAGAGGGGCTGAGCCCAGCTCTGCCTTGGGGCAACGAGGATGGCTCGGTCCCTCACCCCGCTGCAGCTAAGGTAGCGTGTTCCTGTCTTGAAAGCGTCTCTAAATATCTTAAAATATTAAAAAAAAAAAAAAGATCACAGGTTTCAAAAGCTTGTCAGTCCAAACTTAATGTCTCCTTGAGTATTATGATGGGCAATCTAGGCCTGCAATTTTCTTCCTCCCAATTACCTAAGGGCCAGTAAGGCCAGGCCAGTGGGGTACTGAGATACAGGTGAGCTAGAGGAGGACACGGCTGGGCAAGGGCGGAAGACCCTTATCGACGGCTCTTCGTCCAGCTCCTGTCTCCCCGAATTCAAGCTGCGGAAAGGTTCCGTGAGCGCCAGCCAGGTATGCCACCTCAGAGTCCCACAACCAAGAATCTAGAGCCTTCCTCTGGGATAACGTGCAGCTACCTCTTCGCAGAGGTCAAAAGGGAAGGTACAGATAGACTGAAGTTTTAGAATCATGAAAAGGCCACCTTGAACTGTGTTGATGTCTTCGGCTACTTCTAGTTCTAATTCTAGAGCTACAAGCCCAAGCCCAAAAGGCAAAACTCACAGTGGCAGGGGTATGACAAGGCCGGGAATAAATGAAATGATAAAAATCTGAAGATGGAGGATGACCAATTAAGACCCTCAGTAGCCTATCCTGACTTATGAACGTTTTCAAAGTGAATTGTGTGTCTGTGTACGCCTTGATTTTTAAAAACACCTTTAACTTCATTTGTTCACTGAGCAAAAAGAAAAGTGCCAACCATCACCCTCATCTTATGATTCTACAAAGATTTAAGAAGTAGTTGTTCAATAATTCTTTCCTAAAAATGGACTTGTTCACTCAGACTTCTCCCTGTTGGAGGTGGCCCCATCCTCGGCGTTTTTTTTTTTTTTCCTTAAAGTTCTCAGCAGCCAAGTTAACCGCTGCTCTCTCTCCAGAGACACCTCTGTGGTAAGAGTGAATGTGACATCCATTGTTCTCTTGACCAACAACCCATTACTCTTCCCTCTTCCTGAAGGACGTTTCCTGGCAGACTTGCTTCGAGGAGTCTTCAGGAACAGGTCCCCCAGGCTGTCTGGATAACCTATGCCAACCTCGCTTTTCCTCCTGTCTGTTTCTGACCAAGTTTTATAGATACCTGGACTCCTAACTGCGCTCAAACGGTTTTAAAGGCAGATTTCAAATTGATGGAATTATTCTGTGTCAAGGAGCGCCTACTACCTGTGCCATGGCAGCCCGTGGGATGCTTTAAAATCTGTAATATGACACACATGTATCCAACATCCTCACTACTTGAAACAGGGGAGAATGGAAGTCTGCCTCCGCACGGCTAAAACAGTCCAGATCCCTGCTCTGAACTCTTAAGAAAACCCTCAAGGCCTCAGTCATGGCCTGCTTTTCATTCTGTATCTCATCTCTCTTAGCCACCCTGCTGGCCCAGACCTGGTGCAGATGCGCTGCAGCCCACTGGGAGCTGCTAAGGTACCGCCACATTCACGAGCAGGACCAACTGACGGCAGGGGGAGAAATTTTCCAAACCCAGGCTCAAGGACACAAGGCACTTACCTTACCTGAGAAGCCCTGAGGGCACACATGTATTACGACATCAAATAATGATGACTATTCATGATTCTGACTAAGTCATCAAGAACAGTTTAATTATGTTTACAGTATTTAGTTACAACGCATTCTAAAATGCGAAGAGCCTGGCACTGTGCTGATGAGCTCAATCAGCTCATCCATGTGGCCTCCGTCTCCTCTCCCCCACACCTGCTGCCACTAGAGGAGGTGACCCCGCTACAGGTGACCGACCTGCTGTAAGACTTCATCTGGGCCAGGGCCTGCTCCTCCAGCTGGTCACTGTTGGACGCGGCACTCAGGGGACGGTGGTTTTCATCAGCAGCAGCGAAGAAGGAGGCTCTCTGGACTGGAAGGGAGAGAAGAAGCCACTTAGTGTCGGAGCCACATCCTGGGTCCTGTCTGTCAAACGTCCACCACTGGCCTACCCTGAGGGTCAAGTCTAATCAGCGAGCGGGGATGCATCTGAAACCTTATCTCCTGACCCGTGCGGGAAAAATTACTGTTTAAGAGGACAGCAGCATTGTAAGTTCTCTTTGAAAATTACTTGTGAATCAATTTTTCGTCTCCTTTTCTTACTCATCAAAGCCGCGATCTATGAAATGTTTCCCTGGAAACGGGCACTGTGCCAAATTTCTAGACCAAGGCTTTCCATCGAGTGATGATATAAAATGTACTTGTAGAAATCTCTTTTCCACAAGATACCTGGCTATCCTGGTGGCCTTCAGCCAAAGTCCAACCATATGTGTTCCAAAGCAGCCCAAACCTAAAACTTGAGCCAAGAAAATGAAATCAAATTTTGAAAAACCTTAGAAACACCAAACTGCTTTGCTTCCATCTTAGATAACAGACAGTGCCCGACAAATTGAGAGTTAAAATCGAGTCAGTCCTGGGAAAGTACCACCAGGGGACAGATGCTCTGTGGGCTACCCCGTGGCTGCCAGACTTCTGAATTCTGTGGCCTAATCAATTCCTCCTGAAAACTGTAGCTTGACTGAATAGCCATGTACGATTCTTTAAGCAAGAGTGATAAAAACAAGCCCCAAGCCACTCATCTGCTATCGCTGTTTTATAAAGATTTCCAAAGAATTTAAATCGATGAACATAAAGTGAAGTCAATCGATTCAAAACAAGCATTTGACCATTCTTGTCCACATACACAGACGACAGCATTATATTTAGTCACAGGGAACTGTGCTACCAGAGTCCGGAGAGGTGAAGGAGAAGCACAAAGGGAGTGGACCCAACATTTGTCGAGACTGGGGCCGGCCAAGTGGGCCAAGCATCCTAACGGATCCAACCATGCATCTTGCAATGATGTCTTTAGGACACAGTGAAAGACTCTCTGGATGTGTGATCTTTTCAGTCAAGTGATAGCTGGGATTCCCCTCACTCCCGCCCTTCCCACGTGTGGGGAGGTGAGGCATCGTGTCGTGAATTCCTCTGTGGAGGAAATGTCAGGCTCCATCTGATTAAGTCATGCAATGTGTGCCCCTACCGAGTGCTCAGTAACTGTGAGTTCGACTGTTTCCGGCTGTGCCGGGCAAGTCCGTGTGCTGTGGGCATGTTCAAGGAAAGCGAGTGGACAGAGACGGACTGGAGCCTCGCACCACCCAAACCTCAGCGTGGCCCTGCCGGTCCCGTGCGGTCCTGTTTGGCTCTTCGGCAGACTCACCCTCATAGGCCTTCGCCGCGTCCACCAGGTTGGACCAATCCAAATCCGCAGCAGCATCGGGCAGGGGCATCAGGCCAGGGTCGGGCATGGGTGGCCTTCGGGTCTCCTGGACGTCAGTGAGGGAGCTGTCCGAGGCCGAGAACTCTCCTACGGGAAGGGACGAGAGATCAGATACTGGTTATGCCCGCAGGAGAACCACTCAAGGTCTTACCCAGTTCCTGTTACCACAGGAGATTTCTAAGTCAGTTGTTGTCTGGAATCTGTTTCTAGTCCAGCAGGCCACCCAGGGCTGTCCTAAAGCTGATGTGAACTAGGAACTGACTTCCCCCAGTCTTCACTCACTTTTCAATAACCTCCCTCTATCTCGTTTCTAGTAGCACGAGACACAGGAAAGTTAGTTTTGCACTGAGGCAATATGTCTGCTTTTGTGGGAGCTGTCTGTCTACAGTGGGGCCCAGTGTCTTGCTTTTTTTTAGAGTCCAGGATTAGAGCTAGGATGATGAGGCCTGTTTTGACAGACGGCTGGGTTTTGAAGCCAGACCAGGGAAGCTTGTTGGTACCTGTTTCAGGGGACAGTAAGGTCGTTCTCAATGGACTGGGACCTGGACCTTGACCCGCCTGCATCCCTGGGGCGGGAGGGACAGACTTCTCCCCGGACCCCACTGGCCCTGTACCCTGGGGACGTGTCTGCAGGGTGGTGTGAGAACTGAATCAGATTGTGTGAGGGTGCTTGATTATCCACACGGGAGTTCCTACAGGAAGGAGGTGTTAGGATTGGTGCTGGCATTCTTTCTCTTCCCAAGGACACAAGGAGCTACTCTGGGGACTGGTTTGGGATCACAGCAGTCCCACAGCCTGAGCTGCTTCTGAGGGGACCATTTTAAAATATAAATAGGAAGCCATCGTAACGACAGACCTCTGCGTGGCCACCACGTGCCACCTGAGAGCAAGCCACTAGTGCTCAAGTTCACGGGGCAGAGAACAGAGCGGGAGGGCTGCCAGGTTCATGACGTGTAAATGTTCTCAACAGGGCAGAAGCTGGGGCAGGGACAAGGGCAGAGTGTGTGACTCTGGGACAAGGGGCGACCCTCAGAATGTGACTGTAACACCAAAATCCATTCCAAGGCAAGCTAAAAGCTCAGCTGAAATCACTAAGTGGCTCCAGAAATACCTGTTTACAAGGAGTTAAAAAGTTTCACCAATTACGATAGCCTGGTAAACCGGAGTATATTTAGTGCTTGTTTTCCCTTTCAAATGACATAAAGAACTGCTCTGAAGTGCAGCTGCTAGTTATTAATGTGCTTAAAATTAGCAAAATTATGAGTAAATGGAAATCAACAAATACTGCCAGATATTAAATGCTCTGCTCTATTTAAACTTGCTCCCACCAAGGGTAAGTAGGTGGAACAGACAATTTGGTGTGTCACTCACAACCCTTGTGCCCTTTTCTCTCTGGTGCCCAAATTTCCATATGTAAAAAAGAAGTTGCCCCTCCGCCACTGCCCAAACACATTTCAGTGACGTCACTGAAATAAGGGCGGAGGGATCAGCCCAAGAAGGGTTGTTCCGTTCAGGACAGGGGGTCCCTGGGCTGCTGGCAGACTTTCAGGAAGGTGGGAAGACACAGTTTCCTTGGCTGGACAATGACTGTGTGTGTGATTTCCAGGTCGCTGTCTCAGAACGAAAGCCTCTAGAAGACAGGGTTTCCCTTGACATGACGCAGGAGCAATGTTTATTGTTTATTGTCGCAGGAGCAATGGAATTCAGGGAGGAGGAGCCCCAATGTGGAGACACAAGAGGAGAACAGGTTAGGGCCTATTTGGTCACCACCAGGAGGCTTTTTTTCTAGAGTCTAGATGGTAAAAAGTGCTCATTTCGTGTGTCACTTGAGCATGTGTCAGCTTTGGTTCACTGCAGGGTGACCTCATGGAGAAAAGAAGCCAGATTCCAGCTGGAATCTGAGCCTGACCCCCGAGTGATGTCTGCCACTGGGGAGAAGGGGGCTGCGGAGGGGAGCAGGGAGCAAGGAGGGACACGCACCGGAGTGGGTTGAGAGCTCACGCAAGATGCGGCAAGAAAGCAAATGAGGCAAGCAGGAGACTCAAAGACAAGACTGCTCCAGAGAAGCAGCAGAGAAAGGAAGAGAAACGTGAGTACGGGGGCAGGCGGAGTAAGGGCAGACGGGCCGAACAAGCAAGCAGGACCCGACGTTCTGTAATCGGCATCTGCCGGGCTGGGTCACAGCAGGGAGGCTGGGTGCACGACCCTGGAAGATAGGTGGATAGAGAGAGGAGAAAGGAAAAGAACATCCCCATAGTCCCAGAATATGGTCTTTAATAAAATTGGGATCTAGTTAGGTCACAGAGCAAACATGGTATTTATGAAAACAACAGCATGGAGGTGCCTGGCATCAGTACTACGCCTCTCCCTAAACTAGTACTTGCTTGCTCAACAATGACTGGAGGACACCACAGGCAATTCCCTCACAGTCGAGGAAAGACCGAACAAGGGCATGTCTGGGTCCTTATGGTGGCTAGAGGGAGCCAGTGGATACAAGGCTCCAAAAAATAATTTAATGTTAGCCCAATCTGCCCAATCATAGTAAGCAGCTGGGAAAAGTTTGGTAAAAATATAATGCCAAACTACACCTTTGTATTAAAATAGAAATTCAGGAGGTCTTGGGTACGGTCTGGAAATCTGTATTTTTACCAAGCATGCCAGGAGGAAGTTTTTATATGCATCTGGAGTCTCAGTGTTTATGGCTGCTGCCCCGGGGATGCCCCTTGCTCTCCTGTGTCCCATGGGACTTAAACAATTGGAGGGACAGTTCTTGACGGGTTACCACCCGCAGGGCACTGCACAGAGAGGAGACCAAAACAAACACTAGTCTTTCTATGACAGACGCTTATTTTCTTGTTCTGGAGCTTTGGCCTAGGGGCAGGCTTCAGTTTGGCACACAACTAGGGGCCCACAGAAATGCTCACAGGGCACGGAGGCCAGTGGATGCGATCTTTGTGCTTGCCCTCTGCCTTCCTCTGGCCTGCTGTTCTCTCTCAGAAATGAACTTATACGCTCATCTTGTATGCTGATTTTTATGACTGCCACCCAAGATGCCACTTTGAGATCGCCTGGCTCTGGTGGCCAGTGGGGCTTACACCTGTGGTCCCACAGGACTGTATATATTTGTATACTTGCTGCCAGGGTATCTAGTTTACAATCAGCCTAAATCTAGCTGCTGAGACCTTCCCCTTTGGGGACACTGGTTTTGGCACACCCCCAACTACTGGGATCCATAGGCCCTTTGGACAATCACAAAGGTTTGAGAGACAAAGAGCTGGGGGCAGGGTGGAACAGCAAGTTTCATCTCCCACATGACTGGGAGAGGCGACTGTCTTATCTAATACATAGACCAATACAAGAAGTCCAGACAAAGGAAGAACAGAGGAATATGTAACAAACAAAAGAAAAAGATAAAATCACAGGAAAATTCCTTAATGAAATGGATATAAGTAACCTGCCTGACAAAGAGTTCAAGGTAATAGTCATAAAGATGCTCACTGAACTTGGGAGAAGAAGGGATGAACATAGTGATAACTTCAACAAAAAGAAAATGTAAGAAAAGATTAAATAGAAGTCACATAGCTAAAGGATACAATAATTGAACTGAAAATTACACTAAAGGGGTTCAACAACAAATTAGATGAAGCAGAAGAAAGGATCGGTGGATCTGAAGACAAGACAATGGAACTCACCCAATCAGAGCAGAAGAAAAAAAGAATGGAAGAGAGTGAAAAATAGCCTAAGGGACCTATAGAGCAATATCAAGCAGACCAACATGAGCATTATAGGGGTCCCAGGAGGAGAAGAGAGAGAAACGGGCTGAAAACTTCCCTAACCTGAGGAAGGAAACATCCATCCAGATCCAGGAAGATCAGAGAGTTCCAGGTAAGATGAACATAAAGGGACCCACACCAGGACACATTACAATAAAGTCTCCAACGTCAAACAAGAAGAGTATCTTAAAAGCAGCAAGAGAAAAAAGACTTGTTATGTACAAGTAAATCCCCATTAAGACTTCAGCAGAAGCTTTTCCAGGCCAGAAGGGTGTGGCATGACATACTCAAAATGCTGAAAGAAAAAAGTGCCAACCAAGAATCCTCTACCCAACTAAGCTGTCCTTCAGAATTAAAGATGGGATAGAGAGTTTTCCAGACAAACAAAAACTAAGTAAGTTCAACACAACTAGACTGGCCTTACAAGAAACATTTAATGGACTTCTTTAAGTTGAAGAGAAAGAGTGTTAATTAGTACAAGAAAACATTCAAGTATAAATCTTAGTGGAAAAGGTAAACATATCGTAAAGGTGGTAGTAAAATAATAACTTATAATCCTAGTAAGAAGGTTAAAAGACAAAATAGAAGTAACTATTTTACAGTGGGCCCTTGAACAGCACAGGTTTGAACCAAATGGTTCTATGTGCATTTTTTCCATAAATATTTTGGAAGAATTTTTAGAGATTTGCAACAGTCTGAAAAACTTCTAACACATAGCTTAGAAGTATCAAAAAAAGGATGTCATGAATGTATAAAATATAGAAGTCTATAATAAATAAAAAGTTAGAATTTATTAAAACTTGAACAAATGGTACATGGCACCACTGACAGATGAAATATGAACAAAGATGTAGTATTAAGTCATAACTGCACAAAATTAGAGTACATACTGCATACTTCTGCAGTGATTTCGTAGCCACTTCCTGTTGCTATTGCAGTGAGGCCCAGGGCTTCAAGTAAACACTTAAAATGCAATGACAGTAATCACCTCCACATGAGTAGTTCATCTCTCTGGTAAACGGGGTGTCACAGTAAAAAGTGACCTCCATTCTCATAGACTCTTGTGTTTAGTGTAATACCATGAACCTTGAATAACACGATGGGACCCATTCGAAGGGCTACTAGTGATGCTGGAAGTGTTCCCCAAAGCAGAAAGACATGAAATTGCACAAAAAAGTTGAGTTGCTTCGTATGTATCACAGAGTGAGTTCTGCAGCTGTAGCCGCCTGCCATTTCAAGGTAAACAAATCTTGCCTAAGGACACTGGGGAAAAAAAAGAGGAGATTCATGAAGCCGACCCTGCAGCTGTGCCAGGAGGCACGGAAGCCTTGTACTTTTTGTGGGCGCAGGACTGCTAATAAGAAAGGCATTCCTGCAGACTCTAATAGGATTCACGAAAAAAACCAAAGTCATTATATGACAATTCAAAGCAAAAGGAAGGTGAAAGATTTAAAGCAATAGAATTTAATGCCAGCAAAAGATGGTTTGATAATTTTAGAGGTTTGGTTTTATGAATGTTCAGGATAACAGGAGAAGCAGCTCCATCACCAAGGGGCAGCAGATGAGTTCCCAGATGTCATTAAGAAAATTGTTGAGGAGAAAGGATATCTGCCCAAACAGGGTTTTAGTGCAGACAAAATGCTCTATTTATTCTAAAAAGCCACAAAAGACATTTATTTATTAATTACTCCAGATGAAGAGAAGTGCACAGCAGGATATAAGGGAGGAAGGGATAGACTAACTCTACTGTTTTGTGCAAATGCAGTTCAGGTTAGGATCAGGACTGCCCTTATCTATAAACCTACTAGCCTCTGAATCTTGAAGGGAAACAATACCAGCTTCCGGTCTTTTGGTTGTACAAGAAGGCCTGGACAATGAGGATCCTTTTTCTGGATTGGTTCCATTGATGCTTTGTCCCTGAAGTCAGGAAGGACCCTGCCATGAAGGAACTGCCTTTTAAAGTTCTTTGATATTGGACAATGACCCTAGCCACCCAGAACCCCACAAGTTCAACACCAAAGGGTTGGTCTCCTTGCTCCCAAACACAACATCTCTAGTTCAGCCTCTAGATCATGGAGTCATAAGAACCTTTAAGACTGATTACACAGTACTCTATGAGAAGGACTGTCAACACTATGGAAGAGAACTGTGATAGAGCGAACACCATGAAATTCATGAAATCATTACAGGAAAAGCTGTGAACAGCATCAAGCCCAAAATAATAAATTCCTGCTCAAGAAAACTGTCCAGATGTTGTGCACGACTTCACGGGATTTATGATAGAACCAATCAAGAAAATCACAAAAGAGACTATGAACATGGGAAAAAAAAGGCAGGAGGTTGAAGGGTTTCAAGATGTGGTCTTGGAGAAAGTCAAGGGCTAATAGACACCACACCGGAGGAATTAACAGAAGATGACTTGATGGAGATGAGTGCTTCCAAACCAGTGCCAGATGATGAGGAATAAGATGTAGAAGAAGCAGTGCCAGAAAACAAACTGACATTAGACAATCTGGCAGAAGAGTTCGGATTATTCAGAACTGCTTTTGGCTTCTTTTACAACATGAACCATGATATGGACACTGAAAAGAAAGCTAGTGGAGGATCACTACGGTATAGAAACATATTGAGAGAAATGAAAAAGCAAAAAAGTCAGAAACTACAGTGTATTTCCATAGAGGTATACAGAGTGGGTCTGCCTCTCCCACCTCTGTCAGCCCTGAGACGCCATGGCCAACCCCTCGTCTTCCTCCCTCTCCTGGGCCTACTCGACGTGAAAACGGGTGAAGACCTTTATGATTCACTTCCACTTCATGAATAGTAAGTAATCATCAGGTCATAGAGTTAATAAACTTACTGTTAAACACTTACTGTATGTAAGTGTTTTCATGTGAAAATCTAAAAATTGTACAGCAAGAACTATAGGAGATGCTTCTGTGTCCTCATCGCTGAAATATTTATGTAATGTGCAAGTCTCCTATGGACGTGAACAGCCTGTCCTTACACAGGCATAAGGTGAGTGATATTTAATATAAAAGTAATAATGTTTTAGTTTTCTTTCTGTTTTATAATTTTGCTTTCAAAGAATTACATTACCGTAAAGTATGCCTCTCACTCTCATAATTGGGAGAAAACTACATATCAGTCTATTGGAGGTGTTTTTTTTTTTTTTAAATTAATACTGTTTCTAAAACTGTACTATAAATGACTAATACTTTATGCAATAAAACTTTATAGTGATTCATTCGTTAGTGTATAGGCTAGGCTGTCATATTAATTCCACTAGGCTACCACAGAGCGATCACACTGTTGCTTCTTCATCATCAATGCATAAATTGTTATCCCTGTAAATAAATATGCATTCCTTTTCACTTTTGATGTCTAGTGTTAATGATATGTACAAACATCTACAGTATTCTGTATCACATGAGACAAAGTTGGTGTAGGTACTGACAGATGATTAATTATGTAAACAGACAAGGTAGACTTACAGTTCAGTACTGTACTTTTACCTTCTTATAATTTTTAATATTTCCTCTAGCTTACTTTATTGTAAGAATACAGTATATAATATATACAAAATATCTGCAGATGACTGTGTTATTGGTAAGGCATCCAGTCAACAGTAGGCTATTAATAGTTATATTTTGGGGAAGTCAATAGTTATACACAGATTTTTGACACCTCATACCCCCTTGTTGCTCAAGGGTCAACTGTAACTAGTTAAGGGATAAACAAGATAATAAAGGTGTAAATTGTGATATCAAAAACATAAAATGGGGGGGAGTAAAAACGTAGAATTTTAGAATACTTTTAAACTTACGTTGTTATGAACTGAAAGTAGAGTGTTATGAATATAAGTTGTTATATGAAAACCTCGTGGTAATCACAAAGCAAAAACTGATAGATATGCAAAAGATAAAGGAAAAAGAATCTTAGCACACCACTACAGAAAGTCGTTAAACCACAAAGAGAGCTGAAGAAGAAAGGAACACAGAGGACCTACAAAACAGTAAAAAGTATAAATGTAAACGGACAATATTCTCCAATTAAAAGATACAGAGTGGCTAAATGGATAAAAAAAAGAATGACAACAGATATTCTATGCAAATGGAAACCAAAAGAAAACTGGTGTAGTTATCCTGTTATCAGACAAAAAGGACTTTAAAGCAAAGACACATAATGATAAAGGGGCCAATCCAATAAGATGATATAACATTTATAAATATTTATGTACCCAACATAAAGCACCTAAATATATGAACAAATATAAGCAGACCTGAAATGAGAAACAGGAATCCAATAATAATAGGGTATATTTGCTAACCCACTTTCATCAATGGATAGATCATCTAGACAAAGTCAACTAGGAAACATCAGCCTTAAATGACACAGTAGGCCGGATGGACTTAGTAGCATATATAGAACATTCCATCCAAAAGCAAGAGAATATACATTCTTTTCAATCACACAAAGAACATTCTCCTGAATGGATCATATGTTAGGTCACTAGTCTTAAGAAATTTTAAATTAAATCAAACATCTTTTCCCACTATAATGGTATGAAACTAGAAATCAATTATGAGGAAAAAAAAGGAAAATTCGCATATATGTGGAGACTAAATAACATTGTACTGAACAACCAATGGGTGGAAGAAGACATCACAAGAGATATCAAGAAATACTTTTAGAAGAATGAAAATGAAAATATACTATACCAAAGCTTATGAGATGCAGCAAAAGCAGTTCTAAGAAGAGAGTTCATAGTGACAAATGCCTACATCAGGAAACATCTCAAATCAACAAACTAGCTTTACAACAGAAGGAACCAGGCCCAAAGTTAGTAGAAGAAAGGCAGTAACAGATCAGAATGGAAATAAATGAAACAGAAAACTAAAAAAAACTAAAAAAAACCAGAAACTAAAAAAACCCCCAACAAACAAAATATAAAATTAACAAACCTAATTTAACTAGACTCAGCAAGAAAAAAAAGACTCAAAATCAGAAATGAAAGAAGAGACATTACAACTGATACCAGAAATACAGATCTTAAAAGACTACTACAATTATACACCACCAAATTACACGACCTAGACAAAATGCATAATCCCCAAAAACACACAACCTGCCAAGACTGAATCATGAAGAGTATGAGACTGAGTGCTGCCTGCTATGCTAAGAAGGCACGAAGACTGAATCACGGAGAAACAGAAAATCTGAACAGACTCATTACTGGTAAAGGGACGGTTGGGAGGTTTGTGTTTACTGACTCAAACAAAAGCCCAGAAACAGAGGACTTTACTGGTGAATTCTACCAAGCATTTAAAAAAGAATTCATCCTTCTAAAGCTCTTCCAAAACAAATTAAAACAAAACAAAACAGCAGCAGCAAAAGGAACACTCCCAAACTCATTTTAGAGGCTATCATTACCCGGATACCACAATTAGACAGGGACATCATGAGAAAAAAATCACAGGCCAATATACCTGATGAACACAAATGCAAAAATCCTAAACAAAATATTAGCAGACTGAATTCAGTGATACATTAAAAGGACCATATGCTGTGATCAAGGAGGATTTATCTCAGGGATGTAAGGATGGTTCAACATCCACCAATCCATTAATGGGATATATAACATTGACAAAATGAAGGATAAAAATCATATAGTCATCTCAATAGGTACAGGAAAAGCATTTGACAATAATCAACATCCACTTAAGATACTCTCAAAAAGTGGGTATAGAGGGGTTGTACTTTAACAAAATAAAGGCCATATGTGACCAGTCCATAGCTGACATCACACTCAATGGTGAAAAGTTGAAAGCTTTCCCTCTAAGGTCGGGAACAAGACAAGGATGTACACTCTTACCACTTTGATTCCATGAAGTAATTGAAGTCCTAGCCAGAGCATTAAACAGGAAATAAAAGACATCCAAATATGAAGTAAAATTTACTATTTGCAGGTGGCATATTATATTAGAGAACCCTCGAGACTCTGCCAAGAAGCTCTTAAGAATTAATAAAGGAATTCAATAAAATTACAAGATACCAAATCAATTCACAAAAATCTGTTGCATTTCTACACACTAGTAGCAATATACTAGGAAGAACAATTAAGAAAACAAGCGTATCAGAAGGAATAAAATACCCAGGAATAACTTTAACCAAGGAGGTAAAAGACCTGTACACTGCAAACTATAAGTGACCGATGAAAGAAACTGAAGACACAAATAAACAGAAGGTACTCCATGCTCATAATATTGTTAAAGTGTCCATACTACCCAAAGAAATCTACAGATTCAATGTGCAATCTCTATCAAAATTTTAATGGCATTTTTCACAAAAGTAGAACGAGCAATCCCAAAATTGTATGTAATTACTAAAGACTCTGAACAGTCAAAGGAATCTTGGAAAAAACAAAGCTGGAGGCATCACGATCCCTGATTTCAAACTATATTACAAAGCTATAGAAATCAAAACAGTATGGTATTGACATAAAAACAGATACATCAATGGAACAGAGAGCCCAGAAATAATCATATGCATGTGTGGTCAATTAACTTATGACAAAGGAGCCCAGAATATGCAATAGGGAAAGGATGGTCTTTAATAAATGGTGTTGGGAAAACTGGACAGCCACAAGCAAAGGAGGGAAACCAGAGCACTATCTTACACCAATATAAGAAAGTTAACTCATTATGGATCCAAGACTTGATTGTAAGGCCCGAAACCATAAAACTTCCCAAATGTTTTCTTCAGTAAGCTCCCTGGCATCAGTTCTTATGACTTTTTGGATTTGACACCAAAAGTGAAGGTAACAAAAGCAGAAATAAACAAGTGGACTACACGCAAACTAAAAAGCTAAGAAAAGTATTAACAAAATGAAAAGGCAACCTATGGAAGGAGAGAAATTATTTGTAAATCATATCTGATAAGGGAGTAATATCCATAATATAAAAAGAACTCTTACAACTCAATAGCCAAAAACCAATCTGATTGAAAAATGGGCAGAGAACATGAAGAGCCATTTTTTCCAGAGAAGACAGATAGATGGCCAACAGGTAAACAAATGAACAGATGCTCTGCGTCACTGGTCATCAGGGAGACGCAGATGGCGACCAAAATGAGATATCGCTTCTCACCTGTTAGATGTGTATTATCAAAAAGGGAAGATACAAGTATTGGCGACAGTGTGGAGAAAAAGGAAGCCTTGTGCACTGTGGTGCTGCCACTGTGGACAACAGTATGGAGGTTCCTCAAAACGAACTACCATATGATCCAGAAATTCCACTCTGGGTATTCATCTGAAGAAAATGAAAACTCTAACTTGAAAAAAATATACTGTACCCCCATGGTCACTGCAGCATTATTTATAATAGCTAAGATGAAAACAGTAGCTATAACGGACACCTAAGTGTCCACTGCTGGATGAATGGTACACACACACACAACAATTACTTGGCCTTAAAAATATGCAATCTTCCCACTGGCAACAACATGGATGGGCCTTGAGGGCATTATGCTGATTGAAATAAATTGGATATGGGGTTTCCTGCAATGTATCGCATGGCAACTACGGTTAATAATTACTGCGTATTTGGAAGCTTCTAAGAGAATAATGTTAAAAGCTCCATCAAAAGAAAAAACAACTTTGCAACTCTACATGGTGACAGATCTTAACTAGACTCACTGTGGTGATCATTTCACAATATATACAAACTTCGAGTTATGTTGTACACCTGAAACTAATATAATGTTACATGTCGGTTACACTTCAATAAAAACAAAAACAAACCAAGCATCCCAGATGACACATATGGTCTGGTGAGGCTGAACCTCGGCACGCTGTCGGCTGGGATTCCAGGTGAGGGGCTGACTGAGGGAAGGTTGGCCAGCAGAGAATCTGAGCACGCAAGCCAGCCTTCCTCTAGCTACTACTCTCTGGACAGATGGAGCGGCCCCTCTTTCTGGGGACTCGCCTCCCTCAGCAGGCCTGCTTGGCTGCAGCAGAAAACCAAACTTACCATGCAACGACTTCATTCCCAAGGTGTAAGAAGGCCTCCGCAACGGAAGAGACTTGGGAAGAGAAGGGTACGTGCTACTGAAGAGGACGTCATTGGGCAGGGCTTGGTCCAGAAGTGAAGCCCTTGAGGTGAAAAAGTGCTCCCTCTGCCCGCTGTAAATGCTCTCGTCCGACAGCGTCCGGTGCAAAGCCCGCCTTGAGGTGGGGGTGGTAGGAAAAGGAGACTGAGGAGACGAGAGCGCATGGAACTGAAAAACAGTGTCAAGGCAACAGAAAGTCAATTTCTTGGGTCACACACGCAAGTCTTGGGTTGGGGATGGGTGGGCTGACAAAATCACTGCTCTTAGATACCACCTGCCGCTTCAAATCCTGGAGCCCGGCAAGGAAGCCTCCAGCTCCACCATCTCTGTCTCCAGCATTCAGAGCGAAGATGGGAGTTCCTGGCCATCGTACCCTCCAGGCCCAGCACGCTGCCTATAGCCTACTGGTGCTCGGGGCATAATTCAGGTGTGAGATTAAGCAGATTCATCAGGATTGTGTCATGGGAAGAGCAAAATGATTATCAGACAAATGGGAGTTTTAATTTGAATCCTGTGCCCCTGACCAAATCTGAGCCCAGTATCTCTCAGGATTACTACAAGGAGTAAATGGAAACACTGGACTGGAGTGTTTATCAGTGGTATTAAGTGACATCATGGTCCCCAGGGGAACAGCCACAGTGCTAGGAGCATGTCCCCGGAAGCTTAGCAGGTTTGCTGGCAACGAGAGCACTGGATCATCAGGATCTATTAACTCTGGTAGTAGGTGCCTCTTGATAAACATCAAATACTAATACATTTAATGAGTTTGAAAGATTATTTTTTAGGATGAATTTCTATTCATGAAATTAAAATAGGAAGCCATCCCATTAAGTGACAAATATTTATATAGTTATATATAAATGGCTGACAGTCCAGAGAGCTGTTCTCTCTTGTTGACGTCTTTTGCCTTTGTTACCAGATCTGATTTTACTTGAGACTCTTCAGCAAAAACTGAACTTCTGAGAATCCCATTCATTGAGAAACAACAGATACATTAACAATGTTTAAATATCCAGCCTGGGAGCCAACAGAGCGTCTGGTCTATCAGCAAGAAAGCTACATTCATTCTGTGGCTCTCAGACTAGTGTTCGCTCCGGCAGGAGAACAATGTGGAGGTGAAGACGTGAGTAGGAGGGCTGAGTCACAGCTGGCAGAAAGCCTCTGTGGGACCTTCCGTGACCCTCTGAAGGGGCAGAGCGATGACGACACAGCCGCATCTCCCTTTAGGATGACGAGAGTAGAGCGGACACTCAGGTTCATTCGCGTGCTCTGTGTCTAACGTGCTTCTGTTCAACAAACCAAGGGTTAATCACGTCGAAGCTGCCCAGGAAATGGTGAGCACAACTGCTGCATAAATGTGAAAAAAGTATCAATCAAACGCATTGGAAATGAGCCCCTGGTGTAGCCAACTGTGTAAAAATTGTGCTCACTTCTAAAAATTCACGAGGAGTTAAATGCAAGGTACGTATATGCTTGCCTAGAAAACTAAGCTCTGTGATGACTCTCTGGGAGTCTTTAAGTACAGGGAACTGGGCATGGAAATGGTGATTTCCCTTCTCACCTCAAGGAGAAGAGTGGGCATTACCAAGGTTAAATGGCTTGCTGGTTACAATTTTCAAAACTAAAGCCAGATCACCTCTCCTGTGTCTGCACACTTCTAGGACTGTCACGTAGGCCCGAGGCCTCTCCACTCAAACACTGCGACCGATCTTTTTTAGCACTTCTGGGTTCAGCAAAGGGTTTTCCTTTTCCAGTGAGTATCCCCACCCTGATGGTTTCACAGGAAGGTTTTCCACCAGAATTGGTGGAACTAGAATTAGTTTTAGCCTCTTTGGGGGGAAATATTAATATACTTCAAGGCAGTGAATAGCCACCTTGAGGGATCCTTTGAGCAGCATGCTTTATTAAAAGTTACAAGATCCTGCACTCAAGAGAGGCGGGGTAGGGGATGGAAGGAAGCAATCTGCCTGGAGGCTTTGCACCCATTAAAAAGTAATCTTGTCCAAACGTGCTGGGATGTCCCCTCACCCCATCCCTCTTCAACTCCAGGCTTGCGGGTACGCACACCTATCTGGTCCCGAGAGCACCCTCTGCCGGCCTCGCAGGGTGCTTGCTGGGTGGCGCCCAGAGCTGCCAGCCTTGTGAAGGAGCCACAATGGAGTCAAAGGCTGACTCAGAGAGGACCTGAGAGCGCTAAGGCCAGGGGGTGGGGCGTTCAAACTGCTCCAACGGATCCTACGGGTTCCTCACAGCATGACAGCTTGGGGAGAGGAGATGTTCAGGTGGGACCCAGGAGCCCAAGACACCTACCACCCACCCCTGTCCATCAGAGAAACTGCTTTCTCAGTTCTACATAGTGGGCTTCTATGTATACTTTTATTCAAATTCCTGAGCTTGAAAATCACCTGGGCACCCCTGATCTACTCTGGGCCTCTATGTCAAAGCTGAGGAACAAGGCATCGCGCTCCAGGCCAGTCTCCTGTTCTCTAACTCTTGCCAGTCCCCCTGGCTGCAGCGAAATGGGCTCCCCGCACCTGCGATAAGCAAGCAGTGCTTCCTGGCTACAGAGCAGGGCTGCTGTGTTCACTCGCCGCTGTATGCGGCCCTGGGGGAAAATAAGGTTATCCCAGCTCTGTCCACCAGGGAGGTTTCTTAGAAAGTTAGAGCTCCGCGGCAGCTGCTGCTGCAGCCCTGCAGCCACGCCCCTCTGAGCCTCGGCCTGCAGAGTGTGTCCCGTCCTGCAGCAGACGCCACACACTGGGGAGCGGCCCTGTCATCTGATATTAACCAGCGCTCCTAAGTAGCACTTGCTATCCAGGAAGGCCTACGCGGTCCCAGTGGGTTCCAAGGATCACACGGCCCGAAGCTGGCTGCTGCTGGGACCCTGGCACCTGACGCGGTGGCTCGGGGCCTTAAGCCAGGCACGGCCGGGAAGACCTCTCAGGAGCATGCTGGCCTTTCTGACACGGCACAGCCCTGGGCCTTCGGGCAGAGAATCTTGGAAGACACACCGAGGTACTTGGCTAAACTCATTTGAAACCAAACTGAAAAGGAGGGCACCGGAGAGAAAACAGCCTTATTTCTAGCCACAGAGGGTCTCCTGGTGATACAGCCATGGCACAAGCAAAGTGCGCTCCTGTTTCAACTAGGAATGTTAAAATAATTCATTTTGGGAATAAAAGCCAAGAACTGGAAGAAGGGGAAAACAGACATTTGCTTTCAATTATTTCTACTGCATAAGTAAATCAAAAGAATGGAGTTTGCCCCTTTCCAAAAAAAAAAAAAAAAAAAAAAGTTCAGCTGAGAATTGGAGGAAAGATTCCTTTCAGGGCAAGTTTTATTTTCCTCTAACCTCAAAGGAAAAATCTGAAATAATTTTTATTTTGAAACTGGTACTTAAACATTTTAATACACCTCTTCGGGTTCTGACGGAGAAAGAAGTTTCAAGCACTGTCTTTTGCAAGGTTGCTACGGAAACCGTTTGTACCCTGGGTGATGAGTCAGAAGTCTTGAGTGCTGGCTTATAAAACAGAAATTACAGAAATCAAGAACGGCAAGTCTTTAAAATGATTTATGACATTAATGTTTGTTAATAAATCTATTTCTCAGCAGAACTCCAGAATGGCCTTTGGAATACATTTAATTTCTGTAAACGCGGATTTTTAAGTTTAGGAGGTAAATCTGACTGATCTTGAGGAAGGCGTGTACGTGTGTGCACACACCAGAGTGGTTCGGGCCAAGCCTGGATGGACGAGGCCACACGGCTCACCCTGCTGGGCACGGGCCCCTGCACTCTGAGCCCAGTTTGAGGACGGCAAGCGTTTAGGGAAATAGTGTAGCTTACATTTTCAGTCGTCAGCACTCTGAAATTACACTTTCTAGTGACTTTACGCAGACCACCAGTCATTCAATAAGAGCCCAGAGAACGGAACATGTCCAAGTGTGCTGCCCTGACCTTCCTGGGGGGCAGACTCCCGCCTCCCGGGGCCACACAACACACGGTAGACAGCAACGCCCAACGCTCAGAGCCAAATACGTTTGGGTCCCACTCAACAATCAACCGGCTCCGGGCCCTGGGAGTGTGAGATCACGTGCTTTTGAGAGCCTCGAGGAGGCTTCGGTGGCCCTCCGAGCTGAGGGGAGCAGAAGAAACCGTCCCCGTGGTCATGCGAAGGTCTGGCCACTGACACACAAACATACACCCTGAGCGTGTGCTCGGGAGGTGATGGGGAAGGAGGCTGGGTTTAGAGAAGGCATTTCTCGACTGCGATTCTGGGAAGGAAGTGCAGAGAAAGCTCTGTGAAGTAAAGAGAGTCTAGAAAGTTCTGAAGGTAAGCGCTGTTGACCTAGTTTGCAGGGCTGAAGAGGTGGCTTTTGAGGAGTGAGGGGGTGAAGATAGTGCGTGTCCATCGGGCAATTTCTCTGAGTGACGGAACAGCATTTGGTCACAGCCAGTAGGCTTGCCGGGTGGGTCAGGGGGCACAGACGAGGCCAGGGTGCACACGTGGCCGCACGTGGCGGGACGTGAACTGGGGGCTACTTCGGATACAAGGCACCAAAGCTTTTACAGAAAACTGACAAGGGAGCCACAGGTGCCTCTGCAGAATTCCCAGAAGCAATGTCATCTGAGCTAATACTGTCCCATCAGGAAGGAGCGTGGCTTGTGCCCTGGGAGTGGGGTACAATGAAGAAAACCTGGTGGCGGGAGGGACAGGTTAATCTAAACGCAGACTAAGAGGTAGGGTGGCAGGGACAGAACACCCAAGTGTGAGCTAATCTTTGGGAAGAGGGGGTTGATGCGGGAGGTGGGCTCCCTGGAAGAGGGGCCAGGAGCCAGCACTTCCGGGGGGGTGCCCCCGTGGCGAGCAGCCCCGTCCCGTCTGGCCTCTGTAACTGCCATTTACCCCGGGCTCTGCCCTGTACCTTAAAGTTCTTCTGCGATTCGGGAGTCGGGCTTTCCAGGTCAATGAGTTTCTTGAGGTCCTCCTCAATGGTAGACTTGGAGGCCGGCTTGGGGGACGCCCGGAGGTCCCTGGTTGAGGCACGCAGCCTGGTGTGGGCTATCTCGTTGCCATCGCTCTGGTGACGCCTGGAAGGAAGAGAGGAGAGGGTAGCAGCCCGGCTGGCGAGGTTGAGGGAAGGGGCCGGTGGGCCCCATGGCTCTGAGTCAGTGGGGAAGTGCAGGAGAGAAAAGGCGAATCTGCCGGGGTCCCGCTGTGAACGCAGAAGAACGAACTCTGACGGATAAATCACTCTTCTACAGGAAGCTCTTAGCTCCACTAAGCCCAAATTAGCAAGACTTATTAATAAAAGACCACAGGCTATGAATCCCAAGTGTAAGTTTTGTACTAACACAAACAACATTAATTGAATGTATCACTTAGGGTTTTGGTTTTTCTTTTTTTTCTAGCTGTGCTACTTTGTCAAAAAGTTCTTTTTATTCAGGGGTAGTCCCTTTCTAACACTCCCTCTGGTGGCTCCCGGCCCAGTTAAAGATTACATGGGAAGGCGGTGATTAATATCATCAAAGGGGTAGTGTCATCTCAGCGTCAGAGGGTCAATTATCCCGAAGTCTGTTCTCAGACATACTCTTTCCTATGAGATCGAAGATTCTCAAGTCAGTGTTTTGCCACACATCTTATTTAAGGAATGAAGCAGAGAAATAACTGAAGACAGGTTTTACTCAGGAGGAAAAAAAAAAAAAATCTCCCTACCAACCACCAAGGCCTTCCCAGACCCCAGCTGGCTTCCTCTCTTGTAGGAAATTGCCCCGACCTTTTCCGTTCTCCGTCATGTTGCAAGCGAACCACCCAGGAAGAGAAGCAAAAGAATTCTTACTTTCTTGTGTCCATGAATCCCACGGAGTTTATGGTTCCTTCGGGTTTCTTCCAACCGATCAGGTACTTGCTGGTCGCGCCCTGGCGAGGGTAGAAAGTCCTAGGACCAGACGAGGAGGAGGAGGAGGAGGAGGAAGGTAGGAGCTGTGAGGTGGCAGGATGGAGCTCTTCTTTAGGGGAGCTTCTGGCACTGGTGAAGACAACGGGGCTGGGAGAGTGTCGGGAGCTCATGGTGCTGAGGAGAAGCAGGACAGAGACAAAACGACCCCGGTGTGCACGCGTGCATCCCAGGGTCAGCACAGTGGCTGGGGAAGTGTCATCCAGGATAGGGGTGACAGCCAGGTTCAAGAACAATGAGTGCTTCATAAAACAGTAATGGGGATGGACTGGCTAGCCCAAGCAGTCTTGTTTTCTTGCCATAATTTAAATGTCTGCTGTGAAAATGAAACATGGACTGGGGCTGAGTCTGCACTTTTAAGTTAAAAAGTAAAAATAGTTAAGACTGTCAGGGACGCTTTGAAACACGCTGGCACACTGTGGTTTGCTACGGTGAAGTCTGCAAGAGGCGAGTAACAGGAGGATTGGCAGTAACCGGTCTAGTCGTTTCAGTGGTGTCTGCCTTGCCTTCCTCAGAACCAGGGCTCCTGGAGGTGCTCCCCAGGTCCAGGCTGAGGAAGGGACACGACACTGGATCAGGCGTACAGTTCTTCACACACCTACATCCAAGGCCAAAGGGGCACACTGAGGTCTCCTTCCCCATGTCACCTGGCATTAAGTCTGATTCTCTATAAAGCTGTTCAGTGGAATGGAAATGGATCACCATTCTACACCATATATGAAAATCAACTCCAAATGGATTAAAGACTTGAACATTAAGACCTGAAACTATAAAACTCCTAGAGGAAATCACGGGGGGGTAAGTTCCTTGACATTGACCTTGGCCATGATGTTTATGGATTTGACACCACAAGCAAAGGCAACAAAAGCAAAAAATAAACAAGTAGAACTACTTGAATTAAAAAGCCGTACGCAGCAAAGGGAACCATCAATAAAATGAATGCAAGTCATATTTCTGATACGGGCATAATATCCAGAATATATAAAGAACTCCTGTAACTCAATAGAAAGAAAAACGTGATTAAAAATGGGCATAGAATCTGAATAAACATTTTTCCGAAGAAGATATACAGATGGCTAACCAGTACATGAACAGACGCTCAACCTCACGGATTACCTGGGAAATGCCAATCTAAACCACAATGAACTATCACCTCACACCTGTCAGAATGGCTGCATATCAAAAACACAAGAAATGACAGGTGTTGAAAAGGATGTGGAGCAAAGGGAGCCCTTGTGCACTGTTCGCGGGAATAAACAGGTGCAGCTACTCTGAAAAACAGTATGTAGGTTCCCCCCCCCCAAATTAGAAAAAAAATAGAACACATGACCCAGAAATTCCACTTCTGGGTATCTGTCCCCAGAAAACGAAAATCCTAACTTGAAAGTATCCACACTCCTCCCATGTTCACTGCAACCTTATTTACAGTAGCCAAGATATGGAAACGACCTAAGTGTCCACTGATGGATGAATGGATAAAGAAAATATGGTAAACATATACAATGAAATATCATGCAGCCATAAAAAAGAAGGAAATCCTGCCATTTGCAACAATATAAAATGGACCTTGAGGACATAATGCTAAGCGAAATGAGTCAGACAAAGACAAATACTGTCTGATCTCACTTATGTGTGCCATCTAAAAAAAAAAAAAAAACGAGCTACAGAGAACAGATTGGGTGGCTGCCGCAGGTGGGGGGTGGAGGACGGAGAAACGGGTTGAAGGGCATAGACATCCCCATGTAAGAGCCCTGGGGACGTAAGGCACAGCAGGGTGACTAAATATCAAAATAAAAAGCTGTTCGTCATCGATGTATTTTCAACTTTGGTTAAAGATGACAAAACTAGAGCCCACGGGACTCCAGGAGAAGGCTACTCATCACACATTAAAACTCAGAGAGTGTAGGTGGTCTATGAAGCTGGAGGCCCTTCAACGGTAGAATTTCCACACCTCCATCCCTGTGATCTCACGGGCCATAAGTTCACACCGTGTGAGCCCCGCTGAGCTCTCCAATTTAGGCCTAGACCAAAGATGCTGGCTCTTATACTACAATGACTTTGTCACTGAAGGCTTAGTGACCAGGATGGGGTCTCAAAGCATTCGCCAACAGCACCTTGTTGCAGAAACCAATGGTCCCGATCTGAATAAAGTATGGACTTTTCATAATGGGGCGTCAATACTGACTCCTTAGCTACGAAAAATGTACCACAGGAACAGGAACATAAGAGAACAACGATGGGGAAATCTGGGTGAGGGGTACATGGGAAATCTGTATGGTCTTTGTTGCTTTCCTGAAAATCAAAAACTATTCTAAAATAAAAACATTTCTTACTTGAAAACTAAGCAAATGAACAAAACCAAAAGCCCCAAATCTTAGTGGTGCTGAGACAGGAGATACTACACACAGATGAAAGTGATCTTGAACCCCCACCTGCAACCTTACCTAAAAATCAGTTCCAGCGGGCTTGTGTGTCTAAACACAGATCTAAAGATTCTGGACTATACCATCAAGAACATCTTTATGATAGAGGCAGAGGTCTCTTTAAAGGATCATAAAGGAAAGGATTGAATCCCATTGAAAGTTAAGAATGTCTATTCATCAAAAGACACAGAGAAGAAGATGTATAAAACACAGATCCAACAATGGGCTCCTATCCAGAATACAGAACTCCTGAAAATCAGTAAGACAGACCGCCATACTGACAAGATGGGCAAAGATCTGAAAAAGGAATTTCACAAAAGAGGAGATCTGTAAGACCAACTCATATCGGCGCTCAACATCATCAATTATTAGGAAAATGCAAATGGCAGTCAAAACAGGAACCAGTACACGACCCACCAGAATGGCTAAAATTAAAAAGACTTGTGACATCAAGGGCTAGAAAGGATGTGGAGTGACTGCAACGTGCACACCCTGCTGATGCGAGTGTTACTCGCCACAAGCTGGTTGTGCCACAAACTGGTTCACAGTCTCTGCGCAAGTGGCACGTGTATCATATATACTTCTAGGCGTATACTCACAAGAAATGCACACATATGTGTACCAAAGGGCATGTACACGAGTCTGTAACATCCCTAAACTGGAAACACTCCAACGTGCAGGTGGGATGGATGCATGAATTGTGGTCGGTTCTCACGACGTGAATATAAGACAGCGATGAGACCTGCACCACATGGCTGAATCGTGCCAACAGAATGTTGACTTAAAGACACCAGACACAGAATAAAACATATGGTAGGATTCCATTTATATAAACCCCAGAATAGGCAAAATGCGTGTGTGACTTTAGGATTTAAGAGTGTGTTTACCTTCGGGAGGAGGTGGGAATGACCAAGGAAAGCAAGCGAGAGGAGTTGCGGGGGTGGGGGTGGGGGTGTCTGGATGTTGGCTAAGTTCCAGTTCTTGATTTGGGTGGTGATCCCATGGGCAAGTTCACTCTGTGGAAATCCAAGTGGATGAACACGTATGACTTGTGCCTCCTTTTGGGTAAACGTTACACCTCAATGAGGACACACCCACAGAAGTATGTAAGAAGTCGATGACCTGAAAGGACAAGCCCTATATTCTATGAAGCTCAGCTTCTCAAGCAGGGCAAAGGGTGGGGACAGGGCACAGAACAGAGGCGACCCGGCAGGTTTCTCACACTAACTGGCCTCAACAGTTCAGATTACACATATCCGCCTCTTTTATTTTTGTAACTAAGGAGGAGGTACCAGGCTCAAACTTCAAAAAGAAATGGCCAGCCATATTCTGATTACTGAAACCATTTTTCTTTTTCCCAGAGATTTTTGTAGCTAGCTAGGAAGGAAGGAAGGAAGGAAGGAAGGAAGGAAGGAAGGAAGGAAGGAAGGAAGGAAGGGGAGAGAAAGAAGGAAGGAAGGAAGGAAGGAAGGAGGGGAGGGAGGGAAGGAGTGAGGAAGGCAGGCAGGCAGGCAGGCAGGCAGGCAGGAAAAGCCCTCACAAGACAGCAAAGGGAAACGTAAATTTCAAAATAAAATCTCATTTAGTTTTTACCTTGAATACAAAACTCCTCTGCAAGTGCCATATCTAGATCAATGAGAACAAAGTAACAGTAGATCCCCTTATGGAAAACAGACTAAAAGTGGACAGGTGAAGCAGGAATGACATAAAGACAGAGGCAAATGAGCTCAGACACAGTTTGTGCAAGAGACTCGGGTTCGCAGCAACACCCAGGAGCTGAGGGAGCTTCTGAAATAGTAAGAGTGCAGCGTTTGGAGTCATTTGCCACAAGATGACAGGTTGTATTGCTCGCTTAGGGACAACAGCTTATCTTCGGTTTGCAGACTTTCCCCACCTGATTATACCCACCTCATACACCCTGGTAACACAGATGTGGGGGGTGTCTCAAGCCTCATCTGTGGTCGTGATCTGAAGCAGATGTCCACAGAGTGAAAATAAGTTACAGTCTCATGTGCACACCTCTCATCTGAATAATCCTGTGCTTGCTTTGCCTTGATCAGTATCCACCAGCGAGTGCAAATGTTTTTAAACACTAGATCAGGTGCTCACATTCTAGGCATGTTAAAATACATCCTGCAGGGCCCCACCCCAGAGTCTGACTGAGTTGGGGGTAGGGAGGGAGCACATGGGAATATGTACTTCCGACTCGTTCCCCGCTGACGCCGTGGCCCTTTAACTCTTAACTCGCGAACCACTGTACGACGGGTGCATTTCGATCGCCCGTATTTTCCCTTTCTCAGCAGCACGTATCTTGATGTGATAGCATGGGCATGCGAAACCCTGGGGTTTTCAAAGACCAAACGTTTGGTCAGAATGGAAATAATTAGCCTTGAGAATAAAGAGTAAGTTGCATAGTCCATTAACTTACAAATCATTCCTCCAGGTTTTACAAAATAGCCATGCCCGTTTTCGCCATAAGGTCCAGATTGGGTGAAAAGGAAAGTTACTGACGAGGCTTGGAAACATCAAAGGGAGAGCAATATATACAGCATACACCAGTTCTCTGGAGCTCTTTGCTTCCTGTGTGACTTTCATCAGTTCCATTTCCCTGGGAGACAGTCAGTAAGTTTTAAAAACTAGATTATAAACTCTTTGAAGGCAGAGATTTTTCTCTGAGTATCTAACAATGCCAGAGTACACCAGACACCCCAGTAAAACACCTGCTAGGCAAAGGGTTTCTCTTTAGCACGTACGGAGCACACCATCTGTCTAACTTCTGTGTCCCCCACTTAAATCTAAGCTGCTTCACTGCTGTATTCTCCATGCCTAACACAGTCCCTGGCCACTGTAGACATTCAATATCTGATGAAAGAAACTGTCAAATAAATTAGCCATTCATTTTCATGTAAGAGAGTTATGTATGGAGACTCTGTATTTTATTCATATTATATTGTTGCTTTATTTTTATTGCAAGAAATAATTAAATCTACAGATTCTGCTTCTGTTAACCAGTTAGCCTTTTAAGAATACACTCGTAAAGTAAGACCACGGGCCCCGATTACGGGGTTCATCTGTGAATGTGTTGGCTGGCATGAGCTTCCAGGTGTGAAATAACAGCACACTTTTATTCGATGACGGTTATAATCAAGACAGCCCTACTTAACGATTGATTAGATTTGGGAACAAAGGTAAAAACAAAACAAAAAAAAACCCAAATGAATAATTCATTGGTAGTTCTTCCTTCTTTAAAGGATACAACCCACAGCATGAAGCAAGGTGGGCACTTTGGTACACTTGGCCTCTAACTCCAAGTAGGCACATGAGGCTCACCTGGGGACTTTCAAAACACACATCCTTGGGCCCTCATCCCAGACATTCTAATTTGATAGAGCTGGGGAGGTGCCTAGGTTGTGTATTTTTGCAGACTCTCCCACCACTGTGGACACTGCTGGAGACCCACTGCTTGAATCAGTTAAATTATTCATATTGTTACGACTTCATCGAAATCCCAACTTCGTACTGTCAAATTAAGAGGGTGAAGCCATTAGAGCAGGGTTTCTCCAGCCAGGGACTCTGGCCACATGCAGATATTGATACAAATGAAGATTCCGTGGCTTCTGTCAGATCTTTGAGAGCTCCAGAAATCTGTGTTTTAACAAATGCCCCCCCCCCCAAAGGATTCCCACGTCCCTAGAGTTTAAGACCTACTGTGTTAGCCTCTTACCTCCTCTTGCTCTAAAATAGGTGGTCTCCTCCTCCTTCTGCAGCCCTGTCCCTGGGCCCTGCTGTTGGTGGGGCTCCTTGAAGCTGACCAACCCTGTGGGCCTCAAACCACCTGGAGGGACACGTATCCATGCACTTCTCCTGAAAATCTCTGAGGTGGCTTTAATTACAAACCAACTCACACCAAGCCGTCGGCTTCACACTTCTACAGGGGAACTGTGTGGCTGAGTTGTTTCATTACCCTGCAGAGTTCACGTTAATTCAATATGCTGCAATTCGGGTTTACCCATGGCAAATTAGATCTCTCCACGGGAGCTGTGTAAGAAGGTAATGAGTGAATAATATGGAACGAAAAGAGAACAGCAACAGATACGTTAGCAAGTGGCAAACACGGTATCTGCTACTTTCCTCACTGAATCAAAAGTGAGTTTAACTGTGAGCTTGGCCAACCTGGAGACACTTACAATTCAGGCAGTGTGCTCCTGGACTCCACACGGGGAGACCGCCAGTTCTGCTTTTTCCATAAACTAAGGGGCATTCCCCCATCCTAAAAATGGCCGAGGCTTTGATTTGTTTGGTCATTCCAGGACATAAATTTTGAAAAGGAAGAGGGCCACACACACACACACACACACACACACACACACACACACACACACACGATACCTCACAAAGGCACCAGGGTAGCTCAACATCTGGGACAGTCTCTGTCTAAACTTCTCACCTCAACCCCACGAAACCATGAACTAAATGCACTGCACCCCGGTTACGGGACATTCCCGGCTGTGGTGAAACTATAGAGAGGATGCTAGATGACCAATCTGCTGGTCACTGCGGGTACCACTTCACCCAGGAGGGGCCACGCCTGCTTGCTGACCCTGCAGAGGGGTGACCCACACAGGCGTCGAAGACCCAAGAGCCAGAGCTGTGAGGGCCAGAAGCTCCCCTGCATCTCTGCACTGTCACCGAGACCGCCGCCTCCCGTGGAACGCATCTGCCACCTCCCATGCTGCCGAAGGCAACGCTGGGAGTCATCGCATCTCCGGGGGTGACCCAGAGGGACGCATTTGAACCAGGCTGGGCCTGCTAAGTAAGGATGATACTCTGAGGAGGGGGAGACCGGCAATTAGTCACCTGTCTAATGGCTATGGCGAGATCTGTGCCAAGGCTGATGTTGGCCCAACACCAAGGGGAGGAGAGGAGACTGGGTTTCCTGTGATTACTTGTACAAGTAACAAATAAATAAACCTCTGGGTGACAGATAATGTGGAGGATATGATGGAGGAGGATTCTTCCTCCCACTCACTGGCACTAGCCAATTCTGTCCAATACTGGGCCCCACAATTTAGGAGGACTTCAAGAGACACGAATTCTAAAGGATCAGGGGAAAAAAGAAGTAGGAATGATTAAGCTGGCAAAGGGGACATCCAGGCGATCGTGGTAAAGAAAACTGTGAGTCTATAACAGGAGATATTTAACAAGTACAAGGGCGCACTAGCACACAGAGCACAGGGAAAGGAGTGGCCAGGCACATGCCGCAGAAGAGGCTTCAGGGGTCCCTGCGGCCACAAGCAGAACAAGTCCGCGAAGCTGAGCTACTTAAACACGGTGAGCTAGTTAACAGGGAGCTAACAAGAAAAGTATGAATATTATCATTTTTAAGGCACAGCAGAGAAGAATGTCACGTTCAGGTCTGGCATCTAAAAAGGACAAAGACAAAACCGGAAACTTGAGAAGCAAAAATATAATTATGGAATGAAACACACACAGGACAGTTATAGGACCCGTGGGAGATATACATTCGTTGAAGACACAGTAATGAGATGACCTCATTAAGGTGGGTGACGGAGAGCCTAAAAAGGAAACCCCAGAAAACGTTTCATCTCAAAAGAATGTTCACAGTTTGCAATACATTTGATAACCTTTTCTTATTCTCACAAACATACAACCACCATCATTCACTAAGCAGACCAGGTACTATTAGGTCACAGATAAGGGACAAGCTTGGTGAGATGGCCTGACCAGCCAAAGGCCATGGGGCTGGTCAGCGGCAGAACTGGACTTGAACCTGGCTGGATCTCAGGATGCAGATTTTTTTCCCCAGCATCTCTCTCTCGACCTGCCTAGAGGTGCAGGGCTGTTACAGAATTTCATAAATTCTTTGTTGTTTTTCAGATGGTCTCTTGTTGGTGTTGGTGTCTACACATTTTATAACCTTAAACTTCAAAAATCTTCATGTTTAGAAAAGACTCAGCTCAGAGAAACCATTTATTCTCTCTTAATTGTGTATTTAAGCCGCAGCAAGAGGAATTTCAGATACGGAGACATAAGACAAGGTTCTGAAGAGGGAGAGGACGTGATAAACCACGAAACTGCTCAGAAAAATCGTGGATTCTCCCTTTTTGGGCTCACCTTCCCTCCGCCCCCCTTCTGAAGCAGCTGGACAAGGTCTCATCCAAGTAGGATGGCTTGAATAGGACAAGGAATGGACTCTGTTCTTTGGGAATTCCTTTTGGTCTTATGATTTAATGGCATTTGGAGAATCTGGGCTTTCCCTACCAATGGGATGAATGAATTAGTTACATCACGGAACAGAGTAACGATAAACTTTGTGTTGGTGAGCGCCGCCCCAAACAATTTGCCATCTGTGGCTTGACAAAAGTCTCGTTTTCCCAATGTGCATGTGACATTTCAGCCACGGGGGTTCTGTTTATCAATCGGTGAGATTAGCTGAATACCACTGTGCTCTGGATAAAATAATCCCCACTCCTGTAAACCGGAAGAAATGGGGCACAGCAGCTTAGCACAGATCACCAGAGTTCTGCCATAAAAGCAAAATGCAATAAAATCTTGAGTGCCCACTGTGTGTTGGACCACAGAGCGGAAAATTATCGATGAAAATGACCCATGACCATGAGGCAGAGCCACCAACGTGTTGAAGAGAAGTTCTGGGTTTGTCATTTTAGAGGCTGCACTTTCAAATTCTGAAGAAGCAGCTCATGAAACTTAGAAAAAGAATATTCTCACCTTAAGAAAAAAGTGTAGATGAGAGGCGATGAATTGTTAGCAAGTACGAGACATTCCAGGCAGAAGATATTTAAGAGAGAATTCTTACAGAGAAAGACGGCAGAAGAATTTCTAAACAAAGAAGTTGTATTTTCCACGTACACAGGACCCCAAAGAGGGCAGAGAACAAAACCGAAACACAGCAGCCCTAACATACGCCGTGGTTCACATACGTACAGTCCAGCATGCTGCAGTAGCCTGAGGCATGCGCTGACGGTCAAGGTAAACCAAACAGAAGCCCTTCCTTACCTCTGCCCTCGGGAAACACAGCGTTTCTGGTCTGAACAGTTAACTCAGTAAGTCAGCCAGAAAGAGCACATTCACGAAGCTGAACTGCACTGATGACCCTGGGCAGGCAAGTATCCGGGACTTTAACTGGCCCTTCCAGAGAACGTCAGACACTCACCAACTCACACTCAGACACTGACTGATTATTTGGATACAAGCTAGTAAAAAGCCCTCCCTGGTTATACTCTGCAGATGAAAATCTTTCACAGAAATGACTCTACTACAAGTCCATGCCATACTGGGCCTTACACACACACCTGTACGTAGACGCACACGGCTCTGTGCATATACTGACACTTCTCTACAATAAAATCTTTGACATATAGGAGGAGTCGGGAATTGAGGATTTAGGTTAGTTCTGAAATGGATCATTAGTGGGGGCCTTGAGTGTTCAGGCAAAAAGTGAGATCTTGAAGGAACAAGTTATTCATACTTTATCACCAAGGTGTGCTGAGCACCCATCACACTCATGGAGGCACACGATATGTGAAGGTGCTTAGGAAGAACATACTGGGTGAGAAATCCTCTAGTACCGGATGGCAGGAGAAAGGCTGTCATCACGTGAGTGCGCTGACTGGCTGCAGAGCTCTGAGAGGGCCTACAGGAATCAAGAGGAAGCGGCAGAACGGCTGGGGAACGAGGGTGGCCATAGAGCCTGGATACTGAATCAGGTCAGGACAGGATGCTACAAAAGAAATGTGTATTTGCAACTACGAGGTTTTTAGCTTTAAATGTGTGCTCGTTTTTAAATTTTTTTAAAAAGTTTGTTTATTGACACAGAGAGAGAGAGAGAGAGAGCAAGCACAGCACACACGAGCTGGCGAGGAGCAGAGAGGGAGAGAGTCAAGCAGGGTCTGCGCTGTCAGTGCAGAGCCCCATGCAGGGCTCCATCTCATGAACCATGACATCATGACCTGAGCTGAGATCAAGAGTTGGACGCTTAACTGACTGAGCCACCCAGGCGCCCCTATACTGTGTGCTCTTAAATCTAGTTCTGACGTCGGCATTACTACTGGTTACACAGTGCTAACTAAAGAGGTCTTTGGTCATCACACAAACCGGCATTGCCTACTGCCCAGGCTAGAACTCGAAGCAAAGGAACGAACTCAGCTGGTAAGAGTGTTTTAAAACTGGAACTATCTTCATCTCTCCTGTGCTCACCACAAACCATTTTTTGAGTGGTTTGAGAGCTGAAAGTCAAACAGCCATCAGGGGAAAAAAATCTCTCTCAATTTCCAAACTTCATGGAGAACACACAGATACTCTAGGAAGTAGCACTTCAGAGCAATTAATAGACTTTTCAAATGCAGAAAGTTATCAGTGTGTATGGCTTCTCTTAATGACATGCAAATATAACAACCCTGGGTAATTACCAACTTACGTTAATGCAGTTCTCATGGGGTGCCACAAAAACCCTGCACCATCGTCAACAGGGAGACTGGAGGACAGAGGGGGGAGGAACACAGCCCAGCCAGAAATACGCAGAGGAACTTAATCACTGTAATTTAGATTTTGTCACCAAGTCCCAGGTACAAGCTCTTTTATGCACTGTCAAGAGATCTCCACATTAATTGCTATTCCTGTCTTCTGAGGACACAAACACTCTAATTTGCAGTGATTTTAGTTTCTCCAGCACTGTGCATTTGGTGGCTAAGTCCCCCTTTCCTCCAGAGAAGGAAGTCTGCTAAAGCTCTGATTATCTAGCTCACTCTGCCAAGATCAACAGACAAGTCACAAAGCAACCCCGCTTACCAGAGTCTAGAAATGAACGTGACTCAACCGATCAGCGGGTGGGAAGCCCTGGGCCCTCCCTGAAAGGGAGTCAAGTTTGACTTCCGACAGAAGAGTTATTTCCAAATGATTTAAATCATTTCTGCATGGTCAGTTTGAAGCAGAAAACTTAGATAATTCCTTTGAGGCCTTCGGGCAGCCCCAGTCGGCACAGATAACGCAAGTCCAGGTGCCTACTTTTCAGAGGGGGTGAGTCGGGGGAGAAACTCTGTAGATCCCCTGGGATTTGTTAGAGGGCACAGCTGACGTCTTGTGTTTAGGCTTCAGAGGCCCAGCGGTTTTCCACCTCACTCCGTGGTGATGCTCTTCTAGGCAAGACCTCTATAATCTTTCTTTTTGCCAACAAATTAGACCAGAGATCTATAACCCCAAATGGAATATCATTCTTAAAAAGATATCCTCCCTTCGGGGCGCCTGGGTGGCTCAGTCAGTTAAGAGTCCAACTCTTGGGTTTCAGCTCAGGTCATGATCCCAAGGTTCGTGGGTTTGAGTCTCACGGTGGACTCTGTGCTGATGGTGTGCAGCCTGCTTGGGATTCTCTCTCTCTTTCTCTCTCTCTCTCCCCGTCTGCCCCTCTCCCCACTCTTTCTCTCTCAAAATAAATAAATAACCTTTAAAAAAATGTTAAAGAAAAAAAAGACATCCTCCTTTTAAAATAAAGAACGGAACGCCAAAAAGACAGAAGTGAAGCTAAACCCAGAAACGACACAGAAACTACTTGGAACTGAAAACCAGTCCGAGTCCGTGCACAGGACTGGCCGAGGAGATGGTGGGGCGTGCCCCAAACAGCGAGCGGCTGCGGTATACCGGTCATGTGATTCTAGGTCCACTTCACGCCATGACGGCATCTGACGTCCAGCTTCTGTCCTGCTTTCCCGAATGCTTCCTTAATGCATCTGAATCGAACACTCTGTGGTCCACACTGTGTGGAAAGGTGACTGGGTGCCTGGTTCCCAAGAACACCCAGACTACTTTCCCAACCCTTTCTGCTTGGGGTCCTGTCGTTTCCAGCCTTGCCAGGTGGTAGTGGCACACAGAAATGAAACTCGTGCAAAGCTTCAGGCCACAGGCCTGCACTGACATTTTCAGAGGCGAAGGTCAGGAAGCTTAGCAGTAACAATACAGACACAACAAAAGAACTGAAGATTTAACTGATGAAGTTAAACACATTCAAATGAAATCAAGGACGTCCTGGGTCATTAAGATTATCTGGGGCTTACTGGCAGATTTTGTGCCTAGATTCCCATTTGAACAGTAAAACTAAATCCAGCTTCTCCGCTCTTTTTCTTCGGGGCATAATAAAAGGAGGCCTGAAGGCAGCAAGGCGCTGTCAGGCGAACTGATCAATGACGGCCGACTACGAAAGGTCAATGGAGAAACCACCGCAGAGATCAATAGGCCCAAAAAGACAGTGTTGGAATATTTCCTCCCTAAAAGGGAGAATCTTGTCATATTTTCGATTTTAGGCTCAAATCCAAAAGAGGAAATGAAAAACGGTATTTATTTTGCCTCTCAGAGATCTCCAAGGATACAGGACAGTGTGTGCTTTCCTGTTCTGAAACGTACACGCGATGTCTAACTTTAGCTACACTTTTCTACTGGACACCGCCCCCCTCAGCCCCCAACACCTCACTGGCAGGAGGCAATTCCTGGAGGAGAGTCCCCCGCCGACACCGGCTGAGTGGCGTTCTCTGACAGGCAGTGGGAAGGATGTGCTAGGCATCGTAAATGATGCCGCGTTCGCCTCGGAAAAGACCCCTTTCTTTTAGAACCCGCTCAATATTTTCTTCTGGTGTCTTCGAAAGACTCTTTCAATCTGCATTCTCTATCACTACCTCAAAGCCAGAATTATAAAATCTTTCTCTAGTTCTGGTGCACAGGAAAATTTTTATAAGATCAAATACAACTCTACAAAGACTAAATCCATAAACTTCTCTCAGTTTAAAAGAATGCATTAGGGTTGCAGGAATAAAGCATTTTGGTGGCAAAAAAAGGGCATATGTAAAAACAGCCGTTGCTGCAAGGAAAACCCCTCCTTTGTACTCTACTGAGCGAAGCAGAGTGGGAAGAGGCTGGAAACCCGATTCGGGAGCGGGCTGGGAAGGCCGCCGGCGGGGAGGGCAGTTACCTTGTGTGGGAAGCAGCGTCATTTATACTGAAAGTGCTGTTCTCCCTTGTCAGAGGGTTTGAGCCAGCCTGGCTCTTGCTGTGGATGTCCAGGCTTAGGGAGGACTCCGTCTTCCGGTCCAGGCCGAGGCCGTCCGTCTCTAAAGTCCGGTCCGCCATGGAGATCACTTCACTGGAACTGTGCCACAGGGGCGCCACCTTCTCCTTGCCGGGCCCTGAGCGAGGGGACGACGTGGCGGCCCCCAGGGAGGCCGTGCTGCCGTGGCTGGGACCGTAGGAGGTGGTGTCGATGCCGCTGTCCGCGGAGGTGCCCTGCAGGTAGTTGTAGCTGTTGAGCTCGGACTCTGTGCGGTCCCCGTCGTACCACTTCTCATCACTGTGGGCACTTGATGCGTTGCTGGAGAGGGTGTTGCTGCTGGAGTGGCTTGAGTAGTGGCTGTCGGACTGCAAGGGAAGCAAGACTGACTTAAGCCTAGGTTCTGCTTCTCGAACACTGGAAATAACGGGAGCACGGCCCCGTGGTGTGTTTCTGGTTATGGGGTTCTCGCGGCACAGAAATTCCAGTGATAACAAACCAAATACAGGAGGGGCGGGGAAGAACCCATTCGGGGTGTTCATGGCAAAGAGTGCTAGACACGGGCTTTTTTAGAATCCGTTTTTCATTTGCCGAGGCTAAATACTATCAATAGTATTGAGATCACTTTAATCAGAAAGTATGCTGGATTCCAAAAGTCCTACCACTCAGAGTGAATGTAAGGCAGAATATGAGGCTTGTCTGTAAAGAGATCGCCTTTTCCTTCCCCCACTGGCATCTGGGTAGGAGCCAGCTTCCTAAGGAGTGCCCGGAGGTACAATTTATGCAGAGGTGCTATGTCGATTCAACGGGCGGGCGGGGTGGGTGGTGGGGAAAGGGGACGATGGTGTTCGGATAGCTGGACGTCTGCATGCAAAAAACGAAGGATCAAATTGGGTCCTTACCGCACAGAGAAATAAACTCGAAAAGATCAAAGGCCTAAATGTAGGAGCTAAAACCACGAGACTCTTAGAAGAAGACATAAGTATACACCTTCATGACCTGTTATGTGACGGTTTCTTGGATATAAACGACATCAAAGGCACGAATAATAAAAATAAAAAAATAATAACAATAATTGGATTTCAACGACACAGAGAGGGAGGGAGACAAAACATAAGAGACCCTTAAATAGTAAGAACAAACCGAGGGTTGAGGTGGGTATGGGGGTGGGGAGAGTGGGGAGCAGGGCACGGGTTGGGATGAGCACTGGGTGTTCTTGTATGGAAACCAATCTGACAATAAAAAAAAAGACACAATTAGATTTCATGAAAACTAAAATTTTGTGCTTTAAGAAACCCAATTAGAAAATGGGCAATGGATTTGAATAGACGTTTCTCCAAAGAAGATACCAAATGGCCAACAAACCTGTAAAAAGATCAAGAATGGGGTGCCTGGGTGGCTCAGTTGGTTAAGCATCCAACCTCGGCTCAGGTCATGATCTCATGGTTCAGGAGTTCCAGCCCCGCGTCAGGCTCTGTGCTGACAGCTCAGAGCCTGGAGCCTGCTTCAGATTCTGTGTCTCCCTATCTCTGCCCTAACCCCACTCCTGCTCTCTCTCTCTCTCTCTCTCCCTCCCTCAAAAATAAACAAATATTAAAAAAAAAAAAGCAGCTCAATATCATTAGTTCCTGGAGAAATGCAAATCAACACCACAGTGAGATAACACTTCGCACCCGAGGAGGCTCTGACCGAAAAGGCAGCCGGCGGTGAGGGCTGGTGCGGTTGGTGGGGATGGAGAATGGGGCAGCTGCTGGGGGAAACGATCACAGCTCCGTCCTTAGTATCTACTCACGAGAGAGGCAAACATGTCATAAAAACCTTCTAAGTGAATATTTACAGCAGCATTGTTCGTAATAGCCAAAATACGGAAGCAACCCGCATGTCTGTCACCTGGTGGATAAAAAAATGCGGTATATCCATACGATGGGATATTATCATCACAGAAAGACATGAAGTATGAACACATGCCAGAACACAGACAGGGCCTCAACGAACCAGACACGAAAGGTCAAATGTTGTAGGATTCCATCCACGTGAGCTGCCCGGAACAGCCACATCATCAGAGACGAGCGGCTCGGTGGATGAGCGGCTGCTGATGGCTGGGAGGGAATGGAAGAACCTGGGTGACGGCCTGGGGACACGGGATTTCTTTCTGGGCAATGAAAGTGTCTGCAGCTAGGCTATGGTGGTGGTTGCACAGCTCTGTGAAGATACCAAAAAACCACTAAATTCTATACTTTAGTTTTTCTTTAATGTTTATTTACTTTAAGAGAGAGAGAGAGAGAGAGAGAAGGAGGGGGAGGAGGAAGTGAGAGAGAGAATCTCTGGCAGGCTCCATGCGGTGAGCACAGAGCCCCATGTGGGACTCAATCTCACAAACTGTGAGGTCATGACCTGAGCCAAAATCAAGAGTCAGACACTTAACCAACTGAGCCACTCAAGGGCCCCTAAATTGTATACTTTACACAGTGGCTTAGTTGCTTAGAACGTTCTATAATTTACCAAAGAAATAAGATTTCAAAAGATATCTGAATAAAATAATATTTTAAATTAGACGGGAGACAGGAAGTCAGGATGCCTGGTGGAGATCAAGTGAAGAGAGGAGAAGAGAAACTACCTCGAGAGTGTGTGTGCGTGTGTGGTGTGTGTGTGTGTGTGTAGACACGCATGTGCATGTGCATAATGGCTGAGGAAGGCGACATGCTTGTCACCAGCTATGGGAAGAAGCAGGAGGAGGACACGCAAATTTCACCTTAGAGGGAAAGATCCTTTCTTAAACAAGAACCAATCAATCCGTTACGGTACTGGTGCCATTCCAGTTTTTTGCAACAACACCTTTTATGTTACAAGGACTTCATTAATTTATTTTTAATGTTTATTTATTTTTGAGAGAGAGAGAGAGAGAATGCGAGAGAGTGTGAGGGAGGAGCAGAGAGAAGGGAAGAGAGAGAATCCCAAACAGGCTCTATGCTGTCAGCACAGAGCCCGACATGGGGCTCGATCCCACGAACTGTGAGATCACGACCTGAGCTCAAATCAAGAGTAGGGATACTCAACCGACTAAGCCACCTGGGTGCCCCGGCCTTCATTTATTTTTCATGTTTGCAAGGCAGACCTTCCGTAGCTCTGGATCTGTGCTGTGGGATTTGGTGGCCCCTCACCACACGTGGCAACGGAGTACTTTCGATGTGGCTAGTCCAAACTGAGATGTGCTGGGAGGGCAAAATACAGAACGGATTTCTATAGGAATGTAACACAAACCACACTGGTAATGGTAAACTTCGTAGTAGCTAATTAAAAAGTAAAAAGAAATAGGTGAAATTAATTTTAAGAATACATTTAGTCTAACCTAATCCATTCAAAATATTAGTGTACCATGTCATCAATATAAAGGTGTTAGGGAAGGAAAGGAAATGGACAGGCCGGATAATTTATCACGTATGACATGTTGTGATGATAACATCACGTTTCTTCAGCAAATCTCTCACCACAGCCCCGTGCAGGGCACTTGCCCATGCAAGGGCGTGCGCGCTCTGTTTCTTTAGCTTAGTATTCATTTTACTAGAGCAAAACCTACATGAGCAAAACCTCTTCTTAATTCCACCCGTAAGTAATAAGAAATTACGTAGAACTACGGTAAAACAAAGATGCGTGTAAGCACGCAGGGCAAGAGAAGCAGGATGGGCAGCTGTCAGGAAGCTCTGTATCCCCTCGACTGATGCGCCAACCAGATCTCACGCTTGCAATTGCAGAAGCAAATAAAATTCGCTTTTATTTCTTTTGAATTTTTTAAAATGATTATTCATTTTTGAGAGAGAAAGAGAGCACACAAGCAGGGAGGAACAGAGAAAGAGGGGGACGGAGGATCCGAAGCAGGCTCTGTGCGGACAGCATGGGGGGCTTGAACTCGAGAACCTTGAGATCGTGACCTGAGCTGAAGGCGGATGCTTCACCAGCTGAACCACCCATGCCCCGCGATGAAATCCACTTTTAGCACACTCTGTTCCCAACATTTCAGGACTGCGTGTGTTTGCATCACGTGGACTTCCATCCAGGCCGGTGGGGTGGCAGGTGCATACCAAAGAGGAAGCTGAGTTTATCTCAAAGCAACCCGAGGGCCACCGGCAACCGAAATTCCGGAGCCATGACAGCAAACCCCCACCATCCGCCGGGACGCCGTCATCTCTGCCCAGGTGGAAGAAACATCAAAGCACGCTGTGCAAACAGCCACTTTCGCATTGCACGAAAGGCACATTGCTAGCGATCGCATCGTTTTTATTACTTTCCAGTTAACTTACATGTCCTTGTTTGTTTGGAGACAAATGGACCACCGGATCCTGCCGCATTAATCTGCCACTGGGGCTCTCTCGGAACGCCGGCAGTACCTTTGATACTGCGGGGAGATGGCACGTCGGCTCTGGAATACAGCACAGGACGTTACGGTGCGGGCCCCGAACAGGCACAGGCACATGTTCACAAATGAGAACGGCTTGCCATTGCATCTCCCAGGTCACTGACCAGCAAACTCTGAATTTCAGCGGTAAGCTTGTCGAGAGTTTACACGATAGACAGCATGTCAGAAACTAAGTGGCTGATGGGTAAAGCTTGCAGCTGGTGACAGGGTGTCACATCATACACATTAGCATAGCCAAGGACCACCAAACCAAAGGCCATGAACAACGCGGCAAAGTGAGGAATCAACTTTTGGTTCTGGGGGAAAGTCGAGAATATATGGATTAAATTTATGAAATTCATTCATTGCCAAGTGTGGCTAACCTAGCTTGGTCTTCATTACCTAGACAGGCACGGATGCAATCACGTGTTACTTACCATGACACTTTGGAAATATTTTACCTGTATATTCATGCTGCTCGAGGACAAAAGAATTGAAATCCTGAGGTCCTCTATAACTGTAAGCTAAGCACAACAGAGAAGACACACAGCAACTAGTTTACTTAAGACAATTGCTTCCTTTCGGACTCCGAGCTGGCGTTCAAGATGGGGTTCCAAAGGGTAATTGGTTTAGCTTCTTTAACACACCGGTAGCTAACAGCAACGGTTCTGGACTTTGGCGACACCATTCCTAAACGTAAAGGACTGGGCCACATACTCTTTGACCCTGACTCTCAACCGTTTCCAAAAGCAGAGGCGGGAAAATGCAATCTCCTGAGAGCATGCGCCGGTCTCTGGCGGGGTACCGGTTTGCAACACGATGATGCACAAAGACAGGGAGGCCTGCCAGCAGATGAGGACCTCCTGGGTGCTTTCGATCGGACCTGAAAGTCATCACGGAATTTTGTTCTTCCAAACTGAGCGTGCAAAGGTCAGCCCTGAGCGTGCGGAGTAATGAGAACGGGGCAATTATTTCTCTTGATTTCTCCCTAGTGTGGGTTATGCCAACCAAGCCCCAGATTCCATCTGATGTGCCAATTAGAGAAAGCTCGGTTATTCCCCTGGAATGGTGGAATATAAAAATTACGGAAAAAATATTTTAACATTTTCTTTGAAGCCTTTGGTAATAGATGGCGAAAGGCCACCGGGTGGTGAATAGGCTTCTCTGGCAGGTTCTGGGCTATCGTACTAAAGTCATATCTTACTAAAAGGATGAGGCGATGTGTTAAAAGGATTCATTAGATTCATTGACATTAGTTTCAGAGTCTTATCTATTAAGAGTGGGATGCCACCACACGAAAGTAGATGCGAGGAAGAAAAGACCAGAGGGAGGTTTCTGTGAGAGAACGAATACGGGTCTAGGACGATCCTTATAATTACCCTTTCCAGTCCCGAGATACCTTTTCATTCCCCATACGACTTCACACGAGTGGGAAGCGTGGCACTGAACGCTGCACTAAGGGCTTGCTGGCAGCTTCGTTCAGAGCCTGCACTAAGAGCCAAAAAAAGCTGCTCCAGTCATGTTGAAGAAGGGATGCTTTTCACATGTGTCGTTACCATCTCGACAGTATCAAAACATATGGGATTAAAAACGCTCCGTCAAGAGCGAGCAGCAGATCGGAAAATGCTCAGGTTTTCTGTGCTGGGGGTGGGTGCCCCGAGAGTGGGTAATGACAGATGGCTTCGGTAACAAGGCACCTCTCACCGAAGTTACTGGAACAAAGCAGATCTCGGAACCTGAGAATTACATTTCTCTTCCTCAATCCCTGTCTTAGCTAAATACGTCTCCACTCCTTTCTATGCTGCCGGCTTAGTACGTTTACGGGGAAGAGTCATTAAAACAGAACAAATGATGCATTTGCAAAGAAGATAAAAAGATGGGTCTTGGCCTTAAAAGTTTACCCTTTCCAGCCCTGAAATTTCTTTCTTTTTACCCCACACTGATGGTAATGCTGCTAGAGATAAGATAAAGTGGGGGGAAAACCCACCCAACTTCTAGATTCAAGTCCCTGATGTATCAATTGTATTGACGCTAACTCCCTGGTGCTGCTGTTTTGAAACTCAGTCTTATTTCACTGCAAAATTTTATTGTAGCAACTAGTGTTATGGTGTCACTGTAGAACAACTGCATATAGAGAGAAAGGGCTGTGCCAGAAATCCAAATGAAGGCTCGCGAATGCAAATCTTTCCCATCCAGCTGTTTTATGCCGCTAAGACTTGTCCTCAGCTGACAGCTTAATAGCAGAGACGGGGTGGGGGGGAAGAGCGCAGGAGGGAGGAGAGAGATTCTAACCAAGCTACCCATGTGACTGAACAATTGCATCTCTTTCCCACTTTGTACGTTTTTTTTGTTTTTTTAAACTTGATATCAAGAATACCAACGACGTCTCTAAGGGCACTTATACTTGGCAAAAACAAACAAACAAACAAACAAGGGTCGAGGGAGATACTTAGGACACATGTGGTTTGGCAGCCTGGCATGTTAATCTCGGTGCTGAAAGTAATTCCTATGTCCTTTCTATTTCTAAACCGGGGGTCATTTAGAATTCCCTGACTTCCCTCGCAGGTCTTATTTGTTGCCCGCACTTACACGTAATCGAACTGATGCTTAGCTCTCAATCACATTTATTAACCAAGGCTGTCTTCTACAATAGAATGCTTTGAAGACATCATTAAGAGGTGGCCAGAGTCGCCCTGGTGTGATAGCAACTTGGTTCTTGGAGGAGTTAGTTACTTACCCATCTGGTCAGCGATGCTATCCTCACTTCTTTGCCAGCTCGGTGTGGATTTCCCGCTGCCACCAATATCTGACTGGGTGTTTTGCCTGTCGATGGAGGCTGGGGATCTGCGGCTTACTCCAAACCTGTGGCAATTCCCCCAAACAAAGGCAAAGATGACATCAGGGACCTCAGCCGCTGGGGGAAGACAGTCCTGGGTGTAATGAACTGAACGCTAATGACAGGCACTACCAGTATTGCTTACGTGTCGGCATTTGTACACTCAGGCTTCTGCACGTGTACTCAGGTGCCGGAACTGTGTGTGTTGAGGTCAACACACATCACTCTGTTTAAGAAAATTATGTATGCTCGGTATATACAGTGTAAACAAGGGCAGGAGATGTTAGCGTTGAGCTAACCTAAGAAATACAGAGTAAGAAACCAGAATTTTCTAGCCCACGTGTAGCCAAGCTTGGACTGTCGTTCATAGGCAAGGGAAAGCCTTCCCCACCCTAATGTCCCACGGACATCTTCTTAGTAGAGTATGTCGGGGGTTTCTCTGAACTCGGTGAGCCCCTAAGCACTAAGTCACTCATTCTCAGAACAGGTGTTTTCTGAGTATTTGCTCTAAGGTCTGAAAGACAAAGACTGTTATCATTTACATGACAGAGTGACCACGTTGGAAATGTATACATTTTAAGTTGCCTTTTGGGAAGGGCAATTTGGGAGTAGGTACACTGGCATACATAAAGGCAAATGTCTATTTCTGGAAAGAACAGTTAGCTATTTAATGAGCCAGTTTTATTTCACCCTGTGTAGAATAATAACATGTGCTTAATGAAAGCATATGCCTTGATTAGCAATATCGGCAAAGTAAATACTGACTGAGCCCAGGGAAAAGGGCTGAGGGCGTAAAGTTCACGGACTTGCGTGGACATTTATAAATGTGTGTGTGGTTAGTGGACATTTATAAATGTGTGTGTGGTTACTAACGAGCTTATGAGTGATCAATATGTTAGAAGATTAACAGCCTGGAATGACCGACGCTTACGACAGGTGTCTTATTCGCCACAGGCTGATAAACGCATGGGGAGAACCAGCATGTTACACACTGTAAGGAGAAAGGGACGAGGAGGGAGGCCTGGACCTGAGTTCCAGCCCCCCACCCAAGGTCTCGATTTCTTTCTTAAAAAAATGTTAAATGGCAGTTCCACTATATGGATCTAGGGAGAAGAAGCTATAAAAAAGTATTTGCAAAACAGAGAAGGCTGTAGTGTTACGCCTACTATAACGTCCCCCCAGTTACTTGTGCACAATAACCATTCTTTACAAACGCGATCATACGCCTTGCTAAACAAAGTTACCTCCACTGTGATAAACGAGAAACTTGATTTATGAAAATTTCAGCAAAAGGTGCTCATTTAAGGAAAAAAATGGGGGGGGGTGTTTCCTACAAAGACTATGTGTGGATTTCAGTTCTGCATTTCCTATAAGTTGATCACATATTTGGAAGAAAATGGCTAAAACTGTTTGGATCTTTGTATGTATTTATTACTTGATGCAATAATAAATTTTTATTAACAATAACAGCAAAGGGTGGGGAGGGTGAGTCACTAATTATGAACTCTGCCATCTCCTCCCTAAGGGTTCTTGATAAGCTCATATCTTCCAACTGGCCCTATGATTTTACTCTAAATTTGCAATAAATGAAGACTTGTCCGAAAAAGCACAGAGATAAAAGTTAGACATGGATTCTAATCTTGCTTTTTGTTTTTGATAGCAGTGGAAACTAAAGACAACTCTTAAAACTTCTGGATTTAAAGTCAAATGCTTTTCTGGCCGTCTGGGTTTGTTTGTTTGTTTATTTATTTATTTATTTATTTATTTATTTATTTATTTATTTATTTATTTATTTATCTGTCTATCTATCTATCTATCTATCTATCTATCTATCTATCTATCTATCTATCCGTCCATCCATCCATCCATCTATATGTTTGTTTTTGAGACAGACAGAGAGAGAGAGCATAAGCAGGAGAGGGCCAGAAAGAAAGAGGGACACAGAATCAGAAGCAGTTTCCAGGCTCTGAGCCCGACACGGTGCTGGAACTCACGAACCGCGAGATCATGACCTGAGCCGAAGTTGGAAGCTTGACCGACTGAGCCACCCAGGTGCCCTTATTTTACTTTTTTAATCTGGCTGTTTGGTTTTAAATGAATGATAAAGTAAAGCTATCCTCCAATCCTGCCTTGAAAAGCACGGATCATCTGGGGGATAGAGGAGTCACGTCCAGTGACTTGAACTCTACTGCACGAGCTGGTCCACGGCTCTCCGGACCAGGCTCACAGCCTGTCCTCGTCATGGGCTGGAAACTTCTTCTCTGCAACTTTTACTGGTCTCAGTTACCTTCGTGGACAAGCCTCTGCCCTCATGTGCTGGAAGAAAGCTGTGGTGGCCTGCTTATCTCTGTGTCCTCACCTTCAGGCTGTACACCCTCAGTTACGCTTCCCACCACCATCTCCAAGCTCTTCATCCCTCCCTCTGGCCACGGTCGGCCTCGGCCTCGTCAACCTTCCTCAAAGTGTGTGGCCTGAGGCTACATCTCCAAGCATGGGAGAACAGACCCTCTGTCTTTTCAACGGTCGGTGTCGTTTCCTGCCTATCTCTTTTTCCATCCCCAACTTGTGCAGGTGCCTTTCTCCCTCACATTTAAGCGGAGTGGGCATTTTAGTCACCCTGTTACACACTTTACCTCTCATCTGATCTGGGTGGTCTCGATATCCCCACACCAAGGGCTGGGCAGGCACGTCCCCCCCACAGGCGGACCCTGGCCCCACTGACGTGGAGGGAAGACAACGAGCAAGCAGATTACACTTGCGCACAACCACTGTGTCCTGATCTGATCGCTGCTGTTATCCACTCTCCTGAGCTTCTTAAAGTTTAGTATTAACGAGTTTGCAGCAGACAACACACACTCTTGTCTCGCTGTCGACTCGTGCATACCTATTTTTACTGGGCTAAGTTGTAGACTAGATGTAATCATCTTTCTCTTGATAAGAGTGACTCTGGGATCCAGCCTGGCCCACGGGCAATGCACGTGAACCCGACAATGAATGATCTCTTACGTCACCGATACAGGCAAAAGCTGCCTGGCACCCAGACTAAAGCATCGTATCACTACTTTCTTGTCAAAGATCAGCTCGGGTAAAAAAGAAGTTACACGGTATGGGAAATGTCACTGGGTGATAAACAAGGGAGACAAGGGAAAAGCCCTCAACACCAACCACGGTCAGGTCCGTGTCACACAGCAGGTTGAAGAATTACCACCTCACTGAAAACACTGTGCGGGGTGAACACTGGAACCATGTTTCTGACACTAATATTCACCAAAACACTAAGGTTTCAACTTACATTTTTGGTGTATATTTAAAGCGTATCACAGTCACAAGAAAACAGTGCTTCTGTTGTTGTTAGCTCATTTACATTTCATTGCTGTACTAACGCTAATGTTGCAGTGGATTTGTATTTTTGAAGTAAAAGCAGGCCATTTAAGTTCTACTAATTAAAATAAGAAACAATCGGTTAGGACTTGAGGTGTGGTATGACAATAATACTTAACTCATAAAACCTTTTGCAGGAACTCATGAATAAGAGATATGTATATTTTTTCTAACTGTCACTGAAGTAATTAAAAGAAGGCATGTGCATTTTAGACATGCTACCCGGGGACCCTGGGGGGACCCTGCGATGCAGAAGGGGGGGGAGTCTATTTTACAGTGGTTTTATTACCTACTTTCTGCTAACATAAATATTTAGCAACAACAAAAAAAAATCATACTTAATAGCTGTAAAAACCAACAAAATGCTATAGGATTAAAAGAAAAAAAACCAACCATCATGAAGGTATTCTTAGTAAGCCTGACTATTTTGTAACATGGTAAAATCTCAAGAAAGTAACCAAATCATGTGTGCATTTGTTAAAAATATATTTGGGGGGAAACTCAGAATAGAAACATGGGCTTTTATAAATGCCTCACATTTGATTTTCAAATGGTTTCGAGTTTTCCACCAACCTCCCCAGAGAGCTACCCCCCAGCAGGAAGTCTTCGCTGGTTCTTCGACTCTTCCTCTGGGCAAAGGTGGCACCTGTGCACCGCGTAACATTTTGCTAATTAATTCCCAGCTTCAGACATTCTGGTTGGTTGGGTGTTTTTGTTTGTTTGTTTGTTTGTTTTTTCCTTCTTTCTTTTTAGTAGCCTCTAAAATGATAGACATTTACCCTTTTGCTTCTTAGGTCTTGTCAGAGGCAAATAGTTACTTCTGGGTGTTTCGTGTTTTCAAAAAAGATGAAAAACTACCCCCACCCACAGGCTGAAATCCCAGGAGCCTTTGAAGGGTGAGAAAACGAATTTTAAGCTTCGGGTAGGATGATGGCTCCCCTACTCTAGCAGCCACGCAAACTCCGGCCGGAGCAAGCAGCGTGCTCCTGAGTGTGCCTCGGGCCGTGCCCCAATCTGTGCCGTGGACCAGGACCACACACGTGACTGCGGGAAGTGATGCAGCCTGAGGTCTCTGCCACAGGGCCCTGGAGGCTAGAGAAGGATGAAGGAACCACTTCCCAAGAAGGGGTCTGAAGCGGTCATTGAACAGTTTCTGTCTGGAATATTGACCGTATTCCCCCTTTTGCTCCTTTGCAGATCGGTCAAGGCACGTCTGCGTCACAGGTGGGAGCCCGCGAGGTCGGCGGGAGCCGCGGGCGGCGCGGCGGCGGCACACCTACCCTTCGGGCATGGACTTCTGCCGGTACGTGCCTCCACCAGAGCCGGTCTCGCTGGACGAAGACAGGTTGCTAGGGGAGTTCCGGCACTGCTGGGACCTCGCGAGGGCCATGGAGGAGACCGTCACGTAGATGTCCGAGCCAGGAGACAGCCTGCGAGCGCAAACCGAAAACAGGCAGTCAGTCCAAGGGGAGGACCCGAGGCAGCGCCCCACGGATGCCATCCTGTGAACGCGGCAGAGAAAGCGACTTCGTGCAGATAGTGAAAATGAAGCCAGCTGGAAGCCTACAAAAGAAAACTTCCTCATAAAACCACTCCCTAAGGGAACAGCTGGGAAATGGCTTTGAAGGGGGGGGGCGGGGTGGGATGGGGGGACATCAAAAAATAATGGGGGAAAAACAACATGGATGTTTCCAAAAGCTGCCAAAATGCACTGAGCTGAATTGCATGGCAGTGCAGAGGATAATTGAACCCCAGTGACATTAACGTAGCAATTCATTCCGATTTTTCACACTGGATCTCCCAGAGTCTAGGACCACGCCGAGACTCGTGCCTTCTCTGTGTCTTTGTTTCCTAGTTTTATTACTCGAAGTCTGGAATGAATATTCAGATTTTGCTATTTAGTATTTGTAAATGTGGCCGATGGTAGTAGCATCCCCATATAAAAACCTCCAAGAAAAAAAATGCCTACGATGTCAGTTATTGAGTTTGATTGGAATTAGTGAACTTCTGTAACATCCCAGCAGCGGTGTGCTCCCCAGAGTCTCACCCTGCTGACTGGCTCTGGGGACAGAAACCAGAGCTCTGTCGTCAGGACAGACACAGACTTTGCCCTCTACCTCCTCTGTTCTAGAAGACAAGAGGGCAACCCTGGGGACATCTGTAAGTGACGCTGGCAACTGTGACTGGGGGTAAACTACATCGTCCTACTAATATTTTGGTTCAGAGAGAACGCGGGCACAAATCCCTCGACTCCCGTGGCCGGGCGCGTCACTTCTGTGCGAGAGCGGAGTAAGTGGAATCTAAGGCACTCGTTCAGTAAGCCAGGTCTCTTGGCTGTAAATCCACTGCTCAGTGCTCAAAACCTGTCCCCAGAGCAGGCTGGGTTTTCTTTTCTTACTAGGACAGCTTGCAGTGGGTCTGCACGGTCAATGCTTTCGCACGAAAAGGTATCACGCTAAAGTTCTGTAGCCTGGGGACAGAACCCGATCCACTGAAACCCAGTGTTTTCCAACAGTGAACCCTGCTCCTGGAGCAGGGCGGGACAGGGTTTCAGGTTCAAGAAGCTGACAGAGGGGTTAACAGGATCCCAACGAGAAGCTCTTCCAACAGAAAAAGGATAAGGACAGATGCTGAAATTATAACTCCCGAATCCGTCTATACCCAAGAGGCGGGTCTGACTGGAGAATCCAGATCTCTCTTCTCCATGATGAACCCAGACTCTCCAGCTGTGTTCTAGACATCTCTACCGCACGCCCTCATTAGCAGCTCAAATTAAACCTCGTGGAACCTAACAGGGGTTTCTATTCCCCCGTCCACTCCTCAAACCTGTTCCTTCTGTATTTGTTATCTCAAGCTAAACACCTGGAAACCATCTCCCCCCTCCCTTTCCTCATCTGCCATGTCAACTGACCTAATTAAGTTCAACTTTTAATGAGTATAAACTGTGTGCCAGGCACCCTGGGTGCTGGTCTTGACAACACACAAAGAAGGTAACTGGTCTCCCACCTGCTGACTGTCCCCCAGACTCCCTCATCTCTATGGCCTGGATCCGCACACCTGTGCTCTAACTGGTCTTCCATGCCTAGGCTTTACCGCCTCCCAAGTCATCCGACACGCTTCTCCATCGCTTCCCTTTGCCTACAGAATAGAGGACCGAACCTCTGGCCCCCTCCTCCAGCCTTGGACCATCCTGTCCAAGCCCCTACCGTCTCCATGCCCTTTGCCTGTCTCCCTGCACCCTACACTCTGGACGCATTCGGTGTGCCCTATTCTCAAACTCAGCTACCAAATGCGTACCTTTGCTCATCCTGTCCTCTCTGCCTCTCTTCCCCCTTTCTTACATAAAATACTTTTTCTCTGAGGCATAATTCCAGCATCCTATCCTGAATTCATAGATTAATCAGAACCTCCTTGAGTCCCACACGGTCTTGTCTTTGCACCACTATATAGCACAACCTTTAGCACAGTTTTATGTGTGTCTATCAACTAGACTGGCTTTTTAAGGCGCAGGACTGAAACTCATTTATCTTTACAGCTCTGGTTGCTTAAAACATGTTTGCTGAATGAAGGAGAATCTCTATCAGCAGTGCGGAAAATGAAGAACGGTAGGCGGGTTCGGAATAAGGGCCCACAGTGGGGCACCTGGGTGGCGCAATTGGTTAAGCGTCTGGCTCTTGATTTCGGCTCAGGTCGAACTGGTTGTGAGTTTGAGCCCCACACTGTCAGTGCAGAGCCTGCTTGGGATTCTTCCTCTCCCTCTCTCTCTGCCCCTCTCCTGCTCACTCAAGATCTTGTCTCTTTCAAAATAAAGAAGAGGGAGGAGGGGAGGAGGAGGAGGAGGAGGAGGAGGAGGAGGAGGAGGAGGAGGAGGAGGAGGAGGAGGAGGAGGAGGAGGGGGAGGGGGAGGGGGAAGGGGAGGAGGAGGGGGAGGGGGAGGAAAAGAAGACAGAAGAATGGCTGACAGTGATGTCAGCTGCCTAAGCTGGGGGCTTCCGCTAATGGTGGATCTGTATCAATTGAAAAACAGTCGGTCGCTAATCATAAAGTGCCAAAATTTGTGAATATTATACTAAAAGCAATTAGAACAGATTCAAAGTTAATATTCTTCCCTCAACGTGAGAAAACGGGATGCTGGGATTACAACCAGATACCCCCGAGGGTATCATCAATCTGACGGATAAAGGCAAGAGAACTTCCTGATAAAGCTCCTCTAGGCAGTGTCACGAATGGTGCAAATAAGGACACGGAGGATGCTAAGGCCCTTGGAGGAATGGGATGAGAAGCTCGGAATAGAGGCGGAGTTCCCAGCTCCTCCCGTTACTCTGTTATTGCTACACAGACTCAGAAAAATACCAGCCACACAGTGGTGCTCTCATGAGGACACAGGCTCAGGAGAAGGGGTATGTGCGGGGCGGCCACGGTGGGGTCAGGGACCAGTGGGGTCTAGGGACACCAGCTCATCCCTACTTTGGGTAACGTGTTTTGATAAGAGAGAGATCAAGACACTTCCCTAGGTACCATAAAATCCATGTCTCTACTCTTTTCCACTCAGACATCTCCCAAATTTCTGTTTATTCTGAAATAATTGGAAGGGGGCTGGAGTGGAGGAGGAATAGGAGAAATAAATCACAAAGAAGACAAGGTAGGGATTAAGGAGCAGCGTGGATCCAAATGTAACAAGATACCACACTCCTGTCTCCCTTAAGAATTTGGCTTTTACAGGCACAGACTACAGAGAAACTTCAACTACAGCTTCATTTGTAGGTGCTTTGATTTTCCTACTGTGAAGAGGAGGAGGTGTTCCAGAAAGATGAAAATGAAGTACAACCATGTTAACGTGGTCGGGGCCAGCTTAACCACTGGGGGCCCGATGACATTCTCTCTTCAGGGTAAACAAGTGATGCCGAGGAACTAACTCTCCGGTGAATGTTAAAATGTTTCTGTTTCTGTGAGGAAGTGACCACTGATTCCACAGGAAAAGTCAAGATGTAACTTTTACAATTGTGTTTAGAGGCTGATTTCCTGACCCTGCTCTCCAAAAGGAACATTAATTTAAAATATCTCATGCTAGTTCTCAGCCTTAGCTCTTTTATAGTTGGCAAACGTATCAGAAAATTCTACTTGGTTACTGGAGTTATCCCAAAGTGAAAAAACAGCATTTCTAGGAGGCCAGCATTCGCTCCCATCCTTCTTCTGCATTCATACAACTCAACGGTGGCTTTGTTTTCTGTTCACCCACACAGAACACACAAACAGAAACGGATAGAAGGCCACCCAAATCTTTTTACCACTCTAGATGTGTGCATGGTGGGCAACAGAATTTTCAGAATTAGCTCTTATACTGATGACTTACTTTCTTTCCAAATACTCTGAAGCTGATACTATCACACAAATATTATTCAAGAACAGACCTCGCTCGGGGAGTAAGAGGTCCCGCCTGCCTGGCAGGGGCGGTCCCCTTCTGCCAGGGAGACCCCATGGCTGGTCATTACTCAAGGTGGGCTATGTGGCATCCTGCACTTTGATAAGGGGTACCCCCCCAAACTGGCTCACATAGGAAGCTAGCATGCTAACTTCTCAAATCTCCACTCCCCACCCCCCACTCTATTTTAAGGGTTGCTGAGGCCAGTGAGACTTAGTGCAAGATCACGACGCTTTTCTTCTCTGTCAAGGTAAACTGAGATTTTTCTACTTTCTCCTAGTCTTTTTTTTTTTTTTAATATTTATTTCTGAGAGAGACAGAGCATGAGCAGAGGAGGGGCAGAGAGACAGGGAGACACAGAACCCGAAGCAGGCTCCAGGCTCTGAGCTGTCAGCACAGAGCCCGACGCGGGGCTTGAATTCACAAACCGTGAGATCATGACCTGAGCCGAAGTCGGACGCTTAACCGACTGAGCCACCCAGGCGCCCCTACTTTCTCCTAGTCTTAACGAGCACCCCCCACCTACGTGCCCCCCAACCCCGGCATCTGGATGTTAATGCCCAAGTAAGTTTGGAGGACTAATATTAACACATCGTTCAACTGCTGTGAGATTTTTTCAGTTCTGTGGAATGTAAGAATTTTCAAGAATGTTCTGGTCACTGTGAGAAAGGAAGTATCTAAACCTTTCAGTGTTAATTTTGGTAGATTCTTTTCCCTACATTTTTGTAAATTTAGCCAAGAAATAACTAACTGTTTTTAAAGTAACTGATATTAAGTGTTTTCTGGAACTCCCTCTTACTTCCCTCTGCAGAAACCAAACACCCAGGCTTTTTGACTGCAGGACAAAAATGCAGCAGTTGAAAAAGTCACAATCATCAGGCTGACAGACAATACCTCCAGAGTCTGCATGACTCCACTTGATGCCAGCTTTTCGTTTATATGCATTTCACTGCAATGAAAACAAAGAGTTGGACAGGATGGACATTTAGGAGGAGACGGTCCAAGATCAGAATCCGTTCTTCATTTTTTCCAGAAGCGTTCTTACACCAGGAGAAAAGGGAGAAGAGATTCACCCTTGAAATCTAGATTTCTCATAAAGTAACTTTTGCACATCCTTCCCATAAGTCAACTCACAGGGCCACACATACAGTGTTACCATCAATAGATTCTCATTAAATCAATCTCTTCAGATTGTGACTGATTAAAATGTATTAAGTTATGGATAAAGAATTCTCAGTATCCAAGTAGCTGATGACAAAACTTTTTCCCGAGTATAGTTCTGTATAGGTTTCATTATGTCCTGCTTCATACTCCTTAGTGACAGCACTGCCTAACGTGTCCAAGGAGACAAGGCCCTCTGTAACCCGAGTGCAAACAGTGGAATGATGGGAGAAACAAGAGACAGGGTTTCAAATAGCAGCAATGACTGACAAATTAGATACTTGAGTCTGTAATTAAGCACAGCATTTTACCACAACTTAGCAATTAAAATGCTGTTCACCCAGGGAACAGGACCAAGTTAAAATCTGTCTTCGGCAATGTAGATCAACCAGGATTCTTCCAGAATTATGTAAAAAAAAAAAAAAATTCTCTAAAATGACTCGAGGTAATGTAATTTGGGTGCTATCCCCAGACTGGAGTTTGAACAAGCTATATTCAAATCCAAGCCACTTGTCTCTCTTTTTATCTCTTCCTACTGTGTTCTCTGAACCAGAGCTACCCCTGGCTTTCTGACCAAACACCGTAGCGGCTGTTCAGATTGGATCATGGAAATCCTGTTCCGATGAGCCTCCGGTGACAAGGTCGCTATACAACAAGGAGACCCTCCCCTGCACCGTTAGGAAAATACGGCAGTTCCTCACACGGAGGTAAATGGATCGTCACGTCACAGCTGTCGGCAAGATGTCAGAAGTTCACAGCCCGGCCCCCATCATGGAGCCTCTTGAGAAGGGTCAGTGTCATATCTAAGAGTGACTCTAAAGAACAGAAGATAAAAATGGGTTGCCTGCAGGACCACTACGTAACGGGGCTCAGCGAGAAACGAAGATGTGAGTCCCTCTGCGGAAACGGTAATGCAGACGGTAAGACAGCCACGGCAGAGCGTGAAGCCCTGCACGCACCCTTCGAAGCGTGGGGCTCCGGGCAAACCGCGCAGGCCACGCCCCTAGGAAGCTGGCTCTGACCGCAGCACACGTGACTGGGCCCCGAAGCATACACAGGTGTGTGCATTCACCTGACAAGTATTTCTTGAGCACTGGTCTACATACGGTGGTAGCTCTCATTCACGTACCACGGTGTAAGACAGGGGCTCTGGAGTCTGGCAGCCTTGACGCTAACCTCAGCGCCACCACTAACCACCCCTAACCTGGCACTAATTAGCTCATCTCTCAGTCCCTGGGCGTCCTTATCTGAAAGAAAGAGGGTAAAAAGCAACCAATTTACTGGGCTGTTGGGTGGGTGAACTGAGAGAACTCACAAAGGGAACTCTGAACAGAGCCTGGCACAGAATATAAGCTCAGTAATCCCTACCTACAGTTTTTAAGTAAAACACAAGTAAAATGTAACAGGCATGAGTATACGTAGACTGCAGGAGGGCTCAGGCAGGTCAGAAGTCAAATCTTACTGCGAAAACTAGGAAAAAGGAAGCTTTATGAAGAAATGCTTTTGAAATGGGTCTTGTTGGAAACTAAGGATTTCCACAGACGTCAGGAGTTAGGACAAAGGAGTGTGAGGGAGGGAGTACATGGCCACCATGATGACAAGTTAGGCTGGACTACTGTCCAGAGCGGGAGATGGGGACAGGTTGTGACAGGAAGGATGAGTGGAGGTCTTTAGGGTGAGCCCTCCTATGGTAAGCTGAGGAAGCACAACCCTCATCTGTGAGGTAACAGGGAAGCCCAGAAGGTTCTATAGCAAAGCAAGTGGTGTGGCCAGAGCTGATCTTGAAGATCCCAGGTGGGCAGGCAAATTCGAGGGAGATACAGACATTAGTCCCCACAAACGCCGACCTCTGTGATTGGTCCCATCCTCCACCAATATCCACAAATCCCTCATGAAAAGAAGTCACAAACAAATCCTTTGTGAATAGCTAAGTGATTTTTTTTTTTTTTTTGACATGCTGGATTTTAAAGACTGGAAAAAACTAGACAAGATAAATTCACTCCTTCTCCCAGTACACAAACAAGAACAAGGGGGCGTAGACGCTGAGATGTGGCACGCCATGCTGGCCCTCTGCTCCGAGTGGCTGTCCACGGACACCTTCCTCGAGGGGTCTCCAAGACCCGCAGCCCCCTCCTCACAACTGGCCTAGGCGAGGCGAAGAGAGAAACGCCACCACGTGACGTACTTTCCTGCCCCACAGAATCCTACCAGGACTTGAGTCCGAGCCATCTACAGACCAGCCCATCGTTCCTAAACCAACACCTGGCCGGCCCTGCCTCAGGGCTCTCCTACACCTTCAGCTCTACATCCCTACTTTCGTTTTGTGCCATTTTGTATGCCGTGGTCGTTTGTCATTTTAAAAATAGAATGGGAAACCAAGAGAGTCAAACAAAAGGTGGCAGCTTGGGACACGCCAGGCTGTTTAACGAGGCTGGGTTCTGACTGTCTCCCCGGATGCTGACCTCCCGCATGTGCCTTACGGTAAGCAGGGCCACAGGTCCAGGACGCGGCCCCTCCCCTGCCACTCCTGTGGGTCTGCACATGTCCCCTCAGGGAGCCTGCGGCTGCTGCAGAGGTGGGCCCACAGCAGGTGATCCCAGGCCAGCTTCATGAGGCCTGAGCAGGGTCTGACGAGCCCTCCTGTGGCACGGCCACCAGCCGAGCGCCCTGCACTCAGAGCACAAACACACCCGACCCCCAGAAACACACACTCTCCGGTGACAGACGGACTCGACTCTGCAGACCAGCCCTGGGGACACTGCCCATCTCATTACTTCACAGCGGTTGTTCCTGTAAGGAGAATCTACTTTTCTCGGCAAGCACCTTAACGACAGGCAGATCCCAAACGGCCGCTCTCTGTCCATACCGTAGGATTCTCACAGGCAGGAGCGGACCTTAGTGAGACCATCCCGTCGTCCAGGACTCTGAACGAGAGGCTTATGAGAAAATGTCACATGATGATTATGGCAGCAGGTCTAGGTAGCTAATTTGTCTTAATTATCACTAATTTCTACAAGTTTATGTTTATGTGCTGTACAATCGACAAATCTTATTTTTTTCCCTTTTTTAAAATTAAAAAAAAATGTTTATTGAATTTTGAGAGAGAGACAGTATGAGCAGGGGAGGGGCAGAGAGAGAGGGGGACAGAGGATCCAAAGCGGGCTCCGTGCTGACAGCAGTGGGGCTCAAACTCCTGAACCGTGAGATCACGACCTGAGCTGGAGTTGGGACGCTCAACCGATAAGCCATCCAGGCGCCCCAGCAATCAACAAATCTTAAAAGAAAAATGTCAGTGGTTTCAAATACAAGCCACAGAATATACTCTTTTCTCCTGTGAGTTATTTAAACGCTTGATAAACATATTCACGTAGCTGATGTGCCTTCATCAGGCAAGGGGCCTAAGACTCTTGCTCTCTTCTCCACGGGCAGGAGGGTGACAGCAGGACAACTGTAAGATCTGGCCTCTGGGAAGGCCACCTCCGTGTCGTGAACATGTGTGCACATGTGTGTGAGGGCTGAGAAAGCCCCAGGACCCCTGTGGGCCTCTGCAGAGCCTCCTACAAGGTGCGACCAGGCCAGGCCTCCGGGGCAGTCCTGAAGCGGCAGACCCCGTGAGCTGGGTGGGAGGGCAAGGTCCTGCTGCTGGGCGCCCACAGGAGTACGGTTCCTTAGTGACACGCAGAGTGGCAGGGTCACACGCCACCTTACTGCTCTACTCAGAAAACAACTGCTTTTCATAAGATCCTCTAGAAGACCATTCTAATTTGTATGAATGGGTTTTCCAGAATTTCCTACACTTTCTGCAAGTGTAGGACATTTGTCCGGGCTGAGTGCACAGAAGCTGCTCAGGAGGCCCGAGGAGTGACTTCTGAGCAAGTGGAGAGCCTGAGCTGGGGCCCGTGCTGGAGCATTGGACCCTCATTCCCTCCGGAGTGCATAACAGAGAGGGACCCGGGGGGTGTGCGGAGCTCAAACACTGAGCTTATTTTCTGGTACTTAAATAGGAAACTTACTGCTCTCTGATCTGAACGTGGGAGCTTGCACCCCGTCGAACTGAAATCCCAGTGTGGATGCCACGGTCTGCCAGTTCCCTTGGAGGGTTCAGGGAAAAGAAGCCTTAAGAGCCCCATGAGTTTAAGGCAAGTACGGCCCTCTGCTTTTCCTCCTCATCTTCGCCTTTAAATACAGCAGCATAATTTGGTTTCCTTTATAGAAAATTCAACCACGAACTCACATTTCACTTTGAGTCAGTTTGAGACAGCTTTACTCACAATTTGCTTTTAAAATAGGATTATTCTAGGGGGCGCCTGGGTGGCTCAGTTGGTTAAGCGTCCGACTCTTGATTTTGGCTCCGGTCACGATCTCACGGTTCGTAGGTTTGAGCCCCGCATCGGACTCTGCGCTGATGGTGTGGAGCCTGCCTGGGATTCTGTCTCCCTCTCCTGCTCTCTCTCTCTCTCAAAAATAAACAAACATTTAAAACAGGATTATTCTAAACTTAGCCAACAAAAATCAAGGAATTCTACTTAAACTACTCTTTAATTCTATAGCTTTGTCAGACTACCAAGTGTTTCATTTCTACTGATCTTTTAATGTTTATCAAAATAAATGGATTTACTCTAGTGTTCACTGAAGGATGCATGGATATATACACAGAATGGAATGTTATTCAGCCTTAAACAGGAAGTATGGGGAAAAAAGAAATGTTATTAAGACCATCATAAGGAAGAGAAGATACATTTTCAGTGCTGTGCTGTAAATTACTGAAAAAAACCCCACACATACGTGGACCCACACAGTTCGAACTTGTGTTGTTCAAGGATCAACTGTCATAAAATCTGTACCAACAACCCAACGACCAATTGCTAAGCTGCAGAAACAGGGAGTGGAGGGCAGGCTGGGCAGAGGCGCACCTGTGAGGGCATCAGGAGAGAAAACCAGGCAGCAGAGTCCCTCCCACGCCTGGGGGTGGGGTGGGTGGCAGGCGCAAAGCGAAAGGCAGCCGAGAAGGTAGTGTGCAGACCAGTGGACTGTGCCATAGGCCGAGGTGGGGGGGCAGCTCCACTCCTAGCGGCCTGCCCCATGAAGCGTGCAGTGTGGAGGCGGAGGGGAGCTGTCTGGGCCAGGAAAGTCTCCGGGATAAGTGACACCCCCTACAGCAGTGACAGGGAAGAAGCTTAAAAACAAAGAGCTCAAGTTCAGGACTCCAAACAACTAGATGGCAACTAGATGGCCTGGGGGTGGGGGTGGGGTGGGAAGGGGAAGGGGATGGGGATGGGGAAGGGGATGGGGAAGGGGATGGGGACGGGGAAGGGGATGGGGATGGGGATGGGGTGGGGATGGGGATGGGGATGGGGATGGGGAAGGGGATGGGGAAGGGGATGGGGTGGGGATGGGGACGGGGACGGGGATGGGGATGGGGACGGGGACGGGGAAGGGGATGGGGTGGGGACGGGGATGGGGATGGGGACGGGGACGGGGACGGGGACGGGGACGGGGACGGGGAAGGGGAAGGGGACGGGGACCTGGAAGGGGATGGGGAAGGGGATGGGGAAGGGGATGGGGTGGGGATGGGGAAGGGGATGGGGATGGGGATGGGGATGGGGATGGGGATGGGGAAGGGGATGGGGTGGGGAAGGGGACGGGGAAGGGGATGGGGTGGGGATGGGGTGGGGATGGGGATGGGGATGGGGATGGGGAAGGGGATGGGGAAGGGGATGGGGTGGGGATGGGGACTGGGGACGGGGATGGGGATGGGGAAGGGGACGGGAGGGGAGGGGATGGGGTGGGGATGGGGACGGGGACAGGGACGGGGAAGGGGATGGGGTGGGGATGGGGACGGGGACGGGGACGGGGACGGGGAAGGGGATGGGGAAGGGGATGGGGTGGGGATGGGGTGGGGATGGGGATGGGGATGGGGATGGGGACGGGGATGGGGAAGGGGATGGGGTGGGGATGGGGACGGGGACGGGGATGGGGATGGGGAAGGGGATGGGGAAGGGGATGGGGTGGGGATGGGGGTGGGGATGGGGATGGGGATGGGGAAGGGGATGGGGATGGGGAAGGGGATGGGGAAGGGGATGGGGTGGGGATGGGGTGGGGATGGGGATGGGGATGGGGATGGGGAAGGGGATGGGGAAGGGGATGGGGTGGGGATGGGGACGGGGACGGGGACGGGGACGGGGATGGGGATGGGGAAGGGATGGGGGTGGGGATGGGGACGGGGACGGGGACGGGGATGGGGACGGGGAAGGGGACGGGGAAGGGGATGGGGTGGGGATGGGGTGGGGATGGGGATGGGGATGGGGATGGGGAAGGGGATGGGGAAGGGGATGGGGGTGGGGATGGGGATGGGGAAGGGGACGGGGAAGGGGATGGGGGTGGGGATGGGGACGGGACGGGGACGGGGAAGGGGATGGGGTGGGGATGGGGACCGGGACGGGGATGGGGATGGGGAAGGGGATGGGGAAGGGGATGGGGTGGGGATGGGGTGGGGATGGGGATGGGGATGGGGATGGGGACGGGGATGGGGAAGGGGATGGGGTGGGGATGGGGACGGGGACGGGGATGGGGATGGGGAAGGGGATGGGGATGGGGTGGGGATGGGGACGGGGACGGGGATGGGGACGGGGAAGGGGATGGGGAAGGGGAAGGGGATGGGGAAGGGGATGGGGTGGGGATGGGGTGGAGATGGGGATGGGGGATGGGGAAGGGGATGGGGATGGGGAAGGGGATGGGGAAGGGGATGGGGTGGGGATGGGGTGGGGATGGGGATGGGGATGGGGATGGGGAAGGGGATGGGGAAGGGGATGGGGTGGGGATGGGGACGGGGACGGGGACGGGGACGGGGACGGGGATGGGGAAGGGGATGGGGTGGGGACGGGGACGGGGACGGGGACGGGGATGGGGATGGGGAAGGGGACGGGGAAGGGGATGGGGTGGGGATGGGGATGGGGATGGGGATGGGGAAGGGGATGGGGAAGGGGATGGGGTGGGGATGGGGACGGGGACGGGGACGGGGATGGGGAAGGGGACGGGGAAGGGGATGGGGTGGGGATGGGGACGGGGACGGGGATGGGGATGGGGAAGGGGACGGGGAAGGGGATGGGGTGGGGATGGGGACGGGGACAGGGACGGGGAAGGGGATGGGGTGGGGATGGGGACGGGGACGGGGACGGGGACGGGGAAGGGGATGGGGAAGGGGATGGGGTGGGGATGGGGTGGGGATGGGGATGGGGATGGGGATGGGGACGGGGATGGGGAGGGGATGGGGTGGGGATGGGGACGGGACGGGGATGGGGATGGGGAAGGGGATGGGGAAGGGGATGGGGTGGGGATGGGGTGGGGATGGGGATGGGGATGGGGAAGGGGATGGGGATGGGGAAGGGGATGGGGAAGGGGATGGGGTGGGGATGGGGTGGGGATGGGGATGGGGATGGGGATGGGGAAGGGGATGGGGAAGGGGATGGGGTGGGGATGGGGACGGGGACGGGGACGGGGACGGGGATGGGGATGGGGAAGGGGATGGGGAAGGGGATGGGGTGGGGATGGGGTGGGGATGGGGATGGGGATGGGGAAGGGGATGGGGATGGGGAAGGGGATGGGGAAGGGGATGGGGTGGGGATGGGGTGGGGATGGGGATGGGGATGGGGATGGGGAAGGGGATGGGGAAGGGGATGGGGTGGGGATGGGGACGGGGACGGGGACGGGGACGGGGATGGGGATGGGGAAGGGGATGGGGTGGGGATGGGGACGGGGACGGGGATGGGGATGGGGAAGGGGATGGGGAAGGGGATGGGGTGGGGATGGGGTGGGGATGGGGATGGGGATGGGGAAGGGGATGGGGATGGGGAAGGGGATGGGGAAGGGGATGGGGAAGGGGATGGGGTGGGGATGGGGTGGGGATGGGGATGGGGATGGGGATGGGGAAGGGGATGGGGTGGGGATGGGGACGGGGACGGGGACGGGGACGGGGACGGGGATGGGGAAGGGGATGGGGTGGGGACGGGGACGGGGACGGGGACGGGGATGGGGATGGGGAAGGGGACGGGGAAGGGGATGGGGTGGGGATGGGGATGGGGATGGGGATGGGGAAGGGGATGGGGAAGGGGATGGGGTGGGGATGGGGACGGGGACGGGGACGGGGATGGGGAAGGGGACGGGGAAGGGGATGGGGTGGGGATGGGGACGGGGACGGGGACGGGGAAGGGGATGGGGTGGGGATGGGGACGGGGACGGGGACGGGGACGGGGAAGGGGATGGGGAAGGGGACGGGGAAGGGGATGGGGAAGGGGATGGGGTGGGGATGGGGTGGGGATGGGGATGGGGATGGGGATGGGGACGGGGATGGGGAAGGGGATGGGGTGGGGATGGGGACGGGGATGGGGATGGGGAAGGGGATGGGGATGGGGTGGGGATGGGGACGGGGACGGGGATGGGGATGGGGAAGGGGATGGGGAAGGGGATGGGGTGGGGATGGGGTGGGGATGGGGATGGGGATGGGGAAGGGGATGGGGACGGGGACGGGGACGGGGAAGGGGACGGGGACGGGGACGGGGACGGGGACGGGGACGGGGATGGGGATGGGGATGGGGAAGGGGATGGGGATGGGGATGGGGATGGGGAAGGGGATGGGATGGGGATGGGGATGGGGACGGGGACGGGGACGGGGACGGGGAAGGGGACGGGGACGGGGACGGGGAAGGGGACGGGGATGGGGATGGGGACGGGACGGGACGGGGACGGGGAAGGGGACGGGGACGGGGACGGGGAAGGGGACGGGGACGGGGACGGGGACGGGGACGGGGAAGGGGAAGGGGACGGGGACGGGGAAGGGGATGGGGATGGGAAGGGGATGGGGATGGGGATGGGGATGGGGTGGGGATGGGATGGGGATGGGGTGGGGATGGATGGGGATGGGGATGGGGAAGGGGATGGGGATGGGGAAGGGGATGGGGAAGGGGATGGGGATGGGGTGGGGATGGGGTGGGGATGGGGATGGGGATGGGGACGGGGACGGGGACGGGGACGGGGACGGGGACGGGGACGGGGAAGGGGACGGGGAAGGGGACGGGGAAGGGGATGGGGAAGGGGATGGGGTGGGGATGGGGTGGGGATGGGGATGGGGATGGGGATGGGGACGGGGATGGGGAAGGGGATGGGGTGGGGATGGGACGGGGACGGGATGGGGATGGGGAAGGGGATGGGGATGGGGTGGGGATGGGGACGGGGACGGGGATGGGGATGGGGAAGGGGATGGGGAAGGGGATGGGGTGGGGATGGGGTGGGGATGGGGATGGGGATGGGGAAGGGGATGGGGACGGGGACGGGGACGGGGAAGGGGACGGGGACGGGGACGGGGAAGGGGACGGGGACGGGGACGGGGACGGGGACGGGGATGGGATGGGGAAGGGGATGGGGATGGGGATGGGGATGGGGAAGGGGATGGGATGGGGATGGGGATGGGGACGGGGACGGGGACGGGGACGGGGAAGGGGACGGGGACGGGGACGGGGAAGGGGATGGGGATGGGGATGGGGACGGGGACGGGGACGGGGACGGGGACGGGGAAGGGGACGGGGACGGGGACGGGGAAGGGGACGGGGACGGGGACGGGGACGGGGAAGGGGACGGGGACGGGGACGGGGAAGGGGATGGGGATGGGGATGGGGATGGGGATGGGGTGGGGATGGGATGGGGATGGGGTGGGGATGGGATGGGGATGGGGATGGGGAAGGGGATGGGGATGGGGAAGGGGATGGGGAAGGGGATGGGGATGGGGTGGGGATGGGGTGGGGACGGGGACGGGGACGGGGACGGGGACGGGGACGGGGACGGGGACGGGGAAGGGGACGGGGTGGGGATGGGGATGGGGATGGGGACGGGGACGGGGACGGGGAAGGGGACGGGGAAGGGGACGGGGACGGGGACGGGGACGGGGAAGGGGAAGGGACGGGGACGGGGAAGGGGATGGGGAAGGGGATGGGGAAGGGGATGGGGTGGGGATGGGGAAGGGGATGGGGATGGGGATGGGGAAGGGGATGGGGTGGGGATGGGGACGGGGACGGGGATGGGGACGGGGAAGGGGATGGGGAAGGGGATGGGGTGGGGATGGGGACGGGGACGGGGATGGGGATGGGGAAGGGGACGGGGAAGGGGATGGGGTGGGGATGGGGTGGGGATGGGGAAGGGGATGGGGATGGGGAAGGGGATGGGGAAGGGGATGGGGTGGGGATGGGGTGGGGATGGGATGGGGATGGGGATGGGGACGGGGATGGGGATGGGGAAGGGGATGGGGATGGGGAAGGGGATGGGGAAGGGGATGGGGTGGGGATGGGGTGGGGATGGGGACGGGGACGGGGACGGGGACGGGGACGGGGACGGGGACGGGGAAGGGGACGGGGACGGGGATGGGGACGGGGACGGGGACGGGGAAGGGGAAGGGGACGGGGACGGGGAAGGGGATGGGGAAGGGGATGGGGATGGGGAAGGGGATGGGGACGGGGACGGGGACGGGGACGGGGACGGGGACGGGGAAGGGGACGGGGAAGGGGACGGGGAAGGGGACGGGGACGGGGAAGGGGACGGGGAAGGGGACGGGGACGGGGAAGGGGATGGGGAAGGGGATGGGGACGGGGAAGGGGATGGGGACGGGGACGGGGACGGGGAAGGGGACGGGGACGGGGAAGGGGACGGGGAAGGGGATGGGGATGGGGAAGGGGATGGGGAATGGGGGATGGGGATGGGGATGGGGATGGGGATGGGGACGGGGACGGGGAAGGGGACGGGGACGGGGAAGGGGATGGGGATGGGGATGGGGAGGGGATGGGGATGGGGATGGGGATGGGGATGGGGATGGGGATGGGGAAGGGGATGGGGAAGGGGACGGGGGACGGGGACGGGGGTGGGGATGGGGTGGGGTGGGGGTGGGGATGGGGACGGGGATGGGGAAGGGGATGGGGTGGGGATGGGGACGGGACGGGGACGGGGAAGGGGATGGGGATGGGGTGGGGATGGGGTGGGATGGGGATGGGGACGGGGTCGGGGGTGGGGATGGGGAAGGGGATGGGGTGGGATGGGGATGGGGACGGGGACGGGGGTGGGGACGGGGATGGGGATGGGGTGGGGATGAGGATGGAGAGGAAGGTGACTGCGAATGCTAGCTCCGCCCTGCGTATTCCGGGAGCCGGCACAGCCATTCACTGAGGTGGGGGACACACGTGAGGAGGTGAGGGAGGAGTGGGAGTCCACTTGTGCTTGTAAATATGAGCCACTAATGTGACAGCCAAGGGCAGACGTTCAGTAGGAAGTCAGGCAAATGAATGTGAAAAGTAAAACGGAGGTCGAGGCCCACAGACGCCATTAAGGATATGCCCACGTACAGGACGGCTGACGTTGCTCAAACAAACGAGTTACTCTGAGACACTGCACAGCACAAGATGAAAAGAAAAATGAGGAAGGAGCCGTGGAGGACACACAGTTTGGGGGGTGATGAGACAGGGGCAAAGGGCTGCCAAAAAAAAAAAATTCAGGAGTTAAGGTTGTGGGAGACGGGGAAAAGGGTCTGAAACACGAAGCAGCGAATGGTGTGAGATAAGCTGAAGACACCACATCTGGTGCCTTTAGCTCCAGAAACACAGAGGGCAGGGGTTGTAGCCTGAGTGATCTCAGGGAAGCTCAACAGTTCTAGGCTTTAAGGGCCCTCAAGTCAAAGCAAACAACTGTGATCCAGGCGGACAGCACCTGCGACGTGCCAGTTCACGTTAGAAGCGTCTCACCACAGCTGACTGCCGCCTGGAGGCAGAGGAGGGATTACAGGGCTACTTGCCTGCCTCCAAGCAGAAAGTGACGGTGAGGACTGGCATGGAAGTGCACTCAGAGAGCATTTCCTTAAAAATGCAGACCGGCCAGACAAGACTTGGGCTCCCTGTGAGGCGCTGGTTCTGCACCTGCTAAGGGCAGAAAGGCTCTCCATCAGGCTGCTTCGAGCTCAGAGCAGCGGGGAGCGGGGAATAGTGGCGTCCAGGTAAAACTTAGAAGTGCCAATGGTGGTAAGATCCAACATCAAATATTTGTGTAAATACTGATGACACTTCGTTGGAAACAAAACAAAACAAAACAAAAAACGAAGAGAAAGGAAAATTCTTTAGGCCAAGATGCCTGTTGTTTAGGCAAAGCCCCTGAAGCAGATAAACTTTTCGGAGCATGGTCACACATTTCGGGGCTTTGCTGCTGATCCCACATTATGTTTAAACACAGTAGTGTGTTCGGTTCAATGTGCTACAGCAGAAACTTTAGTTTTAATTCTACTCTTACACTCTAGGTAAACCTGAGGCCAAAACAGTGATTCTATCATATTACTTACCTTTTTTTAACGTTTATTTATTTTGAGAGAGAGAGGACACACGTGAGCAAGCAGGGAAGAGGGAGAGAGAGGGAAAGAGAGAATCCCAAGTCCAAGCCCAATGTAGGGCTCAAACTCACAAACCAGGAGACCGTGACCTGAGCCCAAACCAAGAGTCAGATGCTTAACTGACTGAGGCACCCAGGCGCCCCATCTTACCTATCTTTTTTTTGAATAAATATTGTTTCTGTTAATAAATACTATTCCCACAAATACAATAAGATTCTATTTCCAAAGGCCACCTGGAGGGCATAAGGCTCACGTATTTAAGCCGAGTAGAATCAGACTTTAGTCTCTTCAGATGGCAAATGAGCCATCTGTTTTTGCTGCATCAGTTCCTCTCAACGCACAGAGAATACAACTGAGTGAAAGAATTCTCGTTAGAAACTTCGAACACCAGCACATTTTGGTATGTTATGAAAATCATGCCCTTGGTATCAGAGGAAAAAGGAAAATCCGTTCCACAAGTATTTAAAAAAAAAGAAAGAAAGCTTCATAATGACCTTTAAGTCTGGGATCCTGCCTAAAAATACAAGAAAAGCTACACTTCTACAAGCAGTTGATTTGTGTTTCCATCGGAAATGAACCGTGCTGGAACCAGCCGCGGTGAACGAAGCGGGCAGATCTGTGTAGCCAACGTGGGCAGGGCGGGCTTGAGAGAGCTGCCGGCTTCAGCTCAAATACAGCTGGTGTCTCTGTATACAGTTAAATACGACCTAACCTGGGGAAGGCAAATAAATGGAAGGAACGTTATGAAGAGGCAATACTCTGGTCTCCGGAGTCCGCTCATGCTGTTATCGCTAAGGCAAGACTCAAGATATGGCAGAGCCTGGCATTTAATCTGACCATTTGTGATTCATCTGAGAGGAGTCACACTCTGCAGACTGCCAGGTACAAGTGTGAATGTCCCCCAGGGCAGGACCCGTATGAAGGGGAAGGTCGAGTGCACGAGGAGAGCCCGCCAGTCAAGGGCCTCACTTCCCGATCTCGGGAAGGTGCTCCGTTCCTGTAACCCCATGAAGGGGACGCTTTCCGGTCATGTGTTACTACGCGTCGTGAAGAAAATTCTACTCCCAGGTAAATTTATGAAACTGGGGATTCATGGAGGACTCAGGAGGTATCCCTGATGAATGTCATGAGTGTATTCTATATCTAAGTGTCTCTGAAATGTTAGCAAAACAAAGCTCCTCAAATAGGATCTTCTGCTTGTGACTCCAAGTGGAAACTTAAAAAAAAAAGAAATACTACCAAAAATGAGCAATGATGGGATAAGAAATCCAACTCTTGACGTTTTTGCCAAGTATTTCGAAATGAAGATGAGCCAAGTAACCCGAATACCCTGCATCTGTAGAGCTGAGATTTTATAGGTCACCTACGCTCTCCATTGGAAGACCTAAAATATCAGTCCTGTGTCCTCAAGAATACCCAAAACTCAGAAGCCTTAGAGGTTCTGTCTCCCCGAAAACCACTGGCGGCCTTTGCTCCTTTCGTCTGTGAAGCGTGGCGGGTGCCAGGGCCACTCCCGTGGTCTTACCAGGAGGGCACTCGGATTCCCCTTCCTCTGGGCACTGGGTGCTGGTTAAGATGAACGGCAGACATGAGCACCCGCAGAAATAACCTCTGGGCCTCAGAAGAGCTCCACTTGGGAAATCACGCCGTTGACGCATTCTCTAGCATAAAATACGCTTGCATCATGAGAGGATAATTAGCTACAAAAAATATTTCCACTTTCGAGGTCCGGATGTTCGGCAACAAGCATTAGTTTCTGTTGCAGAAATTAAATTCAACATGGAATCAAAATATATCCTGTTTTTTTCTTATATGGAATATTGTATAAAGAAATTAACGCAAAGCAATTTAACTTGTAGAAGTCTGATGGTTGTCCCGAAAGGGAAAGAAAGTTGCGTTAGGGGGTCCTTCTCTAAACAATGATTTCCTAAGGCTCATCTTTCAAAATGGGGCCAAAGCACGAATTCCAGTTCACACACCCCTTGGGGAGAGCCAGGTTTGGGACGTGTAGAACAAAGAAATTATTCAGAGATCTCTTGGGTTGTTTTCCTCCTCAAAAATGATGAAAGCAAGAGTCCGGATGGGAAAGTAGCCACTGTGGGAGAGGAATCTTTTACTGAGATAAAGAGTAAAGCTCTACAAATCACTCTCTAGGATGAAGTGAGCAAGTTTAGAAAGACAACTAGTTTTGGTAGTGGCGATTTTTAATTATTTTTACATGGTATCCTAGTATTTCTGAACTAGTTAGTTAAGTGACAATGTTTTATGCAATAGTTCAAAAGTTAGACTTAAGATAAAAAAACACCATAATGTGGTTTTCAAAACCTCCAGCTTTCGGGGGCGCCCGGGTGGCTCAGTCGGTTAAGTGTCTGACTTCAGCTCAGGTCATGATCTCATAGTTTTCGGGTTCGAGCTCTGTGTCGGGCTCTGTGCTGTCAACTCAGAGCCTGGAGCCTGCTTCAGATTCTGTGTCTCCCTCTCTCTCTGCCCCTCCCCTGCTCATGCTGTATCTCTGTCTCTCTCAAAAATAAATAAATATTAAAAAAAAAAATTAAAAAACAAACAAACACAAAAACCCTCCAGCTTTTCTGCTCCCAAGCAGAACCCATCAACGCCTGTGTCAGCACAGCGGGGGCCCATTTTCCTTGGCACCCTGTTCCTGCTGGACCTGGTGTCCACTGCATAGCTGAGCCAGACTCACGTGTTGGTTCCCACCTTCCTTCTGCTCCACACAGCTCCTGGAACGAGACTTTACCCCAGCTCTGGGATTCCTGATCCCTCTCCAGTGTGAGGGCCGCAACTACACTCCAAGATGTGATCAAGACAAGCAGCAGTGTTAAGGAAAGGACAGCGGACAGAAAGAAGTCGGCTTCTTCCAGCGGCGACTAACAACTAACTGAATTAAAACCGTCTCCTTCATTAGCCCAGGTAGTGCACAGTGCTATTATTTAAAACTTTTACAATCTTTTTTTTTTTAAGGTTTACTTTGAGAGACGGAGAGAGAGAATCTCAAGCAGGCTCTAGGCTGTCAGCACAGAACTCTATGGGGGCTCGATATCACAAACCATGAGATCATGACAGGGGCTAATATCAAGAGTCGGATGCTTAACCGACTGAGTCACCCAGGCGCTACTAAAACTTTTACAATCTTTATTAAAGTGACACAGACACCCAACCAAACACCTGCATCCTTTTGCTATTGTCCTATCACTTCTTCCCAAGAGACAAGGACTGTCAAAGATAACGGCCAATGTCACCTCAGTGAGTCTGCCGAGTTCTAATCCATTACAGCCACTAAGCGTGCAGTGATGGTGTCTGTTGCTACCTCATGGAGATGAAAGGGCAAAGCACAAATGGCAGGACTCGGAGCTGAACGCTCTGCTGGAATACGTCCTCTTCCATCCTTACGGGTTTGGAACGCTACCACGCTCTGAAAGCCACCAGGACACACGTTTGTGAGTCTGGTTCTCCTTAGACCCGGGGCAGAGACTCGGAGCAAACCTCAGAGGCACACTCACCGCCTCTCCAGGGGGCGCCCGTCACTGGAGATGCTTCGAGGGATGTTGGCGGCTCTTTCTGGAGGAGGCATTTTCCCGTCTCCTTTGCCAGCATTCAGCCTCGAAGTCATGGGGCTCTGCACCTGGGAGGGGACTTGAGCCGGGTGAGGCCCCTTGGTGGCATTCCTCTGCCATTTGTTATTATTTCGGAAGGGAAACTTGAATTCGTAGGAAACCCCTTCATTCATTTTGTATTCCATCACTGGCATGCGGTACGTTTCGGAGCAACTCCTAAGAGGGACAAGGAAAGAAGAAAAATTAATATTGCTTCTTTTTGTGGGTGGAACCACACTGATTCTCATTAACGGCTGAAATGGATCAAACACTTCATCCTTTGTTTGAAATCATCTTTTAATCACTATAATTACTGCCCTTTCAAAACCCAGGACCCCAGGAAGTAGTGTACTTTCCTTTACTCCATCTCCACTACAGTCTCGAAAAACCAGCGAGACCCACAGTCACCGGGCTGAGGGAAGGGGCGGGTAAGGGCAGAGTGAGGACCGCGGCCAGGCGGGCATGACTGGGCCTCAGAGGAAACAAGCGGACAGCTCTGTGCACCCTTCATTGAGTGCCATGACGGGGATCCAAGAAGGTACTGGATTTGTTGGGACCCTAACAAGTGGGGATTCATTTTGAAATCCAAAGTGAGAGCCACATTTAGCTCAGAAGGAGGGGGAAAAAGCCAATTACAGAAATTCTGTAATTATCAAATCACCAGGGAACAAAGCATAATCTGAAGTCAGACTCCCCTCCCAGCAGCCCAAGAGCCAGAAATGTCCCATAGCAGCGCTGTCCCCAGGTAGCAGCCTGAGTGAAATTAATTTCAGGTTAAAATGTTTTCTATTGCTTTAGCCCCTTTTTTGTGCTACCATCCCAACCTCCCAACCTTAGGAAATGCGGAGCCCACTCTCCATTCCCTGTACCCAAACAACCAAGGAAGGTTCAGTCCATTATCGACTTGATTGACAGACAAATTAACTGAAAAAACCCTAGGCCCACGGAAGCATGGACTCAAACTGTGCATCTGAATTTCATTACTAAGCGAAAAAAATGACTCTTCTGCATAAAGGAATTTCAAAGATTGAGAAGCTGGTGGGGAGCCTGGGAAAGGAAGAGTTAAGAGTGATTACGAAACATTTTAGAGAAAGAGCGAGGCGAGTCCAAGCAGTGCTGCCCGCTAAAGACAATGCGAGCTGGTAGCCACGTGAGAAAAGTAAAAGGGAACAGGTGAAATGAATTTAATAATATATTTTTATGTAACCCAATATATCTGAAATGCTACCATTTGAATATGTAATCAACGAATATTAAAAAATTAACAGTGAGGGGCGCCTGGGTGGCTCAGTCGGTTGAGCGTCCGACTTCAGCTCAGGCCATGATCTCACAGTCTGTGAGTTCGAGCCCCGAGTCGGGCTCTGTGCTGACGACTCAGAGCCCAGAGCCTGCTTCAGATTCTGTATCTCTCTCTCTCTCTCTCTCTCTGCCCTTCCCCTGCTCATACTCTGTCTCTATGTCTCTCAAAAATAAATAAAGTTAAAAAAAAATTAAAAAAAAATTAACAGTGAGATGCACATTCATCTAAATTTGGTGTATATTTTACATTCAGTACTTCTCGCTTGGGACTAGCCACGTTACAAGGGTCCCTTGGCCACGGGTGACTCGTGGCTCCTGACGGCATAGCACGGGTCTGAAAGCTGGGTCTTGACTTGGGAAATGGGGTTGTATGGCGGGTGCGTAAGCCAGCAGAAGGCGCCACTCTCTCAAGACCTAGTCTATCTATCTCGGGCATGACTCCTGGGGTTTCTAACACGTACCGCACAATGCACCCTCTCCCACGTCCCCACGAGAGACATGACTTTTGAGAAGGGCTGCTTCTTCCTTTTTTTTTTTAATGTTTATTTTTGAGAGAGAGAGACAGAGCATAAGCAGGGGAGGGGCAGAGAGAGAGGGAGACACAGAAGCAGGCTCCAGGCTCCAAGCTGCCAGCACAGAGCCTGATGCGGGGCTTGAACCCATGAACCGTGAGTTCATGACCTGAGCTGAAGTTGGATGCTTAACCAACTGGGCCACCCAGGTGCTTCCAAGGCGAGGGCTGCTTCCAAGGCGAGGCATTGCTGGGGTCCCTGCCTGCTCAGTCTCAGCCCAAACCTCCAATCAGCACCTTTTCTTACAGTTCTCTTACCACTCCTCCCAACTCCCCAAAAGTCTAAGTCAACCTTAATCTGACCCTCCACCCAAGGTTCTGCGGTACTCCTAAGAAGCTTTAATAAAGTGGCTTTCAAACTTTTTGGACCACAAGCCCAGTAAGAAATACATTTTACACTGTGATACAGCACAACCACACACACACACACACACACACACACACACACACACACACACACACACACACTTCCATTCTGGTATATTTTGTATTAATCCATTTCATTAAAGAAACACCCTGAACGCAGCCTCCCAAATGGATTTCATGATCTACTTTAGAGTTACAACCTGCAGTTCGCAAACACTGCTTTATAGCACATTTGACATGACTTTTAGCACCTAATGGCTTCTTATATAATAAACCTTTTCTCTGATGGGAGGGAATGTCACCTCGGGCTTTGACAGGATTTCTAGCTTTGATTCTGATCTCTCTGACAAAAAAGCAGCAATACTTTTTTGATTCTTAATAGAGGTATTACTGTAGTATGGTTTGAAGTCTTCCATTTCGGACTAAATATGGCATTATTATATCTTGTGCTCCAGTCTATAAATATAATGCAAGAATGTTGCAGCTTGCAAAAGGGTATTAATAAAAATAGGCAATAACCCAAGGGAAAACGTCCCTCCACCTCAAAATCAGGACTAGCTTTTGCTTCATCTCAGCAGTGGTCTGTTTCGCTTGTAAACTCAACGGATCAAGTCGCCAAATTAGATATGTAAAATATATTTCTGTTGGGTGCCAACAACCAGCACATGCACAGAACACTCCCGTCATGTGTCCTGGGCACTAGCTTTCCAAAAATTTTCCTGTAGGCCATGTTCTCCCTTCACCACACCCTACTCTGCAAGATATTCTCTTGCTGAGTTTTAATTTCGTGGTACTTTATATGTACCTTTACAGGTCCAGGTTGCCTCAAGTCCATACTGCATCAAGGCTGATGATAATAAATAAGGAGAATAGAAACAATAAGAACTATGAAATAGACAAGCTGCTTTCATCTTTTGGGTCTCAGCTTCTTTGGGAAATGAAAGCTTTGGAACTGGTCACCGCTCAACTTTCTTCTAGTTCAAAAACTCATTGAAATAGTCTTTTAAGCCACACAACATTTAATACTAAAACTGGCTAGAAGACCCCAAAGATTTTATCTTCTCTGTCGTCTGTATTTCATTTCTACCACTTCTACTAACACATAGCTAGAAACCTTCCGCACAGTCGATAGTAACAGAACGCAGCATGATAAAGCCTAAGCAGGGAGAGAAGACTCATTCGTAGAAAACGAAAGACAACAGATTCATGATGCTAAACCTTGGCCAACTCGCCGTGTGTCTAATTCCCAGGTGAACAGATCACCTACTAGCTTCTCACCACTTACTTATCTCTGAAGATATAAGAATGATACACGGAATCAGGAAGTGGGCAGTACACTGAAGAACAACGATGAAACCCAGCTTTTCGGACACACATAAAAATCCGCAAGAGGATGCTTATTATGTCGTTCAGGTAAAGTCTGGTGTTGAACAGTAATGCTGATCAGGGCCAGGCACTAATCTGGCTGCATGGCGACAGCAGGTACCACCACCGTCCCTATTTAGGAGATGAGGACACAGGCCTGGAGAGATTAACCTGCCCAAGACTACACAGCCAGGAAGTGGCAGAGCCGGGATGTGAACTCGAGCATTAACCGACATGGGGGTCAGCCTTATCTGAATCCCTAACTGAAGGGATCTACTACATCTACTCCCAGTCCCCAACCTTCTTGACTTCAAGTGACTACTGCATTTCACTCAGGGCACGGTCTGTGACAAAATGGAAAACTCAACCACCTTTAAAGAGCTATGGGCCACACGAAGTGCAATTTCAGTATTTCAGGGTTAAGATGCTGAAACCCTACTGGGTGAAAAGCCACTCCTTCTTCCTAGTTTTTCAGCCTTTTTATTCTTTCTCCCTTAGGTTCTGGTTACTCGTCACTCTCTCCTTTTCCAACACTAAAAACACAGATGGAAAAACCACTGTACAACACACCCAACAGAGCATCCCAATACTGGACTCTCGAATCAGCCGAGTCCTATGTCTCGAGGACAGCTAGGTCCCTAATAAGTCACATGATTTGTGGTTTGGAAAAATATTTAATCTCTCTGCACCCAGCTTTTTGCCTGAAAAATGAGAGAGCTGAACCAGACGAACTCTCACAGCCTTTCTGGCTCCGAGGCAGGGTGCTTTTGCATTTTGAAATACTTGCGTTTTAAAATGGAGACAAAACTTTGTGATCCATTCTATTTAAAAGGTAATTTGGTCCTTTTATGTAACTTGTTTGTTTTTAGCTCTTCCTCCTGAATAGTCCTTGATTGCTTTCTTCAAAAGCTGTAGGCCAGCGGTCCTCCACGGAATAAAGGTCCAGCACTCCTCGCAACACCACCAGAACAGCCCGGTTACACCTGGGGGAACCGTTACTGGAGGGTTTTTCATCTTGCCGAGACAATGACTGCTGAGGATTTGGAGGTCACAGACACCAACAGATTAACGCAGGTTGCAGGTCGGTTTGGTCTGGCTCCAGCACTCCAGAGTCAGGGATGGCTGGGGGTGGGGGTGCCTCCCTGGGCCTATTCCCTGGGCAGCTTTCCTGCAGAGTCTGCGGGTAAGCGGGTAAGCTCACACCTCTTCTGCGGGCGGCGGCCTGCAGCAGGCGGTCCTAGTGGGGTCCTGCCTGCTCTGCAGCAGCCAGGAACCTCTCCCGGCCTCCTTCTCATTGTTTTAATGGAAATGAAGACTTTTTTTCTTAATGACCAATACAGAATAGGAGCTCAGGAATTTTGCTTTACTTCCCCTGTCCTTTCTTCTCTTAAGGAAAAAACCCTTTAGTCTGAAAGCAATTCAGAGAGCATCTGCCCATGTCCTAAGAACAAGGAAAAGAGTCCTATTTTACTTTTATTATTGGAGTTCCACTTTGCCGCTCAACTGCCTTTTCCATGAATACAAAAGACCTGCCTTCTCACAGCTAAGGACTCTGGCCTGTGAATACACAAGGGTGACTGTGTACAATCACCACACCGGGGGGGCCTGTGACCCCTGAGCATCCCGGGGACCAGAGAAGCAGGCAGCTGAGGGGCAGTGGGGCTGGGGGTGCCTGGGGGAGGAGGCCTGTTCTGCCTGTTCTGCTGGAGCTGCAGTAACAGCTGACAAAGGAGAGAGTGACTCGTCAAAGAACAGAGTAATTAGTTGCTAGGAAAACAGCAGTGGGAGTGTGAAGTGTGGAGGAGAAGAGAAAAATGACAGAAGAGCATTATCTTATTTTGCTGAAAATTACAGCAAGGTGCTAATGCTTCAACTGTTCCTTTGAAGTTGTTTCTAAAGGACGGAAGGGGAAAGCGGGCTTCCGGTCCTCCAAAGGCATCAATGGCGCCATTTCACACCTGCCCAGAAGGTGTGACTGTGGTTTCCGGATGGAAACTGTAGTCAAAGGCACAGGGTATGCTTCCCAGACAAGGGGTTGTGTGGTGCGCTGATCCTTCATCCAGCCTCCTTTCTGTCAAATGACCTCCGGCTCCAAGGGCTGGGAGAGTGGCAAGGAGGGACTCAGAGGCAGCGCTGGAAGATTAAGACAAACACGGCTCATTCACTCAGGCGTGTGCGGGAGCCAGCCTGTCCTGGCTTTGCACTCTGTGTTCAGCGGGCTTGGGCTGGTAGCTTGGAATCGACCACAGAGAAGTATCTACGCCACGGGAATCAGCACATGCTACAAATCAAGGTTCCTGTCCTCCACAGAAAGCCAGTGTGCCAGCAGATCCCTGCTTACGCTGGTGTGTAAAAACCGGATCTGAGCCCCGAGCATACGGAGTACTAGTAAAGAGCTTGGATTCTGAAGTGAAACTTCAACTTGCCAGATGAGCTTGGAAAGTTACTAACCTCTCTAAGTCCTGGTTTCCTTTAAATAGGAATAATGTTAACACTATGACCTCATAAAGTGGTTATAAAGATTAAATGTGCTAATCCATGTAAAAGTGTTTTTTCTGGGATCTGGCAAATTAAATTCTCAGCAAAAGTTAGTTGTTTTTACCAACGCACCACAGAAGACCTATCCGGCTTAGCATATTGCTGAAGATAAGCCACCTCCTACCACGTGCCTCTCTCTCTCCAGGGCCAGGCCGGGGCCAGGCCTTCTGACCCATCCTTTTGGTAACCACCACTCACAATTCAATGTCAGCAGTGCTGCCCATGCCACCCAATTCATCACATACTCACACTCATATACACCTATTTCCCTCCCAACCCCCAACTGGGGAGCCTAGAAGCCAGGGGAAAGGCCTCTGAACGGACAAGATGGCACCGCCCCATCTACAGACTCCATTCTGAGAACATTAGTCCTCAGACCAGCGTCTCAAACTCTATACTGTGTGTAATTAAGGTTGACAAGTTACAAAGCTTGGTTATCTTCTCCAGTTTATAGCTGCCTGTTTAGAAGCAATCAAGTAGACAATGTGAAGGAGACACCACTGGATAGAAGACAGAGCGACCAGAGGAGGACAGGGCAGCTGGAGAGCGCTGGAGAGACCTGATCGCCACTTCCGTCCACCTCCGGTCATTCCCGAATCCCAGTTCAGCAAAATGCTTAACATTAATGATGATGTGCTTGAGGAAACCAGGAAAGACCTGGTTAACTAAGGCAGGGTATGTGTTTCAGAATAAGCCACCCCACCTCCCCGCAAAGAGCTACAATACAAAGCTCTGTATAAATATTTTCGTTTCCAGAGAAATCAAGTCATCTGAAAGGGAGCATTTCTCAAAGCTGTTAGAGGGTTCACCGTATTCTGACACAGGCACCGAGCCTCTGGGCCGCTGAGGCAGTAAGCAGGATTCAGAAATGCCACCCTGAGTGTGGCCTGGTCTGCAACACTCGATCTGAAGCCCTGAAGTACATTCAGGTTGTCACTGCTGCTTACTTTTTAAAGGACACAAATAACCCCTAATAACTGTTTACGCACTCTGCCTTCTCTTGTTCATGATTCTTTGAGAGCTCAGGTGCGGGACAGGTCAGGTTGTGGGGGGGGGGGGGAAGGTTAAGGATGTTGTCTTGGCTTTAGAAGGCCTAGGAATTAATTGCTAAAGCTTAAAAGAAACTCTTAGAAAATAATGGGCTGAAAGCAAATTAGAAGATGAAAAAAAAACTAGTAAAAATAACATGGACATGCCCAAAGGAGAAAAGAAACAGTTGATTAAATTTGTTCCATCAAGAAGCCTCCCTAGAGATGGAGAAATTAAATTTTCAAGAATGCTGCTGGCTTGGCAGGAGCTGGGGGGGCAGGGAACTCCGGGTCTTCCCTCCGAGAGAGGCCGGGAACCCGACTGCCGAAGTATCACGAGCAGCACCGGCTCGCTAAGGCCGATTCGACACGCAGAGGCAGTTAAGCAAACCCCTGCTAATTCACGTCCAGGGTCCCAGGCTGAGAGAGCAGGGGTCAAAATGGCACTCCGAATTTTGGACAGAAAGACGAATGAGAGTGTCATAGAACATAAGACAAAAAAGTCCGACGGTCTGTGCTGCGCAGGGTCTTCTAACACTAAGAGCTCGGTGTTTCTCAGCTACCGATGCAAGGTGTTTAAGATGGCTATTCCCAGACTTCTCTGTCTGCAATGGCAACTTTCTAAATGCCCAGATGTAAACCCTGGGAATGGTCCAAGTTAGCCACTCTCTCCAGCTGCTGCTGACATGCTGAAAGGGGGCTATGGCCCGCGTCGGACCTTCCACGGATGGAATTTCGAGCACCGCGTGTAGCGCAGCACACTTCACGGCGGCCTCCTCCCCCACCCGGTAGGAGATGATGTTCTACGTGGTGCATAAACCCAGCCTTGGATTCCCAGGACCACGGCTGCCAACTCGACCTACCTGCGTGGGGTGCAGTCGTCATGCGGGGGGATGATGACAACCTTCACCGTGACGGATGTTCTCAAGAGGTCAATCATCTGCTCATGGCTCAGGGTGGCCACGGCCACCTTGCAGATCTCCACCAGCCGGCTGCCCTGTCTCAGCCCTGCCTGCCAGGCGTAGCCGTAGGGCTCCACGTCGGCCACGATGCCCTCGTAGTTGACGTGGAAGCCAAGCTGGCCTAGCCCATTCCTTCGTAGAGTCATCTCCACCGACTCACAACCTTTTGACACGAACTGGACAAGGAAACAAGAGGTGTCATGGTTCAGCGCCGTCGGGTGTTAAGTGGTGGACAGGGAGCTTGGAGAGCACTACAAGCAGGGTTATTTCTAATGCCCCGCTGCCAGCTGAGTAGCAGTGGGCTTACTTCCCCTTCACTAACCTCCATTCGTTTGGCCAGAAAGAACACACTTGCTGCTTCCAAAGAACTCAATGACTTCACTGAACTTACAAGGAAACCCTCTCACAGAGACCTACAGGGAGCTGGTAGCCAAGAGAGACTGCATTCTGCTACTTGCTTCGTCTCTCAGAAATTCAAGGCAGCACAGACACTCAGTCGAACCATTCTTGTCGACAACTACAGCAGACTGGCTGGGCGACACCGTCAGCCATCAGGGCAGTGGGACCGGGTCGCACACAAATGGTTTCCAACCCAAATGCACAGCCAATGTGTCTTCTCCCACTTGTTCTACTTCTCCTTCTGAAAAACGAGGGAAAACGAGTGTGACATAAACTCTGGGTTGCCTCAGATCACCACAGAGTTTTCAGAGGAGCTAATAAAACAGTAGCCACTTCGACAACCTGGTTCTAGTCTGTATTGAAAGCTTTAGGAGGAGGGACACTGAAAGGTAGGTCAGGGGAAGGAAAAGACTCACCTGCAACCTCTTTACAATCTCCTTGATATCCTCGTTATTAATTAAACTCTCCACCGAAACACACTCCCCTCGCTCGTAGAAGATTTTGAGGCTGGTGTCAGCCGAGGTCCACCCTATCACATCTCTGCAGGAACAGTTGAAAACCACGCTCTTCGTTTCCTGCTCGATGAGGACGATGAATTCGTTGGAGATCCCCAACAGGCAGTCTAGCTCCATAGCCGTGTTGTAGTCTTTGGCCCGGACGGCCCACACAATGGCCCCCATGCTACTGAGCTCAGCTCCCGGATATGGCTTAGACTTCTCCTTCTTCTTGGAGGCCAGAGAGATGAATGGGAACTTGCCAGATGGGTCAATTGGGGTGTTGGTGACATTCTTTTCTGCCAGATCTTTCAGGTATTCCTGGCGGGTCCGAGTTGCCATGGCCCGGAACTTTTCTGATTTATGAGCCGCGTTCTCTGCGTTAATCACTTTGGCCAAAAGGAAGTCCCTGAACACATTCGACTTAGGGAAAGTGACGCCTTTGGGGATGGGCGGTCCAAAGGAAGGCACGTCTCTGGACCTGGTGACAGCCACACTGAGAGACAAAGCAGAGGTGAGAGAGCAGCGTTAGTCTCCTGAGCCTTGCGGCACGAGAATAAAATACACTTTCTCAGAGACAAAGACATCCCTCAGGAGGAAACTGTCACTGTCCAACAAGGAAGAGTACACACTTCTATTTAACAGGAACACACCTTTCCATTCAACCACATGTTGGATTTAGAGGCCATAAACTTTTCTGTTCGCCAAATAACCCCAAAAGTCTTAGAGTAAGAAAGTATTTCCTTTCATTAATGGATAGTAAACCAGACATAACTCCATGAAGAAAAAGTTCACTGTAATATTCTACCTTTCAATTCCTACTGATTATATCCAAGCAGGGGTTACTATAATCAGCGTAACCAAGCATAGATTTTGTAAGAACACAAATGTGGTCTCCATTTTAGACGTGATGCCTATACATGCAGACAGCTTATAATGAAAAATAGCCAAAGATGCAGAACATAAGAAAAAAAAAAATGGATTAAATTTTAAAATATTCAACAAACATTACTTGTTGGCCTATGCAACCAGACCAAAAAGCGTAATTTTAAAATGAAAATTGAAATTTCAGTAAGTTTTAAAATAATTATGATTTTTATAGTAACAGCAATCATGCTTTAAAACTGTATTTTTGGGACATTTGCGTGGCTCAATTGGTTAAGCGCCTGACTTTGGCTCAGGTCAGGATCTCACGGCTCACAGGTTTGAGCCCCACATTGGGCTCTGTGCTGACAGCTCAGAGCCTGAAGCCTACTTCGTATTCTGTGTCTTTCTCTCTCTCTGTTCCTTCCCTTCTGCTTGCATTCTCTCTCTCTCTCAAAAATAAACATGAAAAAATTTTTTTCTTAAAATTGTATTTTTAAGCTGAGCTATTCTTTGGTCCACTTTCTCTACATTTGGTTTTTGATTCTGATAATCTATTTGTGAGGAGAATATTTCCCTTTTCCTCTTTCTGCAAGCAAGATCGATTTGGGAAATCCTGCCCCAATCAACTTCTTCGGCATAATATTGCTAAAATTGGGCCTAAGATAAGGACCATATGAGCATCTGTAATGACCTATTACTTTTAATCTCAAAAGGAACACAAATCGAGTTTTCCTAAAACAGTAACGACAGAAGTTAAATGGAAACAGAAAGGCTGTGTTTCCTCTCATGTTCTCACGGATCTCATTCTAGGAGCTCAGCGAAGTTTGAGAGGGCTGGAAATGATGATTCTAACAGAGCAAACCTCTCTTTTCAAATCACCTAATTATTTAAAAGTGAGCCCATTATGCAATTGAACCAAGTATTAGGGCAGCAACACAAAATGCTTTTTCTGAATTTCCAGAATGGAAAAGTCATAATCAGAGAGTGTCCATCTTTCAAATAAATTAAAGAACTTCTGTTTCATCACTATTTTTGTCTTCTTTTAAGAAGGATTTGCTTTAAGAGATTTAGCTTTGTTTTTTTAAAAAAATGATTATTTCTTACGATGACAGGAGAAGTAAGTAAGAATCAGGAACCTCAGGACACAAGGTACCTATTTTGTTGGAAGATGCCACAGAATGCCCTATTTGTTGGTTTTCATAAATTTATTTATTTAATTTATTTATTTTTAAAGACTATTTAGTTCACTTCACGACAAAGAAAGGTGGCAAGCAACACTCCGTTTTCTAACTGGAGAAAGGAATCCACAGAAACCTCCATGTGTGTTACAGCCTAATTACACCAGGATCAGAAAGGCAATTTTTCTCCTCTATTGTCAACTGTCTGGCTTTGATGCTGACAGCTGTATAATTTAATTTGATCATTTTTTTTTAAAGTCAAGCGGAAGATGCTAAAATCCAGATATGCAAGCTTTTCTAAGAGGAATCCTGCAAGGATCCAGAAATACTCGTTTTTAAATCGGCAATTTCTTCTCTTGCTAATTTCACTTCAAATTGTTATTCTTTCTCAAGAAGCAGCTGTGGTTTTCTTTTAAATAAGGAGAGGAAAATGCTTACCAGGGGGCACCAATATGAGCCCCATCTATCCTTTTGCCCCTTAAGCTTACTTAAAGTTTTCTACAGATCTATTTATTAGCTGTTGGAACTTTAGACAAACATATACTAAAAACCCGGTGATATTTAGAAGCCTCTAGAATGAACCGTGAGGGAGAGAACTGAATCCTGAACGTATAATTATCAATGAATCATCATGGTAGGGAGGTAAAGGACATAGACACTAAAATCGGCTTTGCATCATTAGAAACAGAACCCTTCTGGAGGATGAGGCCGATGATACCCTGGGATGCTTTATTCAAACAAAGGGTTTCATCTTGGGTTCATCTAACTTCAAGGTTTTCTACAAGGTTAAAAGCTCATTAATTTAGATGCCACGGATTCTGAACTCCTGATAATAAGGCGTGCTTTAAGCTCAGCAGAAAGAGTATTTTTGCCTCATAAGAAGCCTTTCTAGAACTTCAGTTTGCTATATATAGATACTTAAGATGTATTCATTATAAATGGCTCTTGCTATTTTTAAAAGCATATTCCGAAGGGCTTCTGCTTGGACACGCGTTAGCCTCGCAGGCAATGCTGTATCTCCTCAGAAATAACACATGCTTTACAATCACAGCCATGCCTTATGTGCTCAGCAGGGTTGAGGACTAGGACGTTCTACTCAGGAGGGCTACCCAGCAGCCAGAAGCTCAGAGGCTGAAGCAATTACAGAAAGGTGGCACTGGAAGAGAACACCGAATTCAGCGTTCCTCAAGCTCTGTCGATAAAATCTTGAGTTTCATCTTAAAATTCATCTGGAATCTGCATTCTACTGAGGAGTGTCTGTGTTCATTTTAACACAAAGACATGTCCCGTCCCTGAAACCTCGGGAGTACGACTGAAGGACCACGAAGGTGTCCTGTGTTTTACTGATGTTTGGCCTTTGCCTGAACCTCCATTTGAGCGGCTGGGGGTAAGAGTTCTTCACCTCTCCAGGAAACAGACTCCGGGAAGTAAAATGATGTGCCCAGAGCCCCTCCCCGAGAGCCAGGCCTGGAATTCGAGCTTCTGGACGAGCATGCTCTATGACAAGCCCACACTACTCCCCCGAAAGGAACATGTTCAAACCTCCCACTCTTGAGGCGCTTGCAAAGGGGACCTTCCCCAAGAGTCACAGCGCTGAAGAGGCCACCATTAGGCTGGGCTTCGTGGCATTTGCTGGGATCAAAGACCCTGGATACAGTAGCAGATCTTGACACCCAACGCCAGCCTCAAGAAGGTTCCAGAGACATCTGAACCGAAGGCTCAATGATGCTGGAATTTCTGAAGCACCACGGAAATTGCAATAAACAATTTCAACCTCAAACTTAGAAGGAAGAGGACTCAACATCAGAATGGTAGAGGGAGGTTTCCCCTTCTTGGAGCCTGGACCAGACTGCCAGCTTGGGGAGCTTTCCCGGAAAGCAGGCCTGGGCAAAGGACAGGACTGACCAGCGGCAGAACAAACGTGTGCCTGTCATTCACTCCCCGGGGGGCTCGCAACATCTAATAGGATCCATTCCCCCCACACTCACGGGGCACCTACTGTGTCAGGCACTGTGCTCACATGAGGATCGAGGAGGAGAGGTCACAGGCTCAGCCCTCCAGCAGTTCAAAGTCTAGTGTGGCTATGCCCAGGGGTTTGAGTGCTCTCGTGGGAGGTGCGGGGTGCTACCAGAAACACTGACGAAGACATTCACCTCTGGGAAGCCCTCCCAGAGAAAAGAAAAGCAAGAATTGGTCAGATGACGGAGGGGCAGGGGTGTGTATGAAGAGGCACCTGCCCTGTGGAGTGGCAAGTTCCGGGGGTGGGGGGCAGAGCACGGTATGTTCTGGGAGCTGTAAGTAGCCCCCCATGGCTCCAATGGCAGGGGCGGGAAGGAGAATCGGCAGAGGCCCCAGTGGAGGCAGAGAGTGGAAAGGCCAGACCTGAAGGAACCCGTGAAGCAGACTGCACGCTAGGGAGTCTGAACTTCTCCCCAAGGGGTTCTAAACACCGAGGGTGACATATTCAAGTTTTTGTCTCAGAAAGGTCAGCTACGCTGGACAACAGGGATGCTGACCGTGGCCTGAGATGGACCTTCTGAAAGAAGTGTCCACCACTTGATCCACTTTGATTTTTTTTTTTCCTCCTGGCCGAAGTTGCATATTTACTTATTTTTATTCAAGAAAAGAAGGGCGTGCCACTTAATATGCACACACTCCCTGCCTACACTCGATACTTTACTTCTGGGATTTCAAGTAGATGTCAAGCAACCTTCCACTGCACAGAAAGGGAAATTTCAGATCTGAGAGGTCTGACGAGCTGGTCTGGTTCCGAGTGTTTTTGCACTGTATCATACTACCGCCTTTCAGCACGTATCATATTTTAACTACTGAATATGGAAACCTTTGAGAGGAGAAACCTACATTTCTACCTTTCTAAACATCCTTACCACAATTTAACACTTGTTTTGAAGGCTCAGGTCATTGTAACCGCTTACTACTATCCTAGTTTTAAAACTAATAATAATTCTTACATGTCATCTAATAGTGAGTCAATGTTTCAATGTTGTTTAAGATGTCCTAAAATTTTAAAAATCTTTTTAATCTAAAATGGGTCCAAATAAGGCCCACAAATTGCAATTAATTTTGTCTTCATTTTTTTTTATTCTGTAAATTCCCCTCCACTTTTCTCATTTTCTCTTTTATTTCTTGCATTTACATGTTGAGGAAATGGGGCTGTTTGTCACACAGAGCTGCCTGGAGTCTGAGTTTTGCTGAACACAGGGATGTTCTTCTGTCTTGTAAATTACAGATTTCTTGTAAATTGGCTTCTCTCGGAGGTTTGATCAGATTTGGGTTCAGTGGTGGTGGGGGCAGGGAAGGAACGGGACTAGTCACAGGTGCTGTTGTACCCTTCCATCATGAGACACGTGTTTGTCTCTTTTTGTGGTATCTGCAACCTCTGAAGATCAATGCCTGGGTCTCTTAATCCATGAGTTGCTAAAAAATGCTGGGAAAAAATTTTTACACTGTGTTTTCACAAAGTGAGGCCCTCAGGGGTGAGTTAAGTATATTCGGTCCTTTGTTTCCAAACCAAATGACCCCAGACTGCTGTGCTTACTGGATTTACACCTTTGATGTGAAGAGTTTTTCTACATCTCAGGAATCACTTAGTGATGTTCCAGCATATCTTGCCACTGAACAGTTCTTCATCTTTTTGATTTGTTGCTTCTAATCTGCTCGATCAACCAGGACCAGATAATTAAGCTCAGTGTAATGATAGAAATAAAATAAGAGACCGGGGGCTCTCTTATCAGGTAAGAGCATAAGCTTTAGTACAGACTTAGTGATTAATCTCTGAGTTCTTGGCTATGTCTACTGTTCAAGGTTAACTGGTCTCTGGAATTAGTTTGAAATAGTCAGTTTTTCCTATTATAATAAATTATAAATTATCAACTTTCCAGTGCCCAGGGAGACAGAACGTCCATTATTGCAGGACCTCGTTTCATATCCACCATAGGATTTTTCTCTCGTTGATCCCCTACTATACCCCAGGGCTAGAACAGTGCCTAGCGCACAGATGATTAGGGCTGTAAAGAGCTGGTGAAAATAAGCGAACGACAAGTTCCAAAGTTGTCTTTTTGTATAAAATTATCTTGCATGGTGACGCTGGGTGAATTCTCCTAAAACTCTCTTTCTAGCATGCTACTGGACGGCCTAGCATTCCAGGGGGCTCCGCTGCTTCGTAAGCCCACCGACGGCAGCACTGTCTCTGGGCACCCGCCACCCCCTTCCTCTGACTACACCTCCGTATACACCACCAGCCACTCCTCGAACTGTTTCTTTTTTCCCCACTGAATTTCCTCCACCTATGCTCTGAAACACACACCAAACCCCATTTTGTCAGTTAAATGTTCCTTGTAACTTCAGCCTGTACTGAGCCCACACTTCTCCACCCCATCACAGCAAGCAGCTCCTTCGAGAAAACACCTTTTGTGCTTTCCTCAGCACACGTACCGAGGAGATGTCAATAAGTAAATGTGAGTGTTCACTGGGGAAAAAGTTCAGAACAAGAGATTTTCAATGATAAAAAGTATCTGAATCCCTCTATCACTCAGGGGTAGGGTTAAATTAGATTTAAATCTAATTTAGTAGAAAACGATGCAGCTCTAAACTTTTCAACCAAAGTACAATACATAAATGAAAGAGGCCCATAACTTCATACCCCTAGTAGTCCAGGGAGTGGCTAGAGTATGAGAAAAACTAACAGGTACAGAAATTCTTTGGAAGACCTATTCTGCTTCCTGATATATTTATTTTCAGAGAACATAGACCCTTCACACTCTTCCCCCCAAGCACTAACTACAAGAGAGTTGCCCTAGTGCTCCAGGACCTGAAGCATCTCCTGACGTCCCTACACACTTCAGGAAACACGCCTACCTCACTTCGCGAGGCCCTGAGAACAATCAATATACGTCAAGTTTACAACAGAAAAAGATCTCTACTTTGGTTTCTTGTGATTTCTTTTAGTGACGTTACAAATTGATATGTTCTCTTGGATTTGCAAAAGGCCCAAGTTCATAGTTTCTAAGCCAGGCACTGGGTCTTCACACAAGCTTGGCGACTGGGAAATGGGGCACGAGCTGGGGTGTTCACTGTCTTCCCACAGAGTCCAGCATCGCACTGCATGGCGGGGTTAGGAAGATGGGCTCTCCAGGCAATAGATTAAAAATAAGAGAGACAGCAAAAAGCATGGTTTTTAAGGCTGGGGTGGGGAGTTTTAGAAGAATAAGACAGGGCTGCCTAAGTGGCTCAGTCGGTTGAGCATCCGACTTCGGCTCAGGTCATGATCTCATGGTTTGTGGGTTCAAGCCTCTGTGCTGACAGCTCAGAGCCTGGAGCTTGCTTTGGATTCTGTGTCTCCCCCTCTCTCTGTCCCTGCCTCTCTCAAAAATAAACATTAAAAATATTTTAATAAAAAAGAATAAGACAGACATCACTTCCTCGTCTAGCAGCGAGGAAGAAAGCTGAGAGACCTTTCCTCCTGGTGAGTCTATTTAGACCGACCCTGACCACATGTGGCTACTGGGCACTCGAAACGGGGCTGCCGTGACCACGGAGTAAGGCGATTATGTATTTTAAAAAGTGACACTCAATTCAGTCATTCAAAAGCTTTTAAAAGGCATGTCTGGAACAATCGGAGTATATGAATCTACTTTTCCAGTTGCAACTCTTATGAAATCTCAATATTATTTCCAATGAAAATCCAACATCTTAATTGAGATGAGCCGTAAGTCTAAAACACACTCCAGATTCCAAAGACTTAGTCCAAAAAAATGCAAAATAAGGCAGTAATTTTTAAAACTTAAAAATCACATGTCGAAATAAGAATTATTTGGATATATTAGGTAAATAAAACGTATTATTGGGTCAAAACTATACCGCTAAAATTAGTTTTACCCATTTCTTGTTACTTTAAAAAGTATAGCTGTTAGGGGCGCCTGGGTGGCTCAGTCGGTTGAGCGTCCGACTTCAGCTCAGGTCATGATCTCACAGTCCGTGAGTTCGAGCCCCGCGTCGGGCTCTGTGCTGACAGCTCAGAGCCTGGAGCCTGCTTCTAATTCTGTGTCTCCCTCTCTCTCTGCCCCTCCCCCACTCATGCTCTGTCTCTGTCTCAAAAATAATAAACATTAAAAAAAATTTAAAAAAGTATAGCTGTTAAAAAATATAAAATATATGACTTGCAGTACACTTCTAATAGACAGCACTTTATGTAGACAACAGCTTTTAAAGAAGAATTTCCAAAACAAACTGTGAAGTTTTTCACTCTCAAACTTCGTAATGACCATTCGAAAAGGGGTTGGCTTTCTACCAGAGTTCTTTGAAATCCTGGCATAAATCCAGTACGGAGTGTGTTTCAATTGCCTGGCGATATCTTCTAAGTGCAACTAGCCATCCCTCCCAGGTACAGTCAAACGTTCTGCACTTAAGTCTGTCATTCTATTCTAAATAATAGTCCTGTTATTCTAAATATAGCAGCTTCCAAGAGACCATATTCTTGGTAAGAGACTGCAGATCTAGGTCTCTTCTGTTGGAGCTCCCGCCCCCTTAGCCCAGAGTTCTGAACACCCTGTAAGTCAGCAGCAAGGGCAGCGAAGGCCCAGGCTTGGCAGCGAAGGCCCAGGCTTCACAGGGCAGGGGAGCGAGGCAGCACGGCCGAGCAGTGAAGGGGCTGGGCTCTAGAATCGGGACTTAGTGCACTATAATCTAAGCTGCCTGGTACCAGCTGACCTCGGGCCAGTTACCTATCCCCACGGCTTCAGCTTTCTCATCCGAAAATGGGGGATAAAAACAGTACCTAATGCATGGGTGTTAAAAATTAAATGAGGTGACCCATGCAGAGTGCCTAGAAACAGCGCTGAGTGTTATCACCAGAGTCCCACATATACAGTTATTGTGGGCTGTGCGAGGAAGGTTGCGGTTTACAGTAGTTTGGAGTAACCTTTACTTGTTTTGTTCCCAGAACTTGCTTGCTCCCCTCTCATTATTAGCCTGCACTGACTCCTAGAAGTAGACAGCTGCGGCTCTCACAACAAACCAACTGTCAGTCCGCATTGGCCCTTTCTGTGTAGGTGGCTGTATTAATTTAAAAACGAATACCCAACATTAACAAAACCCAATCTTCCAAATTTTAGGGATGGCTTTAAAGACAGGATAAAATTCCATTATTTTAAAATGACAGATTCCTATCAGAAACATCTTGTTAACGCTAGAATAGCCTGACACATCCTCGTGGTGCTGTGCCCACGTCCACCCAGCAACTCAGGTTCTTTTTCTCGTCAACACCCGAAGGCCTCTTGCAGACAGACCCTTGAATTCTGATACTCATGAGACTGGGTAGACGTGGGACACTGAAACAATTCCACCAAATGCTCACTAACACATAGAAATGCCTCAAAGATTATAGTCAGAAACAGCAGAGTGAATCAAACCAGTCTTAAAGCAAGGGTCTGGGCTTTTTAAACAATAGTAATTAAGACAAAGCAAAACTTCTCTACTTAAAACATCGTTCTTCTCTGCTCTTGCCACGCCAAAAGCAAAGTATAATTCGCAGGATGAGTAATTAGCTGGTGACCAGATGGTACGACCAAGGACACCACCTGAGGAGGTGCAAATGGAAACAGCAGGTGTCTAACCCGCGTGTCTGGGCAATGTCAACGCCATCGGGTGACATCACGGCGTGAATTCGGCCATCTGCACGCATAGTTTAAGGACAGAAGTGGATGCCATTGGACTTCCCGCTGCCGCTTGAGCGAGCGGAGCAGGACGCCCGCCCACCCCGTGACCGCCGCCCACACCCCGTGCGCAGGTACCTGTAACACACACTGTCCGTGCAGGGGTTGTGAACCCTGACGATGACGAAAACGTGCTGAAAGTGGGACCGGATGTTTTTCGGGCTGAATGGCTGCGCTCCGGGCTCTTGGAAGACAATCGTAACAATATCATTTCCAATGTGTCGCTTCCGTAGGAGCTAAAGGAAAAAATAAGCAAACGACATAAATGACAACACTCTGCTTTTCTCCTCCCCAATTCCCTCAGGTAACTGTATTTAAAACATTCACCATTAATCACGGCATGTTAAGGCAGGTAATCTTCACAGTTACTGTCAATAATTTAGCCCATCTTACTCCCTCCGAGGAAGGTTACAGAAACGAATATTCTGAAATTTGCATAAAATGTAGAGCCCATTCAGGAACTCACCGATATCTGGCATCTGATGCCAAGTTCCAGCATCTCCAAATTCTCAGTTTCCATAACAACAGTTTTGTTCCATTTTCACAGAAGAAAGAAACTTGCCATTGGGAAGATTTTTTAGAGAGGAGAATGGCTGAAGTAATTACATTGCAATTTGTGTTCTGGTTTAATTGACTTCATTTAAAGAAATGTGGCTAAGGTGTTTTCCGATATGCTTTGTGTGTCACAAGCTGAGAGTGCGGGAGTTACTAATGTTCCAGAATATAAATGTAACAATTTCAAAGCAGGTCAAATTTCCAGTCCAGATAGTTTTACAAATTACAGTTAAAGCTGCTTAAGACCACCTTCTGTTTCACATTAAATAGTGTTTTGGAAGGTGGCTTTCAAACTTAGGCGCCCCAACTCAGGCTAGGCCAGTGACTTTCCAGGAGGGGTTTATTAGATAGTTTAGTTCAACAGTGTGAAAAACCAGCTGAACAGAATTTGCATTGCTCGTATTTATTATACAGAGGCTCTTACAAGAAGGAAAACAATGAGATATAACATTTATATCGACTATCTGTTAGGCACAAGCTTGAATCTATACACTTTTTTTTTTTTAAATTCTCCAGTGACTTTAACTTACACAAATTACATACAAGTAAAATCAATGATCTACTATTAGCTGTCAGCTGGGAGAAACAATAGCCTTTTAGATTAGGGTTGAGAACTGGGAGTTACGATGTTCCAGAAATGTACTTTTAACCTTAGGAATTTCAAGCATCCCAAATTATCTTCTAATGAGGCCATTTACTTTCATTTTTAAACATGACATATTATTGGATGTTACAGAAATAAAGGCTGGTCTGTGCTGACAGCTGTAAGAATATACCCATTATTAAACATCATTAATCTACTCAGGATCTTGGACATACTGGGGAAAAAAAAAACCAACTTGCTTATGTTTTATGTCACTGTTACATAGATGATGTCATCGCTTTTGGATGCAGTGTCATTCTCTCTTCAAAATAATTGCTTGATATGTAATACTAATATCTTAATAAAGGACCCAAAGAGAAATAAATCCATCTATCCATCTCGCATTATATATAATGAAAGATAGTATTTATAAACAATTCCTGCCACAAGATTTTAAAAGATATGTGGTTTTCTGTTTTATTTTTCCTCAAGCATAACGTGATCTATGAAAAACAAATACATTCTTTAGCTAAAGAATTAAAAATACTCAAAATGCAGCAGTACCAACTACTCCTTTATCCTGATTTAGGACTGTAATAACACTTCCACCTTGACTGGACCCCCAAATAATTTAGACGGCTGTCCATTTTACTGCCAACTCACGCAGCTCAACACACTTCAACTCATTTAGTAGAAATAATTAACTGAATCTTAACTAATTTTTTTATCCTTCCATACATCTTCCCTTTCTCTGCTGTGTACGCAGGTAGGATAAGCCTTTAAATACTACTTGTGAATGTCCTGAAGTTTTTTGGCCACTTACTGGTCAAAACAAACACATACTTTTTCTTAGCACAATGCTCCCTATCAGAGTAATGTAGAACTGGGAATTTGCATAAAACAAACTGTCAACAAGTTCCAAATCATGGAAGTTATCTTCAACAGGTTTATTTTAGATTTGTAGCGGATTCATTACTTTGCTGCCTGTTTTTGATTACTTTGGTAATCACAGCAAAGTAAAATCGCGTTACCCGGATTTGTGATTTAATCACACCTGCAGTGACAAAGTGTTAGATCAGATCAGTGTTGGTTAAATTCTGTGAAAGACGGTGTGATTCCTTCTGCAGCTGGCCTGTGTTCTGTTAGCACAAAAGCTGACAACAACGATGTCCATTTTCAGGTCAGAGGGAATACCGGACCGCTCATGTTTAAAACAGCTATTGAACGGAGACGCTGTTAGCTCTCTGGCTCCTCTAAATGTCAGTTTGGTATCATTTATTTTGAAATATTCTTAAAAAGCAACTACCACACACTTTCTGAAACGGTCCTGCTGGCACAACGTGCCACTTCTTAGTTTCTTCACTTACTACCTCACTGACCACATCTCAGGAACCGGCGTTGTGCTTTCGGATCTTTCTAAAAGGCGCCGTGGTTGATGTATGCAAATGCAAGGGTTTTTTATGTTCCATGCTGTCCTCCTGACACACATGAAGAAAAAAACCTTTTTTCTGAGATTCCATTGACATTTATTTTGAACTTCTCCAAGTTAGTGTACCAAACCTCCTTGGCAATCTGAAATGACACATCAGTACTTTCCTGCTTTGTACCCTGGCCTCTTGAGATGGAGTTTCACCCACTCATACTTGTTCTCTGCAACCCTGCGGGGTCACCTAATCACCAAGATTTCAACTTGTTCTCTTCGGATTCCGTGAAAACCCCAGTCCCCGTGGGTGAAGAGCAAATGATTGATTCACAAAGCCATCCAGCTGGCTGCTAACCTAGAATCTGTGTCTCTCCATTTGTTTTCAGCTCATTTGCTATTCGTTATTTCCGCAAAGTACAAAAGCTTCCTGCTGCGGTGACAGGTGCAGCATTAAATTCTGGTTTAAGATTTTACAAACTTGCCACTTAGGCTTGTGGGGGAAATGAACAAGGGCTAGGACACACAGACAGCGCCAGGATCTCTTACCTGTTGCTTGTTATTAGGTGTGTACGGCAGCATGGTGGAAACATGGAACATAATTTCATAGTCTTTGTATGTTGTGTACAGAGAATGCGTTCCGGTGGAATCAGCTACAGTAAAAAAGAAATATACATAATGATGAAATGACTGTAAGAATACGAAAAATAGTTCATTTAAGAAAATATCTCCAGAAAAAGAAAAAGAAGTGGTTTAGAATGAAAAGATGCTAGACCACTGTTCTTACCCATTTTTTGTATCTGATTCTCTTTGGCAGTCCAGTGAAGCCCACGTCCCTTCTCATAATAGTATTTGTAAATGCATAAAATAAACTACATGTGATTTCAATAGAAATCAATTATACTGAAAAACAGTCATAAATTAATTTTAAAATATAACAGCATTAGACTTCTAGAACAAGTTTTAGCAAATGATCTAATAGATCTACTATAATTCTGAAGTGGTGATAGTGCATCAGTAATTTGAGGGATCTCAAAAAAAATACAATATGGAAATTTCTATGCTTTCAACTTGCAATCAAATCATAGGTAGAAGTTACACAACTGTGGTTTGTTGCCTGCATTCATAATTGAAGGAAGTCCTAAATTTTAATTAGGAGTCAGTGAAAATAAATGTAAAATGATTTCCCATCCAAGTTCACAAAATACCTTTGAACTCTGTCCACAGACGTCAAGTTAGGAACACCTTTTCCAATATTTCTGATTCGAGCAAGAGAATTTTTTTACCCTTAACAAACACATGAGAATTTAAGAGGACTGCAACCTGAATAACAAATGTATCAAAAGCAATGCCCAACAATGTTTTCTATAGACTGTGTTCTGCTTTCCTCTTCCTTAAGCAAAAAGTAACCTCTACCCTCTGAATCATCAACAAATCAATTGCCCAGAAATAACCAGAAACCAGAGAAGAGAATTATTAACTGTCCAATTGGAAAGGGAGCATCCCTGGTCTTAAAGGACCTGGACTTGCAGGCTGCTAACTGCCATTAGTGCGTTTTGTTCATTCTGGGTGAAGTCGAGCCTCCATGAACCATCCCGCTGAGGACCAGAACATTTGACTGCACTTTAGGGAAGTTGCAAGACAAAGCCTCTGGTATACACCAAGAGGCAGTAGTTCTCAAAATTTAGCATGCACACTGGCATCTGGGAGCTGGTTTAAAAGGCAGACTCCCATGCACCACCCCCAGAAATACCGAGCAGTGGGAGCAGTGGGTACCAGGCTGGGCAAAGGAATCTATTTTAATAAACACCCCCAGGGTGCCTGTGATGCAGGAGCTCCACTGCCCTTAGGCGCTGCTCCAAAAATAGACCACGATGGTGGCTTGCAGACAGACCTGTAAAAACATTCTAGAGCTTGGGGTTTCAACCTCAAGCTTCTTGAAGGATCCTAATTTTTGAAGGGGACGTAAAATGCAAAGGGTTACGAACAAGCTAAAAATGAAATAAAGCACAGAATATCTTTCAAAAATTGCTAAAATATGTACCAACATAGAGCTTCCCAGGAAAAAAAATACCTTCTAAATGCTAATGGCCACCAACACAAAAAACTGTAAGTTACTGCTATAAGTAACCCGACTATCTAAGACCTCCTTGAGTATGAAGAACTATCTACTGTTAAAGGCTCTAGCTATAAATAACTCCTGAACTGATTAGTACATCTTAAACCTTAAAGTGAACGTGTCAGCTTTGACGTGTACTTACATGTGTTTCAAGTCAATTTTGAGCAAAATTAATGAACTAGAAAAGAGACTGTCATCCAGAACTCATGTGTTACATTTTGCTTTGTATGTCCGCCTAATTCTAACAGAATCACTGCCAGAGAGGAAAGCTGACGTGGAAGACGACACTGAAGGTAACCTTGCTTCCCTACTTCCGGCCCCTTCTCACTGTCCTTTCTGCATGCCTCCTTTATATAACAGACGCTGCCTGACCAGCCTTTTTCTGGCGACCTTTGGAAACCCTCGAGTTTTGCTGATAATTTTAAACAGTTTCAACAGTTCCAAAAGCTTCAGAGATGCAACGAGAGCCAAAGCAATGAAATGTTCCTTTCTGAGCAGTAAGGAATTTCAAAATCCTGAAAATACTATGTAAGTAACAAAACTGTTAAACTTTACCCGGGAGAATGGAAAACGAATGTTTGCTGTATTTTCGACAGAGTAAAGCATCCAATGTTTCTATGATTATATTTTTAGTGACCCTGAAACCCGTGAAAAACTTAATAGCTTGGCAATCAGGAAAAAATGAAAATGACAAAATTCCTTTTTTCTCTGGGTAAAGAATATATATATTGAAAAATTTATAACGGGAAATATGCTGGAGAAGAGGGGTGGAAAGACGATAATGCTCCTTCCTATCTGTATGGTGCTTTACAAGTAAATTCAGGCATCTTACGGGTCATCTTGATAATCACGTGATTTGCCTCCAAATCATACTACCAGCGGGTGGCGTATACCCACTAATAAGCTCAGCACTCTATGCTAAGTCATGGAAAGTAAAATTCCTAATATTCAATGTAGATGATAAGAAGACACTGAATAATTAAGGAATGATAGTATTTTTCTCCCCTGCTTTGAAAAAGTGTAGATATGTGATAATATCCTACATTGGGCATTTCTATTTGAAGACTGTGATGAGAGAACATAAGGCAAGCTGAGGGCCAAGCACAAGCTAACAGCCACTCCCCTCCCCGAACCCCCCCCCAGGGGGGATGCTGTGACATTCCTCAGGCACCCCTGGCTGCCCAAGAACAAAGGAAAGAAAACAAATGGTTAACTGATAAGAGATCACAGTCATGCAGGACAGGAGTCTCATCCTAGTTTACAAATGTCTTAGTAAATTACTAAAAAAGGCAATCTTATCAATAGGCTAATCTCCAGAAACCTAGACTCAGGTTCCTGGAGCCCCAACATCATCCTCCCCTCTGTAGTGATGCGGGGGACAAAGGCAAGAAGGAAATGGCAGGTAAAACTGAATTTCTTCATAACCTGCGGCCCGCTGACAAATACTTGAGACAAATATAGAGTGTAACATTTATCTAGGAACCCCCTATAGTCATAATGCTTTACTAGAGGGAAAAAACACCTTAGCTTGACAATAGCTAGGCCTCTGGTATGACTCTTCTTTAGTATATGAAAGTCCTTCTGGAGGCCTCCTTTTTGCCTTTGCCTTTCCCAACTCCACAGTGTATATAACCAGTCACTCTTCACAACCCCAGTGCGCTCTTCCTGCCCATGGGTCCTGTCCCTGTGCTTTGATACAATCACCTTTCTGCACCAAAGACTCAAGAATTTGCACTCAAGAATTCTCTCTTGGCCATCGGCTCCAGACCCTCATCACTCTGAAACCCCACGAACGATATGAACAGGCTAATAAGTTTGTAGAGCAATTTCAGAGACAGGTCACAATCATCTCGGACTTCTCTTTTGGGCTCAACTCCTTTACTTTTTGGTAGGCTGAAACCTGGTTGATAAGGTGTATGTACGTTTATCCGGACAAGGAAAAGTAATTAGATTTTTATACAACCATTTTGCAGTCACTAACGGATGTATCCATGGTTAAGAAAGGAAAGATGAAGGAAAATGGGCCTATGCAATTTGATTTCAGGAAAGTTCCTAGTTTTAAAAATTTATGAACACAAGAGAAAAGTAATCTCATTAACTAAATTCATGTAGACTAAATAAAGCCAACAGAAGGAAGAAGGCTTAAGTTCCGTTTATTAAATGTCCTCACCACTGCAGAACATATCAAATGTAAGATGAAATCAGATAGCTTGTGGGTCTCATTTTTATCCCTTTATTTAATTTGAAATATAATAATTGTCAGTTGGCTGCTGGGGACCATCCCTTTAAGACCCCCGATGTCCTGTCTATACAACCTCACCTCAGGGTCTGGGGAATGCAGAAGTCAATGCTCAAAACCACAGTCAGGGCCAGGTACAGACATCTGGAACACTGGCATCTATTCAAGATGAGACACACTTCTGCCTTTGTGGCACTGTTTCACTCAGTCACTAATGATGTATTTGGGGAAATCAAGAATTCCACCTGCTCTGGCATCTATCACATACGCTAATATTCTTTCAATGTACATTTAGCCGCAGCCAGGAGATGGGTTACTTTACTTCAATGAGGGTGAAATGAAGAAGAGTTTATAGCAGTGCCCTTTGCCATGACAGGCGCGTTCCTACGGTGTCAGTCTCAGGATGCGTGAGGGTACCTGTGAACATATCGGGGACCAAGGTGTCTCGAAATCAGTAACACACTGAGACATGACAAAGGACACGATGGCGTGAGGCTGGTACTTAGGAATCAGCCACCAGTATTTTCTCCCAACTACTCACTTTGCAAGACACCTGCAATTACCTGGCTTCCCAATTTGGAAGTAAGAAGATCTGACGTTGAATGCCAGTAGCATCTTTGTTAAGTGACCACGAACAAATCGCTTCTCTTCTCTGCCCACTGACATTCTTGCTGCTGTGAGGACTAAGTGAAATAATGTATGTAGAAGCGCTAGTCCATAAAAGAGGCTCAGGAAATGTGTTGATTAGAATTTAGAACTTTGTGCAGTTGAGGTAAAAAGTATAATATCCTTAAACAAGGACTTTTATGTATTTTCATTTCTTTGCCAAGCACATCCCAGCAACACTCAAAGGAAAAACCTTACATTATAATACTTTTCGAAGTTTAAGGAGGTGAAGAAAGAACCTTTTCTTCATTGTCAGTGTCTGACTCCAAATGCCCTTTGCATATGCAGAGCATTTAAAGAGGGCTAGTTTTACCCCGTTCCCTATCAAAGTTTAAATATTCCAAATACAGAAGGATTCATTTCCTGGTTTTTAAAACATGCTGAAAAAAGGGGGAAGCAACAAGCATTCACTAATATTGCAGCAAATTAATGAAGGCAAGGCTTGGAAGGAATGCTTATACAGGGCTCCTAAAGTTCCCTCCGTTCTGACTTGACAAACAAGCCTCATTCAGGAAATGATTCCCCAAATAATAATCCATATGCACAGCTGTAAATGAAGGTGGTCTCCAGCTTTCACTCAACAACGCTGCTCGGTGGGAAGTTTATTTTTGTATTTGCCATAAAATGAGAGGATGGTAATTATCTAGAGGTTACAGCATTCAAATACGGAAGCAAAGTCAGGAGGGGAAAAAAAAAATCCACTATTGAAAGTTTCTTCTTTGTAGAACTGTTCCAATGCCTGACCCATTTGTAGCTTATTTGCTAGAAGACCTTACTTCTGAAACAGGAAAATGGACTTTGCCGAAAAACTGGGAAAAAGAAGGAAGTGGCTCAGTAGCACCACGAATTCTTTCTTTCCTGAGCCTCTTCCTCCTTTTCCAAAGTACTAAAATCCGGATATGATTGTAATGCATGACAAGGAGAGCTGTTTCACGAGATGGCTTGGGTAATTTTAGCCCAAGGGCTAGAGAGAGGGGGAGGAGACACAGCCACAAGGCAGAGAGTCCCGGGCTTCACTGTACTTAATTCCACATTTATGCTTTCTCTGAACACCTCCTTAACCACAGCACTAGGATCTGTGCCACCAGCCTGGTGCTTCCCAGCTGTCTAACACTGGGCATGTTAATCCAAAGAAGCCAATTCTATAAAATGGGGAGAACCAGTACCTAGCAAACACTTTGAGGAGTAAACGAAATGACAAACACATAGAATTATCTGGGACCTCTGCTTCCACCACAGGAGTGACTTGGTATGGGACTTGGTCTCCCGTTGTAAGTAACTAGAAAAACTGACAAAATATCTGAAGCAACTATTTTTCAGATATTGTACAATAGGTGGCACTGGATAGTGATCCCAGAGAAAAAAGAATCAAAGAAGATGAGCCCTCCGATCCCAGCAGGTTTTCTACCTGGAGGAGCTTCTGGAACAACGGCACAGTGCACGGCTTTGAAGAGGGAAAGCCAAAATATACTGGAGTTCAGGAAGCCTGAGGGAGCTGATATTTGCAGGGCAGCATACCAAACAGGAGGAAACTACACAGTGAAAGAGGTTCAGAAATCTGCATAAGGGTCCCCTTGAGTCTTGGGCTGAATACGAACCTGGACATACAGAGAGTAAGATTCCAAAAGCCAGGCAAAGAAAAACTATTAGGGCACATGGTGACTACAGTTAATAATACTGTATTGCATACCTGAAAGTTGCTGAGAGTAGATCTTAAAAGTTCTCATCATAAGAAAAAAATTTTTTGTAAACTTGTATGGTGACACATGTTAATTAGACTTATTGTGGTGGTCATTTCACAATATATACAAGTATCAAATCATTATGTTGTATACCTGAAACTTACATAATGCTATATGTCAATTGTAACTCAGTAAGAGAAAGAGAGAAAAACTATTAGGAAAAGAAAAACTACCAAAGAATTGTAAGGCAAACAATTCTCACAGTTGACACAGAGCTGGAAAACACTCAAGTTCTGACCAGCCACAGTAAAGAGACCTCACTGAAAATGCAGGTCCTCAGGCATAAGAAAAGTCATGCCTTAGTAGCAGAACTACATTAGAGAGTGAAGACTGCTCTAGGTATGCTTTAATAGAGCTTAAGAACAAGATTCATAAAGATCAAGCTGTTTTGTAAGTAACTTAACTGACCACCAAAACAAAGCTCAACACTCTCTGAAGAAGACAACACAATCTAGATGCTCAGCCATAAAACATTCACAATACATACTCTCCAGTCAAAAGTTATCAGACACACGAAGCAGTAAAATGTAACTCAAAAGCAGGAGAAAATCTGTTAAATGGAGGTCTCAAATGACAAGGATATAGTATTAGCATGCAGAGACTTTAAAACAGATACCGTAATACATCAAGGAGGAGAACCTGGGTGACTCAGGTGGTTAAATGTTTGACTCTTGAGTTGGGCTCAGGTCATGATCTCATGGTCGTAGGATTGAGCCCTGTGTGCATGGAGCCTGCTTGGGAATTCTCTCTTCCTCTACCCCTCTCCTGCTCACATATTTTTTCTCTCTCTCTCTCAAAATACATGTTTAAAAAATAATAATTAAAAAAAAAACATGTTCAGGGATTTTGAAGGACAACATGAACCTAATGAAGATAAAGTAGAAGACCGAGAAGAGGACCAAATGCAATTCTGACTTCTGAAGGTGGTGACATCTCAAATGAAAATTTCACTGGACTGGATTCACAGCAGATTGAGACACTGCAGAAGAAAAGCACAGGGAACTTGGAAGATATATTAATAGGAATTATTGAAAAGGAAGCATAGGAAAAAAAAAAGGTTAAAAAAATTAAATTGACAGAGCCTCATTAACCTGCGGTACACCAGTGAGTGATCTAACGTACGTGTAATCGGAGATTCGGAAGATGGCAACAGAGAAAAAACAAAGATTTGGCAAGGACTATTTTTATTTGATGGACTACGAATCCACAGATCCAATCACACCTACACTGTCACATGTACAAGAGCGATCCTTTAGGGACACTTGTTCCGGAAAGCATTTTCTCTTATTTACTTACTTACTTAATTATTCATTTTGAAGATGATTTTTTTTTTAAGTTTGTTTATTTACTTTGAGAGAGAGAGAGAGTGAGTGAGAGAGCACAAGCCTGGGAGAGGCAGAGAGACTGGGAGAGAGACAAAGAGAGGATCCCAAGCAGGCTCCACACTCAGTGCGGAGCCCGATACAGGGCTCGGACTCATGAACCGTGATGTCGTGACCTGAGCCGAAATCAAGAGCGAGACGCCCGACTGACTGAGCCACCCGGGTGCCCCAGCATTTTCTCTTTTTAATGATTATACTGAAGGAGAGGACTTCCTGACAAAGCAAGGTTAGACAAAACGTGGTGAGACGATCTTCTAGCACGCAGAGGAGTCTTCTCTCTGGAGGTGCCATGGCCAGCGAGAAGGTGTGGGACGTGCGGAGGCTGGTTTTGACCCTACCAGATTGAGTAAGAGAGACAGACATGCAAACTGCTTCTTTTAGAGCTTTAGAATAGAAATGCTTTCCGACTTTTTGTTCCCTGGAAGAAACCTGACACTCAAAGGACGGAAAAAGAAACGCAGATTCCTCTGCTCGTCAGCTATGCCCTGAAAGGTTACTAGGGGTCTCACAGGAGGGCACCACAGTGAAAGGGAGCCCTTCCCCGCTGAACAGAACAGGACAGGACAGTGTGCCGTTAGAAGCAGTCAGCTCATCCAGGCTTATCCCCCTCTAGCCTTTGCAGCTATTGGGATATTGAGGCAAAATATGTGCACAGTGCTTATTTTGTTTATTTCAGTGTCTTACTTGATGCCACATTGCTTAAGTACAGTCTTGCTATATACAATTCTCATGTTGCCTTTCACCATCAAGAGGTGGCTGGGAGTGTGTGAATGCAGAAATAATACATAATCCTAATCAATTTGCAATCTGGCCATTCATGCATAGAAGCAGGGTGCTTATTACACTCTTCCCAGAAGCTTTCACATCGCTCTTTGTGGTGATGATGATAATTTATATAATATCACAAACCGGGACGACATGAATGAAGCGTATAGGGTAGATGTCAGAGTAGCTGGAAAAGAAGAGTTTCAGGGCATATGAAGATTTAACATTTTATGCACTTGCAAGCAGAGTATGGAACGTTAAAGTAATATGTAAGAGTCTAGGCTATTTATGGGCTTTAATAGTCTCTGTTGCATGTCGTTTCCAAGTTGGCAACAGCAAAACCATGGCAACAGGAAATTCTTCCCTGCAGTGGAGTTTATGAATGCTTTTCTGTTTTCATGACTCAACTCCTTATTTAATTTCCTGTACAGAAAATCGGAGATTACTATAGACTGCCATACAGATGTGCTAATCCAAAGACCCTCTCAAAGAAAAACCGGTCATAGGTGTCCATGGATGGATTCGGAGATAAAACTTAAAGTTGCCTCCTCACAGACACACAGCAGACGTCAACATACTCTAACCTAAACGGATGCCCAAGAACGTAATTATTTTATTAACGGCTTGGCAAATGGGAGCGCACAACCTTGGGTGTTCATGAGCCACAGCTAAAAGGATCCTTCCATTACTGTGCTTTTAATCAACACATTTCAGGAGCCAAGCTCATACCAAAACTAAGAGGCCTATTTCCTTAGGGCTTCAGTTAGACTATGAACAATAAAAACAGAAAAGAGGCAAACGGAAAAGCCTCAATATTAATAGAAGACAAAAACGAATAAGAAAACCCTTATAATGAAGATTGATTGTACACAGAAGCATGGGGATTACAAAATAAATCAATCAATTAGTAATTTTCAATTACTAATAAAAAATTCCAGGGCTTACGACCAGATGGTTAGAAGATCTTGGAATTTTTAATCGCTCTAACAGTCACTTAACTATGGTGACATTTATGCAAGCCTATCGCGGAGCGATTCCGCAGGATTTGCACCCACTGCTCTACTACTCCATCGACACTTCCGAGAACACCGTTCCTTCGTAACCGTCTGACCCTAGCTACTTTGATTACCATCGTCAAACGTTTTGGGGCCGCGTCCTCCTTCTCTAGCTCCCTCTCCCCCCTCACCGGCGGTGTTGGGCGGTAAACGGCAATGTTGTTTTATGGGCAATTTAGCAGATGAACATCACCGCAGTGGGAGGGAAATAAGCCTAGCAGGAGAGTATAAGTATTTCTTACTTTTGGTGTCAAGCTGTGCACGATACTTCTCAAATCCTTTGAGCCGAACACGTTCTCCCAGCAGCTGAAGGAATTCCTCGAACGCCGGGCCGGCTGACTCATTGTTGTACATCTCTTCTTCCGTGCTCTGCCCAGCTCTGCAGTACATGATGCCCACCTTCTGCTGGTAGTTCAGCTGTGAAGAGAGGCGGCACGAGGCACGTAAATACAGGCGGGTCCACTCTGCCACACCGAGATGCTCCTAGCTCCCGGAGGGCCCGTGCCCGACATAGCTAACACCTCTCTTCTGTTTTCATTCTTCTGTCTCTAATCCAAAAAATGCAGCAGAACAAGCACCTATAATTATAATCTTCCAGAACCCACTGCTCCATCGAAATGAAAAGAAAAGGCCAGGACACTGAATTAAAATTTTCTGTATCTCAAGGTTAATAGATCATGAGAACAGATGTTGATACTTTAGGGAATTTCTCTGAATGGATTACGAAGTGCGAAGTGAGGCTACAAAAAACAGCTGGACAACGAAAGGTAATTCCTTTTCAATAATTTCCCTTTTTTAAAAAGGGAAGGCTGGGGCACCTGGGTGGCTCAGTCAGTTAAGCATCTCGGTTTCGGCTCAGGTCCTGATCTCATGGTTTGTGAATTCGAGTCTCATAGCGGGCTCTGTGCTGCCAGCACAGAACCTGCTTGGGATTCTCTCTTTCTCCCTCCCTCTCTCTATCCCTCTTCAATATAATAAGTAAACTTAAAAAAAAATTAAAACTTAAAAAAAATAAAAAGACTTTGCAAATTTAAAAGCAGAATTCCACTACACAAAAAATACTTTAAAACTGTATCTTTTACAATTCATATTGTTTTGCACTAAATAGCACGTGAATGTTCTCGCTAAATTTTTTTTTGGTAAAATGAAAAGATTTCTCTCCCAATGCCATTTTTTCAATCTACTAAATTACAAACCTCAGTTATACCTTTGTTAGAGCACTACCGTCATCAACAATGTACTTTTCAAATATTTTTCTAAAAGATAGTGCCTAAATAGAAACTTTAAAAGGGGTTTCATAATGGCAAATCAGCTAGAGGCAAATATTCCTTCCCCAGACAGTTAAAACGAAGCATTCAAGAGACTTAAATATGATGTAACATTGATCAAAATATTTACTCAGCACTGAAAAGTCTAGTCATTTTGCAAACAAATTTGAAGGTGGTGTTAGTCATTTAACAAGGCATTAGTTTTCAATACAACACTTTAGACTTTGGGGGCACCTATATGGCTCAGTCGGTTAGGCGGCTGACTCTTGATTTTGGCTCAGGTCATGATCTCATGGTTTGGTTCATGAGTTCGAGACCCACATCAGGCTCTGAGCTCGCTGCAGAGCCTGCTTCGGATCCTTGGTCTCACTCCTTCTGTCCCTCCCCTGCTCGCGTGCTCGCTCTCTCAAAAATAAATAAACATTAACAATTTTTTTTTTTAATGTAGACTGAATTCTCTTCTGAAATCAGGCGATCCACACTGCTTTCGCCTATTTCCAGAGCCACAACGCAGACTGTTGCCTCAGGCAACTTTTATCTCATAAAACAAAGGGGGAAAGGAAGAGGCCAAATTCTAACTGCGAACATTTATTGACTATCCACTGGTAGTCACGCTGACTATCACGCATCCATTGACTATCCACTGTATGCCAATCTTGTTTAGTATTTAAGATATATTAGCTCATCCTCACAACGGCCCATAAAGCAATTATTCCTGCGTGATAGATAAGTGAAGGGGGAGACCGGAAGAGGAAGTAACTAGCCCAGTAGGGAGAGGCACAGGACCACAAATGGTCAGTCCTGTGATTCAGCTCTCTTAAATATTACCACGACTCAACGAGGCTCGATTCTTATCACTGCAACATACGTCCCCCGTCCCTTCTTTGCAATTCTGAAGCTGAAAGGTAAAAACCAAATTTAAGCAAACACATTTGGCAGTAAAACTTGATATGGACTGACGTTAATACTTCTAGTTTATTTCCCGTGTGTGACTACTCACATTTTTCCCCCTGGGGAAAGAGTAATGTGATTGTGGGATGCTGTCTCAGACCCCGCTGGGAATATTACTATATGGTGTATCCATTCTATGATCTCTCTAAAATCTGGGCATTTCTGACTCTGAAACACATCCAGCTCTTACCACTTTCCATAAGGGACTGTGAACCTGAACTACTCTTTCCAGTGTTCTAAACCAAATGATTCAGAATAGTAACAGGAAAATGTCACAGGGGACAAACGCTTACTTGTTTTCCTCCCTCCACTGCACACAACCCTGTTGACAACAACGCTCCACGGCCTTTAGGTGACCCAAAGTCATGAGAGCTCCCTAGGAGTGCCACAATTGCACAGAACTGACTCTACCTTTGCTCGGCCTCCTCCAACAAGCAGAAGGTAAAGTTCCAAGTCTGAAATTTGCAAATAACTGGATACAGAGATATTGGAACACTTTCAAAATACCATGTGACCTCACATCATTTCTCTCTCGTTATGGACGAAAAGCACATTTAGGATTCAGTATGCTTTTGTGTACCACACGTAGGAAAAACGAAACAGAAGAAATCAGAGTAATACCTACTGCACACCAGTGACATTTCACCCTTCTCTCCACCGGCCTGCTTCCAATGTCTGAACGTGGCTGATGCCCGCAGGAGGGCTCCCAAAGGTAGAGATCTCGGCTTGGCTTTATAATTAAACTGGGCACCTACCCTATTAGGACTCAGTAAGTAAAAAATAGTGGTAGGCTCTGTGCCCGTTACAAAAGTCATCCTTAATACAGCCAGACCCTTACTGTCTCCCTGCAAGGAGAGCTACCAAAGAGCCGAAGCAGTGTGGAGAAAAGGAAGAGGTTTGGAGTTATTTGCTGTTTGGCTCTGTGCCTCCCAGATCAGCCTTCTCAAGCGACCACGTAAAACAAAGTCACCCTGTTCAACAGAAAGCATCACAGGGACACTGGGTTTGTGGACAGTTTTTTAAAACTTCTCAGATAAAGGCCTAAGATTTCACTGTGCAACATTCAAAGGGATTCATTTATATAAAAAAGGAGTTCACTGCAGAGAGGAGTAAGGAAACTTCCCCCAAACCACTGGAGAAGCTGAATCCAAGGACAATGAGACAATGTGCCGCCTTCTTTTGACTGATTTCTCATACCCTAGTGAACTCCGCCGGCAGCCAGGAGAACAAAGTGGTGTCTGCTGCCTGTGGAAAGAAGGAGCCTGTAAGAGGATTAGGATGTTTGTGAGAATGTCAAATTCCCTTCGTTTTGAAACTGTGCCAAATGTCACTGCTCTATCCTCTAACGTGACAATATTCTTGGTTTCCACTGCAATTAAGTCAAGGTAGGTGGCATTCTCTGAACGCAGGCTCCTGGGATCCTTAGTTAGCAACCATGTTCCCGGCCAGAAGAAGAGGAGCGGTGAAGGAGGAGTTATGTAAACGGAGTAAGGAACATTTCAAGGGAAAGAGCCAATGTAAATGGAGTCAGAGCTACGGACTGGGATTTTGAGTTGTTATGAGGTTATATAAAACAGCACTCTTTTTTTTTTGAGACATGCACAAACACATCTGTATGGGTTTATACATATGAATATATAAGACGTCCACGTAATGCCCAAAATAGAGTTATGATGACACCAGAAGCCATCTTGAGAACACGCCATGTTTATCCACGGTTCAGGGTTTTTGCTTTGGATAACCCCAGGATCGTGCTATACAATTCCGTGCTTGCCTACCAACTGCTCACAGGGAGCATTATGGAAGTGTTTGGACACTCCACAAATGTTTCTATCATAAAAAATAAGGATGGTCAACCCAATAGGACAAAGGCTGTCTTTGAGATGAAGGTCTCGAATCTCAATAAAGCAAAGTGTCCTTAGCACCCGCCAAAAATGACGCGGGTTTTCACAGGTCGGGATCAACTGTACATAAGATTGCTCTTCCTCTGATGAAGTGGATACTTCGACACAGAATCGAAGAAACAAATACTGCAATCTGGTTTACATAGCCCTGAGTTTCTGAAAAGATGGATGATAAAGTCAGAGCCCCTTGCCAGTAGAAACAGATTTGAAGAACCAACTTCTCAGAGAACTGATCTGAAGTTCGGCATTTTCACCTCTTCTCGCCTGCTGTTGCAGCCTTGTGAAGGTCACTGGGACCGCAGAGGGCATGAGAAGAACTCAGTTCTTAAATTCTTACAAAACCTTTACAGAGTCTGACTTAATCCAGAACGTTAAAACTGTCACTACCAGGTACTTCACTGTGAGGCAGTTTTCAGAGGGTGGGCTGCGAAGCCTTGAGGATGTGTCAGCTCTGCTCTGGGACACAGATATCTGGGAACAGTTTGATCCCTACAGTTCTTGCTTTTGATTAAACTGTTGGGTCGTACAACAGCAGTGTTTAAGCCGAGGATAATTTTGGCCCACCCACTATGGAAGCAAAACTATTCTGAGACTACTCCCTGCCGCGTGAACTATGAGGTTCTCCGGTCTGCCTGGTGGGTGCAGAAACTGTCCTCGGCTTTGTTGGGGGGACTGAGGATCTGCCTCCCGAAACCTGGAGGGCGGTTCTCACCGCTTGGCCAGCAGTTTCCTCAAATGCATGCACTTACCCCCCTTGGCCTCCCTGGACTCCACACAAGTGTGGAAGCAAGCCTCCACACAGGGCGACTCCCAGGCTCCCCCCGCAGGCTCCTCCCTGTGCTACAGTCTGCAAACCCTTCAGGCGCAAAGCTGGAGTGACCTGACCCTTCACTTAATTTGTGTCCCACCTTCCAGAGATCCTGCCTCGTGCCCACTGTCATAAAAACCACTGTTTCACCGTTCTGCCTACTTTTTAAAAAGTCGTTTCGGATGGGAAGGTAAATCCAGTCCCTTTTCCTTAATCCTGGCTGGAAGCAGTTGAGTTTTTGTCAAATTTTTTGGTATATAATTTCGGAACAGTAAACTGCATCCCTGTGATGTAATGAGTTCTAATACATCTGTACCGCCCACAAAATGTAAAATTCTTTCCATCATCTCCAAGTTTCCTGGTTCTGGTTTGCAGCCCATCCCTGCATCAGTTAAGTCAGATGATCGGTCCCTCCCCCCTCATTATAAATCAGTTGTGCCTACATCTTTGAAGAATATTTTTGTTGGAATTCATTGTGAGAGTTAGTTACTCTTTAGGCACTCTAGAAACCTCTAGTGGCTTCTACCTTTTCTTTAGGTTTTGCAGCCCAACAAATGGTTGATTTTAACAACTAACTGTCCTAGTCTTCTTTGAAGGTGTTTTTCCCCCCTCTGGCTGTTTAAGATTTTTTCTCTTTTTCTTCTATGTTCAGAAATTTTGATTCTGATGGACGTATGCCTGATTTTCTTTGTATTCGTCTTGCTTAGGGCAGGCAGAACTCCATAAATCCATCTTAATTCATTGTCTTTCATCAGTTCTGGAAATCTTCTACTGGTATTTCCTCGAACACTGATTCTGTCCCCTAAATAATGCTTTACTTGGTTTCCTGCTGGGAATTCCATTATATATATGTAGTTCACTCTGGCCCAATGCATTTTAGGTACTTTTCTGTATTTCTCACATTTTTTATCTCTATTCTTAAGTTAAAACTATTGTGGTAACCGCACCCCTAGGTTTACTGCACATTATTTACATAGCCAAACTATGGAAGCAGTCCGAATGCGCATCCGTGGGTGAATGGATTAAGATGTGGGGTGTGCATATGTGTATATGTATATATGTGAATACACACGTGTGTGCACACGCACGTACACATACAAATGAAGTATTATACAGCCATAGAAAAAGAATGAAATCTTGCCATTTACAACAACATGGATGGATCTAGGAATGTAATGCTAAGTGAAATAAGTCAGTCAGAGAAAGTCAAATACCATATGATCTCATTCATATTTGGAATTTAAGAAACAAAACAAATGAACAAAGGGAAAAAGAGAGAGAGAGAAACCAAGAAACAGACTCTTAACTATAATTTTTTTTAATATTTATTTATTTTTGAGAGACATAGAGAAAGAGACAGAGATAGAGACAGAGTGCAAGTGGGGGAGCGGCAGAGAGACAGAGAGGGAGACACAGAATCCAAAGCAGGCTCCAGGCTCTGAGTTGTCACCACAGAGCCTGATGTGAGGCTCAAACTCACAGGCCATGAGATCGTGACCTGAGCCGAAGTCGGATGCTTAACTGACTGAGCCACCCAGGCACCCCCGACTCTTAACTATAGAGAACAAACTAGATGGTCAAACTAGAGGAGCGATGGAGGCGGGGGGGGGGGGGGGGGGGGGAGGGGGGGGATGGGAGAAGAAGGGAATGAAGATTAAAGAGAACTCTTATGATAAAGAAAAGAGAGAAAAAGAAAAAGAAATAATTTTCTGGTAACATCGATTCATCAATTTTCTCTTCTCTAATATATTCTTAAATAAACCTAATTAAATTTTAACTTTTGCCTGTTTTTCCATTCCAGAATTTTAATTTGATTATTTTACAGATTCAGTGATCCCTGAACTCTGTTTTTTATTTCTGTAGCCTTCATGAAATCAAGGTTAATTTGTCACCTTTTATCTGAAACTTTATGCTGAACTTAGGCCCCAAACCACTCATAAAACAGCCAATGTCTAAGGAAAAAAGCACTGCATGATGTCGTTAATTTTGATGAATACCATTTTCTGTTATTTCTTCTCTGGACCAAGTTTTTGGTGTTGTAATTCAGAACTCTTTACCAAGGTCCTAGATCCCAAAAAGTTTTTCCTATGTTACTGTCGAAATTTGTATAGTTTTACATTTCAATCAATGATCCGTTTGAATAAATTTCTGTACAATGTGTAATATTTAGGTCAACATCATTATTTTGTCTATAGATATTTAATAGTCCCAGCACCTTTGTTTGAAAAGTCTATCCTTCCTACATCAAACTGCTGTTACGCCTTTGTCAAAATCACTTGGATATATGTGGGGATGGGTGCTGTTTCTAGTTTCTCTATCCTTTTCCACTGATCCATGAGTCTGTCCTCCCAAAAATATAATGTTCTTTTGATTAATGTAGTAACGTAAGTCTTGAAATCAGATAGAATTATTTCTCCCACTTAATTTTTCTTTTTCAAAATTGTTTTAGTTATTCTAGGTCTTTTGCTTTTCCATATAAATTTCAAAATAATCTTGTCTACAATCACAAAAAATCTTGCAAGGATTTCAATATTGTGTTAACTTGTAATCAATTAGGACAAAACTGACATCATTAAAATCTTGAGTGTTTCTATCCATGAACATAGTATGTCTCTCTGTTTATTTAGGTCTTCTTTGATTTCTTTCATCAGTATTTTATTTTAGCACACTAGTCCTATACATGTTTTGTTAGATATATACCCAAGCATTTCATTTTTTATTATGTGATTATAAATGATATTATATTTTAATTTTAGCTTCTACATGTTCATTAAAATAAATCAAATTGAGAACTACACTAAAGCAAAAACGTTTTGCCCAACAAAGGAAACCATCGACAAAAGGAAAAGGCAATCTACTGAATATAAGGTATTTGCAAATGATATATCTGATAAGGGGTTAATATCTGAAATACACCAAGAACATATTCAGCTCAACACCGAACAAAAAATGACCCCAAACAAGTAACCTGTGCATGATTATGGGCAGAGAACCTACATCAGAAATTTTTCTAAAGAAGATATACAGATGCCGAGAGACACAAGAAAAGATGCTTAACATCACTAATTATCAGGGAAATGCAAATCAAAACCACAATGAGATACTACCTTATTATGTGTCAGAATGGCTAAAATAAGAAACATGAGAAACAGTAACTGTTGGTGAGGATGTGGAGAAAAAGCAACTCTTGTGCACTGTTGGTGGGAATGTAAATTGGGGCAGCCCCTGTGGGAAACAGTATGGAGGTTCCTCAAAAAATGAAAAACAGAAATACCATATGATCCAGTAATTCCACTGCCGGGTATTTACCCAAAAAAAATGAAAACATTAATTCAAAAAGATAAATGAACCCCTATGATTATTATAACATTATTTTCAATAGCTAAGACACAGAAGCAACTTAAGTGCTCATCAACAGATGAATGGATAAAGAAGACGTGGTGTGTGTGTGTATATATATATACACACACACAGTGGGATATTACTCAGCCATAGAAAGGAATGAAATCTTGTCATTTTTGACAAGATAGATGGACCCAGAGGGTATCATGCTAAGTGAAATGAGTCAGAGAAAGACAAATACACATGATTTTGTTTAAAGGTGAAATCTAAAACAAACAAACAAAACAGAAACAGACCTATAAATACAGAGAACAAACTGGTGGTTGCCAGAGTGGGTGTGTGGGTGGAAAGGACAACACAGGTAAAGGGGACTGGGAGGTACAGGCTTCCAGTTATGAAATGAATAAGTCATGGGGATGAAAGATACAGCATAAGGAATATAGTTAATGGTAGTATAACGGCGTTGTATGATGACTGATGGTAGATAGCTATACTTGTGGTGGGCTAAGCATAACCCATAGACTTCCTCAATCACAATAATGTGCATATAATGTACATTGAAGCTAATGTTACATTGTGTGTCAACTATCTTTCAATTAACAGAAACAACAAAGATAACAAAAATTGATTGTTGTGAGTTGATGTTGAATCCTACAACCCTGCTGAACACACCTTATAGTTCTAGGAAGTTTTTATAGCTTCCTTGGGGCTTTGTACATAGACTACCATGCCATCTGAAATAGGGAAAGTTTTGTTTTTTTCTTTCCTTTATCTAACATCTTTTATTTCCTTTTCTTGTCTTACTGGGCTGACTAGAACTTCCGGTATCATGTCAAATAGCAATGGTGACACCGTATACCCTCGCCGTGTTAACACTAAGCCTTTCATCAGTAAGGAGGATATGAGCTGTAGTTTTTGTAGATGTTTTTCATTAAATTGAGCAAGTTCCCCTCTATTCTCATTTTCATCACAAATGACCACTGTGTTGTTCCTCAAATCCCACGGTCTTTAGCCAGTCTGCCTCCTTTCTACCCTGGAGATTCATTTTATGTTTACTTTTCATACAATGTATAAGGCTTTTTAGCTGTACTTAGCAGGAAGAATAGGGGAAAAAAATAGATATACCCCATATTTCCAGATGCAAAACTAGAAACTTATTTTTTAAAAATATGTTGTCCAGTGTTCCTGGTTCTTCTCACTGGGTGGTCTGGTCTGTAACAAACTACTCTGTCATTACCAGCCATGAAGATCTTGTTCATTTTTTAAAATCCTCATGAGTCACCCTGATAGCATTTACTTTGGTTTGTTCTTTATAAACATGACAACTTTTTAAACCACTTCTTAAAGATTCATCACTATACGGTCCTCTAAAACGAATGTCAAAGAGACTGGAGAAATTCAGTGTTGTGAGCAAAATATGGTGTTAGAAAATGTATCCTCATCGGAAATTACTAACAAAAATAAAATCACTTTTAAAAAATGAAATGGATACTGGGTAGAAAAGTTATTTTAAAAATCTGACTGTGATGCTGTCAAAGTTATTTATATATGTGCACAGATATTCTGATCTATTTTTATCTTTGGCATAACATGTTCTATACACACATGCAATAATCTTCTCTAATGTTGGGCAAAATTTCTCACAAAAATAAAAAGCTTCACATTGGGTATTAAATTGATTTGACTTTAAGATGAATTTCAGTTATACAAAAAAACGCTCTTCATTACCGCATTGTTTGCAACAGGAAAAGACTGGAGTCAACCCAAATGCCCATCAATAGGGAAACTGATAAAATAAGTTATGGTATAGCAACAAACAGAATATTATGCAGCCCTAGAAACAATGGGAAAGCTTTCTATATACTGACATAGAAAGATCTCCAAGACACATTACTCAGGGAAAAAAAAATGTCCGGAGCATGTTGTATTCTGTCTAAGGGAGAAATAAGACCCTACATGCATATTTGATGATGTCTGTTTGGAGACACTGGAGTATAGAAGAAACTAATAAAACTGGTAACTATGTAGGGAAAGAGAGGTGAGGAGACAGAACAAGGTAGAAATGAGATCCCTCAAAGTAAACCGAATTACTTGGATTTCTGCACCATTTGAAGATATTAGTTAGTTAATTCCCATGGGAAAGAAACTAGTTTAAATTTTTATTTTTAAGCTGAATTCAAAACACAATTCTTGGGCGTCTGGGTGGCTCAGTCGGTTCAGTGTCTGACTTCGGCTCAGGTCATGATTTCACTCGTGGGTTCAAGCCCTGCATCAGGCTCTGTGCTGATGGCTCAGAGCCTGGAGCCTACTTCGGATTCTGTGTCTCTCTCTCTCTCTGCCCCTCCCCTGCTCATGCTCTGTCTCTCTCAAAATAAATAAACATTAAAAAAAAAAACACACAAAAAAGCCAAAAAAAAAAAACAGAAACAAAACACCCACAATCCACAATATAAAGTTGAGACTGAAATACCTGCACTCAATTACTCTGTCTCTTTGGACTGTGTGCCAAAGAGTCCTCACTGCATGTCTCTGCCATGCTGAACTCCATCACTGCAAACCAGAGTTGATCCACAGCCAAATGTCTTCCAAATGCTACTGCTATCAGTTGTGTTAATCACAGAATCCTACCATTGGAAAGGTCTCCAACAAGCCACCCGGCCCAGCCTTAGCCAGGCAAAAGAGCAAGGAGAAGCCAGTGCAGAGTAATCATTACTTGTGAACAGACCAGTTAAAGCTACCAATAATGCCACTCCCTTCTTCCTCTGACCCGATGACTACCATGTAGATTTCCTTCCTGATGACATACACACAGATCCATGAATTGTCTAGAACCAATGTGGTGGCCATCTGAACTTTAACTGTGCATTAGCTGTTATAATCTAAAAGAAGAATAAAATTTCAGGAATGGCAACTGTTCTGCCACAGCCCCATTCATATAAAACGGGTCTTGGGAAAAACGTTTTCCTTATGGTTCATTCTTTAAATCTTGCTGCCTGGATGAAAGACGAAAAGTGGCTGGTCAAATTCATTTATCCACAATAAAATAATGCAACACGGCAAAGAATAGGCTAAGTCAGCAGCGAATTTCATCCAGGTCTTAATCAAAGAATCAGAGCTATTCGTGATCGAATAAACGTTGCTTCTTTTCTTAACATTGATTCTTCAGATAAATATTGCAAACCTAATTAGAGATGATCACCTTTCCCCTTCAACTTCGATAACTTGACGGGTAAGTTTTTAAGGAATAGAAAACCCAATAAATGTTTTCACTTCTTTGGATTTTTAATAATTACCTAGAAAAACAATGGAGATATTCATTTAGGTAAAACCACTACCACATACATGAAACTTGACATTTCCTAATGAAAACGGGACTACCAATTTTCTCTACTGCAAACTGACAATTGAACTTTAATATGTTATACTTAATACTGGGCAGTGAAGCCAGCAGCAATAATGCTTAGCCATCTTTCCAGTTTCTTCTCCCACTCAAGGGAGGGAAAAGGACGATGGGGTGTTTAGTGCACTGGGTAAGAATGGAGGCTGCAGAGTCTGAATGCTTGGATTTAAAACCTGCCCCCACCAGGTCCTGACTCTGACTGGTGCAGTCTTTCAGCATCTTTGTGCCTCAGTGTCCTTGTCTGTAAAATAAGAACAATAATAGCACGGACATCAAAGGATTCTGAGGATTAATTAAAGTAATTCATGTAAACTGCTTCGCATGGTACCCAGCTTGGTCACTGCTCAATAACAGGGATCTATTTTCATTACTCTCTTACATGTGCCTCACGCTCCTGTTCAGCAAGACTGCCTGCCGCCGTAACCGCACTGTGCTTTCATCCCTCTGTGTTTTGTTCTTACTGTTCTGAATTTGGACCACCGCACTGCTTGTTCTCTGGCTTGATGAAGTCCTCTTCCATTCCGTGGTCCATCTTGGAAATGGGCCTGACCAATCATGACTCGGCCCTGTTGGCTTGCACACCCCTACTGCTCTGTTTGCAATTCTCTTAATTATACTCATTACATTAAACCTGACTTCCATTATAGTAACTGATGACCTTGTCTCCTTCATGGGGAAGGACTGTGTCTTACTAAGCTATTTATGCTCCATAGTCTTTAACAATCCGCAAAGAGTGATTACTCCACAAGCACTTATTAGATTTGAAACAGTTTGGGCTTACTTATGACAGTAAGCACAACATACTACACTGCCTCGGACGGCAGCTCTCTCATGGGATGCTTGCAAATGTTTAACGAGAGAGCGCATGAAAAGGGCTGCTAACAAGTTATTATTTTATCATTATCAGCCACAGCTAAGAGTTCTTCAGTGTTCACCAGGTGCCTGGCATGGTGACTTTTCATTCTCCTTGCAAGAGTAGATGAAATGAAGGGGTTTTTTAAATGACTGATGAAGAAAAATGGCGCTGATACGGCAAATGTATAACTATTCGCTATATTATTAAAATCCAGCTTGGATAGGGTAATAAAATTCCTGGTATCTTACAGCAGAGTTTTGAGGCTTGGAAGAATGTAAGACATGAAAAAGTATATCATAAACTTGCAAATCTTACAAATGAAAGGTAGGATTATGCAAATGTGCATACCCAGTGTTCAGGGCTACTAAGGGAAAAAAACAGCACTGAGAACTTCTGAAATTCTCCATCTTCTCAACCATAAAACAGGCCAATAATTAGGGACCTCTGTGCAGGATGCTAGGAGGAGTAAATCAGGCAGTGTGGTAAAAGTGCTTACAGATGTGTAATACGTAAACATACACGCTGATCTAATTTCTTTTTATCATAAGTGATGCTCTCAATTATCTAGTAAGTGAAGACCCAGGACCATGATGGATAAACTAAATCCAGAGTTGATCCAGATTTTCTGAGTCACAAACTGTTCCAATTCGTGGCAGTGTGAAATCACTGGTAGGTTACGGTCCTGTAGAGGATGATGCAAATGGGCATCAACGAATAGTGAAAGGCCCAGGAAAGTATCAGGGGAGGAGAGTGTGAAAGCTCAGAGAAGCCACATACATAACCGGGATAAGCATATATTCATTTTCTAAAACTTCAGGAATTAAAATGCCTACGTCAGTTCCTGCAAACACATCAGAGACAAGTCAAATGAAGAACACATTTTTATATTTTTGTGAAGTGCTTTCTTTTACATATTATAGATATAATTTTAATTTGTCCTTCTATTCATTTGGGCTTTTAAAAGTGGTGAAATGAGAAAATAAAGCACCAGAGATCTGAAAGGCAAAATGCCACAACGAAGCGAGCAAACAGTGTTTTCTCTTTCCAAGCATAATTATGTAAGCTGTTTAAAGGAAAAAAGCTACTAAAGGAATCATTTAAATAAAACTTAAAGGGAGATCTGGAAGTTCTTTTCAGTGAGTCTAATTTCTTGGTATCACTCTACGAATCTTTTCAAATGATGTAAGGATGTACAAACCATGAAATTTTTTAAAAGGATGACATGGACGAAAATGGAAAATGTTTGCAATGACTCAAATGTGTAATCTACTGCACTCACATGCATTTCTTTTAAGAAATCTGTATATGTACAAGGCACCAAAATAATCATTTTCTCAAAATGATTCTGAGGCCTTAATGCGATTTCCTACCAAAAACAGGACTCCCCAGACTAAACGCCTAAGCATGCATGTCATGTGCTTTTTATCAGCATGATCCTGGCTTTGAATCCTATGGAGATATAAATGAAAAGACAGAGGCCAGTAGTGGTGGGGGGGGGTGCCTCTTAGTTCAGATTTAGAATTGCTTATATGGAATAGCAGGCTTTAAGCTTTTAGCTTCTACTGCCTAGTAAAATTTCCAAAATAAAACTGGGGAGATGCCCATTGGTTGCCAGATTTTAATTTCACAGAGGAAAGGCATTACAGAAAACAACTAACATATATCATCAATAATTTATGAAGGAAAGGATAATTTTAATACCCGCTAAGCAGAAGAAGCCCTAATTTTAGAATAGACAGTTTTATGAATTAAATCAATTTAGCTTTAAGTTGAACTCACTATACAGTGGTCTTATCTTTTCTGTGTTGATGGGACTAGAAATTGTTCATCACTAAGAGAGGGCATAAAATGGGCTAGCAGTCCCAACGAGATGTCTACAATTGGGGCATCCACAAACTGGAAAATGGCAGCAAATACCTCCCTTCTACAAAATAACTTGTTCTAATGTAGCATTTAGAATGTTCAAGTTGTGATTATTATCAGTGTCTAAATGCGATTCTTCTTGGGGCACCTGGGTGGCTCAGTCAGTTAAGCGTCTGACTTCGGGTTAGGTCATGATCCCACAGTTCATGAGTTCTAGCCCCGCATCGGGCTCTGGGCTGACAGCTCAGAGCCTGGAGCCCGCTTCGGATTCTGTGTCTCCCTCTCTCTCTGCCCCTCCCTGCTCATGCTTTCTGTCTCTCAAGAGTAAACAAACATTAAAAAACAAAAAAATCAAATGTATTCTCCTTGAAAAACATGGTCACTGAAAAGACCGAATCCATACAGTGGAGCCTAATCCTCATTTTTCTTTTCCTCCTTTGTTAGAATGAATGTTCAGAACATTGACTGGAAAACAGCCCCTGGAGAGTTAAGCTCACTAGTGCACCAGCAGTCTTCTGACACATCCAAAGTACTCCCTTGTTTGCATGTTATAAACACGGACAGGCATAGCTTGCGGGAGAGCCACGCACAGCAAAGACATCACCCGGGCTTTCTGACGAGTGAAACGAACGAACAGAGAGAGTAATGATGAAAAAAGTTGTGTCCAACCATTGGTTCCTAATATATCCCTAGTGGCTGAATTAAAAGAATATACCTTGAAACAGATTTTTTTTAAAGTCCCATTCATTTTAATAATGTTGGAATTTTTGGTTAATTGAGGAGATACCACTCAAAATTAGTTCATAAAATGGCATTCAACAAATGGAACAATTTTATGTTTGGAGGGTTGCTTTTTTTTTTTTTTTTTAGGCAATAGTAAAGCTATTATCACTCATATTGCCAGGATGTAATATGGCTAAAATGGCTCAAGGATGTTCAAAGAAAGACTCAGAGTACATAAATACAACCTCTAATGAAACTAGCCCAGATGCTCAAATTATTCCAAGCAGAATGTGGGCACGCTCCCTGGTTAGTGGATTTGTGAGACCGTGATTTTTCATTCTCTACCTTTTGCGGCCTCTGTATGGACTGTCCTGTCATCCACCTGCATCTTGACCAAATGGCCACACGCAAAGGACAGGAAGTATACAAGTAAGAAAATCCTCAGCATTTTCAGTTTGTTACTAATTGGGACACAAATTTTTACAATTTTGTATTTAGAAATCTTGGCTAGAATACATCTTTGGTGGTATAAACAGACTTTAAAAACTGAAGCTTTTAAGAAGAGCTGTACTGTGGATAGTGGATAACAGTCCAGGCTTTGAACTTATTAACTGGGTGAACTTGGGCCTACCATTCAATCTCCCCAACTCTAACATGGAGACAACAATGGTGCCATCCTCAGAGGGGTTGGGAGATTAAATGGGATAACATATTTAAGGCACTTAAGACAGAGCCTGGTGAATATATTCCTCTTATTGCTACTACTTTTTCCTAGATTCCCTGAAAAATTCACTGCATTTATGGAAGATTTTATACTAAAAGAGTTGAACACAGGTTTAAGGACCATATTGATCAATTCTGACACCAAAAATTTCCTCAGATGAGGAACGTTCAGAGTTTGGAGAGTTAGGAAAGAATAAAATGAGTAATTGCAAAGAGACCATCCTCTGAAATAAACGCTATCTGTTTTCCCGGTCAAAAAGAAATCTTAAGGTCTGTCTGTATCCTGGACACCCAGCAGGAAATCTGAGCAACAATGGCTCCCAGAAGCCAAACTTACCCCTTGTTCATCCAGTTTCATGAGTTGCTCTGTGACCTTGGGGGTGTTGAAGGCCAACCTCAGGCACTGGACGTTGAGCTCAGGAATCACATGCTCCAGCACTTCCTTCAGGGGCAGCCCTCTGGCTGTGGAGTGCTTTGCCGTTGAGGGAACGGCATCCTCCAGGACCGAGCCTCTCAGCGTCATGAGCTAAAAGACAGACATGTGCTCTGGTGAGGTCTCTCCTGGTGTGGGAGAGGAGTAAACATATCACATGCTCTGGGAGCGTAGACTCAGGTGCCCCTGAGGAGCCGGGAATGACTTCCAAAAGGTTTAGATACTTTGTATGTGAAAAATGAGGGCAACACTTTTTTTTTTTAAATTTTTTAAATGTTTATTTATTTTGGAGAGAGAGAGATAGAGTGTGAGTAGGGGAGGGGGGGAGAGAGGGAGACACAGAATCTGAAGCAGGCTCCAGGCTCCGAGCTGTCAGCAGAGAGCGTGACGCAGGGCTCAAACTCATGAACTGTGAGATCATGACCTGAGCTGAAATCAGATGCTTAACCAACTGAGCCATCCAGAGGCCCCGATTTTTTCTTTTATAGAGAAAGAAAGAATGTGTGCAAACAGGGGAGAAGGGGAGGAGAAGAGAGGGGGGAGAGAGAGAGAGAGAGAGTGACTGGGGCAGGGGAGGGAAGCGGAGGGAGGGGGAGGGAGGGAGAATCTCAAGCATGCTAATGCTCAGCATGGAGCCCCATGCCGAGCGAGATCCCATGACCCTGGGATCATAATCTGAGCCGGAATCAAGAGTTGGACATTCAACCGACTGAGCCACCCAGGCGCCCCCCGGCCAACACTTTCAAGAAGACCCAGACAACCCCAAAGGAACTCAGAGTCAAGCCTTCCAAGGACATCTACTTAAAAGCCAAATAAAGTATGTCCTTAAAGAATCCAGTAAGATCTAGATCTTCACATCGCTTATAAAATGTCAGTAACCACGCTAACCAGGAAATTAAGAGGAGATATCCCAGAGAAATATCTGAAGAATAAATAGCTCAGGACTTCCATGTTATACCTTTTTGATTTACAAAAGATAAGGGTAAAGTTTTAAATCTCATACCATATTATGGACAATCACAAACGATTAATATCCCCAAATGCTACCACAATAAGGCAACGACTGTAGTTAGTAGAGCAGCAGAGTCTACAGCATTGGAAATTACTTTAGATTTTCCCTTATTTCTTACTATGAAATATAAACATAAACGAAGAATTTTCCCCATGTGATGACGGTTTGCAGTAAACGTGAAGCCAAAGCAGCCTCAGTTCCCAAAAGGCGTCATGTGGCAAAGTTGTTAATACAACGTAAACACTATGTGACTTAAGAAAAAAAAAAAAACCCATTACACTGAACACCTTTTCACGAAGCCTGCAGCTTACATAAGGCCTTGAACCGCAGCGGTAGAGGCAGGAGCTGAGGGAGGGCGCGTTGACAGGCAGGTGTGGCATGTGGGAGGGTGGAGGAAAGAGACACAAATTCAGAAGGCTGCATTTACTGGGAAAGGGTAACAAAGTTCAGGGCTTAAGAGAGTCCAAAGGCAGGAGATGGATCGTCACGGCTCAGAGCGTAAGAAAAGGCTCTCACGGAAGGGGTGGCACTAAAAAGGCACCGGGAAATCTGGGTTGAATTCTGTAAAATGTCTGAGAGCAAAGGCACAGAGACGAGCCAAGAGAGCATGGGGTGTGGGACAGAAGGAGCCACCGCCATGGCGCAGATGGAGCTGACAGGATGGCAAGGGAAGGGTGGGGAGAGCCCGGGGCAGGTGTGCGCACCCATGGGGCTCCACGAGGCAACCTCAGACCCTGTCTGAAGGGGGAGGGTGACGCGCACCTTACGAGAGGCTGCGAGAGGAAGAGGCTGCGGGCAGACAATACGATTAGAAGGAAGCTGCAAACGTCTCGGAAACCAGGCAAAGAGGCCATGACACACGTCTAGCAGTGAGAAGGAAGCTGGAGGAAAAACTGCCAGGGAAGTAAAACCTCTAACATCTGCCACGTGACGTGGAAGAGACAGGAGGGCAGGGAAGGGGAAATTTACCAACATCTTGCTCTCCATACAAGAACTAGGTACCATTCATTTGATTAGTATCTTTTCTTTCATTTATAAATGATTTGTTTCCAAGTAACACTTGTGTAAAAACACACATCGTTTTCCTATGATTTAATACCCAATTTGACGGAAATGGTTTCTGGGATTTGTTTGTTTGTGTTTCAAATCTCGGGAAACCGCCCAACAACCCAGGTGCTGTGCTCCTCCGTCCACGAGGCAACACGTGCCTGGAGCCAGGAAGCTAGAGAGGCTCGAAGCAGTTCCAGCTGAGAAACCAAGACCGGGACTGCTAATCCTGCACCACAGGAACGACGGCGGCTCACCTCAAGGAAGCCAGAGCCGGGGAGAAAATGCATGACTCATTTTTATATCTGGATCACCCGCGTTACCAATATTTTTGTTAATGATTTCCAGAAACGAGACAAGAATCCTGAGGAGTCTCTGTGCACCTCTGCTTAAAAACATTCACACGTTGTAAGGTTTCCTTCATAAACTGTCAGGTTCACAAACACGTGTATGGTTTTCTGTTTGTGTCGTGCGCTGATGATTTCTATCGAAATGCGAGAGGCAAGGGCGATGTGCCCGGTGAGGCAGGACTGACCTCTAGAGAGGGTTCTGTCCAGGACTTCTGTTCGCTTATTTGTATGAAAAGCCTCATTAAGATATTACCATTAAACCACATTTAAGGGTTACTTTCATTGGAAAGGAAAAAGTTCCACGAAAGCTAAGGGCACTCCATTAAATACACATGAGAGAGAGGAAGGAAGGAGAGGCAGAGGGAAGGAAGGAGAGGCAGAGGGAAGGAAGGAGAGGCAGAGGGAAGGAAGGAGAGGCAGAGGGAAGGAAGGAGAGGCAGAGGGAAGGAAGGAGAGGCAGAGGGAGGAGGAGAGGGAGGGAGGGAGGGAGGAGGAGGGAGGGCACAGCTGTACGATTCTAGGCATCAGGTGAGTCGTCATGAGCAACTCAGACAACAGTCCCCATCCTCACGGGGCTTAAATTCCAGTGGGGCAGACAGATAACAAACGAAAATAACAACTACGGTGGGTGAGGCAGTACTGAATGTTCGTGAAAAAAAAAAAGCCTCACATTAGATGTGAAATGGGATATGCAGGAGCAGAAATTTTAGGTCCGGGGGCCAGGGAAGGCCCTGTGACTTATGAGTCAAGGTTGGAAGGAGGCGAGAGAGCTCCGGGCAGGAGGAGGCCAGGGGAAGAACACAGTGGGCCACAGGAAGAGGGAGCAGCCGACCCCGAGGTGTCGAGGTGGCCCAGGGGAAGGACGCCAGCGTGGCTGGAAAGACCAAGCGAACGGAGGATCTCCTAAATTAGCAAGGTCACTGACTGGCTTTTTCTTGCGAGATGGGAAGCCACTAAAGGGTCCTGAACTGCGGAATGACAGATCCGGTCTGCCCCTGGAGAGGATCCCTCCTGGGCTGAAAGGATGCGGGGGTTAAGGGCAGAGGCAGGAAGAAAGGTTCTCAGCAGAAAATGGTGGTGGCTTGGTGCAGGCCGAGGTGCTGGGACGGAGGGAGGGGTTGAATCTGCGGATATTTTGAAGACGAAGTCAGTAAGTTTTGCTGACAGACCAGACTGGGGGCAGGAGGCAGGGAGGAAAGAAGAGTCCAGTGTGACTTTAAGGTTTCCGGCCTGAACAACCTCAATGATAGAATAGTCAGCTACACATTAATTTCAACATAAAAATGAGTGGTGATGGCGTTGTGAACCACAAACAGCATCTGACTTGGTATCCCGATCACAGGCCGAGGCAGTGGATCGAAGGGCAGGCCGCACAGGAGGCAGGAAAAGGACGCAGCGGCAAGGCCAGGGGAGCACGGGGAGGGGCAGGGTGAGCACCTGGGGCCCAGGGAGTGAGGGGTGGGAAAGGCGGAGCCACCAACCATGGCAGAGGGAGCATTAATTCAGGACAGCAGTTAGCGCTGGGAGAGAGGCTGGGACCCGACCGGAACGCTGCAAGGCAAGCTAGAGGGGACGGTTATGCAGACCAGTGACCGGATCAGAGGAAGAAATTCCTCACTTAGAAAACTTTGACCTCTGGCAAGAAGGGTGGTAGGACAGTGGCAAGAAGAGGCATTTAAATGGATAAAAAATAGAAAAAAGGAAGAACATGATCGGGGCTGAAATGAGAGTGGCCTTGGGAGGGGAAACAGGTAAGAACAGGAAGACAAAAACACCTAAAGTAAGGTAACAGGCTCACAGAAACCCAAGAAGCCAGAAAGGGGGAACCACCTACGTCCAACTTCAAAAACAGGGTGTTCTCTGTGCTGTTTTCTGTTCAACAAAAGCATTCACCCTGCTTAACAATTAGCTCTGGGGTGGAGCGAAAGCACACCAGAGCATGCGAGCTCTTCAATCCTCTCTGGCCACTGCGCACAACACACTAGAAATGGAAGCTGTGCCTTTAAAAATCCTATTTTTAATTTCCCTGGAGTTCAGGCTGAGGAACAATCACTAAGTGAAGCCAACTCCTGAAACTTGCCTTGTATTCAATGGGGGAAATGAGTTAACTGTCCTATTTAAACGGGTTTCAAACCCATTATTTTCTAGAGACCTCAGGGGGGTATTAGGCATTAATGCCTCACAACAGTTCTAAAGTGAATTTGGTGCAGGGAGGCAATAATAAATTCATAACTGACACAACTATATACATAGTCACAAAAGAACAAAGCACTGTCCCAACCATGTTCATGAGTTTAAAACAACAAAAAAACTCTGCTTTGTTAGCTATTTTCTTTTATTTTTCCTTTTCTTTTCTGACCTGAATTTCATTTTAAAATAAAAACTCGTATTACGTGTGCCTAAGTTCCTAAACAGCTCCAAGAGCCTGTGTCATGCACAGGTAGATAGCCCTGGGTTTGACCGGTCTGCATTCTAAGTCGCTAAAAGGCCTACACAACAGGCCCAAGAGACAGCGACATGGAAGAAGAAAGAGTCTCCTTCTCTCTTCTTGGGTCACGAACTGGCCTAAGCAACAGTTTGTAAGAGTGAGTTCACTCTTGGGTGACCCTCTCTCATCTGTAAGGCCCCTGGCTCAAGCTGGCTTAGAGCTTTCCGGCTGCCTGGGCCGGATATGCAATACCCGCTTTGGAATTCTGAGGGCTCCAATTTCCGAGGGCCACACTTAACTGACGTATCTCTCTCTGCATCAAAACTCCCATTCATTTACTGCATCTATCCAGAGCTCGATGGGAAGGAAGGATCCGAATCTAACCGTTGTGTCCACCCCCATCACCACCAGAACGAATGAAAGGGGCCTCTGTTTTATTCTAAGGCATCTGTTAACTATGTGCTATTAAATTTAATTGCTTCGCTTACTGCTACCACTCCATTTTTTCCTCACTCCAATCAAGTCTCCATCTTTCTGGTTTGCAACTTACCTCACTGGTTCTGAAAATTATTCGGTAGTTGTATGGAGATCCGTTTTCCTTCGTTTCTTCTGGCTTTTCCCTCCGAATGCTCACAGCCACTGGGCCAAGATTCTCATCGGCCCCAAAATAGTTCCAGTGTTCTTAGGTAAAATAAGACAAAACAAAATTAGACCATTTACATAACGGTTCAAAATTGTTATATTCTGCTTGATATTTAGATCACTCAGAAGTCACGTCAATAAAATGTCAATGCATTTAACAAATATTCTTCAATGAGTCACAAAAACAGAGACTTAGATATACAAGTTTGGTCTCAGAGAAGGTGACACTGAATCCAGGTGGCCTATTGAGTTTTTGCTTTTTACTACTCTGCAACTTACTACTTTACTAATTTTTTAAAGAGATTTGGGTTCTATCCCCATATTCTACCATACTCCACCATTTAAATAGGCTACACAGTGTGTGCTTCCTTGCCTAAGGGAAGGTTTGTGCCAATGCTTCTTAGTTGTGTTTAAACAAGGGCAACAACAAAACCCTAAATCTGTCGAGAAGAGATCTGAGGACTGAGGAATTTCCCCCAGCCTAACAAAGACTTCCCAGGACTGGAGAGAGGGGAAAGGTCTGCGAGTCGCCAGCCACACTCTGCTCCCAGCAAAAGTAGAGTCTACGAGGACAGGGTTTCTGTGTGCCCCCAGGAGGTGGGAGCCTGGCACCGGGGCTCCTCACCAGTGGTTCCCACACAGTGAGCACTAAAGGCATCCCGCAGAGCCATGAACCTGGAGGGCACAGGAGGGCTGGAACAACAGGTCTCTCTGAGGGAAGCAGCGTGGCCAGGTGACTGCCATGATTCAGGGCCTTTTCCCCAACTGGCCGCACTGCTCAAGGCTCCAGGCCCGAGCACGATCTTGGGGGTTCGGGAAAAGTCTCCAAAGGACTGGTGTTGAATTTACCTTCCTCTTGACCAGACAGAAAGTGAGGATCAAAATTAAATTAATTTACAGAAAAGATTTTTTTTTTAATGATATTCACTGTACACTAAGTATATACTTCTTTAAAAAAATTAAACTTGTTGATACAGGAGATGTTCACAGATGAGGAAGTCCACAAAACACAGAAATATATGAAAAACTAAAGTGGGTAATTTCTTCTCCAACCCTCCACAGTACTTTACATTGTGCTATTTCATTTACATGTGACATGGCATTAAATGATTCAGTCATGACATGGTCAATTCTCCTCCTACAAGATGCATACATATGGAAATACAGGTCATTCCCATACAAAATATAAAAGTATTTGAAAATCCATGAGAATAAGAAGAAATAATAGCATAGACTATCTAATCATGTAGTTTTAAAATTTGGGTAATACATATGAAGTCCTTATAATATACATGAAGTACTTGGCAAGTACTAAAGAGTGGTCCGAAAAGACACAATCATATAGCAATGGAGGGCTCTCCAAGAATGTCATCATACTCCATGGAAGTTCAAAATAAGAAAACGCAATGGGAATACAGGCAACGAACACAGATGTTCATATATGGATAACCGAGAAGCAACCCAACGGAGGTCACAAAATTCACGCACGAACACTTATGTATACCCTCAAAGCACTGCACGTGTGAATCACGCTCAGAGGCTGTTTACTCTTACTTCACATACAATTTTAATAAGCTTGGTTGTCTGGTCTTCAAGCTCACTGCTTGGTTTCAGAGGTGTGATAATTCCAGAGGTTGACAAAGTCCAGAGGGTCGGGCTGATACGGACTTGCATACAGACAGCAGTGTGATACAACAACTGACAACGAGGGAGAAAACAGAAAGGCAGGAGACAGAAATCACATGACAAAGCAGACAAGAACTTAAAGGAAAACAAGACAGCAGTCTGGGGCCATTTACTGAAGGAGCACAGAGCTCAACACACTCAAAAAAAAGTCAGAGGGGGCGTCTGAGTGGCTCAGTTGGTTAAGCGTCCGACTCTGGGTGTCGGCTCAGGTCATGATCTCCTGGTTTGTGAGTTCAAGCCCTGCATTGGGCTCTGCACTGGGATTCTCTCTCTCCCTCTCTCTCTGCCCCTCCCTTGTTTTTTCCCTCTCTCCAAATAGACATTAAAAAAAAAAAAAAAAAACACAAAACCCCGAACCCTATATAAAACTAAGAAATGTTTAAAAAGCAGAAACAATTAAAGATCGTGTAAAGTTTTGTGTGTCATCATTAAATCCTGACCATATTTTTCTGCAATTTTTCACAGCTATTAAATAAGAACATTTATGAGTTGGGGAATGTTCCGGAGATAATTATAACTAAGATTTTGTTCAGACTCTATCTTCGGACAAACTCGTCTCTGGTTTGAGAACTCTAGGAAGATCTTTTTAAACTTACGTGTGTGTCTGTGCAGAAACGTCTTTTTTTTTTTTTTTTCTCTTGAAAAAGAGCTCTAAGCACGCATTTCCATTTGATCCTCTACTTCGGGTTCACGGGATGGATGGGAATTCTGGTCTGGCTCCCTGAGTTAAGTTCGCTGCTATCGTGATCAGATTCTGCTTGTCCAAAATGTGTTTCCACTTGAGTGAGAATTACTCTCACAATACAAGTCTTGTTTCCTGGGCACACTGTCCATTTTCTGTGCTCCCGAGGATTACAGAGGTATAGAAAAACACCCTTTCTACACGAACATAACTTTATTCACTTCAAAATCCAAATGTAGTGTGTACTCTACAAAAGTCTGGCAGCAGACTTTGGTTCACCTTAAATTGAATTTCTGAGTCCTTAAACTTTGATCTTAAAACAAATGATTTTTTTTTTTAAGCCCAAATACCAGCCTTGTAGAGGTATCCATCTGGTCCTTCTGGGCAGTCTTGGCTCTGCCTGTCCTCCAAGCTCAAGACCTTCCTCTCAGCACCCAAAGCCTTTGGGTAGCACCCTCGGTACCTGCCCTGGGATGTGGCATTTTTAATTTTTTCCTAGGTGTCCTCTACCTACACCCTTTGCTAGTGGACCTATTTATCAGTTCCAGAGGGCTCTTCCAGCCAGATCCACAAATCGGCTTTGTCTTTAGTGGGGATGGAAAGGGAAAGAGAGAGAACAAGAGGGGGGGAGTTGCAGATGAGTGTTACGGAAAGGCCTGGAAGCATGTGATGGGAGAATTCAGGATGGTGCAGTCTGAGGGAGGGGCGGGGGAGGGGAGAGAAACTGGATAATCAAATAGGGTGGCTAAATCTGCGGACAGATGAGTTGAAATACAGGTCTTATACCACCCAAAACAATGACATTTTAGTGCTAGCATACTAGAATGCCAAAAACTAATACTGCAAACCTTCTGTTAGAATGATATAGTGCCGTGAACTGAGGCACTCTGCCAGGCATTCGATCTAATATTCGTGCCCACCATGAAAAAAGAACGAACTCCTTCTTTTCTACAGAAGTAGCAGCTATGATCTGGAGAGAGTTAAGTCACTGTCCAGCCACAACTAGCAAATAGCAGTACCAGAATTCAAATATATGACTTTATACTGATTCCAGAGCTCATTTTTCAGCCATTTTATATTAACATCATCTTCCCAAAAGTTCCTGATATTATAGCATGAATTTTAAAAGGTCAAATAAAATTTGATGCCTAAAGGGATGGACTAGCCAGATCACACATAAAGAAAGCTTTATTGAGCTCAAATTGCCTAAGTGGCCAAAGGAGCAATTTCTGCATTTTGTGCGAACAAAGAAACAACAACAAAAAAAACAAAACACAAAAAACACCTGGACTTTGGATTGGTTTCATATTCCCAGAACAGAAAAGATTTAGATTATTTAAAAGCATCTTAATCAGAAATCTCCAAAAATATCTAAAATCAGATTTAAAAAAAATAAACAGGGTTTGTAAAAAAACAAAAGCTTTGTTCCTTGATGTGCTGTAAGCAAGGCTTCACTGTGTTTAAAGTGAGAGATATTAACATTTTATTCATAGATGGCCGATCTCCCTCGCCTTCATTTTTCATATTTAACACACCTAAGCAACTATTTAGCCTCAAGTTCTTAGTTCTGGTTTCTGGTTCCTGAGTTTTAACAAGGATGATACAGAAAGTGCCCATGAGTAGTTCTGCTATTGCTAGACCATTCCGCATAAACAACTGTGTTTCTGGTTGACGCGTTCACAATAATATAAATAAAAAATTCACAATCTCAGAAAGGGGAAATAGGAAACAGTTCAAAGCTCCCGGTAATCAGATCAAGTACATCACATCACCTGGTCATGAACTGCGCATAAAACAGGTGCATACGAGGTGGGGGGAGGGGGAGAGCCTGGTATTTTAACTGCAAAGGAAAAAAGGAAAATACAATCAGAAGAGTTCTAGGGTTTCAACCCCGCACTTGCTGGATTGTTTGTGTCAGTTTTCATGATACTTGCAGACTCTGTACTACAATTTCGGCTGTACCTTTCCCTAGCGAGATCAGCCTAAGCTGCACTGTGTAGAATTATGGACAAAAATACATTTTTTGCTTTTTAGAAATAATTTGTAAAATTAAAATCTTTCTTTAAAATTATTAACTCAGAAACTTAAATAGGGAAAAATAGAGGCGATAAACGCAAATCGAAGACACAGAAGCAAATGAAACTCAGCTACTATGTGGCACCTAACAAAGGAGTGGAAACGGGCTGGCGGAGCTAAGCGGTCACACTCAGGCTCTGCGGTGGCACTGTGGGTTGACACCCACCGCTTTAGAAAGTGTCTTAGCCATACAAGCTAAAGTCACAAAAATGTTCATATTCTAATCTTAGTTACCCTAGTTGACTATGCAGAAGAACAAATGAAAACCCTTCCATTTTCTCTAGAAAAGGCATCTTAAGGCACTGCAGCAGGACTAACGACAACAGGGCTGAGCAGACAGACCTGGGCCTCCCTATATGTCAGCAGGTCAGAGAATGGAACCACTGGCAACTAAAACTATTTCCCCACTTTCAGTATCTTAAGCTATCGTTTCCTAAAACAGCGGCAAGTGTGCCACTGTTAGTGCAGTCGACCTGAACTTGACCCTCGACATCTCCGCTAGAGAATCTGGGTACAACTAGGAAGAGCAGGGCTCACTGGAGCACACGCTTCTGCAGAGTGGCTCATCTCTGCTTCTTGGGTATAAGTTGCTCAGAGGTTTTGTTTTCGTGCAACTTATACATCTTGGTAAGACTAACGACTAGGTTAGAAAGAGAGGACAGATCCAAAGTTAGGAGAACTGAAAAAAGAAGAAGAAAAACAACAGCAACAGCGTACTCTGCTTTTAAAATGAAACCTATGTTTGGCAAAGTAGAGAGAATAAGAGGCCAACTTTTTGAAGAATGGCTCTTTCCGAGAAGTGCCCCACTCAGCTTCTCAGTCGCTGGTCCCCAAAGGGCTCATCCTAATTATAAGGGCGGAGGTTCCATGAGAACTAAATAGCCCAGGACTTTGCATCATAATCAAAAGCAGGTCACAGTAATGGATGGGGACATTTACACAGGACTGGCCACATGCCAGAATTCTGTCCCAAAGCACTCCACTAAGCTTATAATTATTGTTGCATAAGAGTAATTGGGCACATTTACAAAGTACACAGTCCTCTGAGGTTCCAATTCTTCTTTTCATAGGTAATTCTTAAAAAGTAGGGTGGTCTACTTGCCAAAATTGCATAAAGTGTTTGGGGCTTAAAAGAGCGTCTGACACTAAGCAGCCAATACTAGCCTCCTAACTTACCAATAAAAGGTAGACTTTAACACGAAGTTATGCTGACATTCATAAATTGCAGCAAAATTAAAGGGGGGAAAAAAGGGGGCGCCTGGGTGGCTCAGTTGGTTGAGCGGCCGACTTTGGCTCAGGTCATGATCTCACGGTCTGTGAGTTCGAGCCCCGCATCGGGCTCTGTGCTGACGGCTCAGAGCCTGGAGCCTGCTTCGGATTCTGTGTCTCCCTCTCTCTCTGCCCTTCCCCTGCTCATGTTCTGTCTCTATGTCTCTCAAAAATAAATAAACATTAAAAAAAATTTTTTTAAAAAAAGGAGGAAAAAAAGCACAAAGAAAACTCTATTTGAAACAAAGGGAGAATAAAGAGTAACAATCAAAATGGGGGAATTTTTATTGGTCATCATCTTTAACAAATAGCCAATAATTATATTTTTAAAAAATCAATCTCATTAGTGATGAAAAGAAATTAACATATTTTTGGCCTATAATAAATATTTAAAAATATACACCATAAATATTCAAAGTAGGCAAGAAAATGTTCAACTATACAATCTCAAACATACGAGTTGGACCTTTCTGATCTAAGCTTTCTTAAGAGCAGTTTGGCAGTAAAAACCCAGGTTGCTGTAAAGGTCACAGCAGTTGACTTACAGGTGTCTATCTTATGGAAATAACTGGGTGTGTGGGGAGAAGTTACATAACAAGATCATTTACATTTGGCCAGAGGTTTTTAATATCATCTACGGATAGAAATTTGGGGGCCCATGAACTTAAATGAAAAAAAAAAGTATATTTTTATTTTCAGCAATTTCTAAATGAAATGTAGCATTTCTGTATATTATAAATGTAGTCAACAAACTACAATAATATTAGCTGTACATGTGACTTTGACATCAAAAGAAATCAGATATTTTCATATCACAGTTGTTGCAGACATATCAAAATGTCAGTTACGTTCATCACTACTTTGAAAATTATCAGACCTGATACTAGATCTTTTTGTTAATGCATAAAAAAGAAACATATTTATTGGTATGTCACAACATTTTAAAGACTTTTGCAATTGTTTTTGAATATGCTTTTTTGCTTTGTATTTTTATTTTATGCATTTAAAAACATTCTTTTTTTAAACTTTTTATATGTTTACTTATATTTGAGAGAGACAGAGTGCAAGTGAGGGAGGGGCAGAGAGGGAGGGAGACACAGAATCCCAAGCAGGCTCCAGGCTCTGAGCTGTCAGCACAGAGGGGCTCGAACCCATGAACCGTGAGATCATGACCTGAGCCAAAGTCCAACACTTAACTGACTGAGCCACCCAGGCACCCCGAAAACCATTTATTCTAATTTGAGTAAAACAAACAAACAAACACTATTCCAAGAATCCATAGGTTTTGCCAAACTGCCAAACAGGTCAATGGTGGGGGGGAACACTTAGGAACATCTGATGTATGATGACAAACTAGGAGCACCTGGGTGGCTCAGCTGGTTAAGCATCTGACTCTTGATTTTGGCTCAGAGGATGATCTCGTGGTTTCTGAGTTCAAGTCCCATGTAGGGCTTTGCACTGGGTGTGGAGCCTGCTTCAGATTCTCTCTCTTTCTCTCTCTCTCTCAAAAAAAAAATTATTAAAAAACTGGAAAACCAAAATTTGCAACAGCTGGAAAACTTTAAATAAATGATGGCACAGCCAATTACAGAACCATGAAAAAATATATAAACTGTATTTAATGATTCTACCTTACTGAAAATACGAATAGGCAGGTATTAAAAAGATGAGACAAATAAGATCACTAGCAATCCCATAAGATTAACTTTCTAATTTTCTATAATGACTAATTTTCCTGTGATGAATATAGATAACTTTTATGATGGAAAGATTTTTTAAAGTATAAAAAATGTATTTAGTTTCCAAATGCCCAACGAGTATTAAAAAAAACTTTAAAAGGTTGCGTACTAGTGTAACTCTTTACTTTTAATGTTAACAACTAAGTCAAATGCCAACTCAAAAAAAAAAAAGTAGCATCCAAATGAGAGAAGTTAACAACGAAACACCCGCCTCTAAACTTTTTTATATTTAAAACATCCTTTGTCCCTTCTTACCAGGGATATTGCGGCAAGGTATCTTCTTACGTAAAAATGCTTTTTAAGGATCTGGAATAATGTCCCTCAGAGACAGCAACGGCAACAAATGCAGTCAAGGGAGAAGTCCCCACCGCTCAGCAGGTCAGGGACAATGCGGTGGGTCTCAAGAAAATAGCACAGCCCACACGCTCGTTGTCTACCAGGAATGGATGTTGCCTCCGCCGGTGCTCCTGTATCGCCAAATGCTTCTAAGTTGACTCGAATGCACTTAGTGATCTCTCCCCGCCCTGACGTTCAGATGAATGGCCTCTATGTACAGAGGAGGGGCTCCATCAGAAGCTGAGGAGAGGAACCGATACAACAGAGCAAGTACTTCTTGAGCACCTGATTTGGGAGCTCGGGATGAAGGGTTCACTGGGTGTCTACAGGTATAATGAGGTATGCGCCTGGGAAACAGGTGACAGGATTTTACTGTGCGTCATCAAGTTGTACAGAAATAACAGAGCTAAAGAGCCCTTCCTTCCTTGAGACAGCAAAGAGAAGAGTACAGAAATTCTTTGGAATGTGGGAATCCGTAAGCATGGCGGTGGTTTTGCTGCACCGTCACCCAGGAGGTTGGGTAAGCATTAGATTTCCCATGTGGATGCTTCCGATGGTAGCTGCCGGTAATTGACTTCACCTGAGGGTTTGTGTTTTCCTTTCATCTCAGTTACTTTGTACTTAGAGAAGGTGCTAAGACAACACAGGGAGTTTCCACACATCCATGACCCAGTCTCCTCTGATGCCACACACAGTACGATCATCCTTATCAGAGCCAGGAAATTCACATGGGTACAATCCATTAACTAAGGATTTTATTCAAGTTTCCCTAGTTTTTCCACTATGCCTTTTTTTTTTTTGTCTCAAAATCCCACTCAGGATCCCATGTTGTCCTTCGTTACTTCTCTGTAGTCCCTGCAGCCTCTGTCACACTTCCTCAGTGTTTACTAGTCTTCTGTGACCTTGACACCTTTGAAGAGTACTGACCAATCAACTGGGTCTGTCGGGTGGTTTCGCGTGATCGGACTGAGGTTATGTACTTTGGGCGAGAGAACCAGAGAAATGACGTACGCTTTTCAGGGAGCCACTTCGTGGGGTTCATGATACGGACTTTGATTCACTGCATTAAGGTGGCATCTACCGGTTATGATCTTTCTCCTTGTACTTTACAAGTACCTTCGGGAGATACTTTGAGATTTTGTCAGTCCTTCTCTCAACTGTCACCCACCGATTTTGACATCTATCAGTTGTGTCTCCTACGGGTTACAACAGTAAAATGCAGTCCCCATACCGGTGTTTCGGGCCTGTGGGGATCAGCTGGTGGTCCTGGTTAATTTCCACGAAACCACCGCGACCACACACAGACTTGTTTGTGGTCTCATTTCCTGAAACGAGCGGAAAAGGAACTGCAACATATTAATCGGTGTCGGCAGTAGAACACAAGGTCAAGTGCACAGAGGGCCCTCACGGCCTCTCCTTGATGCTATGAATACAGGATACACTCAACTCAATAAATCTTAGACTTCACATCCACACCAAACGTTTGTTCAACCGCAGAACATTTAGTGAGCTTCCCTAATCTGGGGTCTTTGCTTTCATGGAGTGCTTAGGCTGGTTGGGAGCCAGAGTGTCGTAGAAAGTGCTGTGCAGAAACAAGGGCACGGGGCGACTCGGGGCAGTGGTGGTGGAGGAGGGGACAACACGAGCACCACAAGCCCACAAGAGACAGGACCTGCTGGGTGGTTGAGAGAGGAAGAGAACACGACACGCATGCGCCAGGGTGGAGGGGGAAGGCCACTCCATGTGGGAACAGAGCATGATAAAGTCGGCCCAGCTCTGGCACCCATGCCGGTTCCCGTCCTGCACCGTGGTCACCACCCTCTCACGCTATAGGGACACTTGCGTATTAGAAGGTCTCACTGCTGTTCCGGTGCTAGCCCTCTGTCCTCCCTGTCCACGTCCGGTGAGGCCTGCTGGGGAAAGAGACGCACAGGGCCGAGGGGAGGCCTGCCGCCCACTGCGGTCCTCCCAGGCCTCTGTCCATAAACAAGACCACCAGACGACTAAGCAAAACCAGGAAGAGCACGAGAGAGAAACATGAGAAATACAGAACAAACGTTCCTCAGGAGAAGAAACTTCTAATGGACAGCAATGGAGAGAGGTGAAGCATATAAAACTAAGGATGAGGAAGTATGAAAAATAACTACAAGGAAACAAAAATAGTGGGATCCTGGATATTAAAAATACAACTGCTGAAATAAAGTGACAGACCTAGAGGACAGAATGCAGACCAGTGTATACAGACCAGCCCCTTGTTCAGGAGATAAAATTGATGAATATAGAATAAAATGAAAAAGAAACTGAATTACAAAAGCAAACCACGGAGGATAAGTTGGGAGTTTCTACCAGCCATCTAAATGGACTCCAGATAAGGGGAACAAAGAAATTGTGGATTTTCAAAAAATATTTGTTAGAATTTGGGGGGAAAAAATAATGCTTGATAGTTTATTCGTCTGAAGGTCACCAAGGGCAGACTGTAAGCACCACGAAGACAGGTGCAGCTGTGTTTGTTCTCTGCCAGGCACTGTAGCTGGCACACACTAGACGCTTCATCAATACTATGACTGACCGAAAGAGTTAAGACACAAATGTGTACTTTTTTTTTTTAGTAGGCTCTACGCCCAACGTGGGGTTCGAACTCACAACCCCTAGATCAAGGGTCACATGCTGTACCAAATGAGTCAGCTAGGTGCCCCATGTGTACTGGGTGATTTTTAAAACTACTTTAAAAATATGAAGAACACTCTTGTTAATACTAAATGGGATAAGGAATTTGTGTGCGTGTAAGAAAAGATACAGAAGATTACAAGCCAAATTACTGGAATTAGGAGAGAGATTACTTTCTCTACTTCTATATTATTAATTTTTATAAAAAGCATACGCATCCTTTATGTGACTTGTTCATTGTCGGTCTCCTTCACCAGAACGGAAGTTCCATGAGGGTGTCTGTTTGGCTAACCAGTCCAGTGCCCAAACCTCGCCGAGCATTACGTAGGCACTCGTGTGTAGACAGCAGCCATGGATGAGCGGCACTTTCCCTTCCAGAAAGGGCTTGCAACTGAATGAGCTACAAGAAATACCATCAGCCAAAAGCTTCTGGCCGTAGTGTCTTTGCATCTGTCACAGTTTTCCAGCCCAGACACTCTCTCCCTGGGCAGCCCCCATCCACAAACTGGGCATACTGGGGGTGAGAGGGCCTGGCCAGTACTGCCCGACACAAGACCTCCTCTAAAGTTTATTCTTCACTCCACCACATTGACCGTGTCTTCGTTAGGTCTGCACTGTGGTCTGAAGCTCCCCTTGTTGAATTCTGCTCTTTTTTCCTTTCAGGGGGTCACATCTGCATCACGGACTGAAGTCTTTCCTGCTAAACTCTGCTTCCTCCCTTTTCTGTCCCAGGCATCACCCCCGTGCCCCCAACAAACCAGGTGCTGCCTATATGGTCTCAACAACTGCATCTCAGAGGACTCAACTTACACAACGTCTTTGTTACAGGATTAGATTTACGATACAATGTACATTTACGTTGTTGCCAGGTTAGATTGTACCTGGCAAAGGCAAAAGCTTGGATGCTGAGCAGGGCAGACTCGATAGAGGTGGAGAGACTGAGACGCCTCTGCTAGAACCTGGGCAAGAGGCGATGAGGGTGTACAGCTGTAGCGCTGGGAACAGCACACAGAGAGAGCAGGAAGTTAGCAGCAGGAAGTGAGCAGAGTCCCAGGTGGACTCAGGGGGCCTTGCCAGCTGACCGAACGGGGAGCTCGAGGGAGACAGGCATCAAAGGGGCTGCAGCGCTTCAAATCCAAGCGACTGATGATACCAGTGGCATTCTAGCAAGACGGCAGTGATGAGGGAGGCTTGTTTAGGGAGGAAAAACTAAGAAGTCAACATTTGTATCCAGGGCTTTGTGTTGCCACCTCGACAGCCATCCAGGTGGAAGCCGGGGCCAGCAGGTGAGAAGGGAAGGCAGAACAGAGGAGAAGGCCTGGGAAGACAGGGGTTGCATCTGGACAGAAATGTATGTATGCTAGTTATCCTTTCCGAGAAGAACTTTTTGAGGTCATTAGTTATAAGGAAATATATAAATTATGCTAAATCAGTAGAAATAAAAGACGCAAGTATTAACATGTCTTGGTAATGAAGGCTGTATATTTGAGAAGCAAATTTGGTCCAGGAGTTGAAGTTAAAACAGAGGACACAGTAAATAAACAAAATAAGCACACCTATAAAATATACCTCTCCCCAGAAAGCAGCCATTTGGTAGCTACCAAAAAACAGGTCATGGGATCAAATTCTAAAATAAATTTCTCACATGGAACTTTCCAAAGGCGCCAAAGAATGACTTAATGGGCAATGCTTCATCGCCAGTCTTACTGCAACAGCAAGTTTTGTTTTTACATGACTGGCTCTTAAAAAGATGACCTTGAATAAAGTCAAGTGTTTGTGCAAATGCGGCCTTCTGATGGTTTCTCTTGATTTAAAAATAAAACGCAGGGAGGAGCAGCCGGGGTGCATACCCTCTCAACCAACTTCCACACATCTCTGAGCGGAGATGGCTCAGGCACCACGGAATCCTCAATGCCTTGTGGAGCGGAGTTCAGATAGTCTGGGTTAAACCTCAGGAGAGCACAGCCAAGAAAGGCGAGGAGAAATGCAATAGAAATAAAAGACGCAAGTATTAACAAATGTGTTAGTAATGAAGGTTGTACATTTGAGCCTTGTATAGATTTCAAAGGAGCAAACATACAAACCTTCATAACTAATGGCTTCCTTGCTTCTGGAAACCCTGAGCAGATAAAAAAGATGGTAGCATCACACTCCTGGATTAGCTCAAGAAGGAATTTAGTGCCTCAAATCTCCCTGAAAGGGTCACCTAATTAGAGATCTAACTTCAGACCAATCATATACAATTTACGTGATCTCAGTAAACAAAACGACCAAGGATATTATAACTATGAATTGTTATACATGTATAAAATCTTTCCTCATTAATGTTGGCCCAAATTAACTGTGACATTCAAGAACACAGAGCACAACATGGTTCAGTAAAGCAGACTTGTTGACTCTGGGGCTTATCACTTCCCTGAAAAATAAAACTATCCACATCGAAACACTGAACAGCGTAACTATCCTTAAAGAAATGTGAATTATAAGACATCCCAACTTTTCTCAAGTTTAATGTTGCAATACTTCCAGCAGGATTAAAAAACAAACTAAGCACAGATGTTTCTAACTGGCTTAGCTGTACGGCGTTCCCTGGTGATCTGTCTACACTGCACCATAATCCGCCGGAACCGAACAACAGCTACCTGAGGCTCGCCTAACAAACCCGAACTTAAAGACTAGGTCCTGATGCCAAAATCCAGAACACATCAGAGTGCTAACTAAAACTGCTACTTCGAGTAGAGTCCCACGGAGTCAAGGCATCGATTCTACAGAAATGATGCTAAAGATGGTTGATGATTTACCTCACACCCTCACCATAAAGAAAACTGGGCATTACAACAGCAATGGATATTCAACGACCAACTGATAGATCTAGGGCCCGGCACACTGCTGAGCTGACTGGTGTGTGTGTACGCATGTGTGTTTGTTGTATGCACCCGCGCAAACCCTGTGCGGTAGGGTGAGGAAAGGGGGATGTGGAGGACAAGGAAAGAGAACAATAAAAACCATCAAATCTGATGGCTTAAGGTCATTGGAAGAAGGATTAGGTACACAAGCATCAGGAGTGGGAAGCTATTCTTAGGTGAGCTTCCGATCGGATCATGGCAGTTTCTCCTGGGCACTGGGCAGTAGGGAGAGGCCCGTCCCTACCTCACATCTCCAGTAACTGGACTTTGAGAGGGACACCCCACCCGGCATAGAGACAAGCCTAGCAACACTGTTGACCAATGAAGTAAGAAACACCACTGCCAAGGCAGCCTGTGGGCCACTCTTTTCTATATATGCATCACTCTGAGTGAGATTCAGGGACGACAGGCCTCACCGACAGTTGCACACTCGGTGCAAGATTGGAAAAGTCCCATATGACCACAGAAAAGTGAGGTGAGTGGTGGGTAGGAAAGTCTCCTCCTCAACAAGCCACCCTGGCTCTAGGCAACATGGTAGCTAATCTTTAACAGTATTTTCCACTTACAAACTCCCTTGGTATTCTGATCATGGTAGCTATGTAAAAACTAAACACAAAATACATACATGGACTCGAAAATGAGGTGACCCTATTAATTTTAATGCTATCTTACTGCCTAGTTTGTGTCTCTCCAGGAAGGCTGTGGTCGCGTCACTTGGACTTACCACGACACGTTCACCTCAGGGTCCTAAGAGCATTAAATGAGGAAGTCCGCATAAAACACAGTAACACAATAAATGTTAACTATGCGAGTACTGTCATTTAACCTTAGGTGAGTCCCACACACCCTAGCAAACCAGCAAAGAGGAGGGGGCAAGAGAAAGGGGTGGAGAGCAGCACCGTGATGGCGCGGGGCTAATTTTGATAAGAGCAAACAGTGGGCTTCCTTCCTCTATTGGTCCAGCCTCTTTCCAGCAATGGACGGGCTTACACTGGTGGAGCCAAATATCCTCTCAAGTCTAAATGTGCAAAATAATGACCTTTTTAAAAACAGTGTGAGATCAGGAAAGTGACTGTAGTTTCATGAGCCAAATATAATTAAACTTTACATGTAATGTCGACTGCCGAGTACACTTCACTGAAGCAATGTTTCCCCCAGAGACTCAGCCACAGTGAGGTCAGGAATGCATTAAACAGCAGAATGGAAACTCTCTGGTGGTGAAGAGGCTGGAGGGACAGCCAGGTCAGTAGCGCTACACTCCGCTGCTGAAGACAAATTGCATCTGACACCGACGTACTCCTTTGACAAGACGGCTCGCTTTCGGTTTCTGATTAGGAAGAGATGATGAGGGCACTAATCCCAGTGAATCAAGTTGTATGGTAAAAAATTATAAGAGAGTTATTTGTTTAACTATAATCTATATGGTGACTTCAAGTATAGCCATCATGTAACCTTTTTCATATACAGTTATACTTTTGGGGCTTAATTTCAGCATCAAGTGAGGTTATTCTGAGCCATAATTTGTTGGGTATTACCGTACTATGACAAATGGCCTGCCTGACTTGAAAATTCTAAGTTGTGTGGCCCAAAAAAACACAGCGGGCACTCCAAAAGGGCCTCCCACCGGACCGGCTTCCTGGATTAACTCCTGCTGAGTTCCTTGTGTGCACCGCAACGATGACGATGAATGCCCAAGGCCACGGGCGGGCCATCTCCAGTGCCACACACACTTTGTTCCCACCAGCTGGACTTCACGCTGACAAAGGGTCGGCTGTGTCTTCTCAAACCTGTTTATGCCAGTCGACTTGTTATTGTAATGATGAAATTTAATAAAATATTATGGAAACTGATGGAATAGGAGTACTAATAAAGATAAATTAAATCTTGTTTCTATTAAAAACTAAACTGAAGGCCCTGGAAAGACTTAATCAAAGCAAGTCACTAAAAAGAAAGCTGTTGGATTAGATGTTGGCAAGACAACTATAAAAAAAGGAGGAAAAAAAATGAAACCTAAGATTCTGTAAGATTGGACTGCTTTGCTAAGGTCTGTTGTAGCTCTTGCGGTTGATACTTTTAAGACAACATAAAATTCAAAATAGTAGAATCGTTGTCAAAGAAAAGCCCTTGGCCTCACAAGAGTTTGCCAAGTACATTTTTATATAGTTTAGTGAAAATAAAATATTCTGAGTATGTATAATGTTTTAAAGATTCCCTACTTTAAACTGGTATTTTCAATTAACCAGTCCCAATTATGCTGGGTAAGAGGGTATATTTTCCATGCTTCCAATCATAAACGACTTTGGATTAGTGGCTTTTAAATTTATGAAGTGTTATGAACTGAGCTGGATTCCTCTGGAATATAGATGTCCAAATTTTTATCCCATACAAATTTCTACCAGATTTAACCATAAAAACATATTCCTTCCCTTCAGTCTAATATAGTAGAGAGAAGGGCACAGTGGTTACAGACATGACGGTGGTGAGACGCACCAGAAGCAGAATCCTGGCTCCCACATCAGTAGCTCACATCAGCTACTCAACCACTCAACCACTCAGCCCCAGTTTTCTCATCTGGAAAATGCCGTCCTTAATGGTACCTACCTCAGTGCGCATTTAGAGGCTGAAATGAGAAAATGCAGGTCTCATCAAATGCTTACTAAAAGTTCCTGGTACATAATAAGTGCTCAAAAATGTTTCTTAATATTATTACACTGCCTAATAAGAAAAAGTGCCTACTACTACATAACCGGTATGTTCTCTGTTATTTTGGACTCCATGCGTCCATTTTTGGCAAGATGGCCTCCACCAACAGACAGCTAAGAAACACCTGTGGGAAATGTCCTCAGGTACAATAAATCAGGGGCTCACAGCTAGATGCAATTTTACCTCCCAAGAGATAGTTGGCAATGCCTGGAGACATTTTAGGTCATCACAACTGGAGGAGGGGTACCTACTGGCATTTAAGGTACAGAGGCCAGGGCTGCTGCCAATCCTCCTACGTCCTACAATGCACGTAGGACGGCCAGCCCCCTCCAACAAAGAATTATCTGGCCCAAATGCCAAGATGGCAACACTGAAAAACCTTGTACCCTAAAGGACAGAAGAGAAGGAAGAAGGGATTTCTAAAACCTCAACTCCATAAAATTATTCTGAGACAACACAGGTTGCTTAAAAATGAAAATGGGATCTTCATTATCATACTGTCAAATATCAATGACACAGATATTTAGAGGACATGGATACTTAGCAACAAGACAAGATTCTTTTGGCCAATAAACCCTCTTGAACAGGGTTTATCATGTAATACCTTATGATAAGTTTGATCCTTATGTGAGCAATGTAATATAGTTATGATGAGTACTAGAAGTGGAACTTCATTTGGAAGAATAAATAAAATAAATATAAATAAGATTCAAAAGCCCCATAGCAGGAAGTGGAAAGTCAAATCACTGCTCTGATACTCTGCGTACGGGGGCCCACTCACCTGGGGTGCCTAGATTACTGAGCTAGCTAATGGACCTCTGGTGTAGGTCCTTTCTTGGTGAGCAGCTGGTTTCTCAGCTTGGGTACTTACTTGGAGGACTGAAACTCACTCTTTAGTTAATATTGTGGCTCAAAAACATAGAAAGCTCCCAAGACTTCATTTAAACTACTTACAGTTCAATAAATTACAGGGCCCTTCTCAAAAGCAGAAGATGAAAGTATACATAAAGTGCAATCCAACAGTATGTGCAATATGTACCCCACCCCCCAAAAAACAGAAGACTTGAAAGGAAGTTACCAACGTGTTATATGGGTCCTTATCTCTTCAGACCCTTCTCTACTCAAATCTACAAGACCTAGATTTGATTCCTGCCAGAGACTTATTGGCTCTGTGACTTTTGCCAAATAACACAATTAATGTTCACTAAAATTCCTATTGAAGGGATAGGAATGTGTAAGTCCCATTTCCTGATGAGAACACTGAGGCAGAAAAGAAATGGTTCTGTACTAACCATAAAAGTGCTAAGAAAAGGCAGCATTGAGATGGTTTTTGTAGTCTTAAAAAAAAAAAAAGCTATATTTAAAATATTTTCAACTTGATGACATTTATCTCTCAAGGTAACAAAGCAAGTCTTTTCTACAAAGACTATAACCTCATCCACTAAATTTAAAAAAACGCCATTAATATTTAATATACATTTTTATGTCTGAAAAGAGGAAGTAACTCAGAAGTGCAAAAAGACACAAGTTGTAGTAAATGTATTTGACTATTTTCTACGTCATGCCGAAGCAGCGCTACTCACCCTTCTGATAGAAGAATTTCCTGTAATAGTACGCGCCCAGGTCCACATGCTCCACGATGTACCTCTTCACCCTGTCCAGGTGCAACACAAGGCTGTCCTTGGGCACCTCGAGTACCGCCACTCCTGCGTTTGTGCAATGGGAACTAAGCGTAGACTCAAAGGAGGCACTTTCACACCCACTAAAGGAACCAGAATTTGACTTTGACAGGCTGATTTTCCTTTCGCCTTCTCCACCTATCTCATTCCGAAAATACGGACAGCTCATTACAAGTTCATTGCTCTTGTCGTCTCCCTGGTCCATGCTGAGGCTCCCCTTGGAATTCAGGTCCTCCGTGCTGCCCATCGGGGAGCTAAAACTGGCCGAGTGAGACAGAGGTCCTGAGACCAGGGATGCCACGGCAGCGGCCGACGCCCCCGTGGTGGTGTTTCTCCTCTTAATGACGTTGTGCCTGTTCATAATGGCCTCGTTCAAGTCAAATAATATACTCTGGACATCGTAGTGGGCAAAGCACTTGGGGCACGTCCAGGGCCTGACAGAGTCTTCTGACCGGTTGTCTTCAAGATCCGACGACTTCCCAAGTTCCTCACCTTTGGCATTGCGTAACTTACGAAAAATGGACGAGTCTCCAGTTTCAGACTTGGAACGGCGCTTGAGTGGTTTTTCCCTTTCCTTAAAGAGCCGAAGGTTCTCCCTCTGGGAGATGGGCCCGTCTATGACATCCAGAGAGAAACCGGAGCCCTTGCCCCCACCTGCGATGAGGAAGTCACTGAGCTTGGTTGGAGTTGGACCTCGATCAGACTTGTCGTCTTTGTAGCCCTTTAGCAAGTCAAAGAAGCTTTCCCCAGACGTTCCCTGCTTATCGATTGAAGAGGTGCTGCCGTACTCCCTGTGCAGTGATGGCCCAGTCTTGTAGGTGGGCGAGATACATTCATCGAAGCTATCCGCGTCAAGTTCACTTACGGTGATATCGCTGTTGCTCCGCTGACGGATCCTGCGCAGGGCCTTCCGAGGGGAGCTGGGGTAGGCTTCGGGCATGAGGAATCTGGAGTCCATGTTCTCCGCCGGCCTCGTCTTGTTTTTCAGCGTGTTCTGTATGCTTTTTAACATAGCTGAGTCACTGGAATTGAGGCTAACAGAACTTCCCTGACTCACAGGACTGCTTTTGGAGGACAGGCTCTCAAGGCAACTTGAGGTTTCTATTTCCTGGCTTGAACGGCTAGATTCTTTGACGTTTTCCTTTCTCGGGGGCCAATCCGCAATTCTAGCCCTAACTCCCATTTTGGGGACTCCGGGGGTCGAGGTGATATGGTGAGAACCTTCGCTTCGGGGGGGCCCTACCGGAGCCATGACCGAGGACCCTAAACTGCCATTCTGGGACCTGAAGCGTCGCATGTAGAAGTCGTCGGTGTGGACTTTGGGGGCGCCATCTGTGGCGACAACCGAGGCCCTTTCAGGGGCAGCAGGCCTCTCCGTCTGCGACCGTTTCAAGCTGGTCATGATGTAAAAGCAATCAGACTCAAATCCCTGTACAAAGGACCATCATATCTGAATTTTAAATGTGCACTTCCCTTTTGGAGAACGGTTTCCAGAACATACAGCAGTTGCATGAGATCTTAATCTTTTTCATTTAAAAGGTTAAATGATGCCTCATTTCCAAACCTCTGAAAATCCAGATCTTCAAAACATTATAATCCACAATAGCTCCTTTGCTTCACTTTAACCGACAGCTGTCTTTCAGAAAAGAATGAATGGAACTTGTATTACGGGGACTCTGTGATTGCCATGATGCCATGTTGTCCTAAAAGAGAAGGACAATTAGGATTAGCACTTGATCAATACATCTAAAAATAAACATGCAGCCGTTAAAATCAGACACATGACAACAGAAGACTCAATAATGGATTGTGGTTCGCAGTTCACAGTCCATATTTTTAGTAAAGCAGGTTTGAAAAAAAGGAAGAAAGTGAAAGCATTCAAGAACATCCATCATTTTAAGTGATATATGTTTTAAAAGACTATTCGTACTTTAGCTTCACTGAACTGTTTCCTGTAAGAGGAGGGGCGTGGAGATCTTGTTCTAGGACATCCAGGCTCCAACCCGAGTACAGACCAAGCACAGGCTCCAACGACCTCCAATACTGTAGAGCATCACGAACTGACCGCTGTGCTGACCAGAAGTTTGAGACATGACCCACAGAGTTCAATAATTAAGCAATGTACAATTTTTAAACAAGACCAAAAATTATCTTATCGAGTATGTTGCAGTCCTCACTTTTTAACACCTTCCATATTTCAAAATCCTGACTTGCTTTTTTTTTTTCCTTTTTACAAACGCTTAACACAGTTGGCAAGAGCAAATACAATAGAGAGAAAATACACAGGGTTTTCCCGGAGCCATTATACCCATTAGCACTCCTCTGTATTTCCCTCACTTTATTACCTACCCCCACGAGGAATATCTCGGGATGGATCCCGCATTCACCACCACCTCTTCCAAAGCTCTCCTTAGTCTACTCTGGAAGCTAGAAATATTCCACTAATTAACCAAACGCCTGCATTTCCTTACGCACCGCATCCTCCCCCCACCTCTCCCCCCACCCCGTGCTGATTTAGGAAGACAGCAGAAACAACATGCTGCCCTGGACAGACCTCTCCATACTCCCCGACAGACGACAGAGGAGTGTTAGCATCCTTGCAGGTGATGGGAGAAGAAGACCAACTTCCTTGTGAGCCCGTCAGTCAGGAGGCAAGAGGCACGCATGCTGAGCGCAAAGCCCCGCATGGTTGCGTACATCCTGAAAATAAAGACAGAGGACCCTGTTCCGAGGCTCCACGGATTACACAAGAGGTGGCCTTTAAATTCTTGCCAAATACATGTTTGGAAGGATGCTGCTGAACCAGCACTGCGCTGACAGGGCTGCATTGTCTACAAATCACGGCAGACACCCCGAGGACGACCCGCGCTCGCTGCACTCGGCTCATCGGTAACAAGCACTTACTTCCACGATAATTAAGCATCTCGCTAGTCGGCCTCCTGCCTCCGAGGCAGCCGCTTTAATTTCTCTTGCAGTACGCAGCATCATTTTAGAAGACTCGCTGCTATTTAAAGGCTGGAACATTTAGGGGAGTTTCAAAAACTGCACGCTGCCTGCAGAATGCAGGGCCGGCTGAGCTCCAGCTGGGCTCATGGGCTGGGCCCGGCAGATAAACGCCGATTGTTTTCACTCTGGCTCCTCTTCCTCGGCTTTTGTGAAGGGGGATAATGGTTTTGCCCGGCTACCTAATTAAACCTGGCTTTTGAGCTTTCTAGATACTTCTGCCCTCAGATTGCTATGATTTCCTTTGCAATTCAAAACGTTGCATGCTCCTCTTGAAGTGTAAGCCTTCAAGTGGAATAACGTGCTAACTGTTGCTTCCAGAGGCGCGGGGGACGCACATGTGGCCACAGCTGAGGTTCAAGAAGTGCTCCTCGTAAGACGGGAGGGAAACCAGCCAACTGAGCCAAAATGCAAAGTAACCCCCAGCCCATCTCCACAGAAAAAAATCTTCAGACAAGCAAAGCTGGAATTTATGAGCTATTTTGTAACTGGGGGTGGGGGGTGGAGCAGGGTGTTTATTTCAATGAAATATCTTCCAAACAAAGAATCCACGAGCATAAAGCACCATTCTAAGTAGATTCTTATAAAAATCAGATGCTTTCAACATCTGCCACAAGCTCACAGGAATCCAAATAAATCTACCATTCCCAGAGCCTTCGGTCTCTAAAAGGCCAACACACTAATGCCACCGTGATAAAAAGACATTCTGGTCACATTTCGTTTCCCTTAGAAAATAGTTTGTTGCAGAACTGTCTTTTTTTAGGATATATGAGGTTCTATCCATTGTAGGAGGAAACTGAAAGCCAGCCCTGAAAGACAATAAATAGAACTGACTTGGAAATGCCCAGGCTTGGCTGTCTCTACTACAGACCTCCTCTTCGGAACCATCTTACAGGCTTCCTAGAGTTTTTAATGAGTTTTAAAAAATCTGATATTTCATAAAAATTTCTTTGCAGTTCAAAAGAAATGCCAAGACTCCCATTACGTCTTATAAAACAATGCAATATTTCCTTTTAATTTCAAAACACAGATGGGCACATAGGGGGAGAGTGTCCACAGGTTAATGACCTGTGAAAACTGAGGAGTTGAAGACAGACAACTAAGTTAAATCACAGAGGGTTTCTTCTGTCCTCAGGACCTTCTTTCCTGTTCTCATTGCCTCCCAGCCCCGTCTCCCTCTCTTTCTCCCCCTCCTTGTTTACAGCATCAAACCCCTCTCAGTGCAATATGAACTGTGGACACAGACTAGCATGTGTAGAAATATACATACGTTTTACATTTGTTAAACTAGTCAAAAATTAGAATTTCGACTATATCTGTAACATTATGACAGATCTGTATCACCTAAATCCTATTCCTTAGGGCTGACGGAAAAGCAAACATATGCTGACAATTATTAGCAATTCTCTTAATCATCAGCAAACCTGCCTAAGCATCATTAAATACAGTAAAAAGTAATAGATTTAAACAGAAGAACAATACTAATTTATAGCACGTCACCTCCATCTGTTGAAAGAGTAAGCTATATAGAAACTTCCTTGCTACACGTTGAATTTTCCACCTCTATGTACTATTTGAGCCTATGATAGACACACTTAGCAAGAATACGAACCCCACTGTTTAGTTCGGTGACTTCCTGCAAATTCTAGAAAACAAGAAGATGCATTCAAATCCTACTGTAAAAGTCTTTTCATCACTCAAGGTCTATCACAACGTAACCCACCATCCTTTCCTGACATCACTCTTCCAGAAAAAGTGCTTCCTCCTCTCTTCTAATTATCCCCAGGATTTCTGAATTTCCTTCTGAGCATCAACCACACACTTGGTGCTAGGGATATTTGAGGAAACAATCTCTCCCTTCCCTCCCTGTAGAGGGAAGCTACAGGTGCAAAAACAGTCCTTCTCATTCCGGGTCCTTGAGACACTTACACTCTTGACTCCTTCTCTTCCCTAAAACTCTCTTCTCGAGAATTCCATAATAACCGTGTTCTTCATTTCCTCTTGCCTCTCTTTGGTCTCTCTTCAACAGCACTGCTGGGATCCACTGAACAGCTAGTGATTCCAGAGCGGCATCCTTGGCCTTGGCTGGCTTCGTTACCATCCTTCATACTTTGGGAAGGAGCTATAAAGGGTATTAGTATCAGGACGTATGGGAGGCACTGAATGCATTAGGATGAGACAGCAGGCTCGGGTACACCCAGGTAAAAAATATCACTCTGGAAAGCAGGGTGTTGTTGACTTGGTTGGGTCACAGTTGCCTCTGCAACTGAATGAAGACCAAATAATGGAATTAGGTGAGGACATAACTGCATGGTAGCCAGTATGGTCCGGGGACGCTATAGGTACCTGAACTTTTATATATAGTCCCTGTGTGGATACCTCCAAATCTCTACTCATGACTCTCTCCCCTGAACGCCAGATAAAATACAGGCAAGTACTCATTTGATATCTTCCTTGTTTATCAATTTTGTATAAGGAATTAGCTACCAGAAAAATGGAAAAACAATTTTTTTCCAAGACATGAATGAGTGATAAGGAAGTGAGAACAATAAATAATTGAAGGAACCAAACGAAAGGAACAACATGAGAAACTTTCTTGTGCCAAGGGCATAAAGAATAGTTTAAAGGCTACATACACAAGAAGATGTGGGAAGGAAAAAAACAAAAAACAAAAAACCGACAACTATACTTCTGCCCTGGTATAATTTACAACACAATATGGTATATTCACCAAAAAGATGGAGCACTTCTCATCAAATACGTCCAATTCCAAAATGGGATGTTTTTAGATTTCTCCACTAGTACTTATGAAATATTATCTATGAAATTTGAGTATTTATGAAAGTATCAATGTAGTTTATAAAGTTGTATATATAGATTTAGAATGCCCCAAAATATTCTTTACTAATACCCATAAATATACTTTGGAATGTAATAGCTTGTTTTAAAATAGAAATATAACCTCACAGTGCCTGAACCTTAGGTGAGCTATGATAACCAAATAAGGTAAGCTATTTTCTTTACATCCCTTCCTGGCTTTCCTGAATTTCACTCACATTACATAAAAGTAACATCTCAGATGGAACGGCTGTCTCACTCTTTCAAGTGAGCCTGTAACACATAAAAACATCTCAGTGCAATGTCATGTATAATTTAAGATTTATGAATCAGCACATAACTTTTGAGAGAGGAATTTCCCTTCTTTCATTTCTGTTCTGTCCCTTCAACAAAAAGTAGGAAGGATTGAGAAAAATGGGGTTGATAAATCCAGTTCCTGTTCTCCAAATGTTCACTATCTGAATAAGAGACCACTGATGGAGACAAAGTAGATTCAAAAATGCCCTTGAAATTAGCTAAGGGAGTAAAAAAGTTATAAGGTACAAACCTATATAATAAAATGAAGTTACCTTTGAATCTGGAGATAAGAAAGCAATTTAAAATGTGTCTGTTAGGCCAGAGCAAGAACCAAAAGCAAGAATAACATTTGGCTCCTACCCTCCCGCCTAAAAATGTTCACTGAAAAAAGTTACTTTTCAAAGTCCTATTAAAGCCTGAAGATATTTCATTATAGTGGAGGGTGAAGGAAACAACAAAATTTGGCAGAAACTCGATGGTGGAAACGGGAAGACAGAATAAAGATGGTGCCCAGCAAGTTACACGGTGGAGTTATTGATAGGCAGTGAAATGATCCAACAGCTGGCAAACTAAGGAGAAGAGAAATAAATGGGAATGTTTACCTCTTATACTTACACGTGATTACACTCACGTAATAAGCAATTTATATAATGCCAAAGGGCTAGGTCTGAGGAGCTCAACATAGAAACACAGAGGTGAAAAGTAAAGTAAAAGGTAATAAGTAGAGGGGGAACAGTGAGTCAGAATTATCAGAGGAAAAGTACTAGGTGTTTGAGGTGCAGGAAACGAACACTTTCAAGGAAAAGAAACTGGAGCTCACCCCCTCATCAGGGGCACAGAGCATTTCCATGCCTGGCACCAGGATATAAGAGACCAGACCAGGGGCACCCGGGTGGCTCAGTCCGTTGAGTGTTCGACTTTGGCTCAGGTCATGGTCTCATGGTTCATGGGTTTGAGCCCCACATTGGGCTCTGTGCTGACGGCTCAGAGCCTGGAGCCTGCTTCGGATTCTGTGTCTCCCTGTCTCTCTGCCCCTCCCCTACTTGCGCTCTGTCTCTCTCAAAAATACATAAAACATTAATAAATAAATAAATAGATAGATAGATAGATAGATAGATAAATAGATAAATAAATGAAAGAGACCAGACTAGATCAGTGAAGCAAGTGTACGTTTTTCAGGTACTAATTTGTACATTAATACTCATTTAAAATACATAAAAATTGTATTCATCAACACTATAGAATGTAATCTATAATCTACTACTGCACAGCGGATTACTGAATATGATTTGGTGCTAAACCACTTATGACCAAATGTGAGTGAGGGAAAAGGGAATGTGAGAAATGAGAACAACCAGGGAATGTCTCCTATGCAAGAGGCGGGGGAGGGGGAGTCTTTGGCAGCTTCCCCCAAATGGTGCTTCAAATTCTGCAAGTTATTAATCCATGAAAACGGGTCCCAGAATTAAGTAAGGCAGGGACATCCTACATATCACCTCCCTTAGGACATAATAGTACTTTTTAGTAGATTCAAGTTTACATGAAAAAAAAAGTTTATTTAAACTCAGATTTCTTAACTGATATGACCCCGGGTTCACTTTTTAAAAAACAGAATATTTTTATATTGTGCATCCTACTGAATGCATTTGGGGACAAGAATGTCCAATTTAGAATAATCTAGAATACAAACAAAATTGTAGATACATTAAAAATTTTGCTATTTTTTCAAAAAGTTACATAACAAGCCAAAAGAAGTTCCCCCAAAGGATTTACAATGCCTGTCTTTAGGTAGTTGGATTAAGAATAATTTCTGTGCTTTCTTTTTTTCTTGGTACTTGTACTATTTGTTTTCTAAAATGAGCAAAAGTAACTTTAATAATCAGAAAAAAATATTTAGAAGAAAAAGAAGACCCAGGAGGGTAGCATGACGAACACACCTCTGACTACTAATTATAAGATCCTGCCCTGTTTAAAGCTCCAACTACGCAAATCACCGAACAAGTCAAAGATCAACAGATGTTAGGTCCTTCCCAGAAGATGATTTTGCACTAAACGTCCTGATTTAAATGAAATCAAAAAGGGCTACATGAAATGTGGAGTAATAAAGACTAGAAGATCAACAGTATTTACAGATTTGATTAATTACTTCGTACAGATGATTAACACAACTGCCTCGACTTCCTCACTTACAGATGGTTTCTTTGGATTTAATATCGATATAAAATGCCCGAAGAGCCTCCATTTCACCCAAGTCACCAGGTGGTGCTGACTCCTAACCGGAGTGAGGCTGAGCCATCATTACTCGTCCCCTTTCCTGGGACGCTTCTACTTTCCCACGTTCACAGACATCTCACCTTGCCGTTACAGTCCTCCTGCAGAGATTCGGGCGAAATGTAAAGAATGTTACCATTTGGACTCTGCTAGGAGATAGCGATGGCTCAAGAAACCAACACTATGTTTAACCTGGAGAGGGAGAGTCTAATAATATTGACTTTCTTCTCTGGGGACAGAAGGGAAAGAGATGGTCTGAACTGTATTAAGTCAGATGTAAAAGAGAGAAACTACGAAAGCGACCTTCGATCCACACACAATGAACGGCAGCCGAGAATCCACATCATTAAGACAGCTTGTCAGGCCGCCAAGGTGGACACTGGGCACCGTTTGGTGCTTGGCACTATACCAGTCACCCTTCCAGGAGGAGCCAAACAGGGAATGTTTCCATCCTCCGGGCCCTCTAATCCACCTGCAACAAGAGGAGTGTGGGAATCCGGTAAGACAGAACATCACGAACGGCTCTGATAAACATACTGTGGTTCTCTCAGTTGAGTATTTATATTCTAGAAGGTGCACTTGAAAAAGCACATTTAAATTCAACTTAGAGAAAGAGTAGAAAGTAGCATCAGTAAGAATTATGGATAAACATAAAGTTATTTCTATGTACAACTCTAGTATTCAAATAATTATTAATCATGATTGATACCAATAAGAACCATATTTCATTTAGTAGATTTTAAAAATTTTTTAACATTTATTTTTGAGAGAGAGACAAAGCACAAGAGGGGGAGGGGCAGAGAGAGGGAGATACAGAATCCCAAGCAGGCTCTAGGCTGTGAGCTGTCAGCGCAGAGCCCAATGCAGGGCTCGAACTCACCAAGAGATCATGACCTGAGCTGAAGTCGGACGCTTAAATTGAGCCACCCAGGCGCCCCACACTTAGCATATTTTAAAATGCCACCCAAGGACCAAGACTTCGAAGAAAAAAAGTAAGACAAAAATCACTGCTTTAGCCGTTCCTTAAATACAGATTGCAGATGGTTTATTTTTCTGTTTCTTCCTACCCTTATTTCTGGCTATAAGCTCCCCTACCGAGCTCCAGAGCAGCAGGACTCCCAGCCACTTCTCCCTCCAACACATGTTCAAGTCTTCAGTCCTCACAAGCACCCTACAAAGCAGTATCTCCAATTTCAGGGAGATAAGTAGATTGCATAGGACACAAAGGGCTCGCTCTCAGTAGATACTGGACTGGCAGTTAGAGAATTTATGGCAGAAAACTACTTAAAATATATTTATAAAAGAAAAAACATCTCCCTTTGTAGCCTGAGTTATTAGTTTTTTTAAATGTTTACTACTTTTTTTTTTTTTTTTATTTTGGGGGGGAGGGCAGAGAGAGAAGGAGAGAGAGAATTTCAAGCAGGCTCCATGTGGTCAGCCCAGAGCCCGGCATGGGCTGGATCTCACGAACTGTGAGGTCATGACCTGAGTCTGAGTCGGGAGTTGGACACTTAACTGACTAAACCACCCAGGAGCCCCATTTCTGAAAACAAACCCCTGTATGAATCCCTACATCTAGCAGACAAATACATCTAGTGGGAGAAAAATACTGATCATCAACTTCCTGAAAATGCTATGGTGGTCAAGTTACTTGTCTTTCAGGAATCTTCATGGCCCCTCAATTGCCACCCTGTTATTATACATTTAGGCCTGGAATTCAAGACGAAGTGATACCTGTCCCCAGACTGCTTCCTTCTTCCCAGAACAGCAGGAAGTAGGTGTGTCCTAGACAAACCGTGGTACCTTTTCACGAAGATCTACCAATGACTGAACCTGAATCAAGGGTATCCCTCTCTGAGCTTTATGAGAACTTAAAATTTGGAATTAAAAATTTAGCATTTAAAATTGTGAGTTATGAGGAAAAAAACCCTTGTCCAAACCCGTCATCTTCCACATGTGGGATCGCAGGGTCAGAAACTGTAATTTCACCAGGGGCGAGCAGCCAGGGCCAAAGCCCACGAGTGAAGCCAGTCTTCCTCATTCCCGGACTCCTACCCTGTCAGCCGTGCCACGAGTTCTTCCAGAACATGCTCTGCAACAATTTCCTGCCATCGGTTTTAACTACAGTTTGAGCATCCATGAGGCACCGGCGTCTCCACGCGACCTCGTTCACTCCCCACGGCAACTGCCGGAAGTGTGTGCGGCAGACTCTACCGCTCAAAAGAACCGGGGTCACTGCTCGAGGGGTCACATGCCTATGCCATGTCGCTTGCGCTAGAATATTCTACCCCCTAAAAATACCTCTCCTCCCCTCCTACTTTTTGAAATTAGTGATTAGCCCTACATATGGTTTGGCCTTTTCTCCTCAATTACCTGTTTAGGTTCTTGAGGGCAGAGGTGCATCCAATCCTCAGCCCAAAGCATCTAAGCTCAATCTCCTTGAAGTGGAATCATTAGAAACAAAAGTCACAGGATCTCAGTTAAAATGGACTAGAAATTAATGGATAAATTAAAAGAATTCATATGTAATTTAAAAAACGGTTGTGGCTATCTCCTAAATATCAGTGTTGCGGGGGACAGGTCAAGAAAAGAAAAAGCCCAGCTAACCAAAATTTAACATAGATTTCAGCTTCATTTTTCTCTCTTTAGGAGCCTTCATAACAGAAGTGAATGAAAAATAACAGCAATTTGACCTTCTTCCCTCTGTCCCGTTCCCATCAAGGGGCATGAAAACAGCCACACAAATGAGCAAGTCTTTTAGAAGAGCAACCAGAAACGCCTCAGTTAGAACCGGATGAGACCCCTTCGCGATGAAACCGCTAGGCGGTAAGCTAGTGCACAGGAGGATTAGCTCTTAAAGACCCTGGCAAAGTAAATAAACACATTCACGGGAAAAAGGAGGGGTGGTCATTAAAGCACAGGTGGGAGAGACAGCAGAAACCAGAAGTAAAAATAAGCACCATCGAATTCGTGACGGTCAAAATAATTATCTTTTATGCTCGTGTAATTTCTCTCCCATATGCAAGGCTTCCCATTGCTGGCCCCTTTTTCAAAGCTGTTTTTTAAATGAATGAATTATATGCTTCTTGCTTTAAAAAAAAACACAAACAAAAACAGAAAACAGTGCAGGAAAAGTGAAAAATATCTCTCTCCTTCAGGACACCCCAATACCTACTCCAAGGGTAGCACTCCTAATAGTTTGTGTATTCCTCCAGATAGTGTGTGGGCCGGGCACAGGCAGTAAGACAGGCACCGAACGACAGACACAAGAGAGAGAGGCAAGAAAGGATCCAGTGCAAGGGAGAGCTCGCTTCTGAAGAGCCTTGATCTAGCACAGAACCGGAAAGTGAAAGGAGGCAGAGGGCGGATGATGAAGAATAAAAGAATCTACTCACGTCCAGGAGAGGCAGAGGGCCTCCGCCTGCCACACTGACATGAAATAACTTGATGAAACACTTCACAACTGACACATGTTAAATCATATATATATAAATCCTGGTTCTGAAAATAGGAGCCCTCTACGAATGTTTCTGGCAACTTGTCAGCAACAATTAAGACGAGAGCGAATGAAATAACTTTTTTTACACCAATGCACACCACGTTCCTCCAGGTTTTTTCTTTACTAATTATGCACATATACAAATATTCATGCTCATGATACATAACCCTCAAATAAAATTACTTTTATCTATTCCTGACTTCTAAATGAGATTTAGTGACAAACTTATTATTTTTAAAAGCTGAGGTATAGCTGACTTAACATTATGTTGGCTTCGGGTCTGCAACTTAGTGATTCGATATTTGTCTATACTGTAAAATGGTAACTGCCGGAAGTCCAGTTACCGTCTGTCACCATACACAGTCACAAAGGTTTTTTTCCTGTGATGAGAACGTTCAAGTTCCACTCTCCTGGCTACTTTCAAATATGCAATATCGTATTATTAACTAGTCACCGTGAGATACATTAGGTCACAGTGACCTACGCATTTTATAATTGGAAATGTGTGCCTTTGATCACCTGCACCCATGTCGCTCCTCCCCAACCTCGATGATATAGATTTCTCTATCTCCATGAGGTTGGTTTTTGTTTTTAGATTCCACGTTACTCACAAATTTAGTAACCTTATCATTTAAACTTTCATTTACAAACTAGAAAAAAAAGCTAACGAAAATGCAAACCAACCAAGCATTCAAAGATGAAACCTTGGGGGAGGAAGTCCTCTGTTTCTTGGAGACTCTTCATTTTTGTGACAAAGTGGAAGAAATTCCTTAACCGGAATGATAAGTTTGATCTTCAGTTGTCATCTTGTGTGTCTGCACTAGAACTCACTTCAAAATTTCATCACCCTGCCTCTTAGGTACTGAGTGTTTACAAAGTGCATGCAAGCACAACATTTACACTCTCCTGCCTAAAACCTCACACTAACTTCCCACCACTTTCAAGGCAAATGAACAGTCTCCCAAATGTAAGATAGATCCCTCCAAGTAACGGCTCTGTCTCTTTACACTCTCTGAAACTTCAGCTCCAGTCAATGGCAAAGAGAACCAGCTACAAGTCCTTGAATGTACCTTGAATGTACTTATGAGTCTTCGAAAAAAAACCAAAACTGAAAACAAAAACAAAAAACGAAAACCCAAGCAAGAGCCTGTGCTGGAATACAACCTGAATACGATTCTCTTCCCTCATTGTCTTGGCCCGTTCCCACCCACCCCTAGTTTTCCTGTTCACCTCCTATTCCTCGAGAGTGCACTTAGGTACAGTCTCTCCTGGGAAGCTGTCCGCACCCCATTCCAGCCCCTGCCATGTTGCCATGTCACCTTTTACACAGCATCCCTTGAGAGTTCTGCATGTAACACACGGTGACTCAAAATCAAGACAGGATTCTCTAAAGAAAGTATCACTGTACTATGCATTACTACCTTCTAACACCAGCTCTGCTGGCAATAAAAATGAAGGATTCTCAGTTTGAAGTTTTCTGACAAAACAATTGATTTTGAAGTTTTTTCACAAAATTGCAGGTAAAACAAGTTTAAAAGAAAAAATATGTCGGAGAAAAGAAAATTCTTTAACAGAACATAAGTGCGAGGAAAGCCCTAACTAGTATTATAACAATCATGGGTACAATAAGCATCAAAGACATACAAATCAAAACAACACTACATCATTTTATACCCATTAGGAAAAAGCCTAAGAACGCTGGTACTCACTGTTAATGGTGCACAGGTAAACCAGACATCTTTATGTCACCAGAGGCAACGAAAATTGGTAGAACCCTTTCAGCGGGGGATAAAAGATAAACCAGGAAATAATCACAACCATATCGTTGGGCTCTGTAGTCTCTCTTTCAACATTTGGAAATGGATGGTTGTCCAGAGGCAGAAGAGGTTTTCCTCTGCTGAACCCCAGGACTCCTCCTCACATTCACGCCGACTCTTTCTGGTCTTTGTTTCTCCAGCAGGCCCTGGGATCTCTGCCAGGCTTTCCATTCGTCTCGTCCCTAACACTCCCACCACATCCTTGGCTCCCAAAAGACAATCATACAAAACATCCTGATGTTTTGGGGTTTTATGATTCACCACTGCTAAGCCACAAGTGGACCCTGAGGCAAGGGACTGTGCCTTATTTCGCTTTAAGATACTTGGTCCCTACGCAAGTTTAATGAAAATGTCACCCATATTTGAATACAAGAACAGGGTCAGCTTTAGCTCAAGCGGTTACTTCACCAAGTGGTTGCTGAATACAAGAACAAGAGGTACAACGAATACTGAGAATTGATTTTGTAATCCAGAGAAGGAAAACCTACTGTACAAAGATACTCACTGCTATGCTATTTAGGTTTTCATTTACATTTTTAATCAAAATAATACATACAATAAAGACAACTAGCACTACAACATATAAGAAGAAACAAAACAAAACAAAAGTGCTTTACCTCATCTTCTCCACTCCCAGGAGCTACCACTTTCAATTCATTCTACTGTTCCCTCCAATGTCTCCATATTCCTAAATAACATGTTCATACTGCTACTTCTTGATTTATCTATCTTAGATACTATCTGCTGAAGTTCTATTGCAGAAAATCAGAAATGAGCACACTTCCAATAAGTATTCCCTTTCTTCCCTTGCCCTGTTCTATGTACATGTTTTCGTACGTGCATGTGGGTACATGTGGTATCATAGCTATACATAGAGCAGGATTTATATTACTGTGGTTATATGTCCTTAATTGCTTATTTTTCCTGGAGTTAATAATTGCTTCATTTTTTTCCATTTGCTTAGTTTCTACATACCTACCCTTAATTCTTCCTAAACTCAATGAAAACAAACTTTTCATTACTGTTTTTCAGATGGTTACCAAAGCGATGGGTGCCCATCAGTTCCATTTCTCTTTCTTGGAGCCCTCTCTTCTGGAGCTTTCCATCCTTATACTCTAATCTGACCTGGCTGAATGCTAGGTCTACTGCATTGGCATTCTCAGAAGCATCCTATCATTATCATGTTGATAGTTCCTTCTCTCCTCTCCTCTGAAGGGCCCCATGCTTCCCAGATTTCACATCTTACTCCCTCATTTTGATGACCACAATTTTCATTTGGCAACTGCCTAAGTACATACATAGCAAAAGCTTTGAGACTTGGAATGTCTAGCCTTAAATTGACAATTTAGCTGGGTATAGAACTCTAGGTAGGAAAACATTTACCAATGGAATTTTAAAGGTATTATTTCATTATCTTCTAGTTTCCATTGTTGTATCTGAAAAGTCTAGTAATATTCTGATTGCTATTCTTTTATACATTACATGTTTTTTGTTTTTGTTTTTTGTTTTTCTCCAGGAGGTTTTAAAGATCTTTTTAGATACTGGAGTAGCCTTTGTGTGAACCTTTTTATAACCCTTTTATTAGACACCCAGTAAACCTTTTCAATATAAAAACAATCTCTTTCACTTAAGTGAAATTTTCTTTCTTTTTTAAAATCTTTTTTTTTTTTTTTTTTTTTTTAGTAATTCCCTTCCCTTTCACTTTCATTTTCAAAGTTCTACTTACTGGATACTGGATCTCCTGAATAGCTGCTTATCTCCTCTCTCCCACCATCCATTTCTTTTTCTTTCAGGTACTGGGAAGAATTTTTTTACCTTCATTTCTCAACCATAATATTAAGTGCTTCATATTAACTCTTGGACTCAACTTTGAAAAAATTTTGTGTTCAATGATTGTTTCTTCCCATTAAAAACATAAATTCTATTCTTATTTCATAACCATAATACTCCATCTTATCCCCACTAATATTAAACAAAATTTTTAAAGCTTCCTCTTCATATTCAGTATCTGTATTTTCCCCACATATACTTTAATTCTCTGTTGTGATCATTGTCTTTCTCACATGGAAGGCTTTTGCTCATATGTCTGCTATCAATAACTACCATTTTATATTTAATATTCAGGCACTGGGGCACCTGGGTGGCTCAGTCTGTAAAGCGTGTGACTCTTGGTCTCAGGGTTGTGGGTTCAAGCCCCACATGGGTTGTAGAAATTGCCTAGCAAATATAATCTTAAAAAAATAATAATCAGGCATTTAAAAGAAGCTCTTTGTGGAGGCAGGGCTTGCTGACTGCTACACAAACTTTCCTGCAGGGGACTGGTTGGGGACCCAGTTGTTTTACTTGCAAAAACTGAACATAGGGAAAAATATAATTATGACTGTCTAGCACCTGGTAAGTCTCTGCATTCTCTTCTTATATCCAGGGAAATTCCTTGTCTTCTACAGAGAGTCCATCTTCCACAACAGAAGCTAGAAATGCCACACTGTCACCTAACCAGACATTCTTACAGATAGGATGCAGACATACAACCTGCCCCTCGGCCAATGAGATAAGCACGTCCTGAACTCAGTTGAAAAGTAGTATCTAGACAGAGCAAGCGGGCGGTGAATCCATTTACATGGAAAGTGATGGTAGCAGTAATGCCTACGGTGTACAGTAGTGCCCTTGATAAAGTGTACATGATGGCAACACAAAGCTGGACATCCAGTGTTCAGAGGCAGCACACACTGGCTTTCTTGTCTGAGCATTCTCTTCGGCCATTTAGCCTCCCTTGTTCTCACCCATTTTCCAAACCTTAGTTCTACAGCCTTCCCAGTGATGCTGCAAGTCATTAAATATTATGTCCATAAATCCTTTTCCAGCTTAAACCAGAGAGAGGGTTCTCCCTCTATAATGGGAGACTCACAAATGCCAGGTGTGTACAGGTCATTTTTAGGAGACGCTTCAGAATAATTCCATTTCCTGTCTAGCATTCAGCATTCCAAGACCCAAACTCAGCAAAAAAACATTTCAAATAATTCCTCCCACTTTCTGGAGGCTTTATAATCACATCAGGTTACGGAAGGGACCCCAGCATCTACGTACAACTAGTCTCCCCTCTCCCATCTTCTCAGCAACTTGAATCCGCCAATTTTGGGCCTGTACAGGGTCAACATTCCCTAGAGCCCCTCAGTAAAGGCATTCACATTCAGCTCTGTCTGCATCATTAGCTGCCAAACATCCATCCCCCTGCTGACCAAAACTGTGTTGCTAATTCTAATCTGCTCCTATTTGTCTCTTATTTGTCTTTGTATATTTATGTCTTTTTATATTCCTTTAATAACACTGGCATACGGGTTAAGGAGGGAAAGGAAATAATAATTGTGGCACGTGTTCAATCTGATGTTAACTGGAGACTGCGACGCTATTAGTCCAAACAGAAAACTTTCAATCATGAAATATTTGAAACATGCAAAAATGTAGAGATACCTAGTACCCGTCATCTGGATTTAATAAATGTTAAAATTCTGCCAAATTTGCTTCAGACTGCAAAGAAATAAAATGTTACAAATTAGCTAAATATCAATTTCCAAGCCCACCCTGCTCTCAGCTTCTCTGAAGAAACTTCTCTCTGAAAGATGCTATGCACCCTTCCCATAAGTATTTTGTATATTTATGAAATCTGGACAGATGGTATCATTTGGAACGCATCCTTTTATGACTTTTTTTACACAAAAATTGTTTTTAAAGATTTATTATGTTGATACAAAAAGATATAGAGCCTTTATAATAACTTCTGTATGTTTTCTATTCTTCACATGCACTAGATTTTATTGAGTGCAATCTAGATTATTTCCAATTTTTTGCTATTGCAAACAATGAACGAATGGCTACTGCTTTTGTATCTTCTTTGGGAACATGTATGAAAGTCTCTAAAGGATTCTAGAAAGGGAACTGCTGAAACCTTGAGTTGGAGCATTTTTCAACATTATTAGATACATCAGACTGCTAACGTGCTTGTAACAATTTAACAATCCAACCATAACATACAGGACATCACTTTCTCTACCATTTTTGCCTTTAAATTATTGTCAGTATGGTGGTATCAATGTTACCTTATTGTTTTCCCTGGAATTTCCATGATAACTAGTAAAAATTTTAATTCATTTATTGGTCTTATTTACTTTGGTTTTGTCCATTTTTCTTTGTTATCAACTTGTAGGATTTTTCTAGATGCTATGGATATTAATTTTCCATGAGATATGTATATCTGAAAGTATTTCATATTCTACAGCTTACCTTTTACCTTTGTTTAAGATATATTTTCTCATATACACATTGAAAAGTTTTAACACAGTCACATTTATCACTCTTCTCCTTTATATTTCGGGCTTTTTGGATCTTGCTTAAGAAAAAGTTCTTCCAATCTCCAACACCATACAGGTGTTTTCCTATATTTTCTTCTAAAAGTTGAAAGCTCACTCTTTAACAGGCTCATCTTTAATTCATCCAAAATTTGTTTATATGAATATATTTTTAATTTTACCATTCTATCCTACTATTACTTTTTGCCTGCTCTCTCCACATTGATTTTTAATACAATGCCAAAAAAAGTCCTCATGCACGTGGAGGCCTCCTCTTGTGGTCTCCCTATCTGTTTGAATGGTCTGCTTTTCTGTCTGCCAATGCCAAAGCAACTGAAATATCATAGTATTATAATAAATCCTGCTGATGCCATTAATTCTACTTCTTCAACTAATTGTAGTATCATTCTTGTCCAGTTTCATGGCAAACTCGCTTGGTCTTGTCATTTTGATTTGTTTTCAAACTATATTAAGTTTATAAATTAACTTATAAAACTTTAAATTCTTTGTAATATTGAGTTTTCCCATTCAGTAACACATAGGGTTCCTATTTACATCAATCTATTTTAAGATCTTTTAACCCAAAGATACTGCATATCATTTGTTATACTCATTATCAGGTACATTATAATATTTTCTTATTTAGACTAAGATCTTTCATGTCATCACATTTTCTAATATGGGATTGCTAGCATACTAAAAGACTACTGACTTTTTGTTTATTTCCTATCCAGTAATCTTACTGAATTCTTTAATTCTTAATAAGCATTAATAAGCATTAATAGTTTAGTAATTCTCTTTAGTTTTTTGCAAAATGGTAACTGTTTCCTTTTGTTGCCTTATTGACATGACTGCTTTCAGAAATAACCCTGTGGCAAAATTAATTAAGAAGGAGCCCTGTGGCAAAATCTCCCCGACAGTCACAAGGCCTGGACCAGACTCTCAAGTGGAAGGCAGAAGATAGGACTCTGAGACAGTGACTCTGAATGGATCGCAGGATAATTAACATGGCTTACATTTAGGATAAAATGTTGAGTAAAAAAACGGATATGCTATATTCTACTTTGTAAATATATATTCATACATGCAAAAACACAAGGACTTCAAAAACAGAAGGGAAATGAAATAGCTAATATAGTTGAATAGTTGATTTTCTGGAAGGAAGGACTTTTTTCTTTGTAAAATTTGCAAAAAAACCCAAACCAAAACAAAAAACCATCAATTACTTTGGAAATGATATACGAAAAAATAACATACGCTTCATAATTTTTATTAAAACTAATGGGAGATGAGTAAGAAAGTTGGGAATATATGTCAGAATATTTAAAGACATAAATCTTACCATATATGGGTATTTGTGCAATGTCAGCTAACAAACATGATATTACTCCATAAAGCCCACTATTGTCACGAAAGCAAATGGCAAGGAACACTTTAGGTTGTGTTCTTATATTACCTTCGGTATGATTTTGGGTAGGGAAAAGAGACAGATTGTACTTTTGAAAGCATTTCTGAAATGCTATGCATTTGGATTTGATTATAAAATCAAGGAAAGATCTACCCTTCAATGAAACCAGTAGGCAGGCCTACCCACCTCCTTCCCAAAACCAAATCCAGGAGCTTTGTAATTTAGAGCACATACAGAAAAACGAATTTTAAAAAAGTCTCCTTTAAGACTAGATCTCTAAGACCTAATGACTTAATTAGAAAACAGATAAAAATAATACCCTGACCCAACTGAAAAGGTTGTGTGGTACAAGTAAAACAAAAATTGAACAACAACATGAAGGGAAAATTGTCAAGAGAAAGAAAGTGAATGAAAGACCTAAGAGTATATGTGTATATATATATATATGAAAATAAAATACACTAGCATAAAAATGGTAAGTTCCAAATTGAAACTCCAAAAAGAGAAAATGGAATATAATCAGTAGAAAAGAATTAATGTTCTTCAAGAGAGGGCACATTTCTCCACACTATTTCCAACAGCTTTTAATTTTTGCCAATTTGATGGTGTGAAATCCAAGCACTTTCTCTACAGAGAGAAAAGGGAAGGCAGGATTCAGAGCATGAAAGGAAATGACAGAAAGGTACCGTTAAGCCAGGAAGTGAGGAATGGAAAAATAGTGATAAAAAGCTGGGGGCACTTGGCTGGCTACTTAGTAGATAGAGTATGCAACTCTTGATCTTAGGGTTGTGAGTTCCAGCCCCAAGTTGGGTGTAGAAATTCAAACAAATAAACAAAGAAATATATAAGTAAACAAATAACTGATGAGAACAAGGAAGGGGAAGAAATATTGCTCATATTTCTACGTGGAGTTGAAACAATGCAGGCCTCCATGTATTAAATTAAAACTTATAAAAAATTATATCCTTTATTCACATGAAACCAAAGAAGAGTGGATTTAGAGAGAGAGAACCAAAAAGTGCAACTACCTTATAAGTTATAAAACAAAATAGTATTAAGAAGGAAGAAGAGGGGCCCCTGGGTGGCTCACTCAGTTGAGTGCTGGACTTCAGCTCAGGTGATGATCTCATGGTTTATGAGTTCGAGCCCCACATCAGGCTCTATGGGTAACATTGTGGAACCTGCTTGGGATTCTCTCTCTCCCTCTCTCTGCCCTTCCCCTGCTCCTGCTCTCTCCCTCTCTCTCTCTCTCTCTCTCTCTCTCAAAAATAAATAAACATTAAATTTTTTTTTTAAAGGAGGTAGAAGAGAAAATATAGATATCCCAGCCATCTGTTTCCCTTACATCCTGTTTGGGAACAGGACACAGTATAAATAACAAACAAAAATATAAAAAAATGTAGATAGCAATATTTATTCAGCACTTATTGTGTATCAGCGACTGTGGAGGACATTGCATTAGAAGATGAAAATGACTGGAAATATACACAGAGTGCCTTGAAAAGACCCGGGAGAAGTACTTCGATTTGCTGAGGCAAGGCTTCACTAAGAAGAGTTGAGCTGACCGTGGGAAGCAAAGCTTGGAGACAGTAGTTCAGTAAAAACGGAATGTGTGCTGTAGCAGTGAGGAATCAATCAGAACATACTACACTGTGAGGTAGACACAGTAATTACAACGGGATTAAGAACGTGGATATAACAAATAGGTCGTGAGAAACAATTTAGTTCAGAGATAACAGTCCATATGTCAAAAGGAATTGATTATAATTCTTTTTTTTTTTTTAACGTTTATTTATTTTCGAGAGACATAGAGACAGAGCATGAACAGGGAAAGGGCAGAGAGAGAGGGAGATACAGAATCTGAAGCAGGCTCCAGGCTCTGAGCCGTCAGCACAGAGCCCGACGCGGGGCTCGAACTCATGAACTATGAGATCATGACCTGAGCCGAAGTCGGCCACTCAACCAACTGAGCCACCCAGGCTCCCCTGATTATAATTCTTAAGAAAGCAAAGCAAATTACTTCGATTTATAGAAAGAACCTGAATTTATAATAAAACAAAACCTCCAGACCTGTTGTATTCAAAATGTATAAACCAAAAGAAGACTGCAAAAATTTTAAAGGAGATATTTAACGAAACTAGATTAAAAAAAAAAAAAAGGAGGTAAATTATTGGATATCAAGTTTAAAATAAAACCATCGAGCTGGTGCTATGGTAACAAAAACATCTGTAATAAAATATGATATTTTGGGGTGCTGGTGGCTCAGTAGATTAAGCGTCTGACTTTAGATCAAATCATGATCTTGTGGTTTGTGGGTTCAAGTACCATACTGGACTTGACAGCTCAGACCCTGGAGCCTGCTTGGGATTCTGTCTCCCTCTCTCTCTGCCCCTCTCCTGCTCATGCTCTTCTTTCTCATTCCCTCTCTCTCCCTCTAAAATAAATATTAAGAAAAAAATTTTTAATATAATTTTATGTCAAGTGGTAACAAAAGAAATCAAGGAAAAAACTGAAACATAAAAAGAGAAATCAAGTGAAAATAATAACATTCAGTTATTAATTAGACGAATATTTACTGGGTGTCTACTCTATACAAGGTATTATTCCTGAAAGCTACAGCACTGAATGAAAGTAACAAAATTTGCCTTCCTTGGAGTTATATAGTCCAGGGGGAGAGACAGACAAAAAATAAATAATAATATTTTTAACATACTGTAAAGCACCTTAAAGAATAATAAAGCAGGAGAGGCGAGAATGAGTGCTGGGACTCTCGGTTCTAAACAAGGTCCGGGAAGATATAAAGTGAGGCATGGACATTTCTGCCAAGAGCAGGAAGAAATGGGGCAAGGCAGTCAGTGTCATACACACCCAGGACACACAGTAATGACAAGAGACAATGAAGGACAAAATTCATGAAACAAAAGTTATCCTGACCTCTATGCCCTAAAAATAGGATCACCTTGCTAGTTAGTTCTCTGTCTATGGTATGTATATAATAACTGACCCAATAGTAAGCATTTAAAAAACCTACAATAGGATTATATTTTAAAACTTGGTTTATATACTTGGGTCAAAGTTTAATTTTTAGGTGTGTCCAATGAAAACAAAGTAATAACTATGCATAGGAGCGAACCGAAAGATATTGTTTACAATTCCTGAAATTGAAAAGTGAAATTTCTAACCTATAAGATTAAGCCAAAATCATACAGTGAGAGAAATTTATAGCTTTCAATGTAAAGGATAAACTAAGTATTCAACTCAATAGCCTTCAGAGAAATACAGGAAAAAGTTAATAAAGGAAAAAAGTAAAATTTAATAATAATAAACACAATGATAAAATTAATATAAAACATGATTCTTTTACAAAAATAATGATTTCTTATAAAAATAATAAAATCTTTATATCCCTAGAAATCACATTAGTAGAAATAAAAGAGAAGCAAACTGGAGATTAGAATACATATATAAACCACTGAATATTTTTAAACATCTGAGAATGAATAAGCAAGAACACAGATGACTTCCTATTAAAAACACAGCATAAGGAATTAAGACTACCAGAAAAAGACCAAAAAAACTAAAAAAGAAACAAAAAAATTATCAATAAAATACTTTCCAAATATGAGATATTGAAATAGTTGTTAATTCTTTCCAATTTGAAGAATTTTTTAATTTCTTGATTAAATGAAGAAACCATGCATTATATGTTCCATATGCATAAGAAAAAATACACGCAAAATACAAACCATAAAATAAAATAAAAGCTGGCAGGTTATCTAATCATTTCTGTTAAATAGGGCTCCAATTTCAACTCTCAAGATATTACAGAAAAGGAAAGTAAACTCTTGCGTTTTATTTATTGAGAAATTACAACTTGCCAAAAACTATAATGAAAATTTTACATACATTATCAACATACACAAATGCAATTTTAGGCAGCATTATTAAGACTGTTGGTATTCCACATAAATAACTAAAGCAAGAACAAAGGTACAAGATCACTTAGTGGACACAAAGTAGGAATTTAATAAAATTCTATACAAGAATTCTATAGGAATGGCTTCTATTTTTGGCAAAGGTACTTACTTTAGTACCTTTGCCAAAGGTATTTTAGTACCAGATTTTTTGGCAAAGGTACAAAAATAATTCCTATAAATTATTAGTGGAAATTTGATAATTCACTATGATCTAAAATGAAATGACACAAGCATTAGGGGAGAAAAAACGGGCAAAGTACCATTATTTTTTCTTTATGTCATGGAGATGATAGGTGTTATACGGGTCACAGTATTCCCAGCGTCTAATATTATCAGGCACATAGACTGAAACAAAGATATAATATCTAATCACCTACATGAAGAGCTTATACAAGTTGTTCAGAAAATATTAATAGCTGCTTATGAGATGACAACATGTGGCTGACAAGTGTTCCAAAATGAGAATGTATAATTTTACAATGTGAAAAATATGCTTTGTTATTTAGAAAAGTACCAAATTGAAAAAGAACAGGAAGAGCCTCTTCGCAAGAAAAGAAAATATGAAAGAAAATGTTTCACTTTACTGCCATACCAAAAAAAAAAAAAAAATCAAACTAATTCTTCAGTACAATGCTATTAGGCGGTAACTAGCTAGATGCTTCAAAAGACATTAACATGTGGGAATTTTAAAAAGACTAATCCATAACATTAAAAATCAATCTATATAAATAAAGATATAAATGAAAGCATTACTAATAGCACCAAACAAAAGTGAACGAGATGTAGAACTGCAAACTGGCTGCATAAATTAAGACACCACTGGAGTTTTTTAAAGGGCATAATGCTACACAGAAAACATTTTATGACCTAATACTAAACTTAAAAGGTAGAACGCAAATTTGTATATATTTGGTGAGTGGTATTCATGAATCACCTTCAGATTTTAATCCCAAATAAAACAGAATTAATCCTCTAGAAAACTACTAAAAAGAGCTCCTTTTGAAATGTACAAATTCTTCACACAGATTTCAAAATCCCATTTTACAGTATTACGCTACGGTCCCATCATAATATTAAGGAAGACTCTAAAACACAGCATTTGCTGTCCTAATATCTGAGTCATCCATGAAAATGACAAGCTATGAGTAGATAAGAAGATCTGAAATGAAATTTTGAAAAAATGTCTATAATTTATACCAGGAAATCAAGGGGTCGAGAGAACGGAAACTGACCTGGTACCTACTGCACTCACTCCAACAGGGATGCCAGACACCATCCACTGCCTACCTCACCTCTCCCCCTCCCAAGTCTTCCCTAACAACAGATTCTCTGGCAGCCATGCAGCGCCTCAGCAGCCATCTCTACCGTAGCCCCAGGGGAGAAATTAGGAATTCCCTAAATCGGTCATGGCCTCTGGGGTCCTGGCCAGTGACTGGTCTAGGGGTAACCACCTAATCCAGTTCTGACGGATGCGAAGGAAGCAGACGTCTGCAGCCTAGTAACAGCTTTGCCTACCACTTTCTTCCTCCTGGAAGTCCAGGAAGCAGGGAGACCAACCAGCATCTTCCAATAATAAAGGCCAGCCTGAGGAAAGACACTAACGGAATGAAGGACAAAATCCAGGGTGCTTTGTGGCATCCCCAAGCATGTGTGCCAGACCTAGAGGTGATGACTTTATTGGGAAGATAAACTTCCCTTTGTTTAAACAACCAAGAGTGATCTTCTAATGCCTGAAGCAGAACACACTCCTAACTGATACAAGACATAAATCGGCACGGAGGTGACTTTTATTCACAAAACCTTGCCATTTAATTGTTTACAACAGTAGATGATGTTTTGATCAGATATTTAAACAAGAAGCTGTAGGTAAAATGAAGAAATGAAATAAATGGATGAAGAAATGGTAGATTACAATAGGATCTTTAAGATAGTTCTTTATATTTAGCTCCTACAGTAGAGTCCACTAGAAAGTATATAAAAAATCTTACACATGAAGTATAAATTTGGGGTGTTAATAAAGAAGTCTCCTCTCAGTCTATATTTTAATGATTAATCAAGAAAGTACTCCACATCAAATCTTGCTCAAGAAAGTGACATGACTCTTCACACAAAAAATAACTTACCTAATTCTTTCCAACTTTAAATGGGAGCTGGCTTCTTATTTTTCAACAGTCAGAACACTTGCTTTAGGAAATCTCAAAAATTCGGGGCGCCTGGGTGGCTCAGTCGGTCAAGCGGCCGACTTCAGCTCAGGTCATGATCTCGCGCTCTGTGAGTTCGAGCCCCGCGTCGGGCTCTGTGCTGATGGCTCAGAACCTGGAGCCTGTGTTCTGATTCTGTGTCTCCCTCTCTCTCTGCCCTTCTCCTGCTCACGCTCTATCTCTATGTCTCAAAAATAAATAAACGTTAAAAAATAAAAAAATAAAAAAAATTAAATTTTACATTGGTTGGAAAAAATGCAGAAAACTCTGTATTGTTTACAAAGGTGAATCAGGCTCAATGTAGTCTAGTGATGAATCAGGAACTGGCCCAAATCCTTTGACTTAAAAAAAAAAAAAAAAAAAGGTGTTCTCTTGATTACTCTACGTTAATCTGTCAGAAAAATAAAAAGGCTACCTCTATAAGATTATTACTATCCTAAGTGATAACACCATCATCTTTCATAATGCTTTGACACGATCCTGACACAATTCTTGAGGGTGTCCAATAACAGTAAGGGAAAAAAAATCCACAAACAGTGCATACTAATAAAAAGTTGTAATACTTTATCTTGCTATACTTTTCTCTACAAAAAGTGAAGTTAAGTTTGAGCAGAAAATGAAAATGTTGGCATCTGCTGCTAGGTTTGTATACATTTAAATTTTTTTTTAACGTTTATTTCTTTTTGAGAGAAAGAGACCGAGCATGAGTAGGGGAGGAGCAGAGAGAGAGGGAGACACAGAATCTGAAGCAGGCTCCAGGCTCTGAGCTGTCAGCACAGAGCCCGACGTGGGGCTTGAACTCACAGACCAGGAGATCATGACCTGAGCCGAAGTCGGACGCTCAACCGACTGAGCCACCCAGGCGCCCCTAGGTTTGTATACATTTAAAATGCTTCAGAAAATTAAATTATTCAGATTCATAAACTAAACCTTCTTGAGCGAAGCACCTTTCGCGCGCACCAATTCCACAGCACCGAAAGCTTTCACCAGCCTTCCACGCCACTTCCGATTACAGTTGGTTAAATGGAAGCACAGGAAGTGGTTCACTGAGGCCCTTGACACACCTTCTCTCAGAACAGAAGTCTACCTTCAAACGGGCTGGCATTCTGCACGTGGCCAGTTTCCTACCATCTCCTAACAGCGTGCTGCTCATAACGTATCCAGAAAATTGACAGAAAATGTAAAAATCAGGCTCACCATTAGAAAAGCAAGGCTCTAGGTATAGTCATAAAAACAATTGGGAGCTAGTACAATGGCTGATACGTTCTGGGCGCTCAAGCAAAAGTATTGCTTTTCCCTCTATTTTTTTCAGTCTTTTCCCTGATATTCACTTGCAAATATCTATTAGCCAACAAATATTTGAGGCGCTGATCTAGGCACTTTAGTCACTGTCCTAAAAATGTTTACGTTTAGTGGGAAACATAATAAATAAGCAAAACATGACGTAAGAGCAACATATAGTACTGAGGCTTTGAACTCAATATTTTTTTGACCTATTGCATCTGGAATGGCACCAAAATATTAATTCTAAAAGTGGGGTTTTGGCTTAAAGATTATGAAAGGCAACATTAACATATCACAAACCAATACTTTTAATAATTACCTACGACATAGTTTAGCAGTATTCACTTTCCATCCAATTGGAAGTATTTTCATTTCAAATCAGTTACATACTTTTTAAAAACTGAACTTGTACAAATTAGAAAATCAGTAGTTTTCATCATAAAATAAGCCAGAAATAATATTTTACATTCCACCTGGCAGTCAACTCCAGCCTAATGTTACAGTCTTTCCATCATGGAAAATTGAGGTAGGTTTCTTTAAATCAGTTACACCTGATGGGAGCGAACTTTCATTGCTAGGCCCCTTAAAACAAGTATGAACTCAAGTAAGAGTCACTCATGACTTTAGTTGAAATTTATTTAACTTTATTCATTTTCATTCTTTGTACTCAATAAAGTACCTCCGTAAGGGCTCAAGTTTAATAGAAGGGGAGTCATATGAATTGAACAGGCACTCCAGTATTGAAACCCAGCGCCAAGTCACAAAGTAACAAATAACTTAAGTGGTCCCTCTCTGCAGAGTAACACGAAAACATAACCTGCGGTCACCATCACTGGCAACAATGTCCTCCTGGTTCAAAGAGCAGACCTTCTTTCTTAGGAAATTCAGGAGTACAAACAATTTAACTAAAAATACAAACTGTCAGGGGAAACAAATGATATATAATGGAGAAACATATTCTATGTATAAAAGTAAAGAAAGAAATCAGAAAAGAAAGGCGGATGTTATTGGTTACATAAAACTTCGAGACATCTGTGTATTAAAAGGCAAACCGGAAACTAGTAAGGAAACAACAACAAATACCACACAGGTTTATATCCTGAATATATATTAGGAGTCACTGTAGATCAAGATGAGATACTTAGACTCCAAGAGGAAACTGGGAAAAGAAGTGTTAACAGGCAATTCACAAAGAAGAAAATAATAAATAATTGGTTAAATATTTAAAAAATGTTTCTCTTCAGTAAATAAATACAAATGAAAAGAGGTCTTGGGGAGGCGAGTTGTACTTTTTTTTTTTTTTTTTTTTTTTTTAATATGCTCACTGGCTACTGGGAGGAGAGTGAAAACTAGTTAAAAAAAAAAAAAAAAAACTTTTAGAAATATGTACCAAGGGGCGCCTGGGTGGCTCAGTCGGTTGAGCGTCTGGCTTCGGCTCAGGTCATGATCTCTTCATGAGTTTGAGCCCCGAGTCGGGCTCTGTGCTGACGGCTCAGAGCCTGGATGGAGCCTGCTTCAGATTCTGTGTCTCCCTGTCTCTCTGCCCCTCCCCCACTCATGCTCTCTCTCTGTCTCTCTCTCTCTCAAAAATGAATAAATATTAAAAAAAAAAGAAATATGTACCAAGAGCATCTATAAAATGTTTACATACTTTTACAGCTATTTTATTCCTGAAGATTTCTTAAGGACATAATCCAAAAGATACAATCTTACACAAAAGATGTTCATGACGGCATTATTGACAATAGAAAAGCACTATATGGAACCACAAAACCCCTTAAATAGCCAAAGCAATCGTGGAAAATAAAAGAAAGAAAAGAACCGGAGGTATTACAATTCCAGATTTTAAGTACCACTACAAAGGAATAGCATTTAAAACAGTACAGTACTGGCATAAAAATAGACACATACATCAACAGAACACAACAGAAAATCCACAAATAAATCCACAACTATATGTTCAATTACTCTTTGACAAAGGACAAATGAAAATGCAATGGGAAAAAGTTTCTTCAACAAATGACTTTGGGAAAACTGGACAGTCACATGTAAACGAAAGAAGCTGGACCACTTTCTTTCACCATACACAAAAATAAATTTGAAATGGATTAAAGACCTAAATGTGGTTCCAGAAACCATAAACATCCTTGAAGAAAGGACAGACAGTAATCTCTCTGACATGGAGTGTAGCAACATTTTTATAGATATATCTCCTGAGGCAAAGGAAATAAAAACAAAAATTAGCTATTGGGACTATATCAAAAATAAAAGGTTCTGTACAGCGAAGAAAACAATTAACAAAACTAAAAGGCAACCTACTGAATGGGAGAGGATATTTGCAGATGACATATCTGATTAAGGGTTAGTATCCAAAATATATAAAGAACTGATACAATGCAATAGCTGAGAACAAATAATAATAATCCAATTTAAAAACGAGCAGAAGACATGAAACGGTATTTCCCCCAAAGAAGACATACAGATGGCCAACAGACACACGAAAAAAAGCCAAACATGACTCATCATCAGGGAAATACAAATCAAAACTACAATGAGATACCACGTCACGCCTGTCAGAATGGCTAACAAGAAACGTAAGAAGCAACAAGTGTCGGCAAGGATGTGGAGAAGAGATCCCGCTTGCGTTATTGATGGGAATGCAGACTGTACAGTCACTGTGTAAAACTGTAACAGTAAGAAGGGGCACCTGGGTGGCTCAGTCAGGTAAGCCTCTGACCTCAGCACAGGTCATGATCTCACGGTTTGTGAGTCTGAGCCCCGCATCCAGCTCTATCGTGACAGCTCAGAGCCTGGAGCCTGCTTCAGATTCTGTGTCTCTCCCTCTCTCTGCCCCTCCACCATTCACATTCTGTCTCTCTCTCTCTCAAATATAAATAAACATTGAAAATTTTTAAAAACAAAAAATAATAATAAAATAGTATAGAGCTTCCTCAAAAAAATGAAAAATAGGCCTACCTTATAATCCAGTAATCACCCTACTGGGTATTTACCCCCAAAATACAAAAATACTAATTGAAAGGGATATATGCACCCCATGTTTACTGCAGCATTATTTATAATAGCCAAATTAGAGAAGTAGCCCAGGTGTCTGTCAATAGATGAATGGATAAAGAAGATGTGGGGTACACACACTAGAATATTACTCAGATACAAAAAAGAATGAAATCTTATCATTTGCACTGACATGGATGGAGCTAGAGAAAACAATACTAAGCGAAATAAGTCAGTCATAGAAAGACAAATACCGTATGATCTCACTCATTTGGAATTTAATTAACAAAACAAGCAAAGTAAAAAAGAGAGAAAGAGGCAGAGAGAGAGAGACAAACCAAGAAACAGACTCTTAACTATAGAAAACAAACTGGTTACCAGAGCAGAGGTGGTTGGGGGATGGGAGAAATAGAGGATGCGGACTAAAGAGTACACTTAGCATGATGAAAATGAAATACAATGATTAAAAAGACAGAAAATAAAAGAACTGTAAACAACCGAAACACCCCGAAATTATGGAATGTCCACAACACCTCATATACTCATTATAATTATGTTCAAAGTGAGAGAGAACACAGCATAATGTTACATTTATATTTAAAAACTTATGTGTATAACCTGATCTGCACACTGTAAAGAGGAAGAAACGCTAATAACAGCAGCACCGACATGGATGGGGGCATACCACAGCACGCGGTATTTCAGGGCTGGTCATAGCGATGGTCAGCCTTCCCTCTGCACGCTACTCTGTACTCTAGGTTTTCTACAGGCTCGAAGAAGGTAGGGTCTCTACCAAGCTCATCACACTCCCAGCACTGCGCTTGGCACAGAGTAGGTACCTGGAAGTATCTGTGGCTTAATGTGGCTTAAACTGAAAAGCCAAAGGAAAAAAATTAACAAAGAAAAATAAACACACACATGCATATACATAGATATGTCATACACATGTATGTGCGTGGGTGTGTCTATGTGTATACATACATGCAGAAAGAGTAGCAATACTAAAACAATGAAAGTGGGGGCACCTGGGTGGCTCAGTAGGTTAAGCGTCTGACTCGATTTCGGCTCAGGTCACAATCTTATGGTCATGAGATCGAGCCCCGTATCGGGCTCCGTGCTGAGTACGGAGCCTTGCATGGGGCTCGCTCTCTCTCTCTCTCTCTCTCTCTCTCTCTGCCCCTCCCCCGCTCGTGCTTTCTTTCTCTCAAAATAAACATTAAAATAATAATAATAAATAAAATTTAAAAATGTAAGAGAGAGGGAGAACTTTCTGCACATGTATTTATACTCATAACATGTAAAAAGCAGGGCAGTCTGGTAACTGAGGGCAAGGGGAACAAGAAAGAAAACATTCAAACACTTGCCAAAAATTTTTTTTATAAAAATAAAATCAGAGGATGTTGTAATTTGTGAACTGTTATCTTTGTTCAGATCAATATACAAATGAACAAAGAAAAGCACACACCAGCTCTTTATACAGAAGGTCACGTGGGGGCAGTTTTACTCAAGAATGCAAAGAATGTCTCCTTAAATTTCATCCTGGGGCTAACTGATAAGAAGCTAAATTCACGAACTAGAAAAAGGCCTTCTTTTCTCACTAGCCCATAGCACAAAAGCAGATACAAGATTTTAAACTTCCTGTTTTTTAATCTTTGCAGTTATTTTTAAGTCTCTGATGTTTAAATTCCATAGTTTAAGGTCATCCACTCTTAAATTCAATACCATGTCTTCATTCATGCAAAAGGAAGCAGTAATATTGTTCGAAAAGAAATGAGGCAGCTAAGCTTCCTGAAATTAATGTTGGAAGGTTTCAGCACAGTGAAGCCACCACTGGATTAATAATATTAAAAGACATTAAACTGTTCAGAAAAAATGCAGTATTTAAGCAGAAGATCTCTCCGAACCACCTCTGCCGAACAGAAATAATGTATATGTTCCTAGAACTAACAGAAGATACTATGTTCATAAATAGGAGGGGAAAAATTTTCCCTGATTTGATATTAATCCTTGGTATGTATGTAACTGGTGAGGGTATGAATTTCAAATAAAAACCTAACCTGAAAAGTACAAAGGACAATCTGAGCCATCTTTGGTTCCCTGTGGATAGGAAATGGCTGACTAAAGTTCAAGTTTGCTATGTCCAGCCAGCTGCAACATCTCCACTACTGATGAGGGAGATCAGAAACTCCTATTCTTCAATTCGTAGACGATCTCTGATCACTTCATACACAATACTGTGTAAGTTCTCAGTTTAAGAAAGCTGATAGGAACTACATTTATTCAAAGAATCAATCAGTTCTACACTAAAACCAAGCATACACATATTTTGATATTTGCTTTCCATGCAAAAAAAAAAAAAAATCTGTATGATGTAGAAGAGTCCTAATAAGCAATTCGATGTGACCTTCCATCACATAAATCTGTAAAATGGGTGCAGGGCAAGGGAAAACACAGTTCTGGCACATTTTTCATGACCTTAGAATACCAGTTCACAGGTCTGCTCAAATTCTGATAGGAGCATTCTCCAGGGTGGGGGAAATGCTCTGAAAAACACACCTTTCCCACCTTGATGCCCAATTTAAAAACATTTAAATTAAAGATCCCACTCAGTTGACTGAGGGGTAAAGAACTGAAGAGAAGGAAAAATGAAGCAGAAGAAAGGCATTTTTTCCTCTTCTGTCATTACTGTTTTTAACCTAACATGTCTCTCAGAGCATTCGGCTCCATGGTGATGGGAGCAGGCGAAAAATATAGAAACACTGAAAGAACAAATTCCTTCGGAATATTTTAGGGTTTCTAACGCAAAGCTTAACGTGGAATTAGAGAGGCATGGTAAGTTGAAAATAGATTCTTATAACTTAGTAATGATGTAAGATGAAGAATCTTTCTTTATAATAGCTTTTTAAAAATCTGCTGTCTTCCCTCCTCCTCCCACCCCCCCAAAATCAGCCATCTACTTGATTTTTTTTACATAGTAATTTCCCAGTGTAAAGCATATGGAAGAAAATACAGTAACTGTTTAGAGCAGTGGGTTTCAATTTTGTCCCCAGGGGGACATCTGGCAGTATCTGGAGACATCTGTGGTTGTTACAAGCGGGGAGCGGTGCTAACAGCGTCCAGGGAGTAGAGGCCGGGAGACTGCTAACATCCTACAGTAAGACACCCTCCAGCACAAAGCATCACCCAGCCTCAAATGCCAGGGTCCAGAGGCTCAGACCCTGTTTTAGAAGTATCTTTAACACTGAAATGCAATGATTTATAGTTTTCCAAGTTCCAAAACTAGTCCCTTAGGCCAAAGCAAGTGAGGAAGGCTCCCAGGCTCTGTGCACGGCCCACAGACTGTTGCACACAAGGATGATTCTACTTTTCCACTCGGGGAACGGTCTTGAAAACTGCTCTCAGGGGAGAGCTCACCACTGAGTGACTTATGAACTCAAAGGAAATACAGGACATAGGACACCATATTCGTGTTTTTGTTTGTTTTTAATGTTTATTTATTTTTGAGAGAGAGAGACAGACAGAGCATGAGTGGGGGAGGGGCAGAGAGAAAGGGAGACACAGAATCTGGAGCAGGCTCCAGGCTCTGAGCTGTCAGCACAGAGCCCGATGCAGGATTTGAACCCATGAAACGTGAGATTATGACCTGAGCTGAAGTCAGACGCCCAACAGACTGAGCCACCCAGGCGCCCCAGGAAAATATACTTGTGAATAAACCTGAAAAGGTTCTTAAAGAATTTTAACTAACATAAAGGATGACGTCATTAAATGACATTACCTCAACGAGATTCTATACATTTTGTAGCAGCAATAATAGATACCCCCAATTTCCACTTACTTGTTAAAAAATCTTTCAAAATCTTCTTTCCCTCAAAGTTTTAATTAGATGCCTTGATGTGATTAAATTTATTCCCTACTTTAATTAATAATATTTCCTGGATATCTACTCTGTGAACTATTCTAAACTCTGAGGACAGGATGGTGAACACAGGGGGCAAAGCCGTCACTCAAAGAGCTTACATTCTAGTACAAAAGAGCAAGAAGAAGCAAATCAATAAATAATATTCAAGCCAGAAAAATAAAACTGAAAAGTAATATGGCCAAGATGGCTGCTTGGCTACCCTCATCAATTGGTCAAAGAAGGCCTCTCTATGAAGAAGCCATTTAAGGTAAGACGACTTAAATGTCAAGAAGGAATGTGCTGCCCAAAGGGAGGGCATTCCAGGCAGAAGGAAGAGCAAGAAGAAAGATGCAAAATATGAAGAGACTTAGCATGCCCAAAGTAAAGAAAGCCGGTATGGCTGGTGGGGGGGGGCAGTATAGAGGAGGGCATGGCTTGGGGTAGAAGAGACAGATGGCATCAGACTGCTAGGAAGCTTGGAGACCTTGGTAAGAGCAACATGAAGCAGCTGCAGGGTTCCACGGCCTTGTCTCATGACATGACCTGGGATCAGCAGACATGGAGAGAAACGGACGGAGGAGGGTGTTTTTGGAGGTAGAGACAACAAGGCATGCTGAGAGATGAGACGTCAGAAAGCAACATGACATACTGCTGGATGTGTAACGTGATGAATCAAGGGCAACTCTTGCATGTCTAGATGGGTGGACGGTTCTGGGTGGACGATTCTCCTGAGAAATTCAGGGTGGCAGAGAAGCAGGTTTAAGGACTATAAATCGGATGGCCAACCATGCTGGTCTGCCTGGGACTGAGAGGTTTCCCGAAAGGTGGGAGCTTCAGTGTAAAAAACCAGCAGAGTTCCGGGAAACCAGGATGAGTGGCTCACTGCACAAAGAAACCAGGAGCTCTGTGCTGACATGTCTAGTAGACATCTGGAGATACCAGGGAGGCCACTGAAAATCTAAGCCTGAAGCAAGTCTGAACTGGAGATCCAGAACTGGTTATCACAGAGGCACAGGGTGGCACTGACAGTCACGGAACAAGATGACACCACCTCGGGAGAGGAGAGGGCCCAGGACAGAGTTGGTATTTCTCCTCTTCACGGATAACATACTTAGAGGTCTGTCTCCGTCTGGTTCTCCGTCTACGTGGCCATTGCCTTCCAGACTTCACACCCATGTTTTTGACTCTTACTTTCCGGATCTCCCCAGAAAATCAGTAACACAAAGTAAAATGCGCAGTTCGGATGCTTTGGGCAGCTCATTTAAATTACTCTGCTAAAACCCTGAGCTCTGACTTCCCCTGTCATACCCTTCTGAGCACCTCTACTGAGTCACAGAAAAGCCTAAATACACAGAATAGGTTTGCTGTCCATCCTCTGCCTTCCCTTTCCCAAAGCTTCCCAGCAAAGAAATAAACTATTGCTACCGGCAAATGTTTGGCCTCTTTTTCCTACTCCCAATCCCTCTTCTTCTTTTTTCTAACTATCCTCAACATGCATGACCCTCAAGTTTTACAGTCCCAAACTCTCACAATTAAAAGAACAACGACAACAACACCACACAACAACTCTCCCAGTTGAGGAAGGGAATACAGAAGCAAGTAAGTGGACAACAGAGACTCCCCAAAGGCAAGTTTCGGTTGAGGGGGCCCGAGTTCAGTGCATTAGTCTCTTTGAAAAGACTCATAACAACCTTGGCTGCAGCTTAACTTGGGTCCATGGGCATTCAGAAAGGGAACAATTACCAGGGTGACTCAACAGATGGCCCATTTAAACTAAGGGATTAACACAATGAGTCTGGTGACCTAGTTCACGTAACTAAACAGAAACCTCCTGATTGGCCAACTTGTGATTGAAAATATCACATGTTTGCAGCTGACCTTGTCAGACCTAACTCTATCTGGCCAATCTGGGCAGAGACAACAAGAGAATAAATAAAACATCAGAAACAACCAGAAGAGGTCCCCTGGCTTGCAGTGGCCACAGCAGAATTACCTGGCTTCCCTGCGGGACAGCCCCTTTCCCGTGAGGGCAAGCAGGCCCCCTGCCTAGGAGAACAAGAATCAGGGCATTACAAACAAAACAAAACAAAAAACAAAACGCGAAGAAACTCTCACAAATAAGGCTCTGCCTAAAAGATGGTAAGATAATTGAAAAGGCAGGAATCAAGAGAAGTAATCAATGAGAATAACTTATACCTACTAAATCTCGATCGACAGGGAAACGGACCTTCCGCTGTGAGGCCCTGAATAGGCCAAGGGAGCCACGCTACGGCTGTCCTTCAGGACTTCCCAGATTTTTCTCAGCACTGAAAAACACTCGCACTGAATCACTATGAACTCTTATTAGGTATGATACAGGTGAAGCATTTTTAATCATATATTAAGAAAAAAAAGCAAAAGAGTTAAAAAACAAAAGCAATAATAACACGAGGTCTGCGGAGTAAGGCTCGAAAACTGCTCCTGGTCTGACTATTCATGCAGTAGTATGTATAATCATGGCTTTTCACTTCACTTTTATACTGAATACCAAATTTATTTTTAATTAAAGAATATTAGAAATGTTTACATCCTAGTATAAATTATATTTAAAACACTGAGTCTCCTGTTGACTATATGTTAATAACTCCATTTTGAGGGCATTAAAAAAAAATCACAACGGAACACACAGCCACATACAGTGATTTTTATCTCATACATAAATACCTTCAATAATCACTACATTCCTCTCTGTAAGGATATAAATAAAAAATCCATTGGTAATAAAAGAGAAGTTCTTTATCATTCAAAGTAATTTAAATTTGGTAAATGATAAAAACACAGTGAATAAAATGCTGATAACAGACTTCTCATTACATAATTAGGTTTACAGACTTCTGACATTAGGCTTAAGCACAGTAGGGCTGTGCAGACACATTTAGTGGATACTAAGTAGCATACATTTGCCTGAAACAAGAAATATATAATTTGATTTGTATCTATTTAATGCGTTTAACTGCTTCACCTTCATTCCAGTGAAATCACTAAACAATCCTTCAAGTATCTATCCATTAGCATGAAGAGACTGTTCATAGCTTTATAATTTAATGATCTGAAAATACATTAAACCTTAGATAGCACCTACTTTAAGAAATGTGTTCTGTGGCATCATTATGGCTTTACAAGAAAAAGTAGAGCTTTTTAATAAGAGATGCATTCTGACAAGCAAAGGAAAAGAAAAAGTCATTGTTTAGATAAAGAAACAGCATGAACACCCTAGGTAGAAAACCTGAAGAAGTAGGGCTCACGAACATGAGTCTGCCCTGCCAACAGGAACGAGCCGGAGAGCCATCCTACTTACTATGTCCAGTAGCTCGGAGGGAAAGGAGCCCTCACGGGAACATTCCAACAAAAAAATTATCCTGGAAAATTAATACGTTCCCAAATCATTTTCATAATTCAATTAACTTAAAAATCTAGTAATAAAACATGGGATACAAAGAAAAAAAAAACAACAGTTCTCAAGGAACTCGTTTATTCAAAAACATCATTTCTGATGCATATAAAATTCTGCAGAGTCTCTGTAAAGACAAACGAGTTACTACCATCAAGTGCTAAAGAACTATTAGGCTAGCTCTTCACAAAAAACCACAGAGGACACGGAGTGCTAAGCACCACAGTAATCCCAACACCTGTGTTTCTGGCTGGATGGGGAAGCTGTTCGGGATGGCCTGGAAATGGCCGAGAACAGGTGTGACCACGTGTGGAGGAATGAAAGGAGTGCCAGCTCTAACCTTGGGTGACTGCACACGAAGAGGAGAGAGGCAGTGCAATCCCCTCGCCAGAAGGCCTTCTCTCTGACCCCCAGACCAGGTGAGATGTCCACCCCGCCAAGGGATTCCAAGGAGCCAGTCACTCTTTTGAAGCACTTCCCATGCTTTAGGGTGAGCTCTTTGGGGGCAGAGACCAGGTCTCATCAACCTGGACAATGCCAGATTCCAGCACACTTGACCAGAGTGCCTGCTCAATAAATATTTGCTGTAAGAATAAGTGAACAGGAGAGCCTGTGTGGCTCAGTCGCTTAAATATCCGACTCTTGATTTTGGCTCAGGTCATGATCTCACAGTTTGTGAGATCGAGCCCCACATGGGGCTCTGCGCTGACAGATCGGAGCCTGCCTGGGATTCGCTCTCTGCCCCTCCTCCACTCGCGCTCGCTTGCTCTCTCTCTCTCTCTCAAAATAAACTTTAAAAAAAAGAAGAAATGAATAATAAGAAAAGCCAGTGAAAGGGAAGAAGCTATTTCCATGAAGGTGAGAGAATAAAGAAGAAAAGGAGGAGACGGAGGAGGTCCCTTTGGGGAGATGAGGTAGGAAACAAAGAGAAGTGAGGCGATGGAGCACGATGTCACGAACGAAGGGAAGCCCAGGGACACGCAGGCTGAGACTGCGCCCCTGGAAGTAAGGAGACTAAGGAATCGTAGGGCTTAAGGGCAAAAGCCACTGTGTAAAAAAGTTAGGTATAAATGGAGCAGGGAAACACTGAATCCTTCTTTCCTGAGAATACTTCTTATTCCTGAAATAAGGCAAAGATTTCAGTCTCATCACTTCTGGTTAGTCTGACATTGAAAGTTCTAAGCTAGTTCAGCAAGGCCAAGAAAAATAAACCTTTGTAAAAGGTATGACTCTTTAAAAGGTATAAAGACAGAAAAGGAAGAAGTAAAACTATTATTATTTAGACATCTACATGATCATGTAGGTCAACCAATAATCCCATATAATGCACACACACACAGTATTAAAACTAGCAAGTGAATTTAGGAATTTTGTGGTCAATATACAAATAGCAAGTAAACGATTATAAATGAAATTTTAAAAGATCATTTACAGAAGCATAAAAAAGTCTCACCTGATGCAAGATGTGAGAAACCTCTGTACTGGAAACTACCATATGTTGCCGAGAGAAATTAAGTAGAGAGGTTTGTGGACAAGAAGACTGAGTACTACCAAAATGCCTATTCTCCACAAGTTGAAAATTAGGTTCAATGAAATCCCAACCAAAATCTAGCAAGGTTTATGGAGGAGTCTACCTGGCTCAACCGGTAGAGCATGCGACTCTTGATCTCAGGGTCATGAATTTGAGCTCCACGTTGGGTACAGAATACAAACCTAGCAACTTTATGGGGGGAAAAAAAAGGCAAGCTGATTCTAAAATTTACATGAAAATGTGAACAATCTATAATAGTCAAAACAATTATAAAAATAAGAATAAAGTTGGAAGACCTCATTATTTAATTTCAAACTTATTATAAAGCTCTAGTACTCAAGACGGCATATAATCAGCAGAAGAACAGACAACAGACCAGTGAACAAAGAGAGTCCAGGAATGAACTCATACATATATGGTCAATTGATTTTCAACCAAGACACCAGCTCAGTTAATGAAAATGCCTTTTAATAAATGGTACTAGACATGCATATGAAAAAAAAGTCACCTCAATTAATTACCTTATTTCATGTACCAAAAAAATTAAAGTTAGGTTACCAAGCTAAATGTAAAAGATGAAACCACACAGCACCTTTAAGTAAACATAGGAAAATATATCTCAATCTTGGATAGGCAGGGATTCTTTTTTTTTTTTTTTTAATCTTTTAATGTTTATTTTTGAGAGAAGGGGACCACACACCGCAGGTGCATGTGAACAAGCAGGGGAGGGGCAGAGAGAGAGGGAGACACAGTACCAGAAATAGGCTCCAGGCTCGGAGCTGTCAGCACAGAGCCCGACGCAGGGCTTGAGCTCACGAACTGCGAGATCATGACCTGAGCCGAAGTCAAGACGCTCAACCGACTGAGCCACCCAGGTGCCTATCCAGAGATTTCTTAGATAACACACAGTAAAGAACTGACCAATCTGAAGTTTAAAACAAGACTTTCTTCTCATCAAGAAGCACCATGTGTGTCTATGTTTAAATATGTATCTTAAATACATAATTTATATTTTAACACATAGTTGAAATCTTATTAATCAAGAATTAAAAGATTATTCAATAATAATTTGGAAAAACAGTCTAGACTTGAAAAAAGATACTCTGCCAAAAAAAAAAGGCCAAGAAGCACAAATAAAAATACATAAAGATGCCCGAAATCATTGAGACGTCAATAAAAAACAAGCTGAAATTAGAGCAAGACACTGTTTCACTCTTACTCCACCAGAAAGGGGTAAAATTAGAAACAAAACAAAATAAGAGCTGACGATACCAAACGCTGATAAGAATATGAAGCAACTAGAACCTCGTAAATTGCTGGTAGAAAACGGCACGGCCACTTTGGAAAAAGAGTTTGGTAGTTTCGTATACAGTAAAACACATCCATGCACTCTATGATCTAACAATCCTACTCCTAGTATTTTCCCAAGAGAAATGAAAATATCCGCCCACAAAATGACTTCCTAAGGTTAATTACAGCAGCCTTATTCACCGCAGCCAAAACTAGAAACAACCTAAATCTTAACACTTAAGATCAACACATTTTATTGCATGTATATCATATCTCGAAAACTAAAAACCAAAAAACTTCAGGATGAAAGGTGTGAGAGAGTGATAAGGTAACCCTCCCCTCCCCACGCTTGCCTTCCCCATGCTGGAGACAGGACTGCATGAGAGAGGCCTGAGACAGGTGGGAAGATCTGTGCTGGACAGAGAGCTGAGGGCTGGTCAAGGGCAAAGAAGGGATGAGCAGGGAGCGATGGAATGACGTGACTAAGGATCAGGATCTCGAAGGTGAGCAGACCAGGGGATGGAGGGGATGAGGAGGTCGCCTGTGGAGAGGAGCAGGACGTCACCGAGCAGGGAGTGAAGCATGGAGGACAGAGAAATGAAGGAGGTGGGGTGCTGGGAAGGAGGCTAGCCCTGAAGCTGCCTTTGACTCTTCTGTCTCTCCCACCCCAACAGTCAGTCAACCACTGCTAGTCCCCAGGTGTGCGGAATCCCTCCTTGCCATCTGATAGAAAAGGAATGGAAAGGAGAACCTTCAGGAACTACCTTGCAGTGGCTATCCTGCTCCCCTGAGGTTACCTGGCAAAGGACTGGCATCTCTTGCTTGAATAAAGTCCATAGTGTGTCAACATGGGTTATCTCTTAGAGAAAGAAGTATGCAACGATCCATCCGTTTCCTGGCCTGTAAGTGATTTGTTTTGCTACTTTTAACAAATAACCATGAAGTTTGGCCCGTATTTCCTTAAAATGGAGATATCCCAGACTAATAAATGTGAGAATCCTCAGATTAGTCAAACACTCTAAATATGGAACATGGTCTCTAGGTTCATTACTCACCACGGGATAGAACTTAACATTTCATAAATGGCCCAATAGAAGAGCTCGCTCATCTCATACGCAGAAGTGCATTACATATACTTACTTACTAGAGGTGGAGACAAAAATTTCTTCCTTGTAGCATAAACAAGTCTGACTACTGTGGAAGCTACAGTTTGGGATTTTCTTTTTGCTGTAGGTTTGGGTACTCTTGATTTTGCCCTGATTTCAAACAATTTAAAAAGCCTAAATAATTAAGTTTAAATATCATCTCTTTTGAAGGAGGAGACTTCTATGCTAGTAAGAATTAAAATTTTTTCATCAGGGGAATCAAGTGTTTCCACTGCTACCTCATGTAGCCTTCTTTTTCTTATTCAGCCAAGACATCACTTCCAAGATAACAGGTAACTTTTTTGTTAGCCTAGCTATAATATATAATTTTATATATTTTAAAGAATCCAAAATTCCTAAAAACAAATTCTATGAATCAACTTTATCACAGCATTTCCTAGAAACGGAAGTCCCTAACTTACGATGATGGTCCAACTTAATGATTTTCCGACTTTACAACCGTGTGAAAGTGACAGAAAGCGTACTTGGAATTTTGAATTTTGATCTTCTCCCTCACTAGTGACATGTGTTAAGATCCCGTCTCGTGACGCTGGGCAGTGACAGCTGGCCGCAGCTCCTGGTCCACCACGCCATCGCAAGCATAAACAACCAGGACACTGACGGACATTCTGTTTTTCACTTTCGGTACAGTGTTTAACAAACTGCACGAGATATTAAACACTTGCCGGTAAAACGGGCTTTGTGTGGGATGACTGTGCCCAACTTGAGGTTACTGCAAGTGTTCTGAGCACATGTAAGGTAGGCTAGGCTGAGCTCTGATGTTCAGTAGCTAGGTGTATTCAATGCGCTTTTGACTTACACTCTTTTCAACTTAAATGGGTTTCTTGGGATGGAACCCACCCGAAGTCGAGGAAGGTCTGTATATTGGAAAGCAAAGAAAATACAATGTAAGCGAGAAATGTCCCTCTAATTAGACAGTCTCAGAATACGTGCGATAATCAGCCCATCTCCTCCCCTCGGTGGAATAAGCCACTGATAGGAAGCTAGCTTATTTCAGTGTTCTGAAATAAGTCCGAATGGCTTGTCAGTGTAAACTATCAGCAAGCTACCGCGAATGCCGAATCTCCGCGAGATCGTGTTTTTAGAGCTCCCGCAGTCAGTGCAGGTTCAGGGTGAAATCTAAGGGAGCGATTCCGATGAGGCGGCCGCTGCCAGTGCCGAAGCACGTTCAGTCCTGCTCGCAAGGCTGACGTGGCATCCTTCCGCTGCACGAGGCACCTGTCTGGACAGTCTCTGCAGAAGCAGCATCCCTTCACCCACGGGGGCTTGAGGACTTAGAATAGACAAACACGGTTCTGCTTTCCGGTTACTCTGGGAGAGACAGGAAGGAAAGGCCTTCCCCCTCGTGATTTCCCTTGCAAGTTACACTCTCTGTAGACCAGGCCACACATCTCTAAGGCAGGACAGGTCTTTCACATGGATACGCACAAATTAAAAAGCCTGAGGGCAAAGAGTTAAATCAAAACAAAAAGCTGTATTCTATACAAAAGCTGGACAGAGGCTGCAAGTCCATCTGCCAGAGCAGCAGCCCCCCTGCAGAACAAGCAATGTGACTGAGGGTCTGAAATAGTAATTACAAAAGAAAGGTATTTTCCTCGTGGCCAGGAACTTCATGGTCATTGCCAATATACAATTATTGCCCTATATGAGGGGCAGTGACCTCTGTATTTGTAAATATTCTGAAATGTCAGAAACTCATTTTAATGCAATATATGCTACAACTTTTGTTCAATATGCGTATCATTTTTCTTCTGCAAAAGGTCCAAGTGGATTAAAAACGGCATAACCAAGGAACAGCTCTTCCCTGGAAATAGGATTGTCAAAAGCAGGCGATTCTCAGATGGAGGTCAGGAACTAAACAGAGTATTTAGAGTCATCCCCTCTAGCCGAGAGTAATAGTGAGGACTCCTCACAATACGATTTGTAATACTTCTCCTACTTATGATACTTTACAGCTGACTCGAGAGCATTTTTGTATTGTTATCTCATTTGGGAAAACGGGCTAGTCTCTGTAGGACTACAGGGCGCATCCCAGCATCTACCAGACCACGTGGCCTTTTAAAGTAAAGGTCCCAGAAAAACAATGTTATCCTGTGCCGTTGGAGGAAAACGACTAAAAATCTGAAATAACTGCATCTTCTCTTGTGCTAAAAAACATCTGAGAAACAGTAACTAAGAAACTATTTTATAGAGCACAATGTTCTCCCAGATTTGAAACCCCCATGACTGCAGTCAGTGGTATACTACGTTCAATAAACAGGACAAAAAAAGGAGTCTGTAAAAAAAAAAAAAAACCAGTAACTGCTTAAGACCCCAGACTCTTGGGGCACCTGGTGGCTCAATCGGCTAAGCAGGCACTGTTGGTGTCAGCTCCGGTCATGATCTCAGGGTTCCTGAGTCCAAGCCCAATGTCTGCTCTAGCCTGACAGCAAGGAGCCTGCTTAGGATTCTCTCTCTCTCCAACTCTCTCTCTCTGCCCCTCCCCCACTCCCTGTCTCTCAAAACAAAAACAAAAACAGAAACAGAAACAAAAGAAACCAGACTCTTGCCTTCTTGCTGGCCCGTTCTTCCTTCCTGCCTCCCCCAATTCCTTCCTTCCCTTCCCCTTCATCTTTGTTGGCCTTGTTTTTGAAGCACTGACACCCATAACAATGGGCCTACTTTGCCTTTTGTATCCAGAAACAGCAGAAGACAGACACAAACTCTTCCAAAAAGTACCATGACCCTGCCTCTACCATGACATTCAGAAGAAAGTGAACACAACAAGTTTAAAGACGTGGTGCTAAGGACAGAGATCTGAAGTAGCAAAGGCCGAAAAGAAAAGGTCGAAGAGAAACACCCAAGCATCCATATCACGTTCCCCCACGCCTGAGAGATTAACCACCTTTCTGGACAAGGGATTATCCCGAAGCAGTGACTCCGAGCTGTGGTTTCACGGCATCTCTAGGGGACTCCAAGAATCTCAAAGAAAGTGACATTTCAGAACAAAATTTTAATTCAACCAATTGACAGGGGAGAAATGAGAGGAAAGAATGGTTGGAAATCACCTCTCTGGGAAGGAGACAACAGCGAGCCTCTTATCTTGAAACCTGAGTAACTACTCACACTTTTCATTCCCCTAGAGAAAGTAAGAGAGATCCCAGCGTACAACAGTAGGGAAGAAGATTCTTTTTTTTTTTTTTAAAGTGTTCTGCCTATTATCCTACCCTCCTCACACAACTAGTGAAGGAGGAACTCATCTGCTGGCAAACTGGGCTGGCTATTCTAAGGAGCAAGGAAGCCTATCTTTCTTCCTGAGGTTAAGTGATTAAGTCAAACTTTCTATCAACTGAGCATCTGCTATGGGGAGGGGGAGAACACTGAACAAGTTAACTATTGCTCCAAAGCTGTCCTCAGGCCTTGGTCGGGAGACAGTGACTGGCAGTGCGCTGACGTTAACGGCACAAACAGCTGACAGAGTAATGGCATAGTCAGCAACTTTCCCATTTCCCTTTGGTGTTCGACTTTTTACGACTACAAATTTCTCACCCAAACTGTTTCCTCTCCCATCTTTTTTCCCAGAGCAGGTCCATCACTTCATTCTTTACCTGAACTCATCCTCCACATAGCAAAGTCAAACCTATCTACCTCTATACCTGCCCCCCCCCAACATCTCCATTTCTAACTCTTCTCTCTCCAACTCATCCAAAAAGGAGAAAGAAGTAGAGGTGGAGAAAGAAAAAGGTAGCCCTCTGTAAAGAACCAAGAAGAAGATTGGGGGACCCACTGAAAATGACTTATCCAAATCTTTTCCAAAAAGAGATTACATTGTAATCTTATCTAAAAACAAACAAAACATCCATCAAGCTGTTTTGTCTATCCCAACAATGTGGACAAAAAGACAAGGTTCAGGGGCGCCTGGGTGGTTCAGGTCATGATCTCACAGTTCAAGGAGTTCAAGCCCCACGTAGAGCTCTGTGCTGACAGCTCAGAGCCTGGAGCCTGCTTCAGATTCTATGTCTCCCTCTCTGTCTGTGCCCCTCCCCCGCTCATGCTCTGTCTCTCTCTCAAAAATAAATAAACATCGAAAAAAAAAAAAAAAGACAAGGTTCATTACGTAAAATCTAAACATCCCACAGGTAAAGCAGGTAGCAAAATACATGATTATTAATGACTTATAGAAACAAAATCTGCTCTCTTCAACCACTGCAATACAAACATCTCAATTTGATGCTTAAAACTAAAAACACATTGTGAGGCCAATGAATCAAAGTTTGAGTGTTTTCCAGTAAGTAGTAAACTTAATAGAATCAGGAACCCACTGACAGTCTTATAACTTGTTAAAAGTACAAGTGGCAAATTAAAAAATTGGGAGGGTTCTTTATTTATGGCATTAGTGAGGAGGGAGCAAAGGGCAAGCTGAGGGCAGAGCACAAACTAACCACACCCCCCACCCCGCCCCCTCCCCACCCCCCTTCACACACACCCTCTACTCCCCCTCCACCCCCCCCCCCCCCCCCCCCTGTGAAGGAGGGATATGTGTGACATTCCTCAGGCACTCCCGGCTGCCCAGGAACAAGGGAAAGGGGAAAATAAATGGTTAACTGATAAGAGATCACAGTCGCACAGGACTTGAGTCTTCATCAGTTTACAAATGTCTTAGTAAATTGCAAGAAAAAGGCAATCTTATCAATAGCCTCATCTCCAGAAACCTATAGACTTAGGTTCCTGGAGCCCCAACATCACCCTCCCCTCCATAGTGATGTGGGGAACAAAAGCAAGAAGGAAATGGCAGGTAAAACTGAATTTCTTCATAACCTGCAGCCCGCTGACAAATACTTGAGGTAAATACAGAGTGTAACATTTCTCCAGGAACCCCCTACTGTCTTAACGATAATGCTTTGCTAGAGAGGAAAACAATCTTACCTTGACAATAGCTAGGCCTCCAGTAATCTATGAGTCTGTAGCATATGGAGATATCTTTAGGAAACTTCCTCTTGACTTTACAGCCCCCCCCCAACTCCACAGTATATAACCAGTCACCGGTTTTTCATGTGTTTTTTTGCACCAAAGATGTCTCAAGAATTGTTTCCTGGTGTTCGGCTCTGAAGCCCATCATTCCAAAACCTCATCACTAGCGCTGGGGCTGACAATAGTTGTCTGAAATATATTCAATGCTTGCTATCCAAAAAAAAAACTGATCTACAATCCCAAAATTGTGGATAAAATGACAAGATTCGGAACTACCGAACATCATCATGTACAATCTAAATGTCCCACAGGTAAAGCAGGTAGAAAAATAAATTATTATTTATTAATGACTTTTAGAAACAAATTAAAATCTGCTCTCTTCAACCACTGAAATACAAAGATCTCAATTTGATGCTTATAACTAAAAACACATTGTGAGACCAACAAATCAAAGTTGGAGTGGTTTCCAGTAAAACAAACTTATCAAGTAATAAAAAACTTGGCAATATTTGCCTAATATAATTCCAATCTGTCTCTCAGTGGAAGGCACTGCAATGGCGAAAGCGAAACCCAGAAAGCTGCTGCCGTGTAACAAAAAATATGCAAGACGGTCTGCGTTCTTACTAACACCAGCAGCTTCTGCACTGACATTCTTTTTAAAATCCTTTTCTTCCAGGGGTGGAGTGTCCCAAAGAATTCCAGGCTAAAATTTAAACAGACACAGCGCCAAAACTCAATGATACCACAAAATGCAGACTTCCTTTCAAACAACTTTTACACTCTTTACTGGGAAGAGAGGACAGAGGACAAAGCTCTCATCACTTGCTCTGTTTACACCACAATGGCTTCAGGACAAGAAACTGTGGGGGTCATTACCGGCCAGCTGGTTGAAGTGCATCACTGCGCCTGGAGAATGCCTCAGTTAAGGATACTTAAAGCGGCCCACTGGAAGCCGAGAGGGCTGTGGCATACCAAGTTATTTTGAGCCTTGGAGAATGAGGCCAGCAAACAAATGCTCAGAAGCTATCACGACACCACAAAGGACAAATACTTTCAGATCCAGGGAGACGTCTGTTGCTGGAGTTTTTGTGGTGTGATGCTTCGAAAACCAGACAATATCCCAAGTTACTGTAAACTGAAGCAGGAGGTGGGATAATCAAAGGTCTGAGTCAGGGCGGAGCTCCAAACTTCTGTAATTTTGAACTGCCAAGTCGTGTGAAGCTGTTACGGACAGGGGAGGGGGCAGGGAGACGCGTAGCACACAGGAGGTGCCGGGAGACAGAGAGGCCATATTAAGAAAATAAAGCCCGGGAGAGACTGTGACATTCAGTTATCGTTGGAGAATTACCACACACACGGCCTTTGTGTTTGACTTTTCTCTCCTTTCCGTCAGGGGAGCAGAATATATTTCCTTTAAAAGCATATTATCCTTCTATTCTTTCTATATAGCAGTCTATTTCAAACACTTCTTCACTTAAAAAAAAAAAAGAACAAAAAAACTCCCTCCTACAGAGAAAAGCATGCCCTGCTCACAAAAATCTCTCCCTAAAACTCGATGGTAACCGAAGGTAACCAGTAGGGCCATTCCAGCTTCTCTCTAAAGCGGCTGTCTCCGTATCCTATGATGAAATGGCGACATTATGAGAAATGAATATGTGCAGCAGTGTAGAAGATCCTAGGTTTGACACATACCATGTACAGGTTGCAAGAGTGTCTGGGAGCCGCCACTTTCCATCAGTCCTGCATTAAAAGTAAGAGTTCTATCCTTGTTTTAATGGTGTGCTCTGTGTTCTAGGAGAACACATTAGCCAGTGTTAATAACAGCTACTTCTAGAAAGTAAAATTATAGGTGGTTCTCATTTTCATCTTTATGTTTATCTGTTTTTAAGTACGTATTATTTTTATTAAAGGTATTTTTTAAATTTACATCCCAGTTAGTGAATATATAGTGCAATCGACAATGATTTCAAGAGTCGATTCCAGTGATTCATCCAGTACATATAACACCCAGTGCTCACCCTTGCCCAACCCCCTTAATGCCCCTTGCCCATTTAGCCCATCCCCCCACCCACCACCCCTCCAGTGACCCTCAGTTTGTTCTCTATATTTAAGAGCCTTAAAGGTATTTTTTTAATGTATTGGGAGACAGAATTAAATGAGATTTCTTGGGGCGCCTGGCTGGCTTAGCTGGAGGAACATGTGACTCTTGGGTATAGAGATGACTTAAATACGGAAGGAAGGAAGGAAGGAAGGAAGGAAGGAAGGAAGGAAGGGAGGAAGGAAGGGGAGATAGAGAGATTTTCTTGATGCTTTGGACAAATACAACTGAATAGATGTTATTGCAAATCATCATCCAAATGCAATTAAGAATCAAATTATAGCAGCAATTAATGCTGAGCCTTGGCCTACATCTTCACAAGCAATAAGCTCTATTCGCTTCCACAGTGTGGCTGCTCATTGGCACCTCCCTCTTTACCTGAGGCTTCAGGAAGTACAGTGGGCACATTATCAAATTTTAGGGATGGGGTCAAATATCCAGACAGAAAGAGAGACAGCTGGTCTACCTTTCTACACGGGTTAGCAGAGCTCTCCAGATTAGAGAAGGCCGCCCCAAATCCCACAGGAGAGACTAATTCTATTTAATTGGTTTGAGAAGAAAAAAAAAGAGAGAGATGGGGAAGTTTTCATTAGGGATTAGCATTCACTCAGAAAACTGAGATTTCATTTGCACCAGGTTAGAAGGCATTTGCTCCTGAGGGGGACGGGACAGAATCAAACATAAAACTTCTTCAGGTAGTTACACTCATTAAGAACTTTGGAATTCCTGACTGAGGTCTTACAAATCACGGCACCCATTAAACAAGAGGCATTGACTGCCATGGAAGAAATAATTTACATAAAGTAATCTAAAAGCCATCGAGTGATATTAAATTCCCACCAGAGATATATTTTTCATGCCCCTCTGTTTAGGTATTGGCTAATGACCCAATTATTTACACGATATGCAAACTAAAGGCAATAAGGTTGGCTGATTTGTATTTGGTGCTGAGGCAGGGTCTCGTGGCTCCTAATTGCAAAAAGGGATGAAGTGAAAGGTTAATTGGGTCGTAAACAAGTTCCTGCGACAAATAGGATGACAGTGCTCAGAGGCGCATTCTTCATGAACATAACCCAAATTGCCAGTACAAAGGTCTCTGTGATTTATATTAGGGGAAAAAGCTTAACTAACCACATAATACAGAATTTTGTCAAGGGGATTCATGAAATACTTTACCGGTTTCTCGGAAACTCACTCTAAAATCTATCAACTTAATTCAGCATAAGTGCTGACAATAATTTTATAATTTGAACACCTGATTTCCAACAACCCTAAAATGAATGTGGCAATGTCTAGCAAAGAGCGATGCCCTAGGTGAGCAAAAAAGACCTGACTCACATGCTTGTACACACTGGCCACAGACAGGAAATGGTAGTTACGGCTGCAAAATACAAAAAAATTACACCGTGAGCTCTGGCTTTCTTCTACTTTCTGTCAAAAGATGTATTCTGATGAGATGCCCACCCACATATATTCCAAAATGACAATGAAGATTTATCCATGTATCAAAGTCAACTCACTGTTGACAAAAAATGTGTTTTTTTTGCTATGGATTGGAAAAACCTGCTTGTCTTTTTCTCTTTAGAGCAGACACAGAAGACAAAAAGTGCTGGGTAAGCACCTAATGCACCATCAGAGAAACCCCCCGCCCCCAATAACAAAAAAACTGATTAAAAGACCTACTTTCTATATACAGAAAGTCTTCATTTTATCTTTAACCTAAATGATTCATAAAGGTCCTCTACTTTAAAATGAACATGATTATTTTAAAGTTTTTGCTACAAAATGCATTGAAACAAAGTACACGTATTATTTAGTGAAGATAAAAAAATGGCTTTCACCCACTTCACTGCCGGATGCCTACTAGGTCTCAACAAGTCAGCCGACCCTTCATTTTGAGGACGGGAAGAAAAGGATAACAAAATTCCATGCTAAATATGCGAGATATTGATGAGTGGGACAAGTTAGAACTAAGGACGCAAAATAAATACAACATAAACTTCTAGGATTCTCCCCTGTCCCCAGCTGTGCTGTGGAGGTTAAGCTGAGGCTCCAGACAGCAAGACAGCGCCCCTGGGTTCCCCTTCCTGACAGACACACAGGCAACAGTCCACCACCTTCTTCACAAAGGTAAGGATACAGAGCTTGGAGAATATTCTAAAACAAACCCACAAAATCGAAACTGTTCTACTTCAACTGCTTTCCACTCTATCCAGGAAAGAATCTGCTTCCACAAATGTGTACGTATCCTCTAGAGTGCTTGCAAACTCACAGAACAAGTCTCCCTTTCTCATTCCCTCAATGAGAATAAAGAGTAGAAAACATTTAGTCGCATTCCAGATAATTTGTGCCAATATAGATGATTCATGTATTGCTTTCCCGGACTAAATGGTCTATGGCCAGTGCTTTCAAGTCAACAAGGGTGCGGAGAGCAAGACCTAATTACATGTCTGAGTCCCTGTCTAGCAGTTCTCTCAGCCCCGTGGACCATCCCCCCACGAGGCACCATTTCATTTTGAGGTATAAAATCAAGCCAAGTCTACTATCCCTTTATATAAAAAAAAGGAAATAAATGTCATATCACACACACACACACACACTCAGACACACACACACACATACACCCCCCAAAAACATCAGTTCACAGTACTGATTTCTCAAAGAAAAATTTCATCAGGCTTCTTCCCTTAAAAATCAACTATAACTCTAAATTTTTAAAATAAGAAAATGCTTATAAAACATACTATGGGGGGGGGGTGCCTACGTGGGTCAGCTGATGAAGCGTCAGACTCCTGGTTTCGACTCAGGTCATGATCTCGGGGTCCCAGGGTTCGAGCCCTGCAGTGGGCTCTGCACCAACAGCACAGAGTCTGCTTGAGATTCTCTGTCTGCCTCTTACTCTCTCCCTCTTCCCTGCTCGCTCTCTCTCTCTCTCTCTCTCTCACTCTCAAAAATAAATAAACATTTAAAAAAACATACTACAGGATTCTAATTTAAGTCTCTTCCATTTCCTGTGTTTACACTTGGCCTGACGTACAACGTGGCGCACTGTCTTGAATTCTGGGCATCTCCCAGTAGAAGAGTAGCTCTTTTTTACAAGGGCCTCATTGATTGGATATTTCCACTGATGGCTAGAATCTTCTCACATTGGCAACATTTTCATTTAAGATCCTGGGCCCACATCCGAGGAAAAAAAGCTCTAGATAGTTACATTTAAATAAAATTAAAAGAAGGACCCATTCTTTTGACAACAGAAAAATGCACGCACACAGCACAAAACCCCCCAATTTGATTTCAACAAAAGATGTTATTGTTTTCCTTCCTGTAACATGCATACGATATATATGAATTAAGGGGAAAATACCTTTTGAGCTCACTTTTTTTTTTCCCCACATGTTAAACATGTAAACAAAAATAAAATCCTGGGGTGGGGTGGGGGGGAAATTCTCTTCTGATTGTCATAAATCTTTCTCCAACACTTTATCAGTAATTAAGCCCTCAACCTGAAAGGATTAATGATCTCTGAATGGAAATCACTATTCAGTTCTGTGGAGGCCACATTCTAAACAAAAACAAAGGGTAATATGAATCCTCCAAGAGCAAGAGAAAGAGTTAGGTGACTGCAGAAGTTAAATGACCCGAAGATATGTTCCAGACAAGAATGGAACAAAATGACCTCCAGACTCCGATTGGGACACAAAAGGAAAGAATGAGACAGAACAAGCGACGGTGGTACTGTGTTCCAAAGTCCATACCCTGCTTCCCAACCTGTTCATAGGCGTGGGCGCCTCTTCCAGAGCTGCTGCGACCCGTACAGCAAACAAGCCGACAGTGTAGGAAGCACAGGAGTAAATGTGGTAGGTGTGACGGCAGGAAGACATACATCTACCTAAGTTCGCCAAAAGTATGCACTCTGACCACAGGATGAATAGAGCTATTTAAATACAAAAGTATGACCCAGTGGTGATACAGCTGGTCCCACACATGCCAAAGGGGCACAGGAGTGCAGAAGCAGGTAAAGAAAGAAAACTCATTAGCAAACCAAACCCCGAATTACAGAAACTAAGATAAAAAGTTGTCCACATGTTGATTAAACTCAACAATTTAAAGTCTAACACATTTATTTTTTTTTAACGTTCATTTTGGGAGAGAGACAGAGAGAGCTCACGCGCGCGTGCGCAAACCTGGGAGGGGCAGAGAAAAAGGAGAGAGAATCCCAAGCACTGATAGTGGGGAGCCCCATGCAGAGCTCGAACTCCCAAATCATGAGATAACGACCAGAGCCAAAATCAAGAGTCAGACACTTAAATGACTGAGCCATCCAGGCGTCCCTGAAGTCTAACGCATTTATCATAGATCATTGGGACATCTAGTAATAACAGATCTTCTGACGAGTGTCTCAGAACAAATTTGCAGCCTTTTGCCATGATCCTGAATTTATTCTCAACTCCTTTGTGATTTTAAAGAACAAATACATACAGTATCTACATTTACTTGAAGTCAAAAAGCATACACAACATCATATTATACAAATGTGATAAAGGCACAGACAAAAATGCACGAGAAAAATAAAGAATAAAATCAGGACAGGGGTTTCTCGGAGGTAGCGACAGGCACGGCTGTTAGGGGGCATCACCCTGGATGTTTGACGGCTCCGGAGAATTGGCAAACATTCAATTCCTCTACTGTAATGTAGCAAAGTACATACAGTATCTGTTGTATTATTCCTTATGCTATTGTTTTTATATCTGAAATATTCATATCAAGTTTTGAAGAACAAAAGCAAACAAGGAATTGGAAAACTGGGCACAGACTGCTATAAGACACACAGAGCAGGTCCAGGCTGCCAAATATGCACCTACACAGGGAGCTGGCTTCAGGCGGGTCCACCTAGACCCTCTCCCGAGTTCACAGCCCAGGTAGGTTGATGACGAGGCAAAACCTTCCGGAGGGAAAAGCGGGAGAGTGACAGCGATGGATTTTATTCTCCGGTCTTTGAATTCTAGATCACTCTATCTGTTAACTGTTGAGAGTGAAGACGGTGCCGCTGAGAACGCCCGTCAACACCAGCATGCCCTGCCAGTTTAATTTCATGCTATTATTTTGCCTTGCTTTGCAATTACTCCCACATTCCCCAGGGAGAAACTAATGGATTACTAAAAATAAAATGGAGATTAAGTGAATCGCTTAGGATGTCTTGGCTCCCAATGGAAACTGGCTTAAACAGAAAGGAAACGCGCTGGCTCAAAGGCTTGGACTTCTGGAGGCCTCGGGGCCTGCTTCTCTGTCCTCCACCCTGTGTGGCTTCTTGCTCTGGGCTGCAGCCACAGCAGATCTCATGCCAGCACATAACCAAGTCCAGAGGAAGAGAAAGAGAGGCGGGCGCCTCCTGTGGCCCCGTTTTAAGTATGAGAGGAGTTTGCCAGAGGCTCCTGGCAAACAAGCCCTGGAGGTTCATCCTCCAAGACAGGATTACTGGACCCTCCTGAAGCCATCCTTCCGTCCAGATAACGCCCAGCACTGGCCTGATGAGTCACCCACGGACACAGCAGGGGTGGGACTGCCTCTAACAGGCCGACCCTGGAGCCCCTACATGGGAGATGGACGGGATGCAGGATACGGGTCCAACCCTAGTGTCCACTCTGCTGACACTTACTGGGAGCGGCCTGAGCAAGACTGTGTTCATCTGAAGATGAAATTAATCACGGTCATTATGAATTTCTATCAGGCTATAGACTCAAAAAGGAGAGGACCAAATGAACTGATCCCTTTGCGAAAAGTAGATTTTAAAAAATGTCGTTTCTGTATTTCTACTGCTTCAACTTAAAGACACAAAGTCAACTCATTTTAAAGCAGGTAGGTCTTAGGAAGTACAGTATAGCACTTACTATATGCTTGTGCCATGGCTGCAGAAATTTAAACAACAGCATTCACACTGATGATGAATAACCTGAAAAGAAAAGAAAAACATAAAAGAGTTAAGAAACAGTTTAAAAACAGAAAAACAACAGCTAAGTACAAAAGAAATTTTACTAAACTAAAATAGTTGCAAAAAAAAAAAAAAAAGGTTTCATCATTTTGCTGAAAGAGGCAAGCCAGCCTTTGAAAGTAGGCAGCTGCGTTTAAATTAGAAGTCAAAGAAAACATCTGTAGTATTAGATTATCTCTAAACATTTTCAAGTTCAAATCATCTGCATCTATTATCAAACAAACTACATACATTTTAATCAACTAATATTGCCTTGGACTGCTATCTGTAAAACTGAAACAAAAACGAAATTATTAAAGGACCTCAAATATCATGTAGTCTACCCCTTAGAAAACACTATCCAAATCACTGCAAATTAAAGGGAGATAAATCAACTTCATTAATTTCTAAATTTCTAAACTGAGAGATATGAGGGGGAAGAGTTCTCAGAAAAAATATACAAAGTGGATTCAAATATTTGATACTGCATGTTTATTAAAACTTTGAATATTCAGCACACCATGGAACGCTAAAGAAACACCCCCACAGAACTAGGGACTCTACAACCCTGGAAAGGTTGTATTTGAAAGTGAAAGATGAGAACTTTTTCTCTCCTCAGACCTCTGAACAAATAACAACATAGCAAAGCACACTCTTGATTAAGAAGAACTTAAAAACATAAAAATCCATCTCTGCTGTGATGCTTCCTGGGGGTGCTGTGCCCTGACAGGCTGAGGATAGCTGCTGCCCATGTATCTACAAATATCATGACGATTTTCACCCTCCACAGGGTATGTAAGGTCCGGCCATGTTGTTGGCATTAGTTTGTAGGGAAGAATTTTTTTCTCTACCCTCTCATGTTCAGTTTCTAGAGGCCTGCTAAACTAACTAACACAGACAAATTAACAGGAGAAAAGTTTTATGTTTCTTCACTGATGTTAGTATTTTTACACGCATGGGGATGTCACAGAAAAACAGTTAAAATCCAAAAAAGCAGTCTGGCCCAGAGGCTTAAATACCATTTTAACAATGGGCAATAAATTGTGGAGAAGTGACTAAGCAGGGAAAGGAGGGTTGGGCTCCTAAGGGTGATGAATTGGAAAGACGACCAAGAAATGTATGGTAGATGAGACGGTTTAGTAAGATTATGAAGACTGAAGTTCCTCCAGTGGTAAGAAGGGTTCTCCTCTTCCAGGTACAGAGACGGGATACACCTTTACAAATGAGGGAGGGGGGACGACAGAGAACTCTTCCTGCATCTGTTATTGGTCAATTTCCTTCACTCGAAATAATCCTTGTGCCAAAGTAGCATATTGTGGGGTGGCATAATATGATCACCTTCAAGGTTCACAGAAATAAAAACACCATTACAAGAAAAGGTACAAGGGAATGCCACTCTGTGAAACAGTATGAAGGCTCCTCAGAAAATTGAAAAAGGACTACCCTACGACACAGCGACTGCACTACCAGGCATTTAGCCAAAGGATATAGGAATGCTGTTTCAGAGGCACATGCACCCTAATTTTTATAGCAGCACTATCAACAACAGCTGAAGTATGGAAAGAGCCCAAATGTCCATCGACAGATAAATGGATAAAGATGTGGTATATATGTATATATATACACACAATGGAGTATTACTCAGCGATCAAAAAGAATGAAATCTTGCCACTTGCAACAATGTGGATGGAACTAGACTGTATTATGCTAAGTGAAATTAGCCAGAGAAAGACAAATATCACATGACTTCACTCATGTGGAACTGAAGATATAAAACAGATGAACATAAGGGAAGGGAGGCAAAAATAATATAGAAACAGGGAGGGGAACAAAACAAAAGAGACTCTTAATCACAGAAAACAGGGGTGCCTGGGTGGCTCATTCGGTTAAGCATTTGACCATGGCTCAGGTCATGATTCCGTGGTTCAGGAGTTCGAGCCCCGCATCAGGCTCTGTGGTAACAGCTCAGAGCCTGGAGCCTGCTTCAGATCCTGTGTCTACTCCTCTCTCTGCACCACCCCCCCCCCACTCATGTTCTCTCTGTGTCCCTCAGAAGTAAGTAAACATTGAAAAAAATTAAAAAAAAAATACAGAGAACAAACTGAGGGTTCCTGGAGGGGTTGTGGGTGGGAGGATGGGCTAAATGGGTAAGGGGCATTGAGGAGGGCACTTGTTGGGATAAGCACTGGGTGTTATACGTAGGTGATGAATCACCGAATGCTACTCCTGAAATCATTACTGTACTATATGCTAAGTAACAGGGATGTAAATTTAAAAAATAAGAAAAAGAAAACTATAAATAAATAAATAATATTTAAAATTTAAATAAAAGAACTGAGTACACTGAAAAGAAAAAAAAAAGAAAGACAAGGAGGACAGGATTTCTGGCTGGTCTTGGAATAGGGGTAGAGAGAAGGGAGATAGGAAGACAGAAAGAAGTGGATACACCCTAAGCTGACCCTCCAAGAATCCACACTCTTGTGTAATCTCCCTCCTTAAGTGTAGGTGGGATCTGTAACTTGATTCTAACCAATAGAATATGGCAAAGGTGATAGCATTTCACTCCCATGATTATGCTATGAAAGACTGTCTCAGAAGACTGGACAATGAGGGATTCTTCTCTTGGCCTTGAGGAAGCATAAGGCCATGTTGGGAATAACTTTTGGAGAGGGTCAAGGCAGGGACCAACAGGTAGCCTCTAGGACCCAAGGGTGGCCTCCAGTTGATAGCCACTAAGAAGCTGGGCCCTCAGACAAACTACAGACAAGCCACAAGGAAATGACTTCTGCCAACAACTCAGATGAGCTTGGTAATAGATTTCTCCCTGGCCAAGCTTTCAGATGAGAACACAGCTCAGCTGTGTGCACTTTGCAGCATCATCAGACTCCAAGTAGAGGATCCAGCTAAGCCACGCCTGGCTTCTGACCCATGGGAAGCAGTAATAATAAATGGGTGTTGCATTTCACAAAAAAAGATAAAGGTGCAAGTCTCAGGGGCACCTTGGTGGCCCAACTGGTTAAGCATGGGACTTCAGCTCAGGTCATGATTTCAGGGTTCGTGAGTTCGAGCCCCACTTCGGGCTCCACACTCTCTCTCACTCTGCCCCTGGCTCACTTGTGCACTCTCTCTCTAAAAAATAAATAGGTGAATGAATGAATGAATGAATGAATGAATGAATGAAGGTGCAAGTCTCAGAAGAGAAGAAGACATCTGCAATGCATGTATCTACTAAAAGACTCACTCAGCATATATAAGGAACTCTGATAAAACAATAAAAAAAATAGGCCACCTAAAGGAGATACCCAAATGGTCAACAAGCATAGGAAAAGGGGGGTACATAACCCAATTCATTACCACTTACCATACATATTAAAGCCACAATGAGACAGAATTACACACTGATCAAGATGGCTAAAACTGAAAACCCAACAGTGTCAAGTCTTAGGACATAGAGCAGTTCAGCTCTCACCCTCTGCTGGTGGGGTGCGAGCTAGAAAACTGTTGAGCGGTATCTAATAAAGCATAAGATAAACATACAATGTGGCCCCACAATTCCACTCCCAGGGAATGCACACGCATAGCCCCAAAGACACACACAGTAATAGAAGCAGCATTCATTGTAATAACCAAAACTTAGTAACTAATAAATTGTGGAGTGTATACACAACAAAATATTACACAGCAGAGGTCAATCGGCTTTTTCTGGAAGGGCCAGAGAGTAAGTATTTTTGGCTTTTGAGACCAACAGTCTCTGTGCCCGGTTGCAAATGCTCAACTTTGCATTTGGAGTGCACTTACATAGACAGTATGTAAATGAATGGGTGTGGCTGTGTTCCAATAAAACTTTACTTACGAAAACAAGCAGCCAGCCCACAGGCCTCCTATATAGTAATAAATATATATGAACCATCACTAACGCAACAGCACAGATGAATCTCACAAACAAAATGTTGAGACAGAAGCCAGACCCATGAAAGAATACAGTGTATGACAACATTTTATGAAGTTGAAAAATAGGTAAACCTATGTAAGTCAGGATAATAGTTACCTTCGAGGTGGGAAGAGGAGTAAGAAGAGATCAGAAAGGGGTGTGATAAGGGAGCATAAGGCAAGCTGAGGGCCAAGCACAAGCTAGCACACCACCATCCCCAGGTGGGATACTGTGACCTTCCTCAGGCACTCCTGGCTGCCCAAAAACAAAGGAAAGCACAGAAAACAAATGGTTAAACTGATAAGAGTCTCAGTCAGTTTACAAATACCTTAGTCAATTACAAAAAAAAAAAAAAAAAAATCTTATCAATAGCCTAAAGTCCAGGAACTCCCTATTGTCACAATGTTAATGCTTTGATAGAGGGAAGAACAACCTTAGTTTGACAATATCTAGGCCTCCAGTATCCTGTGAGTCTTTGTTAGCATATGAAAAATCCCTTAAAAAACTTCCTCTTGACTTTACCTCCCCTAACTCCATGGTATATAACCAGTCACTGTTCCCAAACCCAGTGCAGCTCTTTCTGCCCACCAGGTCCTATCCCCACACTTTCATAAAATTACCTTTTTTTGCACCAAAGACGTCTCAACAATTCTTTCTTGGCCATCAGCTCTGAACCCCATCATCACCCCAAAACCTCATCAGGGTGGAACAGGGAATTTTTGGTGGGCTAGTAATACTGGATTCCCTGATTTGAGTGGTGGTTTCATGGTCATGGTCGATTTGGGACAATTCATCAAAGTGCTCACTTAAGATTTACTGATCTTACAAATCAAAACCACACTGAGATACCACCTCACACCAGTCAGAGTGGCTAAAATGAACAAATCAGGAAACTATAGATGCTGGCGAGGATGTGGAGAAGCAGGCACCCTCCTACACTGTTGGTGGGAATGCAAACTGGTGCAGCCACTCTGGAAAACGGTGTGGAGGTTCTTCAAAAAAATGAAAATAGAGCTACCCTTTGACCCAGCAATAGCACTGCTAGGAATCTACCCAAGAGACACAGGAGTGCTGATGCATAGGGGCACGTGTACCCCAATGTTCATAGCAGCACTTTCGACAATAGCCAAATTATGGAAAGAGACCAAGTGCCCATCAACTGACGAGTGGATAAAGAAGATGTGGTACATATATACAATGGACTACTACGTGGCAATGAGAAAAAATGAAATCTGGCCATGCGTAGCAACATGGATGGAACTGGAGGGTATTATGTTAAGTGAAATAAGTCAGTCAGAGAAAGACAGATACCATATGTTTCCACGAATAGGTGGACTTTGTGAGACTAAGCAAAAAGCCAGGGGGAGGGGAAGAGGGGAAAGAAAAAAAAGACACAGAGAGGGAGGGAGATAAAACATAAGAGACTCTCAAAGACTAAGAACAAACTGAGGGTGAGGAGGGTGAGGGAGGGGGGAGAGGGGGTGACGGGCATTAAAATGGGCACATGTTGGGATGAACACTGGGTGTTATATGTAAACCAATTTGAAAATAAACTATTATAAAATTAAAAAAAAAGATTTACTGATCTTAATAGTGTTATACATGATTTAAAAAATAAAATATTTGGGGGCGCCTGGGTGGCTCAGTCAGTAAGCATCTGACTTCGGCTCAGGTCATGATCTCACGGTTTGTGGGTTCAAGCCCTGGGTAGGCTCTGTGCTAACAGCTCAGAGCCTGCAGCCTGCTTCAGATTCTCTATCTCCCTCTCTCTGCCCCTTGCCCGCTCGTGCTCTGTATCACTCTCTCTCTCTCTCAAAAGTAAACATTAAAAATTTTTTTAAAAAAAGTAAAATATTTTACTTTTTTTTTTTTAAAATAAATAAAGAATACAGGCCAATAGTATAAATGGATGCTTTCTCAAAGCCCAGGCTCCCTGGACATCAACCACGCTAATGCAGCGGCAAGCCTTGAGCCCTCACAAAGCACAATCCTAGAGCCCCTCTTTAGCTAGTGCGATGTCTGCCCAGCAACCAAACTTTTGTTCTGAGTTCCAGGCGGGCTGTGGAGAAATGAGCTGTGAGACGGAACACCTAGGAGAGGCAGGAAGGGAATGCGATCCAGAGGGAGAGAGGAAGTAACAGATGGTGGATGAAGAAACTGGTAGAAATAAGCCCCACATTTTAATATCATCTGCTAAATAATCTATACACATGTGAACAGCTTAGAAACACAATTTGGAAGGTGCCCTTTGGACAACAATGACGTTTTAAAAGCTAACTAGAGCTCTTAAAACACTGTTAAAGAGATTTGTTTCCAGTACAATTTCTTCCTGTTTTTGAGGCTGAAGAAGCAAACCTGACAGATAAAATAGTCTTGACTTTCTAGGTCTGCATACTGCAAACTGTTTCTATATAAGGCTTCGTGTTACCCATCTATACCATGTCTCAAACTTAATTAGGTACTTAACATCCCAAGGATCAGAGGAAGCCATTAACTTACCAGGGTTGTGCCCAAAAATTTTGGGAAAGGCAGTGAATACAAAATTGCCATAGACAACAAGATCACGGGCACTTTATAAGGATTCACATTCTCTTTGTATGAGCTTATATCAGGAGTGAAATAAAGAGCAAAGGAGTAAAGAAAAAATAAATGAAAAAAAAAGTGAAACCCATGCACTCTACTGCATTTACTGCCAAACTGGAATGTGTGAGAAACTGTACTAGACCCTGGATATGCAAAGATAATGTTCCTGTCTTTAAGGAGCTCACAAGCCTTACAAAGAGGAAGCTGATAAGCCAATGCATCAATAATTTAAGTTAAATGTTGTAACAGTTACACAATATTCACAAGTGCTATGGAGCTAGGGATTAACAGGAAGGAAGCATTATGGAGGAGGAGTGGGGAGAAAGGGTAAGGAAAAGAAGTCTTCCCACAGCACTAAGAACTGAAATGGGTTTTGAATGATTAAAGACGATCGAGGTAGGAAGAGGGAGAACAGCATCATTCTAGGTAGAGGGGGAGAATGCGCAAAGGCACTGAGGAGTGATGAGAAATCTACGGCAGCCAGAACATCTGGAATGCAAGCAATAGAGGAGTGACAGGTCTCCAAATATACATTTCTGTCTAGTTTTGACATTTGTAACCATGGTAACGTTTCACAAAATCAAGAAAGTAAATAATTAAAATCAACCAGTATGTGGGGGTAATTCAAAATGAAATACAATCAGTGACAAATGGACTGCGTTACAAATGCACAACATAACCTCTCGAGGGAACGCAGGGGAAAAGAACCAACCTAGTGCCTTTGGAGACCACTATCTTGCCTATAAACTCTGAGGCTAAAGACAAAACAAAGAAAGAAAGAAGGACAAAATGTACTCTATGTTGTTGAACCTGAATCAGAGATAAGACGGGTTTTCAAACATATTTCAATAGATAATAGATATAGATAGATGTACATAGGTGTTGAACTCAAATCAGAGATATGATGCTTTTCAATATACACATATTATTTCAGTAGATGAAAGATGGATACAAGCATACCTTGGAGAAGCTGTAGGTTCAGTTCAGACCACCACAATAAAGTGAATATTCCAATAAAACAAGTCAAATAATTTTTTTGATTTCCCAGCACATATACAAGTCATGTTTATACTACACTGTAGTCTATTAAGTGTGCAATTGCATTATATGTAAAAAAAAGTATATAAATTAAAAAATACTTTATTGAAAAATGCTAACCACCATCTGAGCTTTCAGCAAGTTGTAATCTTTTTGCTACTGGAGGGTTTTGTCTCAGTGTTGACAGCTGCTTCCTGATCAGGGTGGTGACTGCTGAAGGTCAGGGTGGCTGTGTCAATTTCTTAAAATAAGACAACAATGAAGTCTGCTGCATAGATAGACTCTTCCTTTCAAGGATAATTTCTCTGTAGCATGCATGCTTTTCGACAGCATTTTAGCAACAGCAGAACTTCTTTCAAAACTGGAGTTATTCAGGGATGCCTGGGGGGGGTTCTGTCAGTTGAACATCCAACTTCACCTCACTACTGTCAGCACAGAGCCCACTTTGGATCCTCTGTCCCCCTCTCTCGGCCCCTTCCATGTTTGTGCACGTTCTCTCAAAAATAAACAAACATTCTCTCAGACCCTGCTGCTGCTTATCAACTAAGTTTATGTAATATTCTAAGTCCTTTGTCATTTTAACAATCTTCACAGCATCTTCGCCAGGAGTAGATTTCATTTCATGGAACCACTTTCTTTGCTCATCCATAAGAAGCAATTCCTCATCTATTCAAATTTTATCATGAGATCACAGCAATTCAGTCCCATCTTCAGGCTCCACTTCTAATTCTAGTTCTCTTGCTATTTCCACATCTGCAGTGACTTCTTCCACCGAAGTCTCGAACCCCTCAGAGTCCTCCATGAGGGCTGGAATCCACTTTCAACATCCTGCTAATGTTGATATTCTGATAATGACCTCTTCCCATGAACCTCGAATGTTCTTAATGCTATCTAGAATGGTAAATCCTTTCCAGAAGGTTTTCAACTTACTTTTCCAAGATCCATCAGAGTAATCATTATCCATGGCAACTATAGCCTTATGAAATGTATTTCTTAAATAATAAGGCTTGAAGGTCACAATTACTCCTTGATCCATGGACTGCAGAATGGATGGTGTGTTAGCGGACCTGAAATCAACATTAATCTGGGTGTACATCTCCATCAGAGCTCTTGAGAGACCAGGTTTGCACTGTCAACAAGCAGTAATATTTTGAAAGGAAACTTTTTCTCTAAGTAGGTTTCACCAGTGGGCTTAAAGTACCCTGTAAACCATGTTGTAAACACATATGCTATCATCTAGGCTCTTTGCTCCACTTAGAGAACATGGGCAGAGTAAATTTAGCATCATTCTGAAAGGCCCTAGGATTTTTAGAATGGTCAGTGAGCTCTGGCTTGCACTGAAAGTCACCAGCTGTTTTAGCCCCTAACAAGAGAGGTAGCCTGGCCTTTGAAGCCTTGAAGCTGGGCACTGACTTTTCTCCTCTAGCTATGGAAGTCCCAGATGGCATCTTCTTCCAATAGAAGGCTATTTCATCCACATTGAAAATCTGTCGGTTAGTGCAGCCACCTTCATTAATCTTAGCTGGATCTTCTGGAGAACTTGCTGCAGCTTCTACATCAGCACTTGCTGCCTCACCTTGCGCTTTCATGTTAAGATGGTTTCTTTTCTTAAATCTTATGAACCAATCTCTGCAAGCTTCAATCTTTTTTCTTCTGCAGCTTCTTCATCTCTCTCAGGCTTCACAGAATTGAAGAGAGTCAGGGCCTTGCTCTGGGTTGGGTTTTGACTTAAGGGAATGCTGTGGTTTGATCTTCTGTGCAGACCACTAGAACTTTCTCCACATCAGCAATAAGGTTGTTTCAATTTCTTATCATTCGTGTGTTCACTGGAGCAGCACTTTTCATTTCCTTCGAAAACTTCTCCTCTGCACTCATTCACAACTTAGGTTTTTGTCACAGGATGCCCAGCATTCAGCCAACCTTGGCTTTCCACAGGCCTTCCTAAGTTTAATCATTTCTAGCTTTTGATTTAAAGTGAGAGACGCAGGACTCTTTCTTTCACTTGAACACTTAGAGGCCATTGTAGGTTATTAATTAGCCTAATTTCAAATTTTTGTGTCTCAGGAAAGGGAGGCCAGAAGAAAGGGAAAAAGTAGGTGTGGACTGTCAGTGGAGCAGTCAGAACGCACACAACATTTACCAGATAAGTTCACCATCTTATGGGCATGATTCATGAGGCCTAAAACTATTACGAGAGATACAGTTACAAAGGTCACTGGTCACAGATCACCATAAGAAACATAATAGTAACGGAACAGTTTGAAATACTGTGGGAATTACCAAAATGTGACACAGAGACACGAAGGGAGCCAATGCTGTCGGAAAATGGAGCCAAAAGACTTGCTCGACACAGAATTGGCACGAATCTTCAATTTATTAAAAAAAAAAACAAAAACAAAAAAAACAAAAAAAACACTATCTTTCGAAGTGCAAAAAAGTGAAACGCAATAAAAAGAAGTATGCTTGCAGTGTTATTTTGTTATAATACATTACTACCATGATTTACTGTGTAGCCTGACCTGTCCCAGATCTGACCAAAGCAAACCCCCTCCAAGATGGCTTCTAGGTCATTTTCACATCATTTTCTTAGCCTTTTCCTTGCTTTCTGAAAATAGATGTTTCAGTTTCATTTTGTACTTTTTTACCCTGGAAAGATCCAATGAGTCCTGGTTCCTTTTATTATAAAGTGGTATTTAGAAATCAAACTCCAAGTACTAGAGGTGTTCATTGCCTTTGCATACTACTCTAAGGCACGCTCAGTGACAGTGCTAGCAAATACACATGCATATGTACTTATACATACATATACATTCATACATTTATATCTACATCTACAGAACTTTCCAAAGAACAAGACAAGGTGATTAAATATAAACTCTACATGAAAAGTCAAAGGCTCGAGAAGCATCAAGATACTTCGTAAGAAGATGATGAAAGTGAGGCACCTGCCTTACCAACTATCAATTCCAATGCGGCAGGAATTGTAGATTAACAGAGAAAGGTTGAATTATTTAATAATGGTACTTGTGCATGTGTTTATTCGTGGGGGGGGGGCGGAATTAAATTGAATCTCTATTCTACTAACTATAGAAAAATCAATTCTAATTTAAAGACCTGCATATAAAAGGCAGGATTATAAAACTTTCAGTAGACAATAAAAGAATATTTTATGGCTTCAGAATAGGTTAGCAAGCTAACAAAGAAAAGCCATAAAAATAAATTCACTCTACATTAAAATAAAAAACTTCTGTTCAGTAAAAGTCACCATTAAAAAAAAAGGCTAAACCACAAATTAGAAGATGTGTAACCAACAAAATAATAAAGTCTCTAGCATATAGCTTCCATGAACCTCTAAGAAAGACAATCCAAGAGAAAAATGGATGAACGTTATAAAAGAAAATATAAAAGCTTTTTAAACACATAAAATAATACTTAGTTTCTCTAGTGATTAGGGAAACACAAATAAAAAGCACTTTTACACACCTGCCAGTTTGACTAAATTTAACAAGTCGGACAATGTCAATGTGTGGCACAGGTGTGGGGCAGTGCAAACATTCAGACCCCCGGATGGGAGCCAAACATTGGTACGATCACTTTAGAAAACAGTCAAGCATGGGTATTTCTTACCAGCCAATAATTCGACTCCCAAGTTTATGGTCACCAGGAGAACTGCCACCCAGAGATGAATACAACTGTTCATAACCACAGAAAAGTGCAAACAACCCAAATTCCAACAGGAAAATAAAATGTCATTTTGTTTGCAGCAAAATCCGTGCACTCTGATGCTAAATGCGTGAATGTGGAAAAATTCAAGGGGGAAATCCTCCCTAAAAACTTTTACAACAAGGAATTACATACAAAATGTTAACGACTTGGATTACAAGCTCACTAAAGGCTGGGTCAGTACTACTTAATAGTCATTAAAAGCCTCCTACAGTTTTATGCTCAGTATTATGGATATTTCCAGGACATGGACCATTAAGTCCTCCAAGAGATCATCACATAATTCTCCATAGCTTTGAACACAATATTGAGCCCATGGCAAACGTTAGATTAAACAAAACAAGAAACTGTAGATCTCATTTATTACTTAACCAAGAGGATACTTAATTTCCCAAAGTGCAATTAAACACTGGAGAAGGCATCATCCATGCTGTAGTTTTTCACAAGAAAAAAATATATAAAGAAAAGAAAAGAAAAGTTATTCTGTTAGTCAGCTACCAAGACAGAGGAGATCCCTTCTCTTGGGTTCATACCAATTAGACTACTGATTCATTTAAAAATATATATTATGACACTGTAACTTTCTAACTCCAAATAAACAACTTTTCAAATCAACACTATGAGATTAAAAACAAAACAAAACATTTGTATGAACACGATTGCTCAGAGTTGTAGTGTTAAACCTCTAACAGTGACCAACACTGTGTCACCCACCATTTGCTAAGCTAACCTGGCTGGGAGGTTCAAGTGAGGTGCACCCCCAGTAACCACCCTCAAAGCAAAAGTTTCTTTATGCCGTAAGGTTAGCAGATGTTAACAGTGTGGAAAAATTACATATTTCAATTTGGCACCAAAGATATATTTTTCTTGATTTTAAATGTTTTAGGGGCGTCTGGGTGGCTCAGTCAGTGAAGCGTCTGACTTTAGCTCAGGTCATGATCTCACGGTTCAGTTCGTGAGTTTGACCCCCGTGTCGGGCTCTGTGCTGACAGTTTGGAGCCTGCAGCCTGCTTCGGTTTCTCTCTCTCTCTCTCTCTCTGTCTGTCTCTCTCTCTCTCTCTCTGCCCCTCCCCCACTTGCACTCTCTCTCTCTCAAAAATAAACATTTAAAAAACTTCAAATGTTTTAAATAGTGTTCAGAACGTAGAATATTACGGCCCATATTTTACATGGGTAGGAATATGTACTAAAATCTTTAAAACACTGTAAGTTACATACAGCCATCAAATGACAGTTGTACCTGATTCACCTCTAACTCATTTTGTTTGCTTTCTAACAGCATTATTTTTAAAAGAGCAATTCCACAGCCAAAAGAAGAGATTTCTATTTTAAGCAGAGGTAACAATCTTTACTTATGTAAGAAGCAATTATACCAGTTAACAGAAAAAATGAACTGCAATGGCATACACTAGAAGCATGCCGGGGAAACCATTAGTTTTCATTCTCAAGGGTATGCACTAAGTGTTATCAGTCTACCAGTCACTAAATTTATGAAGCCACAATTGTGCTACACGAATTCTCCATTCTTTCCTTTAGAGAACACTGAATAATCAGAAGGCAATGTTTGCCTTCCTCTCTACAGCAACAACTGTGCATTTGGCCTGAATTCTAAATAACCAGGTTCTTTTGAAATTCAGCCAATATACAGATCTTTTCACTAAAAATAAGTGTGAAGGAAACAGGCTCAAATCATAAATGTCATATTTATAACCAGTCAAAATGGGAGAGAACAGCCTTCTCAGATAATTTGGATAAACATGTACAACCTCCCCATCACCATACATGCTCTACTGTCACTAAAAACAGAATTGTTAAGAATCGGCAGCATAAATATTCAACTGGATGTTTGATGACATCAGCATTGGTGGCCTAAAATCTACTGACATAATGCTTAACCAGTCACGCAGTGTCTTTCTACACTGGTTAAGCCCACACTAGGTGTGATAGTTTTTTATGGTAACTTGGCTAGACCATAGTACTCAGTTATTTAATCAAACATTAATTTAGGTGTTGCTGTGAAGCTATTTTGTAGATGGGATTAACGGTTACAAAAATCGGTTGACTTTAAGTAAAAGATTTGAAGGCTCTAATCCCCAAAACTGAAGTTTCCTAAAGAGGAAGGAATTCCTCGGAACAGCATTAACTTCTGCCTAAGTTTCCAGCCTGAAGACCTGCCTCACGAATTTCAGACACGTAGCCCCCACTAATGCATGAACCACTTCTCTACAATACACCCAAGTGTCCATCTCTGGATGAATGGATAAATAATCTGCGGTCTGTATATACAATGGAGTATTATTCAGCCATACAAAACGAGAAATCCTACCATTTGCCACAACATGGATGGACTTTGAGGGCATTATGCTAACTAAAATAAGTCAGGCAGAGAAAGACAAAGACAAAGACAAAGACAAAAACTGTATGATCTCACATATATGTGAAACCTAAAACGAAACAAAATCCAAACTCATAGAAAAAGAACTCAGACTTGTGGTTATCAGAGGCAGAGGGAAGGGGGAGGGAGCATTGGAGGAAAGTGGTCAAACGGGGCAATCTGCCAGTTAGAAGCTACCTAAGTACTAGGGATGAAATGCACAGCACAGTGACCACAGCTAATACTGCCATATATGTAGGGAGACTGTTCAGAGAGTAAATCCTAAGAATTCTCACCGCAAGGAAAACATTTTTTTCTTTTCTTTTTACTGTTATCTATATAAAACGGGCACTAGCTAACCTGTTATCAGAATCATTTCACAACCCGTGCTGTAGATCTTAAACTTTACAGTGATGTATGTCAATTCTTTCTCAATAAAACTGGGGGGAAATATGTATTTTACACACGCACATGAATGTGTGTGTGTATTCCTATTGATTCTGTTTCTCTAGACAGTCTTGACTGATACACTAGGCAAAATGAGAATCCCACTATATGAGTTTTAATGGTTTTGGTCGCACAAAGAAAGAAACACCTTAATTTAACTCAGTTTACCCGGGAAAACAAAGGCATCACTAGCCTACCAAAAGACCACCTCTAGTGACTGAGATACTCCCTGACTAACTTAAAATAAAAGCAGGCTGTGAGAAGGGCACCAGAGTACCAGTATCACAGAGTGCTGTGGGAGGAACAGGGGAACTGGACTTCCAACCCTGGGGTCTGGGGAAGGGGGAGGAAGGCTGGGAGGGAAGTGGGCAAAACAGAAAAGGCACAGGGGGGCAGGGCTGTCAAGGTGAGCACTTGATCGGCTGCCCTTTTAAATTCCGCTAGCAGTATTTCGGGACTTACTAGGATCCAGGTGTTTGACCTCGACTACCCCGTCTAACTGCTCACCACACATTAAGTGGCAGATACTACTATTATCCACAATTCTCAGGAGGGCCGGGGAAGCCAAAGATACAATTCTAGAAGGTGACATGGCTACTAAGTGGTACTGGGTCCCAATTTTGAACATAGGCTCTAAGTCGAGCTACTGAGCTATATGTCTCCCTAATAGTATTCCCCGGGGAAGAACAACAGGCCAAAAACATTCCAAGCCAAAGAACCTTTAGCAATATAGCATTTAGCAATGCCGTAGACGGTTATCAAAAGTAAACAGCAAGCTACATTTGAGATCTGTACACAGACAGGGGACTGAGGGGAAACAGCATGAGTAGAAATAGAAAGGCAAAACTGTACAAACAGAAAAGATTTCTGGTTCAAAACTGCTAATAACTCACAAATTTACCTTCTGACCTTCTACCTATCTCAAATTTTATAAGAAATATAAAAATACAAATAAATTCATAGAAACATAGGAAACCCCAGGACAGACGGCATTGGCAGACCAGAGCAGCGACAAGTTCTGAGAAACAGAAGGCACACTGAAGCAGACTGAGAATGCAATTCAACAGAGCTGAAAGACCCCTTAGAAGTAAGAGGATGGGGGCACCTGGGTGGCTCAGGTGGCTGAGCGTCTGACTCTTGATTTCAGCTCAGGTCATGATCTCATGGTTATGAGATCGAGCCCCAGAGTCTCTGTGGAGCCTGCTTAAGATTCTCTTTCTCCCTCTCCCTCTGCTCCTCCCCTGCTCGTACTCATTTTCTCTCTGAAAAAGGAAGAGGAGGAGAAGGAGGGAGGAGAAGGAAGATGGAAGGAGGAAGGAGGAAGGAGGAAGGAGGAAGGAGAAGGAGAAAGGGATTAACCTTCAAATACACTTTCCTAGCTGACTCTAGGAAAACCCAATAAGTGTCAGCAGAAATACATGTTGGATGGTGAGGCAGTTAATTAAAGAACATGACTCCTGCCTGGGATCCTTCTCTAGAAGAATGCATTGAGTGGTATTCGCCCCAGTTTAAAGCCATGAGGAATCCCCACAGTGATCCTTCGGACAAGAGAAGCTGGACAATGTTCCAAATAACTTAGAATGGAGTTTACCTGCACTCCAAAGACAAGTAACCCACACATCTTATGGGGAACTCACCCATATGGCTTGCCCGCTTGCCATGGCTCCCATAAATCAGAGCTCACAGCACTACCAGGGTAAATAGAACCTGTAGACAATGTTGAATTTGACCTTTTGGTTCTATCATTTACTACAAGTAAACCTATGATATACAATCGAAGGGGTTTAAAACATGACACCCCAAAACATGCTAATTTGGTATATTGACTTTTTTCAGCTAAGACACTTCTTAAAAACAAGTGCAAGAAAGACATGCTGACCGTCCCTTTTCTTCCTGAAAACAGGAGATAAAACTCCCATATGAAATTTCCCATTACTGCTCCTGGAGGAAAAGACCATTCTGAGCACCAGAAAAAGGGAGTCGAAGCTAAAAGAATCTGTACAAATTGTTTTTAAATAAAGCCTATTACCTTACTTTAGCCTCCCCACACATTTTAGTTTCTTTTCCAAAATCACTACTCTTCTTTCAACCTAATATATAAACACTTAGGCCCCAATGTTTCTTTGGGTCTTCATTTTCCTGCTAAAGCTCCCATGTACACGTTAAAAAAATTTTATGCTTTTCCAATCTGTCTTCTGTCAACTTAAGTCTCAGGTCCAGACAGAGACCCTAAGAGGGTGGAGGAAAAGTTTAACTCCCTGATACAATCACTATCCATTCCAGAACATTCAGCAACATAGAAAACATGGAAAAGAAGGATCAAATTCAAGAATGCCCAATGAAAAAAGACTTAAAATGAAAAAACAAAGAACATGTTTCTATAAAGATAATAAATTTCCTCAAGAAATTCAAGGAAATAGGACATCCACACACACACAAAAAAAGAGATTCTACACCCTGGATCCATCCCCGGTAGACATCCTGGGTTTTGTCCATTAGCCTCTCCCGTTGGCTTCTTCCCTTCTGCCTATAAACAAGTCCAAATCTGCCTTCATTCATAAAAAGCTTTTCCCTTGACCTATTTCCCTCTCCAAAATAAAGAAGCAATGAGGTAGGAAGGTGTCGATGATTTGGAAGTTCCTCACTTAAATAACCGGGTAGATGGTTCTCCGTTAGATGAACAGAGACAGAAAGGAAGAATGGGAAATAGATAGGGGAGTGCCTGATAATAACACAGAACACAGAAAGTGCCTTCACAAAAAGAGCTTAGAAACTAGGAGCCTTTCTACTGAACTTGGTCCATGGACATGTTTTTTCTGGCCGACATAGGGTTTTTAAAAATTCAGCCCATCCTTTAAATTTCAGACAGTTTAACATGTAAATCCTCATTTACACTTTTCTTTAAAAACTAGAAGATCTGGTAACCCTGGGCCCACATTTCCCACATGGCACCAAATGGCCAGAGCCGAACAGCCTGCATGGGGCCGTGGTCTCCCCTCCCCACTGTCCCCAACTCTCTTCCTGACCCTGAGCCTATGTCAAGGGCCATTTATCACTCCACTTAGTCTGCTATTTTTCTTAGTGTAGAAAAATATTTTTTCTTACCCTGAGGCCTGTTTTTACTCATTGACATTGTTGGCCAGGCACTTAAGCTTGCAAATCTGCTGAAAGAAGCACAGAGTCAAGAAAGGGGTTGAAAATGTGGGTCCCTGGCTGTTCACCAGAGACCAGGCTTGAGGTGTGGTTTAAGGTAGGTTTGAAATAGGTTAAACGGAAGAGGGCCAAGCTCACAAAAAAGAATGTAGAAGAGAAGACAGCAACTATGGATAGAACTCTAGGAAATGCCCACAATTCAAAACAGTGAAAAAAAGGTAACAGGAAGTGAAAGGTGAGTTCAAGAAGTAAGACATTCAAGAAGGCTACGTGGATGGTGCAGAGATAACAAACAAAAATTCACCCAGCTGAGACACTAGCACTGTAGAGAGAGATCAGAGTCCCTGTAAGTTAATATAATTAATAGCAAAACCATCCAACAACAACATCAATCAAAATCAACTTAAATTACCTGGGAAAGTAGGCTACTTATTCACTGGTTAAGGTAAAAACAGAAAGATATGTCTCTGAATTACTGTCAATGTAAATACTAGAACCAAGTTCTCAAAAGCCATTTTTCATTGACCAGTTATCATAGTGTATCTAAATCACTTAACTTTTACCTTACCTGTTAAAAACATTTCAAAATAAAAACCAAAGGCAGAAAAAAAAAATACTTGGCACAATTCAACAACAAAATTTTCCTCAAATTGTTACATGTAAGAGAATAACTTGTACTAGTACTACTACAATGAAACCAGTCAGTTACCACAGAAAAAAAGTTACCGGGTTTTCCTGCAAATTTCTATATAACGAGGAAAGAAGAAGTCCACTAGACATCAGACCTGTAAGAATTTAAAGTACCACACTGGCAAAAGCCACCAGACTAGCAGGAATGTCTCTGCACATATGGTTTTAAAAGATGACAGTTTGGAAATTCTACAGTCCAAGATAGGTATCTCTGTTAACGACTTTTTTTAAGATTGATAAATGGGCTATAAAACATGGGTACAAATTTTAAAAAATACAAACTCAAAATGTGGAAATGCTCACCCTTATTAACAATAAATATGCATTAAAGCAAATATGAAGTAACGGTCATCCTTTCAGAACTATCAAATTACCTCAGTAACATTCTGTATACTTATCTTCTGTACACTCATAGCTATTAAATTAGCAAAGGGGAGTAGAATATGTGACCCCCAAAATCTGCCACATCACCATGGGATTATTTAGAGCAGAACCCAGTCAAAGCCTACAGACTCAGGGAGAGTTGGTTTTTCCCCCCTCCCCCTTACCCACCTAAAAGAATTTCAACAGAGGACCTGTCCTAGGAAGGGAGCCAAAAGCAAAAACATTTTATATCAGAAAGACTTATCTGTGTGGCCTGGCAAACATCTGTTACCAAGCATCTGCTCTTCTCATCTTCCTCCCCTTGGGGACTCTAGACCCCTGTTCCTGTGTCTTTAGACCCGAAGAATGGAGAATAAGGCCCAATTCGTTGACTGCCAGGGAGCCTCTCATAGATTTAGGGCTTAAAATTAAATGTGTTTTTCTCCTGTTCGTCTATCTTATGTCAAGTTAATCATTTAGCCAAAGAACCTAGAAGGAAAGAAGAGAAAATTTTCCTCCCCTGCAGTTTTGGCACCCGAAGTGGGGCTCTCCACCAGCTGGACACTACATACTCTGGGGCTGTCGGAGCCCAGAAATGCTGGGACCTCTGACGGGAGCCAGCAGGAGGTAAGAATGTTTACCACACATGCTAGTCTCCTGGGCCTCTGCCTGGAGGGTCATGTGGAAGTGACAGCAGTATGAGTGTTTTTCTTTTTCTAAATTCAGATCATCAGGAGAAAATACTAATTCTGTGTGGATTAGTTCCTTGGGTATAGCAACTCCAATGATTTGTTACGAGTACTGTTATTTTCTATTGATCCCCTTCCTTTCAGAGATGATCACGGGATCCTTTTGTCTCTGCCTTTCGCACTGTTTGTCAGGGAAGAAGAACCGTGGGGTAGAGTGCAGGCGCAGGTCCTGTAAGCCAGCCGCACGGACCGGCGAGTTCGCAGTTCTCACCTGACTTGGTCCGTTTACATGAACTCTGCTCTGGGTGCCCTACGTAAAAACCAGCTGAGGTTTTCCTTTCCTCTTGCTCTATGCCCTGAGAGCTTGGCTTTGTGACCAGTGAGAATGTTCTCTCTGGTCTCTGCCATCCAGAAGGTGTAGGTGCCGATGGCATCTGGGGGTCAAACACACCGAGATCCCAAGGCACAAAGTCACAAGCAACATCCTCTTTCTCTAGTCATGCCAGCTCTCAGGGTTTGTCATAAGGGGTCCTAGTCCATAAAAGGCCTTTGTCTTCTCAACCTTCAGGGTCTTGTTAGGGCTGGAAAAGTCCCATTCTGGTAGTGCCTGCCCCGTGTCACAGATTCCCATGTCTCACTAATTCCACCAGACCATTCTTACTGCCTGTGAAAAAGAAGGTCTTCCCTTTCCTAGGCCAACTCTAGGAAAGAGCTCTCTCAATCTGATATGGGCTGCATCTTTTTTTTTTTTTAAGTTTATTCACCTATTTTGAGAGAGAGAGAGAGAACAACACGTGTGTCTGTGTGCATGTGCACATGGGTGGGGAAGAGCAAGAGAATCCCAAGCAGGCTCCGCCCTGCCACGCTGGCACTGAGTACGATGCAGGACTTGATCTCACGAACCAGGAGAACATGACGCGAGCTGAAATCAAGAGTCGGACCCGTAACTGACTGAGCCAACCAGACACCCCAAGGGCTGCATCTTTTGCACCCTCTTTTGGGACACCTCTTGTTTCCATGCTTAAGTCCTAAAAAGGCATATTAGTTTGTGTCAACACAGAGATATAAATATAAGACCCTACTCATCAATGGCTAGATGATGGATCCTTTCAACTGGCTGTATTTGAAAGAAAAAAAAAAAATTTAGAGCACTCTTGTCCTAAACAATTGTCTTATGGGTACCTATGGAAAGATACAATTAATAAGAGAACACATAGGAATAAGATGGCTAACTTTTGAGTCTGCTTTAATAAGATGAAAAAATAGAAATTAGACTTAGTACAAAAACTAACATTCACAACATCCAACATAAATCCTTTCTTAAAACCCAGCCCCATCTCCTCAGCAAATTCCTTTAAGCTCCCAAACCCCTCCACCCTCCTCAGAAAAATCCCTTAAATACCCAGTTGCTGGTTTTAGCTTCTGGTTCCTCACAAGATTTACAAAGAGCACACCGGCCTAATCTCTAGGTCCAGAGTATACAGGTTACTCAGGGGAATGATGGAAGCCAGGAAGTGAATTTAGCAGAAGCACCCAGACTACAGCGAGGCTTGCTTTGCTGGGCTCTATAATTAGGTAATGTCCTTTGGGGATCTATCCTAGCCTCCCCCAACCCAAAGAATTCATGTCCCATGCATAGCAACATGTTTTGAGTCATAAAGCCCATCTCCCTCCACTTTCAGAAGATCCCACCAAAGTTAGAGAGAAACTGGAAAGGTGAATGGCCATTCACAGCTCCACTCACAAGGACCCTGTTCAGCTGCTAAGAAGTATTCTTTCCACCCATGATTACACTGTAGTTATCAGACAAGCCGGGACCCTGTAGGGGACCAAAACCCCTCACAAAAAAAACAGATGGCCTGAAATTCTCCCAGGCCTCCTACAAATGACCAGGAAATGTCCCAGCTGGGGCTCATATTTGGGCGCTAACAGAAACACCAGTAGGGGCTTTTCTCTCTAAGGTGACCTGGTCTAAGGTTAAATCGTGCACACGGAAAGGAGGAGAGCATCTGAAGGCCTTTGCTGAACACTTAACAGATTTTTCAAAGGCATACTTCACTAAACCCTAAGGTTCCGGGACACAGAAATCTTTCCATTTCCACCATACCATAGTAGGAAATTTGCTCCGTAGTTTAAAAAGACAAATGCAAAGTAACACATTTAGCTAGGCCAGTCAACCTCTAACACTATTACGGAAGCAGCTACCCAGTCCTTTGAAGATACCCTGCAGGAACACAAGAGCGAACAAATCAACAAATCTTGATTTGCAACCTGCATCTTTAGGGAACCGAAAGCATGACTCTGTGAGTAACTCAAAATCCACTCAGATCCTTCCCTATTTCCTTCAGACATGAGCGATATTGTAAAAACTGACACTGGAAGTAGTTGTCCTGCATGCGAGAAAAAGTAAAAACTGAAACAGTAATTACTCTAGACAAATCTATCCCACAGGGTGAAACTTACATTCTTTCTCTGTCCCTTGAAGATGTCTATCTTACCATGTCTTAAAACGTAAACGCCCCAGCAGATAACTAAAACACAGCTGACAATCTCCTAAGATGAAGGGGGAAAGGTGTGTGGGGTGAGCTTTTTAGAACGCAAATTGCTATAAAGGCTCCCTCGCCCAATCTATTCCACGGGCTCCCTGAGATTACTTCTCAAGGACAAAGAGAAACCTTAAAAGTTTTCTCCACAAAATATTAGTAAAAAACTTTAACCATTTGAGTGGGTGACCTTAACTGGTTCCTCTGCCAGAGACACAATTATTTACAAACTAGTGAGTTTTCTACTGCACCTGATTCATAGCTAAAATTTTAGAACAGAAGCTGTAGGAAGATCTGTTTGTGTCTGTATGTTTATGTATGTCGATGAATGTATGTTATACATATGTGATATTTTTCTACCACCAGATGGTATTGTCAGAATTAATTTGTAAAGAGCTCTACTTTAACTGGCCTACAGACAAGTAAGTGCTTATCAAATTTAAGTATTTCTAAATCTCAGAAATATGATAGAAACTAACCCAAATGTTTTTTTAAGTTCACATGATCAGGCATAATTTTTAGTAAATAAGAGCTAGTTTAAGTTTGCTGGTTTAATGAACACAGACGTGGCTTTACAGTGGTCGGCATTAAGTATAATGCTTCTATTCTGCCTAGCTTTACCAGAAGTCAAATAAGCTCACGTTACGTCTGTGAAAACTCGCCATCAAGAAAAATAACTGAAGATGATGGCTAACTGATTTAATCTCTCATGAAATCTTCATAAGTAATATAAATATGCTTGTAAAAAACAAATGAATTAAATACATGTAAGTGGGGCAAGAGTTTTTAGCAGTAATTATGTTTTATGGTGTATTTACTTAAAAACATTTTCCCACATCTTTGGTAACTTCCACCATTAGTTTCGCTAAGTTGACTGATACAAGTTCACTGAACTTCTAGATTACTTCTAAATAAGATAAAATACTGAACATTAATTATTGGACACAGGTTTACTTACTTTTGCCTTATTACAGAGAAACTAAAGATAAATTTGGGTGTTAGCATGCCTTCTGCCACAATGAAAGCCTTTATGATGAGGAAGCTTATAATTCTAGAAATTGTAAGCTGTACTCATAAACTTGCCAGTAACACACAATTGTTCACTTCTTAATTTTCACTAGAAATTAAGTTTTTAAAAAGGGTTCGAAGTCCTAATACATGTAACTAAAGCCCCATGAAATAATTAGGGAAATATCTCTGTAGACAAGCAAAGTAAGATGGGCGTTTTTGGTAAGCAAAGGTACAGGGGGTAGAGACACAGTCCGTCGAGGGTAAAAAAAGAAATTTTGTCCTAAAGTAAAGCTAGTAATTTTGGAGGAAAAAGAGGAAAAATATAGACAAAATCTAAATAGAGATAAAAAATAAAAGTTGTAGAAAGCTTATGGAAAAAGAATCTCGGGAAAGGAAGTTTTATGTGTGGTCAAGCAGGCAAAGACTAGAACAGATTCACTAAGAATGAATTTTAATATCAAAAGTCTACTGGTGCAAAACCAATGTGGTTATGTCGTTGTTAAAAGGACAAGGTTTTCTTGAACTTCTGGTCTGCTCTTGGTAACAGATTGTAAAAGTGTCTTTACCTTTTATGTAAATCTGCTTGGAAAGCAAAGATTTTATGCCTTACCAAAATAACTCACTGTGCTTCAGGCTGTCGCTTTATCAGGTCTTTGATTACGTAAGAAAACCCAATCTTCTGAATATGAAAAGAGATACGTTTTGTTTACGACTATGTAACCTTCTGTATTTGCCTTTAGAATCTTCTATTGTCACTTTGGTTAAATAGATAATTAAGTATAATTTCATAATGATCCATGATCAAATTTAGTCTAATGTTCAAAGCTTTTGATGTTTTGACAAAATTCTCAAAAATCAAATTCTAAATGAAGTCTTTTCGACCTTAAACTAATTTTAGGATTTTTCAGACAGCCCTGGAAAATCTCAAAAGAGGTGTTCTCTCTTCTTTGTGGAGAAAAAAATGGAATTAAATAAGTGACGATAAACTTTCTTTATACTGTATTGGTAAGGGTTATGAATATAAGTGCTCTAAAAATTGTATGAAATTCCTAAAAGTCTCACATGTCCCGGTATACTCTACAAGAATCACTTGTAGTTCTAGTGATTATTTTAAATGTTGTATGGCACAGAAACAACCAAACTTCCCGGTCAGTACCGTTACAGTGAGCTCTCATCAGACCTTTAACCATGGCCATTTTAAGTTTTTGTCATTTACAGCAAGCTACTGTTTTATTCTGATGCTTTGCAAATACATTTCATCTTCAGAGAGATTCATGGAAAGGACTCTAGAATACAGGTTTCTGATCACATCAAGATCACACTGGTGAACTGGGTAAGAATTTATGGAACTTATTGGAGAAACTGATGGCTTCCTAAAACTGCTCGCAAAAGATAAAGATCAACAAGGATGAATTCCACAGGAGTGAATGAATGAGTAAGGATGGTTCTAATTTTTATTACTTTTTGTTTGAAACACTGTTCGTTCTCTTACGTTTTGCTTTTCCACATTTCAGGAAACTTTTTCTTTTCTCTGACACTATCGCCAATTTGGTAAAATATAACTTTGTGAACAAAGATAAAACATTTATCTTTTTCTCCCTAACCTGATGCCTCCAGAATTCAAAAATACTTAGTGAGTATTCTTTTTTCATAGCAATATAGTTACTTGCATAAATTCAATAAGAGTCTGTTCTTCTCAGGGTGCCTGGGTGGCTCAGTCACTTGAGTGTCCGACTTCAGCTTGGGTCATGATCTCACGGTTCATGGGTTTGAGCCCCATGTCGGGTTCTGTGCTGACAGTTCAGAGCCTACAGCCTTATTCTGGATTCTGTGTGTGTCTCTCTCTGCTCCTCCCCTGCTTGTGCTCTCTCTCTCTCTCTAAGATAAATAAACTTAAAAAAAAAAAAAAAAAGAATCTGTTTTCCTTATAAAAAGACATACTTGGAAACTGATTATATTACCAAGGCTTTGACTGAAATGTATTTGAAAGAGGCACGTGACTCAGATATGACCAGACCAGACAGCTTAGGGAATGAAGATTGACTTTATAAAGCCAATAAAGCCTACCAGTAAAAACCACCTGGTGCTTGCCTACAGAGTTCCTGGCAGCCTTACCAGGTGCGTAAAGAATGTTACTTCCTGGCAGGCATAAAAACTTCAGGATATTTAGGGGACCTCAAGACGACAAGAGTTAACCTAAATCTAAAGGTGTTACAAGGTCAAGTCTGATAGTGAGTCCCTGGCATGGCTTTCCAGCCTTGAGAGGCTTTTACAAACCTAATCTGAGATTCCTTATAAAAAGTTCCAGCAAAGCAGATTAAAAGTCTACGGTCAATCACTATTCTTGCTGCACTTATGTAAATAATCAGGCCAAGCTTACTGCAAACAAATCCAATTTACTGTGATAATTGTTGATAAATATGGGGGTAAATACAGAGAGAAAAATTATGTTTCAGTAATATACCTTTGTGGGTATCCAATCCGAGCGCTGTTAATTGCTTTTTTTTTTTAATTTTTTTTTTTAGCATTTTTATTTTATTTTTGAAGACATAGAGACAGAGCATGAGCAAGGGAAGAACAGAGAGAGAGGGAGATATAGAATCTGAAACAGGCTCCAGGCTCTGAGCCATCAGCACAGAGCCTGATGCAGGGCTCGAACTCACAGACGGTAAGATCATGACCTGAGCTGAAGTCGGCTGCTTAACCAACTGAGCCACCCAGGTGCCCCTGTAAATTGCTTTTAAGGTTCTGTTTTCTACCTGTGCAATGGACTAGATCCTGAATTCTTCCTAGTTTCCTCCAGTATTTGGCTACGACTCTCTAAACTACAATTTCCAATTTTTCTCCTACCCCTCTGACTTGGAATCACTGAGAACCAACGCTGCCCTCTTCCTGACGCCATACAAGCTAAAGTGGATCAACCTGATATACTCTGCAGAGAAATCACCACAAAGCTGCTGTGTGTAGAGAAGATCTCCCTTCTCGTTGTGTGTGGGACCCGCAGATAACCAGACACATTCGAACTGCAAACCGGGAATATCTGTGTCAGACTGCCCCAGCTTTCCCTTGCTCTATCTGAAGATGTTTCGAGCCCGCCACCTAGAAATCTCAACCGGCTACTCTCAGAACTCAGAAACTGGGACTACAGTCACCTCCAATCATTAACCCTGGTTCTTTTTTGTTTCCACAAAACTGTTTCTTACTAAATACGTGACTGCCTACCTGAAATGAGTTTAACTGAACTGACATGCTGTCAGGACTAATAGACCAGTCAGTGAGATGAAGCAATCTACCAACTCAACTTCTGAACTGTGAAACCTCTCAGGGAAGTTTCAAAGGTGTGACTGAAAAGGAGCAGAATTCACTTTGGGTCCAAGACTGTGGGTTATTTTGAGCTGAAGGCAATCGAGGCCTACAGACTCAGGAAGAGGTGTTTTATTTTGTTTTGTTTTACTTTGACCTGTCCCTCAACTGCCTAAAAAAATTTAGATAGAAGGCCTGTACCAGGAAGACAACTAATATCAAAGATAATTTTTTATAACAAAAAGTCTTATCTGCATGGCAAGGCACACATTTGTTCACCAAACACCTGCTCTTTGAGTCTTCCTGGGATTAGTCTTCCTTCCTTCAGGGACACAGATCCCTCGTCCCCTTCACTCATAAGAATGGGCTACAAGCCTCACTGACTGCCGAAGGGCTTCTCATATCTTTGGGGCTTCCATACGTATGACATAAAATTTGTTTTTTTCCTGTTCATCTGTCTTATAATATAATTAAATTGTTACGCAGGCCAAAAGACGAAGAATGGAAGAAGGGAAAAGATTTCCTTCCCTACATGAGGAAAATACTCTTTTTCAAAAAACTTTTTTTATTGTTTATTTATGTTTGAAAGAGAAGAGAGACAGAATGCAAGCAGGGGAGGGGCAGAGAGAATGGGAGATAGAGGATCTGAAGCGAGCTCTGTACTGATAGCAGAGAGCTTAACCGCCTGAGCCACCCAGGCACCCTGGAAAGTAATTCTTATATATTTGATACTAGTAAGTCTGCGTTAAAACTGTGTGCAGGCTAATGAATTGGGATATAATCTTTAAAAATAGGTCATGTTTACTGAAATGCTCCTAACCCCTGTCACCAATGGCACTCCTAAAAATGGATCTTATGTCAATAATACAACAGAAGTAAAAGGTTGTATGAAGGAATATACACTCTGCTACAATGTGTTTTAAAAGCATAAAGAATCTGGAGACGAGCTGATTGTCCAACACCAGAAATCCTATATTGAAAATTATAGAGTATCAACACCATAATCTCTAATTTATTATACCATAAGAAACCAATAAGGAAGACCATGTGGACCCTGGTAAGATCAATGATATCATGTGAAGGTGGACAATAAAACAATATGCCTACCAAGATTAGGCATCTTGGAAAAATTGCATGTGATCAAGCCAAGGAGGGAAATATTCAAAATGTGGAAATAATTAATAATACACTAGAGTGATAGATTTATGGAGCATTTTTTTCATGTTTCAGTACTCTTGTAATAATACAGTAGATGAAACAGGAAGAAAATCTGGTACCAGGAGATTATTAAATTGGCACAGAGACAAAAACTGCAGCCAGCTTGCTAAGGAGAGAGCTGGGAGAGCCAAACGTAAGAAAGCTGTAAAGAGAAGTTTTAACACGTGCATAAAAAGAGGTCACCAGCTTGAGAAAGTCAGACGGCTACTAGGGACCGGAGACCTGCAGTGTCAGCAAAACAGCAGAGACATGAATCTTATGCAGAGAACTGATAAATGAGTAACTGGCGTGGGGAAGTACCTGTGACCTGGGCAATGCTGGGAAAGAAAGGGTGATAATCTAGGAGAAAAAAGAAAGGTGACAGTTTGGCGAAGAATCGGGGTTTGAGAAAAGTTTTGTGTCTTTTGTTGTTGGCTGGGGTTTTTTTTGTTTTCTTTTGTTTTCGAGATTTTTTTTTTTTAAGTTACAGCCTAGAAGAGTAAATAATCAGGAAAGAGAAGAAGTGAAATTTCAGAAGACAAAGAACATGATCAAATGGCTGCTGGAGGCCACACGGCACGAGGGCTCCAGTCATATCAGAACACGGCCTTTTATTCCCGGCCCCTGAAAAGCACTCGAATTTGTTTACAGAGGTAACACTGCAATGAAAAGTTTCATATCTTCTTAGAATGAGAGAGACATTAGCACATGTCTCCGACGGGATCTGAGCATAAAAGCAAGTCAAACAATTCAATAAACGATTCTCACACTGAGTTCTATCAAAGCCAGAGGTCCTGAGATGAACTCCAAATAAAATAATTGTGTTGGAGTGGTAATGTGTGTTTTGCATGGATCTAAAACTCACATTTTTCTTCATTTTAACATCACTGAAATCACGATGTATCTTGTAAACCAGTGGCAACTTAGCACCGCATCATGGTTTAAAAGGCTACGGGTTTCTTTTCCTTAATGACACTTATGAGAATGTGATATAATGAGACAAAACACAACGATAACGTCTTACAAATTGGAAGCGTCTTATATTCAGTTTCACGTGGTAACCCTATATCCTTGCACACTCCTCTCTCAGGTCCCTACAGAACTAGAGAAGCAAGGAAAAGGAAATAAAATCTTGGCATATGCAATTTTAAACTACTTGATTTTACAAAGATAAAAAACTGAACATTTGGCCAGGCAGATTTCCGATTCTATCTATAATGAGATGATCGCCATGGTCCTGCTTCAATAAAACTTATTCGCACTCGTAAATGTAGAACATAAATCACACATACACACTCTTCTGTTCCACAGCTCCCGTGTAAGTGATAGCCATTTCACAGCAGAGGAAAAGTGGCATTTTAGACTACACCAGCCTACTTTCACATAAACATAATATACTTTAAAACAAAAATACTTTTCTATTGGACAAAAATCTGATGCAAGGCCATTTTTATTTAAAATATTAAACTTTTGGGACACTTGGGTGGCTCACTTGGTTGAGCATCTGACTTCGGCTCAGGTCATTATCTCACTGTTCGTTGGCTTGAGCCCCGCATCAGGCTCTGTGCTGACAGCTCAGGAGCCTGCTTTAGATTCTGTGTCTTCCTCTTTCTCTGCTCCTCCCCTCCCTCACAAAAATAAACACTAAAAAAATTAAAAATACTAAACTTTTAATAGAAATACTAATTAAGGGGTCACCTGGGTGGCTCAGTCAGTTAAGTATCCAACTCTTGTTTCAGCTCTGGTCAAGAGCCCAAGGTTTGTGAGATCGAGGCCAGCACAGGACTCTAGGTTCGCAGCACTGAGCCTGCTAGGAATTCTCTATCTGCCCCTCCCCTACTCATGTGCATGTGTACAAGCTCTATCTCTCTCAAAGATAAATAATAAACTTAAAAAAAAAGAAAGAAATATTAATTCAGGAGCTACCACTCTGGGCAATTTAAAGCACATATTCAATTCACATCTTTGCAAGTTTTCTATAAATCCAAAGTTATTACAAAATAAAGTGTTTACTAAAATAAGTATATATAGATGACCTTCAAATACGGGTTTGAACTGCATGGGTCCACTTATATACAGAATTCTTTCAATAAACCAAATACAGTCCTATAAATGTATTTGCCCTCCCCGATGATTTTCTTAATAACAATTTTTCTGTAGGGGCACCTGGGTGGCTCAGTTGGTTAAGCATCCAACTATTGGTTTAGTCTCAGGTCATGATCTCAAGGCTTGTGAGTTGGAGCCCCACATGAGATTCTGCGCTGACAACACAGAGCCTACTTGGGACTCTCTCCCCCTTTCTGTCTTCTGCCCTTTCCGCTGTGTGCACGTTCGCTCCCTAAATAAATAAATAAATGAATGAATAAAGAAACAAATAAAATTTAAAAAAATAATTTAAATAATATTTTTCTGTAGGTTACTCTGTGTAAAAATATCGTTTTTAGATATATAACATGTAATATATGTGTTATTTGACTGTTTATGTTATCAGTAAGGCTTCCAGTCAACAGCAGGCTATTAGTAGTTAAGTTTCAGGGTAGTCAAAAGTGATACAGGGGTTTTTGGCTGAGAGGGGGGTGTGCGCCCCAATCCCTGAGCTATTCAAGGATCAACTGTGTATGTATATGCATGTGTGTGTGCACACACATGCACACACACATGCACACACACACATGCACACACATACATAAATCCATTTTACAGGCAATTTCATTAGCGTTTTAAACTCAACAAACGGTCTGTCTGGAAACAAAAAGTGTAAAGAAAAATACATAATGAAACATTTACAACACTGAACACCTTTGGAAATGACCGTAATCTCAACAACTAACCACTCCAAACTGGCATGCACTACAAACTCTTTACTGTTTCATACAAATAAGGGAACCAATCTTGCCAGCCAGTGAATTTACTATACCGCTGCCTATACAACTGGAAACATACAAGATAATCAAGTCAATGAAATTAGCATCTTGAAATGTTTCTTTAGCACAATCAACTTATGTTAGGCCACTGACTGTCTCATAAAATATCTTTAAGTGATTCTGAATATAAACATGCGCTCGGCATCAATGCCAATATAGGTACCCTGCTAGAAAACTCCTTCACGACTCTCTAGTTGTAGAACTATTAGTAACCATATTGTCTAATGCTTATTTATTTTTTAATGCTTATTTTTGAAAGAAAGAGGGTGAGTGACAGAGGGCCAGAAAGAGGAAGACAGAGGATCGATGCAGGCTCAACCCAGTGCGCACAGAGCCTGATGCATGGCTCAACTCAGGAAACACGTGATCATGACCTGAGGCAAGAGATCCAGAGCAGGCCGCTTAACCAACGGAGCCGCTCAGGCGCTCCTCGCTATGTTTAACTATGGTGATTCACGAAGCACTTTTCCGCACTATCAGATGCATTAACTCCAGATCTTCCAATTTTTAAAAAATAGTTTTTACACCATTTGAGGATAAACTTAGACCAAGTTCATCATGCTGACATATACTGGGCACATTTCTTCAATGGAGACCACAGATATCATAGCTACACAATTTCAAGACCATTAGCCAGAACGGATGTTACTGGTCATCGCATCATCAAGCAAGAAACTGCAGCTGATTTCGTCCTCTACAAGAGGGGAATATACAGAATTCAGTACATTTAGGATTTTATCAACTGTCTTCTATAAAATTAAAGACAATCAACATTTTCTTTTTCTTTTTTACTTGCTAATTTGTTTATATTCTTTTAAAGAAGCATTTTTTTGATTATTTAATATAAACATTGCATTATGTTAGAAGAAATAAATGGTTGCTGCCCTCTAGAAATTAGAATACACAGTAGAAATAAACATAAATAACCTTAACATAGAGCAGAATATTCTAAGTGCTAGAGGAATTTTATGAGAACACAATGATGATAAAATTATATTAATCGAGAACTACATTAGACCATAACCAGATCTGCATTATTGCAAGTGAAGAACATTTTCTCTGGACTTACAGGATCACTAGTAAAAAGACCTTATCAGCACTGCATTTCAGTTCTCTTTAACATTTTTTAAACATTGACAGGTTTTCATATTTAATAAACCCACTGTAGTTTATCCCTAACTTAACAGCCAAGAAATTTTCTTTCTGACCTTTTAAAGTATTCACACTTTACATAAAACCTTACAATAATAGTGCAATACTGTGATTTATAAGAAATAAGAAATACCTATTAGTCACTCAGATAACCAAATATTCAATTCTCATATACTTTTGGTCTTTTCCAAGGCTCTTGGTTCACAACTCCCCAGATGCTTGGAATTTCCTCATCGGTAAGAGCTTAAGAGTGTCTCCATATTACGTTAAAGAGGTGTCTTTGGTAACACAACTAAGGATAGGGGTTGGTTGCCAGTGGGGCCAACCAAGTCATTAGGATTGGAACTTTCAGTCCCATGCCACGACCTCCACAGAGGGGAGAGGGGCAAGAGAATGGCAAACAGCAACCATGCCTCTGTGATGAAGTCTGTTTACTAATCCAGAAGATGGGGTTGGAGAGCTTCTGGGTCGGTGAACACATAGAGCACTGGGGAGGGTGCGTGCTGGGAGGCAAGGAAGCTCTGGTGCTGACACCTCACCCTAGGCATCTCTGAACCTGAGGATTTGTACCCTTTACTATTCTTTGTAATACATGCATTCCAGAGTTCTGTGAGCCAGCGTAGCAAATTAATCAACCCAATCCACCTAGTGTGGGTGTACAGGTATCAGAATGATACTACAGGCCACTCAGTTAGGATCCACAGAATTGCTCAGTGGTGTGGGGAACCACTCCCCTCCCGGGGAAATTGGGTCCAGGAACCCAAAGAAAAACGGCCAAATAAGAGCATCGGTCCTTGAAGGGAAAATGATTTTTAAGAACAATTATGGTTAACACTAAAGAATTCTAAGTACCATTTCCATGTCAGAATGCACTAGGCAGGTGAAATAAAAAGATGAAAAAAATGGATTTTTAAAACTAAACCTTTATAAAAATTGAAATACACCTTTAGGCATGTTAAGTGTATGCCTTTCAGAACTTTCACAAAGTGAACCCGCCGAAGTGTAACCACTATTCGATCAAGAATGAGAATTACTAACACCTCAGAGGCCCCCTTATAGGTCATCAGTAACACCCAGACAGCAACCATGATGACTTCTAGTACCATAGACTGGTTCTACCTATCTGTGAACCCGTCACTTTACGGCTAAAGGAAAAGTACAAGGTTGGAAGGCAATTTATTTAAATAAGATCACAGAGTCTGCCAGCTCCCTTCACTCAACCATGGGAAATCCGCCTATGATGCAACAGGAAGCATTAGTACCACTAGAGGAACATGCCACAGAATATTTCCCCATTTACTACTGAGAACATTTTCATTTTTTTCATTTTGGCATTACTACAAATAATGCTGCTATGAATATTTTTAAGCATATTCTTTGGGGGACACAGGTGTGAGTTTCTGTTGGTTCTGTATGCACTGGCTAGGGGAGGTGCTGGAGTCAAGGCTGTACCCAGTGGGGCCCCCTCTAGAAATGTGGGTGCATTCCAGCTGCTCTGCACTTGGAATTCTCAAACTCTTCCATGTGTCCTCCTTGTAAGAGTATGGAATTCTATCAGTATGGGTGTAGTTCTCCTTTCTCTCTGATTTGGAGAACCTTTTAGAAGGCCCACTGCCAAGTGACTATCTTCTTTTGCGAACAGTCCATTCAAGCCTTCTGTCTTTGGCTGGGGGAGGGTAGGAAGGAATGGAGGGCCTGTCATATATACAGATAATGTGGCAAATATCTTCTCCTACGTGCATCTTGCTTTTTCATCCTCTTAAGAATGTTTCTTGAAGAAGAGAAATCCTTAATTTTTGCCAAAATGTTTATTTTTGAGAGAAAGACATAGAGAAAGAGATGAGCAAGGGAGGAACAGAGACAGAGGGAGTAAGAATCCCAAGCAGGCTCCATGCTGTGAGAGCCCAACGTGGGGTTCGAACTCACAAATTGTGAGATCACGATCTGAGCCAAAATCAAAAGTCAGCTACTTAACCGACTGAGCCACTCAGGTGGCCTGAGAAATTCTTAATTTTAACATAGTTCAATTTATCATTCTCTTCCTTTAAGGTTAATCTCAATGAAATTCAAATACTTCTCGCCAAATGTAAAAATAGGAAGATTTAGACTTTAATATATTGGCATGTTCATAACAGAAAGCTAATCACTTTAAACAAGTTTATACAAAGATTTTAGTTTCTAACAAACTAAGTATACAGAATGGCTCGATTAAAACAAAAAAATCTTCCGGGTCATTCTAACGTTAAGTGATCAGGAAATGTAATCGCTGCTTTCTAGGGGGGCACATTTCATATTAATGATCTCCACCCCGGTCAGGAACATTTATTTTACACTTCTACTCTCATTCAAACAATTTTGAGCAATGGTTCGTAAAGATAAGTTCTATTTGAGTATCATGAAGAAACTTGGGAATCGAAGTAAATGTGATAAAAAGGGCCCTGACCACATCACGTCCCTCCATAGCTCCTAACTGAAATCAGGGGCTGGCTATCAGCAACCTTTCTCTTGTACTTTAGCTTAGATCCTGTCTGTTAGCAGAAAGGAATTATCATCTCACTTCACATCCTGAAATGAGAACCAAAAATAACTGAGGAAAATAAAGCTGTTAGATTGATAATTTAAGACATGATATCTGCATAACAAATTACCATATTATGATATAATTACACATTCTTTGAACAAGAACTCGCTTGACAGTATGAGGCATGCAAAGCAGCAAAGTACTTTAGAGACTTAGGTAAGAATCTGATCAAGAGCACACGAGCAGGCGGTGTGGCTTACAAAACGTACCTACACAGGAACCGTTTCCTGGTCTAGTTTTATAATTTACTTATTAAACCACCAAGCCATTAATAGAGTTTATTTATAATAAATGCATCAAAAATGACATGATGAATACGAGGAAAAAAATCGACTCTGTAGCCATGATTTAAAATTTCATTTCTGCAACAATGACATGAAGAATATACTTTTTCTGGGCTCTCTTTAGTTTAGTTGACAACGGTGTTAATAATAACTCACACAGGGGCGCCTGGGTGGCTCAGTCAGTTAAGCGTCCAACTTTGGCTCAGGTCATGATCTCACGGTTTATGGATTCGAGCCCCACACCCGGCTTTGTGTGGACAGCTCAGAGCGTGGAGCCTGCTTCAGATTCTGTGTGTATGTGTCTCTCTCTCTGCCCTTCCCCTGGTAACACTGTGTGTGTCTCTCTCTCAAAAATAAATATTAAAAAAAAATTTTTTAAATACTCTTTTCTTTAGAAAAATACTGTTTTTTTAAATAGGCCCTGTCATTTGAAGAAGCCAAAGAGCTTACAGGTATCCTAACATTGAAAGAACAAAATAAACCAACAAAAAAAACCCAACAAGTATGCTAACTAAAAAAACTAAATTGAAAACAAACAAACAAACAAAAAAACAAAACAAAAAAAAAAACACTTCATTCTGTCCTGGCTAGTGATGAACACCAATATCTCACTTATCGGGAAAGTCTACTCACGCCACAATGGCCAAGAAAAAGGAAAGAAGCAGAAGAGGTGGTAGAGAAATTACACTGAAAAACAAAGAACTGGGGCGCCTGAGTGGCTCAGTCGGTTAAGCGGCCGACTTCACGGCCATGATTTCACGGTCTGTGAGTTCGAGCCCCACATCGGGCTCTGTGCTGACGGCTCAGAGCCTGGAGCCTGCTCAGGATTCTGTGTCTCCCTCTCTCTCTGCCCTTCCCCTGCTCAGACTCTGTCTCTATGTATCTCAAAAATAAATAAACATTAAAAAAAAATTTTTTTTTAAAGAAAAACAAAGAACTTTTATAATAAATTCAAGGTTGCTCAGCAGCACCCATATTAGTAGAATGTAGAAAACAGTAGAAAAACAGTAGAATATATATTGCAAGTCATATTGTTTATTCAGTGCTTAATGCACATACATTCATATTCACATATTCACATACGTCTCCTATCAATTTCATGGCCACAGTTAAGAAGCGCTGAGACACAGATGTTACTGAGTTCAGGAACTTCATTTGGAAAAGTGGTCCTGTAGCATTTACTTTAATGTTTTATTTTTTATTTTTGAGAAAGCACAAGTGGGGGAGAAGCACAGAGAGGGAGGGACAGAGGCTCTGAAACAGGCTCTGCATTGACAGCAGAGAGTCCTATGTGGGGCTTGAACTCATGAACCGAACCGTGAAATCATGACCTGAGCCAAAGTCAGACACCCAACCGACTGAACCACCCAGGTGCCCTGAGCTCCTGCAGCATTTAGAGAGGCATTTCACTATTCTTTTTCGAACACAGTTCTAACAGGTTTATTCATGCTCATTTCATCAAAGCAATAAACCAGAAAGGGAACAGGAAGTGGGACAGCTGCCAGAATCAGGCACACGGAGGGCAGAAAAGTAAAGAGACATAAGCAGCCTAACACCAGACAGTAGTCTCTGGAAGCTTCCTGGTAATTCCAAACCCACATAATAAATATAGCTCATAATAATGACCTCTGTTATCAAGAAGAGACTATGTTCAGTGTACTTAAAATAATTGTTCTCGGAAATGGTTAATAGAGAACATTTAAAGCATCATTCACCACTAGGGAAAGGCAAATTAAAACTGCTACACACCTATTAGAATGACTAAAATAAATACTGGCAACGCCAAGTGGTGGTAAGGTCAGGAACCAAGTGGAACTCTCCAACATCGCTGGTGGAAATGCAAAATGATACAACCACTCTTAAAAAGAGTTTGGCAGTTTCTTACGAAGTTAAACATACACTTAGCCTGAGACCCAGAAATCACACACCTGGGTATCTCCTTAAAAGAAATGAAAACTTCCACTTACAGAAAAACCTCAACACAAATGTTCATCCACCTCTACTCGTAAATCACCCAAACTGAAAACAGCCCACGTATCCTTCAGTGGGTGAATGTAGAACACACGGTGCATCCATACAACAGAATAAATAGGAACAAACTACTGACAGACGCAACAACTCAGATGAATCTCGAAGGCAAAATGCTAAATGAACCAAGTCAGTCTCAGAGGGTTAAATACTGAACGACTCTATTTATATGATGATGTGATTCCTTAAGTAAAATGGCATCCTCAAAAAGACAAAATGACAAGAATGACTATAGATCAGTAATTGTCTGGGGACGTGGGTGGAAGAAGAGGTAACTATGAAGGGACAACAAAAGGAGGTTGGGGGGTTATGAAACTGTTCTGCATGCTGACTGTGATAAGAAGTTACAGGAATCTAAACAGGTCTGAAAATTTATAGAACTGTACATAGGTGTGATAGTTTACAACTGTGGGATGCTTTAAGAAAGTCTCCTTTTAACCTTAAGTTTATATCACTATCGCAAATATAAACAAAATGCTATGAAAATGTGGCAGGTCTGAAAAAATGTACAATAGTATAATATTCTAACATTCTTGATGAGGGAGCATGAGACAGGCTGAGGGGCAAAGCACAAGCTAGCCCCAACCCTTATCCCAGATGGGATCTGTGTGATATTCCTTGGACGCTCCCAGCTACTACCCAAGAACAAAGAAAAGGGGTTTAAGTGCTTGCCATGGTAATGTGGGAAACTAAGGCAAATGAAAAATTAAATTCCCTTACTGCCTACAGCCCATTGACAAGTCCTTGAAACTGGTAGAGTGACCTCCCTCTAGGAGCTCAGCTGTCTCGACATTGACACTGCTAAGGGTGAAAGAGAACCTTGACTTAACTGTCCAAACCTGAAGGATCCGACTCCCTTTATCTCAGCTTCCTCAGGATATATGCTGGCAATCATGCTCCAAGCTTATGGCCCCCCAATGTGTATCTGAAAGGTACCATGACTGAGGTTTTATTAAACAGTGATAAGTGGTGTTTCCCTAGCAACAGCTAGCCCCTCAAGGCCCTGGAAACTTTGCTTCCAAAATTCCTTAGAGACTTACTGTACCCCTGAACCCCTCCCAACCTGAGGGTATATAATGAATTACCTGTCACAACCCCAGTGCCCCTCTTTCTGCCCATGGGTCCTGTCCCCATGCTTTAATAAAATCAACTTTTTGCACCAAAGACATTTTCAAGAATTCTTTCTTGGCTGTTGGCTCCAGAACCCACAAACCCCACAATCATGCCAAAACTTCATCAATTCTCCTATTGACACATGACTGGTTCTTATCATGTTCAAAGACAGAACAACATATACCAGAAACAGTAACTGCAAGAGAGAAGGAGCAGCCATACTATTACTATACAGAGTGGGCTTAAAGACAAAAAAAATTATTGAAGAAAAAGGAATAGTTTAAAACAATAAAACGGCTGATTAATCAGGGAGATATAATAATAATTATAAATATTTGTGTAATCCAACAACAGAGCCCCAAAACAAAAGAAATGAAAATGGGCAGAACTGAAAGGAGAAAGATAACTCAACAGTAACTGGAGATTTCGACACTCCACTCGAAATTATTGCAACTTGACAGAAAAGAAGCAAGGATATGAACACTTAAATAGGAAAATAACCATACTGACCTACCTGACATCTAGAGAACACTCTGACTGACAAGAGATAACACATTCTTTTCAAGGCTCAAAATGAGACCAGATGTAATGTCACAAAATACATTTAAATATTGAAATAATACAAAATATGGGACTCCAAAGAATTAAGTCAACAACCAAAAGAAGTTTAGGAAATCTCCAAATACTTGGAAATTAAACAATAATTTCTAAACCATCTATGGGTCAAAGAAAAAAACTGTTAGCAAAACTGTTAGTAACTAAAAAAAAAAAAAAACCAAAAGTGTTAAATTTATAGGATGTAGCTAAAGCAGTTGCCAAAATTTTACAGCATTAAACTTATGCCTGTTAGGAAATAAGAAAGATCTTGATCTATTTCCACTTTTAAAAATCTAGATAAAGAATAAGCTAAATCCAAAGCAAGCAAATGGAAGAAAATTTAAAAGTTTAGAGCAAAGATCAATGAAGTTGAAAACAGAAAAATAATACAGAAAAACAATGAGGGCCAAAGTTGCTCCTTTTAATTTAAAGAAGTCAATAAAGTTGACAAAACTTCCAGACTAACCAAGAAAAAAAGAAAAAGACATCAATTACCAAAATCAAGAATGAAAGAAGAGGCATCACTATGGACCCTACAGAATAATTATGAGAAAGTGTATGCCACCAACTTAGACAATTTAGATGATATAGACAAATTCCTGGAAAGACATAAATTAGCAAAACAGATTCATGAAGAAACAGAAAATCTGAACAGACTTATAAAATGAAATTAAACTGGAAATTAAAAATATTGTCACAAAGAAAATCCCAGGCCCAGATGGCTTCACCGCTGAATTTTATCACATATTTAAAGAACAATGCCAATTCTCCACAAACTCTTCCAGGAAATACAGTTTGAAACAGAATACTTCGAATTCAATACTATCCTGATAATAAGTAATGCACGGACATTACAAAAAAGGAAAACAAACCAATATCCCTCATGAATATATACACAAAAAATTCTTAATTAGTAAACCATATCCAGCAACAATAAAAAAAAGGTTAGATACTATTAACAAATAGGGTTCATTCCCGGAACAGATGATTGTTTTAACATCTAAAAATCAGTAACACGATGTCTGAAAACTATAATATTTTAATATAGGAAAAGACAAAAAGTATGATCATATACAGATGAAATTCAACACATATTCATGATTAAAAAAAAACACTCTCAGCAAACTAGGAACAGAAGGGAACATCCTCAGTCTGATAAAGGGTATTGGCACAAAACCTACAGGTATCATCATCTTTAATGTTTGTAAAAGACTGAAAGCTTTCCCCAAAGAATCTTCACTCCTATTAAAACACTAACTTTAAAAATGTTCTTTATAATGTAGCTACTCAATACCTATAGTTGCCTTTTTGAAGGAAATTCTACCTTTTTAGAAAATGTTTATTTTGAGAAAGAGAGAGACACAGAGAGAATCTCAAGCAGGCCCCGCACGGTCAGCAAAGAGCCAGATGTGGGGGCTCGAATTCACAAACTGTGAGATCATGACCTAAGCTGAAATCAAGAGTCGAACTCTTAACTGACTGAGCCACCCAGGCCTCCCAGAAATTCTACTTTTTATAAGTTTCAACATTTATGCCATGATGAGAAATAACTACTGCAGTATTTTGCTCTTATCCAAATAGGTATACAACAAAGAAAAAAATATGTAAATACTTCCACATTTGTTTCAAACAATGTCAGTGGTATGACATTTCTATCCTAATAGTATGGTAGGGTCATCTTGGGAGATTTCCAAACATTACCTGGGAAATGCAAAAATATTCACAGTAGCCCCCCGTCAGAAACACATCAATTATTATAACATGGACTACACAGGCGTGCACACACACACACAAACACACACACAGTATATACAATATACTCTGACCTCCTATAAACAGAAAGCAAACAAAAACCCATATTACCTCTTCTTAAAAGACATTTATTTTGATGTAAAAAATTACCTTACAAAGGAGGATCACAATACATAATTTTGTGCTGCTAAATGTACCGGAGAGAGTCAATAATCAATACTAACTCTGTTTAAACATAAAGGCGCTAGTAAAAATGATAACTAAGACTATATGAGAAGTAGTGTCCAAAATGAAGATAGATTTTTTACTGAGTAAAAGAAATGCCTATTTTACCTTTTTAAATCATGAAGAAGAAAAAAACAAAAACACAACTGTTATTAAAGCTTCCTTTTTTGTGAAGTCTAAAGAATTAAAGTATCTAAAACTTCAAGCTTACTATTTTCTTTAATCTGGGACAAAATTTTAGGGAGTAATTTAAATATTTCATGTAAGCTCAATATATGCTTGCTCTCTGATCATTCAAAGGCTAGTTATAAACTTCATAACCTCCACCCTTCCCTGTTAGCTTTTCTGTTGAACACAACACAGTCTATGTAAACCTTAGACCTGGGTGTGATGAGTGAGACATGACAGAATGACTCCATATGCTGATGACTGATTATTCACTTGCATCTTATGAATTTTAACTATATCATTTGATAGACCCTGAGCTCCATTCTGACTCATCTAAATAAAACTGAAGAACTTATCATACCACGGTCTTATTATTTTAAAATTAATCTGCTAGATTTTCTATGTTCTCCAGCCTGTCCTGGTCAATAAAACATCCAACAAAATGTACAGAAACCAGATTCGATTCTATGATACATGGATTCACCGGAACTCACTGGAAGAGACGGATGTACAGCATGAAGGTGGGGTCCCAAGTACATGGTTTCATGTAGCCTACATGCGTACTGCCTTTCGGAGCCTAAAACAGAGCTGTGGGAGTTACAAGAAATACCCTATCAGATCCCCAAGCCTCAAACGTACCAGAGCGCAGCTTTCTAACAGCGGTGTCTATTTTTAAACTAATATAAGTTGGGCTCTAAATTTGACCTGCATTTAAATTATCATCTGCTGAGGAATGTCCAGCTGGACTCGTACACAGTTCAAGTTGCTCGAGGGAGGTCCAAACAAAGTTCATTTTATATGCAACAGACAAAGCCTTCTCTTAGCAACTGGCATCCTCCACGAAGGAAGAGCGGCAGCTGTGAAGAGGGTGCTATCTGTAGCCGAGTGCCCCTGGAGTCTACTTCTTCACATAACCTTAAAGCAGGCCATTCTTCATATGGAGAGGATTTGGGGAAACCAGCTTCCACTGCTGAGCACAACAGAATAAAGGAACGGAGCATATCTTCCACGTTGTGCAGAGTACATGAATATCATCCCAGAGAAGAAACCAACAACAACCTATTTTTGAGGTTCCTCACAGAACATTTCTTTTTAGAAAGTACAAGTTCACAAGGCCATCCGGACCAAAATAGTCTCACTGACAATACAGTTTTCTGTTGCATTTATGTTCACTAACTGGAAGATAAAAGATGACCATCAATACCCTTTCATAATATCAGTCAAATAATTACAGCACCAATGATGATCATTTTGGAAGTTGTTATCCTCATTTGTGAGGAAGCCTCAAGGCACTTTGAACTTCCACCATTTTTAAAAGTTTCTATTTCAAGGATATCACAGTGCTGTAAGTTTGGCACTACTGTATCACTTAGAAAACCACATCCTATCAACCTCGGTAACACATTAGGAAAGCTGCTGCCAGGGCAAAGGGGAAACAGTGAGAGGAATATTCTCTGAAACGTCAGTAACAGAGACTGCAAATTATCTGTGAATTCAAAAATGTCTGTAAATAAAACTACACGAATTATCTATCTCTTTCTATAAACCAAAAAAAATAGTAATTTAGTAAAATCCATAAATAAACTATTACGAATCTATAATGAAAGTAAGAGGCACCTGGGTGGCTCAGTCGGTTAAACATCCAACTTTGGCTCAGGTCATGATCTCGTGGTTCCTGAGTTCCAGCCCCACATTGGGCTCTGTGCTGACAGCTGGGGGCCTGGAGCCTGCTTCGATTCTGCGTCTCCCTGTCTCTGCCCCTCCCCCACTGGCACTCTGTCTCTCCTTCTCTCTTTAATAAAAATTAAAATAAACATTTAAAAAAAAAGAATGAAAGTAAAATACCAGACATGGACATATATTCATATGTATATATACATATATATATACACATACATATATATTTATATGACACACACACAATTTGTCTTTTCTCATTAGCCTATAATTCTGGCCCAGTCCACCATGCCTAAAGATAAACCAACACTGTGATTCAGAAGGCAGAGGAAATCCAAACATTTCATTTTCTAGATTATCTGAAAGGTCAGTGTGATTTTAAGATTCAAAAACTACAGACCACAAGAAGTAAATGCTTAGTATCTGCACCAAAGGCCTTCACTTAGTCATGCCTTATTCATCCGAAGAACACTTACTGAGCCGCCATGGGGCCGAGGCTGCTTGTTACTACCCAATATCCACTCTCCTCTTGTTCCTAACAGAACCCCACAGACCTAGGAGAAGCACGGCATCTAACTAAAAGACTACCTGTCTGAGCTTCTTTGCAGCTAGCTGAGTGCACACAACTAAGCTCTGGCCAATGAGAGACAGGCATATGTGTTTTGAGAACATTAAGCAAAGAAAGGTTGCTTAAAGGGAGCTGACTCTGTTCCCTCCCTCTCTTCACCTTCTGGAATATGAACGGGATGCCTCCAGTAGCTGTCTTCCATCAAGCAATCACCTGAAGGAAAATGGCCAAGAATTTGAACAGAAGGTTTCGGGAGTATTTTCTTTCAGGGTTGCCAAATGCAGGGCAGCAGTGGCCAAAGACACTGGCACTACGGAGGCTACAGAATCACCTCCGGTGCTGCTTTTGCCTCATTACAGCAGCAACAGTCTGGTGTCTCGTACATACGAATATAAAAAGGCTTATAAAATCTTGGAAAGAACAGGGCTTAAGGAACAGTACAGTATTTATCTGCCATATGAGAACTTAATGTTCTTAAAGAAGAAAAAAGAAAAAGAACATACGAATCACAAGTCCCTTCTCTGTTCATACCTTTAATCTTTCACTTAAGCACTTACACACTAAAGACAGGGCATCCGTCTGCCTGTCTGTCTGTCTCCCCCACTATCCCCACTTAAAGACAGGGACTGCTCTTCCTCACCTCTGCAGCTCTAGAACCCAGCACAAGGCAGACACTGAGCAAGTGGTACTGAACAACACGAGGCTAGTGAATCCAGCCTTGCTAACCGAAGGGTCTTCCAATGACAGAGAATTCTGTTTCGGAACTATGCCGAGGTATCTGCGGGAGGCTCAGCTCAAAGACAAAGGAGCCCGTGGGAGAACTGTTGCTCCCTGCCCACCTACGGTGCACCGCTGGGATGCAGGGGCCTCCCTCCCGCACGTCTCCATGGGCTGAGCAGGGTGAAAGTGGATGCTGGACAGCTCCAGTCTCCCTTTCTCCTCTTCCTCACTCACTCCCGCTCATTCATTACATTTCCTGAGCATCTACTATCCACCACACATGGTACAGGGCGCCAGGAATAACTCTAGCCAACAGAACACGGCGACCCTCCTGAAGGAATCTATTATCCAGAAAAGCGCAGAAGCAATTACGTAAGGTCCACTGGGAAAAAATGAGGGATGTATGCGATGTGCGAGTCCTATGGGAGGCTGGGCAACCTTCGAAGTGCCCTGTGACCGATCCCATTCACCCCACACCATCGCGGCTGTATCTCCTCTCTGTGACACGGGGCAGCAGAGACCCTGAGATCGCCCAGCAGGAGCACCTACCTGAGCCACTATACCCAGGGGTTCCTCGGGCGCAGAAGGTAGGCGGCAGAAAGGGGACGAAGAGCCAAGCAGAGAAGTGCGGCTTGAAGGATGAAGAGAGTTTTCCCGGGTTAAAAAGCATAAGCACAACTTTTCATGAAGAGGATTTACCAAGCAGAAAAACCCAGAGGTAAGAAAGACCACAGGACGTCAGAAGGGCATGGCAGACTTTGGTACTGGATTGTGAGGAGAGCCACCCAAAGCAGTTTTTACCACCTGATGGAAGAGCTGTCACAAGTTATATCTAAAGGCCGGGCTCTGAGAAGGAAAGACCTCAGGATCTTTTGCAGATATTTCTATAACATGTGCCTTCCAGAGAAGCAGAAAGAATTTTTTAATCTGAAGCATGTAATAATATCGATTCTGCTCTATTTTAAGCCCAGATTATTAATAATTTTTAAAAAATTACTTAGTAGAGAGAAATGAAAGAACATTAAGATCTTAATAAATAAATAAAAGACGACTGGGTGGCTCAGTCAGTTAAGCGTCTGACTCTTGGTTTCAGCTCAGGTCATGATCTCATGGTTTATGAGTTCGAGCCCTAAGTCAGGCTCCACGCTGACTTGGAATTCTCTCTCTGCCCCTCCCTTGCTTGGAATTCTTTCTCTGCCCCTCCCTTGTTTGCTCTCTCTCTCTCTCTCAGAATAAATAAATAAACTTAAAAACTATAATAATGAAATGCTTCAAAAAAGAATTTTATAAAAAAGCAGAGCAGCAGGACTAAAAAAGTTTTTCCTATAACTGAAATATTTCCTGAAAATATCCTTATGTAATACAGCTCCCTGTACACTGTGAAAAGATGGTTAGGCAGATCCAGGACTTAAAAAATAAACTTCACATTTGGTGGCAGAGTTAACTCTTTCAAACCTAATGTCCACTGGCCTCACCGCCTTCTTCAGCCACAGAAATCTGACTTTATTTCGGCTGGCCAAGTGCCTACTTAAACACCACCGCAGAGCCTCCCTTAAAGACAGTGGTCGCCAAGGAGTTTCAAAGAGAAGTCAGTGGGTGGAAATTCCAGAAAGTTCTTTTTGCCACTTTTCTTTCTGCTCCTTCTGTACACAGCTTGGCTAGAGCTCCAACAGTGTCCCATGGTTCTGTGGAAAACAGCCTCATGCTGCTTAGGATGCTAGAACCCAGAAGCCTACATCCCTCCCTGATGACTTGGTAGAACCACCGCTCCTGAACAATTTTCCTACAGATATTTTATCTGAGAAATTAACCACGCTGAATCAGATCCGTGTTCCTAATAGTCAAAAAGAACTTTCACTGCAGATGCTAGAGAATATTTAACGTACACATCGGAAGATTGGGCAAAAGGCAGTTTCAAAAAGATTTACAGGATTGAAACATTATTTCATGATTCACTGTCTTTTTGACACTGAAGTCACACATCCACATCATTACTAAACAACCTTTTAAATCAAAATAAATCTTTTCTAATGTTTTCCTTTGGGCACAAAAGACATTTTCTTCTTAAAACATCGGACCCACTCTGGGAGCTGAACTGGAGAGTGAGTGGGGCCGGCAGAACAGACCCTGAAGAGCGGGCACACGCGGCCATCGGGACAGGTCGGGAGGGAACATTAAGTATCTAACACAGCACAACACAAGCTGTTTACAAAGAGCTTCTGCTTCTCTGTGCTTTACAGCCAGGTGGATCGTCAGGTAAGAGTCACTCTGGAGACCTATGATCTGAACTAACCCCTGGCTGTCACTGCCACTGTCGCAGAACCACAATGGGATTTCAATGCAATAGCATTCTTATTCTCCTTGATACTGTCATTTCATTTTTAAGAAGTATCGTTTCTTTATAACAACCTGTCTGATAGAGGTGAGATTACATTTTCATGGAAATGCTATTGCACTCCCTTCTCCTCCCCGATCGGCAAAATAGCTAAGGCATTATGTGCAATGGATTATGCCTAACATACGGAATATTCCACAGAGCCGGGTGAGGGCCGGGGCGCGCTCCCATCTTTAAGGAGATCTAGAAACTTATAGATTATAAAACAGAAAGGTCAGGATCACCTTCTTCATTTCAACTCAATGTTTTGTTCAAAGCTAGAAACAAAACTTAAATGGAGAAACTAAACAGAAAATAATTCTACTTCCGTTTTTATCTCTGTTCACCTTTTGCAAAAGATTATTCCTTTGAATTTCAAACAGTAGAACAATAAGCCTACTGCCAATTCACCACTACTTGACGACTGTAGAATTCTGTCCTACGTTAAATTATTACACCAACACCAGCTTTCTTTACGGGCAAAATAGAACAGTGAAATGTACGTAATGTCCTGATTCAAACCTGGATTTGAATCCTGGTTGTAATAACTACTAACTATGGGTAGAACCGCGGGCAGGGCACACTAATTTATCTCTCCCTGGCCTCAGTTCCTACGACTCTAAAATGAAAGTAATGCTGTCACTCCCTCCTACCATGGTTGGAAAAATTAGGACTAATGTATGTAGTAGGCATTTTATAGCTATTAATACGGTGTTAATTACTAAAAGGGTTTTATTTGGATGTCAAAGGTAAAAGATTAAGAAAAAGATAACTAAAAGTATCAAGTAAAATAAAAAACAAAATGAGAGCTAGAGTAGCTTCTGAGTCAGAGTCCCCTCAGCTCCTCCCTGAAACATTCTTGGGGCTGGGAACTCAGGAGCTGGAAAGGCACCACCACCACCCTTGCAACGCTGAGCATGGGATCTACAGTGTGTCAGTTTCTGTAACAGGCTGGAGGGGACAGGGAGTAAAGACACAGTCCCCTGCTCTCCAGGAAGTCACAGCGCCTTCACAGGCGCAGAAGAACACAGTCCAGTGACAGGCAACGAGACAGGTGGATACGGAGGGCCGCGGCAGTGCAACAGAGGGGCACACCGTCCAACCTGGTGCCGTCAGAAGGAAGGCAGCCTTGGAGTAAAATCTTTCGGAACGAGGAGGTGGAAAGGGAACAGCACAAGCGCCCTGAGGTGAGAGACAGCGTGTCGGAAGTACGAAGCGCAAAGCAGGCTGATGATGTAGCTGCCCGGGTTCCGTCAGAGCTCTGGAAGGACAGGTACATAATCCCAGACTTTCTCCCACAGACCGTGAGGAGCCTTGGGGACACGAGAAGGTCATGATTAGACATGGGTTTTTTTTTTTTTTCCACAGAAATTATGGTGGGAATGTGGAAAATGAACCGGGCACAGGGGCAGAGTGGAATGGTAAACTAGCATCCAGGTGAGCAAGAATAAGGCTCCTGGAGAATTCATATTATAAGCTGACCCAACCTGTTAAAAGGTTTTCTAAGGAATTACAATTAAGCTCGGTCCTTCCTTGGCTTCTGTAAAAATTTTGTATATATGTCACGTCCCAACAATACCAATGGCTCCAGAAGAACAGAAAAGAGTGATCCGGTTTTAAAGGGTCACTAAGTGAGTTACCATGTCAATGAAGGTGGATTTGGAGACATGTCAGAGAGGAAAGGAACATGCAACTTCACTCTAAGATACAAGAACCTCACTACCAGTTTCACGCTAAAATGCCTCTGCTTACAATCGGCTGTTATGAACAGAAATAAAAACCGAGTCTCGGACATTTGTCATTTGCCATACAATTGTGGATAAGCCACGTCCTAAACAAGTCTAGAGTTAGGTAAGGAATTAAATTTTGAGAGCCCTCGAATTATGACCCTTTAAGACTTTTCCCCCAGTGATTTTAATAAGTCCTGGGCCTAAAGAACCATGAAGTCACTTATCAAAAAGAGAGCAAAACAGCTCTGTAGGCATGAAGAAAAGATCTTATCTGTGCTTAACTATCAGCCAAAATTGCTCACAGAAACGAAGAATCCCACACAAGTTGTCTGGCTGACTCTCAGCTGGCTGCTGTCTCTACATTCACAAAGAAAAACGGGATAAATATCAACATCCAGGCACCAATATCCATCTGGACAGGATGTTAACACCATTCCTCAATTCCTTACGGGTCTTGTTCTCTCTCAGAAGTATGAAATCAACCAACTGGTTTAAGAGCACTTCAATCAGTTTGGGTGAGAAGAAGCAAAGTCAGAGAGGACTCATCTCTTCTGAACACAAATAAGGACACATTTCCTACTACCATTTGGAAGCTTAAAAGATTCAGTGTATTAGAACCCTAAATTATCCATATGAAAAAAAGTACCAAGGTCTTATTTCCATGAACCTCAGCCCATCCAAGTCCCTTTCAACGCAGCCCCGTCACTGAGGCATACTGGAGCACAGTTCTACCGAGCAAGATGCACTCAGGAAGAGGGTGGTGATAAAAACTGGTGACTTACACCAAGCAGACATGGGGTGGAAGAAATGTTCTGGTGACAGAAGGAATCATAAAACCGAGGCTGTTCTCATTCTTCCTTCGGTTTAAGCTCGATAGTCACTAAACCCAGCACGTGATTTTTGAAACTCCTACATACACCTAGGTCAAAATATTCTTTATTTTATAAATGTATGTTTAATTTTCAGTACTTAATTTGGACTTCTCAATCCTTTCCTTCTGAAAATCTTCCTCCATTCAACTGAGTAACCTTACAGCTAAAAGGTTAAAAGTAAAGCAAAGCTTGAGAGCTAGACCATATGAATTCAACCCTAAACACCTATCCCCTCTGTGCCTATTTCCTCTCTCATCAATCAGGACCAACCTCACCAGGTTCTTGTGAGGATGACATGGGACAACAATGGAAGACGCTTAGCACAGGGTCTGCTACAGAACTCCATAAATGCCTCCGATCATTAGTAGTCTTAAATAACACAAGCACGGCAAGCACTAGGAGAGCCAATGGAATAGGCCTCAAAGACTCGAGCACTTTATATAAAACAGAAGCCCAAAGCACAAAAACACCAATAACAACCACTGTAATGTATCTATAAAGGGATAATATCATAGGGTTATCCAATTATCTTCCTTCTTCATATATTACTGTCACTTTCTAAAATTTTAGTGCAAAAGGAGTTATTCTTAAATACCTTAAACTCGGCCTATTTTTTTTCTTTTTTTTTAATGTTTATTTATTTTTGAGAAAAAGAGACAGAGTGCAAGTGGGAGAGGGTCAGAGAGAGAGGGAGACACAGAATCTGAAGCAGGCTCCAGGCTCTGAGCTGTCAGCACAAAGCCCGACGCGGGGCTCGAACCCACAGACCGTGAGATCATGACCTGAGCCGAAGTCGGCCGCCCAACTGACTGAGCCACCCAGGTGCCCCTAAACTTGGCCTTTCTAACTGTCTGCTCCCATAACCTGCTGTGATTCTATTAACAGGGCCTCCTGAATTTGATGTCAAGAGATTTACGAGCACCTATAGTTGATTCCTCCCTCGCTAATTTTTAATGGATTTCTACTGCTAAATAATTACTTAAATTAGCTAATTTCTAGACCATGTAGTTGTTTCCACCAGGAATCCACTGAGCTATATTTGTTTTTCACCAGCTGTCTGGATAATTATATTTAGTCCACATTTTTTTAAAATCGGAAGAGAATGAATATGTTAATAATTAGCCTCTCTTTTTTGGACTTCCCTAAGTCCTTTGATTTCTCTCAAAGCTTAAGCAAGGGGTCCAGAAGGAAGTTGTCAACTCACATCTCAGAGGCAACTCAATACTGGAGATGCGAGGCTTAATATCAGACAATTCTTGATGTAACAAAAGATAAGAATTACAATGTGAACAGAATACTGAATGGCCGCTGGTTTCCCAAATGCATCCAAGTGCATTACTGCACCTAAAATCAAATGGTACCAAAGGTAAATTTGCACAGGGTACTAAAATGTTTGCCTTCAATTGTTAAGTTTTCAGCAGGGAGGAGGAACAAAAGAAAAATCCCACTGTAATCTCAACACAGGATTTCCACAAAACTGAAAGGCGTCTACTCTGTTCTCATATTTATAAATGCAAATAAAATCAGTTCTGCCCTATATAGTATGACTTAAAAAAAAAAGTCTATGAAGGGGCGCCTGGGTGGCTCAGTCAGTTGAGCGTCTGACTTCAGCTCAGGTCATGATCTTACAGTTCGTGGGTTCGAGCCCTGCGCTGGGCTCTGTGCTGACAGCTCAGAGCCTGGAGCCTGCTTCAGATCCTGTGTCTCCCTCCCTCTCTGCCCCTCCCCTACTTACCCTCTGTATATGTGTCTCTCTCTCGTTTAAAAATAAACATTAAAAAAAATTTTTTTTAATGTCTATGAGAAACAATGGCCCACAAAATACCTATTGTTTTAAGATTTCTGTAACTTGCCCAAAACAGAAGTCCAAGTTTTGTTTTTAAAAACAACATAGAGGGAGACTGGTCCCAGGTAAGATGAAGGAAGCACACTCCATCCAGTCTGCCCACTGAATGCAGCTGTAACACCTGGATAAAGTATCTGAAACAGGTATTTGAGGGTTCTGGAAAGTAAATGATGATAACAGGCTGATGAGTGGGGAGAAGTGTAAAACTTAAAGTACCACCAAACCAGTGATGAATTTCCCCTTTATTCCCTCCAAATTCCCCCAGCCTGAAATCAAGGCAGTCACACACCTGAAAATGAGCACCAAGATATAGACGGAGGGGGAAAACCTGGAAATGCTCCAGGTTCTACCTTAAGAAAGTGGGGAAAAAGGATTCCTAACACCTCGGACAGTGGGAGAAATTCCTCACTTTTCTTCTTTTTTATTTCTCAATTTCTTGCTTCCCAGGCCAAGAAAATCACAAGGTGGTGGTCTCCTAAACTTCCAAGGGACAGGAACCTCTCTTCCTCACTGCTCAGAGGAGCTATGCTCTCCAGATGTAAGGGCAAATGTCTGCTGCCTTTTGGCTCTCTGTCTTCCTGTCTCTTGGTCCAGAATGTAGACACAGGAAGCACACTGCCCCATCCTAAACCCCCATCTTTGTGTCTGGAGGACTAACAAAGGGAACCTCAGAAACACAGAAAGCACTGGAGTAATAGGCCCACACAACTATAGCCAAACGATCTAGGCCAAGATGTAAAGGCAATTCAACGGAGAAAATATTGCCTTGTCAACAGTGCTAAAACGATTAGATATCCTTACTCAAACAATGGAACCATGACCTAAACCTCAGATCTTATACAACTATAAATTCAAAATAGATATGGATCTAAGCGTAAAATGTAAAACTGTAAACCTTTTAGAAGAAAACAAGGGAAAATCTGTAGGATGCAGGGTTAGGCGAATAGTTCCCGAACATGACTTCCAAAGCATGAGCCATATGATGAAGATAAACTGCACTTCCAAACTAAAAAATTCTTGCTCTCTGAGAAAAACACTAAGAGAAACAAAAAATAAGTACAGACTGGGAAAAATACTCACAAATCACACGGGGAACAAAGGATCTTTAACAACAATATATATTGTTTTAAATAAAACAATATATATATATTTTAAATAAAAACTAAACCAAGAAAAGAAACTCAAGTAAAAATAGGCAAAAGAATTGAACACGAATAAATAAAACACACATTTAAAAAACAACAGAGGGGGTACCTGAGTGGCTCAGTCAGTTTTGGCTCAGTTCATGATCCACCATTTGTGGGTTCGAGCCCCTCATCGGGCTCTGTGCTGACGGCTCAGAGCCTGGAGCCTGCTTCAGATTCTGTGTGTCTCTCTCTTTACCCCTCCTGCACTCACATTCTGACTCTCTCTCTCTCTCAAAAATAAATAAACATTAAAAAATAAAAATAGAAAAGGGGCACCTGAGTGGCTAGTTGGCTGAGCATGACTCTTGATTTGGGTTTATGTCATGCTCTCACCGTCCATGGATCGAGCCCTGAGTCAGGCTCTATTCTATCAGCACAGAGCCTACTTGGGATTCTCTCTCTCCCTGTCCCTCTCCCTGCTTGTGTGCTCTCTCTCTCTCTCTCTCCCCCACAATAAATAAATTTAAAAACATAGAAAAGATCAATGAAACTAAGAGCTGATTCCTTGAAGAGATAAAATAAAAAACTGATAAAACTTTAGCTGAACTCATAAAAAGAGAGAGCAAGAAAGGACTCAAATAAAATAAGAAACAAAAGAGAAGTTACAATAAATGACATAGAAATACAAAGGATTTTAAGAGACTACTATAAAAAAATTATACACCAACAAATTAGACAACCTAGAAGAAGTGAATAAAGTCCTTAAAACAACAACAATAACAAAAAACTTCTAAGATTGAAACAAGTAAGAAACAGAAAACCTGAACAGACTGATTACTAGCAAAGACACTGAATGAGTAATCAAAAAACTCCCAACAAGCAAAAATTTGGGACCAGACAGATTCACATGTGAATTCTACTAGTCAGTTAAAGAGGAATTAATACCCTTTCTTCTCAAACTATTCCCAAAAATAGAAGAGGAAAGAATGCTTCCAAATTCATGCTATAAGGCCAATATTACCCTGATACCAAAACCAGACAAAGACCCCACAAAAAAATAAAATTCCACACCAACACCCTTGATGAACACAGATACAAAAATCCTCAACAAATATTTGCAAACTAAACTCAACAATACATGAAAAGGATTACTCACCATGATCAAGTAAGATTTATTTCAGCAACGCAAGGATAGTTCAATATTCACAAATCAACATGACACACCACATTAACAAAATGAGGGATAAAAATGACATAATCATCTCAACACAGGCAGAAAAAGCATTTAACAAAATTCGACATCATTCATGATGAAAGTCTCAACAAAGTGGGTTTAGAGGGAACATACCTCAACATAACAAAGGCTATCTATGTATGACAAACCCACAGCTAACATCATACTCCATGGTGAGAAGCTGAAACCTTTTGCTAAGATCAGGAATAAGAAAAGGATGTCTACCTCACTACTTTTATTCAACACAAAACTGGAAGTCCTCGCTGGAACAACCAGACCAAAAAAAAAAAAAAAAAAAGGAAAGAAATAAAGAAAGAAAGGTCATTCATATTGGTAAGGAAGAAGTAAAACTTTCACTATTTGAGATGACATGATACTATATACAGAAAACCTAAAGACTCCACCAAAAATCTATTTGAATAAGCTGATTTCAATAAAGTTGCAGGGGACAAAACTGACACAGAAATGTGTTTCTATAGACTAATAAAAGACTAGCAGAAATAGAAATTAGGGAAACAATCCCATTTACAATTGCACCAAACACATACATACACACACACACACACACACACACACACACACACACACCAAAACAAAAACCCAAAACCTTGATATAAATGTAACCAAGGAGGTAAAAGACTTCCACTCTAAGAGCTGTAAGACACTAATGAAAGAAACTGAAGATGATGCAAACAAATGAAAATAAATATCATGCACATGGATTGGAAGAATATTGTTAAAATTTCAATACTACCCAAAACAATCTACAGTTTCAATGCAATCCTTATCAAAATGCCAATAGTATTTTTCAGAGAATTAGAATAAATAATCCCAAAATTTGTATGGAACCATAAAAGACCCCAAATAGCCAAAGCAATCCTGAGGAAGAGCAAAGCTGGAGGTATTGTAATCCCAGATTTCAAATTATACTACAGAGCTATAATGAATCCAAACGGTATAGCATCGGCACAAAAATAGGTACATGGATCTATGAAACACAACAGAGAGTCCAGAAATAAACCTACACTTACATCACTTATATGGTCAATTAGTCTACAACACAGGAGGTAAGAATATGCAGTGGGGAGAAGACAATGTCTTCAACAAATAGTGTTGAAAAAATCAGATAACTACATACAAAAGAATGAAACTGGACCACTTTCTTACGCTATATACAAAAATAAACTCAAAATGGATGAAAGACCTAAATGTCAGACCTGAAATCATAAAACTTCCAAAAGAAAATACAGGCAATAAACTCTTAAACGTCAGCCTTACCAATATTTTCCTGGAAATATCTTCTCCATTAACAGAAACAAAAGCAAAAATAAACAATTGGAACTACATCAAACTAAAAGGCTTTTATTTTCTTTTGCACAGCAAAGGAAAACCACCAACAAAATGAAAAGTCAACCTACTGGATGGGGGATTTTTGCAAATGTTATATCTGATCAAAAGTTTAATATCCAAAATATACAAAGAACTCCTACAACTTGACACCAAAAATCAAGCAATCCAATTTAAAAATGGGGAGGGGGCGCCTGGGCAGCTCAGTTAGTTAAGCATCCAACTCTTGGTTTCAGATCAGGACACGAGCTCACGGTTTGTGAGTCAGGCTCTGCACTGACAGTGTGGAGCCTGCTTGGGATTCTCTCTCTCCCCCTCTCTCTTTGCCCTTCCCCTGCTCATGTTCTCTAAACAAACAAACAGACAAACTTAAAAAGGAGAGGAGGGGTAGAAGACCTGAATAGATACTTTCCCAAAGACGACAATGGCCAATAGACACATGAAAAGACACCAAACATCACTAATCAGGGAAACGCAAATTAATATCAAAGTGAGCACCTCATACCACTTGGAATGACTAATATCAAGAAGACAAGAAATAACAAGTGTTGGTGAGGATATGGAGAAAGCAGAACTCTCGCTCATTGTTGGTGGGAATGTACACTGGCGCAGCCACTATAGAAACTAGTATGGAAGTTCCTTAAAAACTTAAAGAAGACAAAAGAGAAATACCATATGACCTAGTAATTCTACTTCTAGATATTTACCCAAAGAACACAAAAACACTCATTCAAAAAGCCATATGCATCCCTATGTTTACTGCAGACTTTTTAACAATAGCTAAGATTGGAAAAAACTTAAGTGCCCAGTGATAATGCGTGGATAAAGAAAATGTAGTATACATATACAGTGGAGTATTACTCAGCCATCAAGAAGAATGAAATCTTGCCATTCATGACAACACAGACGGCCCTAGAGGCCATTATGGCAAGTGAAATAAATGAGAGAAAGACAAATACCATATGATTTCACTCTTATGTGCAATCTAAAAAAACAAACAAACAACAACGACAAAAACAGACTCATAAATACAGAGAACAAACTGGTGGTTGCTAACGGTAGAGTGGTGGTGGAGTGGTCACCACAGGCGAAGAGAATTAAGAGGAACAAACTGCCAATTACAAAATAAGTAAGTCATAGGGATGAAAAGTACACCAAAGGGTGTATAGTCAATATAGTCAGTAACACTGTAACAATTTTTATAGTGACAGATGGTAACTACACTTGCTGTGGAATCTCCTAAAGTATATAACTGTTGAATCACTATGCTGTACCCCCATAACTAATAATATTGTGTGCCAATTATACTTCAGTTAAAATTAAAAAAACAAAAAGAAAGACGTGAACAGACACTTTATCTAAAAGGGTATACAAATGGCTGCCGGTAAACTCACGAGAAAGTGTTCATCAGCATTAGGGAAATGCAGATTAAAACCACAATGAGATACCACTTCGCATCTACTAGCATGGCAAAAACAAAAATCACTGATAACATCAAGTGCTGACAAGGATGTCAAGCACCTGAAACTAATAATAGTTTATTATTATAGCTTGTTATTATTATAGTAATAATAACACTGCTGGCAGGAATACAAACTGCTAGTCAACACTGGAAAATGGTTTGACATTTCCTTAAAGGTGACATGTACACCTACCACATAACCCAGCCATTCCACTCCCAAGTATTTACCCAAGAGAAAGAAAAGCATGCGTCCATGTAGAGATCTGTACTAAAAGGTTCACAGTTAGTGCTATTTGCAATACCCACAAATTAGAACAACCCAAGTATTCTTCAACGAGTTAATGGACACACATGCGGCAATACTTCCGCACAATGGAATACTACTCAGGATTACAAGGAACGTGCTATCAACACCCACAACTGGGATGACGTGACACCAAAAGAGGGAGGTCCACTTCAAAACATTACACTCCACGTGCTTCCCTGTAAACATCGTTACAGAGACCAAACTATAGAGGTGGAGAACACGTCAGTGGCTGCCGGGATTCAGGGGTGGGAGAGAACGTAGCATGAGGACACACTCTGAGGGGATGAAACAGCAGCGGAACACTTGAATCAATCTATACATGTGTCAAAACTCACAGAACTGTACAGCCAAACAAAACAAAATAGGAGCAATTTTCATCCATGTTAATCTTTTATCCAACGTAAAAATATCTCATTTTATAACAACATATTTGTTATAAATTGTGTAAATAACTATATTGAATATTACCACAGAAATGGGTTTTAAAGACAATAGAACATGGAGTATTAAGTATTATTTAAACCAAGTTTATTTATAAAACATTTTAAGACACACAAAAAACTATTTCTTCCTAAAGTTAACTGTTCAATCACATACACACACACACACACACACACACACACACACACACACACACACACACACACACACCAGCATTGTTCAACAGCAAGAAAACCCGTACTCCACAGGAGCCAACAGTTCTCGTCATTCAGGCAGGGGGCTTTGGAGACGTTGGAGCTGCAAAGCAGGTGAATCATCAGGGGGCCAGATGCATAACCTTGGGGCCATCCAAAGCATGCCCACTACTATCGGGTCCCATCTCCAGCCGCGTGGGGTTTCACAAAGCTCCATTTCCTCCACAGGGAGCACTCGAGGCACATAGTTTATTTTGAAGCTCAAAGAGTATGCACACAAAACGAAAAGGTCAAGGAAACCAGTGTCACCGAGAACGCCTGCATGTCGCCATCATTACCACCACAAGTGGGTGGGTGCATCCACAGTTGTGCCCCAGCCTGACCCTAACCTCCATCCACCTCATGTCAGAACGGCTGCTCTACCCCACGGGGTAAGCGGAGGGGACGGACAGCTCTCAGCTGCCACTGCTACACTGAAGTGATCCCACCCCGGACTACAATGCCACGATAAAATCATTTTTAAAGACACATATCTGTACTCTTTCTGTCAAAACAGGTTAGCCTTCCATTTCATCAAGGCATTTTTCACGGAGTCATTTTCACCTATTTCAAAGAAAGCAATAACCATTACAAGAGTAATCCAGAGGTCACTCCGTCCCACTTTCCGTGATACTCCTCTCCTTTCCAGGTAGGCCCTCCATGACTTAGCATTGGCCACTCAATAGTGTCAAGTAATCGAAACTGTGTTACTTTAAAAAGTACTGTTTTTTTAAGAGAGAGGAGAGTACCTGAGCAAGGGAGGGGCAGAGGGAGAGAGAGAATGTTAAACGGGCTCCACATCCAACACAGAGCCTGATATGGTGCTTGATCCCATAATCCTGGGATCTGACCTGAATCAAACTCGAGAGTTGGATGCTTAACTGACTAAACCACCCAGGGACCCCAAAAAGTATTCTTAAAATATAATTTTTATTTTCATGATGAAGCTATGGATGGTTTCTTTCCTTTCTATTTTTCTCTACTTTTCAAAGATTCTCTCTACTGAAGCATCAAAATAGTTGAATTCCCTTTCTTCTACTCCTAACATAATTTGCCATAAGTAATGGCTAGGACCATTATGTTTTCGCATTAATAATTTGGGGGGAATCCTGCTTTGTGATCTAATATCCCACCATCACCACCAAAGGGGGTGAGGATAAGATATGCTGAACTTTCAGATAGCATTGCTCTCACCCTTTATTACAAAAATAATTCAATTATAAACATAAGGTTGAATCTGGATATTTTTAAATGGGAGAAATCCTTCCTTGATCTGTTTCACTTGCTTGAGAACAGTGCAGAGGAACAGATGAGCATTTAATAAGCCTGCTCTGATTGTAATATTTCAAGCCTAAAGGATATATTACATTATTTTTTAGAAAGTGATACTTCTTAGAGCCACGTGGGTGACTCAGTGGGTTAAGTGTCCAATTCTTGATCTCCAGCTTAGGTCTTGATCTCAAAGTCATGAGTTCAAGCCCCAGGGACAGCCTCTTGGTCGGTGTGAGGCCGACTTAAAAAAAAAGAAAGTGATACTTCTTGGGGTTCTTTATATCCTGAAAAATAATCAGCTTGACCATAAACGACTGAACCTGACTTACACACAGGGTACACTGCTTTCTGCTTGATGTCTGAAGTGGAATGTGATGTTAAGTGAGCAACTATGGCCGTGCTCTCCTTTCTGGGGTAGTATCTTATTCTCAGCCAGGAAAGGCAGACACTCTGTATTCAAAATAAAATTGGCACACAGAATTTCACACACACACATTTTTTTAAAGGAAAACTCATTCATTTTACATGATTTAGAGCCTGAAGTTTGAAAAAAAATTTCTTTTTTCAGGCTGGAATATATTAGCAAGGCCTCCGGGCAAAAATGCAAGTTAGAAAATCAAGACTAAGAATGTAACTGTAAACAGTCAAATGAAGAAAGGAAAACTGGATGCCATTGTGTGAGGATACCGAGTCAGGGGAGGAGCTGGGACAGCGCCCAGGTACTGAGGGCACAGACGTATCAGCATGCGGTGCGCGGCAGAGAAGTCCTGACTAACCAGTAACGGGGCGGCTGAGACACTCCACAAATCTCGTACGACTAAAATATTCGCAGTCTATGATTTTAGCACCAGACTGAGATCTTTTTAGACCGGGAGCTTCTTAAAGGCTTTGCCTTCTTCATCACTCTAGCCCGGTACCTGGTACGTAAGAGATACTCAAGAAATGCTTGCTGAATAGAAAGAATGTAAAAGGAAATTATACAAAGAAAAGGACCACAGTCCCCTGGCGGATGTTATCCGCTCTTCCCAGGAAGCACTAAGAACACCCTCGCATCAGCAACACCCCTTCTGGAGGAGTCCTGAAACTGCACCAGCATTCCACACAGGAGAACAGAATTCTCTTAGACAAAATTCACTCTTCAGCTCATTTCATAGTTGATAATAGCTGGTACTGAGAGAAGTCTCGGCTCTGCCGATTTTTCACAGCTCATTCGGGTTTGCATCATTAACGTGACCTTCAACCTGTGGTTCTTTGTAGGAATCTTTTTAAGCCAGGTGTCAATTTTATAGCTGCCATTTTAATTAAAGCTGATTAGCATAACCTGTAAGGCTACTGACCAAACGCCTGAGGTCACAGAGCAGGCTGACCGCAAACAAGAGAGGAAGGACCCTCGGCAACCCTTACACCAAGGGAGTCCCCACACAAACGAGCCCCAGGACAGCAGGAAACTTGACCGTCTGACACACAGGACCTACCCAAGGGTCCCAGCTTCAATACCGATGTTGAATGTCAATAAATTTTACTTTATTTCTTAGAACTGCCTAATAACAGCTCTACTATTTTCTTTCTGCTCCCCGTCACATGCACCCCTTCTGGAAAACATAAACCTAGGCTCCTTCTCATAGCACTTCTGCTCTCTTTAGGTAAACTCCACCCACTGATGTTGGGGCTCAAACTCATGACTCCGAGAGCCAGTCACACGTCCCACTGACTGGGCCAGCCAGGCGCCCCTCAAGTTCTTGTTTCAAAGACAGACTTGGACCTCACCCTGTTTATTTAACCTTTTATCCACAAGCAGTTCCTCTGTTCAGGACTTTTAAGCCAGCTTCCCATTACTCCTTCTTTCCATACCTGACTTTGCTGGAGAAAAGACTGGAACGCAATGCCAGGAGCAGAAAGACCAAGAGATTCAGAATCACAAAATCTGGGTTCAAAACCAGCCATTACCAACCGTGTAACTTGGGGCCAGGGAAATGACCCTTTCTGAGACTGCATTTCTTTATTTCTAAAAGGAGGGGGACGCCTGGGTGGCTCAGTTGGTTAAGCGGCCGACTTCAGCTCAGGTCATGATCTCACGGTCCATGAGTTCGAGCCCCACGTCGGGCTCTGTGCTGACGGCTCATCAGAGCCTAGAGCCTGCTTCAGATTCTGTAACTCCCTCTCTCTCTGCCCTTCTCCTGCTCACGCTCTGTCTCTATGTCTCTTAAGAATAAACGTTAAAAAAAATAATAAAAAATTAAAAAAATTAAATTAAAAGGAGGAAAATTCTAGTTTATTCACCTTACTTGGTTATTATAAAGATTAATAACTACTGTAAATGATTAATAACCATGGAGATTATAAGCAATTTTATTTCTACACTTATAAATGCTAACATGTTAATTACATATTATGTCATCTTTATTATTATACAGATGAACGCTAAACTTATTTATTTATGTACACAATATAATGATAAAGGTAATTTTATTTGCATTTTTAATTATAAGCAATTAATTATTTTAAAGACTAAAAGGAACTTTTACTGTTTTACTCACCTTCTCTCTTTCTTAAGTCCCTCTATGACGTACCACCTCTCAGCAGCAAACAAGTTCAAAAGGCCTCTTTGTAAAGTTTCAAATCATCCACTGCTGTAATATAAAAAAGTTACTATGTAATGACAGAAATAACACAAGTGGAAAACTACGAAATTTAAACTATAAAATATAAACTCAGAAGTCACCCACAACCCTACCACCCAGAGGGAAATTCTTAATACGCGGCACAGGTTTTAAGAGAGCACGTAGAAAGCTCGTACCCTTTGTGGTCTCACATCATCCCGTGCACATTTCTCCCTGCAGTTCGGGGCTCCTCCAAACTCAGGTGCTCGGTCATCGTTAACGGTCTTCTATGTGCGCATGTCACAACTGAACCCGTTTACACTCTTTGACAGAGAGGTTACACCTGATTTCTATGTTACAAATACTGAAGTAACATATTCATATTACTGTCGAACATATTCGACATCCCTGAACATAAATTTTTATGAATAAAAAAATATTTTTGCCATAGAATGAAGTCCAAGAAGTGGTAAAGCAGGCATAATCATCTAGAAGACTTTGGGCACGTACAATAAAACTGCTTTTCACAAAAGTCCACCCAGTCAAACCCCACTGAGCTAAGGCAATAAGGATGATAATGGATGTAGAAACTGGAAAGGCTAATTTAAGCAGAGAAGCATAAACAGTCCCACCCCCCCCCCCACACACACACACAGCTTAGGCCATCTAATTTGAAATACAGTCTTTTACCAATTTCCTGAAGTAGAGTGAATGTCTTTTCCGTGAATAACAGGCCTCCAGGCTGACTGTAGGCCAGTCACTCTTAAACAAATCACAACCGAGAAGGACCATCAACAAACCCCAAGCTCCCTTTTTTATTAGAATGGATACAAATTCACGGGCCCTCGGGAAACAAGCTGAGAATCCTCCCAGAAGCTTAATTACTCTCCCATTCCTCTAGAGTTGCCAGTCACCATACCTAACTTAATAGCATCTTTTTGGAGGCCTGCCTTCAGAAGCTTTCAAAAGTATTTAGCATATTTTTGTAGAAAAATAATACGTTTAATCAAATTACATAAAATTTCAATGATGTAATTATACAGTAACAAGTATAACTGACAAACACAGGCTTTTGTTATAAATGAAACCGACTCTTGATCAACATTCAACTCAACCAGCTGACCTTCATGGGGCTCCCTTGACTCGCTGTAAGGGGCCTGCCAGGCACACCTAGGTGCTACTACTAGCTCAGGGGCAGAACCCCGGAGGCAGTCAGGTCAGCCAGCCACTCATCAGCCCCCAGCTCCTATTCACTTAACCACATCAATCTCCTGGCTAGAGCTGAGCACGATGTGTGAACTAATCCACTGCGTGATGAGGGGTTCTGTTTGTTTGTTGTTGTTGTTTGTTTCTTACTTCAGAGAAACAGAGAGAGAAAGTGGGGTAGAGGGGCAGAGAGAGCGAGACGGAGAGAGGGAGAATCTTAAGCAGGCTCCAATCTCAGCATGGATGAGGGGCTCGATCCCATGACCGTGAGATGATGACCCAAGCGGAAATCAAGAGTCGGACACTCGACCGACTGAACCACCTGCCATCTAAGGTCAAAATTCACCTTTTATACTTCTTCATTCCCTCTGCTTTTACTAGACAAGATTCACACTTTTTTCACTTACACATTGCTATATAACACTCAATTGTGTAGATCTCCTTTTGGGCACCTATATAAATATGATGCAAGCTTTCAAAGTAGGAACCATGCTTTTTATTCCTTTTGGAAGCCCCAGGGAATCTAGATTAATACTTAACATGAAAGTCCTTCTACAAATACCATCGACTGATCAGGATATCACTGACTTCTTTTAAAAGAATTGGAACTGATTGTAGGAAAGCCCCTGTAACACACACGTCTACCTATTTCCCCCTTTACAGCCTTGCTCGTTTGCCCTTACTGCATGCCAGGCACTTTCCTAAGCACTTTATTTACATTAGTTTATATCACCCTCCTAACAAGGTACATGGTATTATCACTATTATTACTATTTTACAACGGAGGAAACTGAACTGCAGAGAGATTAAGTAACTCGCCCAACATCAATTGGTATAAGGAAGATTTGAATCCAGGCAGCCTGGTTCCAAAGTTAATGCACTAAACCTCTACGCATGACAATAGTCTGCAAGAATAACACATTATACTTGAAAACATATGGGCTAGATTTTGCTGCTTCAGTTTTTAAGCTGTGGCAGTAATCACATTTTTTTTTAATTTGACGCAGTGCAATCCACAATTATTTTTTTAATCACAAAAAATACAAAGATTTTAATATGCTTCTAAATAGTACATTTAGATTTGGGCTCTGCATGCTGTTTATACTAGGAAGTGCATCTGCTCTTGGCATTAAACATGACAAGCTATTTTATGATTACACAATAGAATGTCAGGCCATCATCTGATCAAACAAATAGTGAATGATTAATGCCTCTTTGTAGAGAAATTTCTTTTTAAACATATTAACATATAAATAGCTAAGCAAATAATACTCAGTTCAGATAATCTAATATGTACAAAGACAAGAGAGTTCTTTACCTATATATAATAGTCCACACTCACTTCGATACGGCAACATCCGATGGTGCGTTTGTAAATACCCACACACGGCGCTGACTCAAAGAATCCCCTACCGACTGTAATTATCCCTGACATAAATCTGGACACTGAGATGGCAGTGAAACCAATGGCTGGCTTCACATGACAGTTAAAAGTATTGTTCCAAGAGGTCAGAAAAATTTTCTGCAGAAATGTTCTAGAACCTTGTCTGTGAGTTGTAAGATAGAGCCAGTTTCACTCACCTCCTTAAAACTACAAACTACTACGTGTGTCAGTAACTGATTTACAGATCAAAAGCACTCAGCAAAACTTTATTCAAACAAAATGAAGAGAACAAATATGAAGGAGAAAATCATTCTCAAAATACACTGAAAGGACAAATAACTGAGTCCATTAAATTTGGTTCCCGTGCAGGGTATAGTTTGTAAAACCTAGCTGGTCAACGTGCTTGAGACTATAAACGTCCATTTTCATCCATTTTAATCAGAAACAGTAGCAAACATTAAGCAAAATAAATGCTATTTAAGAAAAAGTATTTAATTTGGTTCATAATGCACAGAAATCTCCACTTAGGCACAATTTCAGGATTAAAGAAACTAACATAACCTTGCTAAGAGGATACAATTAGAACACAGTGACTTTTTTTTACTGTTGCTTTCAGCTTGGCTCCATTAAATGCCTGTTGTTTATCTATACAAATAAAGAGCAGCCTGAGAACTGTCCCACTTTCTCTGAGAGTTAACAACTGAAGCTAATGTTTCCTTTGGGAGAAGGCCCCTCGGGAAGAGTGCCGTGAACCTGGCCAGCTTCCCTTGCTGTTTACACAGACACAGGCCCGACTTGCAGCATGGCCAACGCCAGCTTTGTGACGGAATCTGAGTGTCCTTAAGTGATGCATGTGAACAGTCTTCGTGATGCTCATCTGCTCAGCTCGAAATAAAGGGCAGCCATTCTCTCCGATCGACAGCAAGCTTCCAATGTGTTTAATCATAACATTCTAATGGACAGCAGTCCGGTGACTGAGTGAAGCTTCCTTAAGAGGCACACTGGCTTCCTCCTGTCCTGCTCACCTCTGCACGCCTCTCACGTCCAACACAGGGCGCCCCTGCCTTTCCCCAGAGTGCTCTACGCACATCCCAGAACCGACTGAATGACCAGCATACTGTAGTTTCACTTATTTCAACCCAGACACATGAAAGGACTTCCGCGAAATCACCACTCCGATTTACGAGAGAACTAGAGCGGGTTCCCCCACATGCCACCCCCAAGTGTGTGTGTGAAAATCTCTCTTTACTTCTGCTTTAAAAGGAGACTACTGTGGGAAATATAATGCTTGCAGCACAGCTAACACCTAGTAAACACTCAAAACACAGGCCCTCAACAAAACATCGATTGCTGAGAATTCTCTTGAGCCTCAGCTGCTGGAACTAGTGGTGTTACTACAGCGTCGGGGAGAGACATTAAGTAGCAGGAAGAGAGGATACCCCTGAGACAACGAAACACTGATAACAGTTTTGAGCCCCATACTGCATCTAGTAAAAACAATGAATTCGGCCAAGTTAAACCCCTGAGCCAATTTGATCGTTTCACTTCAATTTCTTATCACAAGAGAATTTCGTATCTTAACAGACAAATCTCACCAGGCGGCTTCACAGGACATTTGTACATAAACACTACATCTCTCCCCAATAGAATATATGCAACATCAAGGTTGCAGTCTTGTTCTGCACTTAACACCACTGGCTCCTTTAAGGGGGTAAGCATGGTCACCAAAAGAACATTCGTTTCTTAGGAACAATGTGTTTTTTGTGACAATGAAAATACATCTCAAAAAGGTTTTGAGCAAAATGGTGTAGACAGATATGACCTACCATATAGTTTCATCTTGATCATCTGTAAAAGGTTCTAAAATTATAAATCAAATTTACTATTACATACGATGGCTAGAGTGCCAAATTCTCAGAGGGCCAAACTTCTCACTTATAAAATAGAGGTAATCTCTCTCTTAAAGAATGAATATCACTAAGATGGCATGTGAAAAAAATTATTCCGACATGGATCACAGACCTAAAACCTAAGCTAAAACCATGAAGCTTTCAGAAGAAAACACAGAATATCTTCAAGGTGAGGGGGTAGGCAAAGGCTTCCTATGACACAGAAAGCAATAACCAGTTTTTAAAATTGAGACATTAGATCTAATCCTATTTAAAACTTTTGATTATCGAATGACATGGTTAAAAAAACTGGGGGAAAATCATGGCAAAATGCAAGTCTAAAAAAAGAAGGAACAGTATGCAGGCTCTATAGCGAACTCCTACACTCAATAATAAGATGTTCACTGAAGCTCGTTTATAATAGCTTGTTTTGGAGGAGACAGCTCGACAGAGGAAGAGAAGATGCTGGAAATTTCTCTCCTGCAAAAAATAAAGGGTTAGCAGCTAGCCTGCCTAGAAGACTACTTGAGGAAGAAGACAGGAAATAAAGCCCAAACAGATACCAAGACAGTCTGAACTCCTAAAAAATACCCTGCACACAGTGCCAGTCAATACACATTTAAAACTAATTTGGATTTAAAGTGGCGGTTTTGTTGTTATTACACTGGTTTCAAAGAGCTTCTACCCAAATTAAATGCTGGAAGCGATCGTTCTTACTTAGTTTCATTCAGTTCTCCAAATCGAGAAACATGTATTTGCATGGAAAGAATATTTTCCTTAGAAACTAGATTCACATCATATCACATTTTAGACATTTTCTGTTTTGCCTAAAAATAAACTTTAACTCTTTTACGGCATTAGACCATGAAAATAAGGATGCAAAGTAATATGAAATGGTATAGAGTTGCCAGTAATTATTAAAGTTTTTCAACCATAATCCCTGAGCTGTGATTTTATATAATCATACATTTGGTTCTGTCTAGACATGTTAGATTGGCAAAGCATACCACCGTACCCCACAAGCACTGGCAGACCAATATGTAATAAACAGTTAACCACTGTAGTTTTACAGGACATGAAATTGATAGGTTTAAAATGGAGATGTTAACTACTTTATAACAGTAAGAATTATGATGCTTCCTGTAAGTTTGTTTTTTTTCTTTAATGCTTCAAGTTTTTATTTAAATTCCAGTTAGTTAACATCTAGGGTAATACCAGTTTCGGCAGTAGAATTTCATGATTCATCACTTACATATAACACTCAGTGCTCATCATAACAAGTGCCCTCTTTAATGCCCATCCCCCAACCCGCCTCCCTCCAGCAACCCTCAGTTCGTTCTCTATAGCTGAGAGTCTCTTTCTTAGGATTTTACTGCAAGTTTTTCTAATGCAAATCTAAACTAGTTATGAATGTCCCCGTACTTTCTCATTTGCTTGACCCGTCTCTCTGCTCTTTGAGCTCTCTGACCGGCAGTGTGCAAGGGTCGCTTTGCAGCCACCGTGCACCGTGCACCCGCAGTTACACCACACACTGACTTGACAGGCTGCTTCGTACAAATTAGTGAAAGAATTATCTAAGCTCCAGGGTTCTGTCTCAGAGGACTGTTAGAACCTGTTTAAACTAAACGACCAGTTATAAAAGGATACCACATGTGAAAATGAAATAATTTACTTTTTTCCCTTTCAGCTGTTAAAGGGGAAAACCACAGTTTCTAAGCACCGTTATCACCAGAGTAAATGAAAGTGTTTTGACCAGAGTAGCTAAGATGTCAGATGGACAAATACTGTTACATAAAGGATTAGGGACAACTGAAATATGTCATTTTAAGCTAAAACGAGGATGTATCCTATCACCATAGTATGTGAGGAGAGAAGCATAAATACATAGAAAACAACAGGGAAGAACAATTTAACAGAGTGGCTCAGGCACTGAAGCAGACAGCTGTGGGTTCAATTCCCAGCTCAGCCACTTACGAGTGATGTCACCTCGTCAAAACTGGTTAGCCTTACAAGTAACATCAGGATGTTGGTCAGCATCTCATAGGATGATATGGAGGTTAAATAAGATCAAGGAGGCAAGGAGGCGGAGAGTGGGTGACGGGCACAGAGGAGGGCACCTGTTGGGATGAGCACTGGGTGTTGTATGGAAACCAATGTGACAATAAATTATTAAAAAAAAAGATCATGGAGGCAAAAGTCTAGCAAACCTCTGGGTACAAATTATTCAATAATGGGTAACTGTGATTATTATTATACTTAACTTAAAATTTCCTCAATAAGGATTTGGAATTACTAAAAGGCTATAAGAGAACAAAATCTCATCACGTAAAAAATGCCAATTAAAGATTTCTAGTTTAGGAAGTTTATCTTGTGGTTTTAACAATGTTGTGGAAAGTCAACAGAATTTTAAATTTTAAATGAGTAACTGAGGCAGTGGGAATAGCCCTTCTCTTCCTTTCCTTCTGGTACAAAGGATTTAAGAAAAGGGATGGCGGGGGGGCGGGAACCAATGATTTGGAATCTGCCATTACCGGAATCATTCAGGTGATCAAACAATGGCACACCTACAATCACAGCTCAAGGTAAAACCATTTGCACGTGAGGTCACAAACCTGCACACTCGCTCCCCTTGCTTGTAAACCAGCTTGTTGCAGTTACGCTACAATGATTTTCCGGGACAGGTTGCAACTAACCGAGCAACTACCTGTGCATGATAAAAACATGGACTTAGTACAAAGGCGGGACATTCTATTTCATTTCATTCTTCATTCATGCTCCACTCACAAAGCATCTGTGCCAGGCTCTGCCAAATACTAACATGATGACCAAGGCAATCCCTGCAGGGAAAAGAGCATCCACAAAGAGTGTGAAGAAGGCCTGGATGGCCCAGGGTGTCCTGTCACGTGCAGCCCACATGTCTGAAGCGCCACAGTCAGAGGGCAGAGAAAGCCCGTAAGCAGGGGTGACACTGCGCTGACAAGGCCAGAGTGAAAAGTAAAAGGGGCTTTGCCTAATCTTCACCCTAAACATTATGGTTGTAAAATACATACCATTTTTTTGTTGCTAGGGTAAATTTCTCAAATTTTCTTTTCAGTACTCATTTAATTAGCACATTTATTCACAGTTATAAAAAGATAAACTCTGGAGTGGCTTTTTCCCAAACCAGACACCGATTTGTATCCATACTCCGTCCACCCTTCAAGGGCAGTTCCAAGACCAGCTGCTCCAGAAAGCATGTCTTGATAGGCTTCGGCTGAAAAGTTGTCATTTGCTAAGAACTCCTGTGGCATTTTGCCCAAGATTACTTCATCCCACTTTCCCTTTCTACCTCACATTAAGGTTACCTTCCTATGTATCTAAGATCTCCACAAAAACTCGGGTCCCTTGGGAGCTGGTTCATCTATGATTTACCTACAACAGAGAGTCCTACAGGAGGGTAGGGTTCAAAATACACAAATTAACACAAATTAACAAACACATGCTTTTGTCCCTTTAAGATTGAAGCTCGGCCATAAATTTCTCTAACTTCATCACCTCTACTGGTGGTATTACATTTACTGAAAAATGTGTCTTTAATCAGGATGATTACTTGAAAACCCTGGCACAGGATGCCAAAGAAGGAAGCCAGAAGAACAATTTTCTCCATAAAATACCCTACATGGCCTTCATCTGGATTCAAACACTTCAACTCCATTTTCATATGTTACTGGTATCCCCAGGACACCTAAGAGTTGACAGACTTAAACTTAACCTAAGGTCCTAAATACTATAATTTTCCATCATACAATCATAAAGTCAGAGTTAGGAAATTTCCACTCATCCTTACTCATTATGTGGCCTCCATTAGCCTTTTTCAACCTCAACTTCCTCATATATGAAATCGGTATAACATTACCTATCCCACACTATTGGTGAGGATTCAAGGAGAAAACATAAGACAATACCTGGCATCAAGTCTGGGTACACAGGACTTGCTCAATACCAAAGTTTTTCAAGATGGCAGACTGAAGTTCTACCATGAAGTCTCCCTCTTCTAAGACCACTAATTTGATAATTAAAGGATGTCTTAGTTTCTTTTTATGATCCAAAAAAATATAATACTTAAAAGCTACGAACTGGATGCCAAAACTACCATTCTTCTCCAAATATTCCATGTAGCAATTAGACCCAGACTTAAGTCTCAAATCCACTTTCCATCTGCATCAAATTTACTTGCAATTTTCTATTGTGGAGTGAGGTTCTTTTAAAAGTTCCTCAGAATAAAATGGGGTGAGTCATTCTTGATATACAGGTCTAAAGAAAATCGGCACCATAAGCCCAAAAGTTTTCCCTTTTGGATTTCCTAAATTGAATTCTTTGGCCAACATTTTAATCAGTCATCATGTAAAATGAATAGGTAACTTGAAATATTTCACAATGTCAAACATTTGCTCAATATTGAATAGAAAACCACATAAATTGGATCATCAAGCAGCACAGTTTGGATGCATGACAAGCTGTATCTATTAATGACTGCCCCACTTAAAAAGATGCAGAAGAATCAACTTCGGGTCTGGCTAATTGAAGAACTCGGGAGCACAACACACCCTCCATGCCAGGGGAAGGGAAGAGTTTCTGTTGCTGCTGAAATGAAGTGGATTAGCACAAGATTCAATGACGTAAGATTTCCTCAGAAGGGAATTTATTCAGGTCAAAGTGCAATTTCTCACTAGTCCTCAGGAAAATGCACTCTAAACAACAATGGCTACCACCCCAGAGCCACTAGAATGGCTACAAGTAAAAACTAGAAATAAGTGTTGGTGAAGAAGTGGAGCCACTGGAAGTCTCGAACACCGTTAGCAACAGTGATCTGGTACAACGACTTTGCACTGTTCTGTTACCTACAAGAGCTGAACAAACACACATACAACCTCAGCAACCCATTCCTAGGTACAGATGCCCAAATGAAATGTGCACACAGGTGCCCGAAAATCAAATCCAGAATGGCCCAGAACAGCACTAGTTGTAATGGCAAAAACTACACGCGCACACATACACACGCGCACGCACAAACACAAACAGATGTTCAGTACAAATGAACAAACTGCGGTACAGTTACATGTCGGAATATTACATGGGGAGAAAGAAGACCTGTTATACCCACAAATATAATATTGAGCAAAAGAAGCCTACCATATTACTCTATTTTTATAAAGTCCATAAAGACACAACTAGCCCATAGTGATTTAAGTCAGAACAGTGGTTACCTTTCCCTGTATTGGGAAAAGAGGGTGAGGAAGGATGATGAAATGGGAGAATACATGAGGGAGCTTCTAGAATTAGATAATATTCTAATTTTTAAGTTAGATAATGGTTACACATATGTGTTGAGTTTATAAAAGCTTATCAATGGTCAAAAGCTTAGAGTCTGTGCACTTTTTTATACGCATGTTACACTTTATTTTTGTATTTATAAGAAAAACATCAAAGTATTTGTGAGTGCATGTATCTATATATTTTATAGAAGTATAAAAAATAAATATATTTGGAAGAACAGAGTGTTTTCTTCATAAAACTGGCATTGTGTACAATTCCTAACATGCATTTCTCTTATTATACCATGACTATTTTCCCTTCTCTCAAATATTTTAGGATGTAAATTTTTATGAATGCATTGTTGGATATAATACTGAATACAGTCATAAATTACTACACATAATTTTCAAATGTTTGCCTTAGCAATACTGCAGTGAACACATGGTACAGACAAGTTTGTACATATTCTCCATTTCGGTAAGACAAATTCCTAGAAATAAATTCCCAGGGCCAAAGTATACATTTAAACATGCTAAAATGTACAATAACTCTAGAAAAATGTTCATTAATACTGTTTAAGAAATCTTAGTCATCAGTAACCTACACTTAACTGTATGAAAAACCTGGCTACCCCTGAATAAATAATTTCTCTGACGTTTTGCTTAATTAATAGCCTCCTCTTCTTACAAAGATTGTAGAGCATTTTACATAAACAGGTACAGAATCTTGGAGAAAATATTCTCTAGCTATAAATGGATATCCTGAGAAATAAATCTATCAACATCAGTATAGGACTGACCAAAAATCAATAAAGTCCCCAAACAGAAATATAACAGAATATAAAACCAAATAAAAAATTGCATACAAGTATTTTTATGTTGTAGGTGTACAGAAAAAGTTATATAAGGGCATTAACAAAATGTTAAAATATATTGGTGGGTTTAGGATTTGGGTAATTTTTACTTTATTTTTTAAGTTTTATTTGCTTGCATTATTTGCAGTGAAAACACATCATTGTTAAAATTAAAAAATAAGCTAGAAGATCTGAGAAAAAATACAGTCCCTGATAAAAAAGAAGACAACAGATGTCTTCTTCCCTGTTCACAAAACGAATGAAATTGGCAAGAGAGAACTTTCTCGATCTTAAGATTTTTCTCCCATGTACTTTCATCAGTCCTCCGGCATCTGACACAGGGTTTTTCAACAAAGTGCATGCAGCAGAACAAGTAAGGAAAGAAGAGCAGCAGGAAACCGGCACCTCCACAAACACACACAACACACAAGTCGCGCTCAGATGAGACGTCCTCCAAGCCGCCTCCAAACCTGAGCCAGCGGTGCTGACTCTACGACACATACGTGGGCATTTTCTGCTAGGAAAGTCATTCTTGGTTCCTGGGATGGAATTAAATATACGGATATTTCCTGGTTTGCTATCAAAATCACCGTGACTTCCAGGTACTCTCTATCTGAACAAAAACAAGGAGCTGGAGACTTCCCTGTTGCTGGAAGTATAACCTTAGGTCATTATATCCTAGAGACCCACAAAGGTGAATTCCACTCCCTAGGAACACAGGAGTAAGTTACTCACCAGGTAGAATTTCACCCATTATCGCAATACCCTTCCTAAGAGAACTATGGACATTTCATTTGTTCAGAGAGAAAAACAAAAGTCACATGTAATTTTCTGTCCCCGCCAATCAAATCACCCACACTGAGCTCCGGAATTGGAACCAGAACCAGAATCTACATTTCCTGGTTCCTTCCTTTGGGATAGTGTCTTGCTTATTAATGGCAACTAAAAACAGAGCTTTAGCAAACCAAAGAAGCTGGAAACCCTCATGTCAAGACAGCTGCAGCCTTCTTGGTGTCCCTTTGGCTTCACCCACCACCAAGAAAGTCACTCAGTCCTGACTCAAGCAGCAGCTCTCCCACTTTGGAACAGGCTGACTCAAAGAGTAAGCACCCCACTGATAGTAATGGCCTGTTCTCCCAGCCTAACTTTAAACAAGAAAAAACTAAGAGAGTAAACAGCCACAATGTGTTGTCACTTTTTCTTTTTTAACTGGATTTTAAATGCAGGCTATTATAAAGAGTCTCTTGGCTACAGTTCAAAGGACACAGAACCTCCTAATGCAAAAACATTTTCAGCCTCCCCAAATTCTACTTCTTTCAGCCAATTTCAGAAAGTTCTCTTTATCTCAACTAAAAAATTCATGTTATTCTGGTTTTAACTGTCCAGACGCTCTTCAAAATACAGAATTCCAGTGGCCAGAGTTAGCACACAGGCCATTTCAAGTGTGTCAATGCCTCAGAACACAACCAGTCCCAGGGGGACCTGCTGTGGGGGACAAGGAGGCGGGTGGCCAAAGTCTTAGCCCCTGTGGTTTCAATGCATCACCAATCCACACAGATTCGGCATGATGACTTGATTAACCAAGTGACTAACCAGAGGATGGAGAGCAAAAGTGATATCGAATCCTCAACCCGAGAATACAGCCACACCATGCATTCAAAGGATCGTTCAGCATAATAGTAACCGGGCACGAAGTTCAGACCAAGCCCTGGGGCCACAGTAGCCAGCAAGACACATCCAACTGCCCTGGATAAACTCAATGGATAATGAAGACAAAGACATAGAAGCAGAAACTATAACTGGGTCCATGCCATAATCATAACTACCATCATTTACTGAGAGCTTAGAACCTGCTTATAACTATATATATTTCTATTTCAGATTCCCAATTACTCTATCCCGTAAGTGTTACAAACCTTGGGCAAGTTCTGTGGGTCTTGGTTTTTTCCATCTGTAAAAAGAAGGTAACACCTACTCCATGGGAGTGAGGAAGAGTCAGTACACATAAAAGCACGTAGAACACTCCTGGCATGTGGCAATTGACAGATAAAGGTCGGCTCTTACTATTCTGATAATCATTGGTGTGGTTGGTGTTATCGTCACTGGAAAGACAACCAAGAACAAAAAGGAAAGACCACCAAGAGAAAGAAGAACGGTAGCTGCCATGTCCAGTCAAAGGGCCTCAGACAAGCACCTTCAGCCTCTTCGTGTGTAAGATGGGATGAGGCTACCAGCCCCGTCCTCCCCCTCACAGGGCTGTGCTGAAGGCTGCAAGGAAGCATCTTTAGCCACAGAACGCAAAGCCAAAAACATCAAAAGGATGGATTTTTAAAACTCCCACAACAGCTACGTAAGAAGAAAAAGCACGGTAAACTCCCCACTACCTAGTGACAGGTATCATACCGGGGGCCTCACGCTGGCAGGGGAATCGGAACCTTGAGGGAAGTATTTGACATCATTTTTTTCCCTCATCATTTTTAGGGGCAATCCGGACTGCTGAGGACTCCGACAATCCAAACGCACCACGGGCTCATCTGGGGCCCCGTGAGGCAACACAGTATAGATCTGAGATGCATTTTGTTTCTGCTACGAACATTTGAATTAAGTGATTTTCAAGCTTTAGTCTTTATTGTATCTTACAAAGTTTCCGTTCACTCCAATACTAATTATAAACGTTAATAGAAGGTGAAGTTTCCAGTTCAGGCTTCTACGACTTCAAACACACATACCCAAAAGCTTCTGGCTCTATTTTAATCTCGTGCTCCATTCAGTGAGATCACAGACGCCAAACAGACAGCTCTGGTCCTGTGAAATTTTCCAAATACATGCCGTCTCTCTATCTGTGGGGTCTACTCAGCTCATTAACTGGCAAATGCACTCTCAAATATGGTTTGAATATTTTAATAATTTTAACTTAAAAATATTAATAAAAACATAAACGAGGATTTTTTTTGTCCCGTTCTATTTTCCAAATTCTCTAAAATTAGCACCTATTGCTTACCTAGTCGGCAAAAAGAAAGCCTTTAAAATAAACAAAAAGGCAAACTATTTAATTTTAATTGAAAACTCTGGTAAGTTACCTAATATCTATTTGTTTATTTTGTTTGGCACAACAACTACAATTAACTGGGACGAAATGTATTTTGCACTAGAAATTCAGGTAAGAAATATCTGTCATCCAACTGTTACAATCAACAGAAATTTTTACACTCCTCAGTGTTTTTACATTTAAGTAAGAGATAATTATGCTAATATGAGTATCAAATGCCTATCTCCGTACAGCACATATGCATTTCGTTAGCTAACTACCAGCACAACCAGTCAGAGAACAGATTCGGCCAAGCTAGAATCCAATTTGGTTTTCAAACAAATCTTCCAAGAAAGAAACAGTAATCACTGTAGCTAAACAGGGGTCAGCTTCAGCTTCTGGCCGATAACTCCTCTCATCTCCAGAAAACCAGAGACGGGGGAGAACCGCTTATCTTCCTTAATACACAGGGTAGACGATGACCAACAAGTACTTTCTCCAACGGGGAAAACTATACCTCGATTCTAACCCTAGACTCTCATCAAACAGCCAGACAACTGAGCAACCTCTAGGATTGGGGAACTTGGAAGAGGTCACACTTCTGGAAGAACAGAGTTTCTCTAATTTACCCCCCGACCCTCTGCGTTCAGATACCGAAGTCAAAAGTTCCTACTCGTGTTTTCAGCTTGATACGTTGATTTCCTTTCTATGTTGGGATAAAAAAAAAACTGTCAATGCAGCAATGAGATTATATGTTGCTTTCTACTGATTACGATTCTTTCATATGAACAAGTTTCTCTGCCCAAATTGAAGGTAAGCCCATTTTTAAAGTTTTTATACTTTAATACTTCATTTTTTCACTTAAATTTGGCATCTGCTAGCTTTCACTCGGCCTTCTAACTCCGGGCACTGGCAGGCCCTGGGGTGGAGGTGCTTCCATGTTTAGGAACTGGCTCTTACAGGCACAAAACAAGTGTAGGCGGCTCCCTATTCCAGGCCTCAGTGGCAAGGACCCCATCATCACCTTCTTCAAAATCTCCCAAAGCTAGGGACCATTCACAATTTGTATCAATCCCCTCACATGATACAAAATCTGTAACGCAACCGCACGTGGTGGTAAAGTCCAGAGTCGCAAACAAAGAGTGGGTGGCACACACCTCCTGGGCCTGGTTCACGACGTCTAACGTCAATGCCATTCTCCAGAAACCAGAGGAAAGGAGGTCGACCTTGTTTCTCGCAGTCTGGCACAGTACATGGACCGAGTGCAAAAACAAACAAACAAATAAAATCACGTCTCCTGACTTCCCACGATGAGCAAGAGAAACATCAACCTGGGAACGGAGGATGGGAAATAGTCTCAGGCAATGAGAAGCGTGGGCATATTCTTTCCCTATTCTAAGAACTACAAATCAGGAGAGTCTGGGAATTTTTTAAACTGATGTCTTCCGAAGTTGCTCTGATTTCAAAACATTCTCCTATAACCTGAAAGAAAAGTACTAAATGGAATACTTCTATTTTTTCAGAGTAAATGCTAATTTGACTGAGAATTTTATACTGGTCCCACTGAAGTAAGTGAAATCATTCTTTGTGTCCACAGAGGGCTGGGAAGGGCTGTAGCTTCCAACTATTTGTAAAGGCTCTGGGCACCTCACAGGAAGCCATGGGTATTACTTTCAGAAACATGAATTAACCTGGCTGTGTCCCTAATGCACCTGCTAAGTATAGCCAGAAACCAGAGCCCCAGTTCAGAGTATCTGAACACACACACAAAAACAGAACTTTGTGACACCACCACATCTAACCTTCAAAAATGTCTTGTTCTGTTTTGTTTTAATGACTATAATAGGATTGCCTGGACAGGAACTGATAACCAAAGAAAAACATGTCCGAGACTGTCCGGATTTCATATGTTATTTATCTTCTGTGGGTCTGAGAGAGAAAAGCTGTAACTCTACGCTCTTCTTCTCCCTCCCACCTAAGCCAGGTGCCAGGAGATGGACTTGAGAGCTCACAGTCTGGAAGAAGGGGGACCGGGAGGACAAGATGAGTCATTACTGGGTGCATCCATGTACCACTGTATGGAAGTTCTCCCTCCTGACCCCCTTCCTTTCTAAGACAGGGCTTGCTGCAACTCAAACTACAGAGACTTACTCTTAGATCTAATATTTTGAGCTCAGTTTGGTCTTAAAAATCTGAACTCTGCATAGACTCATTCTTCTTAACCTGCTTAACATAACAGGATTGTAACCATCAAGAAAATCATTGAGGGGCACCTGGCTGGCTCAGTTGGAAGAGCATGAGACTCTTGATCTCAGAATTGTAAGTTCGAGCCCCAAGTTGGGTGTGGAAATTACTTAAAGACAAACAAACAAACAAACAAACTTAAAAAGAAAAATCATGAGTCTTAACAGAGAGTGTCAGGGAAGGGCACCTGCAAAATATTTGTTGGTTTCCCAAGGGTCCTGTTGCATAAATCACCTCAAGTATATTAAATATCGACAACATTCTCTGCTTCAATTTGGCATGTGGCTTGTTTGAAAACCAATGCCATTTTTACTCATTGGAAAGCCCACTGGAAGGCATACAAGGAACTACAACAAGTAGAGAAAGGTAAAATTCGTTATCAATGATTAAATTTCAACAGTTTTCAAAATTGATATCCTAATTAGCCTAAAAGAGAATTTCCTTATAAAAGAATATTAAAAACAGTAGCTGGCACCCAGAATCCCACTAGGGCCTTATGTATAATGCATGAATTATCTCCTAACACTAGATATTGGGCTGTGAAATGTAAGACAGAATTAAGGAAGTCTACGTATTTTCCAGAGACAGAGTGACCACTGTGAAATCTCTCACAGTATAAAGATCTAATCTCAGGACTTTTTTTTTTTTATTTGATTTTACTTATTTATTTTGAGAGAGAGAAAGTGAGAGTGAAGGAGGGGCAGAGAGAGAGGCAGAGAGAAAGATCCCAAGCAGGCTCCGCACTGTCGGCACAGAGCCTGATGCAAGGCCCAAACTCATGAACCTGTGCGTGAGATCATGACCCGAGCTGAAATCGAGAGTTGAAATCAAGAGCTGAATGCTTAACCGACTGAGCCACTCAGGTGCTCCAAATCTCAGGACTTTTTAATCTTAGGACCTATAAGCATAAAATTTATCTCCCCACACATTACTATAAACTGGCTCCCAGATGGATGATGCCCAATGATCGCCTCGGTGTGCAGCATGCCCTATTACAGTGCTGTACTACCTAGAAGAAAATATAAGGAGTCACAAAACAAAGGTTCTATTAGGATGATCAAATCTTTAAATAATCAGCTTTTCCTCATATTTTGCTATCACTTTATCAGAAAACAAATCATATTTAATATTTATACACATTTATTTCAACTTTCCATTAAATGTTAACAAAATCAATTTTTTCCCATAGTCAATTACTAGTTACAGAAATTAATTCCAAGTTGCCAGGAACAAAAAAATCTTATTACTGTCTCAGGCTTTGGCAAACCTTGTTCTTGCATCTATACTGTGGGCTTTGAGTCAAACAAAATGAATCTTGGCTAGAAAGGAGATATATTAATTTAGAGTAGTGACCCTTTCTAAAGAGAATGAGAAAGGATGCCAGTAATACACATTCTGTATTTTTTAAATTAGCCTACAGGATTTTGTACTTTCAGAAACTTCTCTTTGGTTATTTTATCTTAAAAGAATTTTAAAGTGTTATTAACATTTTGAAGCAACATATTGAAAAATATTTTACAATCTTTATCTCTAACAGAACGTCTAGAACCAAGAGAAAGGAGTCTTAACTAGAAATGTAACCAGAGGCACCTGGGGGGGCTCAGCTGGCTAGGCATCCAACTCTTGATTTCAGTTCAGGTCATGATATCACAGTTTCAGCAGTCTGAGACCCACAGCAGGCTCTGCACGGACTCTCCACAGCCTGCCCGGGATGTAACCGGTCTTTCCATCAACTATACAGCTACTCCACAGGAACAATTATCCAAGATTCATCCAACATTCACTCAACAAGTATGTGCGTAGGACTTACTGCATCCCACTAGCTATACCCAGTCATGGAGAGACAGCGATGAAACAAGACACACACAGCACCCGACTGCAGGGATTGTACAGACTGTATGTATCCTTCTGGGCTCGAAGAGAAAATGCGCTTCTTCCTCAATCCTAACTAGTGCTGAATAAATCTTCTTACAATGATACCAATAAATGAGACCTATTAAGAAGTATAAAAGTATAATCCTCTCCAAATAGCAGTATGATGGATGTATTTTTATAAATAATCTAGATGGCTAGAAGTCAAACCAGAACCCTTTGGCAACTTCCGGCCAATACCAGGACAGTGGCCACCGGAGGCCTGGCTGGAGCTGGCTCTTTTCTGGGAGGAGGGAAGCCAGTCCAGAAAGGCCATACAGGGCTCTCCTGTCTAAATGTTTACCAGCCTATATCCCATGGGAAACACTTCTTGGGCAAGACTCTGGATCTGAAACAGACCCGTAAATGCCCTCCATCTCTGCCAGACTTAGTGCTGTGTGTATAAAATAAGCCACAGAAATATCACTGTTCAAACAGATTTATAACAATACCATGTTTCCAGTCACCAGTCACCATGCAACCATGAACTCACCAAACCGACAAGACTGTGAAAATTTATATAAGCAGAATTATAGTTCACAGAACAAACAACTAGGTTTCATGATCTTTCCTGGACAGTAAGTCTTCTATAAACCATCAATGGTCTCTCTATAACTACACAAAAAGGGTCCAAATTCTTTAGGTGCTCCAAGTCCTAGATGAGTGGGTTTCAACCTAATTTTTCAATTCCTTCCTCCCACATCGCACCACACAGCCATCACTCCAGGTGACGTGAACTGCTCTCTCCTACCTGAACACACTCATCTCTTTACCTTTTCCCACGCCTTCTGTCCTGTATTTCATCTGCGTCGAGTGGCCACTGATAAAGTGCCTCTCTATAATTCCAAACTACAGCCACCCTGTTGTGCCTCACTGAAGGGTCACCTCTGCCTCTAGCTGGTGTTAGTGCCCCTTCTGCTGAATCCCATAGGGCAGGCTCTCTCTGTGGAAGGGTAAGCACTTTGGGAAAAAACATCACCGAAATCTCAACTCGGCCACATACTGGTTAGGCCTTGAGCGGTGGACTTGCCTCACTAGCCTCAGTGTGAACAACAGAGGGGTTACGAGAACTACTCTGCAAGGTTTAGGGGTTTCTGGGCAACATCTGTGGCCATGCGTTCAAATCTCAGTGCTGACACAACTGTGAACGGACTGACTTTAGACAGAGAACTGACACACCCGAAGCCTCAGCTTTCTCGCTGGGACAAAGCGCTCTCATTTCTCAATTCGGAGGAGCTCCCTTTATTCCATGGCAGAACGACAGGTGTCAGGGAGCCACTGCAGAGCTGACTCCCAGGCCCTGGGCCCCGGCACCCCCACCCCCCTATCCTCCTCTCTCTGGGCTCCTACCGCACCCTGTGCTCCCCTCTGTCGCGGTATTACCTGTCTCCTCCGTCCAGTGGCACATTTATAACCCAAGTCTAGACTGTCGGGCCTTCTGCAGGCTCTCTGATGAATACATACACTAGAAAAAAGTATTTTTAGGTCTGAAGTGTTTCACGGGTATAAATCGAAGCACACCAATAAAATCAGGACCCTGAGAGACTCCCAGGCGGAGGAACAAAGGAAAACACGTGTCGAGATGCTGCTTATTCTTTCAGGTCCAGTTCAGATAATAATGCCCTTGACTTTACTGAAATAATAGAGCTGGGGCTGTGCCAGCACTCCATGGCTGCCTCCTCCAGGAAGGCTCCTGCCCCCTCCCTGGGAAGGACGCTTCAGCTTCACTTTGGAGCTGCCACAGGGAATCAATTCATCTCTAGCACAACATACCACACCCTTCCCTGCACTTTTTTTTTTTTTAATTGCCTTACCTCCCAGATCTGAAAGTCAAAGAGGGCAAGGCCTGTGTGTGATTGGCCTTCCTTCCCTGCCCCGCCTCCCTACCACAGAAAAGGGAAATGAAATGGGATGAAAAAGGAGCTTAAAGCTTCTAGAGAAAAATCATCCAAATCAATAGGCAATTCAACATCACGTGGTTGCTCTGCCCCGTGACTCATCACCTCTGAGACCCCAAAGTCAGGGCCTGAATAGAACGAGACAGCTGGCCCTCTTAGGTCCACGAGAGGAATTCAACAGAATCTCCCAAAATCAAAAGAAAAGCTTTCCCCTGAAAAAGGTTTTCCTTAGTGGTAAGAGATTCAGAAAGGACAGAAAACAGTTAACTGAAACAAAAATGTTGGGGGGGGGAGGGTAGCTCTTTCTGTCCTTTTAAACTTTATAATGTTCGTGATACTTTAATATTCTCTCTCAAGCCAAATAGCTTTCTTAGGAAAAAAAAATCAATTCTTTACATTCCATATTCATGAGTAGTTACAAAAATAAACTAGCACACACAATGGCAGAGCTTTTAAAAATTAATGATTAATCAAATTAATGAAAGATGACCTATAAAATATATTTTGAACCTGCTGTTTTCCAATGTGCGTATCACTTCATTAAAACATCTGCTTTCTGTCTCTGACATTTCAGAATCAGCAAACCTGGAACACACACCCAATGCCCCCCACCCAATGGCCGTGAAGAAGGGGGAGGGTCGTGATTCCGAAATTAAATATTGACTTCCCCTCTCCCTGTCCGTGGCACATTCCCTGACAGTCTACAAAGAAACAGAAGCTTGCATTTCATCCTGAGCTCACTGAAGCGTGAGGAGCCAACCTCGAAAACAGAAATTCGTGGTCGGCAAACTAGCAATCCTTCGGGTGGCCCCGCCCTGTGTGAAGTCCACCTGGGACAGGAGCCTGCCACCTCTCCTTAGAAGGCCAGAGGTGAGCTACTGGAAACGCTCTCCCCAAGCTAAAATCAACCTCGTCCATCCAGGAACAGTCAGCAGGGAAGCCAGAGGGAGGAAAACCCTCCTCTCCTAGGATTTTGGGATCAATTCCAAGAACCCTGCTTCTCGCGCTGCCAGCAGCACCCATCAATTCCCATAGTAACCGGCCCACAGCTTTCCGCCTGGCCCCAAAGGGAGGCAGGCGTGCTGCGGAAAGCAGCACAGGGGAGTGTGACCCAAACCCCAGGCGCCCTGCCAGTGTGCCTTCAACACTCCCACTCTACCTCCCCGCCGCTCTCAATGCCCAGGTCACCGCATGGTTCTCTCCTTCCTCCCTTCACGCTGGTGCTGAGACAACGAAGGGGCTGTTTTCCTAGGGCTCTGCACAAAACAATCTCCTGTGTTCTGATGCAGTCTGGGTTCAGGTCTGCTGGGTACTAAAGCACTCATGTTCCCTCCCATCGTACTGTGCATAAACGTTTGCTGAATGAAGGAATCCTCTGGTATAGAAAGATTTCTAGATGGGGGGGTATAGATTTGAGATCCGGGACTGGGAGGGAGAGGCTGCACTCCCAAAAGGAGTGAAGAGCTGATAAAAGGGGGCTGAAGTAGGTAGAGACCACCTTATCTTTGTGAAGAACAGGATTCGATTCTTCTGCTGAGCAAGCAGGAGTGGGAACAGGAGGAGGACGGCCACACACAGGGAACTGGCAGTATTTCTGTCCCCAACACACTCACCAAGGGCACTGCAGTCAGGAACCATGGCTCATGACGGTGACTGGCTTATTTGGTATGAAAATCATATCCGGTGATTTTCAACAGGGAAAGGGGGAAATGATCAAAATTGGGGGAAGACGTGAGTGATGATTTAAGCACTTTGGGAGGGGAAAAAATATGTAGCTGATTCTAACATGCTTCTCTAAGGACTACTCTGTTGACATTTTTTTTTTACCTAAAAAAGGGAGGGAATCAAATGAAAAGTGCTCAGCATGGGCTATGAACCCATTCTGCAGGATTTCATATCGTCAACCGAATGGCTGAAAGGAAAGGAGATGACGACGGTGACAGAAGTGCTATCCTGCCCTTGAAGTCCACGCCTCACTGACAGGATGCGCGCGGCATCAGTGGATGCCGAGCAATGCACCTGCGGGGTTATAACATGCATGCCAGACATGCGTACACACTAAGTCTTACCAGCTACTCCCGAACCACCTTCTAGTCAGGAGCCCGCAGCCCCGCGGACGACTTCTGTAAACACTGACTGACCGGGTGCATCCCACTCTGCTAACGACAGACGAGAAAGTAATAAAACAAGACCCCAAACACGACTCAGCATCGCCAAAAGCAGAGGGGAAATGGCAGGTAAGATGTGGAAACAGCAAACGTTACTGGGATAGAAGGGAAGATTATGAGTAACTGCTCTTCATATTATCAGTGGTAAGTCTCTTTAAAATTAAATCCTTCGGGGCCCCTGGGTGACTCAGTCAGTTAAACACCTGACTTTTGATTTTGGCTCAGGTCATGATCTCACGGTTGGGGAATCGAGCCCTGTGTCAGGCTGCTAAACACTGACAGCGCAGAGCCTGCTTGGGATTTCTCTCTCTGTTTCTCTCTCTCAAAATAAATTAAAAAAAAAGAAAAGAAAGAAAGGAAGAAAATTAAATCTTTTCAAAAAAAAAAAAACGGAAGAGAAATATGTGAGCCATACAAAATGAATTCTCAGAAGATCAATGCTTTTAAAAAAAATCTAAATTAATACAGAAATGTATTGCAATTCCATTAAGATTAACAGGATATTCTTTTGGAAATTCAGAATCTAAGTCTAAAGTTCATATGGGAAAATAAATGAGCAAAAATAATGAGAGTAATTATGAAAAAGAGGAGTAATAAAAGAGACAAGGCTTAATTCTTGCCTAGTTAAACGTGTTGTAAATACATAATTTTAAAAGTGTGAAACTGGTCCATGAATAGACCACCAAGTCAAAAGATAAAATAAAAATTCTAAAAATACTTTGGAGAGCTTTGTAAGATAAACTGTGACATTTAAAATCAGCACGGAAAAAATAAATTACTCTATAATGGTTTTGGCACACTCTACAGCCACATGGAAAAGAGAATGGAATACCAACTCACACCAAAAAAAATCTCAAATTGATCAAAGACTCAAACATTAAAAAAGAAACAAAAAGATTAAAAGAAAGCAGGAAACATTTTTTATACTCTTGGAGAGCATAAGAAGAACATGAAATCCCAATCTCATAAAGTAAAACATAAATAAATCTGATTATCCAAACATAATAAATTCATACACTGTGAGTTACCATAAATGACAAAATACACGCCCAGTGGAAAAAATCAAGAGCCCCTACCACAAAGTGGAGAAACTTCTTTTTTTTATATAAAGAACTTACCTCACTAGATAAATGGACGAAGGATCACAAAAAGGAATTCGCAGAAAGAAAAATTGCTCTTAAACATACGACAGTATATACAACCTCTCTATAACAAGAGAAATGCAAAGGAAAATGACAAAAAGATTCCCTTTTCAGCTCTGAAACTGGCAAGGATTAAAAGGTTTAATCACACACTACTGGCAAGAGGAAGGAGAAGGGCGCACATTGCTGATGGGAGTGTAGACTTGTACAATGCCCGCGGAGGGCAGTTTGCCAATACTTACCACAGACATGAAGACACATATTCTTTAACCCGGAAGTTCCTCTATATAAACCTGTACACTTTCAAGTTCAAGGACTGCCACAGAGGCACTATTAATTTCAAAAGATCAGAAACAAAGTCCACCATTACGAGACTGGATAATAAAGTACAACCATAAACCAGAACGGAACAGAAAGAAAGCAAAGAGGGGTATGCTACAATCTGTGTAAAAAATAAATTTTAAAAAGCGTACATACTAAATGCAACGTGACATTTCTAGATTGGATCCTGGAAAAGAAAAAGGGCATTAGTCGACAAACTGGTGAGATCTGAATAAAATCTACACCGTTTAGTTTCACTGTATAACCTTCTGGATTTTACTCTGTGGGCATGTATTAGCTATTTAAAACATGAAGTTTAATTTTAAAAACCCTAATTATTGGGGCGCCCGGTGGCTCAGGCAGTTGAGCGTCTGACTCTTAATTTCGGCTCCGGTCATGATCCCAGGGTCACGGGATCAAGCCCCACATGGAGCCTGCCTGGGTCTCTCTCTCTCTCTCTGCCCCCTACCCCTCTCCCCAGCTTGCACACTCTCTCTCTAAAATAAATAAAATGAAATATTTTTTTTAAAAAGTCCCTAATTATTTTGTGCTTACACTTACATCATCCATGGCATTCATGCTGCTAATGAGAAACATCAGGGTAGAAACATGGCTTCGACACTTCTAATACTTGAACTATTGCACCTACATACCCGCCTGCCTCACCTACTAGATGTCTGGCCCTCAAAGCTAGGGGCCATGTCAACTCATCTCTGTACTCAAAGAATCTAGAGAATATCTGCCACATGGTAGGGGTTCAACAAAACAGAGTCACCCTAGAAGGCTAGGGGTTCCCCCTTGGTCCTCGGTTCATAATGACACGGAAGAGAGAAAAGAAGGGGGCAGAGAAAGGTGAAGTGATGCTCACTGAGGATCTGGGCAGGAAACCAGAGGGAGGCAAACAGAGCTCTGTGCTGGGAGCTGTAGGGACTATAAAGATGAGTAAGACACAGTCCTTAGAGTAAAAGTTAGGAATAACGAAGGCCAACACTCACAAAGGTGAAAGTGTCACATTGCCTTGCATTTTTCAAAAGTGTTTTTACACGAAGGCTATTAAAATGCTTTTCAAGGAAAAATGACTTACTCTGCAATATAAAAATATGATAAAACTCCTCCAATTTAGACAAAGTTTGAGTTTTCTATGATGTCTTCTCAGGAAAAAATTTGTGGGTAGCATTGCTTAAGAATGCCCAAAGGAAAAATTCTGGCCTCGACCCCATCAATACCTAACTTTCTAAGTATTCAAAACACAAAAGATAAATAATGTGAAAATACTGAGGTCCCCGAACAGGCAAAGAAATACTATTGAGTTTTCTCCAAAGCACCAATGACCGCTGTCCCATCCCATCTCTGTAAACTCAGCTCTGAGCCTAGGACACACACCATAAAGTAACAGAACTTGGGCAAAACTTTTGATCTCTGTGAACACCCATGTTCTATTTGTAAGTCGAACAGATGGCAGCTACGGCTCCTTCCAGGTCTAAAATTCTATTACACGTCTTTTCCTTCTCATCCTAAATATAAACAAAGACCTTGGAGTCCTTTCATACAAACACACATGCATTTGTCTGTATGAACTGGGGGAAGGAGCCACCTGCACTACTTCCTTCCTATTTCCAGAGCGGCCCGACACACACACACACACACAGTAATATCTGACTACAAACTGAAGGCACACAGAAGTGTTCTCAAATGAATGGGAAAAGGATTTACTGACCTCTGTGCTGAAATTAAATTAAAATGTGAATGCTGGACAGTGAAACCTTAGTTCAACTGAGCATTCATTCATGTTCAGGATTATATAAGCTTCGAACTTGGCTTTCATAGATCTTTTATGTACTAGTCAGTGTACAGTATATAACTTCTGTGAGTTATGTTTAAAAACATATACTGCTACTTGATATTTTTATTTTGTTTACCACTTTTCATAGCATGGGAAAAAGAACACTCAGGAAAGTTGTGGGCATATTCATCCATATGCAAAGATAGGTGAATTACCAGTGGAAAGTTTTGTTCTAATTTATTTAACATCATCCTCAACCTTGACCTATGGCTTGAAAGGTGATTTAGCAGCTAATGCTGAGAGCTCATCTCTGTCAGTTGAATTTTTCCCTTTCAATATACAGAATAACACTGTGCCACTAACAAACATGGTTTTCTTCTAAAGTTCTTTGTCCCTAAATAACCAGCATTTTTATGGTATAAAGTCTTTATAAATAACACAGAGACAAGAGAAGAGTTTTCCAAGAAACATACAAACAAGTTCAAGTTTCCACAGGGCAAGATGTACTTCAGTAGATGAGGATATGAAGTCATATCCATCTGTAGGATTGGCCAGGCATGCCTTCCTGAGGAAATGAACTCGAACGTGTCTCAGAGGAGGAAAAGGTGGCTGACAGGTGGCAAGGAGAGAGGGAAATTCCAGGCAAATAAAGAGACGTGCGTACAAGCTACCTCTCTGGTTGCCAGAGGAGCAGAGCCGCACGCTGACCTAATGTGTGGGAAGGTTATTTTAGTCAGTAGGACAAACGGAAGGGAGAGAAACAGTACGTTACTTCACGTGCCTAGTCTCAGTGTCCTCATCTGGTACGGGAGGAGCTGGGGCCACAAGGCTTCTTGCGCAGCTGAGAGCCTCCTTCCTACAAGGCACACAGCACGGGCACCTGGGGCTCTCGCGGCCCTGGGAAGCACGTGGCTTAATGGACCCATTTGACAGATGAAGAGTGCGAGGCTCGGGATCCCCATGAGGCCTCGGTTTAAGGGTTTTGGAAATTAAAAGGAACACTGCATGATAACTATTGTGGAGAAGGAAGTCGCATTTTAAGACCTGACAACTTCAAAACCCAGTGCTCCAGCGCATAATCGACGGATCTAACAAAGATTACATTCTTTCCTTAAGAGACTAAGCAATGCGGAACTGTACCTGTCTCCCCTGACATGCCAGAAACCATTCCGAGGAAAGGAAAAGGCCATAAACCACTCTGTACTGTGAAGAATGCTCTTCAAGGGAAACCAAACGACAAGGCGGCGTGTGCCCATCCCTGCCCCAGTGAGCGGAAGCCCTCATTTAGTTACATACTCCCTCGGCGTGTGGCGGCCATAACGTGGCAGGGGTTACGGCGAACACACAGCACATTCCTCAGCCATTAGAACAGAGGTGAGCAGTTCACCGCAGAGGCCCTTCCAGACCTCAGCGGCTCTCAACACGACCGCACACCCAGCTCTGCCTCCAGTGCCCAGATTCTAAAACTAGGTGTTATTTTTACACGAGAGCTCCGTGGTCATTATAATAATGTGCTTGCTAATTATTTAATTGCAGAATTCTCTATGTATAAATAAATTCACATCTGGTAGCAAAATATAGCCCATAAATAAAACTAGTCTTTTAAAAAAAAACAACTTCAAAGTCAAATACTGGAAGTCCATAAGGTCTACCTATCTGTAAACCACAAGTCAGTCCTTCAGATTTAGCTCCCACCCTGTCCCACTTCAGGGTTGTAAGTTCAAGCCCATGCTGGGTGTAGAGATTACTTAAAAATGAAATCTTAAAAAAAGAAGAAGGTGAAATACAGATAATATTTCTTTAACCACTGCTAAATCAAAGTCTACAAGTGTAAAAAGACAAAATACCAGGAGTAACCAGAACAGCACATATGAAGCTGGGGTTTTGTCTGACACAGAGCAGAAGACCCTGCCGACGTAGGACGTGACCACGCAAAGCTTCGGTGGGTAGAATTCTATGAGAGCGGGAGCCTGCGCACACAGTCTTTTCCCGAGCTAAAGACCTGACAGTAACTAAAGAGGGCCTAACATAGAAATGTTAGAGAAAAAAGTTAAGACAGTAACATCTATCAGCCAAGATAGGCATGCTCCCTTTTATAATTTTTCTTAAGTTGATTTGAGAGAGAGCAGGGGAGGGGAAGAGAAAGAGGCAGAGAGAGAATCCCAAGCGGTTCCATGATGTCAGCACACCCCACACAGGGCTCAGTCTCATGAACCGCGAGACCATGGCCTGCCCTGAAATCAAGAGTCGGATGCTTAACCGACTGAGCCACCCAGGGGCCCCGGCATGCTCTCTTTTAACCACTTAAGAGTCCATTCTCGCCAGTGGGGCCTATTATGTGAGGATGCAAATTTACCTTTTTTTTTCTTTTTTAGAAAAAGAAAGAGCTAACGTCAAGAGTCAGATGCTTGACTGGCTGAACCACCCTGGTGGCCCTTTTCTTTTGTTTCTTTCTTTTTTTTTCCCCCCAAACTTAACTTTTTAATAAAGATCAGTTTTAGGTAAGAGACTAAGGGCCCCTTTCTTGTAGTGGGACTCTCCAGAAACTCGGGGCCTGGAAGGGCACCATTTAACTCCTCCGTTCTTAACCCTGTCGGCGCACCATCAGCCTCGCTCTTCCTGACTCACGGAAAATAAAACACACTCTCAATTCCAGAATCGCATCGCTGATGTTATACCTACCCATAACAGCTAGCTGCCGGAATGGAAAAGATAAGAAGGGAAGAAGGAAGGAAAGGAAGGAGAGAGAAAAGCAATAAGGAATTTGTTGTTTTATTACCTATAACTAATGTAAAGTTAACTTTGAATAAAACCAAATGTATCTTTCTCATTTTTAGTTACTACAATGCCGTGATTTAACAGAAAATAAATTGTAGAAGACTAAATAATAGGAAAACGTCCTCCTTATAACACTAAGTATAAAAATAGCTTATAAAATTGCATGCACAGGATTCCAATTTTGCTTTCGTTTTTTTATTTTTTTATTTTTTAATGTTTATTTTTGAGAGAGAAAGAGAGAGAGAGAGAGACAGAGACAGAGAGAGAGAGAGACAGAGCATGAGTGGGGGAGGGGCAGGCAGAGAGGGAGACACAGAATCCAAAGCAGGCTCCAGGCTCTGAGCTGTCAGCACAGACCCTGACGTTGGGCTCAAACTCACGAGCAGCGAGATCATCACCTGAGCCGAGGTCGGATGTTACGACTGAGCCACCCAGGCATTCCCCCAGTTTTGCCTTTAAAACATACACATGGTCACAAAGAAGAACGAAAATGAAAGAAAACTATTAAGATGGTAACAGTTCTAAAAAAAAAATGATTTAGTTTCTTCTATAATAAATTAAATGACAAAAGAGGGGAAAGAAGAAAGATTTACACAAGACAAATGCAATGTGCTATCCTGCTTGCATCCTGAGTCCAACAAACTAACTGTAGAATCGCACTTTTGAGACAATGAAGAAAGCGAACATGAACTGGAGATTACAGAACTAGCTACTAAGTAATATTAGAATGACGGTTAATGTTGTTAGGATAATGACATTGTGACTTTTTTTTTTAATGTTTGTTTATTTTTGAGAGAGGCCAAGTGTGAGCAGGGGAGGGGCAGAGAGACACAGGGAGACACAGAATCGGAAGCAGGCTCCAGGCTCTGAGCTGTCAGCAAGCACAGAGCCTGACGCGGGGCTTGAACTCACGAGCTGCGAGATCATGACCTGAGCCGAAGTCGGACACCCAATCGACTGAGCCACCCAGGCGCCCACATTGTGACTTTTTAAAAGCGATTATCTGTTAAAAATATTTACTCACGCACTTACAGGTAAAATGGTACAATATCTAAGTTGTGCTTTAAAACTCAAAACACAAAGCAAAACATAAAACGAAACAAAACCCCCAAAGCAGGAAGACGGATGTTAACATGAATGCCAAAATGTCTCTAATTGTTAAAGCTAGAGGATGGGTACCTCAGAGCTCATGATGCCATTCTCTCTGCTTTTCTGTATGTTTTCAATTTTTCACAAATAAAAAGTAAAAATACTAACCAGGATAGTTACCTCTGAGTGGTGGGGATTAAGTGATCTCGTGTGAACTGGGGGATTTTTTACTTTGATCTGTGTGCCTTTTAGGAGCATCTAGATTTTATACAATAAATATGAAGTACTTTGGTTACCTGAAGAACCAAAGGTACTCTTTTAGCGGGTGGGTGGGTGGACGGACGGATGGCTCTTTCAGTGCCCAGTTCCAATGATGCCATCTCCATGGATTTAATTCTCTCACTACAGACACCACAGTGCATTTTACTTATATTTCCACAAAAGGTTTTATTACATTTGGTCATTCATTATGGTAATTTTTAATTAAATATATCTATTTCCCTCTCTAGGAAAACAACTTGAGTACAAGAGGCATTTGTTTTTTGGCATTTCGATCCTAGTCAACATGAAGCAAAAAACTCTATGTAACAAGTGTTAAATAGTTGTTTACTTAATTAACTTTTCCACTAATAAATTCAAAGGGGAGACAAATGGCAACAGAAGTAGAATGTCTTACTTCTTGTAACCACAAAAGCTTTAAGGTGAAGACACACCCACCGGTCCCTATTGCAAAGACCAATACCCATCAAATGTTACCTAGTCAATTTCTCAAACGATTTGTTTTCCAGTTGACTTGGGGAAAGAAAACATCAGTCAGTAGCAGAAAAAAGCCGTTACTAAATCAAGTTGTAGACTTAAAAAAAAAAAAAAATGACTCCCTGGTGGGGGGGGGAGGAATCAAAGTCCATTAGCTCATCAGCAGCCGTTAGTTATTTAACCTATGGGAGACTCCTCCAGAAGAGCAGTGGCTCTGTGCGTTTGTATTAAGGAAACCATCAGGCAAGGATACAGAGCCAGCCGTGTGCCGAGACAAACGACGGTTCGGGAAACAGCCCCAGCTGTGAAGACGCTGAGGCCGTGTGGAACGGCCCCACGTCCCCACCTCTCTCACATTTTCTTATCATCTCCTCACCGGGGGCCTTGGCATGCTGCGTGCAGACAGGAGCAGTAGCTTTCTTGACGCCTAGGGCATTCGCCTCTACATGCTCTCGGTTAAGAGTCATTTCCAAAAAGACACAGTAAAGTCATCCTCCCGGGTGCAGCAAAACCCTCAATACCGGACGGACTTCCCTAAATGGAAGACTGCGCCCGCCTTTGCCTTAATTTCACACACGTGGTTTTGATGAAAGACACTCGAATACTGGTGAACATATTTACAACTGCCTTTTATACATAGAATATGCATAAGTATTGACAAAGATTAGCATAAAGCCTACGTAGTAAAATAAAACCTCCACCACAAAGTTTCCCAAGCCCTTGGAGGAAAACTGTATCGTGAAGAACTGGGAGATGCAAACTCCCCGCCCAAGCGTCAGCTCCAGTTCCACGCTGGGGTCTGCTCCCAGGAGCCAAGTCTGCAACATTCCTTCACCCACCGAAGCTTTTAAGGCAGGCGGAGGCAGAAGTCGGCACCGTTCCCACCCTAACTTCTACCCACAACCACTCGCGTTCGCGTTCTGGCTTCTCTCCCTTCTGCTTCTTTAGACATTTGTTCAAATCCACTCCTATTTAGCAAATTTTAAATTTACTAGACAGTCAACTGGAAAACAAACCAGGTTTACCATGACGAGATAACATGGTACCAGTGTAAAAAATCACATCAAAGCTGGGTTCCAAATAAGGACCAGGTACTAAGAAATAAGGCATTCTTCCAAAGACAATTCAATTCCTATGAGCATTTGTTGTATTTGTCGCTAGAAGGAGTTTAAAAGAGGCAACTCTTTATTTGATGTGGACAGCTGTGCTGCTATGTTTTGAAGAACGTAAAGGTAAAATTCAGTGAGAATGAGTTGTTACTACACCAGAGAAAAGGGGCATGATGTTATTAGTAAGTGCGAAGGGGTCATACCACAGTTCCACAGGCTGGTAAAAATGTTGGGTAGGCCAAAGGATTTCACAGAATTTTCTTTTTTAAGAACAAAGATGGAGGCTTTGAATAATAAATAAGCATACTGGAATAATTCTGGAGAGACCTCAAGGCATGCCAAACTCAATTAAAATTAGGCATGCCCATAGAGAAAGGAAGACTCTGGGATCACCCTTTTGCTAGAATTATAAAATTTTAATATTTTCGTATTATATTATATAGTCAGCATTTATTTACTAAAATTTCATCTAGTGTTTATCTTAAGATAATGCCACTGTGAAACTTCAATGTAGGCTGACCCAAAGCCTCTAAAAAAGTCTGCTCGAGGTAAGCGCTTGAGTTCTGTTCTTCTTGGAATAAGTATATTCAAAGTCCTGTTATTAATTAATCGATCGTCTCTTGCTGAACTACCTGTAAAGAGGAAACCGTCCGCCTAGGTTTTAAGGAAGACGTGGTTCCTTAGAATAACGAGCAGAAAAGAGGTCAGCTGCGTCAGTGGGCATGCGGCTGGGCCAGGAGGGAGGAGGCTCCATTTTCCAACTGAGCCCTGAGTCTGCTCCCGTCATTCTACTGTCCGGATGGCATTACGATTACTGGGTTTCTTGCTACCGCCACATCCAACACCGAGAAAAGCCTAGGAGACTGCACCAACACACAGTCTTGTTTCCTTTTCTTTTCATGCTTACTAAATGGTTGGGACGTCCGATAAGACAATTAAAAGTATGCCTTTAACTTTGTGTATTATGCCAGCAAACTATTAGTCGACATAAATGTGCCCAGTTATTCTTTTTTTATTTTATTTTAAAGAAAAGAAAGAAGTGCAGAGCTTTTTAAAATTTCTTCAGCTACTCTCCCCCTTAGAAGCAGAAGCCTGGGATGCGATAGCCAAACTGAAATAAGAGAAGAATTTAAACATCCCACTTATCTATGAGTACATAACTGTCTATATAAGAAAGGGAAAGTCCAAAGCAAAAATAAAACATTTGGGAAAATCATTCAAATATTTCAATGTGTAAAGCAAATAATTTACCCAGCGATTATCATCAATTAACATCACTCTGTTTCTCACTGGGTATTTAGAAAGAACATAGAAATTAAAATTTTTTAAGGGAAGGAAAAGAAGTGTGCTTTCTCAATTTGATTTTGTATTCTAGAACAATATTACTCAAAATATAAATAAATAAAAATGTATACGAATGATGGATTTGAGAAGATACACATGGGACTGCCCAGTACGTATAAGGGTTTATGGGCTTGTTTGGTTGGTCTGGTCTTTTAGACTTTTGTTTTCTTCTGAAGAAGGGAACCAATTCAGATACCCCTTAAGTGGAGAGTCTTTGGATAGGTAAGTGTACATTTAGAAGGCCAAGAAAGAGTCATGCCACCAACAGGTCTGGAAAACCATTCAATCGAAGCCCCCCTCTTGTCTGTCTGACTAGACCAGAGCTAGTATGAATGCTTAAGAGAAGAATCTCCCACCTGACCTCACAGATGTACCACACTAGCATCACCAGATATTACCTCCATTAAAAGAAGTGATTTAAGTGCCCCAGGGTTCACGTTCTTAAGCTGAACAACTCGATTCAAAAGACAAGGTGTAGCTGCTATAATACGAAAGCTAAACAAACTTGGCCTCAACAGTAATCCTCAACTTAAGGCGTCCTCTGACACCTGCCATGCTCAAATTCAATCAGGAGCTGATCCTCACCTAAGAGTGTTTAGAGTAATGGAAGACACACAGGGAGTGCACAGAAGGTACATGTTTCTCTTGTATACAAGCACTCCGGAGGGGAAGAAGTCACCCCTGAAAAGTAACTTCCAAGACTGAGGTGAAGGCCAGCAGGCACTGATTTCTCTTCCTTCGCAGGGTACCTGAGCTACAGTCATGGGCCATTCCTGCTGGCTTCCTGCTTCACCACTGAGCAATTTCTGATGGTTCCAAAGATGCTGCTTTCTCAAAGACAGGTTTCCAGTTGTGTTGCTAATAAAAGACATGGGCTTTTCAAATGGCTGCAAATTACAGAGACCTACAAATCCTTCTTGGATTTCACTTTCTTAAAGGAGAATGATGCTGAGATTGGTCAAATAAATGCTACCAGAAAAGGGTCTTAAAGCACTTTAAAAACATTTTCAGAGATAATCATTCCTCAATTCCTCTTCCTGAAATTCAAGGAAGGTCAGAAACAGCTAGCCACTTTGAAAGCAGAGCTCCAATTACCCTGTGGGCTTCAGAAAAGAAGCCCTAAGCTCTGCACAAAGGTTTACAATGGAGAGATGCTCAGATAACCTTGACCGTCCTTTGTAGGCTGTAAGGCTCCAAAAGAGGAGTAGTGCTTCCGTTCCCAACAAAGCAGCAGATGAGGCAAATCCCCAGGTTTTTGTTTCAGCAAAACCAACGAGACTGACACATCTCTAACTCACTTGTTTTACCTGAATTTAAGAGTTTAACATATTATAACATTTGTAGCTTGTGGAAATGTCTCTCTCTCTCAATCTGAATGAAGCTGTTATCTTTCTCAATAAGAGTATATACCCTTTTACAACTTATTAAAATGCCTGAGAAGTGTCCACTGAAACATTAGAACAGGCCTAAGGTGGACCTGGGCTCCTACCTGGGAGTAATAACCAAGAGCAAGCACTCTGAGATCGACGGCAAGACCCACGTCAGTAAATGCCAGCAGTACGTCATCCAAACGCCTCTCAGTTTTTCAGGAGAAGCCCTGATTATCCAAATTATAATTTCCGAGCTATACACCAACGTACCAGAGTTAACCACTTGGGCTGAGGTATAAACCCCCATCACATTTTAAGAAACCCATGGGAGAACTTCTGAAACATATCTGCTGTGGAATGGGGACATCGGGAGGTAACAAAAACCTTCTTAGTGTTAATTTCAGCAGCCAGGAAAAAAACCTGAACGATTTTATCTGCAAAGATGATGACGCTGAATTCAGAAATTGATGAATAAAAACTACACAGGAGCCCTCCCATCCTCTCCGTTCCATGTCTGCCTCAGCAAACAATGAAGTAGGGCGATCGGGTGAGGAAAAAACTGAGGATCCACATTTGAGAGGCCCAAATTTCAGGACAAGTAGCAGGCCTTCCAAGCACGAACATGTAAGTGACATCTCCTTCCCCCAACAGGACTTTGTGACTAAGCCGCCGACTCACCTTATTCCACTTCAAAGTCAGTGGTAAATCTTGTGTTTGAGTCCAACCTGAGGTATTCTCTGAAAACCTAGATTAAAATAATGATGAACTTTAGTATATATAGTAAGGTTCTTTTCAAACTCTGAAAAAACATGCAATTGTACCTCACAATATTAAGAGGAAGAAAAAATCACTGCTATAAATCAAATCATAATTGTGAGAGGTTATGCCCTACCCCTAAAACCCTCTTTTTAACTGGAAATCTCTTCATGTGTAGCTCAACACACATTTAAATGTAAGCCAATCAACAGCCACTCCCACTTAAACAACAAATTCTTAAACCTCGCTGTTCCCTCTCTAGGCAGATTGCTGATGCAGGGCCTCCGTAATCTGGTCAGGAAGTCTGAGGAGAAACTCAGGAACCTGAATGGGTACGAGGCCCCTCGACAAAGTGATTCGGATGCAGTCAGCCTGTCTTGTGCCTGTGGGAACAACTGCTCTGAACCGGTGGTTCTCAACAGGGGGCCGTTTGGCAGGGGAGACCCTGCGACCTCTAGAAATATTTTTGGTTGTCACAGCAGGGAGAGGAGGTATGCCACCAGCACTTAATGGCTGGAAGCCAGGGATGCTGCTGACCCACCCTACGCTGCACAGGGCAGTCCCCCACCAAAGAACTACCCAGCCCCAAATGTCAACAGTGCTGAGGCTGAGACGCCCCGTTCCAAAGCAAACAACCATTCTGATTATTTAGAAATTTTACGATTCTCACACGGATCATTTCAGATAGCTTATAAGCTCCCACTGCATTTCCCGTGACTAGTGAGCTTATTATGAGTGAAAAGATTCATACATGCCCCATATTAGTAATATGCAGTACACGGACCCATTCTAAAAATATTAAAATAAATCAGAGTATACATGTCCTTAAGAGCTTCCAAGGAACTAATTTTTAAATCTTCACTGAGGAGAAATACTATGTCAAAATAGGTGAACTCCCAGAAACTTTGTTTCCAAGCATATAAAACAGAAGCTAAGAAGACCAAAAAGAACCAGAACTGGGGCGCCTGGGTGTCTCAGTCGGTTAAGCAGCCAACTCTTTTTTTTTCTTAATGTTTGTTTATTTTTGAGGGAGACAGAGTGCAAGCGGGGGAGGGCAGAGAAAGAGGGAGACACAGAATTCTAAGCAGGCTCCAGGCTCCGAGCTGTCAGCACAGAGCCCAATGTGGGGCTCAAACCCACAAGCCATGAGATCATGACCTGACTCAGCTACTCAGGCGCCCCAAGCATCTAACTCTTGATTTCCGCTCAGGTCATGATTCCAGGGTCAGGGGCTCGAGCCCTGCATCGGGCTCCACACTGAGCATGGAGCCTGCTTAAGATTTTCTCTCCCTCTGCCTCTCTCCCCCACTCACACTCTCTCCCCCTCCTCTCTAAAATAAAATTAAATTAATCAAATAAATAAATAAAACAAAAAGAACCAGAAATTAGTTTCCCTCACAGATATTCTCAATTTCTGGTAAGGACAAGACGGACAACAGTAGGACTCTCATCTTTTATTCAGTCAAACATACAGCTACTTCAAAACCCACCTTAACTGTATTCAAAACGAGATTTACTGATAATAGATCTTTCAGTATCCCAGATGCTAAAACTGGCAGGTTTTACATGACTGGCCCACACAACGTACCCACAGAATAGGTAAAGAAACCTGTAACACTCAAAACGTAAACTTTGTTTTGTCAAGCTTAATTAATGAGCTGTAACTAGCTCATTACGTAACTTAGACACGCCTGAAGCCGATCTGCACCAGTTAGGTACATGAGCAAGCATGTGGAGTGGAGCCTCAAACGCCGGGATATCCTCCATGACACAGAGAGTTCCACGAGGACTAGTGCATTCCAACCGGCCCTTTCCCTGACGGGGGTAGGAGTTTATATTCTACTTACAGACTGATTTCCTCCTCTGAGTCCCCAGCGCTGTGAGGAACTCAGAGTATAATCCCCGCAGGCAGTGAGCACCTGGGTGGGTGGTGGGCAGACTGGCATCCATAACCCACAGGCAGGGGGTTGGCGGGGCAGGCTGAATCCGTGTCGGAGGCCGCGCCCCCACCTGGAGCTCCCTCCCCGTGCTCCGGAACCTCTGCGCCGGCCCAACGACTAGGGAACTTGACTGAGCACTATGCGTGTCCAGGGGAAGGTTCGGGACGCCGTGAAGCCGGTGCAGAGCCCGCCACACCTCCTCCCCCAACAGGAGAAAGACAACTGCAGAGGGAGGGCAGCCTCAGACAAAAGCTAAGAAACTAATGACCTGGTCGAAGAGGCTTTCTCAACACCCATCAGTGGCTCAGAGAACAAAGGAAAGTACTTCTTGCTTTATGAAGCAAAAGTGATTTTCAGGCCTTCCTTTCTTTCTACGAGAAAGGAAGCAAAAGAAGCAAGGCCGAAACATTACTAGGAAGGTTCAGAAATATTAACGCACGATAGGAAATTTATTTTACCCGGCCTCCATTATTCGAGATTTAAATCGGTCTTCAAATAAAACAATTCGTAATTGAATTTTGAAACATGAACACTTTATTTTCTTCCCTCTCCCCAGTAAAATATATTCTGTTCCAAAAAAGAAAGGTTGCTCAATTTCCTGTCAAAGGCAATCTAGAGAAGGCCACCTACACTGTAAAAGCAGCAAGAAAAAAAATAACAAAATGCTGCAGAAAAGCCTGCATGTGTGGGTGTATACTAAGTGCAAGGTAACTACCACTCGGAGCTTTTTAAAGCTTTTTTCCCCTGATCATTCTGAGAAATATGAAAATTAGTGTAACTGCTAAAGACAAGTTTGTCCTCCAACCTACCTAAGGGAAACAAGCCTGATGATGGATTTCAGAGCCACCAAAGAGAGGGACAGGAGTGGGCAGTCAAGGCCTTTAACCCAAGATTCTTTGTACTAATGAGAGCGAGCAGATTCGACAAGGCAGACAACTTACACTTACTGTTTTCAGAGAGGGAAAGGTGCTCTGACCACTAACCTTCTCCCTCAACACCTCGCATCCCAAACTTCATGAACTTAGAGAAAAAATTCTAATGTCTTTGTGAGAGAGAGAGAGAGAGAGAGAGAGAGAGAGCGCACAAGCAGGGGAGGGGCAGAGAGACAGGAAGACAGAGAATCCCAAGCAGGCTCGGCACTGTCAGCACAGACCCCTACGTGGGACTCGAACCCACAAACCATGAGGCCATGACTGGAGCCAAAGTCGGACGCTCAACCGAATGAGCCACTCAAGAACCTGATAAACTTCCTGAACTTTTAGAGTAGGACCAGCCTGGTCCTAGTATGCTTAATCCCAAGCCTTATGCTTTCTGAAACTCTAAATGCTAAGATAACAATCAACCAGCCCAATTTTTTTTACCAAAAGCCTACTGAAATACGCTCAATACCAAGGCAGGTACAGCGGCGGGAGGAAAAGAAAAAAGGAAAGGAAAGGAAAGCTTGAAAGCTCACCAGCAAATTGAGGATAAAAGAACAAAAACACAAAGGAAGTCAAAATTAAAAACAGTATTATCACTGAATTGTAACACAGGAAAAGGCTCTATTTCTCTAAATCATACTTTCCATGAAAAGGAGTTTGCCACAATAAATAATGAGCAGGGGAAACAATACACTAATGAAATGATGGTAAACATTTTAAAGCCAGCACATCAGAAGACAAATTAAGATGTGGCAGAAAGCTATGCCGTAGGGCAGCTGCAAGACAAGGCAACACGAGAAAGCAAACCTCTTAAACCTTAACGAATGATTTGTCTGATAAGCTAACAATTACCTACAAACAAGAGGGAGCTTTTCGTTCTATTTGCTTAATAATCTCAGACCAACCTACGAAAAAAATTGCAAGACTACTTAGCACAAATAACTATTTCTCAGAACCACTTGAGAGTAAGTAGCCAACGTGACAGCCTACCATCCCTACAGAGTTTAGGGAACAACTCCGGTAGACAAGGGCATTCCCCTACAAAACTGTAATTATGGCCATGAAAATCACCCGAGTTACACAGTTCCACCACCGAACCCACAGACCAGATCTTACGTTCTCCAATGACCCCAAAATGTCCATTTTAAAAGTAAAAGGATCCAATCCATCCAGGATCTCACAATGCACTTAGTTTCCACACTTCATGAGTGCATTTCAATCTAGAATTCCTCAGACTTTCCTGGACTTTCATGACGTTGACACTTAAGAAGATTCCAGGCCATTTCTGCAGCATGTTCCTTAATTTGGGTTTATCTAATTCTTAACGGTTAGCTTCCAGTTACTAATTTTCAGGAGGGATACCAAAGAAGAGAGTTCCCCTCCTTACACCCTGCCAGGTGGTATGCTATTTTAATCTTTTTCCTTTACTAGTGACATGAACTTGTATCACGAACTTGACTTAGGGGGCATCTGCCAGATTTCCACTGAAAAGTTACTCTTTCTCCTTTGTGATTTATAAGTACTTTGTTGGGAGGATACTTTCAGACTATATAAATATCCTACCCACAAACTTACACCCAATGTTTGTGTCCAATGATAATTCTTGGCCAAATTATTTTCTGACTGCTGTCAGAAAGTGATTTTCTAGTCTAATAATTGCTACCATTCTAGCGGGAGAAAAAAAATTGTATTTAGAAAAGCCAAGATCTGGGTGTGCGTACTGCAACTGGGTTATTGCTGTTCCCTGGTCAACCAGGAGAACAGAAGGCCATGCACACACTTCCTTCGTTACTTCCTCCTGTATCTATGGATACTGCAGACCAGGAGTTCATCCGGGTGCCCTGAATTCCTATCAACACAGTGTCTGTCTAGCTTTCCCCTTTCCCTTCCCTGTAACAGTCATACACCTGGCTCTCATTAACCTCACCTTTCCTTATTGGATTCAGCCTCCCATGTCACCCTAACTCTGACCTGGTATCAGAATAAGCCTTCTCTCTAACTAAAGGACCAGCAAAAGAGAGCCCGGAGAGACAAAAATGTTATGAGAGACTATATATGATTCCATTTTGGCAAAGCCCAAATAGACTAAGCTAAAAATATACTGTTTACAGATATACTCATTTTTAAAAGCAAGGGAATGCTGAACATGAAACTCAGGGTAGTAGTCCCCTCCAGAGGGGGCAGAAGGATGGAGCGCAGGGAACACACGGCAGCTTTACAGTGCTGACCGTGTTCCAGTTCTCAGTGAGAACCTGCCAGTCCTAGGCAAGAGTTCCTTCACACAGACAACTGTGCCTCACTAAACCACGAGGGGGTCATTAGCACAGTCTCGATTTAAGATCTGGGGCCCAGAAAGGTCAAGCATGTCGCCCATGGTCACACAACCAACAAGCAAGGGTTCAGACACAAACCCACATCTGACTTGAATCGTCCTTCCCTCGACTATTCCTCAAACAGAAGAAAGAAAACAGGCAGGAGAGATGGAGCTATGGTTCTAAGGCTAAGATTCCTCTGTGCCTCTGAACCATTTCTAAAATGCTATTAGGGTACGGGCAAGTCTAGGTCCAAAACCAGGGGGCAGGGGGCAAAAATCTTCCTAAGGGCAAGGAAAGGAGGCAGAGGCACAAATCTGGGCCATTCTGAGACTACATGAACAATATAAACAATCCTCTAGGGAGAGTTTCTATCTTAATACGTTTCTATCTTAAATCTTAATACGTTTGTTTTGAAATCAGGAAATAAGGGAGAGAAGACCAGCAACCCATTCACGAGGTCCCAAACATATACCAAACGGGGCAAAATGACAAGTCACTTAGCACACTGCATGAAACCTGAAATTAGTAATAAAACACTGAGCCCTTTTAAGGAATTTGTATAATGGGATACTGAGGCAGGGCAACAACACTCTGAAGGAAAGACGAGACATCCTAGGAAGTTTAAATCCTGCTCTGCTACTTGGGAGTGTTTTAAAATTGCTAAAACTCAAAAAGATGGAGCCCCATAAGAAGAAAAGAAAAAAGAGAGCATATTTATCTCCTCGAAAAGTCAGAAATAACCGCAATCTAACTGCACTTCTGGGAGAAATATCTCCAGAGTCTATTAGTGATTAATAATAACTCATACCACCTAGCAAAGGAGCATGATAGGCACTAATGATTTTGTGATCTCAGGTCAAGTTTTCTAGATCTATCTGTCTTTACAATGGGATATGTTTCCCCACTGCTGATTTCTAAGGTGTGGAGTGTAAGTTGAATCAGAAGTAATTTTAAGTCTAGACTCCTCCCCAAACCTCCCCCCACCTCCTGCAAAAAAAAATCAAAAAACAAAAAACACACAAACCAAAAAACTGCTAATAAGTTCTATCTTCCTTTTCCTTTTCTTTCCAAAGAGGAAAAATCTAGACTTAGGCCACAGACTAAACAAAATACTACACAACAAAAGAAATCAAAGCACCTGTGTAAAATGGTGCAAAAATAATTCAAAACCCACACCAACTTCACGCTGTAGCATGAAACTGTCTCTAATTCATAGAAGTTAAGAAATCCAAAATAATCCTAGAAAGACAGTAAGTACATGCACACAGCACACAGAAGGATAAACCTCATTAGATAAAAAAGGAATTTAACAGAACTCCGCACGGCCTGGGCTCGCTCGCTCGCTTTTTTTTTTTTTTTAGACTTTTAAGTTATTTTCTTTATGAAAAGTGATCAGGAGGTGTTGACATCAGCATCTGGTATTGGAAAGACAAGAACAAGAAGTTATCCTGAGGTATTTCTAAACGAAAATGACAAAAAGAATAAATTAATCCCCGGCACTTATTTCTTTCATCCTACTGTATATTAAGCTTACATGATCACAAGATGAGCCGTAATCGTCCTTGAGAATTTAGGGACAACAGCCCAGCTTTAAAAGAAATTTAAAATCTAAAAAATAAATACGAAAAAGAATGTATTATTACTTTAATGGTGAAAAGGGGAACATCCTGAAACATATTAAAGATTTTTCTCGTAAACTCTCAGGTAATGAATTTGGGGCAAAAATCAATAGGGCTATTGAAGAAATAAATCCTCCCAAGCTAATCTAATTTAGTGTTATTGAGACAACCCACTTATCAAGGGACTGCAAGACTAGAATTTCTTCACATTAATGGATTTGACAATTCAGGAAGACACAAGAAAAATGCTCCTCCCCTGGAAAGTGTATACCAATGGTTCTTTGATCTCAAGTTGTACAAACTACTAATTCTTCCTTCCTGCAATTCTAAACATACCAGTTAGAAATAAGTCCTTTTGCAAGCTTATTTTCCTCATCTTGAGGCTTCTCCAACTCAAAGTCACTTCTATCTACCCATCTGCTTGAAACAAAAACCTAAGATTCACTGTCCATTCCACGGCCATATCCATTCTGTTGAGTCCTATAAACTCTACCTCCTGAAGGCCACCCTGCACCCTTCTTTCCCTCCTGTCTGTATCTACTGGCGACACACTGATCTAAGGCACTATTACCTTTCCACTAGACAAATGCCCCAGACTCCTCATTAATTCCCACCCACGATCATTTTCCACAGAGTAGTCAGAGTGACTTTTTAAAAGGTTAAACTGCATAATAATACCCCCCTGCTGAAAACCTACCGGTGCCTTCCCATATCCTGAGATGTCAAGAAGTGTGAAACATGTAAGGTTTTACTCTGATTTTCAAGCTAACGAGTTAGACTGCCACAAGTGTGTGAATACCATTGAGGACAGGAGACACCTGGATCAGAGACAAAGGACTTCACCACTCACAGCAACAGCAGGAGCCAGAGTACCGGCATTTTTGGTGCCAGTCCCGTAAGCCCCAGTTCCCACCAGGTGACACTTGCACAGCAGTATGCTGTGTTACAGGAGAGTAGCCCTGAGCTTAATGAACCCAAACCTTTTATAACAGGCAGTACACCTGCCTGACCTTTACCCAGAAGGAGGCACTATCTTGATTTTACAGACAGTAAGTGTACCTGATCTCTGCCCTGGAGGGTACCTTCCGAGGCTACTGACTATATAAATCATCTCTAAAAAGAGAGTCCAGAACAAAAGTAGTCAATGCAGAAACATAAGACACACGGAAAACATTAGAATAAAAGCCAAATTTCTTACCATGGCTTACGAGGGCCTATACAGTCAGTCCGTTTCTCTTCAATTTCACGTGGAACTCCTCTCTCTCTAGCTTACTATGGATGTAGCTCCACTGCCATCTCTGGTGTTCTCAAATAAGTCAAGTTCTTTTCTGCCTCAGGACCTTTGCATATGCTTTCCTTTTGTCTGAAATGCTCTTTTCCTGACTTAGTCACTTCCTTAGAAACACCTTCTCTTTTCAGTCTATCTACATAAAACTCTACACTCACTGTTTATTCTTCTTTTTGTCACTTTTCTCACTTACTCAGTGAATATTTATTGGGCACCTACTATGTACCAATCTTTATTATTATAAGCACAATAATTACCTTAATTCACTTATTTATTTACTCGCAATCTTCCTTGAGGGTACAAACCTTGTCTTTACATGCATCCGCAAAGGCCCAGAACTTAAAACTTGTGCCCTCAATAAAACTCTGTTGAAGGAGTGAATAAGAACTACAATACAAAGTAGTGAAATGGTTCCACATCGACACTGAGCAAAAAACATACAACTAGAAACTCGAAGTTCTAAATTCAAACCCTGGAGCCATCATTTAGTGGCACCTGAAAAATGCTATTAAATTGCCTGCGAAATGAAGAAAATTCTTCTCCTGCCTAACATAAGATTATTGTGAGGATCAAATGATGAAATCTATTTGGAACCCCCTGCAAAAGCTAAATATAATTTAAAGCCAGTAACAAATCAAAAACAAAAACAAGCCAGCAACAAATCAATAGTTAATATTCATGGGATAGTCATTCATCCAATAAGAATACACTAGTGCCCTTTACTATGAGGGTAATACTATTATGAAAATTAAAATATATATTAAAATGTAAGTTAAAATTGTACAACTTTAAATGAAATTAGAAATTGGTTAGTTCTTTAATAAGCTTGAAGAACAGTTTTTCCCCTTTAAATACCCTCTGGACATGCTTTAAAAACTTTCAGATGAAAGGTGAGTCACATCTACCTGCTCCTGATCCCAGAATATTAAAAAAGTGGTTTTGGTTTACTTATTTTTTAAGCAAGCCATTCAAATGCCAATTTGAAAAAAATTTCGACTATGTTTAGAGCACTGAATGCCAATCTCCAAAATAGGAAATTTCAGCCTTCTGGCAAAATTTATGAATTTATTAATTTGTCTCCTTTTACTGACTTCATCTGAAACCAAATGCAGTCTCTTTACTGCAAGGCACTGTGTGGTGTGTGTGTGTGTGTGTGGTTGTGTGTGTGCGTACACATGTGTAGTGAAGGGAAAGGAAGCTTCATCTTACATTGGTTATGAAAAGAGCACCTTTGGAATTAATGCGCCAGGCAGCCAACCAGAGGAAACAGAGTGATCACTGCGAGGTATAAGCAGAAGGCTGGCAACCTGACCACAGACAGGGACCGTCGACTCGGACAAGCCACACACCTGGCGTGAGTTCACCAACCGGCTCACCCTCCATAACCTGACCACGCAATTACACAGACATTAATTAAAAGGGAAACTGCTTCTATGACATAAAAGGATCACGTATAAATTGATAAAAAGGAGGGTGCGGACAACATTCATTATAAAGGAAATAAAGTGGAACGTGAGAACAGTATAATCAAGATTGCCTTCCCACGACCTTTCTCAAATTCAATATGCAGGTATGTAAATAACTAAAAGAGGTACATCGTGAGAGTAAGAAGGAGGAGTAACACGATCTGGCGCTTCTAAGTACTAAAGGCGAGCATGCAAATGAGGGAGAGTACACGGGAAGGCTCCTGGGAGCTGAGGAAGATACGAGGTTGGGAGGGACAGAGGTAGAGGATCTACAACCCACACAGGAGAAATACTAAGAGGCATGTATTTCACTTACGTGTATACGTGATATGTGGTGGTTGTTCATTACACAGCGAGGGTCTCTCAGAAACTGCTTCCTTACGTGTTATTTTAATGACAGCCACCAACTCCAAATTTGGGGGGAAGGAGGCAGCAACAGCAAACTATCCATACAGCCCTCAATAAGTACAAGCACAAATAAAATCTAGGGCATCTAGAAGCTTCTGCCTTGATTTAAATAGACAATGTCGAAACCTATCTTTCAAGTAAGTAATTTCCCTTATTAATACTAATGCTAGTTGCTATCTGAGTGCCTGCAATACGCCAGTCACACAAGAGTCTCTATCTCATACAATCAAGACAACAATCCGAGCAGACACAAGTAGGAATCAGTGAAGTTTTAAATCTTGCCCAAAACAAATTAAGAAGTAATGGCACGGGAACTTAAACCCAAGACAATCAATCCTTTTCCAATATTCTTGCTCTTTTGATGCTATGTAACCTCCAATAACAACGGCTAATATGTACTACGTTCTGGCACAATTTGGAGGAATGACTTGACATTCAGTATACTTCATTTAATCTCTGAAATAGCCCTGCAAGGTGGTTATCATGAGCCACATTTTTTTTTGTTTGAGAAACAATAACTGCCGAGGTATTCCTAACTTAATAGTAGAAATGAGCGAACCCAAACTGAGGTCCGTTTGAAACAAAGTCTGTTTCTACTACTGTATTACATAGCTTCCACCTTACAGTGTTCAGAATAATTATAATTTAGGAATTATTTATAAATTACTAATTTACTGTTTATAATATTACATGAAAATACACATACAAACTGTAAAGTATGTTAAAATACGTATTTTATAAACATGTGAAGTGTGTTAAAACATGTATTTTATAAATATGTAAAATATGTTAAAATATGCATTTTATAAACTGTAGTTTTCAGAAAAAATGGATAGACAAAAAAATTATTATCGATGAGTGATAGGATCACTGGTAATTTTTTTTAATTTGTTTTTCTAGTTTTTCCTTAAATATGATACATAACTTATGCAAAGGTAAAACACACATGAAAAAACCCTACATTTTAGATTTTTTTCCCTTCTGTTCTCCAGAACTGTCAAAACTAAATTTTGATTAGAAAACATGGGATCAAGTTTAACATACCTCCAGAACTGAACGAAAGGTGAACAGCAATGAAAACCATGCCACAGAACTAAATCACACAGATCTTGGTAGCATGATGGAAAAATAAAAAGCTTTTTGATTTCTGTATCATACTTAGCGCCCCTCTCCCTCCAAAAAAAGAAATTAAGTAAAGAGACAGATATTCAGAATTCCCTCAGCTGGATGAAATGCTTGGAGGAAAATTACCAAAACCAACCAAGGTCATGCAACTCAAGAAAAACACCCTCAGAAACCACAGTACAAAATCTTCATGGAAAACAGTCCATTTTAGTGACGGTCCAGGTAATTGAGTGGATTAAGAATTAATCTGAAGACACAACTTGGGGATTCTGATATGCCATGTCACCTAAAAAACTAACCAAAATGTAAATGGCCCACGCTCCACCACAATGACTTTGCGAACTACACACACGCTCCTTGTCTTGGGCACTGACCCCACATCGCCTCCATAAACCCTCTTCAGAAGCAGTAGAACCACAAACGGAGAGTGAGAGGTGCATACATTCCATTTCCCGTAACGGGAGCCACCACTCCACTACTCACTGGGTAAACTGACAGAAATACAGCATCTATTTTCAAAGCCATCAAATCATGTGCATTCCAATGAAGGAAACAGTATGGGAGCAGGAGGGAGAAAGGGAGAGCTTCAACTTCTTCCAAAATATTTTATGATCTCAAACAAATATGGCAGAATGTTAAGATCTAATGAAGCTGGAAGGTATTATATAATTCTCTACCCTTTCCAGTCTACTTGAAATATTTTTAAATTAAAAATAGTGATAAGGTTTAATATCTGTAAGTCAATACAACACTCATTCCTCTTAGTATACTTGTATTCATTAAAACACACACACACCATCACAACGTCCCTCTAACTCAACTTGTGACATTTTACCACCCAAGGAAGCCACCGTTGACGTGAATACTAAACAATCTCTAATATTTAGTTTTTCCCTTGCAAAGCATGAATTCAGAAAAACTAGCATATGAGAGAATAAAACAATTAAAAATTTTATTTATGCAATGATGCCAAACTAGTCATAAATCCTGAGATGTTTTGTGTGCATGCCTTTAATCCATTTCTAAAAAGAAAATAATAGGTTTACCTCTCAAAATAGCAGAGTCTCAGAACAGAGAGTCCTAACCCCCACAGAAAAGCACAGGCGCCAGACACCTAACAAAGTGTGCCACCTACTCTTCGTACCAGAAAAGTCGCTTTTGGTATATTAAAGTGACAAGAAGATACATTAATGACAAGCTTGAGGAATGAAAAAACTATCAGATCTTTAGATAGTTGAGTTCTCAACTTCTCACTAAAAGAACCAGAATCACGTTTGTATGGTACTTTTGAGCGCATGGGCAAAGACGCGAAGTGGAAGTTGCTGTCATATACAAGAAACAGATGGGACAGATAATGCAACTAATCAACTGCCCCCTCTTCCCTTCAGTAGAATTTAGGAAACATCCAGTTAATAATGAAACAAACTAGAAAAGCGGAAGTTCATAGTTGATGCAGGGCGTGAACGCATGAAGGAACACATTACAAGCAGCACAGGCTGGTTCGACGTAAATGACAAAGAAAGTTTCAGCTATGTGTTTCCTCACACTCAAAAATGACTCTTAGACTTGCCACAGTCTCCATGAAGGCCAACATCCGTCTGTACCTTCACCAACCAAGCAAGTGAGATCTTAACTGACGTTCAATTATTTGCTGTACTTCAGAGCAAATATTTACTTAGGGGCCCCTGGCTGGCTCAGTCAGTGAAGCATCCAATTCTTGGTTTTGGCTCAGGTCATGAACTCAGTCTGTGAGTTCGAGTCCCACATCGGGCTCCATGCTGATGGGGCACAGGTTGCTTGGGATATTCTCTCTCTCTCCCTCTCTGCCCCTCCTTCACTCATGCTCGCTCGCTCTCTCTCTCAAAATAAATGAAAAAACTTAAAAAAAGAAAAAGGAACAAGTCAAACACTTTTTAAAAATTTTAATTCCAGTGAAGTTAATATACAGTGTTTTATTAGTTGAAGGGATATAATATAGCGATTCGACACTTCCATACATTCCCCAGCGCTCATCATGATAAGAGTGCTCTTAATCCTCACCACCTTTCACCCATCCCCCCACCAACCTCCCCTCTGGTAGCCATCAGTTTGTTCTCTATAGTTAAGAGTCTGTTTCCTGGTTTGTCTCTCTCTTTTTTCCTTTGCTTGTTTGTTTTCTTAAATTCTACATATGAGTGAGATCATATGGTATTTGCCTTTCTCTGACTTATTTTTCTTATCCTTATACTCTCTAGATCCATCCATGTTGTTGCAAATGGCAAAATTTCATTCTTCTTTATGGTCGAGTAATATTCCATTATATATGTGTGTGTGTGTGTGTGTGTATATATATATATATATATATATATATATGTCACTTCTTTATCCATTCATCAGTTGATGGGACACTTGGGCTGCTTCCATAGTTTGCCTATTGTAAATAGTGCTGTAATAAACATAGGGGTGCATGTATCTTTTCAAATTAGTGTTTTCATATTCTTTGGATAAACACCCAGTAGTGAAATTACTGGATCGTATGGTAATTCTATTTTTAATTTTTCGAGGAAGCTCCATACTACTTCCACCATGGCTGTATCAGTTTACATTCTCGCCAACCCTTGTTTCTTGTGTTTTTGATCGTAGGCATTCTGACAGGTGTGAGCTGAGACCTCAATGTACTTTTTGATTTGCATCTCCCTGACGATTACCAACATTAAGCATCTCTTGGTATGTCTGTTGTCCATCTGTATGTCATTTTTAAAGAAATATCTCTTTATGTCTTCTGCCCATTTTTTAGCTGGATTATTTGGGTTTTTTTGATGTTGAGGTATTTAAGTTCTTTATATATTTTAGATATTAACCCTGTTTCAGATATGTTGTTTATAAATATCTTCTCCCATGCGGTAGGTTGGTCTTTTAGTTTTGCTGATTGTTTCCTCCCTTGTATAATTCAAACACTTCTTTTTAAAAAAAATTTTTTAATATTTGTTTATTTTTGAGGTAGAGACATAGCATGAGCAAGGGAGGGGCAGACTGAGAGGGAGACACAGAATCCAAAGCAGGCTCCAGGCTCTGAGCTGTCAGCACAGAGCCCCATGCAGGACTCAAACCCACAAACTCTGAGATCATGACCTGAGCTGAAGTCAGACACCCAACCGACTAAGCCATCCAAGTGCCCCTATAATTCAAACACTTCCTAAAATATCAATCAGGTATAAGGCTCTGAGCAAAAAACTGCAGAGCTCCTAAGATCCCGGTGCCAGACTTTCGTCTCAAAAAGTTTACAAGCCAACTCATGGTGAAGGGCATGTAAAAACCAAAGTGTTGGTAGGTACAACTTCAAGAAATGGCAAAAGAACACAAAGCTTATAAGATCAACTCACTGGGATCAAGGAAGAACAAGGAGGTTTCCAATGGGCAAAAGAAAGACAGAGGGAAGGCAATTAGGGGGAGGAAACAGAAGACAGACAGAAAAGGCTGCAATGCACGTGATGTTTGAGTAAACATCGCCTCATAGCCAGGGACCCAGATCCCTCCCTCACGTGACACCGTTTCTGGCATTGGTGAACTTGTGTGGGATCGATCAGCACATGATCACAAAGACGACTAGCAAATCTCATCATCCTAACAGGGTCAGTTACGGGCGGGTCATTCAGAGTTGTCCTATAGTGTGAATACTCACCTTCAGATACAGAGAAGCATTCAGATGAACTTGGAATGACTTACAATTCTATCAGGCCACTGAAGCTTTTTTTCTTTTTTAAGCCATGTTGGTGCTAATGCCTTATTAAGTTTAGAAGTAGGCTAGCAGACTGAGTGTGTTTGGGTTTTACTCCCAGTTTTATTGAAATCTAACTGACCTATAACATAGTATTAGTTTCAGGTGCACAACGTTAACAATGTGATATGTGTATATACTGCAAAATGATCAGCACGATAATTTTACTTAACATCCATCACTTCACGTAGTTAACAAATAAATATTATTGCAAAAGAAAATGCTACAATTCTAATGATGAATTTGAAAAACATAATAGTAGAGAAATAGTTCAGAACTTTCGAAAAGTGCCTAAATTGGAAAATAAGAGCCTTCAACAAGTTAGTCTAAAGAACTAACATTAAAGTTCAGTTATTTAATTCTATTTAGGCCATAAGACTTTCGAGAAAAAAAAAAGATAATCTATGTGGGAAATTTTCACATCTTATAAAGCACAGAAAGCAAACTCTGCCACCTTAGTTGGAGAACTGCCTCATCATGTCCCTACATGAGGTGTTCAAACAAGATGAAATAGTGGCTTTTACATTTAAAAGGCTACCTGGACAAAAGAAGGTCTGAATACTACAGGTGGCAAATAAGGCCAACAAAGCCCCGCTACCAACCAAAATGCAAAGAAAATAATTCATTGGCTGGGACCAACTGGAAAGGCAAGAAGAAGGACGGAGGGGTCGGTGGTGGAAAGCTGGAAGCACTCCACAAAGTTTTTAGACAACCGGCTGAGGAGCTCTGACTGCCCTGTAGGCAACAAGGAAATGAGGAACTACCGAACGTTCACGAGGGACAGTCACAATCAGAACCAAATGTGCCTTTATGTATGTGTGCAAACACACATGCATAGACGTATTCCCCCCCCCCAGAAGACTTCAACTATAACGTGGAAGACAGCCTGAAAGAGGAAGGGTGATGAATAAAGAAATACTAGTAACGAGGCTGTTGCAATTTGCCAGGAGAGTGGGAATAGAGAAATCAATGAATTTGGGAGCGACTTGGACATAAAACTGATCCTGCCTGGAAAGCAATCAGATGTAATAACTGAGAAAAATAGAACCAAAGTCAAAATAAGAAACTGCACCACCATACGATGAACAACTACACTGTTCTCAAAAACATCTTTATCAAAGTTACACTTAAGTGATCTTTGAGGTTACTAATATTTATCTTCAACATAGTCTAAAACCATCCATTAGCCACACAGAGACCAGTTCAGGAAACACTCCGCTCTCAATGGGCCTTTTAACATTTGCCCGTCTACTTTAACTTGAAAATCTATCAGTAAATAGTTTAAATTTATCAAGAGACACAAGTTAGCCTACAGAAGAAACATTACAAAAATAGGATTAACTCAAGATTCTCCATAATGAACATTTTGCTCAATGAATTTCCTAACAGAATCTCAAGTTTCATGCTCCAGTTAATGAGTTTTGACATTAACTCATTACCTCACATTGTAAAATATAATAAATCTTTTAAAACGACATGTAATATAACATATGGTAAATCATTAACAATGATACTGAAAACAATGTAAAGGTATGCATATGCAAGGTAGTTAGGATTACTGCCTATACAGGAACTAAAAAGATAACATTTCAGCAAAAAATCACACCATTTTTATCATACCACCTTTTTTTTCCAGCTTTGAGGTCCAACAGACAGAACTTTAATGTACACCATGATGATTCGATATTTGTATACACTGTGAAATTATTCCTTCCATCAAGTTAATTAACACAACCATCACTTCACGTATTTACCTCTTTTTCTAAAAAACTCTTCAATTAAACGATACAGTGTTAATCAACTACAGTCACCATGTTATACATTAGACCCTCAGAACTTACTCATAACTGAAAGCTTGTACCCCATACCACACTCTTAATATTCAAAATGAGAGTAACTGACCACTTTAGACGAAACCCGTTTGTGGAACATGATGGTTTCTAAAGATTAACAGACTGATCTTGAATGAACTGAGAAAAACACACAAACACAGGTCAACAATTCAAAGTACAACCGTAAATGAACAAACGAGAGACAATATTTGACCAGGCACATAAAACTTGGGTAAAAAGAAGTGGGGCAAAAGAAACACACTTGTTGAGGGCCCCCTATAAGACTGATATTGAGCTAAGAAATCCAGACACTCGCTCCCACCCCATCCATACTCACTGTATAATTGTCTTTGGATAATTGGGTATAAGCTTCATGAAGGCAGAGAGGACTTGGTAACCAGCATATCTGCAGGTTCTCAAACAGCACCTGGCACACAATAAGTACTCAATAAACATCTGTTAGATGCATGGATGACTGATGGAGGACTAGATGGCTGCTGGATGAACGAAGAGTTCTTTTTAATAATGATGTTGGTCTAGCTCATGTGTACCAAAAGAGATCACAGCAGCTTAGGGGGAAGGGAAGAGGAGAAGTTCTGCAAGCCACTGTGTCCCCTTCCCCAAGCACAGCTTATCACACAGTAGAGTGGAAAAGGCATGGGCTTCGTCATCAGACCTGGACAGGAGGCCAAGTTCAGACTTGCCTTTAGTGGGTCCCTAGACAAGTTACCACTCCATGACTGAAATGCACAGACTAATTCTTTAATCTTGAAGTTGTAAAGAGGCTTAACTGAAACAACGTATACAGAGTACCCAGCAAATACCTAGCACATAATTAGTACTTAATAAATATAAATCTCTCCACACACTGGGCCAAGAGAAATGACCCTGGGGCTCACACAGTCTGGGTCTTAGGGACGAAGTCCAAGGGAGGGGTCTTCGTGAAAGGAATCCTAGTGCAGTCCACAGCAGGACAGCTCTTGAATCATCTTAAAATATCAATCCAAGGCCTGGCTCATTATATCTTGTTGGAGGAATTAACAATCATAGCATGGGCCTACGTAAAATCCAACGAGGGGACTGGCCTCTGTCACGGCAAGGAAATACAAAACAACTGGCATACATTCTGTGCCTGGCAATCTCACACTTGCCAAAATTAGGATTACTTTTCTTGGCTATTACGTCGAATCAACTTTATTGACAATATTTGAAGTCTACAGTGATCTTTGAATAACACAGGTTTAAACAGTACGGGTCCACCCACACTTGGAGTTTTATCAATAAATACAGCACAGTACTGTAAATGCATTTTCTCTTCCTTACAATTTTCTTAGCAATAGATTCCCTTTTCCCTAGCTTATTTTATTGTAAAAAAAAATACAGTATGTAATACATATAACATATGACAAATGTGTTAATCAGCTATTTTTGTTAGTAGTAAGGCTTCTGGTCAAACAGCAGCCTATTAGCAAAGTTTGGCGGAAGTCAAACTCATACTCATATTTCAACTGTCCAGGGGGTCTACATCCTTAACCCTGACACTGTTCAAAAGTCAACTGCATTTTCTGGATTTGGATTTGATAAAATTATAGATCATTAAGGATTCTTTTCAAGAAAAATGTCCCAAGGGCCCAATTCAGGCTCCATTGCTAAGAGACTGATCTAACTGCACACTTGGCTATAATTATGCCCTTGTGTGTTTTCTCTTTCATACTTCCATACATATCATACAGTGCAGCCCAATTATAAAATATGACTAATATCCCCAAAGTTTGTATCCATAATTAAAAACGTTGAAAGAATTTTGTAGGGGCACCTAGATGGCTCAGTTGGTTAAGTGTCTGACTCTTGATTGTGGCTCAAGTCATGATCTCAAGGTTGTGAGATCAAGCCCCGCTTCGGGCTCCCGCTGAGCAGGAAGTCTGCTTAAGATTCCCTCTCCCCTTTGCCTTTTCCCTTTGCCTTCTCTGCCCACAGGCACATACGGCTGGGCAAATGTTCTCTCTCAAGAAAAAAGAAAAAAATAAGGATTTTTTAAAGAAGTTCTAACACTTTCCTCTTTTGAGTTAGTAGGAAAATAAATTACAAATTTTTTTAACTATCTCTCTAATTACTGCTTATCTATCAGGTGAAGTCCTCTTAATGAGTCAAAAAGAAAATTAGCTATAGAAGGTGCTTTGAGCATATTATTCAACTACCAAGTGTCAAGAATATCTAAAATGTTTGGTTTTGTTGCAATGGGAATCCACATCACTTACATCAAACCTGAATCCAAAAATCATTAAATTCAAATATGCAATTAAATAGTGTGCTTTCAGACAAAGGTCATCTTATTCACTGCTGATTTTTGACAAACATTTTACAAAGGATGTATACAGCTGGGGAGGTGAAGAATAAGAGAACAAATTTGGATAGAGGAAGACAGTCCCACCAGAGAAAGTCTCTCAATTGAGGACGAAAGTTCTTTCTTATAAACAAAACTCTGGGTATCGATTATCAAGTCTAGAGAGTATATCAATGGGACGAGAGATTGAGAACACAACATTCTAAGAACTTAAACCAATTTAAACAACCACTATCTACAAAGTAATAATCCCTTACAGAGGATTCCAGTTAATGCATCAACATTTAGAAATGAATTCACATAATTTCATGAACAGAGGAACTGAAGCTATTTAGAATAGCAAGGGAAGGCACGCCCTATTTTGACTGAAATCAGCCAGAAGCTATGAGAAAAAGGATTCGTGCCCAGTAGGACAACTTGAAGAAATCTAGGACGGTATGTTGGCAGGGAACAAAGAACACCGCTTGGGCAGCAAGTCCCACGCTCCACCCAGAGGAGCATCGGCGACGCCATCCACCCTTGCCAGCCCTGATGCCACACACGGACCGGGAAGCTTTCTGGAGAGAACGCAGGCTTCCCCCGCTACCTAAAAGTAGAGCATTCCTATGAAACCTCTCGTAAGCCGAAATGGCGTAAAGCAAAAAAGGAGTTTCCATTTCACGAAAGCAAAAATCCTCTTTGGATTTCTTTCAGATAGCGAAAACAGGTATTAACACAGGTGTCTTGGTAAAGTAAAGTGGCATAAAGCCAGCTTGGCCAGAGCAGAAGAAACCGATCCCGCCCTGGTAATGTGCCAGCTGGGAAGAGGATTCTCGTACCACAGTGGGAAATACCTGTCTCCTTGGAAATAAGGTTCTCATTGTGAACAAGTGACTTTTCCAGTGGGCATCGACGTTCAGAAATCTCTGTTGAAGCAGATCAGATGTCCCAGGGTCTGATCAGCCCTGGATAACCAGACGACCGGGGCTGCGTAACTCCCAAGCTCTTTTTGAAGTAATTCCTGCACACGTGAGCATGGCCGGTCATAAATCAGCCTTTGCCAGCTATGAGCTCTACGCCATAGTAGAATACGATACATTCCTGAGTTGCCCACAGGGTACACACGATTTTCTTTGCAACATATCTTAGTACAGATTTCCTTCACTCCCAAATTCGAGTGTCATGTTTCTGTAAACGCCTATCACTTCTTCACCACAATTACAAAAAAAAAAAAAAAAGATAATTTTCAATTTTCTCTCAGTCTCACTCTTTAGTCCTGCTTAAGTATGTCCGGTGTCTTCACCGTGGGCACCTTTGCCACAGACATTTTGCTGCAGGCATTTTTCATATTATCACCTCGTAAGTAAATAGCCATGAGGCAATTTCCACAAAAAATAAAGTGCCTGGTTGGCAGTATGATTTCACTTAAGATAAAACAACTGGTTGACAGTTTGGTTTCATTTCACCACGGAAGAATCAACGGCCTTCAGTACAGTTACCGTACCAAAAGCTGGCGGTCAGTTTGGTTTCATTTCTCCATCTACGAAGTTTTCTTTCTATTATGTAAACATCACCGAGCCCCCGACTATACAGTGGCCAGTAGCCATGGTGGCCTTAAAACCGCGATGATCACTACATATGCCGACTTGATAGAAAATATGGTGATAAAGCTTACGGAGACGTGAAATAGGAGCGAAATGCCAGACTTCACACTGTACTCTACTAGAAAATGACAACACGTCAGTTACGATGACAATAAAGCTCTGTTAGTTACAATACTACATCAGTATTTCTTCTCCCATTTCCCACACAAGCCTGGACTGTCTATCAAGGGACATGTGACAACATGCCCAAGAACAAACATCACTGTAGAGGGCTCTCACAGTGCAATACACACTCAGGTACAAATATACATTCTAGAATTTGGAAGACTGATACTTGTTAAAGAAGGAAGAATTACTAATGAATTTTACCAATTTTTTATGTTTCATTATGCCCTTCCTAACATCCCTCTTTTATCTTTCATTATTTTATCTCTTACGCCAAAACTACCTTAGAGCCAACAAGTGATGCAGGAAAATGTTTGTGGTAAAAACTACCTAGCACGCTCATTAACATGTGGTTCTTCTTGAAAATATGACTACAATAATTTGATAACCTTTCTTTAACCTTTTAATAATTAAAAGTATTTTTTTTTTGAGTATAGTTGGTACATAAAGCTACATTTGTGTCAGGTCAATCTGATAACTCTGAGGGAGTTTTAAAGGTCACCCAAAATACAAAGTGGTTTTCTGGAGACAAGGATGTCCGCCATGTAACAACACCCTCTCCCTTGGCATTTTTAATAGAGGATTCAAGAAAACTGTACTCCTGATTTTCTAAGGAGTTAATCACCCAATCAAAAGCTCAGCTATTTATCTCACAGATGTCAAGTGTCAAAGCCACAATAAGGTACAGTGCAGTAAAGCAAATGAGGAATTATATTCATTCACTCAAAAGTTATTGAATATCCTGAGTGTGTCACTTATTGAGTGCCTTTTAGGCACTGAAAAGTCAAACAGAATACACAGTCGCAAATACTTTACAATCCAAAGGAGCAAGCTCAACAACTAAATAAAAAATTTCAGCAATATAATAATAGAGGGTTGTGTTATAAAGTAACTAACTTTAGGAAGCCAGAAAAACTCTACAGATGGTAACTTTTAAGCCTGTCCTAAAAAAGGAATTAATTCTTTTTTTTTTCTTTTTTTTTTTTTTTTAGCAAGAAGAGAGGAGTGTTTAAGAAAAAGAAACAGTAGGGCACCAAAGGACAAGGAGTCGCCATCCGTAAGAAATTTCCCCATCACTGGAATAAACAAGGCTCAGTGACAGAGAAAGGAGAGAGGAGTCAGACCGGACGCAAGACGGCCTTCTGCCATGCTACGGCAGCCAGACCTCTTTCATGTGTTATGAGAAGGCCTACAGTGTTTGCTGCAGGAGCTCGTCAGATCCTCAGACTTCTGGAAGACGGAGATGGGAGGGGTCGCTGGGCAGGGAGACGGGTGGACACTCTTCCTCTACACCTAAATTTACACAGGCTGAACACAACACTCAGGGTCCTCTTGGTACCAACGACATAATGAACGGCTGCAGATCATCTTAAAAATGTGGAATCTTAGAATGGAAAGGGAACCAGGCAGAACAGTCTCGCTTCTTCCCATCGACTACCAGACTCCCTTCTATAACCTTGATAAATGGCTCCATATTGGACAACCAATATGTCCTCCTCCTGTCTTCTCTTCCTCAGAAGCATTTGCTATAGTTTTTCTAACTGGGCCATATTTGATTCTAAAATCTTCTCTACCATGGGCCCCTCTTTAGAACGTGCACTGGTTGGTCAGAGCTGAGCACAAAGAACCCCAGTGCCTCCAACCCCAGCAGAGCCCTGAACCACAGCGGGTTCTCGGAGTGGACAAGATATTTCTTGATTGCATAGACCTTTCTAAAAGTGCAAGACCTGGATCAGATGAGATCTGTGGTCAAATAAAACACCTTGTCTTTGTTCATTTGAACTGTTCTCATAAGCACCGTTTACCTCTCCTTGAAATCCCTTAAAATTGGAAGTTAAGGTTCATTTGTGTGATTACCTGAATAATATCTTTGTATCCCTAGCCCACAGGCCAATTTCCTGAATGCAGGCACAAAACTATCTGACGGGGGTGTTTTGCTTTTTATTTCCTTTCCATTACCATTGTATTACGAGGTCTCAGCACAGCATCTGTCACAAAGGAAGGGTTCAATAAACATTAGATGAAGAATTACATGTGTACACAAAAAATGACATAAAGCAAGATATGGTAAGTATGACAAGAGCGCTGAAATCAACATTCTGTGGAATCTCAGTGGAGATTTTTTCAACTTCCTCTGGGAAGGAAAGGCATTGTGGAGAAATAAAAGGCATCCAAGCCAATGTCTTGGAGTGGTGTTTCCACCAAAAATTCAAAGTAAAGAAAATATCTGGGCAACAGACCAACCAATGAAAAATCATACTTTTGAAGAACAGTTATTCATATGGGAAATGGCTCATAATATTAAGTTGATAAACAGGATACAAAACAGTGTGCACTCCCCTCACACACACACACACACACACACACACACGCACACAAGAAAACCCTGCAAGGAAATAGTTCAAGTGTTAATAACAGTTATTGCTGAATTGTGGGATTACTGGTGATCTTTATTTTCTTCTTTATATTCTATTGTAGTTTCCAAAGGTTTCTATGATAAAGAGCTTCATAATGAGTGGGGGAAATATTCGGGTTTTTAAGCTCATTTAGAATGAAACTGCTATAACATTTTAAGTCTTCAGGTTTTATCAAAAAAGCCTTCTGGGTTGGTTGTTTGTTTTTGTCATGGTCATATTTTATGTGACATGTTACAAAGCAGAAGGAATGCCAGATAACAGATTTCAGTCCTAAAGAAATATTACAAGCAATGCTCCCGCCCTCCCAAAAAAGTGCATTTATTCTCTGATCTACTGTTTTGCATCTTGACAACCGGTGTGAAGGGACTCGTATTTATAGGACCATACCAGGAAATCAGAAGCCAGCATCAATGACAGCACTACTCCACAGAATATCAACTCCCTTTCGTACTCTCAACTGGGCCCTTCGAACAATGAAATACGCACACCGACAACACCACACTGCAGTCAGCATATCAAACCAAGGAATGGAAAGGCTCTGATAACAGTCAAAAATGATTGTAAACGAAGGTCCACTCTTTGAATTAACAGAGGTCTTCGTCAGCAGTTAACAAGTTAAGAAGCATGCCACCAAAGACTGTCATTACCAAATAAAAGAAGGAAACTACACTAAGTCTTCCAAAACACGAGGCATCCAGCTTGTCCCCGGCAATCTCCCGGAAATCTGAAACAGGAATTTAAAGGACCGTCTGCATCTAAGACTATGTGAAATATGAAAGCAGTGGTGCGAAAAAACTACCACTTTAAAATAGATGTCCGATTGCCCACAAATAGTACCATCCTAAAACCAATCCAACGGAAGTGAAAGGTTCTCTGAGCAATGGTCATTGATCAGGTCTCTTCCTTGTTCTGACAAAGAACGGGGCAAGGGAAACATCCGAATTATGAAGATACGCAGTTTTCAGATAGCTAAACCCCCATCCCCCCACGTCACCTCAGAAAGACTCCTTGCACAACCCACTTCTTTCTCTCCCCTTATAGGCTCCACCCTTTGGCCTGCTTGTCCCCTTCTCTCCAGCTGTTACGACCTGCCCACCTCCTAGGGCTCTGCTCCCCTCAGAACCTCTTACAGAGGAATCTGCCCTATTTCACCCTTTACCAAGCCCCCCTGTCTCTGAAACAAACAAACCTTCCTGAGTACTTGGAGATTCATCAGAAATCACTATTGATAAATAGTTGTGGTGGTAAAAAAAATATATGGCACGCCATGATTAGAGATTCAAGAAAGCTCTTCAGCGAGAAATTAAAATCACAGCTGACATGTAGGTAGCACTGGGAGACTCTGATGTGGAACAGATGGGTCTGGACAGCTTTAAGGCCCGAAAGCTCCTCAGAGGATTTGGATGTTCAGCCAGGCCTGGGAGCTGCTGTTCTAAACCCTCAGTCTTCCGTTGTTCATGCACTAAGTGTATTCAAGATTCCATCACCTTCTGCAGGGAGCACCTTCTGCAGGGAGGAGCTACAGTCCTCCATCTATCCAGATTCTAGGCTACCCAGTTAGCCTAGGAAGGAAGGGAGGAAGGAGGAAGGGAGGAAGGGAGGAGGGAGGGAGGGAGGAGGGAGGAGGGAGGGAGGAGGGAGGGAGGAGGTAAGGCGGGCAGGTGTGACTTTGCAAGCCTCTGGAGTCTGGAACTTGGCACAGAAAGAGTAAGGTTCAGTCACGTTAAGAATTCACTTACATGAATTCCTAGCATTCCCCATGCTATACAAGCACAAGGTGAAGTATGGGTAGGAGTTATCCACACTTAATTCCTTAGTGTACCTGGTAGACAGTAATATTCATGTGGTTTTGCAGAAAATTCCTTATGAATGATCTCCATATATGCAAGATAAATTAGAGCGAACTTCTTTGCTTGGATCAATTAAAATCTAAGTGGTGGCTTTTGCTATGACATAGACCTAAATATACATTTTTTGCTGAATAACTTATGTATTACTTTTTTCAAGTTCATGGTATATAATCTTTAAGTGAGAAACAGTGAACAAAATATTTGCAGTATCCTCTGACTGTGGGAAAACCTTATAATTACACTGCCATTTTGTGTAAGCTACAGTTGTTTCTCACAAATTCAAATACCTGAACACCATTAAGGATTTACCGTGCACTGCCACCTCACTCACACCCTAGGCTCTGCAGAGTAGGATTTAGATACAAATGTGATCAACGTTGGCTTCTATCCAAGAAGATGTTTCCATAACATCACATGGATGCTCTAGAAACTGACCTCAACTCCTCTGCAGCATTTTAGCCATAGCAAACTGCATCATATCAAAAGTATCTGCTTTGGCATTTTACTTCCACGTGAAGCACAATAAAACCAACCAGTTTAATGGCTTGAGAAGCAAGCAAGCTGCAAAACCCAGTAACTCAAACACTGCAGGGTTATGCTGGTGAAGTCCCTTTCCCTCTGTGAAAGAGACATTTTTCCATGTGCTAGAACAGAAAATCATGACACCTGCCTAGCCAGGGAACAAATGTCTAACAGATAAAACAGTTATACAGAGAGGCAGTTTCAAACACATGTATGCATACCTTGTCATAAACTCTCTTTTTATTTGCATCTTTACATGCTCTCTATAATTCAGAAGGTCCTAACACCTCGAGAAGGCACACACACAACTTTCTTGGCTACAGTTCCCATTCCTGTCTGATTACTGAATCAAAAACAAACTTTCAGATCTGACCTTTACTATTTTTAAATAGCTCTGTACTTAAAATATTTATTCAGTATATCACTATCTTTCCATATCTAAGAGCCAACTAGAGTTCACAGGGAAGTATGTGCACACCTAACGCAAACCAAATGGGAGGTACCCAGTAAGCACAAAGTACTGCACTAGGACTCAAAAGAGCCGAGTCTGAAGCTTGGAAACCACACACTCACTGAACCTAGTTAAGCCTCGGCTAGGCCACCCATAAATTAAAGACCGTAAAACTCGACCTGTCTAAACAGTGTTGTTGAAGGTATGCATTAATGAGGTAACATACTTACAAATTATCTTAAACTAAAAATGTACAGCATTTTTCATCATTCGGCTGCTGTTCTAGTGAGAAACCACTAGGGCACCCCAAAACAAGTCAAATAATGTCCTCTGTTTACTCATCTTTTAAGTTTTGCCACTTCCTCCTTCCCTCTCTCTCCCTTTCTTCCTTCATGTAACAAGATTACGTGCTGGGCTTCTGCCACAGACCAGATACGGTTTCAGACCTGGCCTGTCCAATACCATAAGCAGTAGAAAAAGGTGGCTTACATCAAGCATTCAGTATGGCGCTAGTCCAAATTAAGATGTGCTATAAACATAAAATACACACTGGACTTTTAAGACTCAGTGTGGACAAAAGAAGGCAAAATGTCTCGGTAATTTTTTATACTGATTATGTGTTAAGAAGATAATATTTTAGGAGCGCCTGGGTGGCTCAATCGGTTGAGTGTCCAACTTCGGCTTAGGTCCTGATCTGATAGTTTGTGGGTTTGAGCTCTGCGTTGGGCTCTGTGCTGACAGCTCAGAGCCTGGAGCCTGCTTCAGATTCTGTGTCTCCTCTCTCTCTGCCCCTCCCCTGCTAGCACCCTGTCTCTCTCTGTCTCACAAAAATAAATAAATGTTAAAAAAAATTTTTTTTTAAAAGAAGATAATATTTTGGATATTAAGTTAAACATACGTATTATTCAAGTTAATTTCTTCTCTTTATGCTTTATTTTAACATGGCAACTAGAAGTTCAAATTTTTTTAAAGTTTTATTTATTTACTTTGAGAGAGAGAGGGAGAGGGAGGGGGAGGGTCAGACACAGAGGGCGAGAGAGAGAATCCCAAGTAGGCTCTGTGCAGTTACCACAGAGACCAACACACTCGTTCCCACAGACCTAGAGATCATGACCTGAGCCTAAGTCAAGGTGGACACTCAACCAACCTAAGCCACCCAGGCACCTCTAGAAGTTCAAAATTTTTTAAATACAGAGAGGCTCACGTTACATTTCTACTTGACAATGCTATTCTAGACCCTGGGGAGATTTTAGGGAACAAAACCAAGTTCCCAACCTCATGAAGCTTATGTTTAAACATCGACAGCCCCAAAAGATCTTCAGTAATCTATAGAAAAGGGAAATTAAAACCAGCACCTGTGTGTAGAGAGGACACTCGGATGGAGGCCACATACCAGGGACAGACCTTCTTCCCTCTAGCCTTTCCTTCTACCGACAGTAGGGCCCGCGGTCCCCAGAATAATCAGGCAGAATAAAACGCTGAGCTAAGATCTTGACCATCTTGGGAAAGACTGTCCCTCCCGTTAGGCCGGCACTCTTAAAAACACAGCCACTATTAATCTGAACTTAGGGACGGAGAAAACTTTTAATTCGGGAGCATTAGTAGTTGTCATGGCATCATCTGTAGTACTTTGGCTTGTGCCTCAAAAACACGTTTAAAAGGTTTTCAATTGTAGGAAGAGGTCTCTTCACAAAGACACCCTGTCTGCATCCCAACACTCTCATTTATTAGGAGAGTTCTTCAATCAAGCTTCTCTCCATGGATCCGATCAACCACACCTCTCCTAAGTATCTCCTAAATACTGAATACTTCAGTCCCCACATCACAGTCAGAGTGCTTCCAGGAAAAGGGCAAGAAGCTGAATTCAACAGCACAAGTCATCGCCACCATCTCAAAGTCCCTACTGGTCTTAGACGGTCAAAGGAAACTCGAGTTGGGCTGACCACATGCCAGCTAAGTGCAAGGTTACTTGTTTTAAGATTTTTAAGGAATTCCTGGAGGGTGAGTTTATTTTAGACCAAATAGGCCTAGTTTTCGGTAGCACTTTTCCTACCAAGAAAGCATCGTGCACACTTGAATTTCATATTCCAGGTGTTAGGAACTGACCCTAAATTCAAACCACAACCCGGCAAATGTTCGGCCGGCACATACATCTTTCTGGCAGTTTATGAAGAAAATTGGGGCTCTCGAGATTCTCTACGCTAGAAAATGCTCTAGTGGGAGTGGCAGGAAGCTAAGAGGCTCAGGTGTCAGGCAGGTGGTGTTGTTTCGTAACTAGTCTCACCGATGTCCTCAGCTCTTGCTGTTCTCCCAACCGGCGTGCCCTGTCCCCTCTGCCAACTTCAATGTTACAGCTCTGTGAGGGCCCAGCCCAGAGCCTGGCCCTCCCAGAAACTGTCCCCAGCAACCCCGAATACAGAATAATCTCTCTCTTTCTTTCTCAGAGGAACCCAGTCAACCAAAAATTGTATCCTCTATTTATCTCTTCTCTAGGTATTCGAACACCTGTAACTCAGAAGGAAAGCAATTCAAAAAGTCAGTATGATGTCTGAAAATTTATCACCCTCCCTTGCAATCCGCGGTGATTTATCTGAGCTTTATTCGGCTACAAAGATGAACCTAACGCCAGGGACACAAAAACGATACGCGATCCCAACACTCACATAATTCACAGTCTAGCTGAGAAAAAACAAAGTCAACAACGATCCTGCCAACTAACGAACACTGTATTCAAGGCCTGGGGGCAAAGAGCCACGGGAGCCTCCGCGAGGGCTCTTCTCCCTAGGTGCTGGAGGAGAGCCTCCATGGAGGAAAGGGGATGCAGAAGCAGACACTGAAAACTGAGGAGACGCTGACAAGGTAACACAGGAAAGGCATTTCAAAGGCAGTAAAGCATGGCACATGAAAAGAAATAAGAGAGTATGTTTACAACTCATACAGAACCACTGGAAAAACAATGTCTTCTGCTATATTAAATTATTTGCTGGGGCATGTGAGGCTCCACATAACAGACCCCAATCCACTTTTGCTACATTTTCCACAGTGTAACACAGCAAGCAAGGGTGGGCTCTCTGAAGCCAGCCTGGGGTCAAATTCTACGTAGCCTTACGGCAGTTTCTTAACCTATCTGTACCTCACCTTCTTCATCTGTAAAATGGGGTTGACAGTAGTGCCTACCTCATACGGCTGTTACGTTATTGTTACGAGAAAATGAATGGACACAAATAATTATCACAAGTTAGGTATTCAATAAATGCTTGTATTAGACTTATTATGACTAGTATTATTTACTTTTCCAAGCTAGACATAATAGCAAACCTGAAGTTCTTGTCCCCATCACCTGCCCGTGCCTCAATATTTAGAACTCTTTCTATGCCCACCCAGCAAGACACTGCTTAGATACCACCTCCTACACAAAGCTTCACTGAGCCTGCTCGCCTCCCCCATTATGGAAATGAGTGTCTCTGTCCCTCCTCTGAACCCCCAGAGCGGTCTGCGGGCCCCTCTTGGGGCACTCTTCACTCTAGTCGCACTATGCACACACTGGATTTCCCTACAGGCCTACAGCTCTGTAAGACCAAGGACTATAACTTGCCAAGCTTGGTCTTCCCCAGAGAACCGACAGGCCTTTTCACATACGGGCACTCAAGTGTTTGCTGTTGAACAAATTAAAGTACTCTCCCCTTTAATTAAGTCAAGAACAGACTAGCACTTTTAAAACTGCTGTAGCATCTACCAGGCTCTTCTGCCTAATAAAAACCCTTACGCAGAGAGAAACTCGGTGCAATTTTACATGGCTCCTTTGTGAATCCTAAGAAGAGTCAATAGTAAGATGTTCTTAAAGTGACTCACAACTGACAAAACTGAGTGAAAACAGTAAAAACTGCTGGGTAAAACAATCTCTCCCCTTTCTACATCCTCTGAACATGTTCCAATATAAATTTGTTTAGACTATTGTTGCTTTTCTGTTCCACATTTACAAAAGGTGGGACAAAGTTTCCACAGCAATGCCGTTTTCGTTGCTTATCCAGATTCTAAAGCCTATTCTGTCTGGTTTTACCACTCTCTACCACCTATTAAAGAAAGGCTGGCCTGGAACCACCCAGAACACTTGGCTTACACAATTACAGTGTCAATACCAAAGTACACAGGACTCTTAGTTTTGCTGCCCCTGTCCTTAGCAAAGTACACTGGAAAACAAGAATCACCACTCTCCTCCAAAACCCACCCAACTCAAAACAGAATTATTGCGAAGTACAACTTCATTAAAATCCTAACTTTAATTAGCCAAGAAAAATGTTAAGTAGGATTGGCTTCCTCTTATGATAAAAATATTTTGACTTTCAAGCAATTCAGAGACAGCCTTCATTTACTATGCCGTATTGGTGATTTTTCTAAAAGAAGAGCCCTAAAAAATAGGGTTTAACAAAACAAAAAGAGGAGAAAATAGAATAAAACGGAGCTCAAGTGGGGCTTCCCTGCCTTTAAATAACATATATGCAACTGTTTTCCATAGTTTCCCACTGAATCCCATGGATTCAAAATGAAGGCATCAGGCACCAATAGAATGAGAAACACACTCAGAGACGCGGGTACCAAGGGTGCGCGACCTGACCAGCACACACAAAGGAGGCGAGAAGTCCACGAGATCATCACACACAGCTGCCAAGACAGTAAAGGAGCAGGGCGGGCCAAATCACAATAACGCCCCCTGAGGACGCAGAGTGTTTTTTTAATGTTTATTTATTATTTTTCATCTTTTTTATTTTTGCGAGAGAGAGAAACAGAGCGTGAGTGGGGGAGGGACGGAGAGAGAGGGTGACACAGAATCCGAAGCAGGCTCCAGGCTCTGAGCTGTCAGCACAGAGCCCAACGCGGGGCTCAAATTCACGAACCGCAAGATCATGACCTGAGTTGAAATTGGACGCTTACCTGACTGAGCCACCCAGGCGCCCCTAATTAAGATTATTTTAAACATTTCTAGGACCAAAAAGTTCATGAGCAAATGCACTAGAATAGCTTCTTAAGCCAATATCCTCATTTTTCAAGCACTGAAGCTGTTTACAACTTATGTCAAGAAATGTAAAAGTTCACAGCTACATGACTCTATTTTTTATTTTAAAAACCACAGCATATCTAGTGTATTGATCACCATTATCTCCAAATTGACCAAAATCACTATAAATGTGCCATTTCCTCTATAGTCTAGGTGCTTCTAAACACACTAAACAAGAGCAGAGCGGGAGGGAGGATTCCAAACTCATGAAGTGACACACCAATGAATAGTATAATTTATGCTTCATCCAAATATCAACTGTGTAATCGTAATAGCTACGGTATTAATATCCTTTTTTCTTGTTCTCCCAGTTAAAAGTGGGAACTCCATGTTTTCTCCCATCTGAAACATACTTTAAGAGGCTTATGTGAACAGCATATAAATGTTGCTAAAGCCACAAGTCGTTAGATCTTTGGTCTTCAAGTGCCATGGACCTTATTCTCAAATATGACCGTAACCATGAAAGTATTATGGTGATGAAGAGATCAGACATGGCTGAACCTAAAAGCACTGTAAAGCATCCATTTTATCCATATCCCACTTGAGATCATGCCCGTGCTTCCCAAGGCTAACAGCCATGCCGCTCTCTCAAGGCCTCCTATCCCCGACATTGCTCTAGATTTTAGATTTGTTCTTCCCTCCCTTCTAAAAAACTTAACGGACATATTCCCTTAGGGTCCCATTCTCTAGGTAAAGTAGAGGCAGGCGGTTATCTCAACATACAACCTCTTCTTCAGTGAGATAATACCAGCACTCAACAGGTGTCTTTAGGAAGCATCCCAAAATACCAAGTTGAACATGGGGCAACTTAGAGGTAAATTCTTGAGCATCTTTTAAGTAACAACATTCAGCAATAACAGTATTTAGGGAGTTGTCTATTCTACCTTCACACTGGACTGAACTCAGGCTGTGAAAGTGTCATGAAACGAGCACTATTTTCGCAAAGCTTAGGACGAGTTTTCCACCGTGAAGAATGTTATACTAAAAGTTATCTGCAAGAACCATTCGATTACCAAAGAGCATGAAGACAAACAGTTTAATCCCTAAGTGTCCAAGAACACATTAATTACTCAATACACCAATTTACACAGAAGCCCCACTTTATAATTTTTTAAGACTTTCCTGTCTTTTATTTTACATGTAAGATACCCTTAACAAGCCTGTGAAGTCTATATTTTCCACTTATAGGTGAAGAAACTGGCAGTGTATTTAAACGACTTACCCAGATTAAAACAGTAACTCGATTGACTTTTGAATTCTAGGTCAAGGAAGCTTCTATTTTACATAATAGGCATAATGTGTTCATTTTCAAAATGAAGGCACTTGAAAGAAAACAATGTCTACCAAACCAAACACAAAGTAGAACACCACTAACACTTTCTAAGGTGAATGAAATCCACACAAGAAATACATTAGTTTTCAAGTCACTGAAATATAATGGACGCCCCCACATACAAGCACACTTTCTTTTTTTTCCATACATAGCAAGAGAGAACACTGAATTAGCATTCTGCATACAGAGGATCAGTTTTTACAATAGCATACATCAATTAAAAAGCCTCATGTAAATAAACTAGAAAGTAGATAAATGTAGATGAGTAAGGGGCGCCTGGGTGGCCCCATCAGTTAAGCCCCCAACCCTCAATTTCGGCTCACGTCATGATCTCACAGACATCAAGCCCTGCATCAGGCTCCACACTGACAGTGCAGAGCCTGCTTGGGACTCTCTCTCTCCCCCTCTCTCTGTCCACCCCCTCCGTGCATAATAAGCTCATGCATGCTCTTTCTCTCAAAATAAACATTTTTTTAAAGTGTTTAAAAAAAAAAAAAGTAGATGACTCAATATATGCTTGCTTCCATTCCTTACAGAAATGACAATAAATTAAAAGAAAAATAAAAGAGACAATAGCATACAAGCGATGTCTACAAAATTCAAAAGATGAGAAACCAATGTATAAGTGGAAAAAGGTTCAGCAAACTGGACACAAAGCTAAAATCTAACTGCTGAAGACAGAGGAGTGTAGAGGCCACCAGGGAGAATATTCAACTAAAAAAAAAAGTCTGTGGATGATGCGGAATTCCAGAAGGACTAAGAAACTGAGATCCTACCTAAGGGGGGAGGTTTAAGGGTCTGCATAAAGGACCCATTCCTTAATCTAACAACTGAGCAACCTATTAATAAGGATGAGAACGGAGTTTAATCTGCATGCAACTAATGAGACGATGTGGCCAGGCCTAAGTGAGGGCAGGGGTGAATCTCTGCACTGAAAACTTGAGGCATCAAGTTACCAGCAGAGAGCCGGTGCCCCTTCAGACTCAGACTGGAAGACTGTTCTAGAGAAAATGACCAACCTCAAAGAAAGAGCAACAGAAACTGGCACCTGGGGGCAGGGCTCAAGCTAACCCTCTAGAGAACACCAGACACTAGCCCTACCGTGCACACTGAGTCTGTAATCAACTTCTAAGACGAAGACCACGACCAGAGAAAAAAGAACATTATAATTATAATAGGAACAATTTATCATGAAGACATAACAATTATAAATGTATATGCATCTCAAAATAGAAGCAAAAATGGAATTAAGGAAAGAAAAGGACAATGACATGATTACAGTAACAGATGTTCACACTCCATTTCAGTAATTGATAGAATTAGACAAAAACAAAAAATCGGGAAAGACATAGAAGATCTGAACAACACTATCAACCACCCTTGACCTAACTGACATCCATAGAAAATCTAAAACTGAAGAATACACATTCCCTTCAGATGCCCATGGCACACCACCAAGAAAGACCATATGATGCACTGTAAAGTAAGTCTCAGCAAACATAAAAGGACTGTAATCACACAAAGTATACTCTCTGACAACACAGGATTAAACTAAAAATCAGTAACAATAAGACATCTAGGAAAATTCCAAATGTATGAAAATCAAACAATGCACTTTTAAATAATTCATGGATCAAAGATGAAATCAAAACAGAAATTAGGAAATATTTTGAACCAAATAGCAACAAAAATAAAACATATCAATATTGGTGGCTATAGCTAAAAATGCTTAATTCAAGAAAATAGGAAAGGATCTACCACCATGACCCTAACATTCTATCTTAAGAAATCACAAAGAGCAGAGCAAACTAAACCCAACGTAGAAGGAAGAGAATAATAAAGAGCTGGCGTCAATGAAGTAGAAAACATACAGACAACAGAGAAAATTAGCCAAACCAAACCGCAGGTCTTTAAAATTACTGTCAAACCTGACAGACGTCTGGTTAGATCAAAAACAGAGATAAAACACAAATCACTAGTACCAAAAATGAAAAAACAGACACCACCAGAGACCTTATCAACTTTAAGAGGATAGTAAGAGAATATAATGTGTAACTTTATTCCAACAAACTGGACACAACTTACTTAAAGCAAACAAATTTCTAGAAAAACAGGATCTATCAAAATTGGCACAAGAAGAAACAGAAAATCTAAGCAGGGCTTTACCTTTTAAAGACAGTAAATCTCTTGTCAAAAATATTCCAAAGCAGCAAAAAGAACAACTTCAAATTGATTTCACTGTTGGATTCCATCAAACATTCAAGAAGGAAATTAAACTTTTTGAGAAAATAGAGGAGGAAGGATCACTGCCCAACTCACCTTATAAGGTTAGCAGAATGCTAATACTAAAACCTGACAAAGACATTACAAAAAATAAAAATTACAGAGCTGTATCCTTCATGAATATAGACACAAATACCTTTCACAAAATTTTAGCAAACTGAATCTAATAACATATTTAAAAAGTGCCTTTTGAGCAAGTACAGTCTACCCCTCACAACTGGTTAAAATGTTAATGTTAATGCTGGTTAATGTTGATTTTCAAATGTGAAAATCAATTCAGGTAACAGACGAATGGAGAAAACTCAAGGTCAGGATCAGATATAGAAAAGGTATTTGATAAAATCCAACAGTCACTCATGATAAAACTTCGCACAAACCAGGAAGAGTTAGAAAAGTTTCTCAAACTGATGAAGCACAACTGCCAAAAAAAAAAAAAAAAAAACCCCACCTAGAACCAACAACCCACTCAAAGGTGAAAGACTGACTTGTTTTTCCCTGAGATGAAGAATAGACAGAATGTGTGCACGCGCCTCATTTTACCCAACACTAACGGGAGGTCCTAGCCATTCGGGAAGGCAAGACAAGAAATAAAAGGCACAAAGATCTAAAAGGAAGAAGTAAAACTTCTTATCTGCAAATCATATGATAGTTCATGTGCAAAATTCCAGCGAATGTATGAAACAACTGCTACGGGGGCGCCTGGGTGGCTCAGTCGGTTAAGCATCTGACTTTGGCTCAGGTCATGATGTCCACGGCTCATGAGTTCGATCCCCCGTGTTGGGTTCTGTGCTGATAGCTCAGAGCCTGGAGACTGCTTCAGATTCTGCGTCTCTCTCTCTCTCTCTCTACCCCTCCTCAGCTCATACTCTCTTTCTCTCTCGAAAATAAACAATAAAAAAATTTTTTTAATAATACTGTAAATGTTAAATACAGCTTGGCCAAAATTTAGATAAAATTATCATTGGGAGTGGGGTGCCTGGCTGGCTCAGTCAGAGCATGTGTGAGTTCGAGCCTCACGTTAGGCATGGAGCTTACTTAAAATTAAAAAAAAGGAAAAACTTGGGGGGGGGGGCACATGGGTGGCTCAGTCAGTTAAGCATCCGACTTCGGCTCAGGTCATGTCTCACGGTTCACAAGCTTAAGCCCCGCGTCGGGCTCTGTACTGACAGCTCAGAGCCTGGATGGAGACTGCTTCAGATTCTGTGCCCCCTGTCTCTCTGCCCCTCCCCTGCTTGTACTCTCTCTCTCTCAAAACTAAGTAAAACATGAAAAATTTTCTTTTTTAATTTTTTTAATTATCACTGAGAGGATGGGGAAAGAAAAGTCAGAAAGTTAAATCCTCATCTTCTGCAGGAAATAGTCAAAAGATAATGCTTAGGGCTGAACAGCCGAGCCGCAGAAGTAAAAATAAGTTATTTAGATACATGGCAGCAAATGCCAGAAGAATCAGCTAAAAAAAAAAACCCATGAATGTACTTGCTTCTGAAGAGCAACACGTGGAGCCTAGGAATTTTTCTTCTCAAGCCTGAAGTACAATTTTACTTAGTATTTAAACCGGGATATTATTTTGCTAAAAATAAATAAATAAATAAATAAATAAATAAGTTTAAAACAATAAATATTTCAAATAAAAATCTATAGTGTCAACCTTGGGGCCTCTGACAAGGAAATATTTTTAACTGAATTTGGTTTACAGATAAAATCAGTTTGAATAAAACACGTGAAATGTATACAAACAATTACAAAAACTTAAAATGCCTACTTGTAAAAGGCAAAATTTAAAATGCCTACTCGCAAATTTAAGATGCCAACTTGAAAAACAAGTAGTTCAATAAGAACATTTAGTAAAAATTAAGACTGTAGAAACACTGAGTCCCATATCAAATATACCCCATTTCTTGATAAACACTGAAAATGGTAATTAAGGAAGTAAAACATTTTTTCACAAATATTCATATCAGGGGCGCCTGAGTGGCTCAGTCAGTTGAACATCCGACTCTTGATTTCAGCTCAGGTCATGATCCCAGGGTCGTGGGATTGAGCTCCACATGGGGCTCAGCACTGAGTGTGGAGCCTGCTTAAGATTCTCCCTCTCTCTCTTTCTCTCCCTCTGCCCCTCTCTACCTCTAAAAAATAAATAAATAAATAAAATGAAATGAAAAAAATTTTGTTTTATATATTCACATTGGCCTCAAAGAATATATAATATGCCCCAAAGGCCTTTCCACACACAGTAATAGGCAACTTTATGTCCATTCCTCGGCTGCCCACAGTAACCTGCAGTATTTTCCAGTACCATCTAAGAGCTCCCAACACCAGTTCCTCAGATTCACACAGAGATGCCCTCAATGGACACATCACCAAGCATTTCAAATAGGATGACTCTAAACTCCACCCCATCCAATCTTTGGAAAGTGAATTATTTCTGAGGGTACATTTTGTAAAACAGGTTTCACGTCACAAAAATACTAGGAAGGGAGGGAAGAAAGAGTGGAGAAAACAGACAAAATTTTGAGGAACATACACATATTTTAAAATACTTGTAACATTTTAACTAATTCCTTTAGATGTTAGGTGGGAGGCTTTCTGGAAACCCTGAAATGCTATTCATAGTTTCAGCTAATCAGAAACATTCCAATTAAATGAACGATATTAAGGTAATTATCCAAGAAAACACTCAAGGGAACCTACAGACGGTTTCTACAGTAGACTCCATGCTGTAGGGCAATTGCTCACTGCAGATGTATGTGGCCGTGTACTCATTCCTGTGCTTGTCAAGTGTAATCTGTGATTATGCAATTGAACATTACAGCCACCTCAGGCCATTCCGTGTTTAAAGAGAAGTGTTTATGGCCATATCCTGCAAAACAACCAGAATACCACTTAACCTCAGTCTAACCACTGCTTGAATGAACTTGTTAGGGTTACGCTGAAATACAGATGCAAAACAAATAGTAGGCCAAGGAATGTGATGGCCACTTACTGGAAAGAGGGCTGGGGAGGTGGTAAATCCTTAAGTAACGCCCCTTAGTCACTGCGGCAGAATGTACTTGAGCATTTAAATTCTAAAACCTGAAAATTACAGTACGGAACACGGATAAAAATAACAAAATCCAAATTCCAAAAAGAAATGAATTCCTCTGAAGGGTGGGGTGTGTCATCTCAGAAAGCAGCCCCAAGTACAGTGTTGTTTCTGGATCTATCCAAGCAAATCAGTAAATCTAGAAATAAGAGAAAAAGGTGAAGCTGAGAACACTTTTAAAACGCTGCACGGAGTAGACGGCACTGGGTTATTGACTGGAATCTACTGCATATCAACAGCAACTCAAAGTCACTATCACCCAACTGCTTCCTATGATCTCAGCTCACCTTGGGGAGCCAGAGGAACTCTTAGCCAACAAGCCCACATGGGAAGATGAACCAACACGTTCATTCTCTTCTGTCGGTCAGCTATCAGATATGTATTGGCCAAAAGTATTTCCTTTTAAAAATGCTTATAAATTAAAAGCCAGAAATGAGACGAAATGCTGATGTTTGACCTCTGCTTTACGGTAAGTTTTCTTCTTAAAAAAAATACAGAATTCAGTCTCTGAGGCTGAGAATCCAGCAAAAGATCTACTTCAGCCACCTGGCTACCATATTTTAAGACTTAAAAAGGAGAGACGCTTGAAAGAGACTGAGTAAGGGTTAAGAAGCTGACACCGACATCGCGTGTGCTCCAGACTGTGCCACTTAGACCTCAGTTTTACCATTCAAGTGAAAAGTGACATAGAAGTACGCAAAGAATATGTGAAACCATATCTTTGCTAAAACTCCATCCGTAATAATCATTATTGAGAAATAACCACCCACGGCCACTTAAAATACTCAAAACTATGCCTTCGATAAAACTATAAGAACATATATTTCAATGTGCTTAAAAACTAAGCTGCATTCAGGGTGCTCCCATCAACACAGACAGATCATTTTAATCTTGGTTCGTCACGAATGAACGAACCCTTCCACAAATATTCTCATTACTCAAGGTAAAGGGAAGTATTACTAGAATTCCGTTTCACATTTCATCTACATTACCACTGACGAATGTTCTTATTCACACTAATATAATTCAGGACTGATGGCTGATTAAGTACAGAGTAAACTATTTAGTCCAACATTATGTCATCAGTGAGGAAACAGCATTCATTTACCAAGGTTATCCTGTTAGTAAATAAATAGAATTCAACATTAATTCCACAGCTAGTGGCCTCTGTCACTCCAAAATAGCACTTACATTTATTAACTACTACATTGCTTTTATTATACTTACTACAAATTTGAATACTCTAAAGCATGGACTATTTCTGTACAGGTGAAATTATTACTGATATTAAAAAAGCAAAATAGGGGCACCTGGGTGGCTCAGTAGGTTGAGCGTCCAACTTCAGCTCAGGTCATGATCTCACAGTTCGTGAGTTCGAGCCCACATCGGGCTCTGTGCTGACAGCTCAGAGCCTGGAGCCTGCTTTGGGTTCTGTGTCTCCCTTTCTCTCTGCCCCCTCCCCTGCTCACGCTCTGTTTCTCTCTCTCTCTCTCTCTTTAAAAAATAAATGTTAAAAAAATTTTTTTTCAAAGCAAAACATACACATGTAAGTAAATTACGAAGTAATTTGTGATAGCATAAATAAAAGTACCATCTCTGATTCTGTGGAATCCTGGCAGACTGTTTAGCATCGTAGTAGGAAGCCCGACCCTTTAAGCCTAGACCCATAATAGCCTTGGGCAAGTAATTCTGACCTCTCTGATCCTCCCATTTCTAAATGCTTAGCCTGGAGAACACCACCAATTTCACTGGGTTACTCAGAGGAAGAAATGAGACTATGTATATAATAAGTTCTTAGCAGAGTGCCCCGCATAAGTAAGTACTGGTCATTACTGCTGCATTGCTGTTATTATTCGAGGAAAAAGTAGGGCGGAATCGCACCTAAGGGAGCTAAGAAATACACACACACGTCTTTAAAAGTCTATCCAAATAGTGACAGGATAATAACACAAAAATAAAACAAACAAGATTGACAAAGATCATACGAAAAAGTTCTCCAAGGTCTAGCATATTTTACCACAATTTTTTTAAGTCTAAGTTCTATCCCTTGAGCAGAAAACGCCTAAGATTTCATCCATAAGACATTCACTACTTCATCTCCCAGGATCTGTAAAACAGAATAAATGTTTTAGTAAAAATTCACTAATGGTTTAGTAAGAGCTAAGAATGTTCACCAGCATTTTTAATGAAGTAAAAGACTGGAGATAGGCTAAATGTCCAACAACATGAAAATATATGAAAAATTAGGCAGCTACAGGAAGAACAAGAGGGATTTATATATTCTAATATGGAATGAACGAAGACGTCAAATTTGAAAAAATACAAAATATGTAAGACTCTATGTTAATACAACCAAAAAAGAGCTATGTCACACGCATACATATTTTTATGCACTTAATTCATACACAAAGGATCAAAAGTATGCAATCAATGACAACGTCTTGGCTTTATTCTGCATAATCCTCTTATTTCACTATTTCAGTGAGACCGTATTTGAATATTACTTGTGCAATTTATCAATCTCAAGGGAAGTTAGCCAATAAATACACTAGGCTAAAATCAAGTAAGAATAAGTTTTAGACAGCATTTTATAGTTTACAAAAGGATTTTGCAATCCTTTATATAAATCCTTTAAAATCTCTTAACATAGTATCTAATTTGATTCCCACAATAAACTTCTAGAACTTAAGGGTAGTATCCTTATTTCAAAAGTAGGAACAGACTCTGGGGTGCCTGGTGGCTCAGTTGGTCAAGCGCCCAACTCTTGATTTCGGCTCAGGTCGTGACCTCGCAGCTGTGGGACTGAGCCGTGAGTCCGGGCTCATGCTAGGCATGGAGCCCACTTAGGATTCTCTCATTCCCGCTGCCCCTCCCCCACTCGCATTGGGGCACAAGCTGGCTCTCTCAACAAACAAACAAATAAACTGGGAACAGACTTAAGTATTTATTAATCCACGGTTAATAAATACAGAGTCAAAATGGAAACACAGTCCCCCCGATCCTAAATTCACTATTCTGGTCTTCACAGTATGGTACCACCATAAATTGAAAACACGGTCATCTTACAGCAAGGCTCTCTAAATCCCTAGAGTGCTTCTATTCACGGCAGAATCGGGAGTGTGGAGGAAAAGGCATTCCAGCAGGAGTCAAGGTTCAGGGTTCCAGTCTCAACAACACCATCACTAAGACTTCATGGTAAATGAGATTCCAGGATAATGATTCTCTGTGGGCTGCACATCGGGTTCAACAGGTGATGTTTTCTAAATAACAGTACTACTCAAGCCTGATCTCCAGAGATGAGGATTTAATCTGGGTCATTAGCATGTATGAATAGCTTCCCAGGTTATTCTAAAGGACGGCTTGGTCAAGACCACAGATCTCCTTATCTGATGGAAACAAAAATAAAAGATACTTAAAAATCACTGGTGCTATATATACTTTGCAGAGCTGAAATGAGGGATGAATGTTTTATGGGAAAGTCTCTTATAAATAATAAAATGCCTCGCAAACGCAAAGGAATTGTCATTTATTCATTCAAACATGTACCAGGCATCTGCTCGGACCGAGAGCGAAGGCATCGCCTCCAGAAGGGGGGAAGTGTCACATCCTCAGACCGGCAGAGCCCTGGGAACAAGGCACAGCAGAGGCACGACGACAGTGGTGACGAGCCCAGACATGGGGCCCAAGGCGTGATGGTAGGAAGAGGGGTTAGAGAGGCCTGCACAGAGGAGACCCTGGAGCCAGATCCTGGCGTTCTAGACAGAGGGCGTATCACACGCAGGCAACTGGTTCAGGACAGCCAGAGGTCCTCAGACAGGGACCGGCTCCTGGGGGTTCTTGAGACCCTTGCAGGGGGTCTGTGAGGTTAAAATTGTTTTAATATTAATGCTAGGACACATCACCACCAAAACCTAGAGCAGCCTAAATGTTCTCCAACTGGTAATTGGACAAACTTCAGTATTTTCAGACATTGGAATAAGGCTCAGCAATAAAAAAAAAAAAAAGATTCAGTGATACACACAACAGCATAGATGAATCTCAAATGTTCTGTTAAATGAAAGAAGCCACCCTCAAAAGGCTAGGACTCTATGATTCCATTTACGTGACAAAGTACGGCTACAGGACAGAAGAAAGGTCAGAGGGTATAAGGCTAAGGGCAGGGGAGCATTCTAGGCTGACGGAAACGTTCTTTATCTTCCGCAACCCCATGCATTTGTCAAAACCCAGAGAAGAATTGAAGACTTGAAAAGGTAGATTTCACTGTATATCAGTTATACCTCAATAAATCTAACTTTTAAAAATAATAGTATGCAATTTGCGTTTTCTTTCTCTTTCTCTCCTAAGTGTACAGTGTTTGCCAGAAACTGCAGGACTAATGATGTCATCGCTCTGCAGCTAAGGGAATGCACGCTTGTATGTTCTTATGTTCTAAATTTTTCTCCATTTCAATACAGTAAGTAGTGATGGATATAATCAGCATAAACACTAAAGCTCTCTTGGGGCCTCAACAATTTTAATGCTAGGGTTTCTGAGACCCAAAAGTTTGCGAACCGCTGCGACAGGCAGTGGGAGAGGCCCAGGAGAGTTCTCAGCACAGAGGGAGGAGATCTCACCCCACAAAGAAGAGCCGTGCAGGGAGGTGAGTTGTGAGTGACTACAGAAGTCTGACTAAGCTGATCCCAGGATGAGCTGGAGAGAAATTATGTCCGCACACCATCTGCAGCTTGTTACAAATCCCAAGCCAGTTTGTCTCTACTGAGCTCTCTTTTCGCCAGTGTGCTCATGTTTTGCAAACTAATTTCTTTTTTTTTTTAATTTTTTTTTAATGTTTATTTATTTTTGAGACATAGAGAGACAGAGCATGAGTGGGGGAGGGGCAGAGAGAGAGGAAGACACAGAATGTGAAGCAGGCTCCAGGCTCTGAGCTGTCAGCACAGAGCCCGACGTGGGGCTCGAACTCACGGACCTCGAGATCATGACCTGAGCTGAAGTCGGCCACTCAACCGACTGAGCCACCCAGGCGCCTCCCTGCAAACTAATTTCTGTTCACTGGTAACACAGTCAGGAGACGGAGCCTGCTACAAGAGCCACCCTACCATGCTTTCCTGAGAAGTGATTTTTGTATTACTCACCTAGTTGCCACAGTCCTTCTTCAAAGGATGCTAATAATTTAAAATTGAGTTTTACATATTTTAAACTGGAAAAATAACCATCCTAAAGAAATGCAAAAGCTACTATGAGGGTGGGAGAAGGACTCAATACCTTGAAAACAATTAGGAAAACTAGGTCATTGATTAAAAAGCCAATATATGACTTCTGTGAAATATGCTTTCATTTGTATCCAGAAAACTGTGACAATCCCAACTCAGCACAATGTTTTCTTTGCGAATGTGGGGTGTTTTTTTTTTTGATGGGTGGGAGGGGGTGTTTGTATCTGGTCTACACAGTTCCCTTTCCTCCAGGGGAAAATTCATTTCTAAATACTAGCCCTGTAAATTCCAAATTATTTCAAGTACAGAGCTTTTTCTGTAATCTCTTATGCCCAGAACTATTCTCGTACTTTGGGATGCCACAGAGGTAGAGAAATTAACCTGAAAACCATCTATGTCTTTAAACTTCAAATACGTGGAAAATAGACAGATGACAGAGCAATCGATCACTCATGGGAAGGAAAGGGTAGGTACTAGAAGAAAGGAAGATGTCCTCCATCTAAAAAAAAAAAAAAAGAAAACTAAAATACAACTTTACAAGCCATTTTAGATGAGGGTGTATGTGTGTGAATTGTCGTCACATTTTGCTTCTCTAATGGTTTTAAGCGGCCAACTCCACTGACACCTCTTAGGTAATCCCAAACAGGTGGACACCTGTCTAGAGTAATCAATTTGCTGGCTTTTAAACAATTCATCTATACTTCTATCCGTGCAAAAGTGGGCAGGGGGCATGCCAGATTCCTGCCGAAGCAGCTGTGCATTATTAAAGCTAAAGTAAAATTAGCTCCTTACCTGAAAGTACAGTCCTTTTGATCTACTTCTTATACAGAAATCTTGGCTATTGGTTTACTGTCATTCACATTTGAAACTGAACCTACGGATTAAAAAGGGGGAAATAATTAATTGGAAATACATGCACAATGAAGACAAAAACATCAATCTGATCAAAGATGAGATTTCCGTACACTTGTTGAAGCCAAATGGTTTCTGCAGGAAACCTGTTTTCTATGACTCAAATCCAAAATGGAAAACGTGGGTGGTTCTTCCTGTCTCACCATTAAGAGTCAGCCAATTGGCTGATGAAGTTTTCACACAACTTAAGCTCGAACTCCAGCCTTCCATCTGCTCTAATACTGTCATACCTTGGGGAAATGAAAGAGAAATAAAGACTTTCTTCAGCCTTACAGGAAGTCTCTAACAGGTACCTTACTCCATCCAGACTGTATCTGAGCACGAAACTTCCAAATCTTCAAATTCAGAAGATGTGGAAAAGGATGAGAGCTACATCACAAAATAATTCAGGGTCTCTGACTGGAGCTACGATTTCTGAAAAGTGACAAACGAGTCTGTGTTGGGTCCTAAACGACAATCGCAGCGCGATCGGGGAGCAGGGGCTTCCGGCCCAGTCGTCTGAACCATATAGCCGCTGCCCTTCTTCCCACCCACCAGTCACTCGCCATGTGCCAGGACGTGCCTGCCAACACATACTGTATTTGGGCTTCTAAACACACAACTCTGCCAGATTGGGACATGAATTCAGTAATTCTGCAGGGTATTTCTGCGTATCCACCCAGAGCTAGTAAACTAGCTGGTATGATACACACGGTGGAAAACACACACACCACGCGACACCTTCAAGGAGAAAGAGACCGCGGGGACATGCTACTAGCGTGGTGAAACGAAACAATCATGAATACCCTTCTGCCAAAGGCCTCCTCACATTTACACCGCTGATCAGTGGAAAATCTGCAAATGTAAGACCCCAGAAATTTAGATGGCTACTTGCAACATCAATACAAGGATGACAACCTGCTCAAGGGCAGCGAACTGTCCAGTTCCTACAGATTCTGGGCCCCATCTGAAAATGCCTCATACCCTCGGGGGCTGTCTCAAAAATGCTAAGAAGCTCAGGGAGCTTACGCTGCTGAGCAGAGAACTAAGGGCCTTTCATGAGTCACCAGTGGCCGCTCAGCAAGTTCTTGCGGAGTGACTCCCCTGCAGTCACACAGGAGGACCCGGTGGCCAGACTGAAGTGAGGGGCACGGCCCCCAAAGTATTCATCCTGAGGGAACTGCTTTGTGGGGACTCAGTGAAACCTAAAACACGCACACTGTCTGTATGTTTAAATTCTAGGAAATACGAGTATGAGGTACTAAGCAGATTATGAGCAAATTCGTATCATAAGCTCTTGGAGCTGTAAGAGATGGCAATACCCCATTACCACTGTACAACCCTCATCCTACAGATAAGATGAAGTCGAAATCTCCTGACTGCCAGCCCGGGGCTCTTCCTATCACACTCTGCTCTTTAATCAACTGTGGAAACGATATTTTGGAGCATATTAAAATCAAGCTACGAATCAGTCTGCAGGATAAAAATCTCATTTAACCATGTGTTGCAAGAAAAAAAAAAAAAGATTAACACAAAAGATTAAGAAGCAAAACCTTTAGAGTGATTCCCTGCTTGGGGAAGGGGTAGGGAGGAGGGTTTGGCTGTCTTTCTCCATAGAAACATTATCTAATCTTCAGGGAAACCATACATACAAAGTTATATACAAAAGCCTTCTCTCTGTGTTCAAAAAAAACCCATCACTTCCACACCTGTACCTCTGGCAAAAAAATACAAAGCATGATGCCTTACTTCACTCACAGAATGCTGAATTGACAAAAACAGCAATCCCTTCTTCCCAAGTTGAGGTTAGAAGTATTTTCTAAACAAGGTATTTTCAGTGCACTGTAATTAATTTCCTCTATTACATTTTTAACTTCAGAGCAGATCGAGTAGATTTATTCCTCCATTGTAATTTTCCTTAAGACTCTGATTTTTTACACACTTCTAAGACAATAACATAAGGTGATCCTTCATCCTGTTCATTTCCAACAATTCCTCAAGCACAAAATGTGCATGCTTAGACAGGTAAAACAAGAAGAATGCTATCTGTATAGGATGAAATATCTGCATGCATTTTTGAAACTTTTAAGATAACACCTAAATCTCTGAGCAAATTCATAATTGCCCCTAGGTTATCTCCGAAGTACACTCCTCTCTTCTTAAGGACACTTCCGTGAAAACTTGTGACAAAAGTGAGTACCAGTTCTACCATGAGTTCATTGTGTAATGTCGGGCGAGTCATTTACCCTTTGGGCTTAAGCGGACATAAAAAGCCAGAATAGTTTATTTCCAAGATATTTTTCAGGTTTCGTAACATCTTCCTAAGACATTAAGGATCATCTTTATTTCCCTTGAATCCCAAAAGTCAAATACATCTTTAACAATAAAAATGAACATTTAAAAGTTATATTGTGCCCCAGAACTTATTAGCAGGAAGCTACCACCAGGTTAGATAAGTGAAAATTTTAGAACATGATGGATGTTATCTGCATTAAATGTATTTCCCTGTCTTGTGTTTCAACCTCTTGGAACAGGTGTGGAAATGTACTTCCACATCTGGATGATGTGTTTTTCCAACTCTTGCCTGGCCCTGATTCCTTCCTCTTCCCACCCCTGCCGCCTCAGGACCCTGAGACTCTGAGGCTTTGTGTGCCACCAATGCTAAAAACGAAAAGCTTTTCTATCAATAAGGTTTAAAACCAGCTACCATCCAAATCTGTATCTGAGAATCTCTGTGTACATTCTGACCATTTAGTAATCTACATTTTAATGTCTAAAGACTGTGTTCCATGTTCCACTGATAATATCTGAAAATGTTTCAGATTTTTTTCATCTGAAACCGAGTTTCTTGCTTATTGCCAAATAAGCAAGGAAGTTCCAGAAAACTGATTATAACACAACTCATACTCTTAAGATAATTTATTTTATTTATGTACAAACTGGTGATTCTGCCATTCCCCGTGAGTTCATGAATAAAGTATAAACCTGAGGACTGTGAACCTGGGATTTGACTAGTAGAAACCCTAGAGTAGCTGCTTCTGCCAAGTTCATGCATTCTTATACTGACTACCTCATCCAGGCAGGCACTGCTGACTCTTCTTGCTGGGAATAGATGAACTGAGAAACGTCTGCTATCACGGAACTCGTAATCTAGTGGAGACACACTACACACAGAATACATGGACATAATACAGACATGATACAGGTTCTGTACTCATCAGTAGTAAACAGGACATACAGATGAATGACATGGGAGATACATATATATCGTGAGAGGGACTATGTGCTCTGGAAAAGGAGCCCAGAGTGGCAGAATAAGGGGATTCAGGAGCAAATGAAGGGAAGGTGAACTGCAGTCTTAAGTGGGTCAGGGTGAGACTCCCTGCAGACGCGGCACCTGAGCACAGACCTGAAGGAGCTGAGAAGTGAGTCCAACTAAAGCTTCCTAGTAATTTTAACCTTGTAGTGACTGTGCGTGTGCCACCAATGCCTCCTCAAAAGAACGGCGTATGAGCAAATTTATGAATAGTTCAGAAGTATAAACAGAAGAGAGCTGTGTGTAAACCCCTTCATTTTTGCTGGTCAATTTACCAAGCGAAACTTACATCCTCAATTAGGCATGCTCATTGCAGGGGTGTTTCCCCCACAGTGTGAGTTTGAACAAAATTCTTACTTCTGTGATCCATTTTCCTTAAAACTCGAGAACAAATTTCCAAGTATTACTTGACGCATAAAAGACCAGCAAGCAGTATTATCCAACCAACAACCCACTGAGACATCCAAACTATGACACCAGGACTTGAACCTCTGCACAAGAGCCCAGGAGACACTGGAGCTTCATCCCAATGGGGAGACACCAATGCTTTCCCAGAGGAGTTACTGGGGAAAAACCAGGCAGGCTGTGGAATCTGGAGGCCTCCCCCACCAACCAGGTGTCGGACCCTGAGCAAATTTCTTTACTCCCTGGCCTTCAATTTCCTCAACTATAAAATCAGGGCACTGGACAACATGATTTCCAAGTCCCTTCCAAGGCCAGATCCATTTCGGAAAAAAAGTTAGGTAGATAACCACGTTTGAAAAATTATAATAATGCCAACCTACCATCACAGATCCACACTCTCTGCTCTTCTGAGAAAGTAGTGAATTTATACTGACCCATGCACAGAGTCAACTCTCCCTCTCGGATCAAAAAATTCACAAGAACAGGTCTGGACTAGCTCACCAAGGACAAAAGAACTTGCAAAAAAAGACAGTATTTTTGTCCTGGCTTTATTATCAACATACTCGTATTAAACTAATACGGAAATCCTAAACAAACACAAGCATGCACCTGCTGGGATTTTAACTATCCCTTAGGCATTACCACCCCCAATTTTAAAAAGCGTGTTTTTAATGGCAGGCTTCCTTCAAAGTTCCTTGTAATCCATCAGTATTCTTACTACGATATCATTACAAATAGGTGCTGTGATAAGCATCTTATTCCGAGGCCCCAAATCTGTACTCCCACCACTGCTTACCAGCTCCCTTCTGGGAAAGCTCACCTTCCCAATGTAGAGTTAAAAAGAGAGCAAAATAAACTGATTTGGGATGAAAGGATTAGGTTTCCAGCTTTCTTTGCCCTACAGGATTGGCAAAGCTTGTGAATTAGGTTCTGCCAACCGCACCTTCAGGACAGAGTCACGTTACGGGGGGAAAAGAAGCAAGGGAAAGCAGCCACTCTGCTGGCAGTGTGGAGGGATCCTGGCTCTGGCTTCCTGATTTGGAGCATCTTGAGTCAGGCAGGGGTAGCAGCCCCCTCAGAGGGCCAGTTCCCCGGTGCAGTATGGGCCGCCATCCCCAGAAACTTGGCCTACGGGCTCTTTCCTCAGCCCTCCCAACGATTTGCTAAGCTACCTATCACCCCTCATAAAGCCTCTTCTGCTTACACTCACTAGAACAGATCTCAGCATCTGTAACCAAAAACCCCGACCAATTCACGCGGCACATATCCCTTTCATTATTTCCACTTACGAGAGCTGAGATTGAAAGACATGAGTAACACACAGAACATTCCACGAGAAGTCAAGTGTTCTTTGTTTCCAGCCAGGGCTCAAATCCACAATCAACACTTCCAACCTTTCCTTATATGCACTGTCTCATAAATTTCATCACCTCTGCCATGCAAGGAGAAGAAAATGATTTTTGCCTAACTAATTTTCTATCAATAAAGAATCTGATGACAGTAACTTGGCAAGATATTTGAGAACAGGATACAATAAACATCAGTTTCTTTACCAGCGCAGGTTTATGGAGAAGCCTGCAGTGTTAGGGAGCACTTTCCCAAACATTCCCAACCTGCAGACAAGGTGATCTAATGCTGTGTTGCACTGCCAAAATGATCAGCGCTCTGTGCCAAGGCACAACTTAATTCACAAAGCAGCAATGAACTTTTCACTTATCTTCACCCATCCCTCAGGGCAAGATCAAAATGTTAAAACCACAGCCACATCAGGTAACTAAAATATTACCCTATTATCTCACACCAAAAGCAGACTGGAAACACCCAGAAGGGATGACGTGTGTTAACATTCTCTTCTTGGTAGAAAGACATTAAATCCCATAAAATCAGTTGACAAAGATGAGAAAAGTAATCAGTGGTTAGTAATACTAACCAACATACCTTGGAAATGGCAGGAGAATCTTGCAAAGGACATTTGATAGCTCTGAATAATCAAATTACTCTGTACTACCAAACTGCACAAAATATTTCTCAGGTAATACTCAAAGGCAAAACTTTTATGTAAAAGATCACTTACACACTTCAGGAGCCACTTAATGACACTGATACTCATTCGGAAGGCGACTCAGAGCTCTGCCAAACTGAAAGTGGGGTATTCGATTCAAAGGAGAGCACAAGTATGCGCCCACAGAGATTCCAGACGAGTCTACTGCAGTCCGCGCCCACCAAGCTCCGGTCACAGGCACTCAGAGCGCCTCCACGGCATCCCTTCCTGCTGCCCCGAACTGCTTTTATCGAATACTCTGCAGCACACTTAGCTAATTTAATGCTGGTGGTGGGGAGAATGGACTACACAAAAGTCAAAAATAATGGTATTTTTCCCTAAGGATGAGGCAAATCAACTTGCTAGAGAAAACGCGGAGCCTGGCTTCTTCAAAACAAAACCCGAGAAACAATAATTTCACCGAGCCTCTGGCGAGGAAGCTACTAAGACGAGTGTGGAACTTTACTATGGTTACACGTGCACCATATGTGCCCTTGAGATGCATCTGGCTCGCTCTCTCTCTCTCTGTTTTTAAGAAATGAAGTATTTCTGGGCTAGAAATGACACATGGCCTACTTTGAAGTTTTTTTATGGCTTCTCATATTTAGACTCTAACCTCAATCTATTGCAAGTTTAAGGGTGGATATGATGCTCATTCGTCAGTAATATCGAAGTCAAAAAATACGTACGTAATATTGCAGATGAGTGATTTCCATAGTTAGTCTGCAAACCAATGCCCACAATTGTCGGTCCTCAGGGAAATAAGGGGTGGGAGGGGGGGGACTCGTTTATGAGTATTTCATAAAGCTAGCGAAATTTATGTAATTTAAAGGGTTGCTCTTTATTCTGAGACCATGTCCTTTCTATTCTTTTGGTATTCAAATGGCCTTTCTTCATAAAATGCTGAAAATATTTTAAAACGAGAGCTGTAACATGCAGGCCTGAGCACCGCCGCTCCGGATTTTCTGTACCTTCCCTATCTCTAGCGTCCCACCTCCCCTCCTTCAGGTTGCTCGGGCAAAAAATAAAAATAAACCTAACGCCATTCCTGGCTCTCCCTTCTCCGACCCCCCTTCCAGACCTGAACATATCACGCCGGCCTTGCTCTCAAAACGCATCCATAACCAACCACCTCTCACCACCACAATGAAGATATAGAACATTTCCATTGCCCCAAAGAGTGACATCAAAATGGCCAATAAACAAGTGAAAAAGTCCTCAACTGCCTCAGTCTACAGGGAAATGCAAATCAAAGCCACAGAGGAATACCTCTAACGCCCACCGGAACAGCTAAACAGCAGGCAATAAACACCAAGGGTTGCCAAGAATGTGGCGCTCCGCCATGCCGATGGACGACCACTTTTAGATACTGTTTCTCAGTATCTGCTAAAATGAACAGACGCATACCCCGTGACCCAGCAAGTCCACTTCTAACTACATCCCCCGGAGACATCTTCACTGAAGAGACGTACTCAGAAAAGGCAGCACTATTCACTTGCCGAGGAATCATCATCGTACAATGGAATGCTCGACAGCAACAAAAATGAATGAACTACAAACACTCGTAAGAACATGGACGATCTCACAAATGCCACGTTGAATGAAAGAAGCCAGAAACAAAAGAATATGTTGCACATGATGACATTAACATAAAGCTCACAAACAGGCAAAGGTATGGAATTAGTGATCAATGGGGTAATACTTTGGGAAGGCGTGGCTGAGCCTTCTGAGGGGCTAGTAACATTCTCCTCGTAATCTGAGTGCTGATTACACAAACGTGTTCACTTTGTGAAAACTCATCCCATTGCATACTTGTGCGTTTTGCACTCTTTATGTTCTTAATACTATAATACAAAGTTCTATTTTGTTTTGGATCACCTTCTCAATAAGGCTTTCTCTGGCCTAGCTTCAAACATGTCCGCCACTGCCCAGGACTCTACATCCTTCCTCTACCCTTTACCTCTCCTCCTCAACACTCGTCAATATCTGAATACTATTTTACATACTGGACACATTTTACAAACTTATCTTCTTTATTGTCTGTCTCCATGCACTAAACTTTTTTTTTTAAAAAAACAGTTTTTTATTTTTGAGAGACACAGAGACAGAGCGTGAGCAGGGGAAGGGCAGAGAGAGTGGGAGACACAGAATCCGAAGCAGGCTCCAGGCTCTGAGCTGTCAGCACAGAGCCCGACGCGGGGCTCGAACTCACAGACCGCGAGATCACGACCTGAGCTGAAGTTGTCCGCTTAACCGACTGAGCCACCCAGGCGCCCCTAAACGCTTAAGTTCTATGAGCACGTACTGAGTGCCCAGTGCCTAGAACAATGCCTAGCGTCGATAGCAGGCACTTAATAAATACTGATTTAATTCATTTGTTAACTATACAGCCTTGCCCAGTTCAATTACGTTTGTGGATTCGAGCCATAAATTCTTACAGTCGTGGTGGTATGCTGAATGAGCCGGTTCTGTTCCGGCCTCACATTTCTCCACATGGTTCTGGGACCTCTCGTCCTCCTGACCGTCCACTGGATGCTCCCATTTTTCAGATTTCCAGATCGGGTTCTGGCCAGTCTGGGGGACAACGCAACACTAACACTCTAAGTTCTGTAACATCCACTTTTATAAATGAAGCCTAAGGCTGCGTTAACTTGTTTCTTGCAAAATCTACCCTGTGGACTCATACTGAGTTTAGGTCAAATAAAATTAACCAAGAAACTTGATGGTTTTTTTTTCTTCCTCCACATAAACATAAATCAAGAAATATTCCAATCTTAGGGGTCTTTGGTCCTAAATGTAGACATTTTCAGGTATCTCTCCACCGACTCCTACCGCAAATTTTAGCTCACCACTCCAACTCCTTAATCTTTTATTTATTTTTAAGATTTTTTTTTTATTTTTAATTAATCTCTACACTCATTGTGGAGCTTGAATTTACAACCCCAAGAGCAAAGAGTCACATGCGCCACCGACTGGGCAGCCGGGCACCCCGAGCCTTGAATTTTTTTGAAGCAGTGTTTCCCAACCTTTGTTATCACTCCCTAAAAAGACTCTTTAGACATTTTCCCTAATTATGCTCCCCCATGAAATGTGAACACTACAGACACATGCTGTATATCTATTCATGTACTTACATATATTATGCTTCAAATGTTAAAGAATAACATTTCCGCCCCCTCCAATTCACCTCCTTGAATGTGCATGTTTTATTTTATTTATTTTTTTCAGTTTATTTATTTATTTTGAGAGAGGCAGAGATAGTGCAAGCTGGGAGGGCAGGAGGGGAGAGATGAGGAGAGAGAAGAATCCCAAGCAGGCTCCACCCTGTCAGCGCAGAGCTCGACGAGAGGGCTCAAACTCACGAAACCATGAGATCATGACCTAGGCCGAAACCAAGAGTTGGATGCTTAACCAACTGAGCCACTCAGGCGCCCCAGAACACGTGTAGTTTAAAACCTTGATTCGGTCAACTGCATCACCTTACCTTTCTAATTTTGCTTCACACATACATTTGTCAACAATAAAACCATTCTGATAAAAGATAAAAGTTGTGGGGCACCTGGCTGACTCAGTAAAGCATGTGACTCTTGATTTCAGTTTTGTAAGTTCAAGTCCCATGTTGGGCATAGGGCTTAGTGTAAAAAAAAAAAAAAAAAAAAAAAGATAAAAGTTGTAACCCAGAGGGGCACCTAGGTGGCTCTGTCAGTTGAGCATCCGACTTCAGCTCAGGTCACAATCTTGCTCCCAGTTAGTGAGTTTGAGCCCTGCATCGGGCTCTGTGCTGACAGCTCAGAGCCTGGAGCCTGATTCAGATTCTGTGTCTCCCTCTCTCTCTGCCCCTCCCCCACTGACAGTCTGTCTCTCTCTCTCAAAAATGAATAAATGTTAAAAGAATAAAATTTTTTTAAAGTTGTGAACCAGAGAAGTAAAGAGTCCAGCACAAGAGGAAAGGCTTCTGTCTCAGCTGACACAAATCCATTAAAACTCCTATTTTTAGGGGCACCTGGGTGGCTCAGGCTGAGTGTCCAACTTCAGCTCAGGTCATGATCTGAAGATTCCTGAGTCTGAGCCCGGCATCAGGCATGCTGCTGTCGGCACAGAGCCCCCTTCGGGTCCCTGCCCCCCCGTTCTCTGGCCCTCCCCTGCCTGCACTCTCAAGAAACTAAACATTTTTTTTAAAAAACCTATTTGTAAAGTATATTTCTCCAACAAGGCATAAACCCACCAAATACCTAGCTCATATTTTCCATCTCATTCATAAGGACAGCATTTTGTTAAACTAGACACTTTGATGAAATCAAGAGACAGCAGTCCCTTAACTAATAACCTATCAAACCCTCTTAAAATGTATTTTTTAAAAAAATGCAAAATTAGCCCAGAGTGACTTATTTTAGTCTCTCCGAAATCCCTCTAGAATCTGCTCCTTTCTTGGCCTCCTGGCCTGCGGACTCCCTACCTTCACTCTTGTAAGAGTTTCCTATTGCCCTAGGTTCAGATCAGTACTTTTTATTTCCCACAGTATTAGCAAACTTTTTAAGCGCAAATCTGCTCTGTCTTGCTCCAGGCATATTTTAAATCCTTCCAGAGCTCCCCTAGCCTGTAAGATAAAAGTCCCAACTCCTCAGCAGGACATGCGAAGATTTTCACTGTGAGGCCAATCAGCGGCCGGCCGGCCACATCTTCCTATTTCTAGAAGGCTGCTCCGAATCACTTTACCCAGGAAGCAGAAACGCTCCTACACCCGCGCCAGCTGGTGCCTGCCCTCCCCACCTTCCCCACTCTTCCCATTTTAGAAGCAACATCACCTCTTCAAAGACTTCCTCTTCCCTCTCCTTCCCAGGGTCACGAAGCACCTCATCACCTTAGCTTTATGGGCACTCTGCATCCATTTTGTAATTACTTACTTATCAGAATCTGTCTTCCCCCCACGCTGAGCCAGTGAAAGGATGCACGCAAGGAAACGCGCCCTGAAAACTTGCTACCAGCTGATATCCTAAACCGCAAGTTTGATATTCACCTGTGTATTTCTGGCACCAGGAGTAGCAGAACCCATGGGAACTGAAAGCCCAATAAATATTTTTGGAATGACAGAAACCATCCTGGCTCCAGATAACCACTACTCTGTCTCCCGGTGTTCTCAAATCACCTGTTTAAACCTAGACTCGATTTCTGCCAGAAATTCACATGAAACTTAAGCCATGTTCCTTTCTTTAGAAAACAAAAACACCGATTTCAGGAGTTTCTCTCACCTTCTCATTGCTTGAGATTTCCAAGTGGGTTCCTCGAAAATAACTGCACAGTTTTCGGCATGCTGGGAACAACTCATTTCTTTAACTGAGTGAGAACTCTCTCCCTTTACTGTGTCTTCTGCGTTCTACCCTTCTCCGTCTGAAAATCACTTTCTTTGCTAGAGAAGACAGCGGAGGAAGGAGTGAACGACCCTTAACTCCCTCCTTTAATAAGATTAAACAGTCTAGCTTCTTTCTTCTTCCTCGTCTTGTTTTATAGACTGAACACTAATTTGCATATAATGTATCTTTATTACAGTTGAACACAAATACACTCTATGCCCCAGCATGTCTACTCTTAGATACATATCCAACAGAATGCATGCCCATGTGCACCTCAAAGGGCAGAACAAAGATAGGAAACTGAAACTCACATGCCCATCAAGGGTAGAATACATAGGGGCGCCTGGGTGGCTCAGTCAGTTAAGCATCTGACTCTGGCTCAGATCATGATCCTGCTGTTCATGAGTTCGAGCCCTAGATCGGGGTCTGTGCTGACAGCTCAGAGCCTGGAGCCTGCTTTGGATTCTGTATCTCCCTCTCTGCCCCTCTCCTGCTCGCTCTCTCTCTCTCTCAAAAATAAACCATAAACATTAAAAATAAATTTTAGGAATAGAATATATAAACAGTTGTGTATTCATACAATGGAACACTATAGAGCAATAAAAAAGAACTATGGTTAGAAGCAACACATGGATAAATTTTACAAGTTAAACAACAGAAACCAGGCACAAATGAAAACACACTTGAGGATCCCATTTCTACAAATTTCAAACTACGTAAAAACAAATCTATGGTGTTAGAAGTCGAGGGTGGTTACCTCTGGGGAAGATGGAGGCCAGTGATGGCGATCATTCATGAGAATGCTTCGGGGGGCTGGTGGTGTCCTGGTTCTCCACCCCGTGTGGTGATTACACAGGGTCCTCGTTTTCTGATGACTTACTGAGCTCCATCTTTAGAATGCCCTTGACATGCAGTATCCTTATAAAAAGTCTGTTGAAATCACTGTGGTAATTTCAGATTTTCCCCACCTGTATCTAGGCCAGCCTGGATATAAGCCGGCTAAATGCTTGTAGCCATTCGGTCTGTTTTTTTGTCTGCATACTTACTATGTGCCCCTCTCTTTTGTACGCCACTTAAAACTTGGCTTCTTAAAAAAGTAGAAACACAGCCCAGAGAATAAGAAAAAATTATTTCAGATTATATCTGATCAAAGATTTGGATTCAGGGCATGCAAACAACTCTTGAGTCTCAAAAGTAAAAAGACATAGAGCTCAATATTAGGATGGGCAGAGGATCTGAACATTTACCAAAGAAGAAAATACAATGGCCAATAAATACACGAATGACGATCGACACCACTGGTCATTAAGGACATGGAGATCAACTCCACCATGAGATTCCACTTCACACCCACGAGGACTGCCAAAATAAAACCCCAAACAGTACAGCAACAAGTGTCGGCAAGGACGCGGACAAGCTGGAACCTTCACATACCGCTGGTGGGAATGCAGAAGGGTACAGCTACTTTGGACAACAGTCTGGCAGGTTAAACACAGAGTTACTACTGAGGTCGGCAATTTCCAGAGAAGTGAAAACGTGTGCGCACGAAACTTAACACATGAACGGTAAGCCTGAATCTTAACACACAAAAAGTGAAAACTACCCAAATGTCCATCAAATGATGGGTAAAATAAATGACATAAACCCATCCAATGGAATATTACTTGGCACTAAAGTACAGAGGAATGCCACGACACGGATGAATCTTGAAAATACGACGCCAGGTGAAAGAAGCCAGACACAAAAGACCACGTGTTACAGGATTCCATTTGTGTGAAAGATCAGAATAGGCAAATCTACAGAGAGCAAGTAGAGCAGAGCTTGCTTAGGTCTGAAGGGCCGGGAAGGAGGCGTGGGGGGCAAGAACCAAAGGGCACGGGCCTCTTTCTGAGGTGATCGTCAATGCTCTAAAACTGGCTGTGGTGACGGTTGCGCAAAGCTGTGAATATCCTAAAAACCAGTGAACTGTGCATTTTCAATGGGCTAATTATGGTATGTGAATTATATATCAATAAAGCTGTTATTTTTTTTTTAATCTGGCTTCTTTTGCAATGGCCCTAAACAGCTGTGCTGCCGCCTTCAGAAGCGGGCCCCATTTTTGCTTATCAGTGTGATTTGGAATCTACAATCACAACTTTTGTTTCTTGGAGCTTCCCCCCCATCTGGACGAAACCATACTCCTTTTTATAGTTCTGCTGGCCTTGGAGGTACCATATCTTTTCTCTGAGCTTTGTGAACTCTCCTTCCAAAATTCTAGTCTTCATCGTGAAGAAATGGAAGCCACTTTCACCCAAAGTTCTCAGCATAAATCAGTGAGTCACAATTTCCTTCTTCTACCTTCTAAGAATAGATCAAGGACTTATCAGATGTCTCCATTCATCGGCTGAGACTTCCACAAATATACAGATAGTTGAAACGCATCATTTATAAACTACCTTACTCTTGTGCTGGCTTTGAACTTAATACATATTTATCCAGGGATGCATGTAAGATTAGGCTCTAGGAATACAAAACTGCAAAAGACACGGTCCTGGCCTTCCAGGTCTAACAGGCGAAGCAAACACAAAAAAATAATTTGAACATAAATATTTTGATGAAGCTCCCCCAGCTTTCTCTCTACCCTGGCACTTAATAGGTGACTTGTAATTTTCTGTTACCCGTCTGTCAACCTGGCTTGCTTTCACGAGAACGGATGCGCCCTTTGAATCCCAAGGAACGACAGTGGCACGAACGCAGGAGAGCTTCGACAAACTCTTGATTGAATATGTGTGCCTGAAAAAGCATGGACAAGCCAGGATAACCACATCTTTCCTACATAAGCACCCGCCCTGCCCTCTTAACCTCTTCTCGGTGACAAATTCCAGCCACACTAGGCCTTAGCGCAGTCCTTGCTGAGGCAAGGAGGGAGCAATTCATTGGGAAGATACCCAAGTCGATTCCTCCCTCTGCCCCCTGCCCTCTCCTTCATCAGGGAGCTCTTAGCTTTCCTACCCCGTGGCCTTCCCCCATCTGACACCCGGGGAAAATGTTCAGGATAACTTCAAAGACAACTATAATGCGACAGGATGTTCCTGTGTTCACACAGATGAAATCTGTGTTTCTAAGAACCCGCCATTATAACCCAAATGAAATGTGTATTTCCATCGGGGTCTTTAAAAGCCCAGGGGAAGGACACCAGGAAAGCTGAAAAGCCAGGAAGGCTTGCAAGAAGGGAGAATGGGCAGCTGACATGGACTGGGTGTCTACCACGTGCCTGTATGTGCTGTCGTACAACTGCCATCACAATCAGAGCTCCCATCTATTGGTACTGAACCCACACTGGGGACCGTGTGACATACATTGTCCCATTTCTTGGCAATGAGCTAAGCATCATCACTGTCCCCTTTTTAAAAAAGAGGGAGGGGCGCCTGGGTGGCTCAGTCGGTTACGAGGCTGACTTCAGGTCAGGTCGTGATCTCACAGTCTGTGAGTTCGAGCCCCGCGTCGGGCTCTGTGCTGATGGCTCAGAGCCTGGAGCCTGCTTCAGATTCTGTACCTCTCTCTCTCTCTGCCCCTTCCCTTGCTCACTCTCTGTCTCTATGTCTCTCAAAAATAAAAATGCTAAAAAAAAAAAAAAATTTAAAAAAGAGGGAAGTGGGCCGCCTGGGTGGCTCAGTCGATTAAGCATCTGATTCTTGATTTCAGCTCAGGTCATGATCTCATGATTAATGAGATCAAGCCCCACATCAGGCTCTGCGCTGACAATGTGGAGCCTGCTGGGGATCCTCTCCCCCTCTCTCTCTGCCCCTTCCCAGATCGCGCGTGCACTCTCTCTCATTCTCGCTCTCAAAATAAATAAAGTTAAAAAAATAATAAAGAAGAGGAAAGAGGGTGAGGAACCACCTGAGCTCACGGCGGTGGGCCGGCAACCAGGTCTCCAGTCCCAAAGCCCACCGGTGCCGCTTCCACTCACCAAGAAACACTGTGTAACACGGGAGTGCAACTTAGCCTCCGTGTCCACGCTCTAAATCTCAGCTGTACAAATGAGGGAAGCTCCTTCCGCAAATGTTGGCTATGAAAATTAATGAGACAATAATATCTAAAAAAGTACTGGTACACAACAGACTTTCAATAATGAAACTTTCTTTTTTTGCTTCTCTTCTTGTAAACTTCCTGGCCTTAAACCATGAGCACACAGTGGACACACTGTAATTTGTAAATCAGCTCTCACACCCTGTCCTTGAGGCCAGGCTTTGTCTTACTCGTATCCAACAGGTTAAAATAAATAACACTTGAGAAGAACATCTAGAAAGCCAAATACGACCTTAGGAAGTTTTAGGAACTCAGAAACTACCCACAGAGAAAGCTGAGGTCAGAGCTGCCCCTGGTTTTGTTCCCCAGCGTTTTCTTCCTGAGGAATCCAGACACCCACCCCCACGGCTGCTGTGCCTGATGTCCTGCCGCCCACGGCAGAAAAGGCTGCAGTTTTCCCGGGGCCTCTTCCTTCCCCCCATCAGATTTCACCTTCGGGTCCCCTTTTACTGCTGGTTGCTTGTTTTCGGAAGCCATTTTTAAGATTGGAAACAGGACAACGTTGACTGCGGTTAGTTATCCTGGGCGGTAAAAGGGCGGAGGACTTTTTTCTTTTTCTTCACGTTTTCTGCTACTTTCCAAATTTTCCAAAAAACCTTATGTAATACTTTCATAATACAAAGAAAGAAAGAAATGAAGAGAAAGGACGATATATTTAAATGATTTCCTTTGTCTCCTGCTGGAGAGCTTCTCTTCTTCCCAACTACCCCAGAGAGCCGGAAGTATCTAGAGAACAGGACTGCTAAATTATGTGCCCGATACCCCAACACAGGACCTCAGCCACTGCTCAGTACCTGACACAAAACCGCTCAATGAGCATTTATCGAGTGCCTGATGAATATTCAGGTAGTATTTTGAAATGGACTTTGTTAACAGATGGTGGGTGGACCAAGGAATGAATGTGACACGCCTTTAATGAACTTGGATTATCCTAATTATATATTATTAAAAAGGTAGCTTTCAAAAAACCAAAGCAGTCAAACATGAAAAGTCTGCAACCCACAGACACGGTGAACTGCTCACAATGACTCAGTGCTGCAGAGGTACACCAAGACCAGGACGGTGAACGGAGCTCAAGTCCTCATGCACCTAGCTCTAAATGAGTGCCCCAGAAATTCATTAAATAACCCCAGGGCTCTGTGCCCCATTTAGAGGGCATGCCACGGCCCTGCTAGGCTACCAGAGTTTAGGAATACTCTTTAAAATTAATCTTTGTTCATAAGATTAAATAATAGGCCTAAATACTAAAGCAAACAGGGGATTAAGAGAAAATCACCCCAGCCATGTTATCACTCCACCAAAAATCCTTATCTAATAAACCAAAGCAAAAAACTTTGAGGACTGATTTAACATGGAAGAGAAGTCACCAATATTTGATTTGGAGAAAGACCTGAACATAAAATTTAAAGAATGGTCTACTGGATTCAAAAAACATACAATGTTTGCAAGTCAATAGAAAACTTAAGGTAATAAAAATGTTTTTCTTTTTTACCATGACCTAAGTTAACTAAATTTCTCTTTACTAGTTTACAATTCTGTCTGGTCATTGACTGTGTTTCCTAGAAGCACACCTAATTGCCGGGACTGACCTTACACCTGTTTTTGTATTTTCGATAAACTTCAGTTCTATTAATCCCTGTTTAAAAATATGTATACTGCTGGAGTGTCTGGGTGGCTCAGTTGGTTGAGCGTCTGACTTCGGTTCCTGTCATGATCTCGTGGTTTGTGAGTTCAAGCCCCAAGTCAGCCTCTGTGCCCATAGCTTAGAGCCTGGAGCCGACTTTGGCTTCTGTGTCTGCCTCTCTCTCTGCCCCTCCCCCGCTCATGCTGTCTCTCTCTCTCTCTCTCTCTCTTTCTCAAAAATAAGTAAACGTTAAACAAAAATCTGCATATTGCCAATATGCCTCCTGGTTCTTAAAACACACTTACTTCAAAACAAAGCAGATGCTGACTTGATGACAGTACGATAATTTTAGGGCAAGAGGTGGAAATCAACGACGGGTGACAATGTCACAGCAGAACCCATGCTCCAAGATGAAACAGAAAGCATTTCAGCCAGAAAATATATTTCTCATGTTTCCTGTCTTGCCTTCAGTTGGGAAGTGAATTCTGTGGTTATTACAAACTCTGGGAAGATTTATATTTATTTCGGCACCACCATAAACATTTACATTTCATCTAGCTATCTGCACTCGACACATTCACAACCCTGGGCCTTGAACTTCTCTCGCAGGTGTGAGCCCCCTGCGAGGCTGTTTCCCGCATCTTGGTAAGTTCAGGTGGCCAGAGAGAACACTCAACAACAACCATTAGCTTGACTCCAATGGAAGGGAGGAAATGAAATTTATCCAAGAATTTTCTCTAGGAGTCTGATACACCTCCTAAAAGTTCCCTTACCTACCGCCTAATTTTCTTAGTGAAACTAGCAATAGGAGGAGGTGAGAGAAATTTTAAAAAGGAGGTAATGACTGCACAAACCAAGTGCCCGGAAAGATGCAAACAGGTAAGGGTCTGAGAGGGAGGCAAGATACTTAACCATTCTCAGCTTTATCATCTGTTGATCATACCCATTTCCCAGGAATTCCACGAGGTTAAAATAAGAACCTATTCATTGGGAGAGTTCAGCAAAAGATATTTATGACCATTATTAGCTGAGCACTGCAGAGGTCACCTTGACAGGCCAAAGTCCTACAACAGATCTAGGAAAAGGAATGGCCAAATGGGTCACATGCCAATTCTGGGAAACCCAGATCATCCCTGGAGATACAAAAAAAACAGTCTCTAACTCTCCACTGCGGAGCAACACAAACAATAAACTACATACCGTGCTTAAAAATTCTACCAGCAAGACCGGCCTTTCATTGGAGAAATGGGTGGAGAGCTTCTATCATCGGCATGGACAGTGTTTAAAACAAATAGGGTGATGGTCACAGCTACCCTATTACACAGACAGGCTTTCCGGCATTTCCAGCAATAAAGTACATTCTGTGCACCCAGCCAGAACATGATTGCAACAGATGACCGCACTAGACAATTCCCCAACCCAGTAGCTGTTGCGATGTATGTTAATATAGGAAGAAGGTTTATAACAGGAACTCAACAGCTTGGCTCGCACTCATGGAGTCCTAATGTCTCTCTTCTGGCTTCTTACGAAGACCAGCAGCGATGTGACATGAAGTGCCCGGTACACTGCGTACTCAATACGTGGTGGCCTTTGTAAATTTATGGCTAGGAAGCGACAAAATCCAAAGGCCGAGCCGGCCATGAACCCATCGAAAACTTTTTTCAACCAAGAAATTAAGTTGTCTGAAAACAACCAGATGAAGAACACTGTAACAAGACTCGTAACGGGGAACAGATCAGGAAAGAGTAGGTTAATCAGTTTGCCGCCCGAGAATGAAGGCCAACGTGCCCTTTCCTCTGGGCGAAATAAGGAAAGGTCCCGATCCTCCAAGGATCTCCGCCTCCCCAAGGAGAAATCACATGATGTCCCCCGTCTGTCTGCATTCCTCCCTCGACTCTATGTCCCACGCAGGCAACACCCACGACTTTGCACTGCTGTACAGTGCAGGAACTCAATAAAAACTTGTTACACAAATGAGACATCCGCAGGATCTCAGGCCTAAGACGGTTACCTGCCTCAAAAGTTTCCAAGCCTGGCTTCACAGACTGCTCCATCTGAACGTCCAAGGTGCACGCAGAGAACCCGTGTATTTAGCGCGCGCCCCAGGTGACGCTAACTCTCCACAGAGACCCAGAACCCCTAACCTCCTTGAGCCCCCATGAACTATCTGAATGGCCTTTACGAGGACCCATCCAGAATGATCCAGCCTAGGCTGTGATGGGGAATGCAACCTGTCACACTCGCAAGCAAAGTCCTTTCTGATGCTCAAATGTCTACTCCCATCCTTCTCCATGGGGCCTGGAAGACAAAGGTAATCTCTCCTCCTTCAGTATGATGGACCTCAACTCTTTTGACAGGGATGACATCCCTTCTAAGTCTTCTGCAAGCTAAAAAAAATTTTTTTAATGTTTATTTATTTTTGAGAAAGAGACAGAGTGTGAGCGGGGGAGGGGCAGAGAGAGGGAGACACAGAATCTGAAGCAGGCTCCAGGCTCTGAGCTGTCAGCACAGAGCCTGGCGAGGTCATGACTTAAGCTGAAGTCAGATGCTTAATGGAGTGAGTCACCCAAGTGCCCCTCCAGGCTAAAATTCTTGATGAATTACCCACTAGTTATTTAATGCTAAGCTCCATAAGTATACAACCTAGTACAACAGCCTATTAGAGAAGGGAGAAATCGAGGTGAGTTACACTAACCAGAAAGAGGGCAGTGAAGGAGGTGGGCACAGAGGATGAGAAAGACCCAGATAAAACTGGAACTCAGGAGCTGGTGTTGCATGGGAGGAGAGAGGAGATAATGATAAGAGGAGCGTGCTATGCAGGAAAGGAGATAAGAGAGATAAAGCTATGGGTGAGGAATTTAGTGTTTTGAATAAAATAGAACTAAAGTGGAAAATGAACAAAGGCTCAAAGAAAGTTGGAATAGTTGGAAAGAGGAGAAAGCAGAGGCCATATGAAAGCAGAAACAGTCATGGAGAGGCCAAAGAAATCAGATAAGTGGGAAATGAGAGACCCAAGAGAAAGGTCACAAAAGCTCCCAGGAGAGTGTGAGTCTGATGTGGCAAGGTAATGGAACCACTTTAGCTCCCTGGGGGTGGCACGTGTACCTAGGTGGTATCTCAGAAAGGACAGACAGATAAGATGGCCTAGAGACTGGGACAGCAGGAGGCAAGGTGCTCACAGAGGAGCCTGCTACAGCCACCTAGATACAAAACGAAGGTCAAGGGTCTGTTCTAAGATGGTGGCAATTAAAAGAGGAAAAGCTGAAAACAAGAATCAACTCAGAAGGAAAAAAAACAGAGGTGCTTGCTCATGGACCAGACCAAAGGGAGAAGAAAGGGAAGAAGCAGAGATGACACCTGGAGAGCAACTTGAAAACCTCAAGGAAGAAGCAAGATAACCATGCAATCCCGCGCACACGGGGCGACTTGTCGACAAAAACTTCGAAGTTCAATCCAGAACTCCAGAAACACACATGGCAGCTAATGGTTTTGCTCTTTTCTAGAAACTGGCCCCAGCACCAGTTGTAGTTTCTGTGCCAGCAGACGAGGATTATCTGGTTTTGAGCCCAAAAAGTAACATTACCACCCAAGTTCAAGTGTTGTGGTAGAGCACGCCGAAAGAAGTCAGCCATGAAAGCCCACGTATTGCCCGAGCCCATTTACAGGACACATCCAGAGGCAGCAAACCTATAAAGATGCCAAGTGGATTAGTGGTGGCCAATGGCTGAGAGCGGGGAGGCGGGATGGAGCTGGGGACAAACAGGGAGTGACTGCAAAGGGGGTTGGAATTTCTTTGTGAGATGAGGAAGATGTTCTAAAATTGTTTACGGAGATGGTAACACAATTCCACAAAGGTACTAAACACTACTGATCTGTACGCTTCAAAGGGAAGACCCATATAGTAAGTTAATTATAACCCAATAAAAGTGTTACATAAAGAAAAAAAATTAAAAAGGAAAATGTAGGAATGCATAAACTGGTACTGTGACCTCAGAAACTTAGACCCCAGCCCCCCATTAAAAACGATTACTAGACTCGAGTTCAATTAAAAAGCTACTAGGCAATTTGGAAAATTCTAAAATGTATCTTAGTCTAAGAAAGCTATATTCCTTCCAGAGGTTCCTTTCCCCCAATGCCTTCCCTCAATATTAAAGCCATCACTGCTCTCTCTACGCTGAACACCTAGCATACTTACTCAGACACGGCTCCCAACGACTGTCGGTCATTCATCAACAGTTATACTCATTACATGTGTCGGGCCCTCAAAGGCAACCCTACCTCCTCTTTCTAAATCAGCCCCCAGCTGATGCCCAACTGAATCCTGCGGACTGAAAAAGAAACAAATCACGAGGCCAGTGAGGAAACCGCAGTGCCTCTGTTCAAACTGCCTGGGGCATCAGAAGAGCTGAGAACCAGCACCTACATCTCTGGACTACAGATGTTCCTAAAGCGACACCTAACCATTGGGAAGGTATCAATCATCAGCAAAGACTGCATCTCAAGGACCCAACTATCTACTACGATCTCTAAAGAAGAACATTCAGTAAGTTCGAAATACCGCTGACTGAACTATAAGACTGAAGCTTTCAACATTTTCAGTTGGATCTTAAATTTTAATCTGTCAGGTTCATACACACATTTAACATATTTCACCTGCCTGTAACAAGACGTTAAGCAATCCAAACACACAGGAACGTGTAAGTAGGTATTCTGAATCAAGTAACATGGAGAGTGGTCTCTCTAATAAATGTGACCTCTCAGTCCCTACTTGTTAACTGATGCAAGTCATGGAAAGCCTAAAATAATAAAGACGTTGAGAAAGGAAAGAGCTGGGTTGTTTCCACCATAACGTCCTCTCACCTAACGAACATCGCTTTGGCTTGCAGCTATGTTTATTAAGGGGTGAGTCGGGCGCCACACAACGTGTGGTACTCCAGCGGCCCCGCGCATAATGAAGCTCTCTGACACCCTGAAGGGAACCAAAATACCAAACTCCCAGAAGCTGCCGGGACTCACAGAATGAATCAAAAAGAAAGCCATTCCATCTATTCGGAAAGAAAACCAGCCTTTGAAAGGCAAACACCAACTTTTCCACAATCCGTTCTGGCTGATGGCCTGTGACTTACGTAGTTCAAAAGAGACCACACAGTATCTAAGATGGTCACCAGCCTACTTTCCAGAAATAATACTGTCATTATGAGACATAACTTCAGAAGTTTTAACTTTTTTCTCTCATTTGATCTCAAGAATTCTGAGGAGGCCAAATACTTTCCCCACTTCACAGAAGAGGAAACGGAAGCTTCTGAAGATGGACGGACGCGCCAGCTGCCAGTCTGACATCTCCACGTGCACGTCAACGGCCATCTCACACCCAGCATATAGAAGCCAGCTCTTAGCTCCCCACCAGAACTGCTCCTCCCATCTTCCCCATTTCAATGAATTATTCCACTTGCTTAGGCCAAAACCTTGGCCTATGTCCCGGACACCACTCCTCCTTCCACTCTACCTCATCACGCCCTTCAGAGAATCACATCAGCCCAACCTGAGAGATGTCCAGAATCCAGCCGCTCCGAATCACCTCCACGGCTATCATCACATCTGACCCAGATTATTGCCAGAACCCCTAGAAATCCCCCTGCGTCCACCTTAATCCCCCCCCTCCAAGAGGAGGTAGGGTTGCCTTTGAGGGCCCCCCCTTATTCTATTCTCTACAGAACCAACTTTTTTGCATCAAAAATATGTCAGATGAAACCCTTTTAGAAAACCCTCTGGTGGCTTCCCATCTCACTGAGAGTTGTTCATTACTGTACATACACGATGAGAGCAGTATCTGCATCTAGAAGATGCTCAGGGAATAATTCTGATTAGGAAACAAAAGAAACTGGCCAAATTCAAGAGCCAGGATTACGCAAATCTTCCAGCGCTCTTGGTAACAATGAGACCAGATTTACAACAGCAAATAATCCACATGGAAAGAAATTCTTTTTTTTTATTTAACTTGAGAGAGAGAGAGAGAGAGAGCGCACACAAGCAGGGGAGGGGCAGAGAGACAGAGTCTGAAGCAGGCTCCACACTAAGCATGGAGCCCAACGCAGAGCCCATGACCCTGGGATGATGACCTGAGCTGAAATCAAGAGTTGACACTCAACCGGCTGAGCCACCCAGGCACTCCCAAGGGAAGAAATTCTTAAATCTTACTTTGAATAACTGAATCCTATCACATATAATCAATACTATGTTCAATTTCTAACGACAAATTGGTATGACAGTATCACTTTATAAAGCCCTAAAATCTCACACTAGGCTCTCTGAATATTACATATCTGGTAACGTGGGCAACTGGCAGCTTAATTCTCACAGCACTGGTAACCAGATTTTCAGTGCGACTCTCTGCATTCCGTAACATCACGGCACTACATCTCAAGACTACCATGCATGTAGATAAGGACTCTAAAAGACTCGGAACCAAGCACCTAGGAAAAGAGGTGACAAGCATTTCCAAATCTTCCACACTAGCATTATACCAATCACCTGAAACAGGAATTAAGTTTCTAGGGCTTACAAGTAACAGCAGAAAAGTTAGATTCAGAATTGTCCTACCAAAATTATAAGCAAAGACTCTCAGAGTTAAAATGTTGATTGTTTTCAGATCAGAGTGAAACTAATGCTAAAATTATCCACCATTACAGAATTTTCTCACTAAAATGTTTTAGAGTTAAAAACAAATTCTCTAAACTTCTTTTAGTTCTTTCAAAAACATTTCTACTATCTGTAAAAAGCCTTAAATCTCACTAAATCACAATAATAAATCCACAGAAGTTTAACAGTTGGCCTTAAAGGAAACTTAATTCAACCCTCAACCATATTCCTCTCACGAATGAAAAGATACTTGGTATATAATAAGTGAACAATTAAAATAAGCGTCAAAAGAGTGAAAAAAATGAAAATTCAAAAAGGGTACATAACTTTTTTAAGATCAAACAGTTAATGGAAAAATCCAGATTAACCAAAACTAGGTTTCTAGATTCTTTCGGAACAGATGTGGAAGTAGAGGAAACCAAGATTTGAAAACCTTATCTGGGTCCTCAGGAAAAACTTAACCGAATTCCTTTGAGCCGGTTTCCTTTAGTTCTGTTACTTAGAAAAGCATTTGATAAAATAACTGTTGCCAAGACCTATCTCCTTGGAAACCAAAAAGGCAGAACTGTCTAGGGTTTCTTTCTTCTCCTATACAAAGAATATTTAACACAGGACTATTTTCATAATAAGTAACTACAATTGTTTTGCATCAGGAGTAAAACAGGTGGCCTCTGACTAAAAGAAAAATCAGCCAGACGAGGAACAGAATGCTGAAAAGGACCATCTCAATCACTAGAAGAGTATCAGCCACATGAAAGCCGGAATCATACATTCTTCTGTCACTAAAAGCAGCCACTAGCCCCTGGCATTATAGTGGGAGTCAATAAATACTTACAAGATAAATGAGGGAGTTACTCCTTAGAGACTCACCCCTGTAGACATAAATTCATCTGGCCACCGCTAAACAAACCTGGACTTCAGGCCTACCAAATGCAAACATACTACAGCTTCCTCCATAGCAATTCTACCAATGGCCCTTCAAGTAATACACTCAGCCAAAATTATCCTCACAGTTTTATTAAAAAGGTAAGAAAGTAGGTCTTAAGTAGCCTAACTTACTAAAACGGCCACTTAATTTGCTGTTTTGGTCCCAGTCTCTCTCATTCAATTCATCCTATACAAACGAGCCAGGTTAGTTTTCTGTTCTTTGCACGTCCCAGAAAAGAAAACAGTGCTGTGGCTAGGTATTCTATCTCCGTATGCGGACTACCACTATTCAGCGAGCAGGGGAAAATCAGAATCCAGTGGACTGGAATAGGAAAAGATAGCGTCAAGGAAAAAAATATCACAAGTGACAGTTCTTATAACAATTGATACCACTGAAAATCTTGAGATTACCACTAGAGGCTTCCCTATAATACTGTGATACAACTGACCAAGGCAGGTACACTTCCAATTTTCAAGGTCAATTCAAGATCCATCACCTTTTTGAAACTTTCCCAAGCCACTGGACTACGTATCTGTGAAATAACTTTGTAAGCCAGGAAGCGCTAGACACACAGCTCTCACTATGCTATGCTAGGTAAATCACTTTACCTCATTCTTTACGTGTGTCTAATCCCCTCAAAAAAATGAAAAATTCTGCGAATTGTTTTCTCAATTGTTGACTTCTCTAGTCTCAATTACTTAACACCTAGAATAGCATAAATTGAAAGTAAGTGCCATTTGCACTCCCTGATTTTAATATATTACAAAGCTACTGTAATCAAGACGGTTCTGGTGCTGGCATAAAGACAAACAGACCAAGAGAATAGACAACCCAGAAATAAGCCCTTGTGTATATGGTCAACTGATCTTCAACAAGGGAGCCAAGACCATTCGATGAGGAAAAGACAACCTCTTCAACAAATAGTGTTGAGAAAACGGGATATTCGCACACAAAAGAATGAAGCTGGGCCCTTATCTTTTATACCACATACAAAAATTAACTCAAAATGATTAAAGACCTAAACATAAGAACTAAAACTATAAAATTTCTAGAAGAAAACATAGGAGGAAAGTTTCAGGACACTGGTCTTGTCAATAACTTCTTAGATATGATGTCAAAAGCACAGGCAACAAAAGCAAAAATAGACAAATTATTTTTTAATTTTTTTAATGTTTGTTTATTTTTGAGAGATGGAGAGAGACAGAGTGCGAGCAGGGGAGGGGAAGAGAGAGAGGGAGACACAGAATCCCAAGCAGGCTCCAGGCTCTGAGCTGTCAGCATAGAGCCCCACGCGGGGCTCGAACCCACGAACCGTGAGATCATGACCTGAGCCGAAGTTGGACGCTCAATGGACTGAGCCACCCAGGTGCCCCAAAATAGACAAATTTTTAAAACTTCTGTGCATCAAAGGATACAATCAACACAGTGAAAAGGCAACCCACAGATTAGGAGAAAATATATGCAAATCATATAACCCGTAAGAGGTTAATATCCAGATTATATGCGGAACTCCTACAACTCAACAACAAAAAATCAGAGACCCTGATTGAAAGACTGGCAAAGGATTGGAAAAGGCATTTCTCCAGAGATGATGTGCAAACAGCCACAAGCGTATGAAAGACGCTCAGCATCACGTAGCAGAGAAACACGAATCAAAACCACAATGAGGCGTTGCCTCACACCCACCAGGACGGCCGTCGTGAAAAAATCAGAAAATAACGAGTGCTGACGAAGATGTGGAGAGACTGGAACCTTCGCACGCTGCTGGCGGGAATGTAAAACCACCGTGGTTACAACTACTACGAAAAACAGTATGGAGATTACTCAAAAAATTAAAAATAGAACTACGGTCTGATCCAGGAATCCCACTTGTGTGTATCTTCAAAAGAATTGAAAGCAAGGCCTGAAAGATACATTTGTACACCGGTGTTCATACCAGCATTATTCACAATAGCCAAGAGATAGAAGCAACCAGAATGTCCATGAATAGATGAGTAGATAAAATATGGTGTATACATAGCAAGGAACGTTATTCAGCCTCAAAAGAAGGAAATCCTGCTATATGCCAACATGCATAAACCTTGAAGATATTATGCGAAATGAAATAAGCCGGTCGCTAAAAGACAAATACTGCGTGATTCCACTTACGTGAGGCATCCACAGCAGACAGATGCACAGAGAGAGGAAGCAGAATGGCAGCAGCCAGGGATAAGGGGAAAGGGAGGGGGAACTATTTCATGGCTACGGTTTCGGATTTGCGAGATGAGGAAGTTCTGAAGATCTGCTTCGCGACAACACGAATGTACCTTACGCTGCCGAACTACGCGCTAACTTAAGATGGTAAACTTGAGGGGACGTGTTTTCCATCACAATCAAAAAAAGGAAGTGCCAACACGGAGTTCCCAAATTGGATTTACGCATTCCACCTCCACTGCAGAATCGAAGCGGCCTGACCCTCTGAGGCGCTGGCAGTCATTTCCAGAGGTTTTTCCAAACTGTCTTTTTTAGTCACTGGGCACAGAGAACCAGAGGTCTCCTCTTCACACCCATTCAAAATTCAGTTTACGTACTCCCGGCCAGCGGCTCTCTGCTTTAAGCCTACTACTGGTCTACACCTTATTGCCAAGCATAGGATCCAAAATGATATAAGAAGCACAGCGCTCTCAACTGGGTGGAGAAGCATAACAGAATCATCCCTGAGTTTCTTCAGCCCAGTGCTCCCCTGCAACCAACACACATCCCACCCAAAGTGCTGAAAACCACTATTTTAAAACGCTACCTTGAAAACGGCCTTCAGAACGATCCCACCAAAAGCAATGATCAGGCTGACGTTCTTGAACTCTGAAGAAGCCTCTTCTGTGAACCTGTACGGTCTCCGGAACCTATCATTTACCTACTGAGACATTTTGTTTTGCAATTGTTATACCTCATTTCCGATTACAAAGGATTAGCACCAAGATCCTAACTAAGAAAATAAAATAAAGTAACAGGGAGCCGCTCTGAAGAACCACGGGCGCCTCCCAAACTAGAAGAGACTGGGGCTTAGGAACCACACTGGGTCTCCACCACGGCAGGCCATCCTCACAGGCCTCTGAGCCAGGAGTCAGACCCCACCCCAAACACACAGAGACACACAGCACCCTCTCTTTACAGAGGAAACGCCAGCCACTCAGAAATTAGACTCAGGCAAAGTGAACGGGTAGAGCCTTCTGAGGTCTTCACGGGAACAGCCAGAACTAGGCTTAGGAAAAGAGAGGAGGTAAGTCAACCACACAGCAACCCGCAGGGCAAGAATAAAAACATGTGTTTTTGAAGTCTTCTGAAGAAAAGCAGTTTGGTCCCCAACAAGTCACAAACTTATATTTCTTGCAAAAATCTGGGAAAACACTGCTTTCCACTTTTTCCCAGGTACACATAGGTGAAGCAAGTAACACTAGTCAAACCGGGTAAAAATTTTAGGACATGCAACTCATCTATAATGATAGATCTTATAGGCATCTTCTTACGAGCACCGTCTCTTCTTGAAAGCGTGAGACAGCACAGGTCGGCTGGCGGCTGCTTCTCTGAGAGCATCACGAGCCACAAGGAAACGTGTAAACACCAACAGTCCATCAATTCTGGGAACTAAGACTGTTAAAGGGAATGCAAGGAGCTCATAATATATCCAACTAGAATACCTACCTAGGCAAATAACTCTAGAACATGAAATGATAAAAATAATAATAATGAAGGAGCCACAGGACACGAGGCTGGTCGCAGTCAAGTCTGAATTACAGAAGCATGGTCATCCACTACGAAGCGCTTTGCTTTTCCTTTCTCACTAGCTCTCTTCTGAGTAGTTCAGAACTCATTCTACAAGGAAGCAAGACCCTAAATCACAAAAACCAGTTAATGATTGTACCTGTAGCTTTGGTAGAAGACTTTGTGGGAAAAGTGGAAAGAAAAATCATCAAAATTAACTACTGAATCTGTGAAAGTCATTTAACCCGGACCCGCTCCGGGGGAGGAAAGAGGAAAAAGAATCCAGTGGTGGCGGAGGCTGGACGTCCTGTCCTGCCCGCCCGAGTTGCCTCTGAGTGACCCCTGTGCTTGCACCAAGCAGACACCCTCCCTCTCCAAGCGGGCGCACTCCAAGCAGCCTCCGTGCTCCGGCCTCTCCTGAGTTGAAAGAGGGAAATCTAACATTATGTAATTGCCTGTTTCCCACAATTTAAAGTGAGGCATACTATAGTCCTAATTAGAGGGAGAAGTTGGTGCAACATGACAAGTAACAAATTAGAAATCTAAAGACTGAAAATTCTCATCCCAGACCTTCAGAAGCAAAGAGAAAGGGCTTCCCCGGACTCCACGCACACCCACCAAGACACGGTTGTTTAAGAGGGGCCCCCGACGTTCCTCCATGGCGTTTCGGGGCCATCCCTCTCGATCTCCAAGAAAACACTCGTGTTCCGTTACTCTCCCCAGACCGGAATAAAAGCAGAAAATGGAAGTGGGCTGGCCCCTTCCTCTAAAGGTACACCCCAGCAGGCCTCCCTCCCCTTGTGCCCACAAACCCAATCACACGCGTTATTCCATCCCTCACGCAAACCACGTGTTGGAGAGATCCAGAGCAAAGGGAAGTTTTCCCAAGCTTTTGATTCACTCCAAGGCGGAGGGAAAAAAACAGCTAAAAGGGGGGAACTAAGAGGGGGAAAAAAACAACTAAAAGCAAAAATCCAATGCGGTCAATTTACTTCTTATACCAAAAGAGTATACTTTTGGTCTAACAAGTGACTAGAAAGTTGGGTTATCAATCTCAAGTGGTAATGGAACACCCAGATTGTAAACAGCACCATATATGGAACAAGACACAAAGTTGTGCGTGAGCACTGAAAGAATAATATAACGCTTAATCCTCCCGGGAAAAAGGAGAGCCCCTCATCTAAAGGGCAGTCACCCAACTGGCAGCGATATTTCTTCTCTCCTGGCTCAGGCTACCCCAGTGGCAGGTAGGGTGGTGCTATATAAACAAGTCACATTTTCAACAGGAAGCGCCTTTACAACATGTTCCTGGTTTATGTGCAATTATCCCTCCACCTGACCCATCCTCCCCACCAAACCCCCACCCCCGGGTAACACACGCGACTCAGAGAGAAGGTCTACATGTTGCCACTGTTCTAGAAATAAGGAAGGTACAGCCACTTTCTTTTACAAATGAAAAATGAGATAAAGAAGGGAAGAAAATGGTAAACTAAAATTAAGTTTGCCTTCTCTAGAAAGAGCATACAAGTATACTATGCTGAGTTAATAATATCTATTCCTCTCCCCAAAAAAGGGGGGGAAATGCCTACAGGCTTTACCATGTAGCTATTTTAACTAACTCATAATTTCTTTTTCCATAACTTTGTAATTTGAGTAACTCTAAAGCTTACTTACCAAATACTACATCAATGCTGTTTTCATAGTGCTTCAACCTTAATGTGGATTTTGTTTGTTTCCTTAAGATTTGCTTCTCCTCATTTTAGACACTTAATAAACCCTGAACAATTAAGAGGGAGAGAGGGAGTAGTAAACAAAATTTAATCTAGAGACTCAAAGGCAGGGAAAACAAACAGGAAACAAAGATGTACAGTTAAATCTGGAAACTTGACTTCCAATTGCTGCCTGATCGCTGACTGACTAGTTCTTCTATAACCTTGAACAAATCACTTTAACTTTCTGGGCCTCAGTTTCCTCATCTGTAAAATGGAGAAAATGGGCCAAAAGATTTAAGTTCAAACTCCCTTCTAGATTCAACAATCTATGAATCTGTCCATCAGAAAGAAAATGCAATTGCAAATAAGACTTTATAACGCACAAAGCACTTTCAAATATATTTTCTCATTAATTCTTGCAGCAAAGCTCCGAAACAACCATTATCCCCATCTCTGCAGAAAAAGAGTTCTTCAGAAAGACAGTTCAGAGAGTGTGATTATTTTTTGAGACCCCCCTCCCCCAGCCAGAAAATTTGAAACCCAGACCCTCTGAGGACAAATACTGGGTTCCATTATTTCAAAAATTAATAGGTTAAAATTTAAAAATAATTGATTGCTATACGATACCTTTATGGGGACATCAGCATATTACAATACCAAACCCAGAAAGGTTACTACAAATGGCCCCACTGGATTAGAAGTCCCATGAGGCTAGACACACACTTGTACTCCCCACTGGAATCATGGGGCCCAGTAGCACACCTCCCAGATAGAGGCACTGAGCAAATATCGCCTGACTCACCAGAAACCTCGAAAGATAAGGAACATAGTAATACTATGGGGGAAAATTCTTTTTTTCTGAATTTGAGGTATGAACTTCTGTGATCTGAGTCAAAAGAAAGAAGCATTCTATATCACAGCTCTAGCTCTCCATTAGAGGGATGAATCTTTGTGTCTTCCTCAGAGAAAGTTCCATTTGATCAGTGAGCCAAAAGGCTCGAATGTGGGACGTCACCTGGAAATCTTCAGGGCGTCCATACTTTATACACACACTGATAGGGACTAACAGAAATGATAACACAGCATGAGGACTGACAGGAAGCACATGATCATGATCTTATGAATCACTACCTACTTTCCCCTCAATTGGAAAGATTCAGGCAATCTCTACTCTTACCCGGTTCTACCTCTCATGCTTGAGTTTCGCAGCTCAAAGGGTCAGAAGGCAGCCATTTACTGAAAAATTCAAACTGCAAATTTAACATAGAACTTACACATATCTCAACTTGGCCAACCAAGATCCTCCCCTAAAGTCTACAAAACCACTAAGACCAAGTAACCTCCAATCTAGAACTTTAATAAAGTTTTTTTTTAAAGTAGATTTAAAAACTTGGTGGGGAGGGGGGCGCGCTACACCAAAATGACTGATGTAATTCAAGGCAAAAGCAAAGTAAGTAAATACAAACGCCAGAAAATCACAGTGAAAGAATAGAGTTAAAAGAATCTCAGTATACAATCTAAGTGAAGGGCTTTGGATTTATTATAAAGGGTTCAAGTCAACCTTCCCATAGGATCCTAACGACCGTCAGACACTTCAGACGTAAAAAGTTCTCTGTACTAGAATTGCAACGTCAAACCGGAGAAGCAGCACCAGGAACTGCAGAGAAGCTAACAGCAACACCTACTGACTATCCTGAGCCACTTGCCAAACTTGTTCTCTCCGTCGACTAGAGAAATCTAATGACACAGTCAACTTCAAGAGTCCTTTACTTACCCATAATGAGATAAGAATATAAGCTGTCACCCACAGAAAGCCATCCATCCCCCAAAGCTCTAATTTTGCCCCTAACCATTTATGAGCAAATCATTACCCAAGTCATTTTAAATGCACTGCTAATTGCTGATGCCTCAGTATAAATAATTTATTCCATGGGAAAATGCTTTAATATTAATATACTTGTTAATAACTGGTATGTCATCTAATAGTTGGACACATCAGTGACCATAAACTGCTTTACGTAAACCTTTTATTTGAGACTACTGCTGTTACCACTGTTCTTTATTATTCCCATGGTTGATTTTTTTTTCCTATCCTGGTAAAGGTGGCTTAATTGCAGCCTTCAAAAAATAAAAGGGAGAAAAGTGAAAGTCGTTAAATCAGGATTATATAGAAAATTAATACTGTTACTAAATTGGCTGCAGAGTATGATTCTGTAGGACTTAATCTTGTACTTTTCCAAAAGATTAAGTCAGAGAATCTTTGTCTTGGATGAATATTCCATATGAGAAAAGAAGAGAAAGTTGACACTTAACTCCCACAGAGTACCAGTATAAAAACAATGGCTTTAAGAGTCTGAGTCAGAGTTTCAACATGAAAGGCTTACTTTATAGAGGAAACGCCAACCCCAGTTCATCCAGATAGACCTGGAACCCGATGAAAGTCGACACCTTTACTCTGAAATTTGCATCGCCTCACTCACTGGCTCCCAGTTTAGAAATATAATCGTCTAGCAGGTAGTAAGAGTTTCAGTGAATGCTAACCTCTAAAACATCCGTCATGAAAAATTCAATCTATTAAGGTAAACGCAGTCTCTAGGGACCATCAGTCCCCAAATGCTTCCCTTCAAAAACGAATACCAACAACTCAATTAAACATCTTCCCTGAAGTGAGCCATTTCCCTTGTCTCTATATTTAAAGAACGGTGAAACTCGAAATTTCAACCTGCCCAATACGGCTACATGTCCCCGCAGAAATGCCGTGAAGCGACAGAGAGCCTCGCAAATTTCCTTTAAGGGAGGATAAGTTGGAAACAGATGAGGCTAAAGAGGAAAAGTTCTTTTTGAAGCACTCTCACGCCTCCCCAGCCCTCTCGAGGTTTACTTGGTCGGAGGAAAGCAGGTTAGAGCATCCCCGACTTTCACTGCCCCCCGGACCCCGGGGAGAGAAATTAACCACCCGCGGGCACCGAGATCTCTTCTCCCTTTCCCAGGCTTAAACCCCTCGGCCTGTCCTTTCCAACACAGCCTGCAAAGCACTCACCCAGGTGATTGGAGGGGAAGAGTGCCCGGTGGAGACGAGAGCTGCCGGGTGGGCGCAGCCACCCCGACGGGGGCGCGGGTCTCCCGGCCTCCCGCGGAGGCGCTCTGCCGGTAGTTATGCAGATTCGGATTCCGAGGTGCGTGCGCGCGCGCCGTGCGCGGTGCAGCCCGGACTCGCCCCCGCTGGGCTGCGCTATCAGCACGCCACCAAATCGGAAATAAAACTTTGACCGGCCCCCCCCGAGTCCTGCTCCGGGCCCTAGACCCGAGCCCCAGCCAGAAATGCAACGGGGGGGCTGTCAACAGTCCTGCACCCCCGCTCCCCTGCCCGGACCCGGGGGGCGCGGGAGCCACTTACCGCTCGGCCCGGCCTCCCGGTGCCGCCGCGCGTCCGGGGCGCGTCCGCCGCGCGCTCTCCCTGGGGAGAAAGAGAAACCGTGTGGACTGTCGGCGCGCGCTCACTCGCCGCCTCCTCTGCGGAGAACCGCGGGCGGCGAGGCCGGGCCGGGGCGGGCGGCGAGCGGAGGGGGGCCCGGAGGAGGTGGGGGCGGAATCTACCCAACTCCGGAGCCCCGCTCCGAGGGGAACCCGGAAAGCAGGCTGGAGAGCAGCCGGTGGGGGCCGCGCTCCTGGAGGAGTCGGGAACGGAGGTGCCCCCGTCCCCGGGCATCAACTATTGTCTGGGCGTCCCGGTCCCCGCTCGCGCCGCCTCCGAGGCTCAGCGCCCCCCATCCCGCCCGCCAGCCCCCAGGAGAAAAAGCTGGGGGCGGGGGCAGCCGGCGAGTAAAAGGGGTACGGGGTGGCTGGGGGTCTGGGGTCTGGAGGTCGAAGGTGGACGCAAGGGAAGGGGACGTGCGTGCCGAGTGGGGGAGGAGACAGGTAACTGCAGACGGGGGTGGGAAGGCCCGCGAGGACCGGTGGGGGGGAGGAAACGGGGAGGGAAGCCACGGAGGCGGGAAGAGATGGAGTGGCTAGGGGCGGCCTCTGAAGCCCAGACCTGGCCCTCCCCGGGGACCCTCCTCCCGGGAAGTCGGCGCCGCACTGACTTTTTCGCTCACTCGCTCACGCACGCACTGAACTCGCTCACAAAGTTGCCGGCGGTGGCGGCGCCTCACTCGCCCTTCCCCTCCCCTCTCCTCCCCGCACCCCCGCCCCATTCCTTCCCCTCCTTCACTCCCTCCCCCCGCAAGTCTCGGGTGAGATCACCTCTGGGCCGCTTGGCCCTGCGCACAAATCTCGCGAGAGAAGCGGCGGCTCTGCCGGGCAGGCGGGGGAAGTAGGAGTTGGAGGAAGGTGGGGGACCGCGGAACTCCTAGTTGCTATGACGACGGCAAAGCCCTGGATTCCTGTCTCCAGCGGCGAGCCGAGGCTGCAAACGTGGGTGCAGTTTTCAATCTGCCCCCTCACTTGCCCGACACCCTAATGGTGGGGAAATCGAGGGCTAGAAGCGAGAGGAGGAGTTTTAAACCTATTAGAGACATCTGCAGAACAGCGTCATATCTGGCCAAATTTGGCAAATGAAGCTAATTTTATTTTCCCCAGAGGTTCTAGGGGAGATTTCTGTCACCAAAGGCAGCACATATCTGTATCCCCAAATTTCTACCGTATATTCAGTTTTTCAGCCCTCCGGTCTAATCTCATCCGCCAACCTCCACTCCTTAGGCTCCCTCTCTCCTCCCTTCCCCCCACCTTCCACCCCCTCACCATGCCTTCTTCATGTTTGTGTTCTCAGCGCCTCCAAAGGCTTGGTACATAGTAGATATTTACTTAATGTCTATTGGGGGGAAATGAGCACAGCAGCCTGTACGTGTTCTGATACTTTCCTTTCACCCTACCCCTGTAGAGTATGTATCTATTTAGGCTTAGAGTGTAAGTTTCTGCTCCACAACCATATTTTTTACTCTATTTCTGTCTGTGTGTTTCTGTTCACACAGAATGTGTCTATTTTTCAATAGTTCTAGCCCTTCCTTTCTCTTCTTTGTCTCATTAAAAAAAAAAACCCAGTGGGGGGAGTTGTTGTTTTGTTTTATCATTAAGGTTTTCAGAGGCCTCCAAACTTACTTCGAAATGCTGCTAAAGATGAAATTGAAATCTTTTCACACTCTGTTTCTTCTTTTACTTGTAGAAACTTTTCTTTGGGGGGTTTAAATAGTGCCTAAATAAAATGGATACTGTGAATGAAAGTTAAGCTTAAACTTTAGATTTCAAAACGGACGAGTGAAAAATAGATTCCATGGTATATGAATTATATCTCAATAAAAAACTAATAAATCCCATCCCTACTTACATTAATATGAGAAAACTGTGATTTAATTCAATCCCACAGAACTAGAAAACCTGGCAAAGTGCATGAAGACTAGGCAGGTAAAACTCTTTTAGGTCAAGTGCAAGCTTAAATCCTAGGTTGATGAAAGTTTTTGCATTAGAAACCTAAATGATAGAGTGACTGAAAAGTGCCGGACAACTTCAGGAGACTAGATTTGAGTTTTTCTGTGTCACTAACAATTGAGTCTCCTTGAGAAGTCATTGAATCTCTCTAATTCTTCATCTGTGAAATAAGGAGGTAGCCCAGATATGAGATCATACAGCTTTAATATTCTATAGCTCTTAGGCCTATAAAATTTTCCAATAAATAACATATTTTCCTTTTACATCGAAAAAATAAATAACGAATGAGCCTTTCGTTTTATAGATCTGTTTCACAAAGTTCAGCTAAGTGTTGACAAGTTGATTTTAAAGTTTCTCTTGTCTCAACCATAAAAACAACAAAAATATTAGCCATGTTACAGTAATTTCACAGGGAATCCATTGTTCATGATTTGCTTGTGCACTAACTCGAAACAGATTCCTTGTGATTTCATAAATATGCTAACTCCAAATGGACCAAAACTGAATATACCCACACCCCCACCAAAATAACTAAAAGGAGGAGGGAGGGAAAGAAGGGAAAAGGAAGGAAGGGAGGGGAGGAGGAAGGGAGGGCGGGAGGGCAGGACTTAAAATTGCACACTGGTGTTTTTAATATATATTTTTTTTTTACAAAGAAACTGTAATAGAGTATCACCATCCATCCCATTGATGTGTTTTAAGGTGTTTTAAGGAGTCTTCTTTCATAGCCTAGTACACTATTGTAAATCAGTAGTTCATTTGCTCTGGCTCAACTTGTAACATAGTTTTGCGCTTAAAGAATATCTGCCAATCTGTATCTACCAGTAGAGTACAATTTCAGGGCCACCTGTTCTATGCCTCCCAGATAGCCATTTGATACATTTGAAATAACTGACCCCTGTGCTAGCCAATTCCATTAATTTCGTTCATTGCTTACCAGGCTCAACAGTGGGTATTGGCCTCAGATTAGGAAGGTAACTTCCCTAACCTTCAGACAGAGTAGAATAGGAGAAATTGTCCCAGGGACATAAAACTGCTCTCTCAAGGCCCCAGGCTAGTATTTATCCATCACTGATGACAGACCTTTCACTTGTGTTACTGAAGGAGCTAAAGGTGAAATCCACCAAAGCTATAGGCTCCAATTGCATGTTTTCTGGGTCAGGTACTCCCTGTGTATCCTTGGCCTTCTCGGAATTTCCAAATAGCAGACAAGAGGCAACAGAAGAGTAAAAGGGAGAATAGAGAGTTTGCCAAGTACAGATTACATCTGAACACCATTCCTGCCTACTCGCTCTGGGCTGTTCTACCCACCTCTGCCTAACTCCCTCCCACATACACACAAGGGATGTGTAACCTTTCCTAGTGATAAGGAGAAGATCTAGTCATTTCCTGTTCCTCCCTCCCAATTTGCTTCTTAGTTTGTTAGAACACATTCCCTCTGGTTATTCACTTCTACACAAAATACCCTAACATATCCGATATGGAATGAATTTTGACACAGAAGCCTACCAAGCAAGCAAAACTTGATATTTTGTAATATTATAAACATCATTTCACATTTGCATGTTTTTCAGTTAAAGTCTGGTATAGCCATCCCGTTATCAGTTCAGAACTTCCTGTTACTGACTCTACATCTACAAGGAATTACTAACACGTATTCAGAAAAATTAACTATTACAAAGTAGCAAAGTGCCCCCAAATCGTCGAAACTGAACTTATATCTAATGATGTTTCAATTTTAGGGTTTTTTTTTTGTTTGTTTTAGCCATGTGTGGTATAACTTGATTTACCGGAATACTAGATTTCTTAGAACAGTTCAGTCTCCCATCTGCATGATAGTATTTATTACGTTGAAATACCTACCACTTTATAATCAATTAACATTGCTTAGCCAAGCTTGTGCACTTCCTTGTCTACTACCCCACTCTTCTAAAGGACTATTTCACACCTTCTCCTCCTCCATCAAACCTGGCTTATTACTCATAGCTAATGGCCTTGCTTCTTCTTTCATTGATAAAATAGAAGCAATCAGAAGAGAACCTGGCACAAATCCCTACCACTCTAGAGAGCAAACCGCCTGCACCTGTCTGTGAGGAACTCTTCCATCCTCCTGGAAGAGTTTGTTTCGTGATGAACTCTCAGGGCTCCAAGCTAAGACTAACCTCTCCCACTGGGTACTGGTCCCATCCCCTCTGACTCAGCGACATCGACTGACCAATTGCCTCCTCTCTCCTGCATCAGGGAGTTCCCCTCTCTACGGAATCCTTTTTAAGAGGGCATATGCATGCTGTAATATCTGCAATAGTAAAAAAATAATAATAAGACATTTCCTAGACTGCATGTCTCCCTCCACTTCACTTAACCCCTAGAATCTGAAAGGTTTTGCCATGCTCACTGTCTTCAGTTCCTCTCCTCCATTCTCTTGAATCCACTCTGGACAACGTTTTTGCCCCTATCATTCCAAGGAAACAAGTCTTCTCGGGGTCTTTAGTGACTGTCTTGTTTCTAGATCCAGCAGTCAGTTCTCATCCTCCCCTCATGTGACCCCTCAGTGGCGGGGAAACGTTGCTCGCTCTCATCCTTGAAATACTTCCTTCGTGTGACTTTTCAGCCAAGAGTCTGTCTTGGTTCTTATTCTAGCTTTCCGGCCTTCGTCTTCAATCTCTAAACTCAGAAGTCCCCAGATCTCTATAGCTGTCTTCTCTTTGTGGTCTCTTTTCACAGTGTGGTTATCTCGCCAACCTGACGACTTTGAGTGACATCAGACTACTCTCAAACTTACATCTCTAGTCCAGACACCTCTCTCAAATCTAGACTCCTACATCTGTGAAAATTAATAAAGAGAAACCTCACTAATGTGAAGTCCAGAGGCTAGAAGAGGGAGCCCTACCACTCAACCTCAATTACAGGAACAGTTGTTAATTACAGACTCCAACAGAAGTGTCAATTACACACCTCAGCAGAAGAATCCTTAACAGGAAAGGATAATCAATTATGGGTCCCAACAGGGAAAATATGTATATTGCATCTCCTACAAGAAATCAACTACTCCTACAACTCAGCCAATGAGAAACCATCATCACCCTGAACTCCTGCTTTTCTCCAATGGACTTACCTTCATATTTATTATTATTATTATTATTTTAATGTTTATTTTTGAGAGACAGAGACAGACTGTGAGTGGGAGAGGGGCAGAGAGAGAGACACACAGAATCTGAAGCAGGCTCCAGGCTGTCAGCTGTCAGCACAGCTTGAACCCATGAATGGTGAGATCATGACCTGATCCAAAGACGGACACTTAACCAACTGAGCCACCCAGGCGCCCACGGACTTCCCTTCAAAACAAGTCCCCTTCACTTCCTCCTCCTTCTGCGTAAAATACTGTCCTTCTTTGTTGGATTTGCCTGTGGTTTCACCATAGCTTGCTTGCTTGTCCTGAATGCTGTTCTCCATTATTCCTGAATAAACCCATTTTGTTGGTAAAACAACGGACGGTTTTATTTTTAAGGTGAACACATCCATCTCCTACTCAACATCTTCAGCTGGATGTGTATTCATATCTCAAATTTCACCTGTGTAAAAGTGAAAAGCTCTAGACGTTACACCCTACCTCTACCCCCCCCCCAAAAAAAATACAGTTCTTTCCTACAATCTTCCCCAACTCAGTTAAGGACACCCTGCCAGAGCTTCAGAGGTTTTTTTCAGAGCAAAAGTCTGGCACCATCCTTGACTTCTCTACTTCTCTCACGACACCTATCCTAACCATTAGTGAATTCTGTTGGCACCTCCTTTAAAATACATGTAGAATCCAATCACTTTCCCCCACTGCAAGCCTCTGCTTCAAGTCTTTTCTCACTCTGATTTCTTCATGTGCCTGCTTGCTCCTCATCCTCTTTCTTCTTAATCGTGTGTTATTTTGTAGGTGTCTCTCTCTCTTGCATCCATAAGGTAAGATCCCCGAAACTGGAGTTCATGTCTGCCTTGTTCCTGCTGTATTCCCAGCACAGTGCCTGGCATGTATAGACTAGGCCCTCGATGCATGTTTGTTGAACAAGCAGGTAATGCCGTTTTAAAGACAAAGTAAAAAGATTTGTGGGGTACGGTAGACAGACTCATCCCCCCTAAGATGCCTGTGTCCTAATACCTGGAACCTGTGAAAAAGTCACCCTCTCTGGCCTTCGATTATCTGAGTGGACCCAACGTAATCACAAGTTTCTCACAAGAGGGAGGTAGTCGGAGCAGAGTTAGAGTCACGGGAGATAAGACCGTGGAAACAGGGTCAGACAGACATTCGAAGATGCCACACCACAGGGCGCTGTGGTGACGGAGGAAGAGGCCGTGAGCCAAGGAAGGTAGGCGGCCTCTTGACGTTGCACGAGGTGAGGGAAGGAGACTCCCCTAGAGCCTTCGGCAGGATTTACAGCCCTGCTGACATCTTGACTGCAGCTGAGTGAAACCAGTTTGGGCTTCCGACCTCCAGAACGGCAAAATAACAAATTTGAATGGTTTGGAACCACTAAATTCGGGGTCATTTGGTACAGCAGTAAGAGGAAACTACTACACAGAGGTTACTCAGTGTGCAAACTCTGTGAAGGCAGGACTTGGGTCTCGTTCATACTAAAATCCCTACTGCCCAGCACGACTCCTAACACAAGCAAGGCACTCGTGAAGGTTTGTGGAAGGAAGGAATGAAGTTTACCAGCATCCTGATGGAGTGGCAAAATCACTTACCTGGTCTCACCTGACCTCAGAAAGGGAAGCAAGCATCTCTACTAGGAAGCCTCCTGGAGCTTTTTGAGTCACAAAGATATAGGGGCAAAGAGTAGGGAGACCACCCCAAGCTTCGGCACCAATATTGGCTACAGAGAACAAAGACCAGTCACAAGGGGTTGTGGGATATGTTAAGGATCTTGGCCTTTCTTCTGTAGGCAATAGGAAGCCATTAAAAGATTTTCAGCAAGGCAGAGATGTATTCAAATCTGTGCTTAGGAGGCATAGCACACTTAGAAATCCACGGGTCAGAGAAGAGGGCAGAACTAGAGTCATAAATGTGGGAGGCAGTAGCTTATAGTTGCTGATATATTGGATATAGATAACATTTTTAAAGTATTTTTAAACATTTCTTTATTTTTGAGAGACAGAGCATGAGTAAGGGGGGGGAGAGAGAGAGAGAGAGAGAGAGAGAGAGAGAATCTGAAGCAGGCTCCAGTCTCTGAGCCATCAGCACAGAGCCCGATGTGGGGCCTGAACTCACAAACCACGAGATCATGACCTGAGCCAAAGTCAGACACTCAACAGACTGAGCCACCCAGGTGCCCCTAGATAACATTCTTTTTAATGTTTATTTGTTTTTGAGAGGGAGAGACACAGAATGTGAGTGGGGAGGGGCAGAGAGAGAGGGAGACACAGAATCGGAAACAGGTTCCTTCCAGGCTCTGAGCTATCAAGCACAGAGCCCGACTCAGGGCTCAAACTCACAACCCAAGTAGTGAGATAATAACCTGAGCCAAAGTCAGACGCTTAACCCACTGAGCCACCCAGACATCCCTAGATAACATTTTAATTAAAAGGGCTCTCACAAATTTTCTCTCCTTCTCATAGGTAAGTTCTTTTGAAACATTCTCCATTGAGCTATTCATGCCGTTCCTGGTTTGCTGATGATTTGCTTGCTAACACGGGTTCAATAAAAATCCCAGGACTGAAAGTTCTGACTCACCAACCCTTCCGACCTTTTTCGACATCAGTGTCAGCACATACTACCCCAGCTCTAATTTTTTAAAAGAAATCTATCTTCTCTGAACCATTTCAAAATTTTTTATTCATCCCTCCAATAGTATCTCCCTTTGGGAAGCTCCTTGCACTGCTTAAAATAATATGAACATTCTCTCAGGAGCTGGAAATTTCCTTCCAACTAACCCTGTCTCTTTATTCCTTTCATCTGATTTCATGATCAAGAATATGTCAAGAAGGAAGGTGGGGGAAAAAAGGTCTCTCTCCACTCCGTTGTCTTTTTAAATGCCTAGAAATGAAAAGAGGCTTGCTCATGACTTGGAAGTGGTGGGCTGAGGCCTCCCAGAACCATCCGCCTCCTTCCACTGCCAGCCGGAGCCAAGGCGACATTCACAAGAACCCAGGAGCTGCGGGAGCTCCCAAGTTGCACCTGCCCCGTGGGATCCCAGGAGAGCACAGTCAGATTCTGCAGAAGTCACACCTGGCGTGTTCATATGCAATTAGGAAACGTACATAATTGGGGTGTCTGCTTGTGGACATAGCAAAGAGCATGACGGGCATGTTAAAGCCATCATAGCCTTTATTTGAGGGCAACAAGAATGAATATGGTGATAGTTCAGACATGTTTAGGATCTTAAACAGCCCATTGCTCACTCTGAATTTTACAAATCACTTTTCAGAGATGAAGTTTGTAGATGTCTCTTTTCCATTTCATTTGACCTTAACATTTGAGGAGTAGTGATGAGTACACTCACTCAGGTATGAGAAAGAGCCAAGGCCGCTACATGTAATTTTTTGCTTACGCTGGAGATACTCAGCCAGTGGAGTGGAGGAAAATCTACTAGACTTTGGATTCTGGCTTGGATTTCCAGATGCTCACTCAACCAGATCAACGGTAACTTTAATAAGTTGTTTGATGTTTTATTTAATTTTTCTGGACCTCTATTTCTTTAAACACAAGAGGAGAGGATGAAGAGCCCACCCTTTTGGACTAAACATTTGTATATTGTCCTGTTTGCCTCTTTCAGGTGTCTATATGCTCCTGTCCAAGAATCTGAGGTCTGGACTTTTGTTCCTGAGTGAGCAAAAGATTCCTGAACCTCCCTCCCGTTGCATCCATCTCGCCCTTCCAACTATGGTCTTTACTTTCCCCAGCATCTCCTGCCTCCTACCCATCCCCCACTCCACAGCCCCATCCCAGGTGTCAAAGGTCACCACAACTCATGCAGGAAGGTTGGAGAGGGGTGGAGAATTCCAGACAATCCACAGCCTCATCCTGTTGCACTCTTGTGGTTGGGGCCACTAGAGTGGAGGACTTCTCACTTGTGGCACCGCCAGCCTGTGCTGGTTCTGGTTGGCAGTGGGACTCTCAGGCCTGCTGCTCCCAGCTGCTCCCACCTCTTAGAAGAGCCAGTGCCTCGTCCCTGGGCTGCCAGGTGGTTATGCTTTCTTTGTTCCACACATTCCCTGAGGACGGCCCAAATGACAAATAACTGGGGATGACTTGAAAATGCAGGATTGGTCTATAGAATCCACTCAAATCCCCCCCCCCCAGCGGGGACTGGTATTAGGGGAGCAAAAATGAAAGTGTCACACCGACTGGTCGTCACCTGAAGGCAGTTCCACGTGGTAGAGTCAAAGAGACCTACTTCCACACTTTCCATGGCTTTGGAAAAAGTTGCTTACCTCTCTAAGCTTTGGTTTTCTTGCCTTTATTTTATTTTTTAACATTTATTTATTTTTGAGAGAGAGAGAGGGACAGAGAATGAGTGGGGAACAGAGAGAGGGAGACACAGAATCTGAAGCAGGCTCCAGGTTCCGAGCTGTCAGCACAGAGCCTGATGCGGGACTCGAACTCAAGAACTGCAAGATCATGACCTGAACCGAAGTTGGATGGTTAACCGACTAAGCCACCCAGGTGCCCCGGTTTTCTTGCCTTTAAAGTGGGAATGATATTCATGATTGTTTATTTATTTATTTAATGTTTATTTATTTTTGAGAGAGAGAGGGCAAGTGGGGGAGAGGCTGGGAGAGAGGGGGACAGAGAATCCAAAGCAGGCTCTGTGCTGACAGCAGGGAACCCAATGCAGGGCTCAAACTCACCAACCGTGAGATCATGACCTGAGCCAAAGTCAGACATTTAACCAACTGAGCCACCCAGGTGCCCCACATGATTGTTTTTTTAAACACATGGTTGTCTTGAGGATTAAATGAGATAACAAGCATTTTTTAAAGATTTTAGTTTTAAGTAATCTCTACACCAATGTGGGACTGGAACTCACGACCCCAAGATCAAGAGTCATACACTGTACCAACTAAGCCAGGTGCCCTGAGATTACACACATTTTCTTAGACTCCATGGGTTGGTTACCTAAAAGCCATGCACAACCCCCTTTACCCTCCTTGTCTTCCATGTCTTTCCAGATTTCTGAAAGCCTCCAAAATGAGCTTACATAAAGCAAGGAATCTTCTGAAAACCCTGAGCTCCAAAAGATACCAAGAAATACACTAAAATACAAATGTAGAAATACAGTGGCCGCCAAGCTCTTTCCATCACTCTCGTGCTCCTCTCTCTGTATCTCCTGCTATCGCATTCTCTCTGCACGATGGTTTCCTTGACTTTTTTTGGCCCACATGAGGAAAATACCTCCCAGATTCATTTCATTTCAAACTCAAACATCTCCCAAGTTTGCAAACTTCCTGGAGAGAGAAAGACCTGACTGATCGAGTGCCTGCCTCTAGACCAAACAACTGTGCCCAGGAGTCTGGGGCCATGTGGCAGAAAATGGCATGAAGGACCCATGACAAGACTGTGGGGGTGGCGGTTCCCAGGAAGAGGAACAGCAGACCACAAAAAAACTGAAGGGTGGAGGAATTACGGGAGAGGCTTCATCCCTTAAAGAAATTATCATGTACGTAGCTGGGGAGAAGACAGAAATATTAAGTCTTCAATTAAGTTTAAATTGATTTTGATGCCAAAGGGGATAATGTAAGGGGAAAAAAGCCAAAGCAATCAATAGTGGTGGAAGAAATCTTGTGCTTTTTCAGATCCAATCAATAAGGCCCTGCAGCTCTCTCTGCAAGGTATCTGCTCCTTGGGACTTCCTGCCCTTACAAATCTCGAGGCCTCACCCTTCCTTCTGTCTTGAAAGACAAGATGTAAAAACACTTATTCAAAATAAAGGATGGTTAGGGGACAGGTTTTCTCAAACAGGGGAGCTATTTAAAGTGGGATCTTTCTGCCCTGGGCAGGAATTAATGGAATTAAGCCATGAAGGGGGATTTACTATGGTGTACACATGAAAGAGGTTACAAAAGAGGATAAACCAGGATTAGCGGCATACTTAGAATTTATGGAAAAGAGATCAAGAAGTTAGTGATGGCTCCATGAAGCCAGTGGATCTTGGCTCGTGTGGTGAAGATGAAGGGAGGCAGGGCATTCCTGGAAGGAGAAACGGTGAGCAAAAGAATGGAGGTCAGGGTGCCTGCGCAGCTCAGTCAGTTAAGCATCTGACTTCGGCTCAGGTCATGATCTTGCAGTCCGCGAGTTCGAGCCCCGCACTGGGCTCTCTGCTGTCAGTCCAAAGCTGGAGCCTGCTTCAGATTCTGTGTGTTCCTCCCTCGCTGCCCCTCCCCTGATCACTCTCTGTCTCTCTCTCTCTCTCTCTCAAAAATATATATTAAAAAAAAAAACAACTGAGGTCAGAGTGAATGTGGCATATTTAGGGACAGTCGTGTGCGAGGGAGTGCCGTGCAGCGGTCTCTAACTGTGGGATACCTAATAAAAGCACCCACTGTGCCTGTTACATGTGGATTCCTGGGCTCCCGGTGCAGAGATTCAGGCATAGCTGTTCTGGAGAGAGTCCTGGGATTAGACATGTATCGTCAGCACCTTAGGGTTGCAGCAGGTCTACAGAGCACAACTTGAGAAACACTGGTACCTCCACCGGCGTTGCCCATTAGGCAAAAGAAATGGCTTCTCCTTTTGAATATGCGTTCACTCTGTGATGGCAGCTGTCAGGTGACCAGGTCTCTTCTGATAGCTCAGGAGAGCTGCACCGAGACCATGCCCCTGCAGCCACTTCCTGGGGCAACTTTGGTCCCTGATCCCTAGAGGGGCCACTTGGTCCCCAGCGGGTCTGGTCTTCAGCTCACAACCAGTGCATTGTGACACCCAGCCCGAGATGCCACAGAAACAGTCTAGACATTGACTACTTCTTAGACAGTGCTACTGTTCGTATGTCTCGCTGGTTCTTTTAGGTGTCTTTTATTAGCTAGCCAAACTGATTTTTATATAAACTTAATAATCATCATTTGTATAATAGTAAATGGTGATTTATTTATCTTAATTTTTAAAAAGAGGTTGTTTGTTTGAAGAGTTTTCTGTTCCCAACTTCTCAAGAGTTAGTACTGTTAATTAATCACACATTATTTCTTTTTCTTTGTAAGCCACTTTTTATCTCCTCTCCTGCAGTTCGACCCACATAATTTCCATTAAGGTATCATTTGACAACAAGAAAACAGAGTTAAGGAACAAGTCACATCATTTTCAAGGTGTTGGGACTGAAACTGAGGTTTCTTAATACCCGACCCAAGGGTTTTCTTATTAAGCCATTATCTTGTCATTGTTTTATTCTTGAGTTGTTCTCTTCAATTATTTTCAGAAAAATTTAAAATGCTAATGAGATGTTTTCCAGTCCTTTGAACCAGAAATCCCAAGTACACAGAGAATGAAGATAACTTTTCACTGGCTCTCCCTCTTCTCTGCTTGAATTCCTCTTATTCTTCAGCCCATCTGCAGTCAGATTTTTGCAACCATATTTCTCTAGACCTACCGCGAGGACGAGACAAGAAAGGAATCTGCCGTGTGTCATTATGTTCATTTAGTTGGGAGGTTCTCACTCCATCATCCCTGTGAGCAGGCTTTGATTCTTCTATCTAATTTCCATCCAGTCCCATTTTATTAGAAATGTGACTACTACTTAGCAGTGAACTCTGGCAATAACCAGAAGAAAGAAACACGATGACTCAGCCCTCTTGGGCTCCAAGTACTGGATACAATCCCATTTGAAATCTCTGACTCCTGAAGCTGGTCTGCATCTCTGCTCTGTGCTGCCTGGGAGCACACGAGACGAAAGACAACATTTACTGGGCCGTTGCACGGGGTAGTGAATCAGACCAACTCAGACGAACAATACCTATAAGTACACAAGTTGATCTCTGGGATGCTAAACAATATGCTCCAAGCCCCTCTCTCTGGATTGTATTCTGCTTCTGTATTATTACATAATAAATTACCCTAGAACTTAGAGGCTTAAAACAACCACCACTGTATTATATTTCACAGTGTTCTGGTCAGAGAATTCTGGCAGAGCCCAGCCAGGTGATTCTTCTGTTCCAAGTGACATCTAGTTGGTAGTCCCGAGATTTCACCCACCTGTCTGCCCCTTGGCGGGTACGAGTAGAAAGCTGAATTCTGCTGGCACTGCTACCTGGCATATTGAGCAAAGCAGTCTCAGGTAGTCGGACTTAGCTGGCGGAGCTTCCAGAAAGGGCGTGCTGAGGGACAGGGAGTGGAAGCTGCCAATATCCTAAGGCCTGGGCCTGGACATTGGCATATTACTTCTGCCATATTCTATTGGTCAAGCGATTATATCACGGGCCTACGTAACAAGAGAGAGGAATAGTGAAGAATATGTGGCCATCTTTAATCCAGCATGGAGCGTATCACCGAATGTTTGTAGAGCACATAACCCAGGCTCGGTGTACAGCTCTGGGAAAATGGAGGAAGGGTAACACACTCCCTGCCGCTACCAAGTCTACAGCCTAGAGGAGAAGCTGCTGTATTACATAGTTCCTGTTCATAAACTTTCAATAATTCTCCAAGACAATAAATCAGTGAAACCAGGAGTAAATTTTAGGAGATAATTTAAAATGAAAAAGAGAAAAATCCTCTGTCTAATAATCTCTAGTTTCTCATAATTCAAATGTCTGTTTATGTAACAACACCTGGCATTCAAACAAATTGTGATGTGGAACCGAAGCTTGAGGTGTTCGAGGGGAAAATAAACGGCAGAGAGAATTTCTCTGAGACATAGATCTTGGGCATGCTAAGAAATTGTAGTCAGAGCTCAGTGATAACGGGATAAATTCCAAAACACTCCAGTTCTCATCTGTAAGGCTAGTAGTTAGACCAGATATAACCCTCGGCAAACGGCAAACCGGTCAATCACAAATCAGAGAAGGCTTACTCTTGTAGCAGGGTATTTGAATCACAAAGGAAAGGGAGAACAATCAGGCATCATCTTCTTGGGAGAACAGGGAAAATACGTTTCTAGTTCAGCTGCCTTCCAGCTAGGATGTTGCCTCGCCCTGAAGCAAAGCTGTTAGGCATGAAGCCACTTAGCTTAATAGACCAATACGTCACAACTGTTTAAGGGCTGAGATTTCCAGCAAGAGTTTGGGAGACTACGGTCACGCTGTAACTGTAATAACACTGTGTTTGTGAAGCAAAACTATGGCGAAGATTTGGAGAAAGTGATTTAGAGTCTGCTTTTTAGGAATGCTTCCTGACAGACATGCCATCAAAATCACTGACCTACAAACCATTCCCTGACTGCCATGTTCTTTGGGGCCTTGGGCTTTGTCCATGTCACTCTCTAACCTGGAACACCTGGGTAGTACCAGGCGGGAAGGGGGAAGGAAAACATGAGAATGTAGTTGGGACCCAAGAAGTGGCCCAAACGGCCCAATATTTGGGAGGCACGTGTTGTTCCCAACAGGGATGCAGATGACAGATGCTGTTGTTTAGAGAAAAGAGACTCACGTGGTGGGAAAAGGCCTCATATAGGGGGTGTGAGCTTTAGCTAAACAGAGACAGAGATGTCCAAGAAGATGGCTCTAGGCTGGCAAAGCAGAACACGTGAGTAGTGAATGTGGTTCCAGCCGGTAGCTTTGAGCACCTACTCTAGGGCGAGCATTGGCTGCTAATGAGCCCCGTATGGGAGAAGAACGCATTGGAGAGACCTGGAGGAGACTAGCCTAGCAGCACTAGTATCTAAGAACGCTGAGAGAGAAGGGTAGTGACATAGGCATGTCCAAGCTAGGAAGAGCCGGAGTCCTCTACTAAAGTCTTAGAAGCCATCGTTCCTCATTTTAGAAACAGAAATTCTTTTGTTTGCTTCAAACAATTCTTGATAGATTCTTTTCCAAAAGCAGAATCCATATTTCACAGAATAAAAAAAAAAGAGCATCTGCATTCTACATATATCTCTGTTGTCATCACTGTTAAACATAATTTATATATGGGATCAAATGCCTAGTGGTTCTTGGTACCAGTCCCTGTACTCTTTAACTTCTCATTCTTATGCCTTCCTTGGTTTAAACAAAATCCGAACTGTGTATTGCACAATGATTTCCAAATATCATTGGATTTGCTTGGATGAGCAATTATGAAATAAGGGGCAAACTATTTTATATGTTGGGTTTTTCTAAATCACATTATTTTTTAAATTTTTTTTAATGTTTATTTATTTTTGAGACAGAGAGAGACAGAGCATGAGTGGGGGAGGAACAGAGGGAGAGGGAGACACAGAATCTGAAGCAGGCTCCAGGCTCTGAGCTGTCAGCACAGAGCCCGACGTGGGGCTCGAACTCACAGACCGTGAGATCGTGACCTGAGCTGAAGTCAGATGCTTAACCGACTGAGCCACCCAGGCACCCCTAAATCACATTATTGAAACACTCAGTTTACTTCAGGAAGATGAGGCAAGGAGAAGGAAGAATGGATACCATCTAGAAAATGGTCTCTGAAAATCAGTGTGCAATAATGGCAATCCCTTGGGCTAACCCCACTTCCCCAGTGTCCCCACCCTACTATCACATGAGACCCACCTTACATCCAGCTTCTTCGAGAGGTTCTCTCTCATCTTTCCATCCACAGCTCATTATTTCCCTCCCAGATCTCCTCTTGCACATATGCTATTATTTAACTTTCTCATCAATTTTTAGAAACTCAAATAATAAGCATTTTGAGAACAAGTAGATCCTATACATTTTTCTATTGCTCAAGGTCTAGCTAATAATAATAATCATAATCAACATTCATTGGCCACTTAACTGTGCCCAGTGCATAACTTGCACTACTTGATTTAATTCTTGCAATCACCCTTAGAGGATAGTGCTATCATTATCCTCACTTTACACATGAGGAAACCAAGACTTACTCAAGGTTATATGGCCCAAAAATAATAAATTCAGGATTTGAAGGTATTCTGACTCCAGAGTCCATGTAGTTAATGACTTCTCAAAATAATACAAAAAGTATTTATTGAATATTTACTGTGTTCCAGGCATTGAATTAAATGCATTAAAGGGATGACTTCATTTATTTTTCATACATGTCTATGAGGTAGGTACTATTATGGTCCCCATTTCAGGGATGAGGAAATTGAGAGGTAGCAAGATTTTTGTTTTTGTGAGAAAACATTTAAGCTCTACTCTATTAGCAAATATCACTGTATTAGCACCGTATTATGTAATACAGTGTTATTACTAGAGTCACCATGTCTTAATTAGAGAAGTAGTGAGTTTTAACAATGTTGTCAAGAGCATATATTTAATAGGGGTTGGAACCCAGCTATGACTGAGTCTAGAGACCACTGAACTTCCACTTAGTACAATAAGAGCCAAGTATATAGAATGCTTCACCTGCTGTAGGAATTCCTTCCATCTACCAACATCCTGGTTGCTACAATTCTCTTACTTCAACCATTTCTTCCATGACATGTTTTCCAATGTCTTGACTATCCTAGGGTGGTCTTAGAAAATGTCCATCTTAAAACATGATCTTTGAACTAGAGCATATATCTCAGATGGGATCTGATCAGACCATGTCATTAAGTCCCATCTCCCAAACAAAATGACAGTGTTCTTAAACTGGGATTACTGCCATCCTCCTTTCCATGGCCCTCAAGTTCAGTGTGCCATGTCAGTTCCTATCTTCTACCACATATGAGCTCAGCTCCGGTTTCTGAATGTGATAGCGGTTAGGATTTCCATCTCCATAGTGAGTGGGGTATCGGTTAGGAACGATTTCCATTGTTAATAATAGAACATCTATCAAGGGCTTACACAAAAGTGCTTTAATTCATACATCACAGCCATCTGGAGAAAGTGGCTGTTGGCATTAGTTTAGTGGCTCAATGATGACAGGGCTGGCATTGCCATGATCCTCTTGGTCTTTTCTTCCTGGTTACAAGTTTTAGGCAAGTCAAAAAGAGGTAAAGGGCTGTGCCAGTTCTGTTCCTTTTAGTTTAGTTTTATTCTTGTTTTTGTTTTTTTTTTAAGTAGGCTCCACACCCACCGTGGGGCCTAATGTGGGGCTTCAACTCGTGACCCTGAGATCAAGACCTGAGCTGAGATCAAGAATCAGATGCTTAACCAGCTGAGCCACAGGTGCCTCAATTCTGTTCCTTTTAAGAGGAAAAAAAAAGAAAAAGAAAAAAAGTCTTTGCCAAAAGCATCCTCAGCAAACTCCCCTTCTGTCTCGTTGGCTCTCACTGGGTCGTATGGCACTTGTAGCTGTAAGGGAGTCTAGGAAGCTGGGGAACATGACTGCTATGAGTAGCTTAGACCTTTCATAATCTACTGTTTGGGTCTGGGCACACTGCTGCCCGGAACGAACAAAAAGGAATAAAAAGATCTCGGATACCAGAGAAGCATATAACAGTGTCTGCCATGGTGGAGTGTGAAAGTCATCTGCAGCTCTATATCCAATGTCTAATTTGTTCGGAAATGAAATTAGTCTCTGGGCAGCAATATACACATCTACACACATCCAGCCACAGCCTCCCTCCTTACACTACTGGCATCCACTCCAGTTTCCTGCTAGAACTGAAGTCCAGCTATGAGCAGAAGACATGGCAACAGCTAATTCCTGCCGATCTCTTTCTCTTAAACCTGCAAGCGTTAAAACTTCTAGCAATCTGAACAGATGTCCCTGATTTGGCCTCAGACTTGACCCTTAAGAACCAGTACTATTTGTTGCCCACGAAGCTCTGCATCGTGCCCCCATTCTACATTTCCAGATCAGACTTGTTGATTTCAGACTTGGACCTGGACCAGATTTTGGTCCTCACTGACTTTAGCTCAAATCCTCTTCCTATCTGGGAACTCCCAGCAACCCTTGAAGCCCAACCCATATCGTTTGTGACACATAATAGATTACTAAATAAATTCACATTGAATTGCTTTGAATATTTAAATTCCCAGGATGTCAACTGCTGTCACTAACAGCAATAGCCATCTGTCAGAAATGCTATTAAGGAAGTAACCTCATTCAATGAAGATCCGTAGCAAGTTAGCTTCAATTTATTAGGCAATATGGTCAAAGATAAGTGAAGTTGCATTTTTGAAAAGGAAATTTTTGAGTGTCATACATTGAATAATGGACCGCAACAACAATCAGACAGTGATAAAACAGGACGAGCCTGAATATGGGTTGATCTTGTGCTGTCTGGCCAATCCACACTGGATCTTTATGACTAAGTCTTCAGATAAAAGAAATACAAGGAGAAAGTTAGAAGAGTCATAGAAGATCAGGGTAACAAATATCATAACATCATGTATGAATCCTGATATCTACTTTCCAGGAAAGTGTTTCAGCTGAAAAGTGAAAATACTTTGTCTTATCCAGGTAATGGGAAGGATTTAACCTTCTATATTTCTCGATAGCTCAAAGCTAAGAATAACGCTTAGCCATAGTAACCACATTCTTCCAGAGTCGTGGTAAGTGTGCATCACTGTGATTCTGCAAAGCTTTTGATTTTCTATATTTTCCTTAATATGTCCTATTGAAAGCCATCTCGAAGGTTTTTTTCAAAAGACAGTTTTTTGTTTTTTTTTTTGTTTTGGGTTTTTTTGTGTTTTTTTTTTTGGCAGGGGAAAGTACAGCCTGAGAGGATTAATGTTAAACAGGTCACAGTATACAAACGTTTTGTGATCTAGCTTTTTACCAAACATGGCATAAAAGAATAACTAGAAATAGATAGGTAGATAGAATGTGATGTTCCTACTATGTCAAGTAGGCATTTAACATCGTTCGATAGGATTTGAATGGTAACTACATTAAGGCTGAGCTGTCTGGCAAGGTTTGGACTACAGATATTGTGGCTATGTTGCTAATTGGGGGAAATTCCATATGCTGTTGTTCCTAGGGCATGCATATATCAGGGATGATATTTGGTTTAGAAAGCTTAGAAATCCAGCTTATTTTCTTACTGTCCTGAGGTCTCCTGACCTCTTAGGGGAGAGACATGATTTTCCTTCAAGGAAATTCAAGGAATTAAACGAATGCTCAACTGAGACCTCAGAGTACCACCTCCTAGCCATGCCAACTCTGATTGATTTGTAGCCACTGTGGGCACTGCCTTTAAAAGGGTTCTAAGATTTCATCCAGACTCAATAGGAAAGATGCTTAGCTTTGTTAACGATGTCTGTCAGGGATGGGGGCAGGTGAGAGTGCAGTGGGAAGCATGGATCTGTATGCCATTCGTGCTATCGATCAGTGTCACCTGAGAGCTTGTTAAACCATAGACTGCTGTGTTTTAATAAGTCAGGGGTAGGTCCCGACAATCTGCATTTCTCACAAGTTTCCCGTTTTGTTGATACTACTGATCCGGGGACCACTCTCTGAGAACCATTTCCACAGGTTAAAGCAGAAATAATCTTAACCAGGAAATCTTAAAAAATTGTTTCCAATTGTTTTAATTATACAAAAGTCTTGATATAGCGGTAGAAGATTTTCTGATTTTAATTAACGGACATCTCCACGGAGTCACTCGAAGGAGTTAACTGCCCTTTGTGCCCCGCAGAAATTGATATGCTGAATGAGGTGTTTAATATTGATCATTTGAACTTTAAGGAGATAGGAGCTGAAGACAGCAGTTTGGAGTGTAGTGTCAGATAGAATTGTTCTCTCAGTGCTAATTAGATACCAGGAGAAGCTACATATTGAGCCTTCTCTTGGTTCACAGATCATGTAATCAGAACGGAACAGGACATCTGTCCACCTCTTTGCTGGGCCTGAAGAATGGCATCGTGATATCTAATAGCTATTAATAGTAATTTATAACTTAGTGTGTGCCGGGCAGATCGGGTTTTATGTGTAGTACCACACTTAATATATTATCACATTTAATCCTCACATCAGCCATTTTCCAGATGAGAAAACAAAGCCTCAAAGAGACTGAACAGCTTTCCCAAGATCACAGAAATAGCAAGGGGCCCAGCTGGGACTTAAACCCAGGCAGTCAGCCCCCAGGCCTTATAGTCTACACTCCCCGAGCAGTCCAGCTGCAAGCCACCTTGAATTCACTAGGCGTCAGTTGAAGCGGAAAGGACAAGGACACATCCTGGCTTCATAACATTTGAGTCAGACCTTGAATGTTCAAAGCTACTTCCTCTCCACTGTGGCTCAAGAAATGCTATTTGAATGCAACCTAGGTTCACACAGATCTCCGCAGTCCTTATCTGGCAAGGCCACTCCAATGCCATGTGTGGGCTATTACCAAAAAACTCCATGTGTGTCTTGCCATTGTCAGTCATATATCCTTTTATTCTTTTAGTTTTAAAGATTTTTAAATGTTTTTTTAAAATGTGTTTTGAGAGAGAGAGAGAGAGAGAGAGAGAGAGAGAGAGAGAACGAACATGTGGACATGCTCCCGTGCACAAACGGGAGAGGGACAGAGAGAGAGGGAGAGAGAGAATCCCAAGTAGGCTCCATGCTGCCAGCACAGAGCCCCACATGGGGCTCAATCTCACAAACCATGAGATTATGACCTGAGCCAAAATGAAGACACTCAACCAACTAAACCACCTAGGCACCCCAGCCATATCTCCTTTTAAACATGCCTAGCGAATTAGTTATTTAAAGAAATCTATTGGCAAATGCTCTTCTTGAGAAATGAAAAATCTTCCTGTAATGAAAATAATCACTCTATGTTCTGTTTTACCAGTCTGATTAAAAAAAAAACAACAGATTTTTTTTTCTTGGCAGGTGGGAGGTGTTTGGTTTGAGTGGGAAGAATTTAGCCCACAGGAGAAATCAGGAGCCAAAGCCAGAAGCCCATTTGCTTTTTTATCCTTCTCCTTCTATCTCTAAGGGGTAAGAGGACTTAGAGCAGGAGGAGACATGGTTGCCCCGGACTTGAATTTCCCTGCCTAGGGAGTTAGTCGCTGTCCCCACGCCAGGGGACATCTGCCCTGCCCAGTGAGACTCCGCACAGTGGACGCCAAGACAGCCCGGTGAGCACACTGAACCAGTCACCAGCGTCTGGAAGGCCAGCATCATTCAATTTGAGTAAAGATCAAGGAAATGAGACAAAAACATTAATCAGTGGTTCTCACACCAAAGGCCCAAGAGATCCTTGGTAACTTTTCCACGTATTCTTCCGAGGATGAACAATCGAAGAGTTCAGTGGCACTTTCTCACAGAGAGCCCTCTTCCTGGGGATCTCGAAGGCATTCCGCTCACGAATGTGAGTTTGCCTGGATTTGCCTCTGTGTACTTAACTGATTTACGGAGCCATTTCAAATTGTGAAAACTCTGGGGCCGTGAACAGGAAAGCGGAGGGAAGGCACAAAGCCTACACTAAAACCTGTGCCCCCAGAATCATTGCTCTGCCACATCGGGCTTCTTTGTGTACCTTCACGAATTGTTATTTAAATGATGTGTTAAAAAGCCCCTTCATCCCTGAGCTATATATAGATCCATGCTTCTCAAACTTTCAAATGATGTACCACCTCTAATAGCAGAAGGGCTGAGTGGCCCGCGTTGCCCCTGGCCCCCACACTCTTCATGTCTGAGGGGCATGGGAGGAGCCTGCTGACAGGCACATCTCCTCAAGAACTTCTGTTTTAGATTAAAAAAAAATTTTTTTTTCACATAGATTTTACACTCCTTCTTTGGGCCTGGGAAGTTGGGTCAAGGTCATGTATCCACCTACGGGGCCATCAGATCAGTTCTGGCTCATCCAGTTTGGGCTTTGAAGTCCCATGTGCGACCAAATGTCGCAGACCTATCAGATTCTGCTTACAGCAGTGTGAGTAACCAGGCAGCACTCGGTTAGAATCTGAGATCCTTTCTCAAATACAAAAGGATACACACTGAAGTCAAGTTAAGCCTTACTGATTATGGTGAGGACAAAGGAAATACCAACAGCAAACGATGTAACTTTACCCTGGCAGAAGGACTGGTAAAAACATAAACATCTTAAATGAGGGACAAAAGGGGAGAATACTGTAAGCAATGACTATATTCTGCATTATATATAGAGAAGCATTTTTATTTTACAAGTGGGGATTATGGAGAGAGCATGTACGAAAACACTTGGTCTCTTTTCAGTGATCATATTGGTGGTGAGAGTATTGGTATTGTTACTCTGAGTCTGTTGTGTACAATATGGGATAAAGCTGTAGCATCCATTTTTCATTATTTCTGCATTCCTCCCCCCTCCTCTTTGGGGAGCCCACTTAACAACTCCAGCTTCCGTCCTCTGGATCTCCCGCTAGGTTCAGACAGAGGCCACGCCCCCAGGCTGCTCCCAGCCAATGAATGAGCACAGCAGAGGTACCTTAGTCCAGGGACGGCTTCCTGCGGGTCACATGACTGCAGCTGACATTTTTGGCGTCAGGGCTCCCCATCCAGTGGCTGAAACCCTCTTACAGCTGGGGTGCAGTCTGGGGCTCTTCCTCCACGTCCTCCTTTCCTCCCCAGTCCCTTTCATAGATGTTAGACTGCAGGCTACTGCCGCCTCTCTTCTTCCCCTTTCCTCTTTTGTGTCTAATCCCAGGGCGTTTGCCTCTTGAAAGACCTAAATTAACCTGAAAACAAATGGGTACTTATGAGATATAGCAGTTCCCCCTTATCCATGGTTTCTGTTTTCTGTGGTTTTAATGACCTGCGGTCAACCTCAGTTTGGAAGCTGATGACCGTCCTTCTGACATATTGTCACGGAGTCAGGATGCAAGTCATGATGTCTTTCATTCAAATCGGCATATAGGCATTTTATTATCTCAAAACATCACAAGAAGACGGGTGAATACAATACAATATTATGAGAGTCCATATTCAAATAACTTTGATAATAACATATTGTTATAATTGTTCTAATTTATTATTAGTTATTACTGTTAATCTCATACTGTGCCTAATTTGTAAGTTAAAATTTATCAAAGGTATGTATGCATATGGAAAAACATACATACTATATATGTATATATATTAGCTATATATATATTAGAACACATAGTGTGTTATAACAAATATATATGGTAGGGTTTGGTACCATCTGAGGTTTTGCGTTTTACTGAGGGTTTTGGAACCTTGACAAATATGGTGAGTCCACTGTATTCTGATTTCTAGGATTCTCAGTGTGAAAGGTAGAGATATAATATAGAGTAAATTAAATAAAAACCTCAACTCCTGCATGTGAAATGGAAGTATCAGTATTAGTTTGTGAGGTATCCTTAAATACCAGCCATTCTCCAGGATGGTCCCCAGTGATTCTCTCCTGTGGATGTTCAAGCCCTTGTGTAGTCCCCTCCCCTCTCTTCACCTCTGTAAACCAGTAGGATAACTCAGGAGTGATGGAGTATGACTTCTAAGGCTATATTATAATAGACAGTGGCCTCTGCCTCGCTCTCTTGGGTCGCTCACTCTTGGGAAAGCCAGCTGCCATGTCTTGAGGACCTTCAAGGTGGGGAGAAACCGGAGTCTCCTGCCAAAAGCCAGCACCAACTTGCCAAGTGGAGAGTGCACCACCTTGAAAGTGGGTCTTCCACCTACGTTTGGCCTTCAGATGATTGTAGCCTTGGCCAACATCTTGACTACAACCTTATGGGCGTCCCTAAGTCAGAAACACCAGCTCATCCACTCTCGGATGCCTGACCCACAGAAATGAGATCACAAATGTTTCTTGTTTTAAGCAGCTATGTTTTGGGGTAATATGTTCCATGGTACTAGATAACTAATGCAAACCTACACAAGCATGGGCACACGCACATTTTATAACTTCGTCCGTTCAGGAAGGGACCTGAAAACAATGGGCCACCCTAGTGGACTCCCTCAGTGCTTAGACTGTGGCCTTGAAACCCCACTTCACTCTAAAAGGAGGCAGAGCTTCTTGGAGGAGTGACATCAGGTCCAGGGTGAGACAGGTACAGAATGAACCTAGAGCATCTTATCATTCCAGAGAGCAAAGAAGCTACCAAACACTATTAGGGTCCTCTCAGAAGACTCAGGAGTCCACTTAAGGTGACTCCCACTAGCCCAAGATGGGATCATTTGAGCTTCAATAACAACAATAGCAATGGATTGAAACCTCTCAAATGCATGTAAATCTACAAGTCATAATGACATTAAAAACTAATTGGTCACCTTTGGAGGATAATGGAGAATTAATTTAGTATCTTCAAAACTGGCAAAAAATAGGAAAGAATCAAGCATTTATTACCTTTTCTATATAAATTGTACCACTGGATTAGATGAAGGAAACATCTCTTTATAAAAGCATTCTAGCTAATAAATGAGAAAGAAATGATAGAGTTAGTACATCACCAATTTGCAACCTCAAATGACTTAGTGGATCTAGACACATTCAACAGCCCCTAACTTCATGAAAGGAGAGACAGCCAGACATGATATGCCTCCTGAAGAGGAAACAGAATACCACCAATAGTTCCACCAAGGAGATCAAACTGAGGTCCGATTAACTGACTGTGCCACCCAGGTGCCCTTACCAGTAATATTTCTGAAGCACCAGTGAAAGTAAGGCCCTGTACTCTGTATGAAATGTTAGGAGTTAGAACAAAACAAAACATGGATCCAGTCTCAAGGCACTTTGGATCTATTGGGGAGAGGCAAATTTTTATAAAGCTACATAAAATTAGGAACATCGACTATACTTTTAGTTGCTCTCTTCAATACATTTGATTATCTTTAAAAAATTTAGAAGAATATACATTTAGAAGTCATATTTATAACCCAAGTCCAAAAATATACTTAAAATATTTATGACAAAATTAAGTTTTAGCAAAACTTTTATGGTGCTATCTTTACAGTAGTGTATTTTTATTTCATCTTGCTTCCAACTTATTACTATCAAATATTTATTGAGTATATTGATTGTTATTAAATTAAAATAGATTCCCTGGGCATATTGCCATTCGGCCAGAGGGAGAGCATAACATTAAGTGACTGTTTTCCTATCTCTTGCTCCTTCAACGTCAGCGAGATGGTCATGGTGTTTAACCTTCCCTTTTCTCTCTGTTTCCTTCCTTTGAAGGAAATAGATATTGTGAAATTGGGTAAGTTCTCTAGAACTCTCATACTTCTGAGAAATGACCAGAATTAGCCATTTAAGTTGACAAAGAAATAGCAGTAACTACACAGTTACTCATTTGAGAAGTAGATACTAAGGACCTCCTTTATGGTTTTTATCTGTTTTTGGTTTGGGGTTTTGGTTTTCTTTATCAATGTTTATTCATTTTTGAGAGAGAGAGAGAGAGATAGAGCATGAGTGGGGGAGGGGCAGAGAAAGAGAGGAGACACAGAATCCGAAGCCGGCTTCAGGCTCTGAGCTGTCAGCACAGAGCCAGATGTGGGGCTTGAACTCATGAACCATGAGATCATGCCCTGAGCTGAAGTTGGAGGCTCAACTGACTGAGCCACCCACAGGCTGGTTTGGGGGTCTTTTGGGGGGAGGGGGTCTGGGGGAGGCTGACGCTGTTGAAAATCAGATGAAATCTTTGGACTTGTACCTCAAAAAGTGCCTCAAATTGAACCACAAAACTTCATGAGACTTCCTGGCTCCTTCTCAACATGCATGGATTTCCCATTGAGTTCAAGGACCAGGCAGGGAATACCTGGCTTCATTATACTGTATTATGCTGAGTGCTGGGAATAGAAATTTGTAAACAAATGGTCCCTGCTTTCAAAGAGCTTTTATCCCCGGGGATACGTGGGTGGCTCAGTTGGTTGAGCATCTGACTTTGGCTCAGGTCATGATCTCACAGTTCGAGCCCTGCATTGGGCTTGCTGCTGTCAGCACTGAAGCTGATGGCACAGAGCCCGCTTTGGATCCTCTGTCCCCCTCTCTCTTTGTCCCTCCCCTACTTGTGCTCTCTCTCTCTCTCTCAAAAATAAATAAACATTTGAAAAAAAGGGCTTTCATCCTAGTGAAGAACAAAATAGACAAAAATATTTTTATTGCAAAAAGATAATGTTTTAATTGAGCTATGCACAGATAAAAACGTTTTGGTAAACAACACTATTATTTTTATATGCTTATACCTTTTTGGAAACAAAATGCCTTAGAGCTTAATATGGTTTATAAACCATATTATCCAGATGGAAAAACAGGAGGAAAAAAGAGATCCTGAGCTTGCCAAATATGACTCAGCAAGTCAGTGACATACCTGGAAATAGAAATGAAAAATGAAGCAAGTTTTCCACAATCTACCTTGAAACAAGCAATCTCACTATTAGCTCTGCACAGCAGTCAGGAGAGAGGCAGCTCTGACACCGTAGGAGGAGAAAGCCAGTGAGTCAGCTCAATGTGGAGGCCAAGTTTGAAGAAAGTCCTCCTAGGTGGAACGGTACAGAATTCTGACTCCCTGCTTTAGTCATTTCCTCCCTGGTGGCTGGGGAGACCCAAGCAAACCTTACACAGCTATCCATCCTGCCCCCGTGTTTTCTTTGATGTATGACACAGATCCTGTCACTTCTGACTTCTTTGAACAGCTCTTGCTTCCTGCAAGTAGACCAACTGGCTAGAGGGTGAGGGGGAAAGAGTTCCCACCTGTAAACTCTGTCCTGCAGACTTTCAGGGGAAACTTGTCTTTCTGGCTCAAAAACCCTGAGAGCCTCCTGGGGAGAAACTCTCTGTTTGAAATGATGTGTTTCTGGGGCGCCTGGGGGGCTCTGTCAGTTGAGCGTCTGACTTCGGCTCAGGTCATGATCCTGTGGTTCTTGAGTTCGAGCCCCACGTTGGGCTCTGTGCTGACAGCTCAGAACCTGGAACCTGCTTCAGATTCTGTGTCTCCCTCTCTCTCTGCCCCTCCCACCCCAAAAAATAAACATTAAAAAAAAAGAGAGAGAAATTATGTGTTTCTGTCCCCAGCATCTAGCCTGCAGCCTGGCTCATGTGTGGGTGCTTAATAAAGATGAGTTGTGAAATTGAGTCAATTCTTCATGACATATAAGGTCAGAAAATCAAGTCATTATAATTATTAGAATGTGCTAGAGTTGTGTGCTTTGAATTCTCTACTAAATTGTGGTTGCCTAAAAGGCGAATATGACATTTGTTCATTTCTGTATCCTTAATACCTAACATATGACCTGAAGCACAACAGATGCCAATTAAATTAATGAATGAGTGAATGTTGAATTGTGGAGAGTCTCTATAATGTTAATTCTTGATATAGAAAAAAAGGGGGGTAGCCGCAGAGAGAAAGGACCCAAACTAAATTGTTAAGGACATTTTTATTAGACTACTGCTTATTTTTTTTAAATCTAAGCAATAACTGGAACTATAAAGAATAAAATAATCACCTCATCCAAATTGCCTGAATCCAAAAGTTACCATGATTAAAATTTGGTTGCTATGATTTCAGACATCTCTTAATACATACGTTAACAGATAATATTTTTTTTAATTTTCTTAGTGTCTTTATTTATTTTTGAGAGACATCGAGACAGAGAGTGAGCAAGGGAAGGGCAGAGAGAGAGGGAGATACAGAATCTGAAGCAGGCTCCAGGCTCTGAGCTGTCAGCACAAAGCCCAACGCAGGGCTCGAACTCACAGACCGTGAGATCATGACCTGAGCTGCAGTCGGCCACTTAACTGACTGAGCCACCCAGGCGCCCCCAGATAATATTTTTAAATATTAAATGATCTATTCTAATTTCTTTCTGAATTGGTTCCCCAGAGGCCTTCCATCATCAGGGCTGAGTTGTTGAGTTATAAGGCATATTGTTCTGGGGGGAAAAAAAAAACAGGTACTGCCTGCAACGGGGAGCTTTCATCATAGCTGACTTCCTTGACCTCTTGATTTCAAACAAGAAAATATTCATGAAAGCTAGACATTATCAAGAAAGAAAAAGATTTTTAAGCTATGTTGTCTCCCTCTTTAACATCAGTGCTAGATCATAGAGCCTCCAGGGGACTCACATACAGGGGACCTCTCTCCTGCATGTGATGATTGTGCCATGAATTTGGCTATTCTAGAGAGAACACATCAGAAGACAGGTGTGCTGCAGATGAAATGGAAACCCCATAACCTGCTCAATTCTGGCTCTCAGACTTGTTGGAAAAGAAGGGGCAGACAAGGATCCAGAAGGTGAGACACAAGGTTCCAGTTTCAGCCTGCCTCACAGCCAAACCTGTACGCACACAGAAAGCCTTTGAACAGCTGATCAGGGGTGCCTGGGTGGCTCAGTCGCTTGGGCAGCCGACTTCAGCTCAGGTCATGATCTCGCAGTCTGTGAGTTCGAGCCCTGCGTTGGGCTCTGTGCTGACGGCTCAGAGCCTGGAGCCTGCTTCCGCTTCTGTATCTCCCTCTCTCTCTGCCCTTCCCCTGTTCACGCTGTGCCTCTATGTCTCTCAAAAATAAATAAAAAACATTAAAAAAATTACAAAAAAGAACAGCTAATCAAAAATCCAAGAACCCAAGGGCTTTCCCACCCCATCCTACAGGGAGGTTGTGCATCTCTAGAGCAGCCCTGTACTCCACCTCCAGTAGGACACAAAGCAATAGTGCAGCAATATCAGTGTGTCCCTCGTAGGTCGTTAAACCTGAGGCAGTATTACTCACCCCCCATGGCTTTGTGTGGTCTACAACCTGCCTGGAAGCTCCTGCATGTCTGAGGACAGGAATATAGAGGGGCCTATGGGATCAGTATACAGGCAGAAGCCTGTTTGTGTGGGACATTGACAACAGAGGCAAAAGGCCTGGACCATAAATGCCAATGTCTCAGAACACTGTCCCAGAACCTTGTCAGTGTCTCAGAAGCCACTGGAAAGAGTTACAACAGTCAGTTGAAAGCAGAGATCAATGGTGACGAGAGACTTGAGTATGGATTTGAGGACTTTCTCTTCCCTTCCCTGCTGATGCCACCATGAGCTCATATAATCCACCTAACTCCATAAAGACAGAGTCTACCTTGGAGAGGAGCAAGAAGGAGAGGAAACTTGGGACACAGAATTGACCTCAAGGAACTCCTTAAACCACTTAATCAAGTTTACCAGGTTGTAGTAAAATTTAAATCTTTCTTTGTAACACAACCACCACAACGATCATTACCACATAGCTAAAGGAGTCGATAACCAGAAACAGAGCACTTATTTTAAAAAAGGTTGTGTCGGGGCACCTGGGTGGCTCAGTCGGTTAAGCAGCCCAACTCTTGATTTCAGCTCAGGCCATGATCTCATGGTTCATGAGTTTGAGTTCCACATCAGGCTCTGTGCTGACAGTGTGCAGCCTGCTTGGGATTCTCTCTCTCCTTCTCCCTCTGTCTCTCCTCAACTCGTGCATGTGTTCTCTCTCTCTCTCTCTCTCTCTCTCTCTCTCTCTGTCAAAATAAATGGATAAACATTAAAGGTGGTATCTTTTCTTTGTATACATGAATATAGTAAATTTGTAGCTTAGTTATGCAGATACACAGATAATAGTATAGAGAGAGGAATATACACAATCCACCTCAACATGTGGCCATATTGTATGTCTCCATTAGGATTCGGCTGCACATAACAGAACCCCTCTTGTAGTACAAGCAGACAGGGAGACGGGAACGAGTACAATTCCCGTTCGTGGAAGAGCCTGAGAAGCAGACTTCAGGCTTGGGCCTCTAGGATGATTTCCATAACGACACTTCAGAACTGGTGTGTCAGGCAGTGTCTACTTCTGTGACAATCACGAGGCTGGAGAACCTGGAAGGGAACGTCTCAGATTCAGGCACTTGGACTGTGCCAAGGATAGTGGACCGGAAGATGACTCCCCACAGCTATCCACGCCCTAATCCCTGGACCCTCTGAATATTACCGTATGTAGAAATAGGGTCTCTGCAGATGTGATGATATCGTGGATCTTGAGATAGGATTATCCTATATTATTAGGGCAAGCCCTAAACGCATTCACAGGTATCCTTACAAGAGGGAGGCAGAGAGAGATACAGACGGAGGGACAAGAAGGCATGAATGACAATGCAGACTAACGTCTCACCAGCTGGTTCTCTCCGCTGGAGCAGAGCACACTCCTGTTACGAGCAGCAACCTGAGAAGTGGCCCAAATATGTTTGAAAATAGCTCTGCTATTCCCTCTGTCTCCTCCTATCTGAGAGAAGTATTCCCAGAAGTATTCATTTCCACACCATTTGCAATCATGATTGCATTTCTCTTTATCACCATTCATCTTAGAATGTGATTCCCAGCACAGAACAGAGCAGTCAGACAATGAGCACTGCAAGCCTGGCCCTTCCTTTGTTTTGGACACTCTGATCTATTAATACGGCTCAAGTTCACAGTAACACTTTTAGCCGTTATAGTTCACATTTACGGGTGATGAATTTGTCTTTAATGAAAACCTCTAAGATGTTTTCATATGTGCTGCTATTAAGCCATCTCTCTCCCAGCTTGTATTTATGTAGTTTTTTTTTTAATTTTTTTTGCTTGTTTTATTTATTTATTTATATTATTTTCAGTTTCTTTATTTTGAGAGAGCGGGAGTGTGTGAGCAGGGGAGCGTCAGAGAGAGAGAGAGAGAGAGAGAGAGAGAGAGAGAGAGAGAGAAAGAATCACAATCAGAGAGAGAGAGAGAGAATAACAAGCAGGCTCTGCACTGTCAGCGAGGAGCCTGACACAGGGCTTGATCTCACAAACTATGAGATCATGACCTGACCCAAAATCAAGTCAGATGCTCAATCAACTGAGCCAGCCAGGTGCCCCTGCTTGTTTTTTTGTTTTTTTGTTTTGGTTTTTGTTTTTTTGTTTTTTGTTTTTTTTTTAGACCTTCAGTTATTCATTCTGCTTACATTCATTATTTTAAATTTGGTGTATCATTTTGAACTGTCCATCTTTTTGGATAATTTTTATTATCCAATTCATTGGCTATTGCAGAATGTCCAAAGAGTGTCACCAATGTCCTCATCTGGCTAACTGCAGTTTCTGGAGTCCCTTAGGCATAAATGTAAATGCTTGCTTCCCACTTACTAGTTATATAATGTTGAACAAACTAATTGTCCATTTTGAGCCAGCCTAAGAAGGGGTGATTAAAATGGTACCTACCTTTAGGATTGAATATTAAGTGCTTAGCACTGTGCCTCATGTATATTAAGCACCTAATCAAAGGTAATTACTGCTAGAATTGTTAATTAAAATGCCAAAGGAGGAGTGGACAAAAGAGAGCTCTTTGGCAGGCCACTGGAAACTCCACAGGACTTGAATTAACCATTTAACCAACAACGTTTGAGTTGGTCTTAGTGTTGCATCTAACAGCCCCATTTTAGAGACTTCATTTTGTGTGTCCAGTTATCATGAGAGGTGTTGACATAAATGTTGCTCAAATCCAGATGAACTCTACCATCGCACCCCACCAATAGCCTATGGAAAAGAAAATGAGGTTGGTCTACCCCAGCTCTCTCCTGAGGAACCCTTGCTTGCTGACCTCCAGGGTTCACTGCGTCCCTTTGTAGGAGCTAATGAATGATTTATTCAGCAAATGTCAACTTTACTGGTCTAGAGAGGTAGGGTTCAACAGAGTGCCTCAAGGCATGTCCCAGAGGTAGAGCAGGGATGCAAAATGGGGGTGTTCCTAGCCTTCTATTCCTACGACACCCAGAGTATCTCCGCCTTGACTAGTTTTCTATATTTGAGTTCCACAGATTCTGGCCACATTTTTTAAAAGGGCATCAGGAGAGATCTGAGAGCCAACCTTTGGAAACAACCAGTCTCAGCTATTTTGAGAGCTTACCTTTTTTATCCTTGGCTCCCCTTGAGTTTAAGAACAACATTCCCATTCTTTATGCCCTGTCAAAGAACACCAAGAATAGGACAGCAAGTTTATCTGCAACAAGTTATTTCTGACCTCTGTGATGTAACTTGCTCTGGCTGAGACTCCAACCCACCTGAGACACTTGAGCCCTTGACCCCAGCTTCCACTGCTCTTCATCATCTCCTGTAGCTCCTCTTTCAGGATGAGGTGCTTCCTCTCTGCAGGGGAGGCAGATGGCCCGCAGGACCCATTAGCTCTGTTTTCTGTCATCTGTTGTCATCTTGCCCTAAGCAAAGGAACTGTGCCTTCCTTGTTCTTGCTCCTATTACCGAAAGAGCCCTTGAATTGTCTTAGCATGTTACACAGGACCCAGCTGTCCTGGTTTTTAGAATCCTTATGGCTTTTACAAGTGGGGAATGACTCTCTCAGTCTCTCTCTCATTTCCATTCTTTCTCTTTTCTTTTGTTATCAAACCCAAGTACATGTGCTGCTCTTTCTAATCCTCTTTGGGTTATAAAGACTTTCTTCTCTCCCTTGTTTGTGTGCTTTTGTTTTTTGTTCTTATACCAATCACATCTAATTCTCTGTACGATCACATCTAATTCTTTGGTTGTCTCCCCATTTCCCCCCACCAGTCGCCTTCATTCATTTAGAAAAAAAAAATGTATCAAGGTTCACCTGTGTGCCAGACTGTGGGCTGAGCACTGGAGGTATTGTACATGTCTCCCATTCTGAAGAAGCTGGGGGGATATAGGTGAATGCAGTGTGATTGCTTTTTAAATATTTTGCCACCCTATTGAATCGCTTTGTGTTTAGTACCTGAGACCATAGGATAACTCTGGGGCAAGTAATGACTTCGGTCAGTCATGAAAGAACATGACTTTACACTGACTGAAGTCTGAGCAGTGGGTTTATATTAAAGCCTGGAAAGAGAAAGGGAGCTAGGCTGCATTAAGTCCATGCTAAGCACTAGGTTGGGTCCTCTCACTTACACTGTCTTGTTCTTCACAAAAACGTAGGAAGGAGATATCATAATCCTCTTACAGGTGAGGAAATTCCATGTTAGAAACTCTAAGGTGACAGAGCTATAAATCAAGATGTCAACATTCACATCCCCGTTTGTGTGTCTACTGCATTTTGTTGCAAAACTCAGCCTCCTTTGAAATGGTGCCTTTGACCTTCTATGTCTCTCCTTCACTCTGTCTACATTTCTCATCCCCTCATAAACTCAGCCTGGCACAGGACTTACATCTTCCTGCAACCTTCATTAACTACCCCAGAATGTTCTTTAATTCCATGCAATCCCTCTTTTGGGCTTTTCACTGTACTATACTGGTTGACTTTTGCCTCATAGCTGTCATGGGATTATTTCCTATTTGTACACTTGGCTTTCCTCATGGGGTTACTAATGTCTCCCACCTCAGTGACTAGAACGAGGTGTCCAAGTGTGGATCACAATCTCCTTCAGACTCAGTCTTCCTCCTTCCCCTCCTCTCCTCACTCACTGGGCCTTCGTTCTATGTCCTTTTCCTCCTATTTACTTATGGGTTTATAAATCTGTGCTCACTGGGAGGTTGAACATCTAGGTTTCTACCCCAAGTACATGGCAAGATGGTGTCAACAGTTGTCTTTACAGTCTCTGCCCATAGTAGGGCAGTAGGGCCATACCATGTCCCAGAGTAGGGGTTTTAACCACCAGCTATGAAGAGCAACAGAGGCCAGAGTGCTCATTTCCCTCCTTCCATAGAAATGTGGTCTTTCTGGAACACAGCCCAATGTCACTCAGTTCCCTTGGCTCTAGTTCTTGACACCCTCTGAAGCCTCAGCTAGCACCCTGACAAACTCTGAGCTCCACTCTCTGCTCTGCAACCAGCCTCTTCCACTTAGTAACAGCCAGAACTTTTGCTTTATTCATGAGACATATGGCATTTTCCTTTGGAATCTGTAAGCTTTTCCCCCCCTTCTCTCTCTCTTTTTCTTTTCATTCACATTTTCCAGACCTTGTCCAGGGTGGAAGGCCATGGTTTTCATTGTTATTCCTGTAGGCAAATTCTTCAGATGGTTAGACAACAGGTATTGTGGCCATATGACAGAACATGTGGAGTTTGCTATTTTTTCCTCCCTGTCTCTGCAAAGTGCACATATCCTAGCTGAAGTCTGTGAATCATTCATCTCTGACAGGTTTTCTTAGCCCTTGACATCACTGTGTGGCAACATTGCCATTGTCCCCCAGCCAAGACTAAGCAAATAGTCAATGCGGGGCAAAGGGTTAGCACTCACACCACTGCTGAGCTTCCTTGTCAGTCCGTGCACCTGCCAAAGAAGGCCCTTCCCCCTTCACTGCCTCACCCCCACACTGACAGCCCTCTGAGAAGGTGTGTGGTATTGTCATCCATCATGCTGTAAGTAGAGACAGTAAAGATTCTGGATAAGAAACTTGTGCAGGAACACATGAGTTGGTGACAAGAACCACGCAAAAGGCTTCTAGGATCCAGACCCTGTCTGTCCTGATGTTATCTGTCCCAAGTCTACCCTGGGAGCCTTACCCCTAGTCCTACCCAGGGCCCACGCAGCACCCAAACAGAACTCAGATACCACTCACTGGGCACTTTTTATGGGCCAGATACTGTTCCAAGAGTTTTACATGTATTAACCCTATTAACGTTTACAAAACCCAGGAAGTAGGATCAAAATGATCCCCAGTTGCTATATAGGCACAGAGATGCCAAGTAATTTGTCAAAAGCCACAGAGTAATCAGTAGCAGAGCTGGAATTTGATCTGTGGCCGTCTGGCTTCAGAGCCTAGAATAGCCATCTCCAAATGTGTGTTCTGTTCTGGTGAACATATCTCAAAGAAAGTGGGAAGGGATCTGTGGCTGATCCTCTTGGTTGCCCAGAAATCATTCTCTCCATTTTCTTCTCCCAGAGCCCTGATCTTATTCACTCTTGAGAAGTTCATGTGTTTTAAAAGAGCAGGTGGTCAGTCATGGCTGGTCTAATTTCCAGTCTGATTGGTTTAGAGATGGACGCTGAGGTGACTAGAAGGTTCTGGACAGTTTCTTTGCTCGTCCAAGATCACACAGGAAGAAGCTCTCCCTTCCTGCCTCTAGACAGTGTGGTGAGCAGGTGGTGTGGTGCTGGAAGCTGCTGCAGCATCTTGGGACCTCAAGGGAACAAGCCAAGGACAAGATCAATGCATGGGAATGGTAGAGAGGAAAAAGAAAGAACGCGGCCACCGAGTCTCAGAATTAATCAACTTCAGAACCACCTTATCTCAGGAATTTTTTTTACCGTGTGAGATACTAGCTTTTCCTGATTGTTTAGCCAGGGCTTCTCAGCCTTGGCACTAGTGACATTTTTGGCAGGATAATTCTTTGCTGTGAGAGGCTGTCCTGTGCACTATGGGATGGTTAGTGGCACCCCTGGCCTCTACCCACTAGATGCCAGTAGAAGCCCCTTTCTGGGGTTCGACAACCAAAAATATCTCCAGACTTTCCAAATGTCTCCTGAGGAAGTAAAGTTGACTCAGGCTGAGACCACTGGTTTAAGCCCTTGATCTCCTGCATAGAATGTCCACAACATGATTCACTGATCCATTTTGTTTTGTGGAAAGAAGGTATTGGAATTTCTATTGAAAATCGTTTTTCTCTCCGCCTCTAAATTTCTCTAATTTTTTAAATAACTTATATAAACACTGGTACAGGAGTACAAGAATAGACTTTTAAAATAAATGCATGTATTGAAGTGTATATTCAAAAAATGGTTTTGCAATAGTAGTAGTATGTGATCACAAAAAACTTGTTTAGACCACTTCTAGTTCTATTTCCTATTACTTGCATCAAAAGCATTCTAAATTCCTAAAAGGGTAGTATTAGCCACCTATAATATTGTGATTTGTAATAAGAAACATATTTGGTCTTCACCCCATTCCTGGCATGGAGCTCCTAGAATTTCCTAAGTGATAAGAGTCATAACGGTGTCCTTCATTATCATAGCAAACCCCTTTCAATCCCATCTGAGTTTATGTTAATGCAGTTACTTTTGGAAAGCCCCTAAGGATGGGGGCTGGTTGCCGGGGGAACCAACCTTGATTAGAGGGTTGGAACTTTCAACCTCCCTGTCCCACTCTGGGGGAGGAGGGAAGGGATGGAGGTTTAATCACCAGTGGCCAATAACTTAATCATTCATGCTTACTTAATGGAGCCGCCATAAAAACCCCAAAGGATGGGGTTCAGAGAGCTTCTGGGCTGATGTGCCGGGAGGGTGGCAGACCTGGAGAGGGGGTGGAAGCCCCCAGCCCTCCTCACATACCTTACTCTATTCATCTCTTCTATCTGGGTGTTCTCGAGTTATGTTCTTTGTAACAAACCAGTAAACTATATACTGTATACTAAACTATATACTAAAATATACTGTTTTCCCTGAGTTCTGTGAGCTGCTCTAGCAAGGTAATCAAACCTGAGGTGAGGTTCATGGGAACATCCGATTTACAGCTGATCAGCCAGAAGCACAGGACGGGGTGGGGGGTACTCCTCTGGGAATGAGCCCTTAACCTGTGGGATCTGATGGGATCTCCACGTAGACAGTGTCACAATTAAGTTAAATTGTAGGACACCCAGCTGGTGTCAGAAGACTGGTTGGTGTGGAAAAATTACTCATACATCTAGTTACAGATGTGGTTGGTGTGAAGAGCAGAGAAAACAGAATGTTTCCTTACCCTAAAATGTTAACAGCGTGCCAGAGAGGTTTAAGCCATCACTTACCCTCAGAACAACCTTAAGTGGTGGGTACTATCATTTCATCATTTTACGAGTGAGAGAGCCGAGGCAAAGAGAGATTGCATAGGTTGCCCCACACCGGAAATCTGGGACATGACAGAACCAGAGTCAGACCCCAGCCCTCTAACTCCAGAGAGGCCTGCACCCTTGATCATCATTCTCTACAGGGTCCAGGTTTCATTTTACAAATAAGGAAGCAGAGAGCCCTCTGGCCAGGAATGCCTGGGTGGCTCAGTTGGTTGTGTCTGGGTCGTGAGTTCAAGTCCTGCATTGGTCTTTGCACTGATAGCTCGGAACCTGCTTGGGATCCTCTCTGTCCCTCTGCCCCTTCCCCTCTTGCACGTCCACGTGCATGCATTCTCTCTCTCTCTCTCTCTCTCTCAAATTCAATAAATAAACATTAAAAAAAAAAAAAAAAGAACCCAGCCAAAGCAGTGAGTCTGGAGTCAGGGCAGAACCAAGAGGAGAGTACAGCACTGGATGCCTGGGTCTCTGCATCAGGAAGAGGGTTCAATTCCATCCTAACAATGAGATGACATTTCTCATGGGAACGGCAGGGGTCAGATCCGCCTGTCCCTCCCTCTCCATTCCTAATGGATGTGACCCCCTACCTCCCACCAAGCCTGATCTATCACTTGGAAGTGTCAGGAATCCCCAAGAGCCATCCTTAACCTCTGGAATTATCCACTACTGAAGACCAGAAGGAACAAAGGAAACTCTTTTTATTGGCTTGTACTGAGCAAAGATGGGTCGGTTAATCCATTCGCTTTCAAATTTCTTTTGTTTACTGATGGAAATTATCTGGACATGTTCTTTAAACTAAAAGTAATTTCTTCTAAGGGAAAGAGGATAAAATACACTGTGTCTCTGACCTTTGGTATTAAAATACATTTACATTTTCTCTGAGTGTGACAAAGCGCAGGCAGATTTTACAGTCTCCTCAAACCCTGCCTCTTCCTCCTCTCAATAGCTGCTTCTACCGCACATTGTAAGTGCTGGGACTATGGCCCAGGGCGCTATTTTCTCCACAAAAATAAAGGTGGATTAGTGAAAACGCAGAGTGACCAATGCTGGAAGGATAGTACCAGAAAGGACAAGTCAATGGATCGCCCGGGAGCAATGCTTTTAAAAATAAGCAGCAATGTACCAGAGACTTTCTGAAACTCTTCTGTGAATCTTTCCAGGATCCAGCAATTGAATGAATCGTTAGCAGAAAAAAAAGTACTATTAAGCCAGGTGCTGTTCTCAATGGCAGGGGCACAACAGTGATCAAAACAAAGTCTTTGTTCTCCTGGAGCTCATCTTGTAGAGAGGAAGAGACAACAGATAAACAAATGAACCAATAAGTACGGATTATCTGTCATGGGGTGAGAAGGGCTATGAAGAAAAACAAAGTAGCTCAAGGGGGAGAGATACAGATGAGATGGGGGTTTGGGTGGCGTGGTATAATAAGAAATATATGTAGTCTTTGTCTCAGATTCCTGGCACAAATCTCCTAAAACCTTGGACTTTTGTGAGGGATAAGAATGCCTTTTGTATTCATAAGGAGTCACTTTGTGCCCACAGGGGTTTATGCGAATGAGGTGACTTACAGTAGGTCTCTAGATCACCTCAGGGTGGGGGCTAGTCACCAAAAGGACCAAGTGATTAGAAGGTTGGAATTTTTAATTCTACCAACTGACCTCTAGGAAGGGGAATTGAGGGGCTGTAGGTTAATCTCCATAAAAACTCCTGAGCAACAAGATTTGAAGAGTTTAGGGCTTGGTGAACGCATCCACATTGGAGGGGGTGGGGGCTTCACACACCCCAGCTCCACAGGGACAAGCTCCTGCACTTGGAATCCTCCCTGACTTTGCCCTGTGTCCCTGTTCATCTGTATCCTTTATAATATCCTTTATAATAAATGTAAATGTAGGCAAATGTTTCTCTGAATTCTGTAACCCACTCTAGCAAATTAATCAAACCCAAGGGGGGAGCTGTGGGAACCTGTAGTTTATAGCCCATTGGTTAAGAGCACACATGACAGTTTGTACTTGGAATTGGCATCTGAAGTGGGGCAGTCTTCTAGGACTGAGAGCCCTTAACCTGTGGGATCTGACACTGTCTCCAGGTAGATAGTGTCAAAATTTAATTAAATTTGTAGGACAGTCAGTCAGTACCTGCTGGGAATTAGCTTGGTAGTGTTGGAAAAAATAAAACCGGATTAGATAAGGTGGCTAATGAAAGCTTCTCTGATGAGGTAACATATGAGCATAGACCTGAAGAAATTGAGGGAGTAAGCTTTGTGGTTTTCCTAACAGAAGAAACAGCACATGCAAAGGTCCTGAGGCAGGACGATAGTCAAAGAAGAGCAAGGAAGCCGGTGTGGCTAGAGCAGAGTAAGAGAGTAGGGAGAGTAACAGAAGATAACAGATTTTGTAGGGCTTAGTAGGCCCTGGTACAGACTTTGAAGTTTACTCTGAGAAAGTTGCCAAACTCTTCAAAGTTTTGAACAGAGGAGTAATAAAAACTGACTTGCCTTTTAGAAGGACTCCTTCGGCTGCTCCATGCAGAATGCTATCTCTAAAACGTAGCGTTTCTCACCATAAGCAGTGAGGAAGCTGATGGCCCAGTGGGGAAGGTAGGCAATGGGTAACTAGAAAGAGAAGTGCAGGATGTTTTGGAAATCTGTAATGGAAAGGTCTGATCTAGTCTCAGGATCCAAGGGGTGGCTTCCTGGAGGAACTGATTTTAGGTGAGACTTAAGGGATGAGTAGGCGTACAGGAGATAAAGAAGGGAAGGGAAGACCTTTCCAGGAAAGGGCACTACACATAGAAAGATCCCAGGCATGAAACAGCCATACTCAATGGGGGAATTGAAACAAGCCCAGTAAGGCTGGAGCACAGTAAGCCAGGGCCAGAGGGTTAACACTGGAGAAGGGAGAGGCCATCCTGCAGGGTTGGGTCTAGAGTGAGTGGTGAAGACTGTTGATAATCTTAAAGCCAAGGAAGGATCAGATTTTCACTTTCACTGAACGACTCTGGGCACCGTATGAAGGATACACTTACTCAGCAGGGCACGACTGGGTGAAGTAGAGCCAGCTAGGTCATCACGTGGTGGTCTGGACTAGAGATGCCAAAGGCTCAGATCTGGCAGGGGCAGAGGGGGTGGAATAGATGGGTTTGAGGGATGTTTAGGAAGCAGAAGGGAGAACAATTGGTCATTGTTTGGAAGTGGACAGAGGAGGGCCACCCAGTAGCTCTCATGGCTTGCCCTTGGGCACTCGGATAGATGAAGGTACTATTCCTGAGAGAGGAACCGGGGGAGCTGCCATGCGATTTGGAATTCTAGGCCTTGGCCAACACTGGTTTTGCCTCTTGAGCAGAGCTAGTGGTACTCTGTACGTAGAGTGTGCTGGAGCCAACTTACACCTGCAAGCCAGTTGTCCTGCAGTTGGTAGCTTGAAATCGATGGTGGGGGACAATTTGTACAACGAGGGCAAACATTATAAACCACAGCTTTCCTTCCAGGGAGCCAGTATGTAGCACACCACTAACTACAAGGAAAATTTGGCCCCATTATTAGTAAGTGAACTGGGGTAGCTCTGTCACTTACTAGCTGGGTGACTCCAATATGGCTTTTAAACCTATCTGGGCTACCATCTTCTCAGTGGATAATAAGATCTGTGTCCTCAAAATAAATGAGGTATATGAAGGGACAAAAACATATTAGTGACTTCTCAATAAGCTGTGGTTTAAGAATGAAGTAAAATGAACTTGATACTTGAGGAAGATAGAGGCCAACTCTGCATCCATTTCCCTGGGTTCTGGAGACAGGTCCATCACCTACTGGCTGTGGGCAAGTCACCTAAACTCTCGGCTAATTTCCTTACCTGTTAAGTGGGAGAGATCATAGTGCCTAACTCCTCAGGTAGGTGGTGAGGACAAAGTGAAATGATGCGGGCTCAGAGAGGATGCCTAGACGTAAGATTCCATGATTCTATTCTCTCCTTATATCTGGCTGGCTCATCAGAGATATCCAGGTATCATTAATTTAGGGAAATCTCCCCATTACCTGTGAGACATAACCTGTGCTTGAAGTACTAGACCCTCGGGTTATGTCAGCTCTCGTGAAAGAGAGGCTAAAGTTGTAGGGGGGTTTGGTGGCTGTCACAGACATGCCTGCCCCACCCCTGCAATACAGACCCCAGGACCAGCTCAGGATCTTTCCCCTGATGCCTTGAGTCATTCCTGAGATACCAATTGTAGCTGCTCTTTTGCTTTATGACTTTCTGGACTTCCTGCCCAAACACTTTGCCTCCCCTTGATCTTTTATCTAATATACAGATTCCATGATTAGTAAGACATTTGAGAAGAAGGCAGATATTAGAAAGCAAAACAGGCAGGATGCTGAGAGATCAATCCATCCATCCATCCATCCGTCCATCCATCCACCCAACAAATATTTGCTGAGCATCTCTCAAATATCAAATAGTCCAGAGTTAGGGCAGGTGGCACATGCATTATATAAAGTTCAACTCCTCTTCTTTCTAATTCTCTTGGATTTGACTTGCTTCTTCCAAAGGAAGAAGTAAAATCATGGCTTCCTGTATTTTTTTCTTAGAATAGAGGAAATCTTGGTCACAAATTTCCCAGCAGTTGTACCTTCACATCTTAGTTTCCACAATCAGGTCATGTGCCCATTTCGAACTTCATCAATGGCAAAGGGACTGAGATACTCTTGATGGTACAGGCTAGTCAGGATCTACCCTCGGTTCTGAGAATGGGGTCACCATCCCTGAGTCTCACGGGAGAGGGTTGGATGAGATGAACTCAGTGAATAAAACCGAGTTCTGTTAGTAAAGGCGCGAGGTCCGTGGGTGGTTGGTAAGTGGCAGAGTCTACTCCACAGGACTGGGGAGATGCTGTTTCAGAGGTGTTTGTACATTGCATGATGGGAGTTCTGAGGGAGGGACAAAGTATGTTTCTGAGTGAAGGAGGGGAGGGAACAGTGGGTGGGTTTCAAAAAAGAGGTGACTTGGGACCTGGGCTGGAGATAAAGAATATGAGGCTGCAAGTTGTGCCAGGTCCCAATGGAGCGGGTCTTGTAAACCCTTCTCAAGAGATTTGGCTTAATCCTACACAAAGTGTGGAATCACTATGTGTATTTTTAATATTTTTAAATCATACTTTTGAGTTGAGAAAATAGGAAAGGGGAAAGAAAACAAGCACTTGTAGAACATCTACTATGTTCTCAAGTCTGTACAGATGCTCTGCACGGACTCCCTCCTTTGATCCCCACAACGCCCTGTGAGAAGCCTTGAATCAGCCCACATCTGCCAAAGCACATGCAGCTCAGGAATCACAGACCACAGCCTGATCAAATGCCAGGAAGCCTCACTGACTGGCTGCTGTCTGCTCCTGGTGCCGGGTGGGACGAGGCCGCTAGCTCAAAGGGCGTGGGGCGGCTGTTACAATCTCACAGAAGGGGGTAGCCAGCATCTGAATTGAAGCAGCAGCAGCAGGGATGGAGAAGAAGAAACAGATGTGGATAGGAGCAGAATTCATGGGAATTCACAACCAAGGACTTGTGTGGGTGACAAGAGAGCATTTTCCAAGATACAATTGGTTCAACCATAATCTTTGCTTTGAAAATTCAAACTTGTTCCAATCCTACCGAGATATTAGGGAATGCTTTGGGTGTGATATAAATTTCAGGATCAGCTTTGCACATACTTGTCCCTCAAAAAATACCAGGTGAAGGCAGGAAACCACGTCCTGTTTAGGAATACACGAAACATATGCCCGCGTGCACACACACACACACACACACACACACACCCTCAAACATCTACCAGCTGCCTCAGTTCACCACGTGTGTTATGAGCCACACTCGCCCACACCTGCTGCTTCCATTCTGTGCCTGGTCCTTCCTTCCACCACTTCACACTAACTTACAAAACTCAGCCTTCCAACGCCACTTCCATAAGCAAACTGTGGGTCTTCACAGGTGCCATATTCACTATATTATTTATGTACTTCGCAACCATCTAGCATCGATAAGACCATGCTACCATTTCTATTCGGTTCCTCTTTTTTTTTTTTTGTCATTGATGAAGTTAAGTGTTACACCCATTTTCTCCATGGTTTTCATCGCTCAAAGTTCCGTACTGCACACTGATGTTTAGGAACACAGATGTTGATATAGAACTGATTGCACTTTCAAGGCTTCCAGTTGATGCACTTTACCGAAAGAGGCAGAATTGCAGAAGCAGGTTTGGTGCAGGACAGGGATACTGGAGCTTTGGCTTTGGACACAGAGACTGGAGGTCCAGGAGAAGCTGGAGAGTATTGAGATGACTAAAAATACTGAAGTTCAGGAAACAAGAAACTAAACCACTAGGGGATATGGAAGTCGTTTTGGAGACAGTTAGCAAATGTCAATAATTGAGACCACATCAGTGAGAGAGGCTTCCGAGAGAGTCTGGGAGGTAACCTGAGGGACCTCGGCTTCCAAGGGCAAGGTCGGTAGAGAGGGGTCAGAGAAGGAAGCTGAGAAGCAGACAGAATCAGTGAATTGGAGAGAGTGAGGTCAGGAAGCCAGGAGAGGTAGTTCATAATGGAAAAGGTCAAATGTTACAAGTCTAGAGAGAATGTGCCCAACTGTGTTCCTCAGATTTCAGTATTCCCAAGTCACTCAGCCACGGGGAGGGCAGGCTTTTGGAATCTCTTTTCCCAGGGTTTTTAGGGCATGAAGTGAAGCAAAAGAATGGTATTTTGTAAGGAAGTCCAAACTGAAGGGAAATATATATCTTTGGATATATATTTGCAGCGAGTAAGAGGGACTAGAAGAGAGAAGGGACTTAAGAAGGGGACGGAAGGGGGCACCAGGCTGGCTCAGTCAGAAGATCAAGCGACTCTTGATCTGAAGGTCATGAGTTTGAGCCCCACATGGGGTGTAGAGATTACTTAAATAAATTAAACAACTTAAAACAAAAAGAAGATGGAAGGCGACAGAAAGAGGAATGGTTACATTTGGAGAGATGGATTATGCCTTCCTCCCCCGAAACAGGAATGAAGACAGCAAGATGAATTTCAGTATGGCAGGCTTTATACACACAACCTCACTTCTTCTTGAGGGGTGAAGGGGACATGAAAATAGGATTGCAGTGGCTTAACCAAGGGCTTTGCAAGAAGCAACAAGAGGTGGCCAGTCCAAGGCTGAGGCAGGGCCCCCTCAATGCCACCAACGCCCAGACTCCTTCTTTACTCTTACTCTGCGAGTCTTACGGGGCAGCTGCTGACAATCCAGACCTCACCTCTTCATTTCAGGAGGAAACAGGGAGAAGGATGAACAAGTTGCACGCCAGCTGTATCCTTCTCTTTCTCAATCAGGAAAACAATAGCTTTCCTGAAAGCTCAGCCCCAGTGGCTTTCATTTACATCTCACTGGAAGGCTAGGTCTGGCTGCAAGGGAGTCTGTCTTCCTTAGGAAGGACAAAAGGGGGAGTGAATGTTGGGAGACCAACTAGCCATGCCTGCTGCACTGAGAATAAGGAAGAATGAATTCTCAGGACACAGCTGGGTTTCAAGAACACAAACTGGTGTAGCACCAATTCGTACTGGGATTCCATCACAGGCAGTTGGGTAACTGGGGGAGTTATCGTACCCCAATGGACCTAAAATTTTCTTGTCTATAAGAAAAGATGGTTAAACCATATTATTATTTCTAAGAATTAAAAAAATTCTACAATGTATGGTTCTAAGGGTATATATTGCATCTGTTTCTTACATAGCAGGAAACTATGATTGACTTTCTTGGAAACATGAGAAACCGGTTGATGATTCTTTATTAAAGCTTCCACTCTCAGGGCTCCTGGGAGGCTCAGTTGGTTGATTTCTTGATTTCGACTCAGGTCATGATCTCACAGTCCTGGGGTCGAGCCCTGGGCATGGAGCCTACTTGGAATTCTCTCTCCCTCTCCCTTTGCCCCTCCCCTGCTTGTGTGCTTGTGCTCTCTCTCTCTTTGTCTCCCTCTCAAAAAAAAAAAAAATCTAGCACTCTTTTAGTTCAGAATGACACAGTGCACTATGTAGGAAAAAAGTTGTCTAAAGGTATGTTTGATAAGGCTTATTAGTACACCAAATTCAAATGTTTCAGAGTTAAAAATGCACTTATGAAGAATTCTCTAATACAAGTGCAATTACCAGGTGGAAGCCCATGAGATTTAAAAAATTTAACAGTAGAGGCACCTGGGTGGCTTGGTCAGTTAAGCGTCCGACTCTTGATTTTGGCTCAAGTTATGATCTCATAGTTCATGGGTTCAAGCCCCCCTTTCCCCCCATCAGGCTCTGTGCTGACAGTGCAGAGCCTGCTTGGGATTCTCTGTCTCCCTTTCTCTCTGTTCCTCCCCTGCTCACTCTCTCTCTCAAAATAAATACATAAACAAAAATAAATAAAAAATTTAATAGTGGTTGGCTTCCAAAAAGGCTGTATCAATTTATATTTCCCACCAGTGATGTACCAGAGTGCCAGGCTCCCCAGCTGAAAATATATGTAAACATGAAGAAATAAATAGTATTATGAGTTCTTTTATTCTTTGTCAGATATTGTCATATGCCCTTTATAATTGTTATTTCATGTAATTCTCCTGGCTACCCTATGAAGTAGGTAGTGGTATTATATCCATCCTAGAGATAAAGAAACTAAGGCTCAGAGAGGTTAAACAGCTTGCTCAAGGCCATACACTTAATCGTTGGCAAAATTGAGACTACGATCTATGTTTATTTGACACCAAGTCCTTCCCTCTTAAACTGTGTGTGCCACTGCCTCACAATTTATTCCGATGGGGTCTTTGGTCTACATGGAGAAACTTGGGAAGCCTTCCCTACCCCACCTCAAGATTCTGCCCAGAAGCCCTAATTCCGCAAAGGCTTTGGTAGAAAGCAGTATTGCTCAGAATAAGTTCGAGACATCACAAAGCCACAGAGTGGTATGATTCACTAAAAAAACCTTTAAGAAGCATAAAAAGACCTCCTTTTTATGGTTTTCAGCAGGGTGAATAACATAGGAGTAAAGGAAATGGAATTTCACGTTTGCTTCACTTTCTTTGGGAGGAACTATGTCTTTCAGGTGCATTTTTAAAGAAAATGTCGGGCTTTTCCTGTAGTCTGTCATAGACCCGAGGTGAGGTTCCCGTGGGTCTTAGTCTATGTGCATTTGATGGTCGTTGGATATGTGGCCACTCACACGACCAGGTACTGAACTTCATTTTGCTGTAGCACATAATCACCACAGAAGGGAAAAGAAACCACTGAATGGGTTGACCTGTGGTCATAGATTTTGTTGTAACAAGGTCAACAAACGGTAGTAGCCATTAGTCATTGACTAGTTCTTAGAATCCTGCAAAGACAGAAATGGCCAGCCACAAGTAAATCTTCAGGGTTTCACCTGGGCCCTTTTGAAGGGAGTAAGAAAAAGGGTAGTGGCAGGGTTGAAATGGTCATCACAAATTCTAAGAGTACCTTGATGAGACATACTAATATGGCCTTTGAAAGATGAACACTCTGACTTCCTGAAGATGCATGGGGTGGGGGTGGGCACACTTAACAACGGGGGATGGGAAAGATGGTTAGACAAGGCTGAAAAAAAACTAAGAGTCTTGTATCTCAAAGCCTGGAGGATTGGCATCGACTGATACAATCATGTGATTTTAGTTTATTAATCAGGTGGATGATGTCAACTGATTCTTTCACAGCTTCGTTAAGATGGAATTGTTTATAATCAAATTTACCTATTGAAACATATAGTTTAATGAGTTTTTGCTACATATATGTAGTCATGCAACCTCCTCAATGTCTGTAGGACTTGTACTCCTTCCTCTCTTTCATTTCTGATGTTGTCTATATTCTTTCTCTTTTCTTCTTTACCAGTCTTGCTAGGTATTTACCACTTTTATTAATCACTTCAAGGAACCAACTTTTGGCTTCACATTCTCTATTGTTCCTCTGTTTTCTAGTTCACTGACTTGTGCTCTTATCATATTTCCTCATTTTTACTTACTTTGGGTTTAATTTGCTCACTTCCTTTCTGGTCTCTTATGTTGTAAATTCAGATTATTTTTGGTAACAGCTTTACTGAGATATAATTGACATGCTATACAATTCAACCACTCAAAGTGTACAATTAAGCAGTTTTGAGTATATCCACAGAACTGTGCAACCAACATTAAACACATTTCAGAACATTCTCATCACTCCCCGAAAGAAATCCTAGGCCCTTTATCAGTCACCCCAAGCCTTGCTAACTCCCCTTCTCAACTCTAAATAATCACAAATCTAATTTCTGTCTCCACAGATTTACCTATTCAGGACATTTCCTGTGAATGGAGTCACACAAAATGTGGTCTTTTGTGACTGATTTTTTTCACTTAGCGTAATGTCCTTCCCTATAAGGTCCCCCCCTCATAATGTCCTCAGGGTTCCTCCATGCTATAGCCTACATCTACACTTCATTCCTTTTTATTGCCAAATAATATTCCAATGTACCTATTTGCTACTTTCTATGTATCTTTTCACCAAGAGATGAATAGATGATTTTATTTAAAGTTTTTCTTCATTTCTAATATATGAACCTGAAGCTGTAAAATTCCCTCTGTGAATACTTCCTTCACTGCATCGCATGGACTTTGATATCTTATGTTTTCATTATAATCCCAATCAAAATATTTTCAAATTTCCCTTGTGACATAAACCATGGACTTTTATAAATGTATTGATTAACTTTCAAATGTTTGGAACTTTTGTGTACATTTAATTTAATTGTGCATATTTAATAATTTCTACTGATTTACCTTGGAGTTCACTTTTTTTTTGGTTGACTCCAAAATGCTGTTAAAGGCATCCAAAAATCTATTGTGTTTCTATACGGCAATAGATTGCTTCAAAAGAATTAAATACCTTGGAATAAATTTAACTAAGGAGGTGAAAGATTGTATATTAAAACTATAAGACATTTATGAAAGACATTGAGGGAGACACAGATAAATAGAAAGCTATCCTGTGGTTGGGGATTAGAAGAATCAATATCGGGGCACCTGGGTGGCTCAGTTGGTTAAGTGCCCGACTTCAGCTCAGGTCATGATCTCATGGTTTGTCAGTTCCAGCCCTGCATCGGGCTCTGTGCCGACAGCTTGGAGCCTAGAGCCTGCTTCGAATTCTCTGTCTCCCTCTCTATCTGCCCCTCCCCCACTTACGCTTTGCTTCTCTCTCTCTTAAAAATAAATAAACATTAAAAAATTTTAAAAAAAAGAAGAATCAATATCATTAAAATGTCCATATTACCCAAAGCACTCTACAGGTCTGATGCAATCCCTATCGAAATTCCAACGGAATTTTTCAAGGAAATATAACAAATAATCTTAAAACTTACATGGAACCACAAATAGCCCCAAACAGCCAAAGCAATCTTGAGAAAGAAGAACAAAGCTGGAGGCATCATGCTCTCTGATTTCAAACTGTATGACAAAACTATATGAATTAAAACAGGTTGGTATTGGCATAAAAACAGACACACAGATCAATGGAGCAGAATAGAGAACTCAGAAATAAACCACACATAGGTGGCCAATTAATTTACAACACAGGAGCCAGAGTATACAGTGGAAAAGAGACAGTTTTCTCAATAAATCATGATGGGAAAACTGGACAGCCACATGCAAAAGAATGAAATTGGACTGCTGTCTTCCACCATACACAAAAACTAATTCAACATATATTAAAAACTTGAATGTTAAGACATGAACCATAAAATTCCTATATTAAAATATAGGTGATATGCTCCTTGATATAGGCCTTGGCAATGTTTTTTTAATCTAACACCAAAAGCAAGGCAACAAAAACAAAAATAAGTGGAACTACATCATACTCAAAATCTTCTGCACAGCAAAGGAAACCATCGGCAAAATGAAAAGGCAACCTGCAGAATGGGAGAAAATATTTTCAAACTGCATATCCGATAAGGGACTAATATCCAAAATATATATAGAACTTATATCATTCTATAGCCAAAAAGACCAAACAGTCTGATTAAAAAGTAGGCAAAGGACCTGAATATACATCTTTCCAAAGAAGACATACGAGTGGCCAAGAGGTACATGAAAAGATGCTCGACATAATTAATCACCAGGGAAATGGAAATAAAAACCACAATGAGATATCATTCACACCTTTTTTGGCTGTTATCAAAAAGATAAGAGATAAGTGCTGGTGAGGATGTGAAGAAAAGGGAACTCCATGCGCTGTCGTGGGAATAAAACCTGGTTCAGCCAAAATGGAAAATAGTGTGGAGGTTCCTCAGAAAATTGATAGTAGAACTATTCTATGATTCAGCAATTCCACTTTTGGGTATTTATCTAAAGAAAACAAAAACACTAACTTGAAAAGATATATGTATCCCCATGTTCACTGCAGCATTATTGACAGTAGCCAAGACATGGACGCAGCCCAAGTGTCCACTTATAGACAAATGGATAAAGAAGATGTGATGTACATATACAATGGAATATTACTCAGCCATAAAGAAGAATGGAATATTGCCATTTGCGACATGGATGGATCTTGAGGGCCAAATCAGGCAGAGAAAGACAAATATCACGTAATCTTTCTTATATGTGGATTATAACAAATAAACAAACAAACCAAAACAACACAAAACAAGCTCATAGATACAGAGAACAGACTGGTGGTTCCCATGAGGCAGGGGGTGGAGGTGAGAGAAATGTGTGAAGGAGTTCAAAAGGAAAAAAGAGCCTTCTGTTATCCTGATGTCTCCAGATCTAAAAGAAAAAAAAATCTTCCATTGCCTCAAATGCTCTAAAAATAAATACAGGCTAAATCCCAACTACAAATACCATTCTCTCTTTATACTATGGCCTTTCTATTTTCCTAAGCTTAGGCAAAATGGATAATACACATAATTCTCAGAAGATGATAGTCAGAAGGCTAGGAAGTTATTAAGGTAACAAAAAATTTAAAAAGTTATTTTTTGAAGTGTTGGAGACACATGGCCCAGAGTTCTACATCTAAGTAGACAATTCAAAGTTTGCATATGACTGGTACAAGTTCCACCATCTCCAGAATTACATAATGTGAAACATAAATGTAAGTACTTACAATTATATAAAACCAGAAATTAAAGATGATGGTTTGGTTGGGTGATGTGAGCTTTATTTACTGTGATAAATAATCAGAAGTGGAAACCGGATGCAAAGCAAACACACACACACACACACACACACACACACACACACACACACAATAAAACAGGCATCCGATGAATTTTTCATTTCAGTTATTGTAATTTTCAGCTCTAAAATTTTCTTTTGGTTCCGTTTTTATAGTTTCTATGTCTCTGCTGTGATTTCCATCATTCTGTTAATTTGCTGTGAGCCATTTATTCCCCTAAGTCCTTGAACATATTTATAATGGTTGCTGTAAAGTCCTATCTATTTATTGTAACAATGTTTAGGTAATCTCAGGGTTCCATTTTTTCCCCCTGAGTAGGGGTCACATTTTTCTATTACTTTGCATATCTAGTGGCTTTTAATTGTATGTTGGTTATGGTGAAAGGTACAATGTGGAGACTCCAGATTCTGTTATGTTCCTTAGAAAAGTAATCTTTATTAGCTTGGCTTGGCTTAAATTTCAAACTCCCTTTTTCTGTCTTCAACAGCAGTTGAACTCTGCTCAGTTCTTTCAGCTTCCAGTTTTTCAGTTCTTCCTTTCCTTTTTTGATTTTTTAAAAGATCTTATGCTTTTCTCTTTCCCTTCTTCCCTCCCTTCCTTCTTTCCTTTCCTTCCTTTCACCTTTCTTTTCTTTTTTCTTTTCTTTTCTTTTCTTTTCTTTTTTTCTTTTCTTTCTTTTCCTTTCTTTTTTCTTTTCTTTTCCTTTCCTTTCCTTTCCTTTCCTTTCTTTTCCTTTCCTTTTTTCTAGTCAGTCAAGAAATTGGGTGAATGTTTTAGATAGAGTCTCATACCTTCTATAGTTAATTCTCTTCTAGATCCTCCCCCGCCTCCCCAATTCTGGCTCATCTGTCAGCCTGATTCTCCACCAACAACTCAGGACGTGGGTTGCTGAGTGTGCTCTGGCAAACATGCAAATCTCAGAATGCACTTTCTGCTTTTAAGGCCAGATTTCTCTCCACTTTGCTTACCTTTGAAGGACTCTTATGTATGCAATTTGTTTACTAAATTTTTTTTAATGTTTATATGTTTTTGAGAGAGAGAAAAAGAGAGAGAGAGGGAGGGGCAGAGAAAGAGGGAGACACAGAATCCAAAATAGGTTCCAGGCTCTAAGCTGTCAGCACAGAACCTGACAAGGGGCTCAAACCCACAGACTGCAAGATCATGACCTGAGCCAGAGTCGGCCACCCAACCGACTGAGCCCCCCAGGCACCCCACAATTTGTTTATTTTGAACATTATTTTACTTTCCTTATTATTTTTTGTTTTTATTTTGAGAGAGACAGAAAGAGTATGAGCAGGGTAGTGGCAGAGAGAGAGTGAGACTCTCAAGCAGGCTCTGCCCCATCAGCATAGAGACCAACGTGTGGCTCAGACCTAAGAAACTGTGAGAACATGACCTGAGCTGAAATCAAGAGCTGGATGCTCAACCGACTGAGTCACCCAGGCGCCCCTAAACATTATTTTAAATAGTTTTGTTATTATAATTTATGAGAGGATTTGTCCAAACAAGCTGCTCTGCCATTATCAGAAGTCAAAATTTGTTTTCAATCCATTTTTTAAAAACACACTTGCAAAGATCTCACAGGGAAGTGACCTAGGTATGATGTATTTTAAGAATACGGTTTTGGGGCGTCTGGGTGACTCAGTTGGTTAAGCAGCTGACTTTGGCTCAGGTCACGATCTCATGGTTTTTGAGTTTGAGCCTCATGATGGGCTCTGTGCTTATGGCTCGGACCCTGGAGCCTGCTTTGGATCCTGTGTCCCTCTCTTTCTCTGCCCCTCCCCTGCTCACGCTCTGTCTTTCTCTCTCTCTCTCTCTCAATAAATAAATAAATACTAAAAAAATAATATGGCTTTGGAAAGAATAAAGATTTACTAAAACTATTATAAAATTAAGGAAATATAAATTTTTAGGGGAAAATCACATTCTCAGGTGCACTCTGAGGTACATACATTGGTTTTTAAAAGGGAAAGAGAACTACAAAGGGAGTAAGTTGTCAAACTATTATATCAAATTAAAACAGTATTTTCCACAGAAGGCTTCGACATCAAAGAGACTGATGCACTGCCGATGTGATTGATTCATTTTAAAACACTCAGTCAAGTTGGGGTCAATTGCTATGTTGGATGTCTTCTAGTTGACCCCACCTCACTCAAATTATCTGTAGCTATAAATGACAAACAACACACATTCCTGAGGTTGTGGCTAAAACAGCTGCCACAGGAGCGCCTGGATGGCTCAGTCGGTTGGGTGTCCGACTTTGGCTCAGGTCATGAGCTCACGGTTCATGGGTTCCAGCCCCGCATCGGACTCTGTGCTGACAGCTCGGAGCCTGGAGCCTGCTTCGGATTCTATCTCCTTTTCTCTCTGCCCCTCCTCTGCTCATGCTCTGTTCTCTCTCTCTCAAAACTAAATAAACATTAAATAACAATAATAATAAAACAGCTGCCACAGAACTAATGAGGCTGGGGTTGGTGAGGCACTGAATGAATGACCCCATAGACTCAAGGTCCTGGCGGCTGGGGAGGCAGCAGCACATCGGGATCAGCCTGTTTGATGAGCAGCGGAAATGACAGATTTTGTCCCCACAGGAAAACCAAGTTTCACTCTTGGGCAAGAAAAAAGAAATTTTTTTAATATTTATTTATTTTTGAAAGACACAGTGCAAGCTGGGGAGGGGCAGAGAGAGAAGGGGAGACAGAGAATCTGAAACAGGCTCCAGGCTCCGAGCTGTCGGCACAGAGCCCAAGACAGGGCTCGAACTCACAGACTGCGAGATCATGACCTGAGCCAAAGTTGGAGACTTAACTGACTGAGCCACCCAGGTGCCCTGAAACTTTTAAAATTAAAAAAAAAATTTTTTAAGTAAACTCTATGCCCAACATGGGGCTCAAACTCATGACCCGATGAAGAGTTGAGCACTCTACTGACTGAGCCACCCAGGCGCACCCAGCAAGAAAATTTTGGAGTAAACATCTCATGAAAATCGAAAATTTCAAAACACCATAATCGACGCTAGTCTCGTAACCAGATAACTGGTTAGTGGATTAGCAAGGTGAGACCGTTAAAAACTTCCCTAGTATCACTGATTCCTTTGGGTTGTGAGTGTTCTCTGAGATGCCTCTTTTAAAAATAAGGCTCCTCCTGCAAAGGTTAAAACCTTAACATTTTGAGATGCCACCATTTTAAAGATCTTTGCTTCTGTAGAACTGCGTTAGAGCAACGTGGGACTACTGGGGGTTCAAAGTATTATAATTGTTTGCGCTGAAATAACTGAGCTAATGATACTAATTTAGATTTTTTTAAAGCAATTTTATATGATCCAGTGAACCATCAGGATTGAGAGGGAGCCAAAGAGAGAAAAATCTGGTTCTCAAAGATAAACAGAGATGCTGGCTGAAAGACAGAGGGAGGGGAGTAAACTCTGACAATGTTCTGAGATGAAAGCAAGAATGAGCTAGAAAGAGGCAAAACAAAAATCCGTGTCATTTTCAAGAGCCACCAATGTTCAAAGTTCAAAGCACCATGCCGTGTTATTTTAACTGGACAGCATATTGCTGGCATCTTCTTGAGATTACTTTTTAAGTGTTTAATTGTGTAAGACACATATGACATGAAACCTGTCATCTGAACTATTCACGTCCAGGGGCAATAAGGACATTCACATTGTCGCGCAACCATTGGCGTATTTTAAACATTGTAACGTTTACGATGGCCCTGGGATCCCATGCCCGAATGCTTACTCTTTCTAAGGCTCGTGGCCTTCCTTGAGAAGAGAAGACTCAGAGAGAAGACATTGCTGGCGGATGGGTGAAGTTTCAGGGAGGAAGAGCTTGGCTCCACATGAGAGAAAAATTTCTACATTTAGATCTGACCAGCCGAGGAACAGGGGGCCTGGGAGCTCCCTTTGAAGGTGAAGAGCGTTCGCAAGGGGGCCCGTGGGCCATCTGTTGGGTGTGTTCTGGAAGAGATTCCCATCCAGGGTGGGAGAGGGGCCCCTGGGCTTGCCTCCAACAATGAGATCCGATGGCTGAACTGACAGGACTTGCTGCACACTCAGGTTTCAGAAGAGCTTGTTGGACTTCCAGGACATCAGATTTGGGCTTTAAAATAGTCGCACTTAAAACAACTTATTGATAAGTTCTTCCTTTCTTGGCATACTGTCTGCTATTTTTGTCTAAACAGTGAAGGTTAGGCCTCTAAGCTATGAAGAGCTCGCCCCATCCAAGCACTTACTAACCAAGGAATATGGGGGCAGGTGACCTCCACACAAAACCAGCTTTCACTTCCAGGGAGCCTGCTGGCTTCAGATTTGTCCCATTCCAACTCATTTGCCACATTGCTGTTGGAATATTCTAAGATGCAAATATGATCATATTACCTCCTCCCATTAGAAAAATTTCTTCAGTTGTACCCCTTCATTTTCAAAATGGAGGTTTAAACATTTAAGCGTGGTATCCAAGACCACCCTGCTCATCTCTTGAGATTTGTCTCGTGTCCTTCCCTCTCGAAAATGTTCATTTTCCCTGGAATGAATGCTTTTGATTCTCTACTTCTTATCTGGCTAATTCCTATATATCTTTTTTTTTAATGTTTATTTTTGAGAGAGACAGAGAAAGACAGAGTGTGAGTGAGGGAGGGGCAGAGAGAGAGCGTGAGAGAGGGAGACGCAGAATCTGAAACAGGCTCCAGACTCTGAGCTGTCAGCACAGAGCCTGACGCAGGACTCGAACCCACAAACTGTGAGATCATGACCTGAATTGAAGTCAGATACTTAACCAACTGGGCCACCCAGGTGCCCCTATATGTCCTTTAAGACTCAGCACACATATGGTCTTTTATAGGAAAATATCCCTGATTTCCCTTAGGGCTTAGCCAGAGCTCTTTATAGCATTCACATTATCTGTGGATATGACTGTGAACATGAAACTTCCCTATTTTTCTACTCTCTGAATAAAATTTTAAATACATTAATTATCTGTTCCTTGAAGGTCTTCTAAAGCTTGTGTGTAACATATCCAGTGCTTTTAGAGTGGTGGGTATGCTTATACATAAAATCATTGACTTGGTTTCCCTAATAGGTTGGTTTATATAGATTTTTCTACTTCTTCTTAGGTTAATTTTGGTAACAATCCATATTTTTCTAGTAAGAATACATATATTGTTGAAGTTTGTAAACTTAACAACAATGTTTGTTGTATTATTATACAACAAATTTTTAATATATCTATTAGGCCTGTTATTATGTCTTTTTTGTGAATATTATTTATTTGAACTTTTTTAAATTTTCTTTCAGTCTTTCTAGGTATTGTATTCCTTAATTTTTCAGAGTACAAGTCGTTGGGGGACTCCTGGGTGGCTCAGTAAGTTGAGCTTCCGACTTCAGCTCAGGTCATGATCTCACAGCTTGTGAGTCTGAGCCCTACATCTTACCCTGCACTGACAGCTTAGAGACTGGAGTCTGCTTTGGATTCTGTTTCCCTCTCTCTCTGCCCTTTTCCTGCTCACACTCTGTCTCTCTCTGTCAAAAATAAATAAACATTAAAAAAAAAGTACAAGTCCTTGGTTTGTTGAATCTATTGTTTGTTTTCTGTTCCATCAACATTTGCTCACATCTTAATTATTTGCCTCATTTTATTTTCTTGGAATTACTCTGTTATTCAATTTTTTTTTAGTTATTTGAGTATAAGGGTTTATTTTAAATGTTTCTGGTTTTAATAGATTCATTTAAGGCTATGAATTTCCCTTTATACTGCCTTAGTTGTTTACCATAGGTTTTAATGTCATGCTTTTGTTTTTTACTTCAAATATTTTATAGTTTCTTCTCATATTCTCTCTCTTTTTAAAGGTTTTAATTTATTTTTAGTAATCTCTACCCCCAATTTGGGGCTCAAACTCAGACCCTGAGATCAAGAGTCACACATTCCTTCAGCCGAGCCAACCAAGTACTCCTCTGATTCTCTTTTTAGGTCATGAATTATTCAAGTAAATTTCTCCTAACTTTTTACTTTGCAGGATTTTATTTTATTTTGAAAGTTTTCAAAACTAGGAAAACTAGTTATGAAATAAATAGAATAGTGAAATGAATTTATAAGTTTTTAACTTTTTTTTTTCAGCGAGCAAGAGAGAGAAGTGAGTAGGGGAGAGGGACAGAGAAGGAGAGAGTATCTTAAGCAGGCTTCACTCTGGGCATGGAGCCAGATACGAGGCTTGATCCTACAATGCTGGGATCGTGCCCTGAGCTGGAAATCAAGAGTCTGGACGCTTAACTGAATGAGCCGCCCAGATGCCCCAAGTTTTTAACATTTTGCCATTTTTTCTCCATTAATTCTTTTTTTTTTTTTTGATGAACCATTTGAATTTAAGTTCAGATATCATGACACTTCACCCTTAGGTAGTTATTAACTATTACTATTATTGGTAGATTTTTCTTTATTATGTAGTTTCGCTCTTAAAGTTTATCAAACACTTTTTCCTTAAATTCTGTTTTGTCTGCTGTTAATGTAGGTATATATGTTTTCTTTTGATTAGTATTTGCATGGTAATCGTTTTTTTACTTCTTTATTTCAAAAAATTTTGGTGGGGGTAGGTAATTTATGTAGGTATGCTTCTTATGAGCTACGTTTACTCGGATTTTATACTAACAATGAACATAGAAGGAAATTAGGAAACAACACCATTTCCAATAGCACCAGAAAGAATAAAAAACTTAGGAGTAAGCTTAACTAGGGGTGAAAGACTTATACACAGAAAGTGAGAAAACATTGCTGAAAGAACTGTAAGAGACACAAACAAATGGAAAGACATCTTGCGTTTATGAATTGGAAGACTTAATATTGTTAAAATGTCTGTACTACCGAAAGCCATCTACAGACTCAATGCTATCCCTATCAAAATTCCAATGACACTTCTTAGAGAAATAGAAAAAGTAGTTCTAAAATTCATGTGAAACCACGAAAGACTCCCAATAGCTAAATCGATCTTGAGAAAGAACAAAACTAGAGACATCATATTCCCCAATTTCAAAATATTTTACAAAGCTACAGTGATGAGAACAGTACAAGACTGGCGTAAAGGCAGATATATAAGCCAATGGGACAGACTAAAAACCAAGAAATAAATCCATATGTATATGGTCAGCCGACCTTTCACAAGAGTGCCAGGAATATACACTAAGGAAAGGGTAGTTTCTTCAACAAATAGTGTTGGGAAACTGGATACCCATATATAAAGGAAGGAAACTGGACCCTGATCTTACACTGCACACAAAAATCAATAAAAAATGCACGTAAGTATATTCAGATGCTACTATTCAACGCGTCTGAATCATTGGTTACCAACTCCAAATGGGAAAACACAGACGATCTGCAGTGCTTAGTAGATTTTATTTCTTATAAGTCGCCATGTTCTTTTGTTTTTCTATTATCTCTCAAAGAAAGTCTTGAGGACAGACTTCATGCTTTATGCATCTTTATAACTGTACTCGTTTACAGTTTTTCCCCCTTGACATACAATGTATGAGTTTTAACAAAGGCATCCATCCAGGTAACCTGCATTTTTACCAAGATAATGTATATATCCTGCATAGATAAGTTTTGCCTGTTCTAAAATTCCATATAAAAGGACTCACACAGTATGTGCCCCCTGGTCTCTGGCATCTTTGCTTAGCATAATGTAAAATTTATCCATATTGTTGCATATATCAGCAGGTTATTGTTTTCATTTTTTTGCTGAGTACAATTCCATTGTATCTGTGTATAAAATTTTTCTCCAGTTGATGAACATTTGATTTGTTTCCAAATTTAAGCTATTGTGACCAAAATTACTAAAACATTATTGTACGAGTCTTTTTGTGGACCTATGTTTTCATTCTCATAGTTAATGACCTACAAATGGAATTGCTGGCCTATAGATAAGTGTGTTTAACTTTCGGAGAATCATTTACGATTGTTATATCTTCCCTATAAGTTGAAACTTATTGTTATTATGACGTGTACCTTTTAATTTCTCCTTGTCTTGAAATCTATTTGTCTGATACTAATTTAGCCACTCCACTTCTTATGTTTACTGTCTGCAAGGTATATCTTTATCCATCTTGTTACTTTCATCTATCTGAGTCTTTCTTTACACTTAAGCTGTGTCTCTTATAGACAGAATATAAGTGGATTTTCATTTTTTTTAATTCACTCTATCTCTTTTAGTTGGAATATTTAGTCTGTTAACTCTGCATATAATTATAAATATGACTAGATTTAGGTGTGTCAATTGACATTTGTTTTTTTTAATTTTTTTATTTTTTAAAATTCTTTTTAAAATGTTTATTCATTTTGAGAGAGAGAGAGAGAGAGAGAGAGAGAGAGGAGGGGCAGAGAGAGAGAGAAGAGAGAGAATCCCAAGCAGGCTCATGCTGTCAGCACAAAACTGAATGAGGGTCTTGATCCCATGAACCGTGAAATCATGACCTGAACCAAAACCAAGAATTGGACGCTTAACCGACTGAGCCACCCAGGTGCCCTGCTATTTATTTATTTGTCCATCTACTTTTTTTTTTTATTCCTCAGGTCTTCTTTCCTTGTCTTTTGGATTAATCAAATCTTTTTTTTTTTTTACTGTTTTTTTTGAACTCCCTTTTTAGGCTTTGTAGCTATACTTCTTTGTATTATTTTTTTTGTGATCATTCTACTATAAACACGCATCTTTAACTTACTACAACCTATTTAGAGTTAATATTGTACTACTTCATGTGAACTGTAATAATTCTGCAACAGTATAGTCCCATTTACCTCCTCATTCTTTGTTATTTTTGTCATTTAGATGTTTCATCTACTTACAGATAACCCCACATTATAGTGTTTTAATTCCTCCTTTAATTCCAAGCAGGCTCTGCACTGTCAGTGCTTGAACTCATGAACTGTGAGATCATGACCTGAGCAGAAATCAAGAGCCAGAGCTCAACCGACTGAAGCACCCAGGCAGCCCGACGTTGGTTTCATACGTACCATGTACTGACTATTTCTGGGGTTCTTTATTCCTTCCTGTAGATTTGAGCTTCCAACTTGTGTTATCTTCTTTCGATCTAAAGATTCTCTTTCTTGTAGTGCATGTCTACTGCTGAAATTTTCTCATTAAAAAACAATCTAAATGTCTTTTGAATTTACTTCAATTTTTGAATATTTTCCTAGACATAAAATTTTTGGTTGAGAGTTTTGTTCTTTAAACCCTTGAAAAGTTGCTCCATTGCCTCTTGTCTCATTATTTTTTCTGAGAAGACTGACATCATTAGTGTCATTGTTTCCTTGTATATAATGTGCCTTCTTTTCTACACCTGCTTTCACATTTATTTTTTTTTAATCTTTGGTTTTCATTAGATTGACTTGATGGACATACATGTGGTTTCCTTTGTTGTTATTCTGCTTAGGATTTGCTGAGTTTCTTGGATTTTAAAATATATTTGTTTCACTTAGTTTTGGGTTTTTTAGCCATTATTTCTTCAGAAATCCTCTTTGTTATTCAGCATTCACTTTCTCCTTTCTTTCTGGAACCCAATTACATTTGTGATAAACTGTTAATATTATTCTACATGTTATTGAGAGATCATGAGATTTTTTTTAACAGTATCTTTTTCTCAGTGGGATAATTACTCTTTATCAATTTTCAAATTTCCTGATTTTTTCTTCTGCAAACTCATTTGCTGGTAAATCCGGCCAGTAAATTATCATAAGACCAGATACTGTACTTTACATTTCTTTAATCTCCTTTCAGTTCATTTTTATGTTTTTCATTTCTCAGCTGAGACTCCTCATTGTTCATTCATTATGATCATATTGTCCTTTAAGCCTTTGAACATATTTATAATTCCTGCCTTAAAGCCTTATCTACTTGTTGCAACATCTGGTTCATTGATGGTATTTGTTGTTTGCCTTCTCTCTTGACTGTGGGTGAAATTTTCCTGTTTCTTCATATGTAACATAATTTTTATTTTATGCTAGACATTGTGGATTATATGTATGGGAAATCTGATTATGAAGTCTTCCTTTAGTGTTGAGTTATTCTAATGAGCAGTATATTTTTAACTCTTCTTAACCACATTTAAGTATAATTTTTTCCAACAAGTCAAATACTTGTATTTGTATCCTCCCAAATTCAGTCAGAACCTTAACTTCCTTTATTATTTGCATTTATCCTCTCCATCTTATTATTGTTGCTTAGATTTTTAGTTTTAACCTTTTTTAAAGTCATAAAAATTGCTCATTATTTTTACGGTTAATAATTTCCAACTGATTTTTAACATTCTTTTAATGCTTGCCATTGTTTCTATTTTCCCTAGCCTTCTTTGTGGTTTCCTTTTTTTTGAAGTAATTCTTTTTATTTGGGAGAGTTCACATTAAAAAGAAAACTCATTGGTGGCAATGCTCCAAGGTCTCTGGGAACTTCCTGGATCTTTGCTCCTCCAAATGTTATCCAAGATCAGTAGAACAGGCATCACTGGAGTGCCTCAGGTTAGAAATGCAGACTAAGCCCAACCCCTTACTGAAAAAAAATGCACTTTTAACAAGATCCCTGGGTGATTTTGTATACACATTAAATTTGGAAGCACAGTTCTACACTACTTGTTACACTAGTCATGTTTTCTTTTTTTCCCTTCAGGAAGCGAACTACATAGAAACACTGTATTTTATAATTCTATCCCTTAAACTTACACAGAGATTGCTACACTGTAGGTGCTCAAAAAATGCTTGCAGAATGAATAAAGTGGGGATAATGACATGCCTACTAAAAGGTTGTTTGCTTTTGGTGAGGGCTGCACCTGAGGCTGCTTGGCTGTGTTTTATTTTTAGATTTGCATTAACTGTCACCCTCCAGCCAATAATGGGAACCCCTCTACTTTGGGGCCCACCAACAGTATCTGTCATCTCATAACCACATTAGCCAAAGCTTTTTCATTTCTTGATGAAGCTGTTAACCTGGTGATTTGAGAAAGATAAAAAAAAAAAAAAGGAAGGAAGGAAGGAAGGAAAGGATAAATAAAATTTTTTTTAACGTTTATTTATTTTTTTGAGAGACATAGAGACAGAGTATGAACAGAGGAAGGGCAGAGAGAGAGGGAGACACAGAATCCGAAGCAGGCTCCAGGCTCTGATGAGCCATCAGCACAGAGCCTGACGTGGGGCTCGAACTCACAGACCGTGACATCATGACCTGAGCCAAAGTTGGCCGCTTAACCAACTGAGCCACCCAGGCGCCCCAAGGAAAGGAAAGAAAAAAAAAAAGAAAAGAAGAAGAAGAAGAAGAAGAAGAAGAAGAAGAAGAAGAAGAAGAAGAAGGAGAAAAGCTAGGTATCAGAGAGGTATTTATTTAGTGGCTTATGTTAGGTTAGACTATTAGATACAGCCCAGAAGGAAAAATGTCCTGAAAAATAAGGCAAAAGGGAATAGAAATAGATTAGGCCACAGCCATTGCTCCCAGCAAAGGGGAGAGAACTAGGCGGAAAGATCTAAAAGTCACCAGGAATAGAGGGAGAAAGGAGAGAAGAAGGATGGCATGAGGGGAAAACAAGAGAAGAAAAGTAGATACATATGGGAAGAAAGCAAATGTTCCATCAGCACCAGACCCAAGGACAGAGAAAAGGACAATTTTAGAGTTCCATCTAGTGCTTAATGCTTGATAAATGCCTACTGAATTAAGTGCACATGCTTTCGCCTGACATTCAGAATTCTTCACATCATGTTCACATCTTGCCCTTCAGTCACACTGTCCATCACGCCTCTGTTTATGCCCCACTCCGGCCAAATTGCCTCACTTAACATCTGTCCTTGTTGATCTGGATCATTGCTCACGATTCTCTTTTGACCTGGACTGTCACCTTGTCTGATCTCCTTCTATAAAAGTTCTACCAATCCTCAAGGGCCTTCCAAAATGCCCCTCTTCCGAAGGCTTTATTTCCTCCCTAAGTCTCCCTCTTCGCAGAGAATCATCTTCTGTGACTTTTATCAAGTCTAGTTACTTGCGTACCTGTATTCTCTTACTGAACTGCAAATGTCATTGACCATTTTGTCTCTCTCGGTCCACTAGAGTACAGTCCAATGCAGATCAGTGCAAAAAGCATGTACTAGGCATAGAAAACGAGATGATTTCAGTTTATTTGCAGTGAATTGACGTGGAGCTTACCTGGAGATCGAGAGATTTCCTTCGTTTCCTTGGGGCACCCGGAGGTGCGTTGGTTAGGCCTCTGACTCTTGATCTGGCTCAGGTCACGATCTCATGGTTGGTGAAATTGAACCCCATGTCGGGCTCTGTGCTGGTGGTGAAGAGCTTGCTCGGAATTCTCTCTCTTCCTCTCTCTCTCTTGTTCTCTTTCTCTCTCTCAAAATAAAGAAATAAACTTAAAAAACAACTGCCCCTCATTCTATTTTAAAACTTTGAAAGTTTTGTTTGTTTTGGCCAGGCAGATCTATCTTCCTTGTTCTGATTGGCTCACAGGGACCTCTTTTTTTTTTTTAATTTTTTTTTAATGTTTATTTATTTTTGAGACAGAGAGAGACAGAGCATGAGTGGGGGAGGGACAGAGAGAAAGGGAGACACAGAATCCGAAGCAGGCTCCAGGCTCTGAGCTGTCAGCACAGACCCCGACGCAGGGCTCTAACTCACAGACCGTGAGATCATGACCTGAGCCGAAGTGGAATGCTCAACCGACTGAGCTACCCAGGTGTTTCTGCCAAAGTATACATCCATAGAAATTGTTCTCTGATTTTTGTGAAGATCTTGGTACCTTTGACCATGTTTTCAATTTAAACAGAAAGTGAACTCTCTCTTGCCATTTTTCACAAAGAAATAAAGTGTTGCTACCAAGAAATGATGGGGACTGAGTTTAACTAGAAGCAGAGGTTCCACCTCGTCTCCAGTCAGAAGCTTCCAAGAAAGGTTGCTTGCCCACTTTTCTATTTTTGTTCAGGAAATAAAGATATTTATATAGAATGTGCTGGTTTTATCCTGGAAGTACTAGTTAATGCAATAAGAAAAGAAAAGGAAATGAAAGATATTTAGATTTAAGAGGGAAGAAATTAAAGTATCTTTGTTCACAGAAGACATAATTATCTATGCAGAAAACCCCCAAAGAATTGGAACTGATGAACAATTATAGCAAGTTTGCCGAGTATAAGGTTAATATACAAAAGTCAATTGCTTTCTTATATACTAGACATGAACAAGTGGGATTTAAAATTAGAAAAATACTGGAGCACCTAGTGGCTCAGTGGGTTAAGCATCTGACTTCTTCTAAGGTCATGATCTCACAGTTTGTGAGTCTGAGCCCCACATCGGACTCTGTGCTGACAGCTCAGAGCCTGGAGCCTGCTTAGGATACTGTGTCTCCCTCTCTCTGCCCCTCCCCCACTCATGCTCTGTTTCTCTCTCCTTCTCAAAAATAAACATTTTTTAAAAATTAAAAATAAAATAAAATTAGGAAAATACCACCATTTCCACAGGTTCAGACGTATTTTGGGTTAACAGCTATACTGAGCTGACTTAGGAATTTTATCACCATGATCACATTACTTCTATGGGATAACATGTGTCAGAATCACAAAAAATAACTTAAGATAGAATACGACTTGTCACTAAGGAGGCCGCCTGCAGCCCAGTAAGGACAGGAAGACCATTTTGACAAACAGACATTAGCTGCTTCAGTGCTTTGTGTCAGGTGGGCCAAAACTGGGGTTTGTTTGTAGAACCAAGTACGTCATTGTGTGTGTTTGTATGTGAGCGCGCACACACAAGCATGCATGCATGTGGTGGGGTGGGGAAGGAGGGAAGGAAGCATCATCACTGTTTGCCCAGTGTTTAAATTCAAATATTTGGCTTTTCACAACTCTGGCCCTTGTAGGCTTCAAGTGTTACATTCCTTTCTACTTTGGGACTGGATGTCAACGGCCATAGATAGACACACAGTTTCAAGACTCTTCTTTTGAATTTCAGAAGAAAGTTATCTAGTTTACAGGGCAACAAAGTCAGGCATGGGCAGACTTCCTGAAGCTCTAAGGCAGTGATTCTCAACCTGGATGTACATTAGAACCACTAAGGAGCTTTTAAAACGTGCCAATGTCTGGCCCTACCTCAGATCAATTAAATCAGATTCTCCAGGGTGAGGCCCAGGAAATAAGTGTGTTTGTACACACCACCACCCCCAATCCCCAGGTGATTCTAATGTGCAAATTGGGTTGAGAAACACTGCTCTAAGGGTGTGACATTCAAGCTTGTACCTCCTTCAGATGTGATGCTAAGATCTAATAATCTTATCTGAGCAAGGATCCTACACCCACTCCTGCAGAGGAGACTGTTTGTAGACACTTTTCTTCTGTTGACATTACAGGCACCTGATACTTTAGAAGGGAACTGGATCTCCTTTTTAATAAACAATGTTCTCTCTTTCAAGAGAAGAAGAGGAGGTAGAATTGAAATCCACCAAGATAATTGAAGCAAATAGCTCTAGGCACAGATGACAAAAAGTTCTTCCGCATATCCATTACATAAAGACAACGGCTGCTTTTAGAAGAAACATACTTTGTACTAAAATTTTCCCTCTTTGGAATTACCCATAAATTTCTGCATTAAGTTGTAGTTGCTGAGACATTTCTTATTGTTGAGGGAAATCCTTCTTCCCCTGTTTTTCTTCTCACAATGTGCTTTTCTTTTATTCCTTTTGCTACAGGTTGGAAGAGCAGGAGGAGAGGAAGTCCTTTATGTGTTTATTTTATTTTAAAGGCAACACATAACATCTTATCAAAACAGGAATCCAATTAAAAATACTTTCTATACTTTCTCTCTGACTCATTCTGCAGTTGAGTAAGGGGTGGGCATGGGAAGGATTCAAACATTAGTTCCTGAGGGAAGAGAATTGGTCATTATCTAGCATACCTGTTGGTGAGTCAAGCCACCAGAAGAATGTAATCTGTGGAATAAACAACTGAGAACCAACACCCAAGGTCTTAAGTAATCAAAATTAGAAGCTATATCAGTTACTGTCTCAAGGAAGAAAACTGATCTGCTTTAGAAATTAACCTGGTTCTCTTCTGGGGTCAGGAAACGGGCTCCAGCCTTCAAAGATTGGGATGTCTGGTTGGATATGCTGATTCAGTTTACCTGGATCCACAGGTGGGGACCACAAAGTAATGGCTCTATGGTAAAGAGAAGGGGAGGAAGGCAAAAATCTGAGTCCATGGGGAGAAAAGGAGAAAGGAGAAGGAGTGAGAACACGAGGCAAGAGAGGGGTGTGCATATAAATCTCCACACTCATCAGATCCCATGTGTAATTCATTTACTCTTATTGCACACTGACTCATCTCTGAGCTAGGAGAAATTTTCGACTACAGAAGTTTGGCTCTTGAGTTTAGAATGGAATAGTGACCTGTCATCACTTGCTGGTCATTGATGAGTACGGGGTAGAGCGTGTGGCTGTATCAAATGGTCATCTGGAATTTTCATCGCTTTCGGAACAACTACTCAAGATGCACACACTATTGATGCTGTCATCAGAGCAGCAGATAGATGGCCTTCCATGTTGTCATTACCACAGCTTCTGTCAGACTTGTTTACCAAGTGTCTGGCTACACTGACAGGTCGGTTTAGTTAGAGCGGAGAAACTGGTTTCCCACATAAAGACAGTCAGAGAGGGGGGCCCATCTTGGATTTACATGAGCAGGAAGATCACAACACTATTCCAAACGCACTTCTCACGACTTTCCTCAAAGAGATGAATTTCAGTAGATACTCATTTTCCTTTAGCATGCTTTGGTCTGCGCATGAGAGAAGAGAGGAAGAGGTGTGGTCCCTAACACATGGTCTGGCTTTCTTATATCTGGGAAATTTGATTTTGCTTTTTTTGAAAATTTGACTTTGGGATTCTGAAAAGTAAAAAATAATAAAATAATATTCATTAATATCCATACATCTGGTAATATGTATCAGGCACATACAACAGTTGTCCTGGATATCCTTCTTTCTACATACTGCCCCTCCCTCCACCCATTCTTTTTCCTTCTTTGTCCCTTCAGCTTTTTGTTGGGTTTGGCCAAAATGGGGAATAGTAATGGAGATCAAAGAGTGAGAGAAGTGAAAAATGGAGACATTTGTTTCTCCTGCCTCCTTGTTCTCAGGCCCCAGGCCAGTACTGTTTTGTGGACTTATAGAATGTCTCATTCATTGCCATGGTATCCCTCACAACACTGCCTCCCAGGAACGAACTCACATGCCAAAAATATTGTGGAGCTGGAGGTGGATCGGGAGACATTAAGTAACTGTCCAGCGACTCTCAACTAGAAAATGGAGTCAAGAATAAAACCAAGTCTCCCTGATTCTGAATCCCATGCTGTTTCCCCCAAAGTGGCCACATTGTTGCCACATTAGATATATCTTCCAACTTCATGCAAAATAAGTTTTCCTTGACCTGAATAACAATATAGACCAAATGGAACTAACACACATGTACAGAACATTCTATCCCATGGCAGCAGAACATACATCTTTCTCAAGTGCACATGGATAGTTCATATGCTGGGTCACTAGGCAAGCCTTAACAAATTTAAGAAGATTGAAATCATATCTAATATCTTGTTAAATCACAATGGTATGAAACTAGAAATCAGTAAAATGAGGAAAACTGAAAAATTCACAAATGTGTAGAAATTAAGCAACACATTCCTGAACAACCAACGAGTCAATAAAGAAATATAAAGGGAAATCAGAAAGTATCTTGAGACAAATGAAAATAAAAAACAAAACATATCAAAACTTATTCTGTGCAGCAGAAGCAGTTCTAAAAGGGAAGGATATCACAATAAATGCCCACATTAAAAAAAAAAAACCAACCTCAAATAAACAACCTAAATTTACATCTTAAGAAACTAGAAAAAGAAAAACAAACTGAGCCCAAAGTTATCAGAAGGAGGGAAATCATAAAGATTAGCAGACGTAAAACAGAGTAGAAATAGAAAAAAATTGGCAAAAGTAAGAGTTGGTTTTTTGAAAAGATAAAGTTGACAAACCTTTCACTAGACTCAAGAAGAAGAAGAAGGACTCAAATAAATAGTTATAAATGAAAGAAGAGACATTATAACTGATATCAGGACCACAGAGGTTACTAAGAATAATAATATACTAACGAATCAGATAGACTAGGAGAAATAAATTCCTAGAAACATACAACCTACCATGACTGCATGAAAGGATAGAAAATCTGAACAGATCAGTGATTACTAAGGATATTGAAGAAGTAATCGAAACCTCCCAACAGAGCAAAGCCTGGGGTCAGATGGTTTCATTGGTGAATTCTACCAAATACTTAAAGAATTAGCGTTAATTCCTCTCAACCTCTTCCAAAAAAACTGAAGAGGAGGAAACATTCCCAAACTCATTTTACAAGGCCGGCATTATCCTGATATCAAAACCAGACAAGGACACTATATGAAAAGAAAACTATAAATCAATATCCTTGGTGAATATAGATGTAAAAATTTCAATAAAATTCTAGCAATCCAAATTCAACAGCATCTTAACAGGATCCTACACCATGATCGAGTTGGGTTTATGCCTTGGATGCAAGGATGGTTCAATGTATACAAATCAATAAACATTATATATTACATTAATAGAATGAAGGATAAAAATCGTATGATCCTAAGAAAAATTATGATCTTCCCAAAGCAAAAAATAAACATTTAACAAAAGTCAACACACTTTCATGATAAAAGCTTCCATCAAATTAGGTATAGAAGTAACGTCCCTCAACATACTAAAGGCCATATATGAAGAAAGCCATAGCTAACATCATACTCATCATACTGTGAAAAGCTAAGAGCTTTTTCCTTAAAATCAGAAAAAAGTAAATCATAAAATAAAATAAGGAACAAGACAAGGGTGACCACTCTCATTACTACTGTTCAACATAGTACTGGAAGTCCTAGCCAGAGAAGTGAGATGAGATGAGATGAGAGAGAGAGCAAGCGAGAGAGAGAGAGAGAGAGAGAGAGAAAGAGAAAGAGATAAAAGAGAAAAAGAAAAAGAAAGATCATTCAAACTGGAAAGGAAGGAGTAAAATGATCTCTTTTTGCAGATGACATAATCTTACATACTAGAAAACCTTAAAGACTCCACCAAAAGTTGCAGGATGCAAAATCAACCCACAAAAATCAGTTGCATTTCTATGCATTAATGATGAAATATCTGAAAGAGAAATAAAGGAAATAACCCCATTCACAATACCTTCGAAAACAATCATGTACTTAGGAATAAATGTAATGAAGGAAGTGAAAGATCTGTACACTGAAAACTATAAGACACTGGTAAAAGAAATTGAAGAAGATACAAATTAATGGAAAGATATCTCATATTTATGGATTAGAAGAATATTGTTAAAATGTCCACACTTGCCAAAGTCATCTATAGAGTCAATGCAATCCCTATCAAAATTCCAATGGCATTTTTTTTCACAGAAATAGAAAAAACAATCCTAAAATTTGTATGAAACCACAAAAGACCTTGAATAGCCAAAGCAATCTTGAGAAAGAACAAAGCTGGAGGCATCACACTCCCAGATTTTAAACTATACTACAACGCTTTTCCAAAGAAGACATCCAGATGGCCAACAGACATATATGAAATGATGTTCAATGTCACTCATCATCAGGGAAATACAAATCAAAACCACACAGAGATACCACCTCACACCAATCATAATGGCTAAAATGAACAAATCAGGAGACTATAGTTGCTGGCGAGGATGTGGAGAAATGGGCGCCCTCTTACACTGTTGGTGGGAATGCAAACTGGTGCAGCTGCTCTGGAAAACAGTGTGTAGGTTCCTAAAAAAATTAAAAATAGAACTACCCTATGACCCAGCAATAGCACTGCTAGGAATCTACCCAAGAGACACAGGAGTGCTGATGCATAGGGGCACATGTACCCCAATGTTCATAGCAGCACTTTCAACAATAGCCAAATCATGGAAAGCGGCTAAATGTCCACCAACTGACGAAGGGATAAAGAAGATGTGGTTTATATATACAATGGAATACTACTTGGCAATGAGAAAGAATGAAATCTGGCCATGTGTAGCAACATGGATGGAACTGGAGGGATTACGCTAAGTGAAATAAGTCAGTCAGAAAAAGACAGATACTATATGTTTTCACATATAGGTGGATTTTGCGAAACTTAACAAAAGACCATGGGGGAGGGGAAGGGAGAAAAAAAGTCACAGAGAGGGAGGGAGGCAAACCATAGAGACTCTTGAATATTGAGAACAAATCTAGGGTTGATGGGGGCTGGAGGAGAGGGGAAAATGGGTGATGGGCACTGAGGAGGGCACTTGTTGGGATGAGCAATGGGGGCTGTATGGAAACCAATTTGACAATAAATTATATTTAAAAATAAATAAATAAATAAACTATACTACAAAGGTATGGTAATTAAAACTACAGTACTGGTATGCAACCAGACACATTGATCAATGGAATAGAATCATGAGCCCAGAAATAAATCCATGCAAATTCAGCCAACTAATATTTGACAAGGGAGCCAGAATATTCAATCACAGAAAGGGTAATCTTTTCAATAGTGGTGCTGGGGAAACAAAATCCATGTGCAAAAGCATCGAACTGGATCCCTACCTCACACCACCCCCAAAAATTAACTTAAAATGGACTAAGGACTTAAATATAAGACCTAAAACTATAAAACCTCTAGAAGAAAACAGAGAGAAAAACTCCTTGACACTGGTCTTAGCACCAATATTCTTTTTTTTTTGGATTTGACACCAAAAGCACAAGCAACAAAAGCAAACATATATAAGTAGAACTACCTCGAACTAAAAATCTTCTGCACAGCAAAGGGAACCGTTGGCAAAATGAAGAAGCAACTTATGAAATGGGAGAAAATATTTAGAAACCATATATCAGATAAGGGGTGAATATCCAAAGTATGTAAGAAACCCATACAACTCAATAGCGAAAAACTCCCCGAATAATCCGATTAAAAAATTGGCAGAGGAACTGAATAGACATTTTTCCAAAGAAGACCTACAGATGTCCAACAGCTACATGAAAAGGGGCTCAACATCACTGATCAGCAGGGAAATGCACATCAGAACCACAATGAGATGTCACTTCACACCGTTTGAATGACTATTATCAAAAAGACAAGAAATAACAAGGGTTGGCAAGGATGTGGAGGAAAGGAAGTCTTGTGCACTGTTGGTGGGAATGCAGATTGGTGCCGCCACTCGGGAGAAAGGTACGGAGGTTCCTCAGAAGACTAAAAATAGAACTACCCTATGATGCAGGAATCCCACTTCTGGTTATTTATCTGAAGGACCGAAATCACGATCTCAAGGAGATACCTGCACCCCTATGTTCATTAAAGTGTTGTTCACGATAGCCAAGACGTGGAAACAGCTTACGTGTCTGTCGATGAATGAATAAAGAAAATATTATATATATGTGTGTGTATATATATATAACGTATAACTGCATAACATCTATATATAGCTGTATATAAATCTTAGCCTTAAAAAAGAAAGAAATCATGCCATTTGTGACAACATGGGTGGAACTTGAGAGCATACCGTGTTGGTGAAATAAATCAGACAAAGACAAATACTATATAAACTTACTGATGTGTGGAATTTAACAAAAGGTAAACTCATAAAAACCAAGAGCAAGGTGGTGTTTCCAGGGTCTGGGGGGGGTGGGTGGGTGGGTGGGGAAAATGGGGGAGGTGTTGATAAAAGGGTACAGACTTCTAGTTATAAGAGACGTAAGTTCTGGGGATGCAAAGTATGGCATGGTGGCTGTAGTCAACAATCCCGTATTGCACACTTGAGAGTATTTAAGCTCTATCGGGAGTACATCTTAAATGTTCTCACTACGTGCATACAGAAGATAATTAAGTGAAGTGATAGATGTGTTAACTTACCTATTGGGGTAATCATTTTGCAAAATATATGTGTATCAAATCATCACATTGTACACCTTAAAAGTTACGCAATGTTATTTGTCAATTATGTCTCAATAAAGTTGGAAGAAAGCATGGGGCTTAACTAAGGTCCGATGTAAAATGTTACCGGGAATGAACAGTGGTGGTAAGTAGGGCTGAGTCAGGGGTGAGGTTTGAGAGCTTCCCCTCTAAGAAGCCCTGATGCGTCACTTAACTTCCATGGACCTCAGTCACTCCTCTGTTACAGCTGTCCCTGAAGCTGACTCTGAAGTACGGAGTCAGTCGGGGGACTTAGCAGGCCTGGTTTGGGGACGCCCTTTCCAGCACCATCGCCGGCATCCGGGACAACTTCCATGTGCAGTTTGGATCCTCAGGCTTTCTCCTTTGCATGCTGACTCCCAGTTCTTTTATTTTTATTTTTATTTCTATTTTTTACTTTATTTATTTGAGAGGGAGAGTGATTCCAAGTGGGGAGGGGCGGAGATAGGGAGAGACGGAATCCCAAGCAGGCTCCATGGTGTCAGTGCAGAGCCTGATGCAGGGCTTGAACCCCTGAGCCTTAAGATCTTGAACTGAACCATCAGATGCTTAACGGAGGGAGCCACCCAGGAGTCCTCTTTTTTTTTTTTTTTTTAATTTTTTAAAAATGACTCCCAGTTCTGTTCACCTGTGCCCGGATGGCCTTGTGCTACAGGGGAAGGCTCTACAGGATGAATCCTTATTAGCCTTGGTCACTCTGTTTATCTGGTTTCCTTTGCCAAAAGATTGCTGTGGGCAACTGCCCAGGTGTCACGTAGCTGTGCCTGGAGAGATGCGAGGGAATGTTGTCAGAGGCGCTTCCAGGAAGGCATTTTTCGCTCTTAAGGGGTTACATAACTGAGGGCTTTGTCTTTTTTCGGTCTTGAATATTAGGATCTGCGTGGATGCCTCAAAACTGCCAAAGCCACGAGGAGAGCCACGCTGAGAGGGTGGCAGTCGGCGGACAAGAGGGGACAGGTGGAAAGAACAGGGTCCTCGCCGCAGGCCTGGGGTCCCTGGCCGGAAGAATGCTGGCATCGCCCTGTGTCACCTCACGTCTTGTTTTAGGACGTGATAAAAATCCCTTATAGTTCAAGCTCCTTTCTGCTGGGTCTCTTGTTACTTGCGGCCACACGTACGATGGGGACAGATCACACAGACTGGGGCTCTGAGACTCACCTCTAGTACCCAAGGACACTGTCTAAAGGAGATGATTCTGTCTGATCCTGTTTGGATCCCTTATTCCATTGTCTTTGTCCAAACCTCTACATGGTGCCCTGAAATGGTCACCCCAGTCCCGGGTCAAGCATCACAAAGAAGAACTCCGGAAAATCTTTGTTCTGAATCTGCCGCCCTGACCCTCCCCCGCTCTCAGTTCTCCTGGCTTTGCACTTCTTTTTCCTCCTTTCAGGCAACTCGCCTCTGTCCTCAGTCTTCACTTGGAGGACGGCCTCCTCCATTAGCGCTTAGACCTCCCCCGGGTGAAGGTTCAGGGTCTCCCTGCAACCACGCTGCCTCCGAGGGACATGCGTAAGTGTCCCTGTGTCCCGCTCCCCCCGCCCCGCGCATCTCACGCCTCCCTCGGGGCATCTCAGGATTTTCGCTTTTCTCCTTTTTTGGTTTGAGTCTCTCTTCTGGGTTCTGTGGCTGCCATGCCTGCCCATTCCCATCAGAGGTCTGATCCCATCGCGGTGAGGCCTCAGTCTCCCTGTCGGAACTGGCTCAAAGTTCTCTCCGACGGTGATGAGCTGTCTTCAGCTCTACTTCCACAGAGGGCAGCTTCCCTTTGGCGCACGCCTCTTGCAAAAGCCGGCTGCAGCTGCTGCCTGGGACGACCCTCTTTCTGCGGGCTTCCGCTCGGCCGCCCCAGTTCCTTGTCTCACACGCAGGGATTGAACTCTTTGGGGTGGCTGGTGTGGGTGGAAAGGAAACCACTCTAGGGTCCGACACTATTCTATTTTATGCGCCCCACCTGCTCCTCATTCTCAGGTTTTGCAACCAGGGCTTTCTCTGACCAGGTTTTCAGGCCCACAAAGCTGCATTAGGAGTTGAGCGGTATGCAAAAATGTACTCAAAACTTTCCTGCCCTTGTTTTAGTCGGAGATCCCTGCCTACTTGAAGGTCCGTTCCAGCTCTTAAATTCCATGCTTCCAAATAAGATAGTAAAATATTCAACTCCACGGATTGCTAACAGATTCTTGGAGCAAAGCTCGAGCCGCCCCCAACATCCCTGATTGGATAACAATGCAAAGTACAAGGGTATCACATGTGCAACGCATTGTCTTTCCTTTTTAAAAACTCATTTTACGAAACCCCTTAATTGAATCAGGCTTGAACTTCCTGTGGCAAAAAACCAAATAGAATTACACTGATGCTAAAAATGTAAATATATCCCAGATACCACTGGATGATGTATGCATGGGAACACTGAAGCCTGAAGACTTGCGTGCACACATTGTGATCCTAAAGCAGAGGCCGAGGATCAGGCATCTGAGATATAAACATTTATGGAAGTATTTTGAATGCCCTGCTTTCTTAGGATTTTAAAACTAGTTTTGACCTTGGAATCCTAGAACGTCAGACCTGGGACGGCCTCTCTAAGAGATCACTGGTACATGGGAAAAAGGATGCCTGGAGGGGTAAAGTGACACACTCAAGGGCACTCCAAGTACAAACAGGGCTGGGGCCAGGTTCGGTTCCACGCACCTGTGTTAAGCTTCTGCATCGTGCCTACCGCTATTCTGGGCACTGGGGGCCAAGGGTAAAGAAGAAACAGCCGCTGCTGCTTTTAACGCAGCTCAGTGTTTGAATGTCCCGATCAGCCCTTGCCCTCCCTTCTCCCTCATTCTGATGAGGCTCCTTGAGAAACAGGGACCTCTATATTTAGCAGCACAAGCTTAAGAGACTAGGAAAAAATAAAGGAATGTCTCTTTGTCTGTCTCATCTTGAGCCCTGCTCCCCAAGCAGAACCGCCCCCTCCCCTGCCCCACTGGGTCACCGGGGGCCATCAGCTCTGCCCCTCGAAGCTTTGCCTTGGCGCCTTCATCCCGTCGCAAGAGCTCCTCCTGTATTATTCATTCATGACATATCCAAGGAGAGCTACAGCCTGGTGACACTTCAGTTTGTCACAGCCTCCCTGCTTGGTGGCAGGTGAGGGGACATCCTTGGGAGAATGCTTGTAAGAACACTTCCTTTTCTTTATCTGTTTTTTTTTTTTTTTTTTTAGAGAGTGTAGTCATCTCACCGAGGAGGAAAATCGCGCGGCGTGGTGCTCTCCACCCGTGTGAAGATCCTGGCCCCGACGCTGGGGCCTAGCGTCTCTCTTTCGTAGGGCTGTTGCCAGGCAGACTTGTTACTGACACAAATTTCCTCCCTGATGAGTTGAGTGCTTCCCCCTCCCAACTTCATTATGCCTGCAGCCCGAGCCGCGCTGCAGAGGAAGCCACGCCAGACACTCTGATTCACGCTCCGAAAATATCAGCCGGCCTGGGTATGCGAGTGATGCGATAAATCTGGAAAACATAAATCAGATTGTTGGATGCTATATCTGTCCGTGCGCAGAGGCTGCGGCAGGCACGGAGACGTGCCCTCCAGCTCTCTGGGGGGCTGCTCCCAGGCGGAGGTTAAAGGTCATGGCTTCCAGACCTGGGGAAGCAGACGAGGAGGGCGGCAGCTGACAGGAAGAAGCAGCCTTAAAACTGTTGACATGCATCTCAGGCCCCAGACACGAGACTGAAGTGTTCAGGCTCAGAGACTGTCAGGAGAGGCTAGAAAAGGAAGGCTGGGGAGAGGTCCCGATGCTGCAAATCTTCCAACGTGAAGACCTTGTGACGTCCCTAAGTGTGGCCATCAGAGGGAAGGTTGGCTTCAGTTCCATCAGCAACCCAGTCAAGACGGAAACTCAAATATACAGGTTCTAGCAAGTTGGCAGCTTCCTTTAAGAACGCTCTAGAAGAAGGGAACCAACAAGGCCTTTTCTTTGCTGAACAAAGAAAACTGTTTTCGCGGAAGCCATTAAGTCATTTCAAAAGCCAGGAGAGAAGGGCCTTGTCCATTTAGCTCAGTTGAGGCCATTTGATCTCGTTGTTCCTTGACCTGGGCCCGGAGACAGCGGGCTAGTCCCAAATGACACTACTCCTCTGGGTTGGGTGTGTCAGGACTCTTAGTACAAAAGTAGTTTTAAATTTGTATGGGAGTAAAGAGGGGTCGCACCTCAGATTCTTAACCCTTAGACATTGCTTTGCTAGGGTTTGGTCCTGCTGTGTCACCGTGACCCTGCCCAGATTCTCTGGGGCTTTGTGCCTGAGGCCGCAAAGGAAAACCCAGGAGAAAAGTACAGACAGAGGTGGGATTGGGTAGGAGGTGCCTCCTAGGAGCAAAGCTGAATATAAATTAAAGGAAATGAAGCTGCAATCAGTGGCCCATCCAAGAGTGTCTACGAGCTACAGCCCGGGGAAAAAGACCCGTGAACAGCCTAGCGGGTGGCAGGGCTAAATGGCTCCCCTGACATCATGGTATCCCATGAGGAGCCCAGCTTATCCATCTCCAGGTGTTCAGGCAAGTGAGATCATTAATGTGCAACGAAGTGAAATATTGAGAAATTAATTGTAGCTTATCTTTTTTGCTACTCTGACCTATCAACAGAAACAATGAAACGATAATTTTCCCCTCTCCCTTCCAGGGAAAACAACCAGGCCTTTGTGTTCCCAGAGCTGGGTGTCCTGACCCCAGGCAGGGAATTTCCAGCTCTTTGTGCATTGGGTCCACCTGGGGAATTAAAGAGCCTTCCAAGAAGGTGAGGGAGTATAGGTTTTTGTGATTTGTGGATGAGAGAGTGTCAGAGCCTCATCCCCAAGAGGTGGTTGGATCTGGATTCGTGTGATTCTCTGCATGACCCGCGGAGAAGCCTTACACTTTGTGCCCCAGCCATGGCCCCATGGCTGTGGACGCTCCGTCTCATGGCCCTGGAAGCGGGGTTAAGGGTCCTCAAAGGGGCGCATGGGGACATACAGAGCTGTGAGGGCCATCTTTGCGGTTGCCTAGAATAGAAGTGCCCAACAGAAGGTGGCGACCAGCACATGGGAGAGGCTTCAAAGAGCAGAAATAGCCACAGTGACAAGAGTGACCCACAGCAGTTGACAATAAGCTAGTGAGAGAGATCTTCCAGGTCCAATATCACATATTCATAAATCACGTAGAATTCCAAATACCTCTGCTCCCTTTTCACAGACCCACCTCCCCCCATCCCACGATTCACAGTAACTGAAACAGCGCCCACGGACTTCAGCTCACAGGCACGCTCTGGTCTCCCTTCCGCCTCGGCCAGGGCGACGGTTGTACAGCTGTGCACCATTTGCACGCCGTCATCCCCAGATAAGTCCGTGCATATGGGTATTGGGGGAAGACATGTGCCTCAGATCGGCTGAGCCCAAGATGCCGACAAAACATTACATAAGATTTTGGATTGGATGAAAAAAAGGCTTCTTTTTTGTTGTCAGGCTGAAAACCCAACAGCTGCACCCGATCAGGCACCAACATGCAGGAGCCATTTCGCTGTTTGCACAGGAAGCTCTGGCGTGCTCTCTCTTTCTCTAGAATCACACCACCGAGCCAGCCAAGGTCTCGACTCTGGCCCTGACACATGGCTGGCTCTCGTTTTGCTTTCTGAGTTCAGCCCACCTCCTGGGTCACCTCCCCAGGAAAGACAACACTGCCACATGCAGGCCTGAGCTTGCCTCCTCGCTGGCGTTCGGCCAGCCATGTTCAGAGCCCCAGGATGCCCCATGACTGGGCAGAGGCCTCAGGGGATGGCACCTGTGGGTTGACTGTTTTCCTCATGTCCCAGTCCCTCCACCTCCATTCCACTTTCAAGTGCGCCCCGCCATGTTCACCGCCATGTTCACCTCTCTATTAGTAAGCTCCTAAGTGTTCCACACAGTCCGGTTTAAGCATGTCTTTCTCTGGGAAGCTCCACTAACCACCCAGGCAGAATTCACTGCCTGTGTCTCTACATTAGGCCCAGTATTTCATTTCCCTGTGGACTGTAGTTAATTGCTTATCTGTCTTTCTCGTTTACTAGATAGTAAATCCTTGGGAAAGAGAAGCCATAGCTTATCAGTCCCTGAGCCTTGCGCAATTTGGGTGTAAATATTTTTCCTTACATCTCTCACAAATTCATTTTTTAAAGTTTATTTATTTATTTTTAGAGAGAGAGAGAGAGTGTGTGTGTGTGTGTGCGTGCGCGCACAAGTAGAGGAAGGGCAGAGAGAGCGAGTGTAAGAGAATCCCAAGCAGGCTTCACCCTGTCAGCACAGAATCCAATGTGGGGCTTGATCTCACCCAACCATGAGATCATGACCTGAGCCCAAATCAAGAGTCAGAAGTTTAACTGACTGAGCCACCCCAGGCACACCCACAAATTCACTTTAAAAGTAATACTAACTGTATGGGAAGCCCAAACTATAGAACTATAGAAATATCTGGCTTTCCAAAGAGATCACAAGCTATCCAAGTCAAAAATTCTCATAAAACTGCCTCTGGAAAGATAAATTTCTTTTAAAACAGATCATGGTAAAACAAACATAGCATAAAATTTACCACTTTAAATAACCATTTTAAAGTGTTTCGTTCAGAGGCAGTATGTACATTCACAGTGCTGTGGAACCATCAGCACCATCCATCTCCAGAACGTTCTCATCTTTCCCAGCTGAAACTCTATACCCATTCAACTGACTCCCCACTTCCTGTTCCTCCAGCCCCAGTAACCACCGTATTACTTTCTGTCTGTATGAGTTTAACCACTCTAGGTGCCTCATCTAAGTGGATCATACACTATTTGTCTTTCTGTGACTTCCTTATGTCACTTAGCATAATGTCTTCAAGGTTTATCCATGTGCATGGGTCAGAATTTCCTTCCTTTCAAGGCAGAATCGTGTTTCATCATATGCGTATGCCACGTTTTGTTCAATCATTCACCCACTGATAGACATCTGGGATGCTTTCGTCTCTTGGCTATTGTGAATAATGCTGCTATAAACATGGGTGTATAAAGACTTTTTTGAGACACTGCTTTTACTTCTTTTGTGTGTATGGAATTGCTCAATCGTATGGTAATTCTATGTTTAATTTTTTGAGGAGCCTCCGTATTGAGTCCCACAGAGGCTGCACCAGTTTACATTCCTGGCAACATGCACAGGATTCTCATGGTTCGGTATCCTTGACAACACTTATTATGGTCTGTTTCTCTTTTTCTCGTGGCAACCCTCCTAATGGGCATGAAGCAATCGAATTGTGGGTTTTTTTTTTTTAATGTTTATTTATTTTTGAGAGGGAGAGACAGACAGACAGAGCATGAGCAGGGGAGGGGCACAGACAGAGAGGGAGACACAGAATCTGAAACAGGCTCCAGGCTCTGAGCTGTCAGCACGGAGCCCGATGTGGGGCTCGAACTCGGGAACGGTGAGATCATGACCTGAGCCGAAGTCAGACCCTTAACTGACTGAGCCACCCAGGAGCCCCTCATTGTGGTTTTGATACATTTCCCTAATGATCACTAAAGTTGAGCAAAAAAGAAATTTCTTTAATGTTGTTTACAGCCTCTTAAAAAAGTACAGCATGTACTATAGAAAATTTGAAAAATACAAAAACAAAAATTATGGGAAAGTACAGGAATACACAGGAGGAAAAACAGCTATGTGTAATCCAGTTACTTAGAGACAAACACTGTTAACATTTTGGGACTATCCTTCCAGTCTTTTTTTCTATGTAAATGAACTCTGAAGGCAAAAATTCATTTTTTTTTGAGAGAGAGATAGAGAGAGAGAGGGAGAAAGAGAGAGGGCATGAGCGGGAGAGGGGCACAGAAAAAGAGAGAGAGAAAGAAATAATCCCAAGCAACCTCCACGCTCAGCACCAAGCCAAATGCAGGGCTCGATCCCATGCCCTAGGATCATGACCTGAGCCGAAATCAAGAGTCAGATGCTCAACCAACTGAGCCACCTAGGTGGCTCCAAGATTTATTTTCTTACTTAGCAGCTCCCACCCCAAGAAGAAGTCTTTTTCTGTTCAGTGAGTTATTTATTAAGTTCCTTGAGGGATATGTTGGAGGAAAAGAAATAAATCCTTGGTTTTGAGTTTATTACCAGGTTTTTGTTTTGCTGAGAGGACATATAACAAAGGGCAGGGGACAAATTGCTCAGGCAATGAGGAGACTTTCAGAGCCTGGTGATTGTGGAGGGGAAGCATGAGAAGAGCGACAGGGAGGACAGACCACTGACATGGGATGAGAATTTTGGAAGAAAGAACAGATGTCCATAGAAGGATTTGATTACATGTCTGTCTCCAATACAAGATCTTCAACAGAATCTGTATTGCTCACCAGACGGTGGTGGAGTGTGTTTGCAAATGGGGTCACCACGAATGTGCCAGAAGTGGAACGTGGCTGCAGAAGAGCAAAGAACAACTGGTGAAACAGAAAGAGCTATGACCTATGCACTTACAGATGTGGACATTTGGAAACTTGGGCTGATATTACGCACGCTGTTCTTGAACTTTTTCCCATGTAATTTAATAATCTTCTAGAATATTCTTCCTTGGCAAGACTATGAATTAGTTACCAAAAATCCACTTTTCTTCCTGGGCTCCTTTGCAGTTAGATGTGGCCACGTGACTGGGTTTTAGTCAAAGGAGAGAGGAAATGGTTTGTACCATTTCTGGGCCAAGGCTTTTAAGAGGCAAAGGTGTCCCATTTATCCTCCTTCCCCTTCTGCTAGTTTGATGAGGATGATGACAAGGCCCTAGGAGGTAGGGGAGCCAAAAGGTGGAAGGAACACAGGTTCCTGAAAAATTGGTGGAACCAAGTGGAAGAGAGCCAACCGCTGACCAGGAACACTTGGTCCAGATTGTCATCAGGGTGAAAAATACATTTCTATTTATGACAGTGTAGTCTGTCCTGGCTCACAGACCATCAACGGATGCAACTTTATTATCCAATATGCTATAGTTAGTTGGAATGGATAAATTGCATTTTGAGATGTAGAACTATGTTTTAGTTCAACGGCCTCATCATTGGGTGGTCAGATAAAATGCTTTTGGCTGCAACTAACAGGAAACTGAATTAAAACTCATAAACAAGGAGGGATTCATTGGCTAACCGGGAGTCCAGAGGTACAGTGAGTGTCACTGATTGCTAGAACAACATGAAGACTCGACTTCTTTCTACCTCCCCTCTCTTTCGCACCCTCGTTGGTTGCCCTCTAGGACTAACTTTCTGGTGATTGCAGGAGGCCTGGCTGCAATGAAGTCCACATCCTAACTTACTCCCATGAAACGGGAGAGGTTGTCTCCCACAATGAACCAACAGCAGCTCGAAGTTTTGTGCTGATTGGCTGATCCCTAAATCAAATTCTGCAGCCATCACAATTGGATTGCCAGGGGTCTAGACCAATCAGGGCAATCTGCTGGAGCTGAAGGTAGGCTTGCTCCCTTCCACACCACGTGGCTGCCATGGATGGTGCTTATTTCCATATAGGGACAGAGAGTCTGGATTGCCCAGATACAGAGAAGAAAGTCACCTGATTCTAGTGTTCTCTGAAATAGAATAAAGCTCTTTTGGAGACACTAAATAAAAGTCAGATAATTTCTCCCTTACATGCATTGAAATATGTCTTTGGAAAAATTACTTTCTGCAAAAAAGACAAGAAGATTGAAAGTGTGAAAGAGATGGATGATTTAAAGACAAGGACACAGAGTCAACAACCAGGGGGAGATTAAATGACTTGGAAACAAAGTCCAGATATTTCAGAAAGAGTATTTTATCTGAGGCGCTTTTACGGTGGGATGGTACAAAGTAGAAGAGGACAGTGGCATATCCTGATGTTATGTGTAGGATATTTAAGTTCAAATTTGTTTCTCTGAAGGACACAGAGTCAACAACCAGGGGGAGATTAAATGACTTGGAAACAAAGTCCAGATATTTCAGAAAGAGTATTTTATCTGAGGCGCTTTTACGGTGGGATGGTACAAAGTAGAAGAGGACAGTGGCATATCCTGATGTTATGTGTAGGATATTTAAGTTCAAATTTGTTTCTCTGTTCCCTCTCTGTTATTAGCATACTTTGCTCACTTATCATGCAAATTAAGCAGGACTGTCAAGGACACGGTGTCTATGCTAAGTTCAGGCTATATATGCTGATTTAAGCTCTTCCTCCAGACAGTGTAAATTCATTTTCTTAGACATCATACCGTGTTCTAGAAACAAAAGATGTAGTTAGGTAAATGCTTTTTTCCCTATACTGTATTACTTTTCCTCTAAGACAGGAATTAGGGTTTTACTTATTAGTTCAGAGAGGAACCAGGCCAATTATTTTAACACACACAAAAATAATTCCTTTCAGCACAGGCGCTCTTTGATTGACTTAAAACCCCTTCGTGTAAAATCTGCACAAACAAAAGAAATGCAAAGAGATCTGCTATGATAAGATTAAGTTCAAACGGCAAGGCAGGTGCTGAATTTAAAATTAATTGGTTATGCCAACCACAAAATCGTCTAATTCACCTTCTCCATTGCTCTATGGAGAGAACAGAAGCAAGACAGCCTCTCTGTTTTCCTGCCCTGCCTCTTCCCCAGTGCAATCCTTGTCTTTCCAATGCAATCCTTAAAATCCAGCTCAATTTCCACTCCTTCCCTGACTCTTCCTCCAGTCCTTGCCTTCCGACTTCCTGGCACTCACGGAAATGGTACCAAAGAGTCGAGGTTAAAAGCTCAGACTGTGATGTCAGATCTGCAATCAACCTAGACCGTCAGTGACCTGGGGCTCCACCGCTCTGAAAGATGAGACCAGGACGGTGACTGTGAGGGGTGAAATGAAGTCATGCTTGATAGAAGCAGTCAATAAATACCAGCTATACTGATTTTTACATAGAGTCTCCTCCCCCTGACTTGGAGGAGTACAACACCGGGCCGATAGTATCTGCTCAACACCGGGCCTATCCCAGTTGCGTTGAACAGAAGGGGAATTGAAAATGTTTTCCAAAGTGGAGGATGGTTGTGGACCAGGTTAGACAGGAAGACCAATGGTTTTAGGAGAAGAGTCACACCGTTCTGAAATGGGCCTGCAGCGAGTACTCCATAAATGCAGCATGCAACATCTATGAACTCCAACCAACTCCAGTGACTGAAGGAACCCCAGGAGTGCTGCTATCAGAGAAAGAAGTTAAACAGAGACTGTGAGAGTCAACACACTGTTCAAAAGAGCACTGCTAGTCAGAACTTTCTGTTTGATGGCTGACCAGACAGAAATTTGGGTCTTGCTGGAATTTCGAAATGGGCCAAACTCACAAAAATGTTATTTGTTAGATTGTAATGGGTTTGGATAGGAGAGGCAATGCTTAACATTTTTCAGGGAACTACAGATTTTCAATCACCTAAGAGTCAATAAATGAGCCACTTAGAAAGGATCTTTATGCATTTGTTCATTGAAACAAATCTTTTAGGCCTTGGGTTGAATAACATAAGCTCACTAGCACTTGTACCTGGCATGATGGAAGTTTCTTTCTTTCTCAAACACCAGTGTTGATTGCTTATTCATGACCAGTGGTAAGAGCCTGAAGTCCTGCTTCGGAAAATGATGTAAACCAGTCTCGAAGCTCTGACTCTGTTTTCCATGAGGCAGAATCTTTGGAAAGTTACTCTCCAAATATAAATTTTCTCACCTAGGAAATGGGAATAATAATTCCCCCTACCTCAGATCAGAGCCATTAAACATGCTAATCCAGATAAAGAACTCAGCCCAGTACCTGCCATATAACAACTATTCAATAAATGCAGGCAATTATGGTAATAAATATTCCACGATTTTGATTTCTTATTATCTTTCTTTAGTGTTGTCTTCAAAAGCTGGCTAGTTTGTTTAACCACATCTTTGCATGAAACTCAGAGACAGCGCTTGGCTGTTTTAAGGAATTTGCATTTTTTTAACCAATACGTCTTCTGAATAGTGCTCTGCGGATATCAAGAATGATGAGGATAAGGCTTGTCACTGAAACTGTGTAGGAGATGGCAGAATTAGACCCAAAGGTGAGGGCAATTGATATAATTTACAATTACTTTGTTGAGATATCAGCTCCTCTTCCAAATGGAGTTGTTTTCCTACCCTCAGCAAAACATGCTTCAATTTCTTCTCTAACTTGAGAAAACTTCTATAAATCAAATAACTACCAAATCATCTACACCCTTGAACTGAATCTGGGAAACTGTGAGTTATGATGTTATGTCCCTAATGCAGCAAGAATGAGCTTAAAGTAATTCTTCTTAGAGAGTTTTACAGAATAGGTGCCTTTTGTATGTATTTGCAGGTGACGTCATGGTCTTGTGGTCAATGGGGAATGCCAAAAGTATGGACAGGGCCCTGAGCAGTGCTAGCGCCTCTCACCTGGTCCCTTGGGGAACAAGGACCTCTTCATGAGTCCCCTGTCCAGACATTTGTGCTTATAAAAGAAAGCATGGACACTTGATCTGCACAGGACTGGAATTCCCATGCCAACCTTATTATAAGAAGGGCTCTAACCCTGGAGGCCAAAAGCCAGAGCCTAACAGGAACTGGTGAGCCACTGAGAATCCGGTGAGCAAGAAAGACACGGCAGCTGTCCTGCAGGAGCTTAAGGTCCTGTGGGAAGGACAGCAGCTAAATGGGCAAACATGAATTAATTACAATTGTAATGAGTACCGGGAAGCAGAGAGCAGTACTGGATTTTAGATTGGGACCTAATGGGAGGGGGGAAAGGGAGGGTTAGGCATGACATTGAAAACACAATATTTACAGCAAAATAAGCACAGATACATGATGTGCAACACAAACCTGGCTTCAGTTTTAAAGATAAAGCTGAGGGACAGCAGAGAGAGCTCCCCTTGGCCCAGAAGGGTGGGATTCAAGGATGCAGCTTCAAGTAGCTTGGTGTGGCTGAGCAGGACGTCTGAGTGGCCCTGGCTGGGGCACAAGGGCTTGGGCTCTGGAGGTAAAGCCCTCTGAAGAAATGAGAAGGGTACCTACGGGCTGGCTGGAGGGCAGCCCATGGCCAGGAGATGCCAGGTCCAGATTGGCAGCCACCAACTGGCTACGGCCTTCTCAAAATTCTTGACGTAGCTTTCAGATGGTCTTCTCAGCCCAGGTGGCTCCTCTTGTTGTAAGTTGTCATCTAATCTTCACTCAGGGTGTGTGTGTGTGTGTGTGTGTGTGTGTGTGAAAGAGAGAGAGACAGAGGAGAAGAGGAGAGGAAACACACTTCTGGGTCACTCCCTTTTCCTACTCTACTCTGTTCATCCTCTCTTTGAGCAACTGTCAACTTGTCCTCTAGTTACGTGTTTTAAGTCCATCTGCCTGGACACAGTGGGCTCAAAGGCAGCGGCCATATAACGTCGGCTGTCATCGAAACACTCCTGTACTCCTCTACCCTGACTCCGGCATCTTCAAACTTCTCAGACTAGATTTGCAGGAGGCATTTCGGAGGTGTGGAGAAGGGACACTCAGATTGCCATGGGACGAGCAGCGACTGAAGGGGAGAGAAAGAGAGGGAGGTAGAGAGGGCAGCCTTCCCTTTCACAAAGCATGTGGGATGGAAACACTTGGAGAAGTCTCAATCCCGACCAGCCCTGAGGCGATAACAGCTACAGGAGAATCTCGGGGACCCGGAAAGCTCACAACGCAGTACAACCTGAATGTTTCCAGGGACTCAGCCCAGAACTACTGAATCCTTGAATTCTTGAACATGATCAAATCCTTAAAGGTTGTAAGTAAAATGCGTTATTAAAATGGCTCCTTAGAAACTTCCATAATCTTATTACTACAGGACTCCAATTATTTGTAATGGTATTTCACTTAGATCTCTTGACATGCATCATTAGCAGATGTCTTGCTCTCAGAATAGTTTGTCACATAAAAAAGTTTTTACCTGTGTGACAATGATAAAGATGAGCAGAGAAAGCTTGTGTTGATACATGGATACTGGTGATTTGTAGCACGCTCTCCAACATCTGCACTCCTATACACCAGCTGCATTGCAAAATTTGATGCCTGAAGATACAAAATACATTTTTTTTAATGCTGAGAATTTAATTTACGGTGTATTTCAAACCAGTTGGAGGAAGGTATTGGGCCTATATGCTGCCTGCTTTGGGGACAGAGAAAAGGTAGTTAGACCTTCTCTACCTCCCATCTTACCCAATAATTAATTCCTTGTGATTACAGAGCCAGGCATAAAACAAAATTAATAATTGTAAAATATGTGTATAAGTAGGTGACTGAAAAAAAATAACACCGGAGATAGGGAAAGTCACGTAAAGCAAGACTCCAAATCCAGAAACCTTAAACAAAATAGATGACAAATTTGCTTACATGAAAATGGCAAATTTTGCACCTACAAAAGATGCCGCGAATGAAATTATGAACAATGCTGCAGCCCCTGTGGAAAACAGTATGGAGGTTCCTGAAAAAATTAAAAATAGAACTACCGTATGACCCCGTAATTCCACTACTTGACACTAATTTGAAAAGACATATGCACCCCTATGTTTATTGCAGCATTATCGACAATAGCCAAGACATGAAACAACCTAAGTGTCCATACACAGATGAATGAATAGAGAAGACGTGGTATATGCACACACAGGGTATTATTCAGCCATAAAAAGAAGGAAATCCTGCCATTTGTGACACCATGGATAGACCGTAAGGGCATTACACTAAGCGAAACAGGCCAGACAAAGAAAGACCAATACTATATGATCTCACTTCTATGTGGAATCTAAAAAGCTGACCTCACGGAAACAGACAGTAGAATGGTGGTTGTTAGGAATAGGGAAAGAAATGGGGAGATGTTGGTCAAAGGGTATAAACTTCCAGTTATGAGAAGAATAAGTTCTGGGGATGGAATGTACAGTATGGTGACTGCAGTTAACAATACTGGATTGTATACTTGACAGTTGTTGAGTAGATTTTATGTGTTCTCACCACACATACACACACGCACACACACACACGCATGCACAGAGATAATTATGTGAGGTGATGGATGCGTTAGCTTACCTCACTGCGGTAATTATTACTCAGCAAATACACATACCAAATCCTCACACTGTACAGCTTAAACTGACTCAATGTTATGTGTCAATTATATCTCAATAAAGCTGGAGAGAAACCTCAAAAAAAGAAAATTAAAAAGGAGAATGTCCAGACTGGCAGCAAATAGAGCCACACCTTACAAGCTGTCTCCCAGGCAAGTTTTCCTCAGGTGAACCCTCCAATCTGTGACGCTCAGACTTCACAGAGCATAATGTTGCTCTCTGATACATCATGCTTTGGAACAAGGTTTATACAGAAAATTTTATTTGTACATCCCCTAAATTCAATATAACATTTTGAAAATTTAATTGTAATTTTTTGAGAGAGAGAGAGAGAGAGAGAGTGCGTACAAGTAGGGGAGGGGCAGAGAAAGAAGGAGAGAGAATCTTAAGCAGGCTCCACGCTCAGCTTGGAGCCCGACATGGGGCTCAACTCACGACTGTAAGATTATGACCTGAGCAGAAATCAAGAGTCAGGGTGCTTAGCCTACTGAGCCATCTAGGTTCCCCTCAATGTAACATTTTAAACAAAGTAGTGTGGGGAGGGCAGGGGAGTTCTCTAGTTACTTTCCGAATATAATGGGAAGAATGTCAGAATCACATGCAAATATTGTGGAAAGTGCCCAATGTCAACAAAGAGACTGAGTCAGATATTGACGATACTCAGGACACACGACTATACACATGCAAATATCTGTTAAAAGTCATATTCACCATTTGGTCATCAGGAAGCAACGTTTCATTTCGTGCAACTGACATGCTAATTTGTTACATATATTGACATTTTCCTGTGTTGTAGGAAACTGGTTGGTAGTGATGAACTGATAGGAGAGGGCTTGCTTTAACATTTTTACTCAGTGTCTGGTTTTTAAGAAAGTCCCTGATGGGAAATAAGAGATGCTTGTATTTACAACCAGTGGTACAGACAAAGGATTAGTATTCAGAAAATATATCAAATAGCTCTTTCAAATGTGAAGGAAAAAAACAGCCACTAGAAAACAAAGAATGGAAACAAACAATTCACGACAGAAAAAAATGGGAAATTAGATAGTAAATGCAAGCAATACTCAACCTAATTGATAAAGAAGGAAATGCATTAAAAACAGAAAAACAGGGGCGCCTGGGTGGCTCAGTTGGTTGAGCGTCTGACTTTGGCTCAGGTCATGATCTCACAGTTGGTGAGTTCAAGCCCAACATTGGGCTCTGTGCTGACAGCTCAGAGCCTGGAGCCTGCTTTGGATTCTCTGTCTCTGTCTCTGTCTCTGTCTCTGTCTCTCTCTCTCTCTCTTTCTCTGTCTCTGCCCTTCCCCAACTCATGCTTTCTCTCTCTCGAAATAAATAAACATTAAAAAAAAAAACAGAAAAACAAGGAACTACCACTGCCGGGGTCCTTTTCCTTGTCCCGGCGAATCTAGGGGTCCACGAAGGATGGACGGTCAGGCGAAATGAAGTGAGAGAGCCACGAGTGAGATGGAATCTGATGACCAAGCAGGCAGCCCTGGCAATTCTGGCGTCTCCCACCTGCTAGTCTCAGTGTCTTTATTTTTAAAGGTAGCGAGTGACATTACATCAGTAACAAGGTATTTTTAACAATATTTCTTAGGTTGGCATATTTGTGAATCCCAGACCTAGAAGGAGAGTCTTATCTTAGATTAGGCAGTAACCATTTTTATGACTCTGTTCCAAACAATAGACCACGCACAGTTTTTGGGGCAGAGTTAGGTAGGCTTATAGCAGAGAAAATAACAAGATGTTTAAGAAGAGAGCAGGGTTATTGTAGCCCTCAGTAAACAGAGGGCACATACACTGTTGCCTATATTGACCATCTATAGATCATTCTATCCATAATCTTTAACCATGACGGAGGAGGTATTATTTGCTTGGTAGAGACAAGATCTTTAATACTTGTCTAAGTTCTTTTCCTTTATGAGTGAGTGAGCCTATATCATAAGGGCTCATGTTTACCTGTTCTTAAGACAAACAGCAGTTTCTGTAAAAGTATTTTGTTTATTGCCTTTTTATTATAAGGGAGCGTGGGGATGGGAATAGCAAAGGGATTCGTGAAATGTTAACCTCAGGAAGGTGCTCAATATTTGTTGTTAATCAGTGAAGATATGTGTAGCTACTTTTGTTTGGCTACTATTTGTACCTTATCTGTAAACAGTGCTTCTAATTTCTGGGTTAAACTAACCTCTGGAGAAGGTCTTAAATCTCTATACAAACTCTCCCATCAGTCTGTTAACCAAATACTGAGAGAAGTTTTACAGAGATGTGCCTTGAGGTTTTATGGTGGGGCTGAGGGGATGATTAGCACAATGCTATACCTGCAGGGAAAATCTAGTTTGGTTCAAGGAGTCTTGGGGCCTAACGTCTGCTAATTTCTAGCCAACTCATAACTGCTATTCTATATGACCAATTTGTGTAACCTATCCCCAAGAAGCAACTTTGAGATTACTTCTGACCAGGTTACTCTCATTCAGATTTTATCTATCAAGACATCGCACTCCAGGTCCCCTTTTCCATGTGCCATAAACCCAAAGAGCATTATGTCCCTTAGGCCAGCGAAAGCAGTTCAAGAAATCCAGGCCTGAAAGATTATTCAAGGAGGTAAGGTTAGGCACCAGTTTGGCTGGCAGGAGCTTTGCTTCAACCTTTTCCATACAGAGAGGGGTCTCAACCTGCGAGCCCAAAACGGCTCCCAACATACCACTTTCACAATTCATCAGATCAACAAAAAGTTTGATAATATTGAGTTGTTGAGGACTCGAGAAATCAGGAACTTTTACATTGCTGATGGCCATGTGTGTTGATGAAGGCATTTTTCAAGGCAAACTGGCAATACCAAAGTTGTAATGCAAGCATGCTCTATTTTAACAATTTATTTCTAGAAACCTGTTATTCAGAAATACACATGTGCACAAATGTATGTGCATATACAAGGATAACTATCACAGTATTATTTATAATAGCAAACGGTTTTGAAAATATACAAAAGTATACTAAGAATGTAAAGATACTATGTCATGAAATGCCATACAGTTGTTAGAAAGAGCAGGGTAGATTTTAGGTGCAGAAATGGAAAGGTATCTGAGACATATTAAGTGAACAGAGAAAGTTTCAGAGCAATATGTATAATATTCCATGTTAATGTATATGCTTCTCTCTATATAAATATAAATAAACAGAGATTCATATACATAAGAAAAGGGATTGAATAGTTGAGAGCAGTTACCTCTGGGACAGAAGTCATCCTAGGAGGAGGTGGTGGAGGTGGGTTCTCCCTCACCAAAAGTTCCAGTGTCTTTCCTTTATCACGCTCCTCTCTGTAGGGGTATTCCCACGCTGTTGACCTCCAGAATGGCCGTGTGACTTGCTTTACTCAAAGAAGCGATGTTAATCACTTTTATTCAGAGTTTTGGAAGTCAGGGCACCATTGGCCTTGTCTTTTTCTTTCTGGCATGAGATCGACAATGCTCCAGATAGAGTTAGATTTCTTCTCCATCAGCTTTGGTTCCGGAGTGAGGAGGGCAAGAAATACAGCTGTAGTGGACTCATAAAAAATGTATAGTGTGAAGAAGAAATATACATTTGTGGCTACAAAGCCACTGAGATTTGGGGATGTTTGTTACTGTAGTATAACATGACCTCTTCTGACTGATACAAAAAGAGGAAGACGTCTACAGGTTTTGCCTCTGTGTATTTTTCTACTTTCTGAGCATTCCGCACTGTATATGTGTAGGTATATACTCATGTATTACTTGTATAATAAACTAATTTTTAAAAATTGACATCTTAGTGAAATGATTTACAAATGACTACATGTCAAGGACCTTTGGGATTGTTGACAAGTAAAAACTGCAAAGTTCAATCCTGGAATTCCAAGGACAATGTTGAAGTACCTGTCTGAGACCAGCAAGCCAATACGCCATGGCTACAGCCTATAGTGCTGTGAAAAAGTAGAAGTTGTGTTGTCAAGCCAGTGACCAAGAAATATGGTGGTTAATTGGCCATGTGAGAATTCTTCTTGTGCACATTAGTGAGGGAGGTCAGGGAAGGAAGCAGCCACCTACCCAACCACAGGGTCAAAGGCATCCCAATAAATGGTGGGACCACATGATTGCTTTCATAGATATTGAGAGGCATTGTTTTTCAGTAGTAAAGAGAGAGTTACAATTATTGCTGACTCGCAAGTATCTGAATATGTCTGTTTCTTTGGATGTGTCCTGAACACAAAGAATTTGAGAACCGTTGACCCAGAAAAGAGTAAGCAATTGCATGTAGACTCTAAGTTCCTAATGGCTGCCTTCCCTTGCTAAAATTCCAGACTCTCGACACTTATTCCCTGATTGAGCACCTCCTCTTTGTCAGGTACTACAATTGTCAGCAGCAGTAAAGATATCATCTTTGCTCTCAGACTCCCAGCCTAGCTGAGGAGGCAGATCAATAAAAACTATATACACAGAGGCAGACATAACATTAACAGCAGTAGTAACCCTTTCTTAAAGGGGTGGTAGTTTCCAAGCACAATGCCCGGTATAAAATTTCTAATTCCCAAAAATGATCCTGTAAGCCAAGTACAACTACCTCTGCATTTTCAGATGAGGAAATGGAAGGGGAGAGAAATTAAGCTACCCTCTTCAGTTCTGCTGGGCAGTAAATAGGTCTTTTTGTTGTCTATACCAGGTCACCTCTTCTGCAGAGGGATGAATAGATAATAGCACCAGAGGGGCATGGCTAACTTTGAATCAGAGCTCTAACCTTCAGTCTACTATGTGGAGATCCAGCCTTTTGTTTACGTTGTCCCCAGAGGGGGAGGCAAAGCTCTGATTAGTGGTCACCCAGCAATCTGACTTAGGTTAGTTATGGTTAGCATGCCTCCCATTTCTGCCCACACCCCTCCTTCTTCTGGTGCTGGAAGTAAACATCTTACTGGTTTGGGGCATGAGAGTAGGGATAAGGGACATCTTCATAATTTGTCTGCGAAGGTTTCTAGAAGATGCAGATCTAGGTTGTGGAGACACATGGGACCCCAAGGGCCAACCCCTCAAGTCCCTTCTGTGACTGAGGTTGGGGAATTGTTCACACCTATTTGCCCTCAGCTCAGTAGCCTGTTTAACATTCTTCCTGGTTAAGCACTCAGCACAGAGAAATGCCCTAGGAAATCTGTCTGTTCTCAGTTACTTAAGGAAGTTTAACCTGAACAAGGATATGGCAGGACTCCTGGCCCCCAAACTGCTTTCACATAGGGCCTGTTTTCCTACTCAGGAGGGAAGTAGAGAACAGTGAGTGAAGGAGGGTCCATCAAAAGAGCCTCAGAGAGACTGAGAGACCCTGAGCAAGAGGCCTTAGGGGTGGTCTCCTTTCCTGGGCTCTGTTCTAGGGCTGAGGTCACTGGGTTCAGTCCGTCTTTGAGTCAAGGCCCCCTGAGAGCCCGGAATAGAGTCAGGAGCTTCTTAGCCAGATGAAAGAAATTCTAAACAACCTACAAGATGGCGAGTCAGGTTCTAGTGAGTGGCTCCGCTCTATACTGTGAGTGGAAGGGGAAAAGAACCCCGGCCCTGGCGTCAAGCACAATGCCAAGAGGAGAATAGGAGCTCACGTGTTGAATAAATTAACAAATGAGGTGTACAGGGAAGGACACATTCATTGGAAAACTCTAGATACTGGATGTTTTCGCAGCCTCTGAAGAACTTGTTTTCTAAAAGGCTCAAATTGAGGGAAATTAACAGACCTTCAGGATTATAGTTGTTTTGATCAATTCAGACTGTTATAACAAAATACCACAGACTGACATCTATTTCTCACAAGTATGGAGATCAAGGTGCCAGCTAATTCAGTTCCTTGTGAGGGCTCTCTTCCTGGCTTGAAGATGGCTGCCTTCTCCTGTCTTTGCATGGTGGAAGGAGAGAACTCTAGCCTCTCCACCTCTTCTTATAAGGATGCCAATCCCACCATGGAGGCCTCACCCTCATGACCTTATTTAACCCTAGTCACCTCCTGAAGGCCCCCTCTTCCAAATACCAAATACCATCACAACGGGGGTTAGCATTCAACATAGTTTGGGTGGGACATTAACTTTCAGTCCATAACAGAAGTGTATTAAGATTACATGCTTTGTGGCTCTGTTTTTGTCCAAAAGTTTGATCACTGAGGTAGACAGAATTCTAAGATAACCCCCAAGATTCCTGCCCCTCAGAGCGTGCATATCCTGTGTAGCTTCTTCCTGGAGATGGGTGGGCCTGACCTCAACATGTGAGCTCCCTAAAAGAGGGTGTAGAGGTCAGAGATGGAAGAAGTCAGAGAGACTGGAAGCATGAGAGTGGTTTTGCTGGGGACTTGAAGGAACTAACCGCTATGTTGTGAGGGAGCCTGGAGAAGGGGCCGCAAGGTGGGGAGGTGTGGGAGGCTTCTAGGAGCTGAGGGGAGTACCCAGTGATAACCAACAAGAAAATGGGAACCTCAGGCCTACAACCGAAGGTACTTAAATTCTTTCCAAAGCCATGTGAGCTCGGAAGAGGCCCCCATGCGTCAGATGCGGCTCTGCCGCCGACGCCTTGACCTCAGCCTCCCGAGGCCCTGAGCAGAGAGCACGGCCTCTCCATGACTGGAGGCCTGGCCTACAGACCTGTGCGATAATCAGTGTGCACGGTCTCAAGCCCACGAATCTGATGGCTGTTTGTTACACAGCATAGAAAAGGAACGCCATCTCCTTTCCTACAAGCCATCAGTCCACACCCCTGAGTTGCTTTGTCTTCTTAAAAACGGCTATTTGGTTGTTGATTACATTTCCCCCTTACATTAACACGCCACTTCCTTTCTCTTTTCTTTTCTTTCCTTTTCTACCGTTTCCTTTGGGATTTTACATAGTAATTAAGATCTGCTGTGCACACGCTGTTATTTTTAACACTATTTAACACAGAAAGCTCTATTACCTTCTCCCCAACCTCTACAAAGCATTTCCAGGGCACGCATCGCTGTGAGGCTGCTGTTTTCCTCCTTCTCAACCAGCGTTCGGGGCTTAACATTATGTTTATTACATAACAGCAAGACGCAAGCCCAAACAACCTGCTGCTGGGCTTTTAAATATAGCGGCAGCAGAAATCTCTTCTGGGCTTGATGAAGAGCCACTTCAAATGCCTCCTAATTTCAGCAATTTTCTGGTCTATAGAATAAAAAGTCTAAAAATGGCTCTGAACGTATTTAAGTGCCCTCACAGGAAACCCGCCCTTGCCCCGTCAGCTACACTGACGCAAAGGCAGAGGGGCGGGAAGGGGAGAGGGAAGCCGAGGGCCCTCGGGGCTGTTGGGATTTGCAGGCAGTCTCTCAAGGACTCTCGCCTGTGTGTGAGATGCTGTCAGGGGAGAGAATGGGGAAGGCACGAAAGTGGAGCCCATGCAGGCTGGCACCACCGCGACGTGACTCTGGCAGGGTCCTCCCTCCCTTTATTCCCTGCTCTGATTGGCAGGACCATCAGGAGTTGTATTCATCCATGGGACTCTCTGTTGCATTAAGAACCCACTCAATCTGGTTTGAGAATAGGAAGGTTCTCGGCTTGGGCAATCAATTGAGTAGAATTTGTAGGGCTTAACTGGACCACCCTGGGTCGGTTTTATTCTCAGGCACCAATTCCCTATTCAGTGCCCCTCCCCTCCCCACTTCACCCCAGCTCTCTGGGCTTAGCTCATGGGGAAAAGTGCCTCTTTCCTCTGTTCCAGCCACATACCCTGGGCTGACTGGTTGGTCTCCTCTTAAGTCAACACTGTGGCCAGGGAGATGGAATCCACTGTTTGGCCAGGACAGGGACATGTGTCCCCTTCTACAGCAGGAGTATGAGGTCACCAGCACCAACAGTAGGGGAAGGGTGGCTCCCCAGCAGAAAGTCAGGGGGCTGTTACCAGAAAACGGCGGAATGGATGCTGGGCGGGCCAGAACAGCTGGTGTCCTCTAGCAGTCTGACAAACTCTAAAGTAGGATACAGTTGGGAAGCCTTGAGGCCTGGAGAGGCAGTCAGGAGCAAAGGTCAGTCCCCACCTCTGTGCTCCCATTGAGCCACTCAGAATCCTATGTGTTTGTCTACACATGTATATACACCTCACCCAGGTCACGAGCCTACAAATAGAATCGAGGTATTAATTAATTAATTAATGAGAGAGCATGAGCAGAGGAGGGGCAGAGGGTGAGGGAGAGAGAATCTTAAGCAGGCTCCATGTCCGTGCTCAGCTTGGAACCTGATGCGAGGCTCAATCTCATGACTATGAGGTCATGACCTGAGCCAAAATCAAGAGTCGGAGGCTTAAACGACAGAGCGACCCAGGTATCCCTCAAAGGTATAAATTTATAGCATATTCTTTCTCTGCCTGGGCCCTCTGATTTCCTCTCACCTTCAAGGTGGTAGAAATTTCTGTGTCCCTGTGCTATATGCAAAAATACCATTTGTTTTGCCCAATTTTATTAATATTGGGGCATATTTCATTTTTATTTCTTCAAATAATTATTTTCGAGTCAGAGCACATGCACATGAGCTGGGGAGAGAGAGAGAGAGAGAGAGAGGGAGAGAGAGAATCTCAAGCAGCATCCCCACTCTCAGTGCGGAGCCCAACGGGGGCTCAAACCCACAAACCGTGAGATCATGACCTGCCCTGAGGTCAAGGGTCAGATGCTTAACCGACTGAACCATCCGGTTGCCTCATTATCGGGGTCTATTTTAAAACCACTCTAGTATATAACAGTACTATTAAAATGTATCCTATGGGATTATCTAGATTAATGATACTTAAATCAGCAATTTTATATTTGACATAAGGAATGTGACTGAATGATTCATTTATGTACTAAACTCATATTTATTGAATATCAACTAAGTGTTGGGAGCCAAGGGAAATAAAGATATCTGACATTTCTCCAAAAATTTACAGGGGTGCTTGGGTGGCTCAGTCGGCTGAGCATCTGACTCTTGATTTTGGCTCAGGTCATGATCCCAGAGTCTTGGGATCAAGCCCTGCTTCAGGCCCCACACTGAGCACGGAGCCTGCTTAAGATTCTCTCTTTTTCCTCCTTCTGCCCCTCTCCCCAACTTGCACTCTCTCTCTCTCTCTCAAATTAACAAAGTAATAACAAAAGTTTACAATCTACTAAATGAAATAAGCACATAGCACAAAAACAGCTAAATATGGTTCGAGGTCAGAATCAGTCTGTTTCTTTAAAAAGACAGCTGACTCTATGTTCACCTAACTCCTAGCTTGAGGAGTTTAACTGAAATCAGGGAAGGCTGGACTCAGTCTCTGAGATAATAAGGGCCATTCAGCAGTTCTGGATTCAGGAAAGATTCTGGAGGCTCGGGAGAGAACTGTAGTGTTGAAAGGAACCCTTTTGCTTCAAAATGGAGTAAGAATCTTCTTTTAACCGCTCCTAAAGAAGCTGGGTGAAACCCAATAAAGAAAGTGACAAAATCCTTCACCTTTTGGCTTTTTGGCCTCAGTGAAAAAGCAGCAACATCAGATTATCGACAGCACGGTACCCATTTGGAGAACCTGCTGGCCAACAGATTGCAGAAGAGAATCCACTAAAGAAAATTCATCATATGAAGTCAGCACAGAGAGTAAAGGTGGGGCAATAGGTACCAGGCATCGACGGGGTCTACTGAAGTCACCATGGGTCCTGAGGTAAATATCTCTGGGAAGGGCCCTGGGCAGCCCATCTTTGGTCAGATGTCCCCCCTCAGACTGGTTAACTGGGGCCAAGGGGGAAAGGTTGTGTCATACAAAATAGCTGATGATTCTGCAGAAGCCATGCTTGTGGTGGGGGGGAGGGGCGGGGAGGGCCGGAAAGGTAACCGGGCAGAGAGTTCACTACGTGGGGGTGGGGCGGGTGGGAGGAGATGGGCAGACAAAATTCTGGGTCCGGTGTGCCTGACTTATCTGGAGAGATGTCAATAGCTCAACTTTAATTTCCTGCCATTTAGCATGGAGTTCCTCTTGCTTCAGGGACTCAGATGTTATTAAGCCCCAGGTCTAAAAATCAAGCCATGGATGAGGCAACAAATCCCCGCCTGGACTGCGAAAGCTGGGTAGTGTTCTTCACCCTGTACTACATGAGTCCCCACTTTGGAAGCCTGCCCTGGTAACTCAGTCTTTCTAGAACTGGACTCCTTAGGTACTGGGGTCCTTACCCGGCACCTGGCCCATGTCCCAAGCTTCCCCATCGGCGGGTTCCCTGATGCTTCCTGGATCTGCACTGCATGCCTTTAGCTCCACAGCTGCCCCCCTTCCTGCTGCAGTTAACGGAGGCCTAATTACTGCTCCACAAAGGCTGCCTTCGAGACAAAGCTCAGGGTGAAGGTTTGGCAGAGCGCTGATGGAGGCGTGAAATGAGAAGAAAGGGGGAGAGTCAGTGTTCCCAGAGGCAGGCAGCACCAAAACTGTCTGGGAGAGCTGGGTGGCATGAAAAGACCATCTGGGGAGTTGTTACTTTATCTCCCGTCCCCCCCATAGCTTCTGTTACTTTATCTTCTCCCCGTATTTCTGGGGTAGGGACTTTGAGGTGGGTGTGTGGTGAAATACGACCCAAAAAATCGAATCAAGACGTGACAGCCTCAAACAGCCCAATAACTAAACCTTCCTGTGGATCCAGCTGTCGATATTTGGCTAGTTTATGAGAATGCTTGAAACCACATGCAACCTACGAATCACATGGCAACCAGCGGTCGGTCCTCCAGGCTTTCCCATTTTCCCGGATGCGACCCTTCAGAAACCTCCAGGGGGGTCTTGGCCATTTCCTGCCCTTCCCCGGAGATGAGGCGGAGAAGAGAGGACATGAGTGGAGCCCGCCGGTAGACCGGCATCGCCAGTCACTTCTCAGACCATCGAACCCCCCCCCTCTGAAGATGCGAAAGGACAGCCCAGGCTCTGTGCAGTTTCCGGAACTCCAGGGATGAGTTCTGAGGCAGAGGCCACAGCCCATGTGTCAGACCCGAATGCTAAAGCGGTAATGTCAGAAAGGTTTCTCCTACCGTCCAGGGGGTAGAGAAATGATCAAAACATCCAGTTTTTAAAACCCCAGGGATATGAGGAGACGCTAACCTCCAATCCCTGGTCTTTAGAAAAAAAAAATCACTAGACTTTTTTTTAAAAAGCTAACTCTCAAAAGGGAGGGGTGGTAGAGTGCCAAAGCTCTGGACATTTCTTTGTTCTTTCTGTTCTGAGTGTCGATGGTCAACTGCAGAGTTTTGGTGGCGACAGCGTGGCACAGTGAGAAAAAGATGGATCTCGGAAGCTGGCTACTGGGAGGGCCCCCAGCTGGGCGTTTCTTAGCTGTGCAGCCTTGGACAGTTTCTCTAACCTTTTGAGCCTTAACTTCCTTACCTAGGAAATGGACTCACTGATAGAATCTGCCTGGCGTGAAAAATGAAATGGAAAGAATGCACGTGGACTCTTAGCTCAGTGCATGGCGCCCAGGGGAATCCAAGGAAGGCAGGTGTTTCGTGAGAGGGAGAGGGCAGAAGGTGGAACAGGTGAAAGCAGGCATCACAGGCAGGCGTCGGGCCACACCCGTTTCACGGGACGTTCCTTGACGTTCTGCCTTTGTCCTGCTCATCCGGGAGTCTCCAACACTGAGCAGGGGCCTGTAGAGCAGGCACTCGGGCAATGTTTGCTGGCTGGTCAGGGGGAGGTCTGCAGGACGGAAGGTGCGCAGGCGAGAGGGGAAAGGACAGAGACGCAGGAGGGAGGCGGCGGTGGGGATGGAGGACCACACGGAGTGACAAAACCCGAATGGCGGAGCACGCCCTGTCTTTAGAGCCCCAGTAAAATGAATGGACTTGCAGTAGGTAGGATGGTTTCAAAAGTGCTTGGGAAGCCAGATGGGAAGCTCATGTCATTGTTTTCACTGCGAGCTTAAGTGAAAACAGCGAGCCCCGCTCCTGCCTGCCGGGACGGTTGTGGTTCGGCCACCCTCTGCCTTTTTCTGGCCAGCCTTGCTGCGATGGAGCCTTCCCGGCCTCTCTGCAGAGGCCCCTCTGGCATGCTGCTGGCTCTGTGAGGCCGTCTGGGCAGGGCAAGTGCTTGAGGTAGAGCGGGGCGGGAGGGGGGGGCAGGTGATCCAGCTTCCCCAGCAAGCACATCCTCCCTCTCCTACCAGACGGGCATGAGACTTGGAGAGTGAACCACGTTCTGACGCTCAGCGCCTGGGGGGGCCTTGAACCTTTCTGAGAAGCTGTAGTTCTACACGGAGGCTACTGGAAAACCGAACTAATGTATTAATTACTAATGGGGAGAGAAGAGAAAACCTCAGGCCAAGAGACATGGTGGGGTCCTCCCACCCGCTTTGCAACCCACCCTCTGTTGGCCCATTAACCCCTCTGGACCTTCGTTTTTCACCTTCGAGCTCCTCCCACCTCACCTGTGCTTAAAAGGACCTTTTGCCTCTCAGTGTCCCCAAGCTACATAGCCCCGATTTTACCTGACATGTGTCTCACTCTGTCTGCCATGACATTTCTTTTTATATTTTAGTCAATTGTTTATGCGACTCTTGACACAGGCCCTAAGCTCCTGGAAGGCAGGGATTGGTGGGAAACAGTTCATAACTATCCATTTTGAATCATTCACTGAACCGAGTACTGACCAAGCCCCCCTAGGCACTGTGCTCAGCTCTAAAAGTGGAGCAGTGAGCAGCTCAGATAGAAATCCCTGCTCTCAGAGTTTTCTTTCTGGTGTGGAAGACGGATAATAATGGCAGAACAGAACATAAGCAAGGAAAATCAAAGCGGGGCTCCTGCGTCACGCAACTCCAGGGGGCGCTATTCCTGCAGAATACGGTGTTAACGGTGCTCCCTGGATTGCGGGAGAGCAGCTGCCCTGGGGACACGCTATCCCCAGGGTCTGGCCGGACGCCCGATGTGTGGTAAGTATTCTGTCACCGTTTATTAAGGAGTAAGCAAATGGATAAATGAGCGGTCTTTCTCCCTGGACGGACGTCTTTCAAGTCAGATTCTATCCATTTTTCTCTCCTTTCAGCACGGGCTTCCTCCTTGAGGTCAGGCAGGGCCACGTGACTAATTGTGTTCAGGGGAGAGGCCAGCAGAAGCGCCGGGATTCACTTCTGGGCAAGTGTTTGACCCCCTCCAGATTTTTCTCCTGTTGCTGCAGTGACCAAGGTAGCTACTAGATGCGGATTCGCTATGTGTGAGCCCCAGAGGGAGCCGACCTTCCTAGGAGAAGCCTTTGTGAAGACCCTGAGACTTTGGGACTTTTTGCTCCCTGGGCATGGCCTAAACTAATCTAATACTCCCATCCTCCTAAGAGCGCTTTGAAGTTCAGTCACTGGGTCATTTATTGGGTTGGGCACAGAGGTGATCAGAAAATGTTATAAAAAAAAAAAAAAAAGGCGGGCGGTGGGGGGGTTTGCTGACAGACCAAACAGTAATGCGCATTGATACATACTCAACTCTTCGGGAAAGAACCGCTGCGGGCCCTGGGGCTGGCCACCATGGCGGGTTGCTGGTTTCCAATGGGTGGGTTCCCTTCTACCCACAGGGTCCTCTGCGTGGTGGGGGAGGTAACGCTGCCCTCTTCCACGCAGGAAAAAAAATGCGCCAGTTTCTCACCATGGGACGCAAACTATCTGGAGGAAGGACATGATTGAGGAAAACTCTAGGACCCCAGAGTAGGAGCCATTGGGGGCTTTGCCTACCCCAGTCCCCCCAGGGTGGCTCACACGAAACAGAGAGACCCCTGCAGCTGTGCTCTGAGAACAGACAGAGACATGGACCAAAGCGCTCCCTTCCCCGCAAGGTCAGGACAGAGCCCTGTCCCCAGACCAGGAGTGCTCAAACTCGCAAGCATCTGCCCCACCTGGAGGGTTGCTGTGAACACAGACGGTCAGCCCTCACCTCCAGGGTTTCTGACAGGGTGCATCCAGGGTGGGGTCTGAGAATTTGCATGAATCCAAGGTGAGGGCTGCTGCCCAGAGGGCAGGGCCGAGGCGTGTCCTAAAGGAAGGTTCCCAGATGGGAGCCAGAAGGAACCTGGGGCCGATCTGGGTGCACGGGTGAAAATCATGTTTGAGAGCGGGTCATTGGGTAGTGAAGAGAGCACTGGACTTAGAGTCCTCTCCCATAAGGCCTTGCAGCTGCTGGCTGCTGCCGAGACAGGCCGCTCCGGAGTCAGCTGAAGCAGCTCTCCAACCTCTCTCCTGGGCAGACCTGCCAGCTTTCTGGGTGGGTGAGCCCGGCCTAGGACCCCGCGCGGGAAGCCACCAGACAGTGCCAAGCTCCCTGCCGTCCTCTTGCTGACTTGTTATCATGCTCCCGGCAGGGCTGTGCTGTGCCAAGGGTTAGCGTGGGTGGCCGTGACTCACTCAGCCTCTTGGGGAAGCAGATGCTGCCGGCGCTGCCACGGAAACAAGGCTAAATCAATCCCAGGCTCCGCAGGGGGCAGAGAACAAGCCGCCTGCAGCCAGTGGGTCGGGGCCGCTCTGGTTCTGCGCCGGGTGCAGCCACCGGGCCAGTGAGCACAGCCTGTGCGGTGCGGGCCACATTGTGGCCCTGGGGGGCTGGGCTGGGGACAGCAGCAACAGAAGCTTGAGCAGGTGTTGGGGCATGCGACAAGGGGCAGACGGGAGGCTGCGTGCGGTGGGGGGCACAGACTGGGATATCTGTGCTTACAGTGGGGCAGGGAGAACCTCGCTTTTGACGCTCTTCCTGCACTTTCTGGAAAGGTCTAACTCCTATGAAGCTGCTCCCTCACTAGATGACGTGGAGCTGCCCTCCCCTCCAGCTGGACAGAAATATAGCCCTGAAAAGAAGGGGAAACCGAGGCCAGAGGTTGCCATGACCTAAACAAAGCCGCACAGCTGTCAGAGGCCAGGTTGGGCTGGGCGCCTGACAGCCTCAACACCGGATCCTCATCGTCTCCGTTGGCCACTGCCTCCCTAGGAAACGAGCTGATGGGCCGTGGGCAATTGCTTCGCCTTGAATATCTGCTCTTCCAGGCAGTGGGTAGTGCCATTAATAACACGCTCTGCTTTTCCCAAGAACAGCGGGGAGTCTCTAGCCAGCTTTCCCCACCTTCGTCAGCTCCTGAGCCAGGCAAATGAGTTTCCACTGGCTCTACCAACCAGTCAGTGGAAATCCGAAGTTTCCAGTGTGCCTGATAGCCCATCAGTACAGGCTTAGGCACGGAGCCAGAGTGGGGCATCCTGGACCTTCAGACTGGCTACACCTCCATCCCCTACACCTGGGTAGAGGCCCACCTGGTGATTCTTGGGCCCTCCCCCCTGGAGTCCCCTTTCTATTCCCAGCTGGGGCTCACATGGGGGGAGGGGAAGGCGGCATTATCACATCTTTACACCCAGAGGCCTCTGGGCCCCAGAAAGGCCATTTCCTGCTCCCCCAAGATGCTGGTAGCTCACAGCCCCCTTCCCTTCCAGCTCATCACGAAATGAAGGCCAGCGCTGGGCCCCTACCTCTTTCCTGCCTTTCCCCTCCCATCTCCTGTTGCCCTGCCCTCCATCTTTGATCCATCAATTATCTCCCTTCTCCTAATTGCTCAACTTCTGCCTTTCTGTGAGCTCCTCCTCAGTCTGTAAACGCGTGTGTGTCACTCTCACATAAAAAAAAAAAAAAAGCAAACAACGACAAAACCCCAGTGAAACCAAATCTGTGTTCCACTCTGGTCACTCTCCTTCCCTAATGGAAAAGCTGCTTCTCAAAGTAGCCTGGGCTTTTCCTCTCCCCTCCCCTACCTCCCAAGGGCTCCCAGTGTCTTTCTGGGGTGCCCCGCTCCTCTGCTGGCATCCCCAGTGGGCATATCAATGCCTAGGGCGGCATAAGATGTCCCTAACCCGTCTGGACCTCAGGGCGCCAGAGGGGGCTGGGGCCCTTCCGCCCCCCCAACCATGCATCTTCTCTCGAGCCCCAAAGCAGTTACACTTGCGTTCAGCTTTCCTGACCCATCTCCTTCAGCTCCAGGCTCTGCCCGCCCTACCCCCAAACTGGGTTCTCCACCAGTCTATGGGACAAGCTTAAAAATAAAAGGGGAGATCTGAGGATATCTGGTATCCCCTTCATCTCTTCTGGCTTTTTCCCTACCAAAAATGATGCTCCCCAAGTCAAAGGAGACGGTCTCCCCTGCATGGGAGACAGGCAGGCAGACACTGGAGGGTGTGGACGGTGGGGAGAAGAGCAGGGGGCTCCAGAGGGGGGCACTGGCAGCAGGAGCCCACTGCCAAAATTGGCCTTCTGCCCTTGGTCATTTCTTATGGATTGGAACAGCATCCAACCAAAGGGACCGCTACGGAGTAGAAGGGGAGGGTCCCGTTCTCAGTGTTGGAGCTGAAGGGTAGGCTTTGAAAGAGGTGACAGAAAGTGCTTCTTCTGATCATAGTCTAAGAACCCCCAGGAAGGCAGGGCAGGCTCCTCTCTTACCAGCGCTGCAGGGTCGAATTTCATGTTTGAGGGTAGACCTCCCTGCCTGAGCACACACACCACCGTGAGTGGCCATCCCCACCATCGCCTTCCTCCCTGTGTGACTCTGGGCACAGCCAGGGCAGACCTGGGCTCTGCAGGGCTGGGAGGTGGCTCCCACTGGAGTCAACCCACGAGACCCAAGACAGAAAGGGCCTATGCCTTCCAACAGTGCACTTTGCAGGACTCAAAAGGTGCCGCTGAAAATGGCAGGTCAGTGACATCAGAGCCCAGGCTGTTGGCTTGCTCTTTCCTGGCTTTTAGTACCCAACTCCCATCCCAAGACTTGGCCAGGCTTTTGGAAACAGCAGGGAAAAATCGACATACTTACAGCCTCACATAGATTCTTCCCAAAGCCCTTCCACATCCACCAACATGTAGACGGTCACCTTTCCAAGGGGCCTCATGGCCCAGGGTTCAGTCCCTCTCATGCAGGACTCCTGCCAGATGACCAGCCTGCTGCTTGACTAGTTCCCAGAGCAGAAGGCTTTCTGGGTGATTAGGAATCTGTAGAAAGGACTTTGGTAAAAGGAACCGTCTTCCTGATTTTGATTTGAAATCTGCCTCCTTGTAACTTCTACCCGTCTTGACTCTGCTCCCTGGTCCTTGGAAGAAAACGTCGCATCAAGCATCACACAGGTCTTAGGATAGCTGTAGGAGGAGGGGATGGAATCGTTTGCCTCTTATAGAGCGAGGACACCTAATGACACTAAGGGGCTGTGAAAAAGCTACAGGAAGTGTTTCCACTTCCCAGGCCAACCCTCTTCCTTCCATTACTCTGCTTTTCTTTTCCTCTCTTTTCTCCTTCCTTCCTTCCTTCCTTCCTCCCTCCCTTCCTTCCTCCCTCCCTTCCTTCCTTCCTCCCTCCCTCCACCCCTTCCTTCCTTCCTTCCTTCCTTCCTTCCATCCATGAGAGCAAGGAGCAAGGGAGAGGGGCAGGGAGAGAAAGAATCTTAAGAAGGCTCCACGCTCAGCACAAAGCCCGACACAGGGCTCAGTGTCACAACTGTAAGATCATGACAGGAGCTGAAACCAAGAGTTAGATGCTCACCAGACTGAGCCTCCCAGGAACCCCTTTTACTCTGTGTTTCTTAATCCTTGCCAGTTGTTGCTGAGCACTTCCTATGTGCACCCAGAGTACTGAAGGCATAGGACACATAGGACAGCTTGCTCCTTCCCAGAGAGCCACCAGTTCCAGCTCAGGAGACACGCACACACTTCAAAGCACATGCTCAGCCAGCAGCTGGGGGGCTCATCTTCATCAGGGGAAGTCAGCTGGGAAAACCAGGTTTCCTCTTACTTTCAGCTGCTTCCCCCGCCCCACCCCAGCACAGGCCAACAAGCAGGAAAGAGAACATGAGGAGAAGCTGCTCTTAAACAGAGAAGAGAAGGGCCTGAACCTCAAAGGAAGAAGAAAGGCCTGGAGAAGAGTTTGGAAATGACAGCCGTCAGCCCTGGGCTTGGAAAGACGGCACAGAGCCCGTGGGTGTGTGGGTGGGAGGGCGCTCGCCGGTGCCAATGCTGAGTCGTGTGGCAGCCGGGAAGTAGGGGAGCGGGGCCCTGAGCGGTGCCAGAACTGCAAACCAGAACCGCAAAGCCTGGTCTCCACAAAGGCAGGTCCTAGCAACTTCCAAGCGCTTGGGTAATTGGGCTGGGCTCCACCCCCAGAGATGCGCCCTCGTCCTTCTTAAAGGCACTGTGCTCCAATATCAGGGTCTGGCCGAATAGCCAGCCATCGGCATTAGCACTCGGCACCGCGGGCGTCATTTTCTCTCCCTTGGATGGCGGCATTTCCTCCACCAAGTCATGTAGGCACAGAGCCCCAGGCTCTACACTTTGAGGCGATGGATGCAAGATCTGACATCTTCTGCTATGACCAAACGTGTCCTCCACCACCCAGATTCGTACGCAAAAGCCCGAGCCTTAATGTGGTGGTATTAGAAGGTGTGGCCTTCGGGAGGTAATTAGGTTGAGATGAGGTCATGAAGGTGGAGACCCCATCATGGGATTAGTGTCCAAAGAAGCAGACAGACCGTAGCTTTCTCTTGCTACCACGTAAGGACACGGCAAGGCAGCCAGCTGTCCTCAATCAGGAGCCAAATTTGCCAGCACCTTGACTTGGCTTCCCAGCCTCCAGAACTGAGAGAGATAAATGGCTGTCTTTTATAAGCCACCTTGGCTATGGTATTTTGTTATAGCAGCCTCAGCTGCCTAAGACTTCCTTTCAGATGCTCAAAAGTAGAATTTGCAGAGATTTGGTAACCCAAACGGCCCTACAGAGAAGGCAAGATCTGGCAAGCTTGGTTTCCTTTGGCAGAGGGGCAGGGAAGGAGAACTGTCACCTCTGTGAAGGGCACCTTTGGCTCTAAGCTCTGGCTGTCCTCAAGTTGAAGGGCTGGTGTTGGACTCCAGGGCTCGCAGTATGGATCTGATGAAAACACTTGCAAAGGAGATGAAAATTCCTAAGTAATAGTGGGCTGCGGAATTTCAGACAGGCGAGAGGTGAAAGTTAGATCTAGGCACTGGTCCTGTCTTTTGTCACTACTAGCTGGGTGGCCTTGGGAAATCACTGTACCTCTCTGAACCTCTGTTATTTCATCTTCCACATGAGGATAAAGCCTGGTCTGCTCCACCTTCTTCAAGGCTGCTTGTAATCTGACATGTATGAAGGCTCTTTGAAAAAATGTAAATTGAAGGATGAACCCTTTTTCCAAATGAAAGGTTCTAGAAGGGCATCAGGCAAGGTTATATGATGAAGAATTTCCCCTATTTTCCTGAACATGTGCCTACTTAAATATTATCATGTGGAATCGGGCTGAGGAACACAGTGCCCCAGCACTGAGGTGGGCTCTCAGTATCTGCACAAGCTTGTGAAGTATAGCCGGGGTCTTTGGGGTCTGGCTGGCCATTGAACTTGCCGGCGTTGCAGCAAAGATTCCAGGACATCACGCAAATACCAGTGGAGTGACTACTCTATTAGATGATCAGTGTCAAGGTTTTGGAAGACAGAGGCCCTGCCTGGGAAGACCTTGGCGTGCAATGGATGAGGCGGAGGTTCCAAGGAGGCAAATGCATAAGAACCATTGCAGGGACTTGTGCCAACTGCTAAGTGAGCTCAGAGCCTGAGATTGGTTAGCACTGGAGAAACCAAGAAAAGGCTTCAGGGAGGAGGAACCAAGGATGAGCCTGGACAGTGACCTGGACAGATGCTACTCACAATGACAGTTTCATCTGGGCCAAGGCAGAGAGGTCTTATTTGAGATCACAGCAGGAGGCAGGGACACTAGGAGGCTGAGTCAGAGGGGTGGACAAACAGAGGCCCACAGGACAACCGCGCTGCAGGAACACATACAAATGTCCAGCCTGGTGGTGGGACCAGGGTGAGAGGCTCAAGTCAGTGTCCCTGAGCCTAGAGCGCAGACCAGGTAAGGATAGAATCTGCTTAAAATAGCTCCAGAGTAGATCTAAGCTTTCCAGGTGAGCCAGGGATTCCTGGCTTATATATTTGGCTCAGTTTCACAGGACACAGGATTTGGGGTGCCTGGGATGAGCCTACTGACTGAAAGGACCAGGCAAAGCACAGACAGCAGGGAGGATTTCAGGACGTGGATGTCGTAGGTGATGGGCGGGAAGGTGGTGGGCTGAAATCCCAGCAACGGTCACGGTGAGACAACAGGCCTCTGGGTGGGCAGGTAGGGTCCAGAAATGCTGTCAGGTCTCATGCAGGTATATTCGGAGAGGGTGAGGAGTCCAAATGAAAAGCAAGGATGGGAAGCCAGGTAAGTCCAGGGCTTAATGCACACCAAGAAATTTGGACTCTTTTCTGCAGGCCGTGGGTAGCCGTCGGCTGGTTTTGAGAATATCTTGATATGGCCGAACTGCCAGCAACATGGTGGGGAAACTCAAGGCAAAAATGACAAGTTGGCAAGTGGTATCAGGGAGAATTACTAGAGCAGAGGTTGCAGCGAAGAAAGGACAGCAGAGTGATTAGCTCTGTAATCAAACAGTACATAGCAGTGATACCACTGAAGGCACCTTGGTTGTTCTGTGAGCGTCTATCTTTCTGCCTCCTTCCTCCCAGCACACGGGTTCCCTTTGGGAGCATTTACTCTTCCCCGATACAGTCCGCCTGGCCCATCAGTAACCAAGGAACAGGCCTGTGCCTCTAACTGGACCAAGCTACAAGCGCTCCCTGGAACCTGAATCTCGAACAGACTGAAGAAGAGTAGGATTCCCACCTCTCGTGCATTCTGTTCCACAACAAGACCATTCTTGTCTCTCCTGCCTCTTAGGCCTTGCGATGGCCCAGATTCCCAACTATTTCCAAGCATGGCTCTTCGGACCTTCCAACTATTCTGTAAAAATCTGGTATCCCTCAAGTAAATTCTCTTTGGCCAGAAAAACTGGGTTTCTTGCACCGAGAAATCCTAACTCATTGACCAGTCGTGGACATCCACGTCTACCCTCTGTGTTTTGGCTCTTTTTCTTCCATCCTGACTTCTCCTCCATTGAGACTCGGCCTTACCAGCCCAAGACCAGAGAAGGAAAACCCAGGGTTGGGGTTCAAATTGTGCCAGCTGATTAGGTCACTGAGGTGCGGGAGTAAAATCATGTAGAGGATGGTAGCCCCCACCCCTTACTTTAACGAAGTGGAAGAAGAAGCTTCTAAAGATGGGCAGGAAAAAAACAGTACTTCTCAAAGCCGGACCTCTTGCTAAGGTGCAGACTGATTCCGTGGGTCTGGGTCTGGGCCTGGAATTCTGCATTTCTAACCTGCTCCTGGTTGAGGTCGACGCTGCTGGGGCCCAGCTATTTGCAAACTTCACTAGCAGAGTTCTCCATGGTGTGAACAAGGAGATTTGGTAGGCGGCAGAGGGGGCATTTAGGCAATTTAGAAGCTCTCTGGTAAGCAAAACAGCTGTTTGAGTAGAGTTACTGGGGTGAAAGCCAAGTGACTGTGAGCTGAGGGGGTGGGCGCTGGAGGGAGGGAGAGCAGATGACAGAGGGTGTGGAACGTGTGGCCTGCGACAGCACCTGCCCACCTCAGGAGGGGCGTGCCTCTCAGAGGAGTGCTCTGGATCAGTACAGTCTTCGTCAGAGGAGGACAGAAGCAAGGAAGCTTCTCCATCTCCTGCTCAGTCTGCCTCTTATTCTTCCAAGGTCAACCCTCCTGCACCTCACGGGTCTCAGGCATCGCGGCCCCTCCTCTGCTCATTCCGTGTTTCTGGCCTCTGAGGGGCTCTGCACACTTCTCCTATCCTAACCAATGTTTCCTCTTCTTCTTCATCACCTCCAAGAATCTTCTCAGATAAAATAGAGGATTTAGACAGAGTTAGGTCATGCCATTTTTCAGCTCAAAACCCTCCAATGGCTCTCATGTTACTCAAGTAAAAGCCCAAATCTTTACAATGGCTTCCAATGCCTCGTAGGACTTGGTTGTGCATTTCTCTCAGGCCTTATCTCTTTCCATTCTCTGCCTCACACAAGCCTTCCCATTTTTCCTCAAACACATTTTTGTTTGCCCCTACATTTTTGTGCCTGGTTAATTTTCTCATCTCCTTTGCCTCTTCGCTTAAGTCACCTTCTTCACGCAAAAACTCAAGACATGAATGTTCATGACAGCACTGTTCACAGCCACCAAAAGGTGAAACCAACCCCAGCGTCCATCAGCAGATGAATGGATAAACAAAATGTGGTGCATCCATACGATGGAATGTTCTTTGACCATAAAGAGGAACGAACTGTTGATACATGTTACAATATGGATGAACCTTGAAAACATGCGACGTGGAAGAAGCCAGCACAAAAGACCACATAGTGGGTGGTGCCATTTATAGGAAATGTTCAGAATGGGCGAACCTATAGAGACAGGAAATAGACTGGTTGCTTAGGGCTGGAGGGAGGGAGGAATGGGGAATGGCGGCGAATGGGTACAGGGTTTCTTTCTGGAATGATGAAATGTTGGAAATCAATTGAGGTCGTTGGATACACGAGTCTATATTCAACTAGTTTCCAGCACATGCATTTTAAATGGGTGTATGCTATGTGGATTATATCTCAATAAACCTGTTACTCAAAAAAGTCACCCTCTCAGCGGGCCTGTCCTGCCCACTGGATTGCAAGCGCCTCCTTAACCAGCATCTTCAGTCCTTTGTGCCTTGCTCTATGTTTTTCCAATGCTTAATACCTTCTAACAAACTACACAGTTTTCTTTGCCTTATTTTTTGATTCTTGTCTGTCTCCCACTGCAACACAAGCTTCACGAGGGGAGCGGTTTTTTCCAGTCTCTTTCATTCACTGGTGTATGGTGTGTGGAAGAGAGCTGGGACTCAGTGAACATCTGCTCAGTGAAAGAACGAACAAGCATGTGAGTTCTGAGAAGAGGCCTAGGGCTGAACATGTAGTAGGTGCTCAGTTCATGCCCGTTGCTGGATTAGAACACCGTAGTTTGGAGGGAGTCGGGGATGCGCTTTCCTGCACAGATTTCGCACCCAGCACCTCTCTTCTATTATTTTCCTGCAGGAGGCCACAGACAGCTGCGGCCACAAATTCCCACAAGCCTTGGGCCATCAGATAGCAGTTGAAAGTGCCACCTATGTGCCTGCCTGTGTCTGAGATGTGCAGTGCTTTAAGAAAAACCGTGGGAAAATACAGCATGCAACTTACCATTTCAAGCATTTTAAAGGGCAGCGGCATTTGAAGCTCGGGGGCATTAAGCAGAGTCACTTTGTTGGGTAACCGTCACCGCCATCTGCCTCCGGAACATTTCCGTCACCCCGAACTAAGACTCTGTACCCATTAAACACGAACTCCCCATTCCCTCCCTTCTCCCCCAGCTCTGGGCAACCACCCTTCTATTTCTGTCTCTGGGGATCTGGCTACTCCAGGTACCTCATACAAGTGGAATCACACAGTATTTGTCCTTTTGTACCTGGCTTGTTTCACTGAGCGTAATGTTAATACATCGAAGACAGCATTATCAGAATTGCCCTCCTTTTTTAAGGCTGAATAGTATTCCATCGTATGGGTAGACTACGTTTTGTTTACATCTCATCTGTGGATGGGCACCCGGGTCATTTCCCCTTGTGGCCATTAGGAATGATGGGTGTACAGATGTCTGTTCGAGTCCCTGCCTTCACCCCTTTTGGGTGTGCACTCCGAAGTGGAATTGCTGGACCAACGGTAATTCTACATTTAACTTCTGGATGACACACCATGCTGTTTCCCCATGGCCCTGCCATTGAGAGGCGCTGTGCCCAGGGCTCTGCTCTCATCCAGGAGGTAGGTATTCTGCTTCCCATTTTGCCAGTGAGAGGAGACTGAGGCCTGGGAAGTCCGTGCACCTGGCTGGATGGCAAAGCGAGTAGGGCAGCGGAGCTGGGACCTGAGTGGACCCCTCTGCCTCCAAGTCCTGTCTGCCACACCAGTGGTGCCCGGTGGCCTCCTGCAGCTCGACTCTGGCCCACAGACGTGTGTATTTGATCATCAGGACTTTCAAGAGTAACAATGTTATTAGCTTCTGTGGGAAAGGAGTTAACTTCTCCCTGTTGACATTGATGTTGGACCTGACTCCATGCTTCGCTTTGGCCAACCCAGGGTGAAGAAGTCACAGACGCTCATCAGCTCAGGCACAATAACCAGGCATTGCTCCTTCTCCTTTGCGACAAGAGTGCCAGGTCCCAGGTGAAGGCTGCCTCTTCAGCCTGGATCCTAGGATAAAGAAGTCACGTGGACAGAGGCTCAGCCGACCCGAGCCGGGGGCACAGGTGCCGCTGACCTGCAGGCCACGTGGAACACAACCAGCGTAGTTACCCGTGTTGTTGTGGGTCACTGAGGCTTGGGGTTTCCTCCTTACCCAGCATAAACTGGCAAACACTGTTCGATAGTTTTTCACATGCAATTCCTTGTTTTGCATGCAAAACCTTGGTTTGTGAGCGTAATTCCTTCAGAAACATGCTTGTAATCCAAACACTTGTCTATCAGAGCGAATTTCCCCATAAGAGATAATGGCAGCTCAGATGATTCGTTCCACAACCCAAAACTACTCATATAAAAATGATAGCAATACTGTAATATAATACAAAATAATAAAGAAAATACAAAATGTAAAGAAAAATAAACTAATGTGCACTTACCTTTGAAAACCTTCATGGCTGGTGTGAGGGAGACAAGAGAGAGGAGGGTTATTGTGTAGGATGGCTTTCACCATCACTCACAGATCACTGCTTTCTACTGGCTCAATGGAATCCCTTTCTTTTCATTCAACTTTAAGAAGGAACCTATTCAGTGACCTAGAATGAAACGAAGCATTCCTAAGCTTGTTCTTGCATGGAAAAGCGAAGGACTGACTGTCTATGGGTGCTTTGAAGTGACAAAAAATACTCTAGTGCCAGCTGTGGGCACCTTCCAATGTTCTGAAAAATCACTGATTTCTGTCAAACACTGCAGCCTGAGACTGAGCATCTGAGCATGGGAGACGATTGCCACAATCCCACAGAGAGAAAGAGAGAGAGAGAGAGAGAGAGAGAGAGGGAGAGAGAGAGAACAAACCACTGGCTCAGTTGTGACCATGTGACATTTGACATCATGTACTACTTGTATTGCAAGACATCGCTCATTTATCAGGTTAAAATTTATTAGAAATGTTTCCTCGTCTTGCAGAACATTTGCAAAGCAAGTTACTCACAATCCAAGGTTTTACTGTCTGCGGCTTCTTTTGAAAACTTAAGATTTGCCACCCCTTGGCTCCCAGCGTCACTTGGTTGCCCAGTGGGTGGAGCTACTCCCTGCTCCTTTTACAGAGAGCCTGTCTCTCCCCCATGAGCCACAGTCCTTCAGCAATCTCTCCTGCTCCAGCTGGGGTCCCTGGACAAGTCCCCAGGTTCCGCTAAGACCTGTTGGTGCTGTTCCCTGGGACTGAGCCCTTTGTGAATCTCAGGACAGACAGGAAGCCACCTACCAGCCTGGGGCTCTGGAGATGCAGGATCTGATTAGTGGCAGTCCGGCTGTGTGATGTGAGGCAATGTCCCTCCCCTCCTGGGCCTGGTTTTGCTTCCGTGAATGAGAAGAGATTCAACCAGGAGGTCTCAGGGCACCTCCGAGGTAGCACTCTGGCCAGAGAAGCTTAGACTTTCCTGCCGCAGAGACTGTGCTGGCAGCTCCGAGAGAGAACAGCTGATGGCTCAGAGAGGGGGAGCATCGTGGTCAAGCCCCACTGGGGGCCCTGTGATGGTAACCTGGCCTTGCACTGAAAAAATATGCACTGGACTCATGGAATGGGACCCCCATTCCCCCTACCAAGACCTAGAGCGCCCCCTGCTCATTTTCTGTCTGACTGCAGGCAGTATTTGGAGCATTTCAGAGATATTACTCAGGTTTTCAGGTGGGCAAACCTTTCTGCAAGTCACATGTACATGTTCCTTGACGACAGCCCACTGAGGCACTGCGCTGGGGCAGGGGCTGGGCCGCCCCTTCAGTGTCACAGGCTGGAGGAGGTGGAGGCACTGACCGCTGGCTGATGGATCTGCTGTCCCTGAAAGCTCAGCTCCAGGCTCCCAGAGTCATACAGGGCTAAGCCCCACGAAGCACACGCGAGCCAGGGACCCAAGAAGAATGACTGCTTTAGGAACCCACGAAGGGTTTACGAAGCTTTGCAGCCTTCTGAACCCACTGCCTCTGACCCACCAAATGTCTGGGAAGGGGAGGGAAAGTTTCTGTGTCCACATATCCAAAGCGTGCAGTGTGCTGAATTTTCTCCAAATGAGAGTACTTGTGTGACCCAGATAAAGAGAGAGAATGCCATCGTTGCCCAAGAAGTGACCCCCTGCCTCACTCCTTCCCAGCCCCCAGCCCAAGAGTAACCAAGGCCCTGACAACACGGTGAGCCCTGCTGGTTTTGAACTTCACAGAAATAGAATCACACAGCACTCCTCCTTTGTGTCTGCCTTCTTTTGGGCAACATTATCGTATGAGATGCATCCTCACTGCTCTTTAGTGTTACAGAAATAAGTGCAAGGGGCAAAAGGAAGGGAAGTAGGGGAACAGAAGCAGGGGCGTGGGGTGGTGACCCCACAGGTGGCCCTCATGCTCATGTGACTCAGAAGGAAAGCTGGACCTCGGCTGCACATGAGCTTGACCCATGGAAGGGCCAGACCTTGAGAGAGGAAGTCTTGCTGGGATGCAATGGGAGTGGGAAGGGGGACACGTGGGTCCTCCTTCCCCAGCTCTGCTTTCCAGAACCTTCCTTTGAACATGTTAGGCCCAGGAGAAGGGAGGTGTTTGCAGAAGTGGCGTGAGGCCTCCCCAGAGGCCTCCTCTGGGGTGTTTGCCCTGGGCAGCTGGGGGGCCGGAGGAGGGGTGGGCAAGGGTTCCCGGCCAGCTGAGGGGTAAAGAGCCGGCTTAGATGCACGCTTGGTTGTAAGGAAGACTTTGTCTTGAAAGAACGCCCATGAAGAGGAGCCCCTGGCAGATTGCCCGGCCCAGGGGCACCTGGGTTCTAGCCATGTGACCGTGCGAAGTCACAGCACCCTCTGGTCTTAAGTGGGCCAGATGAGGTCTAAGGCCTCCTACGCCCATAGTCTTGTGCCTTTAAAAAAAATTATTGGTAAAGTATACATAACATAGAATTTACCATTTTGATCAGTTTTAAAGGCACAAGTCAGCAGCATTAAGTACCTTCTCAGGGTTGTGCAACCATCGGCACCATCCATCTGTAGAACATTATCTTTCCCGACGGAAACTCTGTACCCATTCAACAATAACTTCTGGTTTTCTGGAAGCTTCAAGACAAGGAATAAATGTCTAATGGTGGCACTTCTGAGAGTTATTTTTTGAGGGCCCAGCATCTAAGGTCGGTGCAAATCCTGGCCTTAGGGAAGAGGACATGGTCTGAGTTTATCCAGCCTGCTGGCCTGCCTGCCTCCCTAAAGACGGGGGCTGTGTTTTCCGCGTCCTCCTTCCCTCCCACTGGACTCTGTGCCCATTTGGTTCTGAAGTTCCCAGAGGCAATTCCTTAAACTGTCTTAAACTATCTGCTTTCTTTAAACCCAGCTTGGCTGCTGATTAGGGCCTGGGCCGGGGTGGATGTTGCTAGTCTAACTGCCCCTTGATGCTGGGGGACTCCCGCCGTGGCTCTTCCTCACACTCAGACACCAGAGACCTAGACATCTCAGCAAACTGAGCTTCTCCTGTCCTTATGGGCAACTCAGAATCCCGGGCAGGGGTCTAAACAAAGCCGCCCTGAGCCGGGAAGGAATTAGACTAGGGGACATAAGACCATCTTGGAAAAAGAAACGTGTCAGAAGTCTGCCAGCTGTACACGTAGGTCGAGCACCTGGATAAAGGGCCCAACAGGGCTGTAGGGACTATTTCAGGGACTTGCTGGAACTTTTAGCTCGGAAGAAACACCTGCAAAGGCTCAGCTAAGTTCTCTAAGGGCACGAAGGCCATGTTAATCCACAATAGTCACCAGCTGGAGGGGCCTCAGAGGCGTCACTCAGTAACCCACTGCAGCTCAGGGTCCCTAGAGCACTGCCCCACCTTATCTGAGCACGTGGGCTCCCCAGGGGCCCCAGGGAGGGGGGCTGTGTCAGAGCTGAGCCCATTCCCTCCATGGGCAGGGCACAAGACCTGATGTTCCCACCCTGCACTCAGTGGCCAATCCTAGAGAAGATCGTTGTTGTTTAAAGTTAAATATCTTTTTTTTTTTTTTAATTTAATGACAGGATTCTTTCTTTTCTATTACCCGAGGCTTTAGCTTTCAAATTACAAAATCTTTAAACTTCTGTTTGTTTTATCAAAGGAAGTGCTGCTTGGAGATGAACAAAGGTGCACTTTTCTGAGTAGCAAGATGAGCTCTTCTGGTTGTCTTTGGGACCCGAGAGGCCGAGGTGGGGCAGGGCGGGTGCAGGGGCAGGTGCATCAGAGTCCAGGAGGGTCCTCTGCCCTGCCTCCTTGCCCCTGCTGTTGTCTGCACTCCCCTCCCCTGCAAGCCGCTCCTGTCCCGCTGAGTGGATCTCCAGTCTCCTTCCCCCTTCAATCCCCCGAGCCAGCTGAAATTCCCCAAATACAGTTCTATTCAGGTCACTTCCCGGTTAGTGACCTGCCACAGCTGGCCCATGGCGGGCGTTCCAGACTCATCCAGCTCCAACAGTCAGCTTCTGCCCTGTGCAGGCCTTCTGCTCCTACATTTGTCAGGTTTCCTCTCCTTAGGTGAACCCCTGCCCACCCCTGTGGCCACCTCCAGGAAGCCCTTCAGAACCCTCCAGCTGAAGAGATTTTATGATCCCTTCTGTTCCCTCAGAAATTCATTGGTGGCTCCCTCATGGCACTTCTGCCTGCTGGGAGTCATGGCATCCATCGCTTCTGAGGGTCCCTCACACACTGTCATCCACCACTGTGTGTTCCTCAACCCCAGGACATCCTTCATCTTTGTAATCCCAACACCTGGCCCACAGTAGGCACTCAACAAGAGTACTTAAGACGTTCTGACCAATCCTACTTGTGATCACCAGCTAACAATTCTGCCCACCAATTTCCAACATGTGTGCATACACACATGCACACGTGTGTGAAGGGTTTCCCCCACACCTCCACTCAGCTGCTGTCCTACAGTTCAAAACAATTCTGATACTATCTACCCGGAGACAGTGTAGGAATCCGCAGGTGAAGGGTTCCATCCTACAAGACTGGCCACTTCTCCATCCAAGGCCAGTGCAAGTCCAGCCTGTGTTGCTAAGGAACCAGGTATAACTTGTTAGTTCCCACGACATCCTCCTTAAGTTTGATTAATTTGCTAGAGAGGCTCATGGAACTCAGAGAAACATTTTACTTACTAGATTACAGGTTCATAATCAGAGAGAACTCAGAAATAGCCAGATTGAAGATACGCACATGGCTTCCATGCTCTCCCCCAAATCCCCACGTGGTCACCAACACCCATCCTTTTGTTTTTTTTTGTTTGTTTTTAATGTTTATTTATTTATTTCTGAGAGTGAGAGAGAGAGAGAGAGAGAAAGAGAGAGAAAGAGAGAGAGACTAGGCACACACAAGTAGGGGAGCGGCAGAGAGAGAGGAAGACACAGAATCTGAAGCAGGCTCCAGGTTCTGAGCTGTCAGCACAGAGTCCGATGTGGGACTCGAACCCACGAACCATGATATCATGACCTGAGCAGAAGTTGGACCCTTAAGGGACTGAGCCACGGGCGCCCCACATCCATTTGATTTTTTATGAAGTCTTCATCACAAAGCATGATTGATTAAATCATTGGCCCTTGAAAATGGATTCAACCTCTAGTCTCTCCCTCCTCCCCTCCCCAGGTCAAGGGGCTGGGACTGAAAGATTCGACTTTCAATTACATGATTAGTTCTCTAGGCAACCAGCTCCCATCTTTGGGTGTGGTCCAAAAGTTACTTCATTAGCATAGCAAGAGACATCTTTATCACTCTCATTACAGCAAATTCCAAGGGTTAGACACTCTGTTCCAGAAATGGAGACAAAGACCAAATATGTATTTCTTATTATAAATCACAACACCACAGTATTAAACAAATGGACTTTCAGTTTGTTGTCCAATTCCTCTCCTGCTCACACTCCACTTGGCAGGAAGGGACACTGGGGATCGGTAGCTGTCCGCCACATTCTCAAGGGAGAATGAGTGGTTCGCTATTACCCAGGGTGCTGCCGGCCAGCATTAGTGCTGGGGCAGTCTCGCTGCATGCAATTGCCTGCCCCCTCCAGGGACACAGGGGTGAATGGGCTCCCCTTGGCATCTACCCAAGTGACAGGGTAACGACTGCAGAGGCAGCCTTGGGAGCTGCAGCCCTCAGTCGCCCCGACCCTATCCTGAACCCTAGCTCCATACCCAGCCTGGAGGGAACAAGACCTCCTTCCCTCCTTCCTTCCCTACCTTCCAGTCTTCAGAGAAGCTGAGAGAGATATACTAGTCCTATTTCTCTAAATTTTAAGAGGCTGGGGGCAGGTGTCGGGAAGTCCCCTACAACTCAGTCCACAGCCTCCAGCTGTGGTCAGGTGGCAGAAGCCCACATTTCAGCACCTGCCCAGGGAAGTCCGTCAGTTCCTCAGGTGGGAGAGTTGCCCCAAAGCCCCACTTCCTTTCCAGACTCCAAATACAGGGATTAGGCTTTCCAAGGGGGTGGGGTTAAGAGTCAGCTTTGCTTTTCCTTAAGGCTTGGGGGCTGCAAATGGGCCCTTTTTGGCCCGTATCTTCTGCCCCCTTGTCTCCCTGCCCAGTTAAACCATATGATCTTCTTACTATACATAAGTGAGATAAGCAAGTAACATATTTTCTGTAATGCCTAACATATAAATAGTAGGTGCTTAGGAAATAGCAGTTTCGTTCTTTTAGGTTCTTGCTCATCTGCTGTTCAGGAAGAACCCTGATGGGCATACAATTAACAGGAGACCCAACCCGCAGGCTTAACACACAGGACTCATTGTCTCACATAACAACAGTCCGAAAGCTCACAGTTCCACAGTTATTTCAGTAATGCCGCAATAGAATGAAGTTTCCAGGTTCATTCTTTCTTGCTCTCAATTATCCTTGACACGTGGCTTTTCATCTTTGTGCTGTGACCTAATGGTCACAAGAAGACTGCCACAGATGCTGCTGTGGTGTCTGTTTTCATGGAAGGAAGAGTGAAGGACAGGGTAGGACCAGCCATGTTTTTCCTCCTATCCGAAAAGCAAGAGGTTTGGCAGGCGCCCCACAGCAGAGTGTCCTTATGTGTCTCATACAAGTTTCCTGTCGCTGATGCAACTATTACCACCAACACAGTGGCTTAAAAGAACACACTCTCTTCCAGTTCTGGAAGTCACAAGTCTGAAATGGGTCTCACCAGGCTAAAATAAAGATGCCAGTGAGATTACCTTCCTTCTGAAGGCTCCAGGAGGGAATTCATTTCCTTACGTTTTCTAGCTTCTAGAAGCTACCCCCACATTCCTTGGCTCGTGGCATCCTACCATGTCCAAATCCAACAACATCTCACCAAGGCTTTCTCATGCTGCATCACACTGACGCCGACTCTGCTTCCCTCTTCCACATTTAAGGACCCTTTCGATTTCGTTGGATTCATCTGGATAACCGAAGATACTCTCTCTATAGGTCAGTAAATTAGCAGCCCTAATTCCATTTACAACCTTAACTCCCCTTTGCCATGTAATCTAACATATTCTCAGTTCCAAAACTTGGGACGTGGACATCTTTGGGAGGTCATTATTCTGACTACCACAATGTCCTTGGCCAAACAGATCTCATTGGCCACCAAAGGAGATTGATAAATCAATTAGCCTGTGAGAGGGAGCAGGAGAGTCATGGCTGGCTTAGACTAATGATGTTTTATCATTTGAATCTGTTCACTTTGTTAAAGCAAATAGGGATTGTATTAGCAGAGAAGGGGGATAAAGAAATGGACATTGGATTGGCTGCTAACTGCCTGCCGAAGCAAGGTACAGGTGACTTTGCACAGATTTCCCTAGTCACACATTGTGTTTGCACTTTGCGAGGAGATGGGATGGGAATCATTAATGTGGATGTTCTTAGGCTGGGCCCGACCCTACACCCTGGAGAGCTCCAGGCTGTCAGCCAGAGTTTTCATTCCCTCTCCTTCTCCTGCGCCCCAGCCCTCCAAAGAAAGAAATTGCCCAGACAGAATGGTATTCTTGAGCAAGGAAGACCACTTACAATGGGCAAGAAGGAGTGAATTAAAGACATGGGGGGAGGCAGGGAAAATTTTATTGGGAAAGTGTGTCAATGCACATCATGAAAGTCTGATAGGATGAGGGGTAAAAAGAATAGAAGTAGAATTAGGAAGGTCTGGAGGTGGTTAGGAAGTTTCCCAAGGGTTTTGAAGAGAGACCATAGAAGCTGGGAACCATAGCTTTACGAGGTTAGAAAAATATAAGTAAATATCATGAGTATTTTGGAATTACGTTGGGTTGGACAGTTGACTGTGACTCCACCCTGGAACTCAATCAAATGGTGGATTTACCATAAATTATTATACACGACTGTCCCACATCATCTCCTTCCCCCGTACTGACTTGCTATCAGTCAAGGCGAACAGATCACACTGACTTCAGAGGCTCATCTGTAAAGTAGGTGTTGGATGGGGGTTCTCTGAGTCCCCTTCCAACTGATAATTAACGATCCTGTGATCATTACACGGAGTCCAGGTCAAGCTCTTTTCTGTCCCCTCGGCTGTCTGGGGCATCACTTTCTTGTGTTCTCACAATGGGCTCAGAACTTGGAACTCTACCACTTCTAAGATTACTTAATTTCTCTTAGCTGCAGTTATCTCAAATGCAGTCCCAACTTGGAGTGTTGATGTGAGGATTAAAGACAACATACTGTAAGGTGTATTGCACATAGTAGGCACTCAAAGAATTTTTACTCCTAAAAAACAAAAAGAGAGAAACACAAAATAAAATGATGGTCTGTGACCCAAGGGAAGAAATGGTTGCCTTTTGGATGGTGACAATAAAAAAAAATTATCAAGAGCAAACATCTTGAAATTTTTAATCTCAGGAATATTCAATTTTTTTCCATTCTGTACTTTTCACCCTCAAACTGATGGGTCATCCCGACATCTGTGCTGGGAAGGTCATCGAAAGGACATGACCACAGTTGGCCCGTGAGATGAACCTGGCCACTCAGAGAGCTGTCCGCTGTCCTTAGAATGTGGGATTCACTTGCTTTCCCTGATCCCAGAGGCTGCTCCAAGAACATGGCCTTGAGAGGCTGATGTGTTGAGAATACTGCACAGTATACATGACTGAACCCAGTTAAGGTCTCTATACATACTTTTAAGATTTGGTGGGTGCAGGGATCTACTTATCTTACTGCAGCCTAAGATAAGCCTCATACGTAAGCTCCTTTTGCTTATTAAAATGGCCACCTAGGGGTGCCTGGGTGGCTCAGTAAGTTAAGAGTCCAACTCTTGATTTTGGCTCAGGTCATGATCTCACAGTTTGTGGGATCGAGCCCCACGTCAGGCTCTGTTCTGACAGCATGGAGCCTGCTTGGGATTCTCTCTCTCTTCCTTTCTCTCTGCCTCTTCCTTCCCTGCTTACGTGTGTGCTCTCTCAAAAAGAATAAACAAGCTTTAAAAACAAAGAGGGGCACCTCGGTGGCTCAGTGGGTTAAGCCTACGACTTCAGCTCAGGTCGTGATCTCATGTTTCATGGGTTCAAGCCCTGCATCGGGCTCGGTGCTGACAGCTCAGAGCCTGGAGCTGTTTCGGATTCTGCACTCCCTCTCTCTCTGCCCCTTCCCTACTTGTGCTGTCTCTCTCTCTCTCTCTTTCTCTCTCTCAAAACTAAATAAATATTAAAAATTTTTTTTAATAAAAAAAAAGAATAGGGGCGCCTGGGTGGCTCAGTCAGTTAAGCACCGACTTCGGCTCAGGTCATGATCTCACAGTTTGTGAGTTCGAGCCCTGTGTCGGGCTCTGTGCTGACAGCTCAGGGGCCTGGAGCCTGCTTCAGATTCTGTGTCTCCCTCTTTCTCTGCCCCTCCCCTGCTCACGCTCTGCCTCTCTGTCAAAAGTAAATAAACATGAAAAAAAAAATTAAAAATAAAAATAAATAAATAAAAAATAAAAAATTGAAACAAACAAACACATTGCATGAGATTTTCCCGCTCTATATGACTGGGGTCCTATAAAGATTTGGAGGACTGTTTCTGTGTTCCCAAATTTGTGTGATTCTTCATTTTGATCCAAGATCTCCCAGCCCTGCACTGTCCAATACAGTAGCTCCTTGCCACTTGGGGTCAATTACATTTTAATGAATTGAAATGAAGTGAAATGAAAAATTGAGTTTCTCAGTCACATTGGTCACATTTTGGGTACTCGATAACTCCGCGCGACTGGTCACACTCAACAGACCAGATTATACCATCATCACAGGAAGTTCTACTGGACAGTGCTGCCCCCAGCTGATTCATCCAGCTTTTAATCAAAATAAACCTGGAAAAAGAAAAAAACAACCCAGCCCAGCAGTCGAAGTATTAGTCCTGATAAAAGAGTCATCTGCAGCTCTGACAAGGACTGTTTTCCCATGAACCCACCGCGTGAGAGCAGAGTTCGCCTGGCGACCTGCCGGTGGGCAGATTTCGTAAGGCCCATCTCCCTGGGTTTAGAAGGGCTTCACTGGGCTGGCCTTTCCATCCAGATGTGTGCCAGCAGTGTCACGACTGATAGCTTAACTTGTCACCGTCCCCAAGGGCGGACTCCATGAGTCACCGCTCAGTTCCAGACCACAGACGAGAGATGCAGCGTCCGGTCAAAAGGCCCCTGGGCACCTTCCATGGAGCAGTCAGAGGCCGCTGGCTTTCCTCGCACTCCTCCCCGGCCACATTCTTGCCACCATTTCTGCCTGTTGGAATCTCCCCACCCCTTCTCCCCTTTCTCAAATGCCACCTTCTTCTAGGACCTCCTTGACTTCCTGGAATGCTCCACTTAGCACTTTCTTCCTATATCTCCAGAAGCACTTTTGTATTGTGCCTTCCCCACGAGGTATCTGTGATGGCAAAGTCCTAGGGGGCAAAGGCCATGCTCGTCACCAGTTCAGCACGAGGGGCTGTGTCTTGATGTGGCAGACATTAACTAGCGGGACTTGATCCTTGTGAACTCTGGAGGGTCCCCTGTGAAGAGTTTTGTTCAGTGGCTCTGCCTTTTACACTTGCTACAGAGAAACCCCAATGGTGGCGTCTGTGCTTAGGGGCCGTGGTAACCACAAGCTCAGGCAGCCACGGTGTAAACCACGAGGCCACTCCTTACATGCTGGGCGACATTAGGAAAGTTGTTCCACCTCCCAGGGCCTCACGGGGATACAAAGAGTGCATATCTCCTGGAACTACTATGAGAAATAAAATAATATACTTCAAATACATATAAAGATGTCTGGCAAACAGTAAACATTCAATAAATTATAGCCATGCATTATTCTATCATTATCTGCAACAGCCTAACTGTCCTGGGAAGTCATTTCCTGACTATATTTGGGCCCATATGCCTGCCTTTGACCTTCAGTTTCCTCATCTCTGTCTATTCCACCAAGCATCTCTGAGACCCTGCTTGTCTTGGCCAGCCCAGCCCCCATTATGGGTTACCTACCTGCTTCCCATGGGTGTAGGCCCCAGGATGCCCAGCCTCCTGCAGACACGGCCGCACTCAACACTTCTTAACCAGCCTTGTGTGGGCTGAGGACACTCAATAAATGCGGACTGCTTGGAATTGCTGTTCTCAGAAAAACTATCTCCCTGGAAACATGTTGGGCTGATCTCTGAACACAGGCTTCCAGGGTGCTGGCCACCTCCACCTCAAATGGGGGTGTGTTCTCAGGAAGAATGGGAAGGGTGTTAGGAAAATCATAGGTGTGAGCCTCTGCTAGGAGTGTGTCATCATGAGTAACAAAACAAAAAGTATAAGCCGATTCTTAAAGTTTTCACTAAAATGGCATTTTGGGCAAAGAATTTGAAATCCACCAAACCATCACCAATCAGAAAACAATGGTTTACAATGTTGGTGAGCATGCCATGTGATGGGTATTCTCTTAATGATGGGCCTCCAAAATGTGGAAAGAGAATTCACAACATATTACTAGTGTCTTGGACATTTAGAGCCTTCATTCTGAGGTCTTTTTGGGCAAATGGTCTGCCATGCTTACATAGAAATGCTTCCCTCATTGCAGCCTGCCACACTAGAACATTCTAGAATGACTACCAGCCCTTAATGGGGCTGTGCAGGGGAGAGTCCTGAGCCTGAGGTTTATTCACTGCTGAGAAGTCCTACCTCTGCACACGCTATATGCAGTGATGGGCAAACGCAGATACAGTCCCCTCTCTTGGCTTTGGTCCTCAAATACCATCAAATAATTAAGCTAAAGATTTACACTTTAAAACTGACTAGTTCCATGGAGGAGAGGTGTATTGAGTGATCTCTGAAATTGTGTGACTACAGGAATGACAGACTGCAAGCTTTGAGACACCTTCTCTGAGGAGGGGACGTTTGCGGAGGTGAGAAGTGTGGACCGAAGAGGGGTTCAGACAAGGATTTATTAAGTCCCCAAATGCCTGTGCACTGGTGTGTTTGTGCGTGAGCTTCCCCCTGCCAAGAAGGCCCTCCCCGGGCCCGGGTCCCACCGCACTGCTGACCTGCTCTGAGAAGGCGGGTGAGCTGCCACTCCTTCCCGGACACCTAGGGAACCTACATATCCTATCTCCACCCTAACCTACTCCCCGACTAGCTTGGATTTCCTTCCAGTCTCTGTCTCCAAGACACCTCCTCACTGTCTCAGCTGCATCCAAGTGGCGTGCTGATCCAGGGTGCAAGGAGGGTGGCAGCTGGCACCCCACTGTGCTCAAGAATAGAGCCACGGGGCTCTGTAATCCCCAGCCCCACGCACGCTGCCTTCTGGTCTCGGCAGGCTCTTTTCTGCCGCTGCTTAAACACCAGGACGGAAAAAGTCAGTCCTTGGAGCAACGCACCGTGACGAGAGCTGGGGCGGGAGGGCCAGGAACCGCCATGGAAGCCAAAACTCAAAGGTGGGGAAGCCTACTCCCAACACCCCTGGGAACCACTTATTTCAGTCAGTAAGCTTCGTTCCTGTGTAATTTGGAAAGGAAGAAGCATTTGCACCTAGCTCTTAGCAAACGTTTGTGGAAGGAAGGCCTTACTGGAAGAACGCAAGTCCTGCCCAGTCCTTCCTGGAGAGTAAAAAGGATGTGGGCGTGGGGACAGGTGTCCCCCCGCTGGATCCCTGTGCTGTCTGTGCATCCCGGTGCCAGGCAGCCCTGGGTTGGCAGCAGAAAAGCAGCTGAGTGGGCAGCACGGCTTCCAAAGGGGAAGGGAAGAGAGGTGTGCCCTCGGCCAGAGGTAGGAGGCTGCCAGGCAGACGGCCCGGCCCCATCCCCACGCCCGCCCTGGCGACACAACTGCACAGACCCCGCTGAGCCCGACCGCGCTGCTAATTGGGTTCGGGGCCTCTTGCTTGGGGAGGGGGTGAACCATTCGGCGGGCTCCTCCGGAGAGAGGCTTCTGCAGCTGCTGCTTCCCGCTGGCCCCCGCGGCCCCCTCTTCTTGTCTAAACTTGGCATGGAAATTAATCTGTCTCCCCCACAGGGTGATGAAGCCATGCTTTGTTGGGTTTTCCCCTCGGCGTGAAGACAAAGATGGTGCCATTCTACAGACAGTCTGAGGGATAGAGAAAGGACAAAACCCCCCATGCTGCCACCAACCTAATACCCCCCTCGTCCTCCGCGTGTTCGGTCTCAGCAGGCAACCCTGGGCCCTGGGCTCCCCACATCTGCACACCAGCCATCACTGCCCCCCCCGCCCCGGACCCCCTACTCTTGCAGCAAAAAACCCAGCCCCTGTTTCAGGCTGAGGGCCAGGCCCCGGCTGGGTGGAGGGGGAGAGCTGGTCCAAGTCTGAAGGCCTCTATAAAGGCCATGGGGCTTATCCCACCACCACCCTCAAGTCGAACATAGCAGGCAAAGGAAAGTACTGGATGGAAAGGAGCCGATTCCTGGGGGAGGGGCCCCACCGGGGACTGGATCACTCAGGTTGGCTTAGCTGCACCGGGTCTGTCCCAGGTACTTCCCCCTCGGGCGGCTGGCGCACACGTACAGGGGCGCCGAAACCCAAGCCCTACCCCAGGGGGCCTGCAATTCTCCCTCCGGCCAACTCTGCCTCTCATTTCTCAGGTCTCCCGTCTTGCTTCACGAGGAGCCTCAGAGTTCTGGCAACTTCCAGTGTCAGTTCTGCCTCCCGTCCCTGGCAGGTGGTTGCCGATGGCAGCCCAGGTGGGTGAGAGGGGTAGCAATGCTGACCCGCTCTCGCTCCGGGGCTGCTGGGGATGAACAGAAGGCAGGCTGGAAGAATTTCCATTTGAGTTGGGCGCTCGCTGTACATGGGATGTGCCACACACAGAGGTTTGTAAAAACCAACAAACAACCGCGAGGCAGTAATAGCAATAACCATGACCTGTACAGGTGAAATACTTTACAGGCTACAAAGCATGGGAATCAGACAGTGCTTTCTAAGGAAAGAGCACAGTTAGGAAGGGGGAAAGTAGCCATGGGACTTGGGGCAAATTATTTAACTTCTCCAAGCAGCAGTTTCCTTCTCTGTAAGAGAGGGATCAAATGTGATCTACTTGATATTTTCCAATAAAAGGAACCAGGGTTCCTGAGAGAAATGGTTGGTTCTAGAGCTGGGGCAGGAAATACACTCGGAGCCTGGATTACATAGTAGTGCCAGGAAGTAAGGAAGTGCCGAAAAGACAGAACAGAACCGCACCCCCCCCCCAACTCACAGTGATGGGACAAATGGGAGGTCTGTCAAAGGGACACAGGGAACGACCAAAAGAACTCCCAGTGACCAAAGCTGCAGCAGTCTGAGCAACAAAATAGAGAAAGTAACTTCAGATTATAGCCCAAAGTACCAAATCGACTTCCACGAGTCCATACAAAGAAATAATTGGATAAATAAATAAATGGGCAAGAAGAGACACATTTCCCATGCAGAAGAATTCCAGATAATTTCTCTAGATGTTGCGCCCAGAAGGGGGCGTGGGATATGCAGTGGGACTTCCTGCCAAAGAGGACCGTATGGAAAGGGGGAGAAAAGTGTAACCACAGTGGAGAAAACTGACACCCTACCTGAGCCGAGTGACCAAGAATAACCCCAACAGCACTATGTCCTATTAACAGTAGGTGCCCTTGATTTGATAGGATGAGAAAGGCACGTTACTTCTGAGGTCTTCCTCCCCAAACGCATTAAGACTGGTCCAATCGCGAGAAAAACATCAGCTTACAGGAGCGAGATAGTCTGCACAATTTCTGAACAGTACTCCTCAAAATTGTCAAGGTCATTGAAACACAAGGGAATTCTGTGAAGCTATCATAGCCAAGAGGAACCTAGATGTGCCGAGACTTTCTAGACGGGATCCTTAAAGAGAGAAAGGACGCTAGATAAACCCTGGGAAAACTTTTGTTACTATTATGTATCAATATCGAATCGGTTCCTCGTGACCAGCGTAGCATACTAATGTAAGACGTTAATAACAGTGGAAACTAGCCAGGGCATATACGGGAACTCTGTGAATTTTCTTCGTAATTTGTCTGTAAATCTAAAACTGTTAGAAAATTTAAAAGTTTATTTGAACAGTATTCCCTACCTCGGAGCGTTGTGAAGATGAACTATGACAGTGCGTGGAAGGTGCTTAGCACAGTGCTGGGCAGATGTGATAAGTGCTCAACAGATGGCAGCTGGGTTATTATTAGGTACCAGGGAGGATAGAAACCAGAGGAAGGAACACACTGGAGACCGTATGAATATGTGAGTTATGGCTCTAATTCCCAGCTCTGGCCGCAGCACCTTCCAGCAACTCTGGACAGCTGCCGGCCTCCGGCGAAGGGCCATCACGTCTTCTCTCGGCACTTCGGGGTGGCCAAATCCGCGCCACTGTGAAAAGCGGTAGCTCGGTGGACAGGTGGGGGTAGCGGTGCCTGCTGATGCTCGCATCGCAGCCAGGATCAACGTACCCTCGGGACTGCTGATTTGCACAGAGTCAGAACGAAGGTGTGAACTGACATCAACCCTCCAGAGATAGGAGGTCCCCCTACGCGGCTTCCGGAGCTGGATGGCACTGGCTCCCCCTGCGGGGGCGCACTGCCTCTGGATTAAAAATGGAGACCAGGGGGTGCCTGGGTGGCTCAGTTGGTCAAGCTTTCAAGTCTTGACTTCAGCTCAGGTCATGAGCTCACAGTTCGTGGGTTCGAGCCCCGCACGGTCAGCGCGGAGCCTGCTTGGGATTCTGTCTCTCCCCCTCTCTCTGCCCCTCTCTCACCCTCTCTGTTTCTCAAAATAAATGCATAAACTCCAAAACAAAAATGAAGACTGGGCAGAGGCTCTGGGTCTTGTGTCCTCCTTCAATCCTTTGCAAACAAGGAGATCCATCACGCCAGCCACCATCCCGTGCCAGCCACCTGCAGGTGGGGGCGCTCCACACTTGCTGGGACATGGGTCACTCTAGGGCTTCAATTCTTGCAGCTTTGACTCAGTCCTTGCCCCCAAAGTACTGTTATCAGCCAGGCATAGGCCAGAAAGGTCAGTGAAGGTTCTAGCGGGCGGTCGATGGGCACTCCAGGTCATGGAGGAACAAACCCAGAGGAAAGAAACCCAACAGTCAGTGTGTAACCTTGCATACTTGGGGTTGCAAGTACTAGAAACCTAACTCAGCTAGGTTAGGGGCACCAGGAAAGGACATGACAGTCAGTAGAAAGATAGAAATGAGCTCACACAGTCGGGGCTGGAGTAGCAGAATGAGGGCTGCTCCCGGGATCGCCTGCTGGAACCGGGACCCTAGTGCCGGCAGGAGGCACTTTCCATGGGCTTCTCGAATCTGCCACCTGCCCCTCCCCCTCCTGCTTGCTGCTCGTGCTGTCAGGCCTGCTTTCTCCTCAGAGGCAGCCCTCAGGCCCACTGTCACCGAACTTCACCGCAGCGAGGAGAAAGTCACCTCTCACCTTCCCCCTCTAGCCACAGCTTCAGTTACAAAGTTCACAGGGAAGGACACTGTCTTGTGCACCTGGACGGACACGCTGACCTCCAGATGGCAGGAACTGAGGAGGCGGGGCCCTCAGAGGTCCACTTAGACCACAGGGTGGGAATCACCGCAGCCAGGAGACGAAAACCACGTCTGTTACTTGAGCAGAGACAGTTCTATAAAAAACTTTAAAAAGTTTTTTAAAAGTTTTTTTTTTAACATTTATTTATTTTTGAGAGACAGAGAGAGACAGAGCATGAGCAGGGGAGGGGAGAGAGACAGAGGGAGATACAGAATCCAAAGCAGGCTCCAGGCTCTGAGCTGTTTGTTAGCACAGAGCCCGAATCGCGAGACCATGAGCTGAGCTGAAGTCAGATGCTCAACCGACTGAGCCGCCCAGGCGCCCCTCTATAAAGAACTTCTAATTACGTGTAAAGTTGCTCAACAAGTAACCAGAAAGAATTAATTCTGGTTCTCTGAACCAGAGAATTCAGTTGGACCACAGAGTTAGCTACTGTCTAGAATAGCAACTAATTCTAAGACTGGGGACGGGAGGAAGATGCTGGAATTATTAACGCTGAGGAATGTAAAGAAGGACCCTGGGCGCTGAGACCCAGCCTTTTGAGGAGGACACCCCATCTCTGAGGGGGGCGCAGTGGAGCGAACTGCAAACTGGGTTCAGCTCAATGGCACCAGGCTTGCGTTGCTGCCAATGGGGCAACAGCATGTGGTGTGTCCGCACAAAGGAGTACCATTCGACAACCGAAAGGCGCAAAGTAGTGATGCGTCAACCTCGGCCACGTTTCGTGGAAAGAAGCCAGACATGAGAGGACAGGTTAGATGCCTCTGCTGGTAGGAGACATCCAGAAAAGGCAGATCTATAGAGCTGGAAAGGAGATTGGTGGTTGCCTGGGGTGGGGGTGGGGGTGGGGCAGCGACTACTCATGGGGTTTCTTTACAGAAGACAGTGCTGTAAGAGAAGACTGTAGGGATCGTAGCGCAACACCGCTGAGGGTGAACGTGATGGCTGGTAAATTACATCTCAAGGAAAGCACGTAGGATGCAGGGGCTGGCCAACCCTCTGGTGGTGCTCGCTGGGCAGTATGTATCAAATCAACACACTGTATACCTTAAATTTATACAATATGTCAATGTGTCTCAATAAAGGTGGGAGCGGTGGGGGAAAGCAGCTGCTGTAGCCAGGAAAACCATAAGCAGGAGCCAGTTCCTCCACCCTCCTCCTGCTTCTCAGCGCCCCCCCCCCCCCGCCCCGTCCCAAAGTCCTCTCTCTGCAGAGCTGAGCGAGCTTTACAGTAGCAAGGTTGAAATGTATCTATAGTGTCCCACCCTGAGCAGGGGGTGGAAGGGTCAGTCTGAACAGAAGCAGTAGGTATCCTAGGGCAGCGAGTGCTCCTCAAAGGACGCAGGGTTCTGGTTCCGGAAAAAGGGCTGCAGGAGATAGCAGGCAATGGGAACAATAAATGCCCCAGCGGAGGGCCTGGAGGCTGGAGAGACAGGACGGGCACTCGGCTGTGAAAACACTGGGGAACAGGGAAACCAGGGTAAGAGCCAGGTGACGCCGGGGGTTAAAGGGCAGGACAGGAGTCCTTTCTCTTCCCTCTGCCTAGAGTCCAAGATCAGGTGCTGGCTGCAATGTCTGCTCTGAGGACAGGGCTCGCCAACAGCGAGTTCTCGAAGACACCACATCCTGGTTTTCAAGGAGCACGGCAGCTCACCCATGGGGTCCCAAATATCCCCATTAAAGGCTCGTTCCTTTGAGGTCACTCGCCTTCCTCTTACAAAATCCAAAAACACTAAAAAATGGTAGCACATTTGTTCTCCTTTTAAAACACTTATTATATGCCTACTGTGTGCATTTCTATGTCATCCCTTCCCCTGGCGGGAGAAAACAGCGGCAGGTCAGCCCTGGAAGGGTAATCTGGGTCAGGAAAGTGCTTGAAATCCGTTTTCTGGACATTTAGGCAAATAACTCAGAAGGACAGGAAGTCGACTAGCGGCTGCCAGGGGGTGGGGGTGGGAACGGGGAGCGACTGCAAAGGGGCACAAAGGTTCCATTTGGGGGAATGAGGCTGTGGTGCGACCGTAAATACACTAACGGTGCACTTAAAATAGGCAGACTTCATGGTATGTAAATTATACCACAATAAAACAGTTTAAAAAATGAAAGTATCTCAAAGAAAGTTCGTATGGACACTTGAGCAGGTAAGGACAAGGCGTCCACCGGGGACTCTGCGGCAGCCACAGTGTCTGTGACGCTGGCTGTCTCCCACCACACCCTCCCTCCAGGGCAGGGGAGCTCGCTGAATCCCAGTCATCACCTGTTTAAAGTCCCGCACGGTCCTCTGCCACGGCAGTGGGTGGCCCAGAGAGCACGCGGACCCACGGTCAGCCCTCGTGGGCCCTGGCGTTCAGCTCTGTCCTCGGCTTCATTTTTCTGCGCAGCCCGAGACCCGAGGCAGGAGTGGGGCAAGTCAGGAGCCGGCCCCTTGGCCAGCGTTCCCCTCAGTGCTGCGCTGCGAAGACTGCGGAGACGTGGCTGGCTTACAGCTCAGCTACTGACTCCTGTTCTGCGCTTGTCACTCTCGAGGGTGTAACAAATAAGACTGCATCTGGGCATTTCCAGTCTCTGACCCACCTCCAGTGATATGGCCTTCGAACATTCCTGGTTGAAGTATCAGGGCGTTCCATTGCAGGGGTTCCAAGTTCAGACCTGGGCCTGCCCCAGTGGGGCTGATCGCCGACCGAGGAGCCTTGGGCTTAACTTGAGCGTCGCTTTTGGCACTTCCTGTGCATACGCGTGGCTCCGGGGATCTGCCCGAATGCAGGTTCTGATGCAGGTAGTGTGGGTGGCGCCCTAGACTCTGTGACTCTCCTCAGCTCCAGGTGACGCTGTGCTGCTGGTCCATACACCGCACGTGGGGTAGCTTGCATCTAGAACTTCACTGCCCGAGCTGCAAAGCCTCGGCTGCTTCCCCTGGAGCATCCAACTGCAAGGGAAGGGGAGGCCTTTTCCCCGCAGAAGCTCACAGGAGCCACTGGGCTCTCTGGGCACTCTGTGTCTCTCGTCACAGACACTGTGGCTGCCGCAGAGTCCCCGGTGGACGCCTTGTCCTTACCTGCTCAAGTGTCCATACGAACTTTCTTTGAGATACCGGGGGACGTTTGCCTCTGCATCAGGTCTGGCTCCGTAGCCTGAGTTGGTTGCAGGCTAGGACAATAGCAAAGGCAGCAAGTGGCTGCCTCCCCCCGCTTCCCCCGATACAGAAATGATGAGCTGCTGATTAAGCATGAAGGGACGTGCTCCAGTACCAGCTGGTTGCCACCGACTCCCTTAGCGTGGGAGAGGACAGGCGCCATGTGTCTCCTGCTCAGCACCTTGGAGGCCCGAATCCTGCAGGTGACGGATGGGCCCTGGAGCCCTGCCCACAACAAACAAGAAAGAACTTGCTGCCAAACCAGAAACAGTCAGCCCCGAACTCATGGCTATTCTCTGAGTCAGACAATACTTGTTAGCATCACTGGGTGCAAAGCCCTGCCCGTGAACGTCAGGGTGATTACCACCCGGACCTGGTCTCTGGAAGCCCATTACCCTGGGGCAGTGTGAAATGCGAATGACCTGTGATACACAGCAGGATGGGGTGCCCCCAGCACAGAAGAAAGCTGCTTGGGAAAGGGGGACTTGTTGCAAGTAGGGAGAAGAATCCCCCTCCCCCTACAAAGGACATGAAAACAGAACTGAGTCCCAAAGGCTGGGTGGGGCGGTGACGGGTGGGGGTACGGCCTTGGGTAGGGGGAGGCTGGAGGGGGAAGCTTGGAGCAAAATATCTGGGGTCCGAGCCTTGACACCTCTGACCGCATCCGATGAGGCAGAGACGTGTGGTGAATGGTGTATATGAAGTGTTTGCTATGTGGCGGACACTTTACAGATGCTGTAGGGGCCGCAGGAAGCCACAAAAAAGCAACTACTTTTCAAACGATAGCACAATCGTGCTTTCTAAAATATACAGAAGTCGCAGGCAGAGAGGGCCATGAAGAAAGTACAGAGCAGCGCGGGGGTGCAGAGAGGGGACATATTCTTCCGCGCCCTGTCTTTGGACAACGGTGGGCGCTCAGGAAACAGACAGGCAGGCGGACCAGCCAATTAACCAGGGCCTGACCTCCCGCTCAAAGCTCTGGAGCTGTTGACAGAAGGGGAAAGTTTGGCCATTTCTCATTGGCATTCTACGCCCACTTTCGGCAGCTCCTCCCTCCCTTGCCTCACAGGGAAGGATCTGTCCAGGGCCCCGAGGTTGCAAGGCAGGGCCCCTGACCAGCCGCTTTGACCGTAAGACTTACCTGACAAGTGTTCAGAAAAACTATCCAGAACCTGAAAACAAGGCCACGAGGCTATCTGCATGTCCTTTCAATGCCATGCTGAAATACCGCTTACCAGGCCCACCCAAGGATTATTCACATTCTGGGAGAATGTACGTTGGTTTGACTACGCTATTAGCTATCAGGTGAGGGCTCAGGCTTTGTGAAACTTAGCTGTTAGCTTGTAGAGCTGTGTAGATGCAAATGACTCCTGCCTAGTGGAAAAGAGAACCTCCAAGTTCAGGGTTAATTGCCCTATAGGACAGTAAGTTAAGACGTGTATCTTAACCTATGTATCCGATGTTCTGTCTTTAATGGGACGACGTGATCCCGCAAGGCCACCAATGCTCTCTGAACCAGCCTTACCTTTCATTGTTTCCCTCATTAATGAATGAGTTAGCATTTCTGACGCGTGTTCATTCTATTTGTAAGAAAGTCAGGCTTTTACTTTCGAACGTTATACTTGCCCGCTTGTTAGAAACTGAGGGTTCTATGAATGATGAGAGACAAGAGAGTGTGCTAATGTTACTAGAACTCCCTGATAGACTAAGATGCTCCACACCAAGGTCCAATGTCAACAAAAGGAACCAGAGACCCCAAGAGGAAATGGATCAGAAGGAAGAGTTTACTTAGTAGGCAGGTTCGGTCTGTTCCTACGTGAAGTTGGGATTGTTTCTCTCATGAAGCACAGCTTGGGCTAGAAGCCTCCTCAAGACTTGCAAACATGGGCATAACAGTCAGCCTAGGACATGGACCGGGTTGAGTGTCATCCCAGCAGGGCAGGGAACAGGTCACATTGGGCTTTATGGGACCAGTTTGCATCAAGATGCCATGTGGCAACAACAGAAGCAATGACGAGGGAGACCCCAGCCCTGCTAGAGGCTGACAAGACACCCCACCCTGGTCTCCCTCTGACTGACGTTTGGAAGGACATTAGCCCTTTGGATTGAGCCCTCAGTCCAAAGGCCAATTCAAGGCCTCAGGAGGAAGCTGTTAGACTTCCTACAGGGAGGAATGTGAATGATATATATATATTTGTACCCTAAACTGGTAAACTGAGTCTCAACAGTCATATACACATGAAGACACATAAGACATTTTCCTTAAAGTCCAAATCCATAGCTGAAAAAGGCAAAAATGGAAAAATCTATTCTGCAGGGAGGGGAGGAAAGCCTCAGAGAACATGGGAGTCCTCCAGTAGTCTCTTGGACCATTCTACAGAGGAGACCACGGAGGCTAGGATGGGACGATGTATCAGTTTGCCACAGCACAAACCAGTTCACACTCACTGGCCTAAAATAGCAATCACTCATTAGCACGGATCCGTGGGCTGGCCGGACGCTGCTGGCAATCTGGGCTGAGCTCGGCTGGCATGACTTCGCTCCTCACTGAAGTTCTATGGGCTACTCTGTTCCACCCTATCTTCAGCTGGGGCCCAGGCTGGGAGGTGGCAGTTACCCATGCAAGAGAACAAATAGAGGCATATGAAGCCTGTGAGTCCCCAAACTGTACCTCATTGCTTCAATATGCACCCTTGGCCAAAGTCAATGTTAAGGGAAATGCCCTTTGCCTACATGAAGGCCATGACAAGGGTCTGGATGCAGGGAGGGGTAAAGGATTGGGGCCAATCATTCGGTCTGCCCAGAGAAGAGGCTACTGGCCTTTGGAAGCCCACCTCCCGGATGTCTATCTCCTCTTCGCCTGCCGAGCAGGTAAGCATCTTATTAGCAGATAAACACCTGCCACATTCATTTTGACTACGGCATAGTACTCCACTGAACAAATATATTATTCTTTATTCAGTCAGTCTCACACTTGTAGATGTCATTCAGATTATTGCTAGGGTTTTACCAATTATGAACAATGCTGCAAGGAACACCCTTCTGCCCTCATCCATACCTGTGTACCTGAGTGGAAATTGCTCAATGGTCTCTGTTAACCAAACGTCTCTGGTTTCTTTAGTCAGACAGACCCTGAAATTTAGTAGATACATGGCTGCCCAGAATAGAGACTACATTTCCCAGCATCCCTGTATATAGGTATGGGCATATAATAAAGACTAGTCAGTGGGATATAGTAGCAGTGTGTGCAACTCTAGGATTGTGGCCTTAAAGGAAAGAGATGTCCCCCCCGCTCCAGTCCTTTCCTGATTGGTTTTGGCTGGAATGTGGCTACAGTAGGGAGCTGCCTTCCACCGAGTGGGGAAGTGGAAGCATCTGGGATAGAAGAGCAACAAAAATGGAACGTATGCCCCCAATGCCATGGAATCATCCCCACCCCAACACATACATGCATGCGCGCGCGCACACACACACACACACCACCCAGCCCTGGATTAATTAAGCGGGGATGTGATGTTCCAGAAGGAAATATATCTCTAATGTGTTTCAGCCACTGTTATTTTGGGTATTATAGAAATCAATCCAATCTCCTAATTAAAATATATTCACAAGACAAATTCAGAGCAGTGGAATTGCTCCATCAAAAATTATATGCATTTAACAAATTGGTCTTTAATGCCAAATCACCTTTCCCAGCTATTATACTAATTCACAGTCCCACCAACGGCACGCGAAAGGCCTGCTTTACCCCACCCTTGCCAACAGTGTCCATTACCGGAGTCAAAACGTTTGCCCGGGAATGGAAAAATATCTCATACCTTTAAGATTTGCATTAATTTAATGATGATGGAAAGTCACAGCCTGTGCGATGTTTATTATCCTTTTTATACATTATCTTCAATCTTTCTTACTTTCTATGGCATGTTATTATTACTCCCACTTAGTTTCCCTCTCAAACGTTTAGGTCCCTTGTTAAGATTTCACAGCCGGTAAGCGACGGAGGCCGCTTTGAATCCAGGTTGGACTTGCTCCAGACCGGAGACCAGAGCTCTTTTCCCAAGCACGCCGTTGGCCTCGCCACAGCTCCAACTCCCCCCTGACCACCTGTACATTTATTGAACAAGAACTTACAGCCCATAAAGGCAAATGGGCCTCCTCAGCCAGGTCCAACTGGGCCCCCCAGAGGGCCCGTACACCGGCACCGCCGGCTCTGACCTGCAGCGGCTGGGCCTCGTGAACTCCTGTGTAAGACAGAGGGAAACATGTGGCCTTTTCTGCCTTTCCCCTGGAGCGGGAAGATCACCAAACTTGACCATCTCAGAAGCATCTTTGAAAAGTTTTTACCTTAGGCTTTGTTAACTATGTATCGTACTGATGGAGAAAACGATCTTCCCAAGCAAAGATTGTAGCGGCAGGTCAACAGCCGACATTCCAGGCAAAGAGAAGAGCATCCTGACCAGAAGGAGGAGCAGCCTTTCCACTCTGCTTTTTCATCTTTCTATAGAGAACAATTATAGCTTTTTATCACTGGTGTGTGTGTGTGTGTGTGTGTGTGTGTGTGCGCGCGCGCGTGCATGTGGGGGGGAGGAAAAATAATAACTGCAAAGTGCTTTGCATATAGTAGGAAGTGCATAAATTGTACCATTAAAAATTTTTTTTAATGTTTATTTATTTTTGAGAGAGAGAGAGCCAGAGCTCGGAGCAGAGGAGGGGCAGAGGGAGAGGGAGACACAGAATCTGAAGCAGGCTCCAGGCTCTGAGCTGTCAGCACAGAGCCCGATGTGGGGCTTGAACCCACAAAGTTCGAGATCATGACCTGAGCCGGAGTCGGACGCTTAACTGACCGAGCCACGCAGGCGCCCCTACACTGTACTGTTTTTGTCAGGAGGGCTGCACTCCATTCCACACACCCTCGCAGCTCACGCGCCTGGGCAGTGTAGTTACAGTCGCCCTCTTATTCCAGCCTCATGCATCTGTTCCTCCAGACAGCACCTGTTGCCCGGTGTTGACATCTTTGGGCACTGACAAGAGGATTAACACGCTCTGTCCTCTCCTTGTGCTGAGGCGCCTGATCGCAGCCACAGCCCTAAGGCTGGGCTCCCCACTGTTCAGCTGGGGGGTCTGAGTTCGGAGGTTGTAGTGAGCAGCACCCCCACCCCAGAGGCAGAAAGCGGCGGAGGTGATGACCTGCCTGCGTAGACGTCTTCCACTTCCTCTGCGCCCGCGGCTGCCCTCAGGTGCTCCTCGCCATGGAGTATGTCCCAGTCACCTTCCCTCCCGGGCCTGCCTCCGGCCTCACCTTCTCCTTGCGGTCCCCTCCCCTCCATCCTCTCCATTCCTGGGGCAAGTATTCACTAAGCCCAGATGACCCCACCACCAGCGCTGGGAGCTCCCTGGGCGCAGGGGTGTGTCTGACTCACTCACCTGGGCATCTGGGCTTTGGTCTAGTCTAGTCTTCTAGTTCAAGACGAAACAAGACTGGGGATGGAAGGGCCGAAACTGGGGGAAGGGGGCTCCCTTCATGCTCCTGGTGTGAGCCTGCTGCATAAGGAGCCCGCCTCCCAGGAGGTGGGGGAGAGGAAGAGAGGGGTCGCAGGTGCAGGCCTGGGAGCTCACTGTGCTATAGGCCTGGCAAGAAGGTCTGCAGCCCAGGGCCCGGCCAAACGGCACTGGAGTCCTCAGGGAAGCTGAACAAGCGTGAGGGTGCAAGGCTGCAGCGGGGAGGGGGGCGATGGGACAGGTGTCCCCCCACTCTGGGAATGGTGTGATGACTCCCGGGTCAAGAGGACTAGAGAGAAGACTTCCACAATGGCGTCTGGATTCTTTGGGTCGTGGCCGCCAAGACGGGACGGAAGGGCTGGTACCATAGCAACCAGGGAGCCTGGAAACCTCATAGAAACAGCAGAGATCTGCCTTTCGGAAGACTTCGGATTCCCCACTCGGAGTCAGAGGGAAGACCTCACAGGTCCCTCTACCACAAAGGCTGTGGGATCAACCACCGCCTGCGGCCCCTGGTCAGGGCCGGATGGAAGAGGAGGAAGGGGAGGAAGATGGGGTCGCGTGGTGGGCGGAGAGCAGCTGCCCGCCCCGCCGCCGGGCCTAAGACCTCCAAGGTGATAGGCAGCGCACGGATGCCTAAGCTGCTTTCTCCAGACGCCGTTTAGGCTGGACTCACCCGCCCTGTTTGCACTGTGTGTTCGGGGAGAGGTTTCCCACAGATCAGGGCCTGGGACGAGAGAAGCAGGGGAGAGATCGTTCCCGGGCGCCTGTCCCCAACCACAGGCCGCAGGGCCCGGAGGCCTCGTGACCACCGGTGGGCCGCGTGCCTGCCCGGCCTGTCCAGATCATAAAATAAAGCCAATTCAGTACAAAGAAGGAAAAGTCCAGGGAATTGCAGTCTGACCACAAAATTATCATGTTGTGACGTTTCGGCCCGGTGTGAGCCCAGGTAGATTTCCAGGATCTGGGGAAGGAGTCAGGGCCAGAGAGGGGCACGCCTACGGGGCTTCGGCCTCAACTCCAGCCAACGGCACTGGATCAGGAACGCCTTCGGGACAGGGACGGAGGAGGACTCTTTTTTGGATCCCGAGCCTTCAGCACAATACATGACATACTTTGGATTATGATTAAGTTTTTACCGATTGAGTTAATGAATGGCTGGAGATGGATGAAATGAATGGAAACCACCCAAGTGTAAAACGCCGTCATTGACGAGACCACCCCTCCCATCACCTCCCGGTCAGTGACTTGGGCCTTATACTCGCACCTTCTCCCTTCCCAAGAACCCGGAGTGCTTTAAGAAAACAGGCCACGCTTGCTAAGATGAGTCGTCCCAAATTCTTCCAGCCGACACGCATGGGAACAACAGAACTCGCATGCGGGGGGGCTGGTCTCCCCAGGGCCAGTGCTTCCTAGAGGAAATCGTTAGAGCTTATTAGTTTCTGGAAAGAAGTCAAATAACTCTACGACTTGTTTCCCATTCTGCAAAACGGGCGTAAAAATTCCAGCCAGCTCCACCTGTCTCCTGAATTAAATGAAAGGCTTCTTACGAAGCGCTGAGCCTAGTTCAGAGCACCTAGCAAGTCTTCAGCATGTTAGCATCACTGTGGCCATCACCACCGGTAATACGAGATACCGCTTCAGTGGACTTTGATTCCTTCTACTTTCGCTGTCATGTGGGAGAATGGGGTTTCCCCGCTGCTGTTCTTGCCTGCTGAGCACGGGTTTCCATCTCAGAGAAGGATAGAGGCCTCTCTCTCTGAAGGACGGAGCCCGGCAGGGCGAGTGGGTGGTGACTGCTGCCCCCAGCCTGTGCTCAGCCCGGTGCAGGCTGGACTGTGGGCTGTGCACCCAGGAGGGACCGAGCAGGCAGCTGGGCCAGGCTTCAGATCCCCGCCTGGGTGTCTGCCCGATGGAGCTCTCGCTTCCCACTCCGCCCTCCTACACACGCATACCCACCACACCCAGACCACACATACCCCACATACAAACCCCCAGACACACCATATACACACACACCTCACCCACCACACACACACACACACACACACACACAAACCCACTAGACACACCATACACACACACACATACACACACACACACACCACACTCACCACACACACAACACACCCCACATATACCACACACACACACACACACACACACACACAGAGATATATACACCACAAACCCCCCAGACACACCATATACACACATGCTGCACACACACACACACACACACACACATCACACACACCTGGGCTGAGGCCCCATGGGCCCTCTGGATTGCCACCCTGCCCCCCTACACACACACCACATACACACACACACACACGCCTGGGCTGGAGCCCCATGGACCCTCTGGATTGCCACCCTGCCCCCTCTACACACACACACACATACGTACACACACACATGCGCACACACACAGATATATACACCATATACAAACCCCCCAGACACACCATATACACACATACTGCACACACACACACACACACACACACACACACCACACACGCCTGTGCTGGGGCCCCATGGACCCTCTGGATTGCCACCCTGCCCCCTCTACACACACACACACACACACACACACACACACATGCGCGCGCACACACACGCCCTCCCCTGGCCTGGGGCTCTCAGTGCGGCTCCGGTGGGGAAGGCGCTCTCGCTCAGCCCGTGAGACACAGGCAACTCCCGAGTCACAGGGTAGACGCTCTTCCAGGCTGTCAGCAGCACCTGTCCCCGGCACGGACCCTGCAGGCCTCACTGTGTGAACTAGGAGGCTTGGGTCGAACCATTCAGACAGATGGGAATTCAGGCCTTGGCTGAACAAGATACGAGGTGGAGCCTGAGTTACTGCCTTTAATGAGTTCAGTGCCCAGTTAGGTAAGACGGGCCTAGCAGGAGAGCGTTTTGTTGTTGAACGCAGCCTGGGTCAAGCTGGTCTGACCCTCCGGTTTTGTAGTTGAGGACCCCAGGAGGCAGAGCTGTGCCCAACGGCATAGAGGGAGTTTGGAACAGAGGCAGGACCGGACCCCAGGTCTCCCCTCATGACTCTGCTGTGCTTACTTTTTCTTTAAGGTCTAGCTTTCATCACAGGGGAATTAGCACACTTTGTTCAGGCGGCCAGGAACTTGTAGGTTGGTGCTACTGGCATCTAGCGGGCAGAGATCAAGGGTGTTGCTAAATGTGGTACAATGCATTATTAGAAGCCCCCGCAACAAAGACTTGTCATGTTCAAGATGGCAGTTTGGTTCGCTGTCAGTGGGGGCAGGTTACAGTCGAGGCTCTTCAAACCTCCAGGAAAAGTGGAATGGCAAGAAGGGAAATAAAATGTAGCAGAAACAGGCTACGGTTTGATGATTCCACTACCTGGTGAGAAAACAGTGTCTTTTTTCTGATACCGAATCTATGGAGTTTTTTTCCACACCAACCACCGATTCTCTGACAATCGACTGGGCGTCCAGCAACTCAGTTCAATTCGGACACTACCAAGCTGGAGTTAACACGAAACACCACAGGCTAAGGGCTCTGTCCCACCGAATAAAATGCAGGAACACCGAGGGAAGCAGTGAAACTGGGGGTCATTCTGTGTTTTAGAAAGCTGATGTTTGGAAACCTGCAGACCTGAGGAGTCGGGGTCTTCTTATGAAAATCTGATACGCAAGAACTATCCAGGCAAAGAGCCGATTCATCAGGAGTGGCGGACCCACACATAAAGCCCCAGACCATAAATGTCTCACGTCTAAATTTTGTAGACTTTGTTAGAGCGCTTTTGTTAGAGCACTTTTGTCAAGCACTGTGCGAAACAATGCGATTTCTGGTTTCTTTCTCCACCCTGCAGGGACTCACATGTATCTTTTATAATGTGCCCATGCCACTTACAAGGAAGAGTTTATTAATGAGTCTATTTAGGGATTTTCGAATGGAAGACCTTACAAATGCAGAGTAGCCATTCTTTTTGTACATGGAAGCAGGTGAGCTCCAGCCCTCACCCCCAGTCAGGCAACTGGGAGAGAATGCTGTGGTTACTGATGGGGGCAGAACAGAGACACTGGGAGTCTCCTGCGGAGGACCCATCTTTGAAGAAATATCTCTAACTCTTAACTTGACCCAGGGTTTCCAGGGATACAAAAAGACTCTGGGTTTGATGGGGAAACAAAAAAGTCATCATTTTCTGATTCCCAGTGTTCCTCCCCAAGCTCTCCAAATTTTCAGTCTGACTCAGCTCCCCCGAAGCGGTAGTGGATCTGAGCTGATCAGACATGGTGAAGGAAGGGGGCATCTTTCCTGGTGCCTGCCTGCATGGCGTGAGAAGGGCTCGTGGTGGTCACTCCACCTGCGACCGTCTCTGCTGCCGACGGCTCAGCTGGAATCCCTGTTCTGCTACTGACTAGTGGTGGGACTTCCGGCAAGTTCCTTCACCCCCTGTGCCTCAGTCCTCGCCTCTGTCAAAAGAGGTCATAACGGCAGCATTACTCACAGGAGCCAAAAGCGGGAAGCAGCCCGAATGTCCGTCATGAGATGGATGGATAAACGTTGGCACAACCTATAATGGGATATTATTCAGCCTTAACAAGGAAGGGGATTCTGACCCAAGCTACCACATGGATGAACACTGAAGCCTTCATGCTAGATTAAAAGACAAACACTGTATGATTCCATATACATGAGGTACCTAGAGTAGTCAGATTCGTAGACACAGAAAGCGGAATGGTGCCTTCCAGGGGCTGGGGGAGGAGGGAGTGTTTCAGAGGTGCAGTGTCACTTTTGCGAGACGAAAAGAATTCGAGAGACGGATGGTGGTGATGGCTGCACAATGAGAATGCCCTTAATGCCTCTGAAGGTTCACTTCAAAATGGATAAGATGGTAGATTTTATGTATTTCATCATTTTTTTAATGTTTAGTTATTTTTGAGAGAGAGAGAGAGAGAGAGTAAGCAGGGGAGGGGCAGAGAGAGACACACACACAGAGGATCCGAAGCAGGCTCCAGGTTCTGAGCTGTCGCCACAGAGCCCGACGCAGGGCTCAAACACATGAACCGTGAGATCGTGACCTGAGCTGAAGTCGGACTGAGCCCCCAGGCGCCCCACCACAATTTTATTTTAAAAGAACGGAATAAATAAGGAAGGCCAATGGTATAGGGCTGTTGTGAGGATTGAGTAAGGAGTATAAACCAGCGGTCTCTACCAGGGTGCCCCCTCCCCATCTTCCACAACCACCCGTCAGGCCGGAATGTCAACAGGTGGAGAAGACCTAGCAGTAAAGTTCTGGCACGGAGTAGCTCTCAATAAACGGCTACTGCAATTTTTATTTAGTGTGCATGAATGTATCGTGTCCCCGCTCCAAAGGAGCCAGCTACTGATGCGGAAACACCCAGTCGGGCCACCCGTGACAAACAGGGCTTGAGGGTGAGGCCCGAGGGCCCAAGGGCGCATGGCGGTCTGAGGTCATCAGTTGAACCAGCAAGGTCTTTCTCCACAAACTCGGTTGTTTATTTTATATTACTTTATTTTCTTTAATTTGGACCGTAAACCCTTCTCCCTCAGGGCAGGTGGGAAATTCAAGCTGTCCTTACTGGCACCTCCCCTGCACACCCCACGGGCAGAGACAGGGGCCAGGCTTCCAAGGAACTCTTCTGGCCCGCAGGCTGCCCAGGGCTGGCCCCGGCCGCCCCCGTCCAAGCCCGTGCAGTCCCTGCAAGGCCCGAGTTGCTGTTTCTGCTGCTCTGCCACCTGAGAAGCTGTGCTCAGGAGTCCCAGGGTTGGGGACCCAGCCTCCCCACCCTTCATGAGGTCATTGTCCTCTCCTCCATGGTTTTCCGAGCAGAATTCCTTCACGAGCCTGCCCTTCAGCGCAGGCCCACCTCGAGGCGGCTCAGGGTACAGCTGCCTGGCCAGGGGCTGGTCTGTCCTTTGGGCTCCCAAACCCCCTTCCACATGGCCTGGCCTGTGGTACCTTCCTCCTTTGTCACGAGAAGGGCCCAAGGGGGCCTGGAAGGGAGGAGGAGGGGGAGGCGCAGCTCCTGACTTTTCAGCATCCCTCCCCCAAAGCCCTTTTGCAGGTGGCCTTCCTTCAGCAGTTTCCCCCCTCCCAGCATGCCCCCCAGGGCTCCCCACAGCTGCGGGCGAGGGGGCCCCCTCCTCAGAGCTGGAGTTGCAGATAAGCCAGGCCCTTCCTCCAACCCGTGGGTTCTGAGAGTGCCCACCTCTTCCTTTGCTCCTGGCCCTGGGACCGTCCTGTTCCTCGGGTGGGGGGCGGGGGGAAGCATGTGTGCATGTGAGGGAGGGGGGGCAGAGAGAGAGGCAGAATCCCAAGCAACCTCTGTGCTGTTGTGCAAAGCCCCACGCGGGACTCGATCTTAGGAACCATGAGACTGTGACCTGAACTAAAATCCAGGGAGGGCCGATGAACTGACTGAGCCACCCAGGCGCCCTGGGAGCAGTCTTGATATTAAGGTTTATGATTGCAGGGCCCACATTTGGCCAGTGGAAAGAACTCAAAGGGGGCAAATGTAAATAAGTACAGGAGACAAGCGATACGTGTGAATCTTGGGAGGGTATAAGAAACAGCACACGGCCACGGGAATCTACTGGTGTGTAAAACCTGGATTTTCATAGGTTCCAAGAGCCATGCCACTCAGTTTTTTGTTCCTCACACCGCTTGTGGAACTTGTGGAGTCAGGGGGTACCAGCTCCATCCCAATACCAACCCTCAACCTATCCATACGGGCTGAGCTCCTGCTGCCATCTTGTGGCAGTTCTTATGAGGGACACAAGACAGGCAAAGCCACTGTTGCCCCAGTTACGCAATTTGCAGATTGAAAGTTTTCTGGACTCTGCTCTCGTTTCGTTCGTGAGCAGAAGGAAAGGCCACTCCTCAACACACACTGCTCCTTGACAGGGTCTCACTTCTGATGGAGCGCCCACCCTGCTCCTGCCAGGGTCTCACTTCTGATGGAGCGCCCACCCTGCTCCTGCCAGGGGACTCTCTCAACAGTCCATAGTTGAGTCTCCTTGGAACGCCACCACGGGCCTCCTGATGGATGTGACCCACCCCCGCTGCTTGAAGACCACTCAAAGGTTGCTCATCCCTTTCAGTCTGCTCCCACCTCCTCTCCTCACTACCTGGCCAATAACTGGTCAAGCCACAGCCCCACCTGGCCAGGGAAGTGCCAGGTCTGCTAGAGAGGAAAGAGGCTTCGTGTGGAAGGAGCTCTAAGACCCTGTCAGTGGGTACTGGCAGAAGCAAGGAGAATAGATAAGAGACTGGATCTGGAGGGTGCTGAATTGAGGGAAACAGAATATAAAGTTGGATAAGAGAGTTTATCAATATGAGAACACTTTGCTATCATAGAAGACTGATACCCTGGCAAAGCCCCTAAAATTTATGGAGATCTGCTGCTAGGTCATTTCCTAAGCGCTTGAAAGAGGCAATAGTCCATACGAAGTACAACAAATGCCAGAATTGCCATGGCAAATGGTGGAGAAAGGAGCCCAAGGTCCAGAGAAGTGGGTATGTTAAAATGGGTATATCACCTAAGATCAGAACACAAACCCCCAAAAGAAAACCCACCAACCACGTTCCATGGGAGGGAGGGCCAGAGGAAACTTTGTTTAGCAAAATGATAAGACATGTGTTGGTGACGGTGGCACAAATCCTACTGAGCAACTGTCCTCTGTGGGCCAGGGCTGAGACAAGGAGATACTATTCTAGAACTAGCTGCCCTGATAGCAAAGAGATGATAGAGTCTCAGATTGATAGAGGCTGAGAAGCATATGGCATCAGAAGCAACGTGAATGCAATTATTGTTATAAGGAGCAAAGTCAGCTACGACAGCCAAACACAGAGAGAACACAGAAATGGTTAAGAGAACAGGGCACTCTGAAGGGCAAGACAGATGGGCAGCCAACAAGGGTATCCATGTAATCTGTACAATCAAAAGAAATCAAGAAGGCTGAGGCAAGTACCCCAATTAAAAAAACAATCAGACTCTGTTGCCTAGTTTCTGAACCTGGAACTCAGTGACTCAGGAAAGCTGGGCCCTCAGAAGGAAGGATCCTCCAATACCACACCACACCCAAGACCAAGGCAGTGGGGCTGTGTCCCTTAGCCACGTTTGGTTCGCAGATGGGTTGGTTTGGTACATAGATGGGAAACAAAAACAAACCGCTGCTGCAATATAGCTCCACTGAGGTGGCCCTTTAAGACAGTGGTGCAGGGAAATCTCTGCAAGGCAAAAGTCAGGCTACATCCAGTCACCCACCTTCTGTAGAAATACAACAGGCCTCAGGCCAGATAAAAAAACGTAAGCTCATGGAAGTGGCAAATGGCTTGGCTGGTTGGCCAGGGACCTAGAAGGAGAAAGAAGGTCAGGGACAAGGGTAGAGGCACATGGATGGATGGATGGATGGATGGATGGGAGTGGGCATCGAGTATAAGATCTTTGAATGCATGTTAATCGCCACCAGACCACATCCACTATGGAAGAGGCTCTAACCAACCAAACAGTCCAAATGATTTGGTCAGTTGATATCGGCCATTTCTTCATTAGCCACTCCTGTGCTGGCAAAATGGGTGCGTGAAAGGAGTGGCCGCTGTGGCAGCAATGGAAGCTATACAATGGGATTCCATTTACCAAGGCTGGTGTAGCTAATGGTGCTGCCAAACCTTTAATCCGAGAGTTACAGAGGTCCCTGCTGAGCCCTTGATACAATACCCATCCCTCAAGGAGAACAAGCATTCTGATTTGATGGCAAATTGACATATTGACATATGCTCTAGGTGTGAGTCTTGCCTTTCCTGTTTGTAGGGCTTCAGCCCTATGATCATATAAGGGCTTACAGTGTTAGACCCATCAAGACAGGACCCATGTAGCACTGAATCAAACAAAGGGACTTTACAGCAAAGAGGGTAGAACAGTGGCATGTGGCCGTGGTATGGTCATATCACATACCGTAGAAGTTGCTGGTCTGATCAAACAACTCAACGGGCTTTTAAAGGTGCAGTTGAGGTACCAGCTTGGAAATGATACCCTGTGAGGGTGGGACACAACCTTTCAGGATGCAGGATATATCCTCAATCAATGACCATTCTAGTGGTTTTGAGACCCGACAAGTGGAATACATGAGACTGGAAATCAACAGGTAGAAATGGGAATGGCTCCATTTACCATCTTCGTCAGTGACCCACTTTGGGAATCTGTGCTTCCTACTTCCACAGCTGTAGGCTCTGGGTCTAAAGAACCTGGTTTCCAAAGTGGGGGAAACTTCCACCAGGGGATACAGCAAGAGTCTCATTCAACTTTAGTCTCTGGCTGTCACCTCGTCACTTTGGCTTTTTTGTGCTAAGAGACCAAGTGGGCAAAGAAAGAAGTCACCACCACACTGGAGGTAATGGACCCAGACCATCAGGAGGCAGGGCAGCTGTCACACAATGGGGGCAGGAGGGAATATACCCGCAATCCAGTTGATACACTATGGTTTCTCTTGGCAATCCTTTACCCAATTCAAATGGAAAAGAGTCAAGTACAGCAGTCACTGCTCCAGAAGAGCACGGTGGACCAGGGGCTCAGAGCCCTCAAAGATGAGGGAGTCTTGATCACCCCGACAGGTAAACCTAGGGGTAAGAGCAGGTACACGACTAGACTAGGAGAGGTGCTAGTCAAGAGGAAATCTCCAAAGGGCAGAAGAGGAGATGTTCTGCCCAAATTCCACTTCAGGATGGGGGTCCTCATGTCCCCAAGCTGCCAGAGTGTTGTCCTCCCCAGGAAGTGTGCCCTCAACATCTTGTTTTGATTGAGAACACCTCAGAAGGGCCGCCCAGCTCCAGATCTCACCCACGGACTTCGATTAAAGCCGCTGCTCTGACTGCATCACAGCTCAATTCAGCTTTTGTGTTCCCTCACGCATACTGTTCCCAAGAGCACAACCCAATACCCTTCCTTGCAAAAGTATCGGGCTCAGAGTCCACTACCACAGAAGCTAACTCACTACGATCAACAACTTGGTCCAGGCCAACCGCCTCAAGGCTGAATTATGGCAATAACCTCCAACGACCTCCTCAAGGCTTCCCTTGCAATTTGAACGCACTGTACACTGCTGGGGGGGGCGGGGCATTTGCTTCCGTCATGCCACTTATTACATGTATTATCTCAGGTGAATTACTGGACATCAGGTAGAAAAAACTTGGATGTCAATGGAAAACTATATGCATAGTATAGATCACACACTTCTGTCTTAGATTCTGATTCTATGGGAGTGATTTTACAACTTTATAAGCTGTTGGTAACTGATAAGACATATATTCTGTCCTCTCTAACAGAGGTTCGAATGATTCCCTCTCTCTCCAAAACAACAACAAAAAATTCGTCTCCAATTTACAATTCATTTCAGTGTTCCTTTACTCCATGTAAGTGTGCTTTTTTTTTTTGAAAACTTAACTTTGAACCCATTAAAACACGTGGTTAGTTCTCCAGATTAATGTATCAAATAAAATCTTGAACTGTATACATTCTGATACCTGAGTCATGATTTTATCCTTTTCTGAAAGTTACCTTTTAACCCTTAATTTCAACATATGTAAGATAACAGTAAAAACACCTGGCAGGTTTGTTGTGAATTATCTGGTACACAGTAGGGACTCACAACTTATTGCAACCAACCCTTTTCAAAGAAAATCATTATAGCATTATAGAGAGCCCTTTGACTGTAACTTGCAGGGCAAGTAGAATCTATTTTCCAGAATCTTTACTCTGGCAAGAGTTACCATATATCAGCCCTTTGCCATAGACACACCAGACTTTTCTCTTCACTAAGAGATCCATTATCAAATCAGCCTACCATTGTAATTTGTCATCTCTGTTCTTGAATATGGGATATTTCCAACATCAACGTACTTTACAACAATCCTTTTCAGGCTAAACGGATACCCATTTTAAACTTTTTTTTTTTAATAATTTATTGTCAAATTGGTTTCTATACAACACCCAGTGCTCAATCCAACGAGTGCCCTCCTCTGTGCCCATCACCCACTCTCCCCCCTCCCACACCCATCTCTCCCCTCAGGTCTTTCTTATTCTTTGAGAGTCTCTCATGTCATGTCTTCCTTCCTCTCTGTGGCTTTTTTTTTTTTCCTCCCTTCCCCTCTTCCCCTCCCCCCTGGTTCTCTGCTAGGTCTTCCAAAGCCTACCTATGCGTGGGAACATATAGCATCTGTCTTTCTCTGCCTGACTTATTTCACTTAGCATAATATCCTCCAGTTCCTTTTAAAAGCAGACTTTACTTTTAATCTCTTAAAACACGTATTTGCGGGGTGCCTGAGTGGCTCAGTTGGTTAAGCATCCGACTTCGGCTCAGATCGTGATCTCACGGTCTGTGAGTTCAAGCCCCACATCGGGCTCTGTGCTGACAGCTCAGAGCCTGGAGCCTGCTTCAGCTTCTGTGTCTCCTTCTCTCTCTGCCCCTCCCCCACTCATGCTCTGTCTCTCTCTCTCTCTCTCTCTCTCTCAAAAAGCAAATAAATGTTAACAAAAATTAAAAAAAACCCACATGTATTTGCTCTTACTGTTATGAGTGAGAAGTTCTTTGCAAAAGCCCTTCCTCTCCCCAAATTCATGGTGCATTTGGAGAAAGCAATTAAATTCTTCCTGGTTAGAAATGTAATAAAGTAGGAGTTCTAGTCAATTTATGTCATCTGAACCGTAAGATAAAGAGATTTTCCCAAACTTAAATTGTAAAATTCACACCTGTAGTTAAGACCAATCCTCCTCAAGGGCAAGGTGCTGCAGTGATCCAGTTAAAGCGTCCAGGCAGAAGGGGCTTGCAATGTGCGAGAAAGCTGGAGGCTAATATAGTCGCATTCACATGGCTGAAGAATGTGACAAGAGGAGAAATGTGGTCTGCTTGGGAGTCTGGAAAAAGCAAACCAAAACCCCAAATTGGATAGTGTTTCCCACCGCAGAATATTTAAAAAACCAATAGACATAAATATTTATCACTAGAAAAAGGAGAAAAATTACAAAGCACGTTTTCGAAGCCAGGAAGAAAAAAAAGGATGTTTAGCTTCTTTGTGCTCTAACCCTATGGCCATAAACTAACTTCTGATGGTCGATGTGGCCCAGCAATTATCTTCTGATGAGGCTGGGAGGGCCGTACTTTTTAGAACTGTAAGTTAATAAATTGGTGTTTTGATCAACATATTTATCCTCTATGTTCATTATTATTAGTTAGTTCTGAAGTTGTCAGGTTCTGAAAAAAACAAAGTTTCTACAAAACTTAGGTTATGACCAAACCAAATTTATGCACTAACTCCTAACGAACCGTAAAGCCAATCTTATTTGGATAGCTGATTTACCCCTCCCTAGAATCTCTCTCCAAATTCTAGCTCTTCTGCCAACTTACTCCTTTAACTAAAATACACTTTGTGCAACTTTAGCTACAAAGCGATGCCAATGACAATTTCATTAGGGAAACAAATGGATTCTTGGCATTAATACCCTCCGGTTCCATCCACGTTGTTGCAAATGGCAAGATTTCATTCTTTCTCATTGCCAAGTGGTATATTTCATTGTATATACACCACATCTTCTTCATCCATTCATCGGTTGATGGACATTTGGGCTCCTTTCATAATCTGGCTACTGTTGATAGTGCTGCTATAAACATTGGGGTACATCTGCCCCTATGAATCAGCACTCCTAATTCCTTTGGATAAATTCCTAGTAGTGCTATTGCTGGGTCATAGAGAAATTCTATCTTTAATTTTTTGAGAAACCTCCACACTGTTTTCCGCAGTAGCTGCACCAGTTTGCGTTCCCACTAACAATACAAGAGGGTTCCCCTTTCTCCACTCCTCGCCAAGATCTGTTTCCTGAGTTGTTAATTTTAGCAACTCTGACCGATGTGAGGCAGTATCTCAATGTGGCTTTGATTTGTATTTCCTTGATGATGAGTGATGTTGAGCAACTCTTTACGAAATCAGTCAGAGAAAGACAAGTTATCCTATGTTTTCGCTCATATGTGGAAGTTGAGAAATTTAACAAAAGACCATGAGGGAAGGGAAAGAAAAATATAGTTACACACAGAGAGGGAGGCAAACCAAAAGAGGCTCTTAAATACAGAGAACAAACAGGGTTGATGGGGTGGGAGTGGGGTGGGGAAAATGGGTGATGGGCATTGCGGAGGGCACTTGTTGGGATGAGCACTGGGTGTTGTACGTAAGCGATGAATCATGGGAATCTATTCCCGAAGCCAAGAGCACACTGTATACACTGCATGTCAGCAATAAATTGACAATAAATTCTATTAAATAGACTTTAGAAAAGAAAATTAAATAAAAAACAAAACAAATGCATCCTAAGTTTGACTTCATTCTCATATTATCCAGAAGTGGGGGCTGAGAGTCTTGCATTGTTTTTAGTGCCAATGCCCAATTTCCATTAGGCTTGCCGTGCTGGCCACGGGCAGATGAGCCGGCGCGCGACTTGGTGGCTACGCCATACCGTCTAATTACTGGAGACACAGACGCTCTCCCAGTTTCGGTACTTGTCATCTCTTTGGCCCTCTCACCCATGGCCCAGATCACCCATGCGTTTTCTTTCTGACCTGCATTTCCAGAGGGTGACCTAATACACGTTGAGAAACAGAGATGTTAACTAGGGACATGTCAGAACTTGTGGAAGTGGAGAGTTTTCTGGTTTCCGGAAAGGAAAAGTCATTAAAGCTATTTTTTTTTTTTTTTTTTTTTGCCCCCTGTTCTCTGGCCTCATATTTCCAAAGAAAAAGTAAGTCTAAGGTCACACAAAAGGAACCATAAGACTCTAGATGGAGTGGTTTTCATTAATTAAACCACCTGATTTCTCCAAACACTCATCTCACCCTGCTCAGAGGAAAGACAGATAAAGTTCCTTTAATTTTTGCCTGAAACACATTTCAGTGCTTAGGCTACCAATGGAGATTTTGTTCCATTTAAAATGAATCGAAAAGGTAAAGTCAGGGCTGGCAAAGGACTTTGGCTATCTGTGGTCTCTGCTATTACTGCTGCTGTAATCACCCCAGCATGTCACTTCTGATGCAGGAGGGTCAATGAGGACCTCAGGCCAGGAAAGTACTTGCCTAGAGAAGAGAACACGGAAAAACCCACTGTGTTGTGACTGAGGAGAAAACACTGATTTCTAAATAAAAAATGTGACCTATCATTTAATGAGATGTTAATGAGACTCTGTTTATCTTTCATTGGTTCACCTGTTTTAGCTGAGGTGTCTGGTCTACCTTTAGGATACACTTTGTACTGGATGGGACACAAGGTTCAGAACAGCTGCCAACACTGGCACATTCCTGTTTCCTCTGAGGTCCTGCTAGCTCAGTGGACTTGGTTGATACCATGAGACCTTGTGCCCTCCAGTCACCACCTCCAACCCTCTCTACCATAGGTGGATACGTCTGCAGGTTAGCTAGCAACTTAAGACCTGGCCGAACTTCAAACAAGACCATAGGGAAAATCAAGGCAAAGGCTAGCCAAAGTTAAGTAACATAATGCTAGGATATAAAGAGGGGAGTACACTGGTTGAGCATAAGAAGGATTAAAACTTGACAGAGGAGATCCATCCCCGCCCCCAACGATAACGGCAAATAAGCAAGTTGCAGACCAAATCTTCAAATCTTCAATGAAAAACAATGAAAAGAACTGTACAAAATGTAAAATATATTTGAAGACCCTGGGGAGCTGCTACCATAACTACAACTTTATAGGCTAAGACTCCAGAAAGAAAGGAAGCCCAGAGAGATGCAACTGATATTTGGCAATTTAAAAGCAGTGACTGAGGGGCATCTGGGTGGCTCAGTCGGTTAAGTGTCCGACTTCGACTCAGGTCAGGATCTCAAGGTTCACAAGTTCGAGCCCCGCATCAGGCTCTGTGCCGACAGTTCAGAGCCTGGAGCCTGCTTTGGATTCTGCATCTCCCTCTCTCTCTGCCCCTCCCCTGCTTGTATTCTATCTCTATCTCTCTCAAAAATAAATAAAATAAAAATATTGAAAGCAGTGCCTGAGAGGCTGAGAAGCTGAACAGAGAGCTTCTCTCACAGGCTGGGGTGCCAGTAATTACAATTCAGGGCACACCAGGGATGAAACCCCAGACTTTTAGGTTTGGATATCTGAAGGGCTATGGCAAAGAAGTAGAGGCGAACTAGAAAGAACAGACTAGCCTTCAGGAGACTGAAGTCCATCTTCCAAAAGCTCATTCCCTAATTTCCTACATGGTCTGCCAAAAGGAAGAGTAAATCTTTTCGAGGAAGATGATAAAATCTACAGCCTCAATTTTCTATACATTTTCATATACAAGTTAGTCCACATGAGAAACGCGCACGTAGAAAAAGATAAGAACTGAGAACAAAGGAAACATGTCCGAGAGATCCAGGTATTAAAATCATTAGACGCAAACTTTAAGATAACGGTAGTTAACATGTTTCGTAAATTAAATAGTAAGAGAAAATATCAAGAGTTTACTGAAAACTATGTTAAAATGGGAATTCTGGAACTGAAAACGGTTACTAAAGTTGAGAATTCAACAGATCAGTTTAACAGATTAGATACAGGTGAAGGAAGAAATGAATAAATGAGGGTATGTAGAGGAAAATACTCTGACTGAAACATGAAAAGGCTAAAGACGGGAAATGCAAAAGAAAATGTAAGCGATCAAAACACAGTAAAAATTTTAGGTTTAATATATTCTGTAACTGCAATGTGAGGAGAGAGAGACAATCTGCCAAAGGAATGCCTGAGGAGACAATGGCCAAGATTCAAGGGACCGTAAGAAAACTTTGGCAAGATAAATATGAAGAAAACGACACAGAGGCTAAATATGGAAAACTACTAAAAACCACAGATGAAAATGAAATCTTAAAAATAACCAAAGGAATAAAGAGGTATTCCTTCTGAAAAGAGCAGTTAAGACTAGAAGAAACCATGAAAATCAGAAAACAGTGGGTAATACTTTTGAAGGGCAGAAAGTACTTGCTAATTCAGTACTCTATGTCCCCCTGAAAAAAAACTTGAGACAAACATTTTTATACAAGAAAAATAAAAACTCATGGAATTTGTTATTAGCAGACCAAGAAACTGTAAAGGGAGTTCTTTAGGCAGAAGAAATATTATCCCAAAACAAATCATGAAAATATAAGAAGCAATAAAAAAACAATGAAAAGAGTAAATATGTGGAAAAATCTAAATTAATACAAACTATACCAAATAATTATGCCCTTGAAATTTAAAATACATAGAGTTCTGGGGTGTCTGGGTGGCTCAGTTAAGTGACTGACTTGATTTTGGCTCAGGTCATGATCTCATAGTTGTGAGATTGAGCCCTGTGTCAGACTCTGGGTGGGCTGAGTGTAGAGCCTGCTTGAAATTCTCTCTTTCTCTCTCTCTCTTCTCTCTCAAAAAGAAAAAGATGGTAAAATACATACATGATTGAAAATGCATGGCAAAACAGCACAAAAGACGCAAAGGCAGAAATAGTCAGTCCCAAGAGGTGGTAAGGTCCCATGGAGGTAAGTTTTCATTTCAATAATCACTAAAAGGGTAATTAAAAAAGATATGTAGGTAATAAGCAAAAGGAGGGGTAAAACAATGCAAATGGCTTATTTCAAAATGTGGCAAGAAAGGAGATAAGATGTATGGACAAGGTGAGACAAAAAGGAAACAAAAAGTAAGATGTAAATTTAAGCCAAAAAAAAAAATCAGTAATTATCTTAAATGTAAATGGACTAAAAACTTCTTTAAAAGACAAAGATGGTCACACTGAATAATAAATCCCCACTATATAGTGGTTTATAAGAGTTTATAAGAGTATACTCTAAAAATAAGAGAAAGGTTGAAAATAAAAGGATAGATACGGCTAAAATACACAAACTTTAGTTATACTAACATCAGATAAAGTAAATTTTAGGGCAAGAGGTATTACTAGTCATGGAAAGGACATTTCATAATGATTAAGGGAATCAGTTGGTCAAAGCAAATCTTTTAGGCACTTAATAATGTAGCCTCGAAATATATAAACCAAAACTTGATAGAACTAAAAGGAGAAATGAATCCACAACTATAGACACCCACCTCCCAAATCAGTAAAAATATACAGGATATCAATAAAATAACAAAATTGACTTAATTTATAATTTATATATATATGAGTCTAACTGCCCCATGGTTAAAAGAAGAACTCATAAAGGAAATTAATTCTGCAGAAAATGTGGTGAGTAAAACTGCAGGCACCTCGGCAGGAATCAAGGCAGTGGCACCAAACTCTTACTACTGGCCACTGCATTCTTTACTACCATCACTCACAGGGGAAAAAGTCCATTTCACTTAAGAATATCCTTGACGAAGCAATAAAAATTTTTAAGTTTATTACATCTCGTGCCTTCAAAACACGTGTTTGAGAATTCGAGGCGGGACAAGGGGAAGTATTCACAGAGCACTTCTTCAGTATAACCAAACACAGTTTTCTCAAATAGCCCTCTTGTGATTGAGTCATGAGCTATGCTAGTTCCCCTTTTTTTTTCATGGAATGCCATTTTGACTCGAAAGAAAGACTAAGAGACAAACTAGATTTATTCAGACTTCAGTACTTGACAGATATTTTCTCAAAAATGAAGTGAGCCTGTGGCTTCAAAGATAACAATTGACAATATTTGTTCCCAAGGATAAAACTTAAGCTCTCAATAAAGAGAATTTTAGAACGCTTGTATCTGCCACCATGAGCCTTCTAGCTTCCCAGGAAAGGTGTATCTGACTAGGCTGATGTTGACATGAGCAGAAGTGATTTTTTATAATGCATAATGAAATGTGTCAACATTTGGAAGATCTGTGTAACTCAGGGAACCATTCTTTTCTAAATAAATGTCGTAATACCACACACAGGGAAAAGATCCATTCCAAGTGGATTTTAAAATAATCCCGTACGACTGGGATTCCACATTGCAACTAACCGTTAAGAAACTACCATTTGTCTAATTTTAGTGACGTATATATGAGGCCAGGCTTTGCCTCATATGCGTCAACCAAAATAACGTAAGGCAATAAATACACTGTATGTACAAGCAGACAGGAGTTCAAATGTCTTCTACATGTTTTTAAAGTTGGAAGCAAAATTTTAAATAAAAATGTTAACATGTAATGAGTTTATTCACTTAGAAATAATAACTTTAAAATGTGTTTCAATTTCGAATGCAGTAAATATTGTATAAACAAAAGATCTTTGGGATGGGGGGTGGGGAGGTGCTCAGTAATTTTTTTCCTGAGTATTCCAAGACCCAAATGTTTGAGAATTGCAGTTCTAGAAAACCCAACTTACCCAAACTAATAAACAGAAAATTCGAATCCCTAATTAAAAGCCTTTTTCTAAAGATCAATCCAGGTCCAGCTGGCTTCACTAGTGAATTCCACATTCCCTCCCCCCGCCCCCACCACCATAATCTAAGGAAGGAAATAGTTGAGATGGAGAACAGCAAAAATGTCATGAGCTGTAAGGCAGCCCCTGAGAAAAGGAGAGCAAACTTCTGGATGGACCTGCGTGTCTGCCTAAGCTTCTGCTGACTTTCTGCTCTAGACCTGCTACAGATGCATCTTAAACACCTTGATTCTTAGGTGGTCTGAGTCTCTGTTTCTTGAAAACAATATTCTGGAGGGCTATATACAAAGCTGCGGTGGACATTTCAGTCAACACTTTTATATGCACTATGTAGCAACCATACAGTCTGAGGACTGCAGCTTCAAGGCTAGCTCTGATTTGTCTGAGCCAACTCGTCATGGTAATCCTGTTTCCCTTGTCCAGGACTGGCTTAGAAAATCAGGACACAGAGACAGGTTAAGGATCTTGCCGATGTCAGATCTTACATTAAAGAGATGCAAGGAGAAGATACGCTGAGGCTTCTGGGATATTTTCCCATGTGCGAGGTAACTCTAAGTGTTATTTCTTTCTGTTTGATGATGTGTATGGAATGGGGTCCAGAACTACAGACCGTTAGCTCCAGTCTGAAAAGGAAGCATACACAGCATGCCTCTGGAGTTGAGTTGAGAAAATCACAGATACACAGGGTTGGGGTAACATGAACAAAACAATCCCGAAAGCCCAGTCTAACCTAACTTTTGTAGTGAGCCAATTTCCTGTATTCAGCAACTTCGAAATGGGTTCTTTCTTGCAACTATAAGCCTCCCAAGTAGATTAGTATTTTGAAACCATTTAAATGAATAGTGTTTCATACTGCAACTGTACACGGAGTCACTCCCAAATTTGTAAACTAGACAAACCTGCATTCTGTCTAAAGAAAGGTACACCTTCCATTTGTGCTACACTGTGGGACATTTGTGGTACATCATGTTATTAACTGGTCAAAAACCAAGAGGTCGTGGTGGTGTGAGAGCAAACCCACTAGAGTATTATGAACACAGAGGTACTACTTTATATTTGCTTAAATTCAATGTTGTCTTGGATGTTCATTTTTCCTGATAAAGATAGGTCAAGAGTAGGTACTTCAGAACTGAACTGGCTAAGGTGTTTTGTTTTTTTTTTTTTAATGTTTATTCATTTTGAGAGAGAGAAAGAATCGCAAGTAGGTTCCATGCTGCCAGTGGAGAGCCTGACATGGGGCTCGATCTCATGAACTGTGAGATCATGACCTGGGCCAAAATCAAGAGTTGGCTGCCTGACTGAACCACCCAGGTGCCCCAAGACATGAAGTATTCTTATAAGGGTCAATTATTATGTATTCATACAATGTTCTGGGGAACAAAAGGGAGCCCTGGACTAAAGGATGACTTTCCCTTTTGGCACAGTCTACTGCACATTGATGCTGAATGGTCTCGAAAAGCTACTGGACAAGATGGATTCATCTCTAGCCATTTGCTGTTGCTGTGTATCCTACGAAATTACGAAGCAATCCAGGGATCCTCTTGTACTAAATTACATTTTCCCAAGTATGAAGCTTAGCTACACCTAATTTCCTTTAATAAGCATCTATCAAGGGGGGAATAAAACAAATATTGTATATAGTAAGTGCTGAATGAATACCCAAGAAACCATTTGGGCCATGCCCTTACTTCACAAGGCGCTTTTTGCCTTCCCCACAGAAAATGCATCTACCTGGTGAGACTCAGTGGCTATAGGTCAGCAAAACTGTGGGATATTTTAGTAGGAAAAAGCCTAAGTAAACTGCACTTCAAGAACAATGAAGAACTTTTATGGGACTCCTATTTCCTGTCGACCACCCTTTGGGTCTCTGGCTGTAAGGTTGATGCGGCTCACTTACACTGAGAATTTCTTTCTTTGAAGACGTGTCTCATTTAACCGCCAGGTTTCCTGTCACTAGAAAACATACTGTCCTTTAAGATAAATGCCACTACGTCTTCAGTTGTGCCACTGTGATCCTGGGCGGGAAGAGAGCAAGTTATCTGGGGCTCTGACACGGATGGCACGTAACCTGCATCCTGATGGTTTTGACTGTTACTAGTAGTTAGAATGACTCACCAAAGGCTCAATAAGGGATTTGAACAAGAGTTTATCCACTCTCAGGGCGCTCGGGTGGCTCAGTCGGTTAAGCATCCGACTTTGGCTCAGGTCAGGATCTCATGGTGCGTGAGCTCAAGCCTCACAGTGGCATCTGAGCTGACACTTTGGGGCCTGCTTGGGATTCTCTCTTTCTGGCCCTCCCCCAATTGAGCTCTAAGCGCTCTCTCTCTCAAAATAAACTCAAAAAAGCAAAAAGAGTGTATCTACTCTCACTGCTAAGTCAGCTTGCGTTTTTTCTAAGTACTACACATGTAAACAATGGGTTAGTTTCCCTGATTCTGATGACCAAGATCCAAACGTGCACTCCTTTCTCTATATTGTAGCTTAGTGTAATGCAGTGTACACATACAGACTTTTATCACCCTAGGTGTTCCATCTAATATATCAGTAATACATCATTCAGAGAAATTCGAAAGACATAAAGTACCACCTTTCTACCACTTATGAAAAAATGTCTTTTTAATATGAAATATGTACATTTCTCTTATAAGCTGAATCATGTTTATAGGCCAAAGCTTCTGATTAAAATGATTATTTCGGGACCAAGCACATGTTTTATAATATGCGATGCAGAGCTTTAGTTGATGTACTCTGATTTTTCTTAATTTGACAAAAATGGACAGAAGGCAAAATGAAAAAAAATTTATTTCCTCAGTGTTTTATCCACTGTCAATACTGTATTTTTGATGCAATATATTTGCAAAGAAAAAAACAATCTCAGCTTTTATTTTCCATTTTCGACAACTACAGTATTTACAAGCTATTTAGAGTAACAAACATTCAGACGCACACACACTCACAGACCCACACCAGTACATGTATTCTCATCTCTGGTTTATACTGAATGCTGGTAAAGGCAATGAATACTTTCAGAGCCCATGATCAGAAAAGGGAAACCCATTTTCCGTGCTCACATACACCTTCTGGAATCACTTTTGGTATTCTTCCTTCCATTTCCTCATGCAGAGCTCACTGTATAGGGTTAAGGTAAGCAGTTTTTACAATTTGTTTTGACTTAAACTATAAGCTTTAAAAAGCATAAGCAGACATGATTTTCCCCACATTTCTGTTATCTTGGTTGCAGAATCATGTCTCAGTAAAAAATCTTGTTTGGCCACAGTCACACTAAACCCAAGAGTCATCTGGAGCAGCCACCTCATTTCCTACAACGACTCTGGTTTGAATTCCAGGGTGTCCCCTCGCCTGCGCAAGTGACACCCAGGAATCCATCCCTACCTCTCTTATATGACCTTTGTTCCTTCTAGGTTGGCTCCAGGGAATCATACATTGTCAGGCGCAGAGCTGAGGCGTAAGAAAAAAGGTATAACCCTATATAATAGGTGTAAGTCTTAGGACAGAGCTGTCACGTAACCTTGCGAGGACAGTCGGTTCTGCTTCCCCCAAAGAATGTTATGTTGCTTCCACAAAATGGCAGATAAAGTTCAGCTCACAAATAGAAGTTATTTACTCTACTTCAGAAAGAATATGTGCCTGATAGGCAATAAAGAGAAATTCTTATCATACATAGGTCTTAACAAGACTGGTGAGGCGATTCAAAGCAGAAAATATACTTCTGTTTCGAGCAAAACTAACACTCTATTCACATACCCACCAGATCCATTTGTATAATAATTCATTCCTTTCCAGTCACAATTCTCGCCTAAACATTTCGCAAGTTAAAAATGAGAAGGCCTAGGTGTACATCAACCAGATTCTTTAAAAAGAGAAATGAAGAAAAGAGAGGTTGGTTTTTAAAAACTTAATTAAAAAAAAAAACCCTATAGATTTCCAATGTAGTGTGAAAACTTAGGCTGCACACGTACATGGTCACATCTAACGTTCCTCTTTCTCTAGACCAATAAAACTCAGTTTCAATAGACTGAAACAAAGTTCAGAGTCCCTTGGCAGGTTCCAAGTGTCATTTTAGCCCTGATTGACATTATTCTCTCCACTCATGTTAGAATTAAAGGAAAAGCCTCTAGAATAAAAAGTGTTTTATACCTCATCTGAACAATTTATCAAATCAAAGGAGAAAAATGCACTGGGTCGGTGTCCAGGTGAAGTAATTTCGTATGATTCTATTACATTACAAAAGAGAACACGAATGAATACTGAGGACTTAAAAAAAAAAAAAGAGGGGGCTGTCTATACTAATGAAAGAGTAAGGAAGATAAACGCAAAAGTAATCTGGGCAGCATTTTATAGTTTAACAGCTAGTAAACATAAATTTGAAGAATTCTCAAGCAAAATTACTAAGGTATCTTTTTCTCAAGTCATATATTTAGGAGGAAAGATTTTTGAAAGTTAACTAAAAGAAAAAGATAATTTTAGACTCCGGACAAATCATAAGCTTAAAAGACGACTAGTTCTGGACAACTCGATGCAGCGATCCACCAAATGAATTTCTAAGCAGAGGCAGAAGGACGCTGCAGGGAAGCCAAGTGGAATTTATTAAGGCTAAGCTAACTACTCTTGCTTAGATTTGAAGCTGTTTTTTATATTTTGACAGAAGACAGAAAAATAACCCAACCCAAGAAGAAAAACCCATCTTCCTTATAAGCTTAGTTTCTAAATAAAAACTTCTATGACCTGACCTTTGGTACACAGAATAATTTTCCATACCTCACTCAGGATAGAAATACTGTCTGTCTACTTCTGTTTCAAGGACTAGTAGAAGTATCTCAGATACACTTGAAGTATTTTTAAAACTACTTCAAATCTAATGGAAGCTCACCTTCCAATAATAGAAACTCAGAGAAGGCAGAACACTGGTGAAGATTGTTCATTAATTTCCCGAAAGGTATTACTCTCCTCTTACCTTAAAAATATACAGCCTCACCACCTACTCTCCCAAGGCCCTTAAATACCAACATCTTATATTAATCTATAATCTTGGAAAATTTAGATTTCTTTAGAAAAAAATGAACATTTAAAGTTTTATCAAGTCCTGAAAATGATGTAAAAAGAGGGCTCACACCAAGTTATAAACTGGAAGATTAACCAAAAACTTAATTTTGAGTTCTACAATGATTTTTGCCACTCAGTAAGAGGAAATAAGAAAAAAGCTAACAATTTATAATTCACTCCAGGCCTCTCTCTCAAAAGAAGGAAAAACAACAACAACAACAACAAACTCAAACAAGAAAAAGACCAGAAAGATATCAATGAAACTCTGTTTAAGGGAAATGCATTTAAAAGCTAGTGTTTTAATTACATATTCTTACTTTCAAATTATGGAACTCTGAAAATTTTGGCAATCGTGAACTGAAAACACTAGTGTGTGTGTGCTGGAGTCTGTACACTAATGAAGACAGTTAAGCAAGGAATCTAAATAAACAGTTCACTATTCTTCAAGGGGGGGCTGGGGAAGGTAGAATAAGACATGTATGATCAATTTACTTAATGAAAGCATGTATATTTCTACATAATAATTTAGGTCCACTTGTTAAGACATGAATCTTCAATTATCACTGCTTCTTCTGCCATAATTACTAGAAAAGTATTTTGACTTTGAAAAGACCATCGGTTTTAGACTTAAAAAATAACAACAGGGCTCAGGCCCTCAAGGGCTATGTGATACCAAAAGTCAACTTATTTTGTTTTGAGAAAAATGTCCACAGTTACCATGCCAAATGAAGACCCAATATATATGTTCCATATAAAATCTAGTCTTGCATTTTTAGAGTGTGTAATGTGTTTAACAATTGGGGTTAAGGGGTGGGAGGCTAGGAATAAAAGTAATTCTAGCCCTTCTGATTGAATCATCGGAAGCTCAGATTTTTTTTTTTTTCTGTGTAGGAAAATGAATTATCAATTATCTTCCATTGAAGACTGAAAGGGCTCCACTTACCTTCCCATCTAGGTAATGAACATGAAAAGATCATATTCGTTTCAGAAAGAGAATAAGCAACAGGAATCATAATTCCTTTGAGAAGATTTTAAATAAATATAGATGGTAAGATAGATCATATATTGTTTCAGAAGAGAAACATAAAAGCCTGGACCTTACCAACATACTGTAGATTTGCCAAAATGTGGCAAATGCAGAGTGTAACGACAACGTTAGGAAATACATTTTAATGGTCAATTTAGCAAGGGTGCCTTTGTGTAAAGGTTCAGTAAATCACCTGACAAATGTTTTTAAAAAGTAAATTTTGCAAAGCATGAAGTCTGGAAACATCAGCATGAGGCACACTGGATCCTGAATATCTATGAAAACTGTAAATTAGAAAAGGGCAAAATAAACAGATTGTGGAATGGAAATGCAGTCGGAGGTTAGTTTTCACACCTTCTACGGAAGCGTTACGTATACTGTAAGAGCGACAGTAGGGAGTACGGAAACGGCTTCTCTCTCCTGCCACCTCATCAACAGATTCTTTACACCGTGCTGTCCAGTACAGGGGCCACCAGGCGCACGTGGCCGGTGAGCACCTGAAACGTGGCTAGCGCCACATGGTGAAACAGTAACAGCTTGGCTGTTTTGGATTAAATAAGATACACGATGAAAATGAACTTCACACCTGCTTCTTTTCACTTCCCATTTACTGTGGGGTAGAAAGATGGCTGCCCCTAAATGCTCAGAGGAGACGTGTATGTAGTCTTCTTTGGAGTTTCACACAAAAGGGAAAAGTTTTCTGAAGGATTTAAAAAATGCCGGAAGTTGAAAATTAAATCTAAACCGCAGTTTCCACCTAGCCCAATTGTAAATCTGAATTAGATATTTCCCTGAATGCACGGATATTTTTTTTTTAAAAAAAACCAATAAAATTTAAGTTATGAGACAACATATTAAGTCAATTTCACAGTTATAAATATTTCAAATTACACCTACGCACTATAAATTACAGGAAATAAATTCAAGTAATAGAAAAAGAAGAGAGGAGCAAAATAAAAGGCAAAGGTTCTTGAAGGGGGACATACCAGGAACTGCACCATTTGGATAATTTCGTTTGAAAAACGTTTACTTGATTAACTGAACTGCATGTGAGTAACTTCAAAAGCTAACGACTCCGAATAGAAAAGCAATCAATCCTCTTTTTAAGTTCCTGGATGTTCATCTTCTTCTTTGAAAAACAAAAGTGTTTTCTTCCCAGGACTGACCCCAGCAGAGCTTTGCCCCAAGTGGCGAGAAGCAGAGGACCCGGGCGCACACGGCTGCTGGAGCGCCTCCGACGTGTGGACACAGGAGCTGGCAGTGGTGTTCACAGGACCGACGCACCGACCGCTATCTCCGGGAAAGGCCGGCCATGACGCTATGTGTCTCTTGACACTTAATATTCGTTTTGGAGAAAACACCCAACGTACTGGCACGGAGTAACCAAAACCTAACAAAAAACTTGAGCAGCACAGTTCCTGCTATGTATGCTTAAGGAAAAGGGAAGGGGTTAATCCCAAAGGCAATTTAAATAATGGTATTTTATTTTTATATATAAATAAATGTTCTGAGAAATCTCAGACTTTAGTGCATTGTTGTAAAAAATTAGTGCAGTTTTCTCATTAAAGTTTTTAGCGCTCAAGGAATAAGATAAATCTACGTCTGTTCATAGTCTCTTTCACTGTACATCAAACTTTCACACTGCTAAATGCCAAAGCGAAGGTTTCTATACTGGTCTGTTTTTAAAAATCAAGGTAAATGGATTTCATGTTCTATGACGAAACATGGCAATTATTTTTGGCAAAGAAATTAGAAAAATATGAGATCATAGTTTAGAAATGAAGAGTTTGTTGATTTAAAGCATAGGCAATGCATAGGAAAAAACTTTTTTTAAGGACGTAATTTAACAGAACTTTATCCTTCATGCAAAATGTTTTGTCGGCAGCTAACTTAAAAAAATATTTCAGCTTTATTCGGGGATGGAGAGAGTGACGGGAGTCAGGGCGAAGGGCGAAGGGCGAAGGAGAGGCGCTTAGCCAAGCCCGCTCTATATCCAAGTGTCTCCCGTACAGGAGCAAAGGAATACCCGCAGGCGTCTTCCACGCTCTCCTCTCTGTCTCCAATGTCTTGGAATGGAGAGGGAAGAGAAATGTAGTTAAAAAACACTGGCTCACACTTCAGCCCCAAGTTCTAGTACCCCGGTTTCAATTACAGTCACATATTTATCGTCAATCTGGACCAGAAGTACTGTCTTGTCGATGTGGGATCGAGTACCTGGATCTCTGCTGCAAGGCACCCATCGGTGAATCACCTAGTGATCCAGAATAAAACAAGTTAGTGGCAGAGACCGCGAAAATATTCGCAAACTTCACTTAAGATGAGAGACAGTACCTCTGTTTGATAATTAAGCAAAAGGTGCATTTCAAGCAGCATGAGCACCAATTAGCTAAGACGGTGCGTGCGAGTCAGTGAGGCCACAGAAGAGGGAGAGCCCGGGGCAGCTGCATACGAGAACTTACATGGCCTTCCATGCCCTGCTGAGGACTCCAGTCTTTCCAGCTGTTTCTCCCAGCTTTCAACCGGATACCCTCATCAGGCCACTGCAGCTCTTTCCTTTTTGACAGGTTGATCCCATCCAGAATTTGACTGGGATCCACAATCTGTATCGTAAATAAATATGGGTCATTTCCAATTCAATTTTTTTTCTTGATGATGACACATTACATAACCTCAAAAAAACCTCTTTCGCAGACGCTCTGAGTCTCAAGTTCTCCATGGCCTATAACTGGACAAAAAACAATCGAAAGGGCCACCTCCTGAATTCCTTTTAGCCTATAGGCAGACCTTACTGCCAGGGCCACATGACAACAGCTGAGTGAGGACCAACAGTCACCACTGAGAAACTACTTGCTTTCACGTTGGCAGACACTTTTTTCAACATTCAAAAGCGTCCTAGTCTCAGACCAAGTAATAGGAGGTGTTTCCACCAGCATCCTTCACCCGACGAACGGGAAATAAACACAAACGGTGAGGCAGCGCCAGAACCGTGGGCTTACTCACTTGGACTCTGTAGATCACATCCCCCCTTTTGGCGTGTGAATTATTGGCAGGACTTAAGGGGCCGCCCGGCGGGGCGTCGGCAGCGCTGCTCTGACCTCCCTCCGTCCCGAGAAAGCCCACGAGAGTGTGGTGTTTGCAGGCCGGGATGCTCTGGCTCGAGCTGCTGGATGAAGGCAGGCCGTGCTGCGCACAGCCCACGCCGCTGGGACCCGACGGCTCCATCTGGTTGACCATGGAGAGGCGGGACTGGATAGAGGACGGCAGGTTTCGCAGCGATATCTGACTGGTGGACGAGCGCCGGCAGGGCACGAAGCCCGTGGTGGACATCCGGAGGGACGAGTGCCGGCTGCTGTAGCAGTAAGAGGACTGGCTGGCCACCGAGGCCCGAGCGGGGGACTGCCTGACCAGGCTGGACTGGACAGAGTGGGAGCTGTGGCTAGTGCCTGGTGAGGGAGAAGCAACAGCACTTATTATAGATGGCGTGATTCGAACATGTTTTGTTTTTTTTTTTGAGTTTCTAAATCTTTTTCCCTGAAGCAATGACTTGGTGAATTTATTGAATTTAACATTTATACCTAAAACTTTTTAAGTTATCAAAAAGAAATAAATATCTGAGATCGGTTTTCTTGCATGGTTTTGATAATATAATTTTAATTTGCTAAAGCTTTTTAAATTTTTTTAAAGTTTATTTATTTTGAGAAAGAACGGAAGAGGGGCAGGAAGTGAGGGGGATATAGAGAGAGAAAGAGAGAGAAAGAGAGAGAGAATCCCAAGCAGGGTCTGCACTGTCCGTGCAGATCATGAACCATGATATCATGACTGGAGCCAAGATCAAGAGTTCGTCACTTAACTCACTGAACCACTCAGGCGCCCCAATTTGCTAAAGCTTTTTAAAAATTAAATGCTGGGGCAAAAGAAAGATGAAATAATTTCAGCAAGTATCTGGATTTCATACTGGGATAAACCCTAAAATAGCTTCCACAGAAATATTTCAGAATAACGAGGATATCTCTTTAATACTTCAGAAGTGAAGTACCTCATGGAAAGGAGACCATGAGAAATATTTATTAAGGATGGACTAGCGGCAAGATCCGTAACTCCTATTTCTCAGAGAATAGGCATCCTTTCGATCCATTCCAGTGACAAACTACACCGTCTATAGAGAGATGGTGCTACCACACTGCAATCTTCGTATCCATTACGGGATTACTGCTATACACAGTGACACTGAAGAGTGGGTTCTTCTGTGTCCTTTTTCAGTTGGCTTGATATGAGGCCTCAGGTTTGTCTTTTTCCTGACTCAGAACAGTAACGTGAGAATTAGAAAATAAGTTTTAACGCTAATGAAAAAATTGCTCCGTGTACTTTCTATCTGAAAATAAGAAGAGCTGACCAAGGTAGGAGCGTGTAGAAAAAAAAGCACACTGAAAGTTTTAGCTTTCCACTCAGAAGTTAGAAAAGAATATATAAAATGTTGATAATATACCTAGTCTTAATTCCAATGCTATTAGATTCTTTTTTTTTTTAACTGAAGGAAATGTCTTAAGACTTCATCTCGTTCATGTAAAGCAGGGGGGGAAAGACAGGACTGAGTCAACCAACCAGCCATGTGAAAACAGACTGAATCGGATTCCTACTGCATACCAGGTGGACTGTAGATCTCGTGTAAAAGGCAAATTAGTTAAAAAAAAAAAAAAAGTACCATCATGGCCTTGGGATAGGAAAAATTTTCTTAAGTAGGATCCAGAAAGTACTATCATCAAGGAAAAGATTGGTAAATTGCTCTACACTAAAACTAAGAACTTCTTGTCAAAAGAAGAGAAGCCACTCAGGGCGGCTGGGTGGCTCAGCCGGGGAAGTGTCTGACTCTTGGTTTCAGCTCTGGTCATGATCTCACGGTTCGTGAGTTCGAGCCCTGCATCGGGCTCTGTGCTGACAGTGTGGTGCCTGCCTGTGATTCTCTCTCAAAATAATAAACTTAAAAAATTTTATATATATAAAATTTATATTTATATATAAATTTATATTTATATATAACATATACATATATATATTTAACATATATATGTAGAAGAGAAGCCACTCTTCACAGAGAGAATCAAAAGCCGAGGGATAGAATGGGAAAAGACATTTGCAGTACAGAAAACTGACAAAGAACTTGAATACAGAATATACCAATAAAATAAGAAAAAGACCAAATAGAAAAATGGGCAAGAGGTTTAACAGGTACTTCAGAGAGAGAAACAGGTGATAAACTCGATTTAAAATCTTTCAATCTTAGGTACCAGAGCAATGCAAATTAAAACAATGAAATTAAAGACCACCCCTTCTCCTGTTCCTCTGGGCAAGCAGGGAGCAGAGGTGGGAACTGACAATACTCCTGGTGAAAGTTTACAGGATGGGCATCCCTTTGTATGACTGGTGAGAGAGAGTACCAACCGGTTAAAAAAACATAAACAAAACCAAAACCTTCCTGGAAAGATTTTTGGCTTTATGTGTCATGAATCTTAAATATTCTCATAAACTTTGATTTAGTGATTGCATTTTTAAAGTCTCTAGCCCAAGAAAACAGCAGTCACAAAGTCTATATACATTCAGAAGAAACCAAATCACTGTCCAATGACAGAGAAGTTAATTATATTATAAATTAGATTATTAGCCTTTAAAAATGATACTTTCAAAGAAACATTTCAAGTTTTACATATATATGTAGTATAAAGTGATAAATGTAAATAGGATGACGTCCAACCAGGAATCAAACAAAATATTTTTACATATTTCCCAAGTAGGTAAACTACGATTCTCTTTGGACATACATACTAACTGAGCCCCACAGCGAAGAGGCTAACTTAGACACGGAAGTGTGTTTTCACATTACCTAGTGCTGGAGGATAGGATGTGGCAGGTGGGTGGAGTCCTGATCCCGACCCCTGACCTGGATTTGCAGTGCTTCCCTGGGACGCATTGCCCATGAGGGTCAGTGGCACTTGTCGCATTGTTACTAGTGCAGGAAATTCCACCTCCAGTGTCGGAATCTTCAATATTGCCACCACTGTTACAGCCAGCCCCGCACCCTTTCCTTAACCTAGGAACAAACACCAAAGTAAGCAGCATTATCCCACGATCACCTCAAGATAAGGGCTTTATTCTATTTCTAGCCATTCTGAATGTTTAATGCTACTAGCGTTCACCTTTCAAAGTCTTTATGGTGCCCTCAGTATGAGAAACAAAAAAGAGGGAGTTATGTTTTCAAAGGATGGCCTAAGAACTATCCCCGTTATACTCACTGCCTCGATTCTTCCCAATCTACCTTCACTTTCATATACTCTATTGTCTTTTCTGATCTTGCCATCTTTCCGGAACCATCATAAACCGCACATAACAGAACTGTGCCATTAAGATCACAGATGGAAACAGGATTCGTGGCAGTGTCTGTTCAGGGCCTCTGAAGTGTGCACCCCTGACCCCTACTTTCTGCTGTAGCACACTTGGACGAGCGCGGCTGTAATCGTCGCTCCCCCCTTTTTAATGTGGGGTGACCAACTGTCCTGGAGAGCCTACAGTCGTCTCAGTCTGGCACTGAAAAGTCCTGCTTGCCAGGAGACCTCCCGGGCAAACCAGGGCAGGGAGGCACCCTAATCCCTATACCATTTCTCTTGGGGGAAGAGGACTCAACCTCCTTAAGGCACAATGGATACTTTTCGAAAAGAAATTTCTTCGAATGCCGCTCTCCTTTATGTTCTTCTTTCTTATGTTAAAATGGTGAAACTTTTTTTTTTCCTGAGTATACCTAGAAGAAAATGTCTATTTGAGAGTTTGCCACCCTAATTCTACATCCATAAAGTTCTGTTGTTTAAGGATCTGAACAAAAGCTTGTAAGAAATTGAAGATACGCTGTGACTTTTCTTCACCATCCACCAAACTATGATGTTCCTACACCAAACATCGTAATTTACTCGACAAAAGGAAGAGAAAAAATGCATGTGCTCATGTGAAGACAGCACAGATTTGAAATCTGAGGGTGACTGGATTATTAAAATGCCAGTATCTCTGTATCACACAACCAGGGGTTTCAGCAAGTACAGCACGCGCCCCCTAGTGCTAGAAGGGAAGAAAACAGAAGGCAATCAACTCGCTCAGGTTTCTTACGTTTTTCTCCAATTTGCCGTTTGTTGGCACACACATCCTAATAGTGGCACTATGCTGCAATAGAAAGTAAGAAAAACTAAAGAAAAGGGAACTATTTAAGATTCTACCAAATGCTGGAGCAGCGGTGTTTCTTTTTTTTAAGTTTATTTATTTTGAGAGAGAGACAGAGAGAAAGAGAGAGAGAAAGAGAAAGAGAAAGAGAGAGAGAGAGAGAGAGAGACAGAGACAGAGACAGAGACAGAGACAGACAGACAGAGAGAGAGCACACAAGCAGACAAGGAACAGAAAGCCAGGGAGAGAATCCCAAGCAGGCACAGAGCCTGACACGAGGCTCGATCCCATGAACCAGGAGATCATAACCTGAGCTGAAGTCAGGAATCAGACACTCAACCAACTCAGCCGCCCCGGCGCCCCTGGAGCAGTGGTTCTTGACCAGAGTTGTACATTAGATTTATCGAAGAAGAGACTCCTTCCCGAAGCTCCTGATCTAGTAGGTGTATATTGGGTCATGGCATCTGTATCTTTTCTATAAGCTTTCCAGGTGATGCTCATGCCAACTGCCTGGATGACAAGGTCAGGACACACCATCCCTGCAATATGCAACCCCACGGCTCACCTGTGCCAGGTGGACACTATGAAGTTTCTGATATTGCCCAAGCTGATAGGTCCCCCAAGGATTTCTTTAAGCTGTTCGTGGCTGTCAGAGTAAGAAGTTGTCAGGGGGGAGACAAAGATTGGGTAGCCAATAGGCTGATCACAAGATGAGTTTATCATATTTCTCAGAGCTTGCTTCGCATTCTGGATGCTCCCTCTCTCTGGATTACGGTTACGTAGAAACACAAGCTCTTGCTGTTGCCCTGCCCAGAGACCTCGGACACATTCCTTATTAACCTGAAAACCAGAACACAGGGGAATTAGGTCAAGCGGCCAAGAATGAAACTCCTATAAACAGAAGAGTTTAAATGGGAAGGATACAAAAGACATAAAGCAATGGTAAAAGCAAGAGACATAAGCAGGTCACACTTGAATAGGAGCTCTTCGATTTTCTGTTGTCACTCGTAGGCTGATAAATGATAAGCAGCCACAGAACTCTTCTCCGTGGTCTGCCTTACGAAAATACCAAGTTTACCACGTCGATAGAGCACTGCATTTTGTCATCGGGGTAATAGATAGTTTAGATAGAAAGAAACAGTAACAAATATTCAGAGTTAAAAGGATGTTTGTGACTTTGTGGGTAGATTAAATGAAGTAGATAAAAAGCAAATCGTTGTAAGTATTAAAATAAAATTTCAGAAATTAAGCCTCCTAAAATAAGTAATAAAAACTAAACAAAAAAACAAAAAGTACAGACTATGGTATTATTTTGCGACCTAGGAATCGGATTAGCAGTATGGCGCTGACATTCCAGGAAGAGATGCTGCCTGGACAGCATGGATAACAGACGAATGACTGCCACGAAAAGAAAATAAGCAGACATTTTGAGACTGTATCATACTTGAGAAAATTTTCAGAGGACAGAATAAATTACATTAAAATAAATCAAATTAAGTGTGTGTAAATAATCCTAATGTAGTGTGGTCATTTTTTTGTCTATCAAAAGAGTTTCAATGACTTTTTAAAGTTAGGACAAGGTATGTAAGTTCCTTTTTTTTTTTTTCCAAACACAAATAAATGCCTCAAAAACGTACCTTAATGACGCGGAAGCTCAGGTAGCGTCTATTCAGCGTGATGATCTTGTACTCATTGGTGCCGTCGTCCATCACATGCCGCAGGGCGAGCAGGGAGGGAGAATTGGCAAGAACTGCACTCCGCCACGCAGGGTCCCCTTCGTGAGCTATTACCAGGTTCTTTTCATGAGACACAATGGCTTCATAGAGGACAGTAGGGTCGTCATACTCATCTGGAGAAGTGAAATGATCCTAAACAGAGAAATAAAAAATACGTGTTTTTTTTTTTAAAGTTTGTTTATTTTGAGAGAGAGGGAGAGAGGGAGAGAGAAAGAGGGAGAGAGAGAGGGAGAGAGAGAGAGAGAGAGAGAGAGAGACAGAGCACTAACAGGGGAGGAGCAGAGAGAGAGAGGGAGAGAGAGAATCCTCAGCAGGCTCCTTGATGTCTGTGCAAAGCCTAATGCAGGGCTCGATCTCATGAGCTGTGAGATCACGACCTGAGCCAAAATCAAGAGTTGGACACTTAATCAAGTGAGCCACCCAAGTGCCCCATCTATGTTATATTAAATAGGGGGAAAAGCATGTGCTACAGATCATTTTATGTAGCACGATTATATTTTTAAAAAGGAAAATGTAGATTTAGACAGCAATGTCTATGAACTCAGGGAAATCAGAAAAGATAGACATCAAATTATTGGCAGTGGCTGCTTCCTGCAAGGGCTATACAATGGTGTGGCGTGATGGGAAGATGCTCTTGGGGGATCTTTTTCATTATGTTTCACATAAAAAGAGAAAACGTTCCCAGTTCTGGCAAAAGTTTTCAAAGGCATTTTAAAAATACACCTGAAGGGGCACCTGAGTGGCTCAGTCGGTTGAGTGGCCGACTTTGGCTCAGGTCATGATCTTGAGGTTTGTGAGCTTGAGGCCTGTGTCGGGCTCTGTGCTGACAGCTCAGAGCCTGGAGCCTGCTTCAGATTCTGTGTCTCCTTTGTTCTCTGCCCCTCCTCCTCTCACACTGTGTGTGTCTCTCTCTCTCAAAAATAAATAAACATTAAAAATAAATAAATAAAATACACTTGGAAAAGTTACAAGCCAATGCACAAGATGTATTTTTTTAAAATAATGAAACTGATTTATTTAACATTAATTGGCTGCCAAGCATGTGCTAAGCAATAATGATAAAAAGACTAATAAGAAATACGGGGCACCTGGGAGGCTCGGTCGGTTAAGCATCCGACTCTTGATTTCGGCCCAGGTCATAATCTCAGGGTTGTGAGACTGAGCCCCATGTCAGTCTCTCTGCTGAGCACAGAGCCTGCTTAAGATTCTTTCTCTCTCTCTCTCTGCTCCTCCCCCGCTTTCTCTCATGCACACACTCTCTCTCTTAAAACAAAACAAAATCTCTGTCCTCAATCACAGACTGTAAGATTTTCATCATGTCACTTATAAATCAAACTGGACGTTGAGACTAACGAAGATGGTGAAAACAAATAAGGAGGTAAGGTGTTGTATAAAATGATTAAATAGAGAGCAAGAAAATACATAAACAAGAGAACACATGGAAAAGGCAATTTGCTTAATTTCTCTGAGTTCTGAGTCTTCACCTACCAAACTGGGATTCAAATAATTTACTGGGTTGGGGCGCCTGGGTGGCTCAGTTAGTTAAGCATCCAACTTCAGCTCAGGTGGTGATCTCGTGGTGTGTGAGTTCAAGCCCCATGTTGGGCTCTGTGCTGACAGCTCAGAGCCTGGAGCCTGCTTCGGATTCTGTACCTCTCTCTGTCTCTCTGCTCCTCCCCCACTCACATTCTGTCTCTGTCTCTCTCTCAAAAATAAAATAAATAAATAAATGAGGTTTCCCCCAGTTTGTTAAAAAAAAAAAAAACATTTTCTGGGCTGTGGTGACATGGAGATGAGGGCACTAATATGCTGTACGACACTGTACAGTTATAAATCTTACACAGATTATAACAGTTTTAATTTATGAAGTCAAAACATAATACATTAGATTGGAGAATTAAAAGATCAAAAAAACTGTAAAGGAAGAAGCAAAAATTAAAAACACCTACAAAGTACTAAACACACATTAGCAAAAATTGTCTGAGAGGCAAGGGTTAAGAGAATATTTATAGTCCTAACTTTCTGGGGAAAAAATCTTTTTTTTAAGTTCGAGGTATAAGTTACATATAATAAATTATACCATTTTAAGTGCACGGTTAGATGCATTTTGACAAATGTGCACGCTCAGGTAATCACTGCTACGATCTGGATATAAAACTTCTCCATCATCCCCAAACACTGCTTCCTGTCTTCTGGCATTCCATCTCCACCTCCCCAGGGACCACTGATCTGCTCTCTGTGGCTAGAGGCTAGTTTGTCTTTAGATTTTATATAAATAAAATCATACAATATGCACTCTTTTTATGTCTGGCTTCTACTCTGCATAATGCCTGAGATTCATTCATGTTGTGGAGTCTGACAGTAGTTCATTCCTTTTCATTGCTAAGTAATATTCTATCATGTAGATACACCATAATTAGTCTGTCGAAGGACAGTTGGGCTATTTCCAGTTTGAGGCAATCACAACTAAGACTGCTATGCGCACATGTGTGTTCTTTGTATAGACAGAAACTTTCATTCTCTTAGGTTATTATTTGGAGGGGAACTTCTGGGTTCTATGGAATGTGTATGCATATCCACTCATTTAATATATAAGCCCACTGTTCACTTTTGCGGGTTCGCAGGAGTATGTAATACACAAACTTTGGAGATTACCAGTACCTGTTTACAGACCTATCTTTTCTTGGCCTGAGAGTCCCTCACGGGCAACCCAGATTCCGGCTCAGAATGATGCTCAGTAAATGGTTGTTTCTTACTACTGACTAGATCCACCTTGCCCTTCTCAAAGGTGTGTCAGAATTATGGAATTTCCCCAGGGACATCTGTGTTCTCTACCTTCCCTACCAGCCTTCTGTGGCTCCTGGGTTTCCGATCCAACCCCTTACCCCAATGTTTGTCACTGTTATTGTCAGCCACGGATAATGAGAGTGAGCTGTACCCAAGTGTATTGGGCCATCATGTAAGGCAGAGAAACTCTGTGGCAGGCAATAATGCCACAGCCAAAGAAACATGTAAGGAACACCTGGCAGCAACAGGTAGGAGCACCTGTACGGACAGATGCGGGCAAAGACCTATGGTATCAGAAAATATAGATACCTTGTGCCTCAGTTTCTTCTCTGACAGAGACAAAATACTTGTAACATTTAGAATTAACTAAAGATCTCTATCTGGAGTTGTTAGATAATCATATCATATAAGAGAGAGTGTTTCCTACATAGCAGATATTAATCAGTGCCTTTTGAGAAATTCTGAAGTTTTAAAAACATTTTAATCTAAAAACATTATTTTTGTCTTGTAACACACTGAATTGTCTCAAAACTATAAAGCTAGTCTGAAAATGGACAGCTCTTTGTTCCCAAATGTATATTTTCTCCATGATCCTCAAAACAGTATTCCATTTTCCACAGAGACTTTCAAATAATATATCCCTGATCAGTAATCCTCTAAATAATATGGGACATTGCCTTTATTCCAACAGTTTATAGTAAAATCACTTGAAGAGTTAATTCATCCTTTATTTGGGGGAAAAATATTCAAACAGATTTGAGTAGAAAAGATGCATTTTAATGAGGCTTATCAGGTAGTCTTTGTCATCTGATCTGATGACTACTGTCAAGTGGAATGATTAGAGCAGCCAAGTACCAGTACTTAATTTCATAATACAGCCTTGAAATGATGCAGGGCTTTGGAAAAGTATTTTTGGGCTACATTTCAATTTTTATTATCCTACTAGGATTATTTAACTAAGGCTACATCTGTCCTCACCATCTATCATTCTACAGAACACGCTACATGAAACACATAGTTCAGTAATAGCGGCACTTACAACTCCCCCGAGATACTACTACACTGCACTGTGAGTGGCTAACGTTGAGCTACAGAAGAGGCTTGAATCACATGCAAAATGTGAGGTCAAAACAAGAATTCTAAGGGTAAGAGACCTTTATTTCCAGTTTGTCACTGCTTACAGTTTTCCTCAAGTTCATGCCCAGATCGTTCACTCTTTAATGTTAATATTCAAATTTACTCTTAGAAACATACGTTCAGGCTTCTGAGATTTAATATCTTGCCATAAATCATGTTTTTCTGTTTTTCAAATGGAAATATTTCCCAAAAAGCTCCTAAGAAACATAATTTGGAAGTGAACGAGCACCACTGAACACCAGTAATACATTATGGTTTTCCTCTTCTTACCTGATGAAGTTTAATGGACATGCGGATCCCCGGGACTACTACTTTCCTTAGTAGTTCCATGTCAGCAAAGATCCATTCATCTCGAATCGAAGAAATACGGAAATCTCCCTTAAATAGGGCATGCAATCCATAGAGGAATGACTCTAAATTACTGTTAGGATTGGAGATAAAAGTTTACACATTTTGACAAAGACTTTCCATTACACTGATTCTTACATGTGGTTGTGCATCAGAGTTACCTAGGAGTGTTCTGCAAATACAGATTCCAAAGACTGTATAATGCCGGAACCCCTCAATCAAATTCACAAGGGATAGGGCCTGTTTGAGCTAAGACCCTTGTTTATCAACCACTGTTAACAGTGAGTCCATGAAAATCAACAGCAAAGTGTATATAAGCTACAAAAACTTAAGGAGGGCCTATTGGAAAGCATGTAATAATCACAGAAGAAATCCGAAATATGTAATATTTCTTAATTCTAATTCATTAAGATGTGTATATCAAGAAATTCAATTTATGTTTATACTACTTAAATCTAATGTACTATATTAACCATATTTAATGCATAAATGCTTTGGACAAAAACTACGTGGAAATATGGAAAAATAAAAAGAAGTAAATCATTAGAAAAACAGATATAAAACAGGGGGAGACCGATCAAACTTTATGGGGTGATTATTAAAAAAGTCTTAACTCCATTAAATTTTTATTACCAGTAGTTACCCATATGCGTGAATTTTAAAAGCCAGCTATTAACCACTTGAGAGAACTCAACTATGTTCAGCCAAAGATCTATAAAAAAACGGCCTTTTGCAATAAATTAGCACAGAATGCTTCCCTGGAAAGCTATCGCAGATTTTTCAGATTTATGCTATACAGCTTCCCCTACTCTTTTCCTGAAAACAGAAATGCCTTCCTTACCTGGACATATGGTGGGATGCAGTCCCCAAAGCTCTCCGTCCCAGAACACAGAGTCCATAACAAAGAGTCACCAGGGATGAATCTTTGTCTACATCCAGTGGCTTTAAAAAACAAAGAACATTAGTTATCAGAAAGATATGAAGGTATTTTAACAAATCAGAAGATATTTAATAGATCCTAAAGGATGAAGAACTCAACCAGCATACAATTTCTATGTCTTCAAAGAGTTCTAATGAGAAGAAACTTAACAAATCAGTATAAAATGAAGTATCAATATGTGTGAGGAGGCTCTTTGAAACCTTTAAGTAAAATCTAATACTTTCTAATAGCAGAACATACTTAAAAAAAACTGGCTGTTTTATAAAGTATAAGGATCTTATTAGCAAAACATCTCAAAGTATTTACTGGCATACACCATGACTGATAACGTCCTCTCCTGAAAATACAATATTCTATCTATTTAACTAGTTATTTCTGGACATACCCTGGCAAGCAGGCTATCAGTGACAGCTGTATTAGCCTCCTAGTGACTGTAACTATAGTAAAGAAAATCAAATTGCTATCTGTAGAATACTGCTTCTCCTCAACCTCTGAGTTTTTTTTTTTACAACTGCAGATTCTCTCACCCAGATGATCAGAAAGAAGAAGATCTGGAAAAACTGACCTCATAAAAACAAACAGGGATATTCTTTCCATCTCTGAAAAAATAGACTCAAGCAGTTAGAAATGAAGTAAATAACCTCTACCTTTGCTCTTCGGGAAGAGCAATACTCTATCCAGTTGAGGTAAATCACACAGAAACTCTCCCTGGATATGCCAGCTAGTCGATGGTCATAGTCTTCATCAATGTTTGGATTAAATGTTGGGTCTACATCAACATAATTTCGATCTGCACACAAACGGAGTCCTTCCTGCATGGTCTCATTAGCTAGCCACTCCTCCAGCTTAGAAGAAGTTGTAACATAATAAATGATACCCTAATGGGGAAAGGATAAAAAAAAAAATCCAGGTTAAATTATAATTTGAGTTAACTCCAGTTCCTCATTAAATAAATTCCAACAGTTTATACTGGTTGTACGACTTAAAAATATTTTATTCTAGCTCAATACTGTAAGAATACATTTTTGGAATGCTATACCTCAGGCCTTTCTGGATGAGCAGTTAATTTAACACTTTAAAAATCACAGCCATAAATTCAGCAAGGCGAGTTCAAAATAATTCTATTGATTTTAGAGCTTCTGAGTTTAGGGTATTTTAAGAGAGGTAGAAAAACTTTACTGTGATGGATTTGAGAGATGTGTCAGAGAACGTTATCAAATCATCTTGTGATCCTAGGTCAAGTTATAGAAATATAACCAGTAATACAGCAATGGAAATATATCTATTTAGAATCAGAAATAGAAAATGCCACATACATGTGCAGACACACAGCATGTAAAAAACACAAAATCTATCTCCCTGAGGTTGGGTTTAATCAAACATTAAATATAAGACTTAACATTCATCCCAGTCAGCACAAATAAGGTGATACACAGAGGAAGTAACACAGATAGGGAAAATCCAGATACGGGTCACTAAAACTTGGCACACATTTCCCTCTTGAAAATACTGGCTTTGTCTGCAGGCTGCCAAATCACAGCTGTGCTGTAGTCTTGTAAAATCTTTAGCAAAAACAGAATACCTGTGTGGTAAAGAACTAGCTTGCCCAAAGGGAGGTTTGGTATCTGCCCTTGGGTCCTGGGAAATAACGTACACTCCCTTGGAAGGCCTTGGCTGATTCAGAGTCTTCGTTCACTTGGGGCTTAGAGCCATGACCTCTGGAGGAGCTGGAAACTAAGGCTGGCCGTGTGGGTGGTCAGCCACATCTAAGTGACTGGGCGCCAACGAAAAACTCTACGTGCCAAGGCTGAGGCAAGCTTCTTGGGTTGACAGCACTGTGAATACTGTCCCACACGGCTGCAGGGAGAAATGGGCATTATATGCACAACCGGAAGCTCATGCCGTAGTGTTTCTGGACCCTGCCCTGTATACCTCTTCATATGTATCCTTCTACCACAATAAATCCTGACCAAGAGTATAATGGCTTTGCGGAGCTCTGTGAGTCCTTCTGGCAAATTACTGAATCTGAGAGTGGCCCCCGGTGACCCCAAAACTGCACCTGGTGTCACGAGTAAGGGTGGTCTTGGGGAACTCCCAAATCTTGCAATATTTTTATTCGGTTTTATTGAAAGCAATGCAAAGCGGTGGTCAACAGCAAGGGCTCAGGAGTCAGGCAAGTGTACATTTTAAATCCCTAACTCCATTTGCTAGTTAGAGGATTTTGGACAGGTAACATCTGATTTTTGTTTATTTGTAAAACAGAGATTTAGAAAAGTGGGTAAGATACATATATGTGTATGTATGCATATTCCTTAGCCCAGGGCCTGAAACATGAACTACAGATAGTAGCTATTATTATTAACAAACAAATGGACTAAGTTTCACTAAAAAAAGGAAATAGCAAGACCTTTATAGGTATACTTTACTGACTTTACTGGATACTAGAGAATTTAAATCACTACCTAGAAGCAAAGCACAGGTACCAAAAAAATTACATAAACCTTTTCCAAACTTCCAACTATCAGAAGCTCTAACTAGGCGTATCCCCTTACCTTGACATAGTAAGTGGTGAGTACTTTCCGCAGATCAAAGACTTGAAGCATCGAAGCAGCACTATTGTCAGTGATGCTGTAGCCCTCCAGAATATACTTAGTGACTATCACTTCCCAGGCTAGCCAGCGCTGGCTAAACGCAGCATTAAATGAAAGCACATGAGGAATATGACCAGGCTCACAACAGCAAAATCCTTCATCTTCTTCAACGCCTTCAGTAATGGCCTCTACTTCTCGTTGTTGACAGTAAGTACCTTAAAGAGAGAGAGAGAGAGAGAGAGACGACTGAATACAAAGGAGGAAAAAAACATAAGAAGTAGAAAAATAAATGCTTCAAAGACACAGGAAATTTAGAAAGAAGACACCTTTAATAGTAATTGAAAGTATGTGATTGATTTGTCTTGGAATGTTCATTAACCAATTGCAGTAAGCTTCAGAAACTAGGCCTATTATATATTCATTTCTTGCAGAATCGCAACATGCATCAGTGCATTAAAGGTTCTGAAAATTTGTGCAGTAACTTTCTTAATTTTGATTTACTGATCCCAGACTTTCCAAATTTGGGTTTACAATAGCATTCATGTCAAATGAAGGCCAATGAGTAAAGGGACATCTCATGAAGGTTTGAGGTAATTCAATAAGGGAAGAATGGAATTAGAAGTGAATCATCACAGGGCACACGATAGAGAGAGACATGCAGAACTCAAAAGAATCTGAGCTCTATTTACCAGTGTCATGTCCATGCTGCGAGCAAGAACAGTATGGACATCTTGCTTATTTGGATATATAAACTGTAAAGGTTCATGATAATTTAATCATAAATACATAGTTCATTTTTCTGTTACCAATTCCAACCATAATTGGTTAAAATTATATTATTGGTATTTGAGGCTTATCTGCTGATAAAATTTCAATAAGCTATGAGATCTGATTGTTCAGCACTAGCAAACAATTTTTTGAAGTTACATTCTTTTATACAAGATACCAAACAACAGGTATTCCCTGCAGCAGTGTTATAAAACTGTAATACACAATTACACCCACAGCATATAGTGCCGGTAAGATCTCTGTCACACTGATGTTAATTTTTATCTTATCTTGTTCTGTGATCTTGCTTCCACTTAATTAGTAAATTCTTTATATAACGATTATAAGGGAATTATACTTAATTTTATAAAGGCACACATTTAGGTCAAATAACTTACATGAGACTTTACAATACAATCTTTCTTTAAGGAGAACATTATACCATCTATGTTTGAAAAACACTGCTTTGAGAGAAAAAGACGCCAGGAAAACCAGCCCCGGCTGGTGGTGGTGGTGCTGGTGGTGCTGGTGCTGCTGGTGGTGGTGGTGGTGTGAAAGATGAGGCGGAAGAGGTAGGCTGGGAAAGGCTCATGAACCATGTTGTTTAGCACTCTAGAACTCTCGACGACTCTGCTGTTTCATTTCTTATTCAAATACATTCTCTGCACGTCCGGGATAATGCCACGCAGTGGTGAGAAAAAGAACCCTGGCTTGAACCTGACATTAGCAGGAGTGTCTGCTGCAGCTGACCTCCACATACGGTCAGGACTACAGATCTGTATTCGTGAACTTTTTTTTTCCCCAGAATAAGGATGTGTGTGATTTTAGAAAGTATTTTTCAAACCAATAACGGAAATGAAATTCAATCAAAAGTCTTCTAGCATCTTCTGAAAAGATCGTATTTTATTGTCGTCTCCTATAACCTATTAAAATATGAATTCTGTTAATTTGCTTTCTAATATTTAATTTAAAAAAATGAAAATGACTCAATCAGTAAAAGGGACTTGAAAAAAAAAAGGGACTCCTGGCTTCTGCTGATTCTGGGTTCTGAAAAATTTTGCATCTATGGCCACATGTGGGTTAAGCTACAGTTACTCTTTTAGCCAGTTTGGTCATATTTTGTTATCGGTATTACACTGGCTTTGTTACAAGCCTGGAGAAATTTCCTTTCTTTTTCCATGTGCTAGAATAGGCTAGAGAGGGCAAAGAATTATTTGGTTTCTAGAAAGAAACATCCTGAGACTGGCATTTTAAAAGCATGGCATGAAGCTGGGTCTGTTCCTTAGATTTTATGTTTTTATTTCATTTTGTTCATTTTGTCATCTTTCTGGAAGGTCTAGTCAAAGGTTTTTAAGCAAAGGAGAGACAGCTCTACTCTGTGCAGGTCACTTTGTGAATAGTATATGGAAAAGATACATGGCAAGAGGGAGCTTGGAGATGCCAACATTTACTGAGGAGACAGAATGAGACCCTTGTTCAGAGGGGCAGAATAAAGCGAACCGAGTAACAGAATTAATGTGGGATGTTTTTACCCCACCATCCAAATCCCATGAACATTTCCTACCTACCCCAACATACCTGAGTAATATACTTGGCTTAGAAAATGAAGTCATTAAAAAGTATTGGAATTAATACTAGCAACTTTTTGAAAAAAGAACTTTGAGACCTGAAAGGGATTCCAGAATACCTATAAGGAACCATTACCAATATTTCCTGGATTAGCTATGTCTTTCAGTCACTTCATAGTGAATAATTGATGAAATTAAGTAAAACTGGCAATTCTGAAAACCAGATATGTCAAAAGTAATCTGAATAAAAATCAAGAGGAATCCCATGAGCATAATACATTTCTGCCCTATAAAGTTTGACCTGGAAAACTGTGCTTGGCACAAGTAACATTTACAAATAAAAAGTTAACACTGTAGAAGCTATAATAATAAAATTTTGATAGACAAAAAAATGATTGATGACTCAAATCTTTGACATAAAATTTACACAGAAAAGAATATTAAGAATATCAGCAAAATAAAAATGGAAATGAAATAAATATAAAGGGATTTAACCAAGATGTACAATAAACTGATCAAGAAATTTGTTTAATGTCACCTAACATTTAGAATCCAGTACAAGACACAATAAAGTCAAAGAATTAAATTGGCTTAATAGAATATACCCCAGAAAATACATCAAAATGCTCAGTAGACCCAATTATCTTTCTGGCAAAATACTGACGCTCTTAATTAGTATTTTGAGAGGCAGGAGGTAGATGGGACAGGGAATAACACTGTGAAGGAAAGAAAATAACCAAAGATCACAAGATCCAAGCAAGAACCTAAAGAGACCTCATGAGAATTGTGGAATGGAGAGAAAGGAGAAACAGTTACATACTTATTTAATCATTCTACAAAATTAATTAATTATGTATTACATGCTAACTGCTGAAATAAGTACTGGATACACAATAGTGAATGAAGCAGATAGCATTCCGCCCTTGAGGAGCTTATAATCTACCACAAAGGTTTGCAAAATACAGCCTCGGGCCAAATCCAAGCTAAGAATGGTATTTGTGTTTTTTAGCATTGTTTAAAAAAAAAAATCAAATAAAAATATGCCAGAGAAAATGTGTGTGCCTCCAAAAGCCTAAACTATTTACTATCTGGCTTTTTACAGAAAAAGTTTGCCGCTCCTGGGCTAACGGAGAAATAAACCTCAAACAAACACAAATAAACATGAAATTATAATTATATTGAGTGCTAAGGAAGTAAAAATGGCAACATGAGATAATCATGTCAGCCAGGTGTTTAGAGAAGGCTTCTCTGAGAAAGTGGTATTTAGGTTAATGCTTAAAGGTAATTAAGGAATTAGGCAGGTGGAAGGCTGGCGGGAGGAGAGGGATGGCTGGTGTGTTCTGGGCAAAGGGAAATGCAGTAAAAAGTCCTTAGTCAAGAACAGCACAGGTAAGACCCTGAAGGAAGGCCAGTGCGGCTAGAGTGAGTGAGGATGGTGGTATAAAGTGGGGTTGGAGAAACTGGCAACAGCTACCACACAAAAAACTACCACAGTGTGGTAGGGCATGCTAAGGAGTAGAAACTCCATTTTAAATGCAATGGAAAGCCACTGAAAATTTTAAGCATGAAAGAGATATGATCAAATTTGCCTTTAAAAAAACCTACTAGGACACCTGGATGGCTCAGTCGGTTGAGTGTCCAACTCTTGATATGGGCCCAGGTCATGATCTCACAGTTCATGATATCGAGCATGAAGCCTGCTTGGGATCATCTCTCTTTCTATCTGCCCTACCCCAAATAAATAAATAAGCATTTTTAAAAAAATCGCTATGGCTGAGTAAAGAATTACAGACATCTCTTGCTATCCAAATCCAGCACAAATTCAGATAGTAAGACATACTATGTTCCCACATAAGTTTGGCAAACAGTGAGAGTTTGGATGGCAAAAAATTTGTCCAAAATTTTATTTGAATCTACTCGGTACCAGAGAATGAAAGTTGGGTGAGAATTTGGATCAATTTCTGATGTGGAGAATTTCTGACCAACATGGTGAAATTAGCAGATCCTAAAGAAGGACGCCCTTCTGACTCACACATACAGAAAGGCTAGATAAACTATCCTCCCCACACACATTTGCTTAAAAAAAAAAAAAAAAAAAGTTAAACAACAAAGGTGGAATCTTCAGGTACCAACAATCTAAAAAAAAGGTAAAGTCACGGCAGTAGTAGGTGTCATGGTGAGGGGGTGCTGACTTTTGGATGAGTCTACTTGGGTTAGATCTGAATGTAGGTAAGACTCTAGAGAGATGGGTTCTGTTGGAGAGGCAGAAACAAATCATAAAACAAGAATAGGATATTTTGAAAGAGAGAGATGGGATGATAAACATCACAAATGAATAACAAACATAACGTTTAGTGCCTTAATTCGAGTGTCACATAAGCACAATCTTATTCCAGTGAATGGAGTAATTTTAGAAATGCACTTGCTCCATTAACAAAGATATTACCTAACAAAGGTCCAAACCTTCGGATTCAATACCAGGGTGGAAACAAAGCTATAGGGTATAAATCTGATTTGATCCTCTATCTAGTCAAATGCTTTCTTATTTCCCATTTCACATCAAAAGCATACAAGGCACTTCTTAGAATAGATCAAAACACAGCTTGGATGTTCTCTCTAAAAACTCTCAAGTTCAAATGCTTTCTAGATTGAAAAGATACACATTAATACGACTTTCCTCAATTCCTATAAAACGAGTTTCTATTCATGTTTACAAGATATTCAACCTATAACTGTTGATGACATCAAGTTGATATGTTTCTGAACATGATTTTCTGTGTAGAAATAGCTTCATTTGTCATTATACAAAATTGTTGAGGGCTGGTAAAGAATAGGGAGTAACCGCTTAATGGGTGTGAGGTTTTATTTGGGGTGATGAAAAGGCTTTGAACTAGACGAGGTGGTGGTTGTGTAGACAGATGAACTGGGGGGATGCCAGGCCGAGGCCTCGACCCAACACGTCCCAAAGGTGTGGCTGAAGGCTCTTGGTCTTGTCACCAGAAAGAATTCAAGGACACAACACAGCAGATGAGCAACACAAGCGGAAAGCTCATCAAAGCAGAAGCACACTCACGAGATGTGAGAGTGGGCGAGGGCGAGACCTGCACCTGCAGGGGGTTGGGTTTCTATCATTTAATGACAGTTGTTAACTTGGGGAAGGAATATTCATTACTTGAGATGGGGTTTTCTTGAAAGCAAGGTTTCACACTTTTTCTTCTGTGTTTGGTCAGGGGTCGCTGCCTATTTTGTCAGCCATCTTGGGCCTATCTGGTTTGATTGGGCTTCTTGCGGCTTTGTTCTGAGGTGCTGCCAGGACAGGCCTCTGACTCTCCTGACAGCCGGCCCTGGTTTCTTCTTTCCTGACCTCCAGGCATCCTGCCTGAACCTAACCAACCGCCCACTCTAACAGTTACACAACACTGTGAATGCACTAAATGCCACCGACCTGTCAGTGCATCAATGCCGTTGATGTTATGGGAGCTTCACTTCAAAACAGACATTTGCTGAGGACGAAGGCATGGTGTCTAAATGAAAGTACCTGGTTGGCTACTCTATGCCTCACATGACACAGCATTCTATGCTGCCAGCCATCCAACAAATATATGTAACTTCTCACAAAGAAAATGACAAAGAGAGCAAGCAGAAAACAACAGAAATTCAACATCACCAGGAACGTAGTCAGTTATACACGAATGTGTAGCCTTTACATATTTCGGCCTACCACAAAAATGATTCTTCTCTGGGGCGCCCAGGTGGCTCAGGTGGCTCAGGTGGTTAAGCATCTGACACTTGATTTTGGCTTGGGTCATGATCTCATGGTTCATGAGTTCGAGTCCTGCTTCGGGGCTCTGTGCTGACAGAGCAGAGCCTGCTTAGGATTCTCTCTCTGCCCCTCCTCTACTTGTGCTCACACGCATCTCTCTTCCTCTCTCAAAATAAATAAATAAACTTTAAAAAATAATAATAATAAAAAAGATTCTCTCTAAATGTGAAATTTGGAAAAGTATCTAAAAATTGTTCTTTTAACAACTCTTTTCATTCCACAATTCCAAAGACTAAAGATCTAATTTTATGCTGACTTTTGAGATGTAAATATATAAAACCCACGTCACAAGAGTACGTTATAGAAATAAAAGGTATTAATGCCTTACCTCTGAATTCAAGTCCCCGCAGCTGGAAAGTGACTAGCCCGTTGCCTATCTCTATAAGGTGCACTAATGCATTGAGGTAGTCAGAGGCAAGAATGAAACAGTCCCCTGTACTGTAGTTTCCCCACCGTCCTAGGAGCAAATCACCACAGAGACTGTGCTGTAGGGATCTGGTTAAATGTTCATAAAAGATGGAATTCAGGTTGTTGTCATCTGATCCTGTAAGAAGGGATTTAAAAAGTTACATTTTACCCTACTGTTACATCAACAAGTAAGATTGTTAAATTAAGGCTAATTTCTAGTTAGGGAAATTTTTTTTGACAAGAAAAATAATATTAATACCCTTACAATTTCTACAGAAAAATGAAACATAGGGCAATGAGAAAAGTTTCAGAATTTAGAGTTACAGCGGTGCCTGGGTGGCTCAATCAGTGGAGCATCAAACTCTTGACATCACCTCAGGTGGGACTGAGCCCTGTATTAGGGATCCTCACAGAGCATGGAGCCTGCTTGGGATTCTCTCTCTGCCGCTCCCCTGCTCGTGCTCTGTCTCTTTCAAAATAAATAAATAAACTTTAAAAAATAAAATCTTAGTAAAAATTTTTTAAAGTTAAAAAAAAGAAGTATGCATATTAATTCGGGACTTGACCTTTATAACATGCAAGATGGCATCATTAGCATCATGAGAATTCCAAGCCCCTTTGACAAGGACATACTAGAGCTACGGTGGGTGTTTTATCTACCAGTATGTGATAATGACAATCATTATCATCAAGTAACTAGTCCTACTTCATCCAATTTTAGAGTTACAAAAACTATCTGATTATTAATTAGGTTTCTCAAGTAGAGTATTTGAAGGAATCTGAGAATCAAATGGATACAAATATTCCAGTCTATCTTAGAGTTAGATTTCTTTTATTAAATAAACATATTGGAATTCTGGTTAATTTCTTACGGTTGGATTAGTGAGTTCACCCTCTGTGTGTCCAATTACTAACAGGTGGGCTGACAAAAGAATGTTTCCCCAATGACCAAACAAAGGAACCAGACTCTAGATAATGGGACCACCACCCAAATACCACGTACTGAAGCCCTATCTTGAATGGTTCCCTCACATGACATCTCTATATACAATAAACTAAATGAAATTAAATGAATATTTACCTAAATATTCGGGGAAGGAGGGGAAGCAAATATATTAATACATACACCTACTGGTCAGATTGCATACTCTTTGATACACTTGACCAGTTCTACTTTAACTGTTCTACTTTTTAACCTATGGAAGACAATCTTTGAATGGCATTTTTAATTCCTATGAGCATTCTTAAAATGCACTTTATAAAAGATGGGTATATACATTGTAGACGCTCGAATTCACATAACTTTGCTAGAGCAAAACAAAAAGCAAAGGACAGACAGTAAAATCTTGGACCATGAGTAACTTATACTGTGAGTATTCCGCAAGACGAGCTAACATTTCTAATAAATTTTAACTTGATAAATGAGAGATGTCATACAATACAAGCAGTCATGACGCCGAATGTCTCATGATGACAACTGAGCCAATGGTTCTTGAAATTCGCTCTGATATCCAAGTGCTTTGGATTACAAGCATGTTTCCGGGATGAATTATACTCATAAACCAAGGTTTTACTGTATAGTCTTTGAAAAATGACAATTTGGAACTGACAGAGGATTCCCAGGAAGTTAGGAGGTGAAGTATATATAAACAAACATTCCTTAGACTTGCTTCTTTACTCACAAATCCAACTTTTACCTGGATTTCTATCAAGCTGGGAAGCCAATCTGGTATTTGAATGATCCACTCGTTTCGTGCTGAAGAGGGCAAAACAACATTTTTACGAAACTTTAAATTAAAAGGAGAAAACTATATAATATAGATGAAGTAAATATTATCACTTTATGTGTATCTCTGAGAAAAATCTACGATCGGTATATTGATAAAACTCCTCAGTAGCAGTTTAGGGCAAAGGTTTTTCACTCTCCCACCTTCGCCATACATAAACACAGCAGTTATCTCCTAACTGGTGTTAAACTGAAGTGGGTACAAAGACATTAATGAGTTTAATGCAAAATAAAATTTGATGAAAAATGTGTGCCACATATAGTTCCTAGAGATACACAGTGTGTGAAACATTTTGGCAAGGGGAAGGTACATCTATTAACGTCCAATGGTACAGTGTTCTTCACAGCAGTGGTTCCTAAAATGTGGTCCACAGAAATGGAAGCAGGGGCCTCAAGACCGTTTCAGGGAGTTTTCCAGATTAAAATTATTTTCGTAATAGTCTTGAGCTGTTATGGGCTTTTTTCACCATGCTGACAACTGCACTGACGGTACAAAAGTAACACTGGGCATGACTACCAGCACTTCAACATGAATCAAGGCAGTGGTATTTCTTACCGCCACGCATGCACAAGAAAAACCATAAAACAAAAATTCACGTTTCAATTTCAAATGTCTTTAATGAAGCAATAAAAACAATTAATTGTATTATATCACACCTCCTCGGTACAGGTCTTTTTAATAATGTGTGATGGTTGTCTCAAGGAATAGCATTTGTACCACTGTTTGAATTGCTAGCTGCATTTGGTATGTTTTTTCATGCAACATCATTTTTACTATGATTATTCAGAGTTGCATACTTGACAGACATTTCTCAAAAATGAAGGAAGTGAGTCTGTCCTGTTGTCAATAACAAAATTCAAGTTTTTAAGCAAAAATCGGAATTTGGGAAAATGTATATTTACTATAATGAGTTTGATAGCTTACCAACAAACACCTTCCTTACACCTCCTTTCACCTCCTTGTTAATGATCTTCTCCCCTTTGTATCCTAAGACCCTACTTCTCTCCTTAGTTCATGTAGTATCATGCTACAGGTCTTTGGAATTCCAGGTCTCTCTGGATTCCACATATGTACGCTATTAAATTTGATTTTCTCCTGTTTATCTGTCTCATGTCAATTTGATTCCTAGTTGAGCTAGAAGGGCCTTGAAAGGCAGAGGAAATTCTTCTTCCCCAACAATAGATATGGTTTCAAGATTCCATATTGCAACTAATCTTTAGGAAACCACCATGTGTCAACTTCTAGTGAAAGATCAAAGAGAAATATCCACAATTATTTAAAAAGGCTATTAAAAGACTTCTTTCTTTTCCAGCTATGTGTCTGTGCAAGGCCAGATTTTCTTCATATAATTCAACCAAAACAACATATTGCAACAACAGATTGGTTGCAGAAGCAGTTATGAGAATCCAGCTGTCTTTTACTGAGCCAGACATTAAAGAGATTTATAAAACTATAAAAAAAGTGATACTCTTCTCACGGATTTTCTTGCTGGTATAGAAATAACAGTAATTTTCATTAAAAAATATTACTTATATTAACACATAATGGGTTTATTGTTGCTATTTTTAAATTAAGTAATAAATATTTTGAGTTTTTCTGAGTTTTGATTTCTAATACAGTAAGTATCTGTAGATAAAACCTGTATCAATAAAAACTCCTCGGAGACTTCAATAACTGTAAAGAGAGTAAAGGAGTTCTGAGACCAAAACTGTTGCCACCGACAGTGTTTTGGACCAGATTTAAGTTACCTGAGAAGAGAATATTAATAAGACAGAAATTCATGAAAAAAAGAAACACCAAGTGTGGTTTTAGATAAAAGACCAGAGCAAAAGCTTCCAATCCACAAGCCAGTTCACTGTGTAAAAGGTGAGACCACTATTTTCCCCTATTAACTGCACTGATGTGTGAAAGTGTAGAGAGAAAAGAAGTAGTCATGGAGATGGACCGGAGAATTACAAATCAGTACAAGCTCTTTCTGAATCAATGTCAATACATGTTAAAAGCCTTTAAAATGTTGAGGCTCCATGACTCAATAATTCCCCTTTTGGATAATCTTTCTTAAATTAATAAACAACAACAACAACAAAAAAGAAATTTGGAGAGATTACACATAAGGATAGTTAGCAGGCATCAGATGAAACAGCTAGACAAAGAAACTAAATCTAAATAGAGAAAATACTTTATGCACAAAGATGCATTAAAAAGTTCTCCTCGTGAGAAACCAGACATAATCTATTGAAAATTTAGCTCTACAAATAGGTATTTTTCAGGAAACTAGGAGATAACTAATTATGACTGCTATGATGACATAACATTGTACAGCATAAAGTTTCAGAGCAGTATTAAGGTGGAACCAATTCTAAGAAATAACGTTAAAAAAGACAGAAAAAGAAATATATTCACCAGAAACCAGGTTTTTAAAACATCTTAGAAAAAACGGCAGAGAAAATATAGAGCAGATACTCTGACTCTTCTAATTTTATTTGATTTTGAAACTTTAAGAGCACTTATAAAATTTTAGTAAAATATTTCAACACAAAAAATTATTAGTCATGAATTACTTATGATAACGCTGTTGATAGTTTTTCCTAGTGAAAAATAGATAAGATTGGCTTTCAAATGCTTTATTGTACTCACTTATAGTCTCTCTCCCAGAATTTGACAGGTCGAACATATGAAGTGATGAATATTGCACTTCCCAGGAAGGGATTTAGTGGAGTAGAAAAAAAGGCCGATACAGCAGCCTGAACAAACAACATGGCTGAATCTACAAAAAACTGGTTAAGGACTTCAACATTCATTTGAGCGAGCACGCGCACACATATACAAATACATCTCACAAACACATTGCCATTACGGCAATGAAAACAGTGTGAGGTTCATCAGAGGAATAAGGAAGAGGGTGTCACTGCACAATATAAGGGGATACAAGTAGAAAGACAAGCCAGGATAGTACAGCCTGGCATGATGCTTTGAAGGGAATCAAATAAACATCCGCTAATACATATTTGGGAAAAGCCCATTTATTACCCTTGGATAAAGATTCTGGGTTTAATTTTCCAGACGATAAAACTAAAATTTACACAAACAAAAAATCTGTACTTCAATATCCACGTAGTCACTAACCTTTACTTTTGTTTAGAAAGTACTTTTAAGAAATGAGATTAGGAAATTTTAGACATAGTTAAATTACAATCATGATTATGAAAGCTGTTCATATCTTCATTTAAAAATATTTTTAGAGGCGCCTGGGTGGTTCAATCAGTTAAGCGTCTGCTCTTGATTTTGACTCAGGTAACGATTTCACGGTTTGTGGGTTCGAGTCCCGTGTCAGACTCCACACTGTCAGTGCAGAGCCTGCTTGGGATTCTCTCTCTCTCTCAAATAAGTATTTAAAAAATATTTCTAAACATTTTGTATTTATTAAAAATACTTATATATGTAAACAAAATTTTAAATCAGGATGAATTAATTATAAAACCTTAATACTGTCCTCCTGTTCAGATAATCTGTGGCCCACAGATACAAATACAAGGTAATCAAACCTGGCGCAGGTGTGCACTCAAAGGACTGACAGTATTTGATAATTTTTAACCCAGTAACTCATATTCTACGTCTGTGAAAGGTTAGGTCTATAAACCAACATTCACATTAAGGATATGACTGCCCTTTCTTATACAACTTTTATTGGAAGGATACGGGGCACTGCAAAGGGCTGAGCAAAAGCGTGGAAAGCAGAACCCCATGTAATCTGCCATGGGGCAATGTAAGTGTACACAAACTGCAATTTATAAAGGAGTTCCCAAAGCTGTAGGAGGAAAAGAAAAACAATCAGTAAAAAACTTACTAGATATTTGAATTAGAAAATGAAAGACCTCTAAAATGTGGTTTTTTCCTAATAAGAAAATGGCACTGAAAGTATTTGCCATTTGCATAAAAGGAAATGAGGTATCGACTGGCAAAATACTGAATATAATTTAAGTAAAGACAGCTAGCTGATTGACGGATTTGTGTTTCATCTGTTTAAAAAACTCTATGCCCTCTATTGGCTATATTACTACTACTACAAGCAAAATAAACAAAGGTAGGAAATCTGGATGTTTGTAAAGCTTAAGTAATTCATATGTATATTTTTAATCCTAAAACATGTTTTCCTCACATTTTAGTACTCTGGAAACGGTGTATGTTTTAAACGCAATATCGGAAGAAATTTGAAAGCAGCTAGGCAGGAAATAAAGTTGTAATACAGTTGTCGCTGCCGATTTGCCGAAGGATTTCGTAGTGCATATTAGGCATCTGTTCATAATCTCAATTGTAATAGTCAATGGAAACACAATACACATTTTAATTTTATGTAAATTAAGGGTTTGTTTTGTTGTTGAACATGTCTTCAACACTGAAACAGAATTATTGTGTTTGCCCAAAACTGCCTCTGCATGTTAGGCAATGCAAGGCCCAATTCACAAAACAGACACAGAATCTTCAAAGTAAGAGGTTCAGACTAATCTGGTGCCATGATTCAGGCACCAAACACCTCATATTTAAATTGTTCAGTTAATTTGCAAATGAACCTGTTTAACTCCCAATTAAAAAAAAAAAAATCACAACTTCAACCAATTAGAAAATGCAGATGAACTCCTGCATTCTTCTCCATGACTCAAAATTATGCTGGTAATCCTTGACACTAATGTGATCAGGTTGTCAGGAAGTAAAAGCGGCGTGTATATTATCAAGATGCCATTATTCACTGTCTAAAAGCAGTGATTCAGAAAACTTTGGATTCTAAGCATGAAACAGACTGAACTCAAATTTTGATTATAATACTGAAGAAAAAATGATATGCAATTACATGGATAAATGGTCAGTGGATAAAAACATCTCCGTTTACATTCATAGTAATTTTTTTCTTGTAAGATTAAACTGATGGTGCATCTTAGAATGATATCTTAAACATTATATCTAGAGATCTCTTAAAAATTACTTGCTTCCTATCATTGTTAAATTCTATCAACTAACCTTACTAATACGAACCCCTTAAGGAAAGAGCTTTCTCTATCTTGTTCCCTGATGTAGCCTAAGCACCTAGAACAGCTGTGGAGCACTGGATGCTCTTCGAGAACAATCTGCTTAACAAATGAAAGTATTAAGAAAATCCAAACTAATTCAAGTTAAGGCTATTTCAAAAACTGTTTCTATTTTATTGCAACTTTCACTTTTTTCCCCCGAACAGTATACTAAAATGCCATACGGTTTCCAATTTAAATATTTAAATTTGTGAGAAACCACATGCTTCTTTATACAAACAATTCTTTGATTAACTTTCTGGCTTCCTCCTTTGGTTAGCCATGCTCACTAGAAAAGGAAATAAATGATAAAAATGCATACGAATTAGTGACAGAACAAATATAATACTGCAATATTTTAGAAGCTACTTAGTACAATATTTAGCACAATATTTTGGAATGGACTATCACTAAAACCTTGTTCAGATTAGGTTTTCCATTTGTACTGTCCCCACCCTAGGGGAGACCTCTATCACGTCTAAGTTACTGTCACAGTCTCTTAAACTGTTCTCCATACCTTTAGGTTCTCTCTTCCCCAAGTCATCCCAAATGTGGCTGACCAGGCTAACTTGCCTAAAATTGGGCTTTCATTGTGTTTTGTAGCTGTTCATATGCTTCAGCTCTCTGTCACCTATCAAATGGGATAATATATGTCAAAGTCCTTTGTATGTGGTCAGTGTTAACATGAAATCTAAACTCTATTTAATTTACAAATAATCTGACTGCACAACTTACTTCATTTAGAAAGGTAGGAAGGTACAGCAAAAAGACTCTTGGAATGGGAGGCAAAAGGCCCAGATTTTTGTCATCTCATTTGTAAAAGGACTAAAAGTATCTCTCTTATGGGTGGATAGTAAATCTCAGAAGCATTTTGTAATTTTCAGAGTATTCTGCAAATGTCACCAAACTAATTTCTGATTCCTCCCACACGGCTCAGTGCCTTCAGTATTTACATCTTCATTCAACTATCAGGTTATCTCCTCCCTCCATCCTTCTACTCAATCATTACCATGTCTATTTCTAGGATTTTCAAAACCACATCCACTTTTCGAAGATCCTATATATTTAACAATACACAGTTAATGCTGTTTCACTAAATTTTCTATATAACTTAATCTTATCTTCCTAGCTATATAGCAAGAAACAGGTCTTTTATGGATCATAGTGACTAACATTGTTTAGGGATTCTAATAGCTTCTAAATGACTGGCTGACTGAAGGAAGATATTACTGAAAAGATAATGAAGCAAACGGAATGCAAGCAGAATCCTCACTAAACAGTATGTTACCGAGGGAGCTACTTTATACAGATAGGGATACTCCTGTCAGTGATAAATTACCTTGTTGAAGAGTATAGACATGAAGAAGAGATCCAACAGCATGGTCTCCGAAAACGCTTCGTAGTCAATTTTGAAAAACAGCACAGTGAAGATGACTGTGACATACTGATACGCAGGGCTGCTGAAAGAGGAGCGCAGCAACTTCAGACCAGCAATGGTGATCATTAAAGCACCTAATCTATAAGTTAAAGAAAACACAACTCATCAGTCAGTGGCTGAAAACTTTAGAAAATCTACTAACTTCAGAAAAATCACGATTTCATTTACTATGCTTACAATACATATATACACCAAAAGTGAACTTCTAAAAACGATTTATGCACCAAGCAAATGACATCCTAAAATAAACTATTATGTTCCCTTTCAACAGTATGTATTTTGATTCTTATTTCTCTACATAAATAAGCACACTTAAAAAAAATATAACAGTATTGCAATTCTAATATATGGTTCTCCAGTTAATATTTGTATTGCTTCCACAGTAATAGCGTTTAGCATATAAAAAACATGTGTTAACGCTTAACCAACAACATGTACCTAGGCTAGCGGGTAGGCCTACAGGATGACCGTGTAGGCAAACGACCACCTATACAGTTTGATTTACATGTACATAAAAACAGACATCTCTCAAATTGACCATCTAGTATTAGAAATTAACTTTATTTAGGAAAGGTTCTCTCATAAAATATTAGTTGAAAATAAGATGTCTGGAGTAGTGATATACAAGAGCAGGAAGAGATGTTCAGAAATTTCACCTCAATTTTTTTTATCTCGCGGTGCATTGCACTAAAGAGACACTCAATTGTTTATTTGATCACTGTCTTAAGACATTGCCTATGACAGCCCCTAGCGGTTACACACAGATGAGAGGAGTACTGTACTTACTCTGTATCCAGTTTTTTTGGACTAGCAATTGTCTCTGCGCTGCTACTAAGTTCATTAAGAACAATCAATGGGTAGATGATATTCTTCTCCACAAAAAGAAGCCACACATGAAGTTTCTCAAACCACATCATAGTGGCTGCATCTACCAAGACAATGTAAGGAGATCACATCATCTAGTGTATAAAATACACCCATACCTCACTTTATTGAACTTTACTTTACAGCACTCTGCAGATCGGGTTTGTTTGTTTGTTTACAAATTGAAGGTCTGTGGCAACCATGCATTGAGCACGTCTATCAGCACCATTTGTCGACAGCATCTGTCACATTTTGTTAATTCTTGCCATATTTAAAACTTTTTCTTTACAATCGTCTTTGTTACAGGGATCTATGATCAGGGACCTTTGATGCTACTGGTGTAGCTGTTTTGGGATAACCAAAACTGCACCCATATAAGACGGCAAATGTAACCAATAACGTGTGTTCTGACTGCTCCACTGATAAACTGCCCCCCCATCTTTCTCCTTCCTTTTGGGCCTCTCTATTCCTTAAGATTAAAATTAGGCTAATTAATAACTCTACAATGCTCTTTAAATGTTCAAGTGAAAGGAAGAATCACACATCTCTCATTTTAAATCACAAGCTAGAAATTATTAAGTTTCATGAGGAAGGCATGTTTAAAGCCAAGTCAGGCCAAAAGCTAGGCCTCTTGTGCCAAACACTAGCCACGTGGTGAATGCAAAGGAAAAGTTCTTGAAGGAAATTAAAAGTGCTGCTTTAGGGAACATACGGATGATAAGAAAGTGAAACAGTCTTATTAGTGATATGGAGAGAGTTCGAGTGGTCTGCATAGAAGATCAAACCAGCCACAACATTCCCTTAGGCCAAAACTTAATCCAGAGCAAGGCTCTACCGCTCTCCAAGTCAGTGAAGGCTGAGAGAGGTGAGGAAGCTGCAGAAGGAGAGTCTGAAGCTAGCAGAGGTTGGTTCATGAGGTTTAAAGAAAGGAGCCATCTCCACAACATGAAAGCGCAAGGTGAGGCAGCAAGCACTGATGTAGAAGCTGCAGCAAGTTCTCCAGAAGATCCGGCTAAGATTAATGAAGGTGGCTGCACTAATCAACAGATTTTCAATGTGGATGAAACAGCCTTCTATTGGAAGAAGATGCCATCTGGGACTTTCATAGCTGGAGAAAAGTCAGTGCCTGGCTACAAAGCTTCAAAACTCTCTTGTTAGGGGCTAACACAGCGGGTGACTTTAAGTTGAAGCCAATGCTCATGGACCATTCCGAAAATCCTAGGGTCTTTCAGAATGATGCTACTCTACTCTGCCTGTGCTCTCTAAGTGAAACAATGAAGCCTGGATGACGGCACATCCATTTATGACATAGTCTACTGAATATCTTAAGCCCAATGTTGAGGTCTACTGCTCAGAAAAAGAGATTCTTTTCAAAATACTACTGCTCATTGGGGCACCTGGGGGGCTCAGTCGGTTATGTGTCCAACTTTGGCTCAGGTCATGATCTCACAGTTTGTGAGTTCGAGCCCCATGTCAGGCTCTGTCTGCTTTGGATTCTGTGTCTCCCTCTCTCTCTCTCTGCCCCTTCCCAGCTTGCTCTCGGTCTTCTTCTCAAAAAATTAAATTAAAAAATTTGAAAATACTACTGCTCATTGACATGTCTGCAAACAGAACATCCATTCTGCAGCCCATGGGGATCAAGGAGTTATTTTGATTTTCAAGTCTTATTTAAGAAATATATTTCATAAGGCTATAGCTGCCATAGTCAGTGACTCCTCTGATGGATCTGGGCAAAGTAAATTGAAAACTTTCAGAAAGAATTCACTATTCTAGATGCCATTAAGAACATTTGCAATTTGTGGGAAGAGGTCAAAATATCAACATTAACAGAAGTTTGGAAGTTGATTCCAACTCTCATGGATGACTCTGAGGGTTCAAGACTGCAGTGCAGGAAGTCACTGCAGATGTAGTGGAAACAGCAAGAGAACGAGAATTAGAAGCAGAGCCTGAAGATGAGATCGAATTGCTGCGATCTCAGGATAAAACTTGAACAGATGAGGATGAGCAAAGAAATTGTTTCAGGAGATGGAATCCACTCCTGGCGAAGATGCTGTGATGGTTGTTGAAACGACAGCAAAGGATTTAGGATATTACATAAACTTAGTTGATAAAAAGCAGTGCAGAATTTGAGAGAATGACTCCAATTTTGAAGGAAGTTACACTCTGGGTACAATGCTATCAAATAGCATCCTACAGAGAAATCACTCATAAAAGGAGTCGACTCATGTAGCAGACATCATTGTTGTCTTATTCGAAGAAATTGCCACAGTCTGCCCAACCTTTGGCAACCACCATCCTGATCAGTCAGCAGCCATCGACACTGAGGCGAGGCCCTCCACTAGCAAAAGGATTCTAACTCGCTGAAAGCTCAGACAATGGCCACCATTTTTTGGAGAGTATTTTTAAATAAAGGTATGTACACTGTCATTTTAGATATAATGCTCTTGCACAGTTATTAGACTACAGTGTAAACAAAGCTTTTATATGCACTGGGACGCCAAAAAAATTGGTTTGTCTTGCTTTATTGGGATATTCACTTAATTGCAGTGGTCCATAACCAAACCAGCAATGTCTCCTAGGTATGCCTATAGTAATAAACGATGCAAGAAATAAATAAATAAACGATGCAAGAAATCCAGTATTTCAACCAGTTGTCAACTTCTATGAATTCTTTTTTTTTTTTTTTAAATTCAAAATAGTTTATTTTCAAATTGGTTTACATAAAACACCCAGTGTTCATCCCAACATGTGCCCTTTTTTAATGCCCATCACCCCCTCTACCCCCCCATCTCCCTCACCCTCAGTTTGTTCTTAGTCTTTGAGAGTCTCTTATGTTTTATCTCCCTGCCTCTCTGTGTCTTTTTTTTTCTTTCCCCTCTTCCCCTCCCCCTGGTTTTTGCTTAGTCTCACCAAGTCCACCTATTCGTGGAAACATATGGTATCTGTCTTTTTCTGACTGACTTATTTCACTTAACATAATACCCTCCAGTTCCATCCATGTTGCTACGCATGGCCAGATTTCATTTTTTCTCATTGCCACATAGTAGTCCATTGTATATATGTGCCACATCTTCTTTATCCACTCGTCAGTTGATGGGCACTTAGTTTCTTTCCATGTTTTGGCTATTGTCGAAAGTGCTGCTATGAACATTGGGGTACACGTGCTCCTATGCATCAACTTCTATGAATTCTGATACATGTTCAATTTTGCAATTTAGATGTGACTTAAATCTAGATGGGGGGCCTAGATGGCTCTGATCTCAGTTCAGGTCATGATCTCATCATTTGTGAGTTTGAGCCCGGAGTCGGGCTCTGCGCAGGCATCAGGTAGCCTGCTTGGAATTCCCTCTTTCCCTTTCTTTATGCCCCTCCCCCACTCGTTCTTGCTCCCAAAACGAACTTAAAAAAAATTTAGATGAAAATCTTTTTAAATTTTAATTCTTCAAACCTCAGTTTTTAATCATAACTTTTTCTCATTTATGCCTATAACTTCTGGAGAAAGGTTACTAAAGATTATGAGACTGCCCTTTTTCCTAAAAAGCAATTAAAATTATCTGTTTTTAAAATCCTAAGATACATATGTGTGTGGGCATATATATGTGTGTATATCTTAGAAGATATACATCTCAGAACACGTATGGAAGTATGATATGTTTTAGAGTCACACGTAAGAGTCACTGCATTGCTAGTAGCATTTTTTCTAATACTTTCACATTATTTCATTGGGGAAAGTATCTAGGATAAACTGAAAGACTTAAAATAAGGTTCTCTAGCTATCTGGAAACAATGCCACCTGACTTCAGGAAATTCTCTAATGGATGATATTTTTCTTTCCACTGCTAAAGTCAGTAGAAGGGAAAAGAAAGAAACTTTGCTAATACCTAGTGCTTTCAATAAGTCAAACATGTTATACTGATTCAAAATTTGTAAAAATTTAGACTAAACGCTTTGTTAAGATCAAAAGAGAAATAATATGACCAATGACTTACTGTAGGGAAAACTGCTCTTCAAAACGAATCAGATGCACTTGCTATCATTTATACACGAAAGCAATACTAATAGTTCACTATCAAAATAATACATCATTCTAAGTTATTTTCCTGACCGTACGAAAGAACTAGAACAGACTGTCATACAGTTTTATGTCTTTTTTCCTTAATTTTTTAAATGTTTATTTATTTATTTTGAGAGAGAGAGAAGAGGAGGGGCAAGCAGAGAGAGAGGGAGGGAGAGAGAGAATCCCAAGCAGGCCTCACACTGTCAGCACAGAGCCTGACGTGGGGTTCGAGCCCACGAACTTGGAGATTATGACCTGAGCTGAAATCAAGAGTCAGACACTCAAGTAACTCAGCCACCCAGGCGCCCTGTGTCATTTTCCCTTATTAAAAGAACACATATTGTAAGAAGTCTGCACAATGCCATTACTGCAACCTACACATTAATGTTTAATTATCTCTTCAGGATCAAACTGGTGATCAAGGTTACAGTCCTATGATGCTCTAAGCAATTTTACTAAAAGGCCCAAGAAATTTGCTTTGAAAATGCAAAGTCAAGTTTGGTATAGAAAACTTTCAAAAGCTTCAGAGTTCTCTAAACAAGTTAATTTATCTTCAAACAACTGAGGAATTTACTCTCCATAATAATTCATTGACTGAAAAAAAAGTTTGAGGAAAAACCACTGGCTTGTTTAATCACTGATACATAAAAAATTATGACATCGTTTGAACTTTTATTATTTCTCTAAAACAAGCAAGTATGGTATACTGCAGATCATGGGGCCAATGAACAGAGACCAAATACTTACAATAGGAAAGACAAGTCAGGATTTAAATTGGACTAGCTTTTTACCTCTTTTTGAGTCATTTTATACTTTACCCCAAACCTGAACAAGTAAGAACAATTACAAATGTTTCTTTTTTCATCTGATCAACTCTTTTATATCTTTCTCCGGTAGGACACAGTGACTCTGGTGGAAAGAGGAACAAAATTCTCCCTTTCCCCCCTATGCTTTGAGCTAAAAATATTTCAAATACAAGTCTTAAGGAGGGCTGGGTTGCCTGTATATAGAAAAGAAGATTTAAGGAAAGAGTAGGGACTAGAAAGAAGCCATAAACATGCATGGAAGGATTTGTCAATGAGAGGAGGTCTGTGAAGAGCAATACAGAGAGGAAGTAAATTTTATTCCGTGGAAGTTGGCATTGTAGCATTGACATTTATACTTCAACTGAAATTAAAGCATCATGCAAAAGGTTTGACTCATTACAACTTCAAATCTAAGTATAACAAACACAAGCCACAGTGTTACTTGATGATGCTTATTTAACTGTCTCTGTTAAAGTAAAAAAAAAAAAAAAAAATCCATAATATTAAAAAGAAGAGTATTAACGAAATACTTACTCCGAACTTCGTATTGATTATACTCCACTGTCTTCAGCAGAGGGTGAGAAAAACAGTGCCATGGTAGCTGTTTTCTAACTTGAGGCAGCACGTAATGGGTTACAAAACCCACGAAGCCGACCAATGCATACAACACATACTTGAGAGCAGGCTAAAACAAGAATAAAATTGAGAAAATTAAAAGTGATTCTGAGATCCACAGAACTTTTAATTTGTCAATTCAATTGCTACTTATTAATAGAAAATAGCAAAGTCAATTTGAAAATCTAAGAATGATATAAATATATATTATCAAAAATATATATAAATATAAATATATAAACTGATATAAATATTTCACATATAAATATATAAATATAAATATATTTATATATCATATATAAATATATAAATATAAATATACAAACTGATATAAATACATGACTGATAGAAATGTCTGTCAACATTTTACATTGCTTTATTATGTAGTTTTTCTGAAACTTGTACCAGGGTTGCCCCATACGATCAGCAGATAGAGAGGGAGTGGTGGTATGTCACATCCGACATCAATTACTAAATGAGGTCTTGGGCTTTCTCTCTCTAGGATCACTGGCTCTGGGGAAGACCAGCTGCCCTTCTGTGTAAATACTTAAGCAGCCAATGGCAGGGCCACATGGAGAGGAACTCAGATCTCTGGCTGATGGTCAGCAAAGAACTAGGTCCTAGTGACAGCCTCAGTTGATGGCAACCCCATAGGACTGCAGCGTCATAACATACCCTGAACTAGGATTACCTAGCTAAGCTACAATTACAATCAGATTCATGACCCAGAGAAACCATAAGAAAATAAAGATTTGTTGTTAAAACCAAACAAATAAAACATCATCTATTTCAGCATTATGGACAAATAGTATAATAAAAAAATGAGCCTAAACAAAATTATTTTCCCCCAATCAAAAGATCAAAATGATTCCTTACCTGCAACACTGTGAACACTGTGCTTACGTGAATAGCAAAATACAGCACACCAATTACAATGCATACTACTAGGTCAGATTGTAAACGCTCACTCTGCGGAAGAAAACAGAATCAGCCAACAATTGCATAAAATTTTAAAAATATGCATTTTTTTATTTTCATTGACCCTATTCTTCTAGATAGCTCTTATACGTAACAATTGGCTATAAGAAGTCTTTTCTTCCTCAATTTCCTGATATCTTGGTTTGATACCATAATACCAAAGAAATTAAACTAGTTCCACAAAGTGTAGAACATAACAAAGTCTTTTAGAATGAAGATTTTTGCCCCCAATGATCTGTAAGCTTGATTTTTACATATGGGAAAAAGAAATGAGGTACTTAAGTCGCTGTATCATTTATAGGGGATACTCTTTTGGGTCACAAAGTTATATTTTCATTGTTTTTTTCTGAAATGCTGAAACTGCATAAATAGGTCTATTTACTTACTGGATTTTGGCTTTTTTAGTGCCGGTAGTAAACCAAAAATCTCTTGATATCTTGACTGCACTCAACTGACTGCAGATTTATGCTAATATTAAGCTAGATTAAGAAATATCCTACTATATTTACCATGAAATGTCCTTTGCTAACATGGAAACTAAAGTCAGAAAAAAATGTTTCAATTCTATTGTGGGCAGTTCTGTACTTCTGAAGCTTTCTGAAGAGTATGTCAACAGCTCAAGTTCAGTAAAGGTAAATAGTATAACTAACTCATGACTGGTATTAATACAGTTTTTCGCAAATGGAAATACTCTAAAATAACTTAGAAAAAGAATGTTTTATGTTCTGCTCCATAAAGCTGATAATTACCAAGTAAGACAGACCTTAAATTCACTAAATTAGAAAATTTTTAAATTACTACATTTTCTTAAATATATTTAATTAGTACAGATAATTGCTCTCCCCTTCGATCTGAAAAATACGCATGCACACACACTTTTCAGATTGCCCCTGGGAAAGAAAACATACAGAATGACTAGCAGATGATTTACAAGGACCTAATTTTTATCGACAAGAACACCACAAAATCTGATTTATGTTAATATTCATCTTTCAAATCCCAGTTTAACCTGACTAGGATTAAGGATTCTATAAACAATGAAATTACTTCATTTCACCTCATCTGAAGATGAATGTTTAGCACACTGTTTTAATTACACAGAAACAAACTTTGAGGAATGAGCATTTCTTAACAGGTTAAAATTGGACATAAAGGTAATCAACAACATACAACTATACAAACATTTTCTCCCAGTTACAAAAAGGCTTCTGTGATACAGCATGATGAACTGTCTCAACTTTACATACTTCAGGTAATTGTAAAAAGCGTAAACTTACAACAGAATTTCTGAGTTTTTCAGGCAGTGGATCTTTTACTTCAGAGAGAGGGTCTTCTGGATTTTTCTCTTCTGTTTTTGGAAAAATCTTGGATTGCACCAAAGAGCTTGAAATTTTAAAAAATGAAAAAATAGTTAATAAGAAATACATTCATAACCTAAAATCCAGCACTTCTAGGCAAACGAAGCTTATGATAAAAATAAAGTGTTCCGAGTGTATTTAATCATCACCAAGTGAAAATGTCTGAACAGTTTAAGATGCTATAAATAAGCATACAATGAGAATATTTTTATTAATATATAGTTTTAATACTTTTTAGGAAAGAAAAAGCTAACAAACATTCTCAGCCAAATTGGCTAGAATGATCCAAAGTTAAAATATTTGAAACCCAATATAGATTAGGTCAACAGTACTTTGACGAGGCAGTGGGAAAGTTAAACCTGAAAGAAATGTGACCGTGGTTAAATTTCTTTATTTCAAGGACAATTGATCTCACTTACAAAAGCACAGAGGGATCACTGCTTTGTCGACTGAGATGATAGGATACTGCTACTAATAAACCACAAAAAATGGAGAAAAGTACTGGAATATGTTGGCCATCCCAAGAATCCTGTTGGAAAAAAAAAAAGTTTCACAGAAAAATCTGCTTCTCTCTTATCATCTATCATACAGTCCTTTTATGTCAGTATTTTGGAGGAAAATAATCAAATTCAGCCAAAACTTTTTAAGCCATATTTATTAATTGCATTTTATTCCAGATAAATTTAGGCTTATTACTTTTTAATGAGCTAGACTCTAGCCAACCAGTAGATCACCTTCAGGTAGGAATAATACATTTGCTTCTGATGTGTCCTGCTGTCCAATTCTTTCATTTTAAGTGGTATTAATCTTATGGTAAACTCTGTTCTCCCTTTAGAAAAACTAAGTAACTTGGTGCAGCACATATTTGATTATATATAATAATGGAGCAGGGAAAAGGCAACAGATGGTACAATACATTAGGTAAAAAAGAATATTGACACTGGTGTGCTTTTTTCTTGATAAGTTTGCTCATAATATGCTATTATATCTTCCAGAAAGTTGAGTAGGCATTCAGTGCTCTTGAATAACGAACTCCATATTCCTCGAAATAAATAACGCAAAGGCTATCTTCTAAAGCCAAGCAAACATGTGGAGGTGGGTATGTCACGTCATGTCTGCTCACTGAAATGATCCCTGGAGTCTACGAGCATTGGAACTGGCAGACAGTAGATGATACTGACAAAAGGGATAGTTAAAAATTCTTAAGTATGGTCTGTGAGGTAAACAGCATTCTAATCCTTCTTCTTTCTCTGGGGATTCAAGAAGGGAGAATGGCCAAATCATGGAAAGAGACTAAGTGTCCATCAACTGATGAATGGATAAAGAAGACGTGGTTTATATATACAATGGAATACTACGCAGCAATGAGGAAGAATGAAATCTGGCCATGTGTAGCAACATGGATGGAACTGGAGGGTATTATGCTGAGTGAAATAAGTCAGTCAGAGAAAGACAGATACCATATGTTTCCACGCATAGGTGGATTTTGAGAGACTTAGCAGAAAACCAGGGGGGAGGGGAAGAGGGGAAAAGAAAAAAAGACACAGAGAGGGAGGGAGACAAAACACAAGAGACTCTCAAAGACTAAGAACAAACTGAGGGGGGAGAGTGGGTGACGGGCACAGAGGAGGGCACTTGTTGGGATGAGCACTGGGTGTTGTATGGAAACCAATTTGACAATAGATTATTTAAAAAAAAAAAAGAAGAAGGGAGAATGGGAGGAGTGGGAATCCAAATTGTATTTTATTATACAACTTGCTTTTTTTCCCCCCATTTAATAACAGTCTTGAAAATTATTACACATCATAACATACAGGACTTTTCTTAATGGCCACATCAAAATATCATTATCATCATATTGAACATTAAGTGTCAAGCAACCCACATTCTTAGATCTTTGCTAAATATTTCTTAAACAATTCTTACTACCATCCTTGAAGATCTGTTCTATTGCTCCCCAATTTATAGATGAGAACCTTAGGCACCTCTAGAGAGTTCAAGTAATCTGTTAAGTGGTAGAGCCAGGAACTGAACCTCCTGATGTCTAGATTTGCTGAGAAGAAAGTTAAACAATATAGAAGAGTTTGAGAATGAAAGAGAGATAAATACATAAGGAAACAAAGTAAAAGAGAAAAGAAAATGCATGTAAGAAAACCCTTTGCATAGTGATAATAAGGGAAACATACACATAATAAGAAAGACCATACATAGAGATATAGGGTAAGAGATGAAGGAAAACCTAAGCCTCTAACTTCCAAAGAGCACAGTCCATGGATGATGCCTAAAACTTGACAAAACATAAGAAATGAAAGTTAATTAGACATAAGGAGGTAAATACCAAAAGAATCAGCTCAAAGAACTGAAAGCGGGAACTCTGAGGAAGGGATAAAGAGGTAGGAGATTTTTGTTTGTAGAAATACCTGATTCTTTGAAAGATATACAGGCACAACTTTAAAAAACATTAAAACTAATAAAAAACATGTCCAGTGCAGCCACTTTAGAAAACTGGCAATTTCATTTCTAGCTATTTACCCAAGCAAAATGGAAACACATATGTATTCACAGCAGCTCTATTTGCAACATTCCTAAACTATAAACAACTCAGATGTTCACCTCTAAGACAGCAGAACGGTTGTGACATACGTGGCATATGTGTCATACGCATATGGCAAAAGTAGGGACGATTTAAAACTAAATGGGCTATTTCCCTGGAATAAAAAGGAACAAACTACTGATATACATAATGTGGATGAATCTCAACTGAATCTACTGAACAAAATACATCAGCTATAAAGAGGTATAATTCCATTTAGATGACGTTCAAGAACCCAAAGCTACAGTAAAAGTGGTTGGGGCAGGGGGACTGAAAAGGAACACAAGGGAAATTTCTGGTGGGGGGAGAAAAAGAGCTATGGGAGGGACATAGAGAGAGGGAGTGAGACAGAGAGAGAGAGAAAGAGAATTCCAAGCAGGCTCCACACTGTCATAGTGTAGAACCTGATGCAGGCCCTGAACTCACAAACCACGAGATCATGACTGAGCTGAAATCAAGAGTCAGCTGCTTTAACCAACTGAGCCGCCCAGGCGCCCCAATATTTCTTCATTTTTGAGAGAGAAAGCATGAGTTGGAGAGGAGCAGAGAGAGAGAGGGACAGAGGTTCTGAAGTGGGCTCTGAGCTGAGAGCAGTGAGTCCGATGCAGGGCTCGAACTCATGAACTGTGAGATCATGACCTGAGCCGAAGTCGGACGTTCAACGGACTGAGCCATCCAGACACCCCCAAAACGATTTACTTTTAATAATGGTTAACTATGAAATTGCTTTTGAATTCCAAGTAAATGACAATGACAATAATATTCGACACATGCAGATCATGGAAATTAATGCTAAAGTGGTCCCAGGGAGAATGGGGGAGGGAGGCTTACATCAGTATTAGTCAATTTAAAACAATCTTCACACAGAAAAATAGCCTTAAGGACAGAATCATACTACAACGTGCCGCTCACCTTTAAAGCGCCGTAACACAGTCCATACAGCAAGGCCACTGCCACGAGGCTGCAGATAAAACTGTAAACTGCAGCGAGCAAGCTGGTAGTGGCTACACAGGAAAGGGGAGAAGAGTGAGTGTCTTATAAGCATTTATTGAAAATACACATCTACAAAGGTCACTGAAAAATACTTAAAATGGTATAATATTGACTACAATGAAATATCCACTTATTTGACTTTTAAAAATTCAGTTACGTCATCCTCTCCTTTCCAGAGATTTTGAAACGACAAAGATTTACTATCCACAACTTTTGATACGAGACAAAATATATTCACCTTGTAAGTAATGAAAATTTACACATGGCAGAGGAAATTGGACCTATATTATGCTTCAAGATTGTATCTTATTATTTACAAAAGTATGAGAAAATGAAGCTTGCCAAGGCCTAAAAGGAACTGGTGATATATTTGGTATTCACTGAAAGATATTAGCCTCTGTAAACAGAATGTGTATTACCCAAAGAAGTAAATTTATATTCCCATGTGTTAATTAATTCTCACAGAAAAAGTGAGATTTGACTAATTACTAACTAACAACAACAAATAGGTCCACCTCTTCAATAAGCGGTGCTGGGAGAACTGAACAGCTAAATGCAAAAGAACAAAACTGCACTACTTTCTCACACCATATACAGAAATAAGCTCAAAATGGATTGAAGACCTAAATGTTAAGACATGAAACCATAAAACCATAAAAGAAAACATAGACAGTAATCTCTTGGACATCAGGGTGAGCAATATTTTCTTGGCTCTGTTTCCTCAAACAAAGATAACAGAAACAAAAATAAACAACTGGGACTATATCCAACTATAAAAGCTTTTGCAGAGTGCAGGAAACTAACAACAAAACAAAAAGAAAACCTACTGAATGGAAGAAGATATCTAAAAAGACATAATATTCAATAAAGGATTAATAGCCAAACTATATGAAGAACTTATACAACTCAGCACAAAACGGGAGAAAAAAAGAAAATAATCCAATTAAAAAATGAGCAGAGGACCTGAATAGACATTTTTCCAAAGAAGACATACACATGGCCAACAGACACATGAAAAGACATTCAACATCACTAATCACCGGGGAAATACAAATCAAAATCACAATCAGGTATCACCTCACACCAGTCATAGTGACTAGTATCAAAAAGATAAGAAGTAACAAGTGTTGGCAAGGATGTGAAGAAAAGGGACCCTTGTGCAACTGTTGATGGGATATAAATTGGTGCAACCTCTAAGGAAAACAGTCTGGAGATCCTTCTAAAAGTGAAAAATGGAACTACCATATGATCCGGTATTCCACTTCTGGGTATTTACCCAAAGAAAATGAAAATACTAATTTAAAAAGACATAAGCACCCCTATGTTTACTGCAGCATTATTTGCAATAGCCAAGATATGGAAGCAAACTAAATACGCACTGACGAATGGATAAAGATGCGGTGTATACATACAATGGAGTATTATTTAGCCACAAGAAGAATGAACTATTGCCGTTTGCAACAACATGGATGGATCTACAAGGTATTATCCTAAGTGAAATTAGTCAGACAGAAAAAAACAAATACTGTATGATTTTACTCATGTGTAGAATCTAAAAAACAAAACAAACAACAGAAACAGAAACAGACTCACAAATACATAACTGGTGGTTGCCAAACTGGGGGAATGGGCAAAATAGGTAAAGGGGATGAAGAGACAAACTTCCAGTTAGAAAATAAATAAATCACAGGGATGAAAAGTACAACAAAGGGAATATAGTCAATGATATTGTAATAACTTTGTAGAGTGACAAGCGGCAACTGTACTTATGGTGGTGAGATTTTTTAAGGTATATAATTATTAAATCACTGTCTCGTACCTGAAACTAATATAATATTGTATGTCAACATACAACTATGCTTCAATAAAAGATTAAAAATTTTTTTTAATTCTGTTCTTACAATTGGAAAAATAGGCCCAATGGAATAACTAACAATAAGGACTAGGAAATGGCTAAGAGAGCTATCTTTTAAGATATAGATAACAGACTTTTATTAATGGTAATTTTATATAGTAACCATTAAAAATAACCTATGGGAAAAACTTATCTTTAGGAGATGTTAAAAAAAACTAACACCTTGCACAAGTTTGTAACTGACCATATGATTATTATAAATTACCTACCCGAAGCCTCCTCCATACCCTAACTACTGAAACTGTCTTCCACCCATTAAGTTCTGCTGAAATTCACACTCCTTCCAAAATTTTTTAAAACATTAAAAATGCCCTAGATATGTATCAACATAGGAAAAGCTTAGTTTCTATTTAAAATTTAAGCCACAACAAGAACATTTTAGTAACAGAGATGATTTCAATGCGTGTGCTTAGATGTGGACTACAAAAGTGAAGTCTGAAGAGACACGGACCATAAAAGTTACGGTGATTTATCCTTTCGTATTTTTTCTCTAGTTGTTCACTCATCTTTCAAGTAAAATTTTAAATGGTTAAATTAAATAACAATGTATTTTGACCACGGTGTCTCCCAATAAAATTATTTTCAAGTTCTGCAAACCATTACCTATTTCACAGTAATACTGGTATGGTCTTTCTCATTTTCAAAATAAAATATACATGTAAGAGGGGAATAAACTTCTAAGCATATCAGTTCATAGCCACATATTCTACTCTAAAAACAGAGATATTTCTAAAAATCTTATCTAGTTAAATACTTGTACTAAAAGCAGCTGGTTTCGGTGTCCTCATTCTAAAGAAATAATGAAGCTCTGAAACCACATTCAGAGACATACCAAATGTATACACTAGTTCAAAATCCAAATACACTGTCATGTATCAGGGGTCAATCTATCTGGGATAGATAACCTTTTTTAAATATTTAATACATCGAAACAGAGTCTACCTAAATTCACTACGACTTCTAGTTTTCTACAATAGTATGCCATCACTTCTTACAGAGTAACTCTGTTATTCCTGGATCTTTCAATAAAGTGGCAGACTTTACTACTTTTTTCTATCTACAAATTAATTCCTGTTCAGTATTTAATAATTAAATAAATGCCTTTTTCTAATTGAAATTCTAAAATAAAAACTGGAAAAGTATTTTAATGTTCAGTTTATTAATTACTTAATGACCCGTAAAAGTAATATTGTAACCTGTCATGTTTAAAAGGAAGTACTCACCATTACCACCAAAGATATGAATGTCCAATTGTTCGCAAAGGTACATAACAAATGTATTCACCTGAGGCAGGAGACCAATGAAAAATACTATTGGGAAACAGAGTGTAAACACTACAAAAGAAAAGAAAAGCATATTAAAAACAGTATATCACATCCATCCTTTTGTTCATTTTAAAATCATAAATTGAGTTAAAAATCCAAAACAAATATAAACTACTAAGCAATTTTTAACAAGATATCATTTTAAGTTATTTCTCTCTATATAACTGCTCAGATTTTAAATGATTTTTTTCTTTTTTTTATTTAAATGTTTGTTTATTTTGAGAGAGAGAATGAGGGTGCGAGTGAGCATGAGCAGGAGAAGGGCAGAGAGAAAGGGAGAGAGAGAATCCCCGAGCAGACTCTACACTATACACCGTCAGTGCAGAGTCTGACTCGGGGCTCACACCCACGAACCGTGAGATCATGATCTGAGTCGAAATCAAGAGTTGGACGCTTAACCAAGTGACCCACCGAGGCGCCCCTAATTTTTCAATGGCAAAGAACAGCTTTTAAAATTATTTCAAGCATTTTCATGTAATAGTAACCTGAGATACAGAATCCGAAGGAAATCTTACCATTCCATCTGTTTCAAGAACAAAAGAATCACTATAATATTTGTTCACCATTAACCTTTTTCATTCATAATTGCCCTGCAGTTTTGTTCCTCACGGACAAGATTACAATAAACAGCAAAAGAAGCTTATTAAAACCATTTTACCTAAGTAATGGATCTATTTGTCAGAGAACTGTTTGTATACAAATAAATTAGTGTTAAGCTCTGAAATACTTTAAAAATGACTCACCTATAACTAAATCCCTGGCTGATATCAGCACCAGTGGATTAGTGAAAGTTATTCCATATAATTTGAACTTGGTTGTAGTAAGGTTTCTGCTACCATAATCCAAGATCCAAATAAGACCACAACATAAACAGAAATAAACTGGTCTACTGTAGGCAATGATACGATTATGTCCCTGAAAATGATATAAAAAAAAAAGTCAAGTTAATTGATTTTTAAGAATCACACTTAGCTATTGAGATCTTTGTTGGCTTATATTGTAAGGATTCAAAATGTATCCCTATGGAAGCCAAGTTTCTGACTGTGGCAGAAGTGAATTACAAACACAGGAAGGAAGAAGAAAAGAATGAACCCTGTGATACTGGACTGAAATTCGAGGTATCAGTATGAACTTATTTTTTTTATTTATTTTTTAAAATGTTTATTTATTTTGATAGAGAGAGAGAGACAGAGTATGAGCAGGGGAGGGGCAGAGAGAGACAGAGACAGAATCCAAAGCAGACTCCAGACTCAGAGCTGTCAGCACAGAGTCTGATGTGGGCCTCAAATTCACGAACCGTGAGGTCATGACCTAAGCTGAAGTCGGACACGTAACCAACTGAACCACCCAGGTGTCCCTGAACTTACTATTTTTAACACACATATAAACAGATATAAGATGTGTGTATACATGTATGCATGCATATATGTACATACATAAATGTATTTCCTAGCTTTATCCACTTAGAGGATCTAAAAGCAAGGACATTCTACCAATAAAAATTACTAGCATCAAGATCTTAGTTAAAAAAAAGTTTTAACATTTATTTTTATTTTCGAGAGACAGACAGACAGACAGAGCACGAGCAGGGGAAGGGCAGAGAGAGGGAGACACAGAATCCGAAGCAGGCTCCAGGTTCTAAGCTGTCAGCATAGAGCCCAATGTGGGGTTCAAACTCACAAACTGTGAGATCATGACCCGAGCCAAAGTCAGATGCTTAACTGACTGAGCTACCTAGGCACCCCAAGATCTTAGTTTAGAGATAATATTATTCACTAAAAACAAAAACAAAAACAAAAAAACAAAACCCAGGCCTTCACAGAGAAAAGGCTGGTTTGGGGCTAGGGTAGGAAAAGTATAAGATAAGCCTGGAACATATTCTTGTGAAAAGGAAGGAAGTACTTAAAGAGTGATAAGGATATGCCAAAGGGATAGAAAAGGCAGCATGGTGGGCTCCCAATGGCCAAATGAGGGCTAATTTGTTCATAAAATAAATAATGTTAGTAACACTGTAGTCCACCGAATAAAATATCACTGTAGTCCACTGAATACATACCAATACAAATAAGTCAGAAGGGAAAGTTCTTACAGTAATAAATCAATAAATCGATAAATAAATAAATTCTTCCACTAATAAATGTGGAAGGAATGATGGAATTAGGAAACTACTACCTGGCAACCATCAAATGATAACTGATTCAGGCAAGAAATGTCAGTAAGATTTTTACTGAAAACAAGTAGGTGGAAGTTTCCAAGGCAGGACACATATATAAAATCTATGAGACACTTACTAACTACAGGAGAAAAACAGTAACATTATAAAAAGTAGTGGTTCTCAAGGGAGTGGGAGGGAATTTTGTCCCCTAGAGGCAAAATTTGTCCCTAGAGGACATTTGGCAATGTCTGGAGACATCTTGGTTGTCACAGTTGGGGAGTGTAGTGGCATCTAACAGGTAGAGGTCAGAGATAATGCTAAACATCTGATAATGTACAAGACAGCACCCCTCCCTCCCATCAATTCTCAACAAAGAATCATCCAGCCCCAAATGTTAATACTGCAGAGTTTGAAAAGCCCTGGAGATACTACCCTTAGCCAAGAGATGAAAGCCGGCACACTAGTGCTAACATCACCAATAAAAGGATAAATGAACCTCCTGTGCCTCCTGATATGAGGCACTGAGAAGAACATAGCATTTTCATAATTTTTCTTTCAAGAAAGCATGTCTTCTATCTAATCAAGAAGAAACATCAGACAAACTCAAATTAAGGGATGGTCTACAAAATAACTGGCACATACTCAACAAAAGTGTCCATATAAACACATACTAAAGAACTGCTCCAGATTAAAAGAGGCTAAAAAGAACAAATGCATAATCAGGGATTTTCTATTGCCAATAGAGTCAACAGAACATACCTGAGTAACATCCGCAGATGAGAAAATAGTATTCTGTCAATGTTTAATGTCCTGATTTTAATAATTATATTTAATTAATAATATAAAGGAATGCCTTTCTTTCTAGGAAACGTACATGGTGGTATTCAGAAGTAAAGGGGCATTGTGTAAAGGGGCAGGTGTCTACAATCCACTCTCAGAAAAGTGTGTGAGAAGTCGGTGGTGTGGGGGAAGGGATGGAGAAGAACTAGAAAGAGAATAAGTGAATATGGAAAAATGTTCGCACAGGAATCTGGGTGGATGGTATTAGTAATCTTTGCACAATTCTTACAACTCTTCCTTAAATTTCAAATTATGTCAAAATTTGAAATTAAAAATAATGTTGCCATATATCATTACACTTCAAAAGCATTCTTAGAAAATATTAAACAATCAGTTGAAAGAAAATCATTTGCCTCTTTGTTTTGTTCACCTACAATCTCCATTAAGTATTCCAGTGTATGGGTAGAAACAACAATATTCAAGAAAGAAAGCATCATCACAAACCATTCTTGGAGTCTGTGTTTGAACTATTTTAAATAGAATGCCCTTTGCACTTTCTAAGTATTAAATAAATACTCTATGGTGAGTTCTAAAATTGGATCACACTTCACAGAAAATACTGTTCAGCAGTCAATACTCTTTTTCTAAAGTCATAAAGTGAATAATAAGGTTTTTAATCTCCTCAGTGTCCACAGGTGTAAACATCAGATCAACATATTACTTCTTTATTCTTCCTCCTAATGGTTACCTAAGCAAAATAATGTACAGTTCCCCCTTCTCCAAAATTCTATTTTTTAATACTTACTGATGGTTTATTCTTCAAAATTTAGTCAATACAAGTTATGAAATAACTAAGAGTTTTATGAACCATGTCTCCCTAATTGATAATCTCCTCCTGAAACAGGCTGTCAGAAAATGAATTATTATGCTCATTTTCAAACTAGATTTAGAGTCCACAATTACAATGCCATTTTACTTCATGCTAATACATCGCCTGTATTTCTAGTAGAATGTCAGAACTTAGAAGAGAAAATAATAACATATATCTTAATTCAATTTGACATATAACCAAAAAAAAAAAAAAAGGCTTTGATGAATGTTAGGGAATTACAAATGACAGGCATATTAGAATGACTTACATGTCTGGGAGAAGAAGAATCTGGCTGAACACTCTAAAAATGAAACAAAAAGAGAGAGATTATAGTACTGAGGTCCTAATAACTTTACAAGCAACTTTCAAAATGCCTGAAATAATTTCAAGTAAAATATTCCACAGGTAAGAAATGACCTACATTAATTCTGTTGAAATATCAACAGAAGATGAAATATCAGCTCCAGATACTGGTGTCACTGTGATATCAAGGAGATCTCAAATCTTTCCGGACTCTTAAGCTTATTATGGTTCATTAATAATTTCACCTAGCTTAACATTACTGAGATGGCATATGGTAGACAGGTCCGTCTTACTCCTTGGCTCATTACGATACTTAAGTATAGTTAAGGTAGAATGGTTTCTTATGTGACACCACTCCATTCAGGAAATGCACAAAATATGGGGTTAACTTTTAAGAATTCTAGGTCTACCCACAAATTCCAAGCTTACTAAATAATCCCATGGTATTTGTATTAAGCATATTATCTGCATCTTCACATCAAAAATCATCAGGTTAAACTGTCTTCCTGTAAAAGATTTTATGGACTTTCCATAAAAATGTCCAAAAGGTAATTTGCATCTTCGTCCCAACTGATGGTCTGTCTCCCAAGTTCCAGTTCATTTCCAACAGCACGCCAAACAGTTTCTCTAGGACGATCTCTCGCCACCCCACAACTCTACAATGGACCAGCTCACTGAGTTTGCCATGTGGCCCCTGGTTGGACATCTGGAACTTGCTTGCGATTCTGTCTCCCTCTCTCTCTGCCCCTCTCCTCCTCCTCTCTCTCTCTCAAAATAAATAAATAAATAAAATAAACATTGAAAAAAAATTTTTTTTCTTAACGTGCCCAAATGCCTCTTAGGTATGCCGGACTAACGCCTGTTAGAAGGATGAAGACTGTGACACATAAATCTAGACGTAACCCATTCAAAGGGGCAACAAGTAAGGTAATAAAAGAGGGGGACTTCACTGGCAAGGAGTTGCAGGCTGAAAAGAGGGCCAAATAAAACCCTAAAAACTTCTCATAAACTAAGAAGTAGTCCAAAGACCAAAGAGGAATCAATGAAGATAAATAAAGTTATCTGAAAAGTATGATAATCATCAGAGTAACATAAAATCAGAGATCAATAAGGAGGAACATATAAAAATGGAAGATATTACTCACAGGTACTAAATGATACAGCACTCACAAAGAATGCAGAATGAAAAATGACATAAATTTGGCAATTAGAGATTATTAACCCATAATTTCAGTAGTGCAGTGAGGGAAAAAGTATGGATGGGTCTTGAAGAAACGGAGTAGTTGACACAGGTGGCTTATTGTAGATGTCTGTCTATAAATAGAGAAAGTACAGCTGATGGTATAAACAGAACTAAACAAATAGTTTTCAGGACGGGGGAGGAGTTCTACATGTTAGCATATATTGGGGAAATGACCAATACAAGCAAGGCTTTTTACTAGCACAGAAAAAAAGGAAGCAGTCCGCATTAACTGATTTTGCACGGAAGGTGAAACATTAGGTATTTGAGCCTTCCATTTTTAGAAAACGTAAAATTAATAACATTTGGCACTTTAGACCTACTGTTTAAATAGCAAAGGGATACCAATCTTCTGCTTTCAGTGTCCCAAAGAATATATATACTAGTCTTGACATTACTATATCTAACAGATGATGGATTTTAGTAAATTTCACCTACAGAAGACTTAAAATATGGGACTGGGAGAGCTGAGGTTGCTATTTTTAAAATGAATGTCAAGAATGCTAATTCTTATTTTCAACAAATGCCCAAATATTTTAATACCCCCCCTCCAAATAATTCTAAGGAAGCTTCATTTACATATCATTGTTTTTTAAAGTTTATATGTCCTTTGGTTCCCCATCTAATCTCATGTAAACCTCTAGGGAAAATAAATCTAGGGATAGATTTTTATCTAGGAATAAAAATTAGTATCTTACTATAATGCAGTGAATGATACAAAACCTCTGACTTTCATCACAAATATCATTCCCTCGTCGGAAAACGAGTGATGCCAGTACCTTAAGTAGTGAGTATTGACAGCTGGCGATCACCAGGCAGAACTGGAAGACCCAGATATCCCTGAAGAAGCCTTGTATGAGAAGAACAGATCCCAAAAAAGCCACGAGAATAGCCAGGATGACAGCTAACACATTTTCCAGAATCTCACGATTTCTGTAGATAGAAAAATTTATGAGTAAGCACATCATCAATATAAGAAAGTAATTAGGGCGAAAAAAGGGAAGGCATGAAGAAGTGCATACTGCCCTTGCTAACCTGTTTTTTGGGGGCTGGTTTTGAATAAAGTTTTGGATGATACTGAAAAAGAAACCAGTTTATGTGGGAAATTAACACAAAATCTTATGTGCAAATAAAGCATGCTAGAGTAAATTGTGAAGTTCTAAGTATAATACACAATATTAATTTTAATTTCTATCTTTAAAGTTTACTCCTCTTTAACATCTGCCACATTTTCTGTCACGTTTGTCGCCAAATAACTAACCAACTTAAATAGCAAATAAAAGGAGATACACAAAGAAACAGGTTTGAAAAACAAAATCTCAAAACAGTCTCTAGGAAATTAAATTGAAAAGCCATTCTACAGGACAAAGTTTGTAACCGAATTTTGACACCGAGTGATTTCATTTTCCACATCTCTAAATCATCTGAAATAAATCACTTATATACAGGCTATTCCATATATTGAGAATGAAGACAGTAATAAAACCCATCAATGTTGCCTCTATCAAACCTGCTAAGACAGTTCCATATTTTATTAAACTGACACTGCAAAAGAAACAGTATGATGACCCAGATTCTGTATATAGCAATGAAGAGGATTTTTATATGTCATACCAAAAAAAGAAGAATCTATCTCAATTACTCCTTGGGGAAATTTTATTCAGAAAATGTTAAATAGTTACTAAAAGTCTTATTTCTGAAAATTATTTACTGACATGGGGACACGCTCAGTACATTTACTATGCAAAGAAATCAGGATACAAAACTGTATGTATAGGAAGATATAAGCTGTTATTTAAAAGCATACATGTATAAGTTAAAAAAGATGATATATCAAAATGATACTACTAATAACAATTCTCTCTGGGTGAAAGGATTATGGTTTGCCCCCTTTTTGCCTTAAAATCTCCCTATATATATTTCATTTTCTAGAATGGGGAAAGAACTATTTTTATACTCATAAGAAAGTTTTACTAATGTTTTTATTAAGTCAATGCCATATTTATAATCATCAACTGACCTAAAAATATTAACAAGTATTTCTGTACTAGGTTTATTTTATAGTTCTCTCAGATTAAAACAAGTTCAATAGTATTTTCAAATCAATAAACACTAGTATTTTCGTTGTTCGTTTATGGCAGTTGTGGGATTCCAGATTTGTCAAATCCAATGACCCTCGGCATGTCCACTACGTTACATACGGTCTATAGTTCTCACCGCTGAACGTGTGTGCTCCTTCGGCTTCCGCTAGTTTTAAATTTTGATGAATCCAATTTACCAACTTGTTCTTTTACTGTTTTTGGTGTCACGTGTACAAAATTCTGCCTAATTCAGGGTCACAAAAATTTTTCCCCTACTGTGTTTTGTTTGTTTCCAGGAATCTCATTGCTTTAGAGTTTACATTTAGACCTCTGATTCATTTTGAGTTAATTTTTATAATTTTATATATGATACAATGTAAGTAAAAAAGGTTTTTTTCATACGAAAATCCAATGGTTCCAGCACCATTTGTTGAAAAGCCTATTATTTTGATGCCATTTAGGCCTGGAGTTTTCTTTATAGGCAGGTGTTTATCTACAATTGCCATTTATTTAATAGATATAGTACCATTAAGGAAATGTACCTTTCAAAACAAACTATGATTTAATATCTTTTAAGAAATTTGTACACTGTCAAGTTTATTTACATATAGCTGATCATAACATTCTATTATCCATTTAACACCTGTAGAATCTGTAGTGCTATCCTATCTCATTCCTGTTGTTAGGAATTTGCATTTTTCTCTTCTCTTTTCTTCCCTAATCGGCCTGGCTAAAGGTTTATCAATTTAATTGAGTTTTGAGTTTCTTCAATTTTTCTCTATTGTTTTTGTTTCCTTGCTGATTTCTGCTTTGTTCTTTACTATTTTCTGTCTTCTGCTTAACTTGGGCTTAGTGTATTCTCCTTTCTCTAGTTCCTTAAGATGGAAAGTGAAGTCAATGAATTGGCTTTTCTTCTTATTTAGGGCTATAGATTCTCCTGGGTAATGTGTTACTGTCAGCCCCCAAATTGTGACATGTTGTGTTCATTTTTATTCGGCTCTAAATACTTTCTAATTTCCCTCTTATTTTCTTCTTTGATCCATAAAGTTATTTAGAAGTCTTATTTAGCTTCCAAATATTTAGGGATTTTCCAAGGTTCTTTTTGTTTTTAACTTATAGTTAATTCCACTATGGTCAGAGAACACACTAAGTATGACTTGAATCCTTTTAAATTTGACACTTACACTGTGGCCCACAGTATGGTTTATCTTGGGCAATGTTCCAACAGCATTTACAAGAATATCTGTTTTGGGGCACCTGGGTGGCTCAGTCGGTAAAGCGTCCGACTTCGGCTCGGGTCGTGATCTCACAGTTTGTGAGTTCTAGCCCTGTATGAGACTCTGTGCTGACAGCTCAGAGCCTGGAGCCTGCTTCAGATCCTGTGTCTCCCTCTCTCTCTGCCCCTCCCCCGCCCTCAAAAATGAATAAACTTAAAAAAAAGAGTGTTATGAGTGGAGTTCCACAAATGTCAATCAACTTAGGTTGGCAGCCAAGTCTGTCATGTCCTTGCTGATCTTCTACATATTTTTCTAATCAATTATTCAGAAAGCAGTGCTGAATTACACTATAATGTGAATTTGTCTATTTCTCCTATTTTTCTTAAGTGTATTTATTTTGAAAAAGAAAGAGAGAGAGGGAGCCAGAGAGGGGCAGAGAGAATCTCAAGCAGGTTCCATGCTGTCAGGGCAGAGCCTGACATGGAGCTCAAACTCATAAACCGTGAGATCATGACCCAAGCTTCTGAAACCAAGAGTCAGACCCTCAACCGACTGAGCCACCCAGATGCCCCTATTTCTCCTGTTTCTATTAGCTTTTATTTTGAAGCACAGCTTTAAGTGTTAAAGCATATAAGATGACTGACTCCTGTAAATTAACTGACCCCTTATCTTTACGAAAATGACCTTCCTATCCTTGGTAATATTCTTTGCTCTAAAACCTACTTGTCTGACATTAATACAGCTGTTCCAGCTCTACTTTGTTTAGTATCAGTTTGGTTTATCTTTCCCAATCCTCTTACCTTTAACCTATTTCTGCCTTTATATTTCAAGTGCATTCCTCATAGAAAACAAAGTTGCGTCTTGCTTTTTTCCCCCAATTCAGTTTTTGCCTTTTTCTATCTTGTCATTTATTTTCTATCTGTTGATATGTTCTTGATCTCTTTTTCTGCCTTCTTTTAGATTAACAGAGTAACTTTTATGAACCCATCTTACCTCCCTTTTTAACTTCCTGGCTGTAACTCTTTCTTTCGTTTTAGTGGTTGGTTTATAGGATTACAATAGCCATTTTGTGGCAGTTTACTTCAAGCGATGTTATGCCAGTTCATAGATCACGGAGGAAACTTATTATGTCCCTTCCCAGCCTGATGCTATTGTCATGCATACTACTTTTACTTGTTATAAGTCACACAATACAGTGTTATTGTTTTTTTAAATATCCAATTATCTCTTAAAGAGATGAATTAGCAAGAAAAAAACTATCTTATATATGTATCCATGTAGTTAACTTACCATCACCAATGATCTCTGTCCCTTTGGGTAGGTCCATATTTCCATTTGGTATTGTTTTCCTTCTGCCTGAATGACATCCTTTAACATTCTGTAGTGTGGGTTTGCCTGCAAAACTTCTCTCAGTATCTTGTAGTCTGAAAATGTCTTTATTTCATCTCCATTTTTAAAAGATATTTTCACTGGGTAAAGAATTCTAAGTTGACAGTTTTGGGTTTTTTTTCCCTTTCAGTACTTAAAAAGGCTGACCCACTCTCTCCTTACTTGCATAATTTCCAGCCATTAGCTTTAATGTCTTCCTTATCCTTGTTCCTCTGGACAAACTGTCTTTTCTTCCTCTTGCAGTTTTTAAAGATTTTTACCACAACTTTTGAGCAATCACGTGCTGTGTTATTTTCTCCATGCTTCTTGTGCTTGTGGTTCATGAACGTTTTTGAATATGTTTAGCATTTTCATCAAATTTAGGAAGTTTTGTTCCATTTCCTCAAAATTTTTTCTCTCTTCCTGTCTCTTGAAGTTGTCTCACAGCTTACTTTCATTTATATGTTCTTTTCGCTGGGGGATGGGAGTGGGAGAGGATTCTTTTTCTGTTTCCATTTTGAATAGTTTCTATTGCTATGCTTTCAAGTTCACTAATATTTTCTCCTGTGATGTCTAATCTACCATTAATTCCATCTGTTTGATATTTCATCTGACATTGTAGTTTCATCTCTATAAAAGAACTATTTCAGTAAGTTTGATTTGGATCTTTAAAAATATCTTCCATGTCTCTACTTAACATTTTTAACACCAAGAGTACAATTAATACTTATTTTTTACTTATTTATTTTTAATGTTTATTTGTTTTTACAAGAGCACAAGCGGGGAGGGGCAGAGAGAAAGGGAGACAGAGAATCTGAAGCAGGCTCTACACTGTCAGTGCAAAGCCCGATGTAGGGCTCGACCCCACAAACTGTGAGAGCTGGACATTCAAGTGACTACCCAGGTGCCCCTTGTTTAAATTTTTTTTCAGGTTTATTTATTTGAGAGAGAGAGAAATAGAAAGCACTTGCCTGTTTGAGCCCAGGAAAGGGAGACAGGGAAAGGGTGAGAGAGAGGAGAAGGAGAGGAGAAGGGGAGAAGGAGAAGGGGAGAAGGAGAAGGGGAGAAGGAGAAGGGGAGAAGGAGAAGAGGAGAAGGGGAGAAGGAGAAGAGGAGAAGGGGAGAAGGAGAAGGGGAGAAGGAGAAGGGGAGAAGGAGAAGAGGAGAAGGGGAGAAGGAGAAGAGGAGAAGGGGAGAAGGAGAAGGGGAGAAGGGGAGAAGGAGAAGGGGAGAAGGGGAGAAGGAGAAGGGGAGAAGGAGAAGGGGAGAAGGAGAAGGGGAGAAGGAGAAGGGGAGAAGGAGAAGGGGAGAAGGAGAAGGGGAGAAGGAGAAGGGGAGGGAAGGGGAGGGGAGGGGAGGGGAGGGAAGGGGAGGGAAGGGGAGGGGGAGAGGGGGAGAATCCCAAGCAGGCTCTGAGCTGTCACAACAGAGCCTCATGCAGCTCGATCTTAGGTACTGTGAGATCATGACCTGAGCCTAGATCAAGAGTCAAATGCTTAAACAACTAAGCCACCCAGGTGCCCCCAATTATACTTTTTTAAATGTCTTTGACAGCTAATTCTAACATCTGTGATAATTACAGGTTAGTTTCGATTGATTCATTATTTCCCTTATGATAAACCATGTTTTACTGCTTCTTTGCATGCTTTGTTGCCTTTGGTTGGATGTCATTGTGAGTCCTTTAGATGTCACTGTGAAAACTTTTAGTGCTAACAATTTTTAGATTTCTGTAAGTCTTCTTGAACTTTGTTACACTACTTGGAAACAGTCTGATCATTTTCGGTCTTGCTTGACTTATTTGGTGGGTCTGGAACAGGGCTCGTGCTAGGGGCTAATTATTCCCCACTTTTCAGGTAAGACTTTCCTGAGCACTCTACAGAACGCACGTAAACCATGAATTAGGAGCTTTTTCATTCAGATAGGCAGGAACGGCGCTATTCCTGTCTCCGTGTGTCAGACACGCTCCCTCTACCCTGGCCCCAGGTAGTTTTCTCACAGACATCCACTTATCAGTACCTGCTGAGCGGCTGCGGAGACCTGCCGCAGAGCTGAGGTCCTCCCTGTGAACAGTGGTCCTCTCTGATATTCGGTCCTAGATGCCTTGGTCTCCCTGGACTCATGGCTCCGTCTCCTCAACTCAGGAAGTCTATCTGGCTCTATTTCAGTGCTTCCTCCCCATGTTGCAGCCAGCAAGGAAGCCTGGGAACTCTCTAAGGCAGTAAGCTGGGGCAGTTGTAGGGCTCGCATAATGTGCTTCCCACTGTTGGGAGCCGTTTTGGGCTCACAGGTTGAGACCCCTCCCCATGTGGTAAAGGTTGAAGCAAAAGCTCACCAGCCAAACTGGCGCCTTATCTTACAACTACTCTCCTAGGCCTAAGGAATGTAATGCTCTTTTGTTTTACCACATTTAGATAAAAGGACCTGGAGCAGATGCTTTGATGGATTGCATCTGAATGAGAGTAGCCTGACCACCTTAAAGTTGCATCTTGGGGACGGGTTGCACAGATTGATAGCAGTTATGAGCTGGCTGAATATTGGTGTGATTTGTGTAAATGTTAAACTCCTATTATGTAAATTCACTCATTCACGGGCAAAGGACAAGCATTGGGAATTCTGTCCTTGCCAGACGGGTTGTACCTCCTCCATTGTAACTGGAAGAATAGGCAATGACTCCTGGCCTGTTTATAGATAATTAACATAGGCAGGCCTAGGTAACTTCCTGCTCTCTCCCCCAGCCTTAAATTTATATGCTAACTAACTTGAAAACAACTTGCAAGATTGAGGAAATCTCCGCTTTCCCGATATAACACATTATTGTTCAAACTATATGCTTACTGATGGGCTGTCACTCATTGTTGTAATGTAACTCGCTACCCCTAAAAATAAAGACACTGAGACCGGCAGGGCAGAGACGCCAGAGATGCCAGAATTCCTAGGGCTGCCTGCTTGGTCATCAGACTCCATCTCTCTCATGGCTCTCTCACTTCATTTCGCCTGACCGTTCGTCCTTCATGGACCCCTAGATTCGTCGGAACAAGGACCGACCCCGGCATCCCACCTCTCGGGAATCACTGTTCTCTGTTGTCGAATCTCCGTGTCTTGAAAACCAAGGTTTTGTGCATTTTTTTCTCTTTTTAATTGTTTCAGATAAGAAATTTAAATCCAATCTTTTTTACATCAGTCAACAGGAAGCACCAAGTTTTAACGGACTAATATTGTTCATTACTAAGACTAGTGCTACAAAACAGGGAAATACGACCAGTGCTCTTATACCTTTTATGTTTAGAGTCATATCGCCTGTAATCTTATAATCACTAACACCTCAAATTCTCTGGCTTTTAAGTAGAGTTCCGTGATTCTGATTGACAATAAAAAGGATTTTTTGGTATAAACATATTAAAATTGCCACACAAAAAAATTTTAATGGATTCGAGAGAGTCAATGTTTGAGAGCCCTATTAAGTTTTATCTCTCAAACAAGGACCAAAACAGAAAACATTTTCCAACATGGTAACCAAGTAAAAACTCAATGCGTAATTAGGGACATTTCAACTTAAAAATAAAATCTACACATATCTTTAATATCACACCATATTCTCACCTGTCAAACAGGGCCAAAAGTGTGAGTCTGTCAAAGTTAATGCCGATCCACAGCTGGGGTAAGATCCAAAAGCGATAATAGTGTTTAACCTTTTGAGCAGCTTCTTCTGTTGGACCATAAGTAGCTGCCAAGTCAGGGCTTAGATCAATGTCTTGTTGCTCCAACAAATCTGTATCGATCGTCAATAGTCTGTTCAACCGAATCTGCGGGAGAGAGAGCTAAAAGAAAGTCAGCACTTTTGAAAGGCTTAAAATATCTTTACTCAAGTCATGATTCAAGGGCTACTTAATCAGCTTGCATATTATCTAAGGCTCCTCAATTCTCTACACTCCTTATGGATATTTTATCATCATTAAAAACTACAGAAGGCAGTAATAGGACATATACTTAAATAAGGCAAATTAATCAATAGGTTTTTGGAAAAGTTGTACTGGGGAAAATATTCAGAATCTTAACATTTTAGGATTGTATAGCTAGTGATCCCACAAAAACCACTTACCGTGCATCATTAGTGGCTTCTCCTCTCCCTGTTATATTTACGGCCTGGTCTCATTAAGCTGCACTAAATCTACGCTCCTCTGAACTGGATTCAATGCTTTCAATCCTCGTTTCTTCCTACGGCCTCCGTCACTGTAATTTTCAAATCCCTCCTACATCTCCTTTACTTTTTTGTTTTGACAGGCTGCTCATCTGAGGCTCTATAGAAAATTACCACATTACATTGCTTTCAGCTTTAACTCATCCATTGAACAGTTCACCAGTTTTCCCTTCCTCTGAAAGAGTCTAGGGGTGCCTGGGTGGCTCAGCTGATTTAGGGTCTGACTTGATTCCAGCTCAGGTCATGATCTCGCGATTCGTGGGACTGGACCCCCACAGCCCAGAACCTGTTTGGGATTCTCTCTCTCCTCTCTGCCCCTTGCTCATGCTCACTCTCTCTCTCAAAAATAAACAAACATTTTTTAAAAAATCTTTTAAAAATAAAAATGAGGAGCGCCTGCGTGGCTCAGTCAGTTGAGCGTCTGACTTCAGTTCTGGTTGCGATCTCATGGCTCATGAGTTCGAGCCCCACGTCGGGCTCTGTCCTGATAGTGCAGAGCCTGGAGCCTGCTTCAGATTCTGTGTCTCCATCTCTCTCTGCCCCTCTCCTGCTCACAGTCTCTCTCTCTCAAAAATTAATAAACATTTAAAAATATTTAATAAAAGAAATAAAAATAAAAATGAAAGACTCTAAAGTTTCCCATATGCAGCACAGCCCTAGCCAGCATTTCACTATCCCACGGATCCCATACCATTTAACAGTGAAAAACAAAAAAAAATAACCATCTCCCTATTTTTTACTTGCCCATGAAGTGTCCTGGAATACACTCCAGCAAAAAAGCAGAGACAATCTTTACTTTTCAAACACATATGTAGGAAATAGTGAAGAAAATTTGCTTCCTATAAATAACGTAGCCATTTTTATCTCCAAACACGGACAAACACCTCCCCAAACGCTTTTTTTCTTCTCTTCTCTGCCAGGGCTTCCCAAGGTTAGCATTACAGGTATTTTCCAGCCAGATAATTCTTTGTTGTGGAGGCTGTGCTATCCACTGTAGGACGTTTTATGGTGTCCCCGGCTTCTATCCAGTAGATGCCAGGAGCACTTCTCCTAGCTGTGACAAACCAAAGTGCTTCCAGACGTTGCCAGATGTTCAAAACCACTGCTCTATGCCAACTCACACCCATGGTCTTCAAACCCAGCTCACAACGAATCATCGTTAGGAAGCCACTAATAATTAATCCCTTTGGCACATTTATTTATGTGTAACTCTTACGTGTTCCACATAAGAATTTTATCTGTCTTTTCTAAGTTCAATATAAACATCTTGAGGACAAAAGAAGCGTTATCTTTTTAGAATATCCCCACTGTGTCTCACATGGCGTATGTTTTTTACACAGTGATATCATCACTAAGCTTGCTATACACACACTCACACACTGGCGTGTGAATAACTAATAGTTAAATTAGATGATATTTAAAATAATTTCCAAAGTGAAGTTTTAAAATGGCAAAATCAGATTACGACATTGGTGAGTAAATGAACCTTTATAAAGCCTCAAAAATGTAATTACTGATTCAGACATAGCTAATTAAACTTCATGGTGTTTTAGGTTTGTTTCCTAACAAAGGACTTATAAGAAGAGATCCACTAGGGGACAGCAAAGGTGATTTTGCCATAGTTTTCAACAAAATTGATATTTTATAACTTTGATTTTTCTGATTCGTGTAACTAAATCTGAATACACACCATTTTCTAAAAATAAAGGAAAACCTACCACATCATGTGGATAAAATCGAACTGAGGTAGAACTGGATACATGAGAATCCGTGTCACTAAAATAAAATGAAAAAAACTTTAGGGAACAAGCAGCTTGTCAAGGAATAGAGGGAAAAATAAATCTTTTAACAACTGGGTGACATTTACATTCTTCACTGTTCCTCGTACTTCGAAATGCAAAGTAGTATTTTCCTACAGATGTAATTAAGAGCCCAGCCTCTGGGCCAGAGTACCTACATTCAAATCTCTTCACCAGCTAAATGAGACCTTGGACAGGTTATGCAGCCTTTTAAACCCCTCGGTTTCCTCATCAGTAACACAGGAGAATAGTGCGTCTATCTCAAAGTTCTTATGGATAGTGCTTAAGAAAGCAATTAACATCTTTAAACTGTAATGTAACAGCCTAGAAAGTGACGAATCCGTTTCCACAGTCAAGTTTAGACTTTGAAACTTGAGACCTTACCACATTTATGGTGTAAGGAATCGTTCCTAAATCATATCAAACATAATCGCTTCCACTGCTCCATCTTTCTATTGTTTCTACTGTTACAAAATCACCTAACACTCCAATTTCGTCATTCTCAACAGGATCGGTTCGGACACTAGACTAAAGGAGCTCAGCGGGTGTAGTTTTCTGTACGTTCTATCTTTTCAGTGGATTAAGCTAAGTGACTACAAAATCCTATTGCTTTAAATGGCCCCTATGGGGCGCCTGGGTGGCTCAGTCGCTTAAGCAGCTGACCTCAGCTCAGATCAGGATCTCACAGTTGGTGGGTTCGAGCCTCCGTGTTGGGCTTTGTGCTGACAGCTCAGAGCCTGGAGCCTGGTTCAGATTCTGTCTCTGACTCTCTGCCCCTCCCCTACTCACACAATGTCTCTCTCAAATATAAACATTAATAAAAATATTAATGGCCCCTAAAAACTTTAAAAAACTAAGTGAACTGCCCATACATAGTTGTGTAACATTTAAACAGGTATGTCCCGTTATTAAATATAAGTCCTAACATAGGAATCAAATGAAATGACTCTAGTGAAAAAAGTGAGCTAATCGGTCAATAATGGACTTCAAGGCAAAGAACTGAATAGATGAATAAGATTAGAATTTTAGAAAAAATTTTAATACATTCTACATTAGAACTGATTATGCGATCAAGATTTCTAGTTCTTATTTTCTTTCCTCCTAACTTCTCCCTTATCTTACAGTGTAATTTCTTCCTAAGGGAAGGAGAGAAAAGAAACTAAATATAACATATGACCCGTGTTTTAAGAAATTCCTGTTTCTTGTAGGTGGTAAATAAATTTTAAAACAAAACATGATCATGTAAAATGATACTTGATCAAAACCCTTATGAAGAAATAAAATTTTTTAATTACAAAGAGACCTGATGAGTCTGAAGTTAGTAGTATAATTATATTTCTAATAAGCTTTTTTTTAAAGCATTTTTATACATCATGCAGTGTGTGTGTGTGTGTGTGTGTGTAACATGAAATCTACGGTTAAACTTGAAATTGTGGGCAACCACCATCCCACTGTAAGATCTACAGGCAATTCGTACTTAATTATTTAAAATACAGAATAGCTTTTAAGAATAATGCTTTCTTTTTTCTAGGGCAATAAATTCTACCTTACATCTTTGGAGACAAAGGTACAATGACAACATTATTTATGCCAATATGAACAAATATTTTCAAAAGAACTTCTCCATCTCAAGGCTTAAAAACTCTAAACACGGCAAACACAGGCAAGCGCATACACTCTCCTAACAGGACTGCACACATACCAGATATTAGATGCTCTTCTTGCTGCTGGTTCAAAATTCACAAGTGACATATCACAGCCACCAGTCTCATACAGCGTAGAAGAGAACTTACCTAGCAAATAAATGATTTTTTTAAAAAGCCGTTAGAATACTCGAAAATTTTCCATCATAAAACACTAAATTTCAAACGTGTTACAATTTAAGAAAATGTACCATAACCTTTTCCCAAAATAGTTTAAAAACAATGATCTGCATGTAATTCAGCATGGTGTCAACTGAAAAGGAATGCTGAACACAGGGGCAAAATGTCAACATACATAATCAGGTTTTAACGGTAAGGGATTTAAGTCAGCTTTGCAATCCAGTATCCTCTCTTCTCCTCTCAGGACATTCTCGATTGAAGTAATCACATGAATGAATTTAACATTGTTTAAAAGTCGCCTGACACTTTGCAAGTGGTGAGTGGCCATTTGGAAAGCTGCCTAAGTTTTAAGATCATTCAAACTGCAAGACCGCAAAGTTCTGTGATTACCTTCACCCAGTTTTGGGGTTGTTTCTTTTTTTGGGGGGGGATTTAAGTTAACAATAAAATGTAATATTGGTTTCAGGTAAAGAATTTAGTTATTCATCACTTACATACAACACTCAGTGCTCATCACAGGAGTGCCCTCCTTAGTACCCATCATGTTTTGTTTTTTAAGAAAACAATGAAGTGTGAAAATGGATATAAGAAGTTCAATGAATGAAGTATAACGTCGATGATAATTAAATCACAGTATTCAATGAACATTACTAGTTGCATGAGTCTACAAGACCTCTATGAAAAAATACCATTTTTCTGTAGCCAAATCGCTCTACAAAACCAGTGAAAGGTTTAGAAATTACATTAGTTGCAAAGGAACACAGGTTTAAAGAATTCTTAAAAATGAACTCTATCAGATAAAATGGTTTATGATAGTGAAATTTTAAAAATCTGGAGACTGTCTGAAATGCATTCCTCACCTTGACAACCTACGGTGGCCCTATCAGTAGTGGGCAGGGAGCAGAAATAAATGATATCCAGTGGGACAATGAAATGAGGTACAGAACTCTGCAACCATCTGGGACTAGTACGGGCTGCATTTTCATTATTTATAAATAGGAGGAATCTTAAGGACAATTTCAACTGGATGGCAGGGCCAAAAGATTTTTCTTCCATGACTACGATGTAAACACAGCATGAAGATATTTTATTTAAGTGAAATCCTTGAAAAATAATAATAAAGACGCCATGGTCTACTAATACTATAACTAAGGGTTTGCAAAACATCTCAACAATCACTTCATTATTTAAAAGGATTAGAATCTGAAAACTACTTTATTAAATAGGATTATTTGAGTGCTTTCTATGGATCAGACAGAATATGTAAATATTTTATTATGGTGTTTCCTATAGTAGCATTTTTTTATTGGAATAATATGAAAACGAGCATTCTGTGAAATGTTTGTTTCATTTGCTGTTTTTCGAGGGAAGATTATTCAGCATGTGGATTACCTGAAACTCTGCTTTCTGCCTCCCCCACATGCTGCCCTCACCTTTTGGTCATGAATCATTTGCTCTTAGCACTTCTAATGCAAAGCAGATTAATAAACTAAATGAAATAATACAAGCTGTCAATCTGGCTTATTTTCAGCTGTACTACTGAAAAATTTTCTGAAGTGGTAGGGTGGTTGTAGAAATTATTAGTGAAGAAAAAACAACTGAACAAAAATACTGGCTTGACAGATTTCAAAATTATTTTTAAACTGTAATTTTTTATGTTGTGCTCTTTCCTCACTTATCATGGAAAATGAAAGATTGACTATGCTACTATAAACAGCTTACATTAATAGAAAAAAGAAACATCGGATAAAAATTACAGATCGCATAAATGCAGAATAATTATAAATCCATATAAGTGAGTAACTCGCAGAGTAACAAAGAGCCAGGAGGGCTTGGCTGCTATATGTGAAATCCAGTAAGAATGAAACGGAATAAACATAAGTGTTTACATCACATAATTTATGTGTATTTTACAAATAATACTATATATAATAGAATTTAGATTATTGTAATATATTCTGAGTATTTAAGCATTCCATGGAATTTTTAACAATACAAGTCTGTTTGGGGAATACTGAATATGATAAATATATGCAACTGAAATCAACCAAAGATATTATTCATTGTAATTCTCAAAGGGAACAGTCAAAGAACATTAGGTCATTATACAACTGCAGTCTCTTTTATCTATAGATGTCTATTATGAAATATAAATAGTTGCGCTTTAAGAAAATAGAAACATAAAAATAAAGCATGCCCTTCAAAAAGCTCTTTAGACAAAGAGAAAATTGAGTAGTTTTATTACTATATAAATCAAGAACTCTGAATGCTTCTTTACAAACCAATGACTAACAAGTTATAAATTTTAGAAATTTAACAAAGCATGAAACATGGCTATGAAAAAGGAGGCTATAATTTTAACAAATGTGCGATGACTTCAACAGTGATTTTTTTTTCCCCCTAAAAAGCCTTTGTCTACATACTAATTTTAAGAACATGTTCAGGTCAAAAAAAAAAAAAAAAACATGTTCAGGTCGGAAAAAGCTAACTGTGTATTAAGGCTCCCTGGTATATTCCTACTGTAACTCCACCAAAATAACAGATTCTAGGTCCTCTCTTATACCTTTGGGCTTGGCAACTAGTTAGCACTTGAAAAGAAATTTCATTCAGAGCATAAACAACTCAGGAAAAATTATACTAGAAACTGTTTAGCTTAGGGTTTCAGTGAAAAACTTAGTAATATTTTAAGGTATAATAGTCTATTAAAAGCATCTTCAAAAATAACCAAAACAGAAATAAGTATATATTACTATTGGTTTAATAAAGATTAAGAATATTCTAAATCTGTACAAAGATCCTCAGCATACATATCAAGTTTATATATAACTCATTTAAGATCAAAACCATAATGTAGTTAACCTTTAGGTCCAAAGTAAAATGTCCCCTTATTAATAATACTATTTTTACATTATCCTGTATTAAGAAAAATACAATAAGTATCGATTTTTTCTAATGAATATAAATTGAGGAGAACATCAATGAAACGTGTCTTTCTCACATGAATTATGATTAAAAACTAAGTCATCTCAACATATTCAACTCCCAGGTAATAATTAATTATAGCTAACAGAATGGCTCTGTCATGATTTTAAAAGAAAACAATTACTTTATAACAAAATAAGACTGGTGGCTGGGATTTCAGGCTTAATGATACTGGCCATGAGACAGCATCTAAGGAGTAAGGGGGAAAAAAAGATAATGTACCTGGTCTCTCTCTGTTTTGAACATTCAATCAATTGCTACTGCCTATAAAAATTACATTTCATTTACACCAAACCATCTTTTTTTTTAGGTAGGAGAATTTCAAATAACCATAAGTCAATAAATCAGTGATGACAACAGGAAGATGAATAAAATGAGATACAGATTTAAAGAAAAGGACACTGGAAACATTCCCCTGAAGCCATGAACGGTGCAGCAGATAAACTCAAAGTAGACATGGGCAAGACACTGATAAAGACATGAGAAATGAATGGCATTCTCTAACTCATCCTTTCAATAAAAGTCCTTGCTATGATGCACAAAGTGTATAAAGATTGTTCACTTGGCTAAGAAACTCCTGTTGCAGTCTTGATGTTACTCATACTACTCGTGTACCTTGGAAAGAGGTGGTTACTAGGACAGATCTTCTGTAGGATTTTCCTAATCCTCCCAGTACCAGCAACAAAGGTGGACCCTCTTCCCACTAAGCCTAATCCTGGTACACTGTTTATCGTGTTCTCTCTTCTCAAGTATTAACTCTTAGGACAGGCAAGGGCTACGAGAGCAAAGACAGACACAAGGGAGGCAGCTTTATAAAGTGCTGTTTAGAAGGCTCTTGAGGACCGCATACGTCTACGTGGGTAAGTTAAGTGCTTATTTCTCACGTGATGAGTATTGTGTTCACAAAGCTATCTCAATGAATATGTTAGAGAAAAGACCTTTAAAACCAGTTCCAGTTTTTTGGATGGCGCCACCCTTATTATCATGAGTGGTTCCTAGGAGTCTCTGAGAAAGCGTGAGTTTTCACCAGACAGAAATGATTCATTTTATTTCTACTTATAGTACAGGATGGCAAACTTTTTCTATACAAGGCCAGAAAATAAGTGTTTTAGGTTTTGTGCATCAGATAGTTACAACAGTTCAAGACTACCATGGTAGCATGAAAGCAGCCAGAGAAAACATGTAACATAAATATGTACTTATTTTACTTTATTTATAAAAACAAGCATCAAGCTGGCTGGTTGTACCCCACAGGCCATAGTGTGCTAACCCCTTTCCTGGACCAAAAAAAAAAAGCTTAAAAGAGGTTTCTAAAACCTCTTTACCTATTGTACTAGAATGGTAATCACGGCACCATGCTACTTGTAATTAAAAGTTTCCATACTGAGGGGCACCTGGGTGGCTTAGTTGGTTAAGCTTGCAACTCCTGAAATTTGGCTCAGGTCATGGTTTAAGAGACCAAGCCCCATGTCTTACTGACAGCGCAGAGCCTGCTTGGGATTCTCTGTCTTGCTCTCCCTGTGCGTATCCCCTGCTCACTCTCTCTCTCTCAAAAGAAAAATTAGGGGTGCCTGGGTGGCTCAGTCGGTTAAGTGGCCGACTTCAGCTCTTCAGCTCTTCATGATCTCACGGTCTGTGAGTTCGAGCCCCGCGTCGGACTCTATGCTGATGGCTCAGAGCCTGGAGCCTGCTTCAGATTCTGCATCTGCCTCTCTCTCTGCCCTTCCCCTGCTCACGCTCTGTCTCTCAAAAATAAATAAACGCTAAAAAAAATTACAAAAAAAAAAGAAAAATTAAAAATAAACTTGAAAAAAATAAAAATAAATGAAAGTTTCAATACTGAGAACCAATCCTTCTACCTGGGATGTTCACCGCTGTGTTAGGTTTTTAAAACAAGAGAACACAGAAAAGAGCAGGTATGAGAAGAAAGGTTGGTTTAGAAGAGAGGTTTTGAGAACTGGTACGAAAAGACAGATGTCTCTATGGCTCAGCAACAAAATAGATGTATATACCGATCTATTTTACGGACTCGGCCATTGTCCTCTAGTTCTGACTTAACACCGCAAGCCTTCATTTATTAAGTTTCCACTCTTACTGCCTAATCTCCACATCAGGGGCATCTTCCAAAAGTGCATTGTATGTACAAGCTCATATTCTGCTATGATTTCATTATCTGCTCACATTTTCTTTCAAAGGACGACCTCATCTTGGTAAAATCTACAACAGGACAATGATACTGATGACATTACAAACGATCAGGTAAACAAAAAGGCAAGCCACAGAATGGGAGAAAATATTTGTGTGATTTGTATCTGACAAATTAGTTATATCTAAAATATAAAAAAAAAAAACCCTCTTACGCTCAATAATAAAACAACCAATCCAATTTTCAAAGTGAGCAAAATATTGGACACACATCACAAAAGAAGATCAATAGTCATAAGAGAAATGTGAATTTAAACCACAATGAGATACAACTATTAGGGTTAAAATGTTAACGGCCAGCAATAGCAAATGGCAACAAGAATGGGAATGAACACAATTCACATACACTGCTGGTGTCAATGTAAAACCACTTTTGAAAAGTTAAGATTTACTAACAATGGCCAAAACCTGGAAATAACACAAACATCTATCAGATGAACGGATACACAATATACATACACTTGAACAATGGAACAATATTCAACACAAAAAAAGAATTAACTAACCCATGCAACATTAAGTGCAAAAGGTCACATTACGGCTGCATTTATATGAACTTCTAGAAGAGGGAGAACCATAATGAACATAAAATATGCAGGGGCTGCCTGCGGCCAGGGGTGGGGGAGGGATGGATTGCAACGGGGGGCAACAAAGAATCTTTTAATGACGAAATGTTCTGTATCTGGACTGTAGTATTTCGCAGGTGTGCATGTCTGTTACAACTCAACCAATGTACATGTTAAATGGGTGCAATTTATCATACCTAAATTATATATCGAACAATTGATTTTAAAACAAAGAAGAAAAAAAAAAGACTGGTCAGGTAAGAGTCTAAGTAGATGTATGAGCATGAGACAGCACGTAATCAGTGGAATTCCTACAAGATACAAATCAAGAGTGAGCGATAATTGTGTTTTTCTGGTTCATTTAAAAAAATACTATACATCGTCAGATTCATAAGTAGTATATAAAATGAAGAAAAATTCCTCCCTCCCCCAGAGACAGTGACTGTGTTCTTCTGAACAAGTTTTATGTACATTTGCCTGAAGACAATTGGATCACTCTCCTCATACACATTCTAAAGTTTACTTCTTTTGCTTACTAACTAGCTTAACTTTTCATGCCAATAATATAGACGCATAGGGTTGCCTGGGTGGCTCAGTCGGTTAATTGTCTGACTTCGACTCAGGTCATGATCTCACAGTTTGTGGCTTAGAGCCCTGCATTGGGCTCTGTGCTGACAGCTCAAAGCCTGGAGCCTGCTTTGGATTCTGTGTCTCCCTCTCTCTCTGCCCCTCCTCCGCTTATACTCTTGCTCTCTCTCAAAAAGAAACATTAAAAATTTTTGAAAAAAATAAAGATGCATCAAGTTCTAAATATTATTCTGTTTATGTACTATCATTTCTTTTAGGGGTCTCTAATCACAGAGATTTAGATTGCTTGAAGATTTTCAAAATTACAAACAATGCTATAATGAATGTCCATGTACATGTATCTTTGCAAGTTTGTAAATTTTGAGAATTAAAGTCTATAGGCATTTTTGGTCTACCGTTCTAAACTGCCCTCCAAAAACATTCACTCTTCAGACCTTTTCCAATAATAGACATGCTACACAATGATGAAAAAGATCTCAACCTTGTTTTTAATCTGCAATTTAAAAAATTATGAGTGAACTTGAACTGTTTGTCTATGATTGTAAACCACTTGTATTTCAACTTTTCTAGTTACGGAGTTTTACCTTACTGATGTGAAGTGCTTACTGTAGCAAAGACTGACGACTGACCTCCAGTAGTCATCCTTTCCTTATTCCTTTTGTCAACAGGATCTTCCCCTCACTGAATTTCAGCTGGGCCTATGTTCACCTAATTAGAGACATTTCTTAGCCTCTCTTGCAGCTAGAAGTTGCCATGTGACTATGTATGGGCCCAAGGGAAGTGGGAGAAAGCGACAGGCACATTTCTCAAGTTGCAATCTGAAAGCTAAAGATCACTGTCCTTACTTTTTAGCAACATCTCCCCTTCCTGCTTTTCAGACAAATGTCAACAAGAGGAGCAGCACTAGGGACCAGCACAGAAGCCACACGTGGAAGATAACAGAACCAACCCACCTGCTAGGGACAGCTCCCATTAGACTGTTGGAGACAGGTAAACTTCTCTTTTATTTTAGTCACTGGTTGGTGAGGGGCTGTGGGGAGGAGGGGTGTAAGGGTGTCTTCCACTGAAGAATCCAAACTATATTTCAGCTAATGCATATATTAATCAAGTTTAACTTACAACCTTAAACATTTTAATGTTAGAAAGTAGATAATCTAGTACTTCAGCAAATTCTTTTCAACAGACAAGCGAGACACAAAGGAGGTATCTCGACCAGTCCCTATACCTTCTGTAAAATTCCTAGAGCAGTTACGGCATCCAGAACTTTTAAAAATAATATACTAGAAGTCTTTCCATAGTAGCAATGATAAACTTCCGAGCACTGTCCAGGGGATGAGGTTAGAACAGATAAAATAAAGTTTATCTAGGTTTATTTTTCGTTTATAATATTTGTGGGGATAAAACAAACACTTTTAAATCCTGCTAAGTAAAGTATAAATTAGGACAAGCTTCCATAGAGCAATTAACAGTATGTATCAAGATCCCAATAATGTTAATTCCCCTTGATGACTCCCTTCAACATATTTATCCTAAAGAAATACCCACAGCTGTACAGAAAGGTTTATGTAAAGAAGGTTCAGCAGAGTGTTTACACAGTAGAAAATATCAGGAATCATCCTGAAGACTAACAATGGGGTTAGTTAACTGGTTAAATAAATTATAATTACATAATAACGTTTATAATATTGGGAGCAATGATTATTTATATAATTGACTTATTATTGCCAGGCACTGTTCTAATTGCTTGGCAATTAGATTTTAATAGATATAATCCTCACCATAAACCTATGAAGTAGATATTTTTATTACTAATCCTTTGATAGATGAGGAAACTGATGCATGGAGAGAAAATAACCTGCAGGGCCACACAGCTCATACGTAGTGGAGTGTGGCCTGGAAGACATGAAGTCTGAGTATGGAGTCCACGACATTCTACTCCCTTTCATGGAGATTTCGGAGATAAAATATTATGCCGTCACTTACAAACAAGTTAAAGAACAATTAATAACATGAGTAAACAACATACATACTAAGTGAAAAAAGCAACATACAAAACTCGTACAGTAGCACCAAGTCACCCATCATGATCCCAATTCCGTTTCGGAAAAGTATATAAAATGTGTGCATTAAAAAAGACAGGGAGGGAAAAGTTATAAATTTCAAAAGTGAGTATCTCTAAGTGATAAAATTACAGACGACTTAACTTTCATTATATTTTCTATTATTTCTAAACTTGTATCTCTGTTATAAGAATGAGAAAAATATATTCTAATTTTATCAAAAGGAAGAATATATCCCCAAACTTAACACATCTTCCTTTTAGATAATAATAAAGGTTCTTTATTGCTTCAATAAACATTTTACTTTCATTTGTATATATTTTGTGTTGCACTCTCCCCAAAAAATAAAAAAATAAAATGCAGCTTTTTTTGTATTCAAGAATAATAGTAAAGGGGCAAGGTCACTGCAAAAAGAATATAACTTTTTGTTTAGATGAATGAAAATGATCGGCCATAACACAGGGCACTGGTGTATTAACGCCAAGGTCCCACAGCCCTCTGACCTCTGTATAGTAACAAGGAAAAATATCTATAATGTAGCACAAAATGCTAAGACATATAACATATAACATAAGACATATAACATATAACAAAATGCATAAACATATAACCTTTTTTAAACACCAAGACTAACTCTAATAAAAATCACTCAAAGTATTATAGATCATCTGAGCCTCTGCTTTTTAAAGTAAAAATTTAAAAGCCTCCAAATCATATTTCTGCTTAACAACGCATAGCTGCTATAAACCGCTTAATGAAAAGGCCAATAGGAAGGGTAGGATACTGCCAGATTTAAGTCTTTTTCTAGAGCCGACCACATTTTCAAGTTAATAAATTCTGTAGTAAAGCAGATTATCTCAAAGAATACCTTCTTTGTCAATCCTTGCATAGCAATGAAATAAAAGCGTCAGAAAAATAAGTTCACTCATCGCTTTTTAAACCTCTAATGCATTAATGAAATTAAGAAACAAATTCGTCAGAGGAATACCACTTATGATTTTTACATGTTTTATATTTAGATTTTAAACATAAACTTTTCCTCACTTGTTTATTTTTTACATGAAAATTTTATGTAATGTTACATATACTTTTTCAAAGCATATCCTCACCAACGACCACCACTAATTTCATACACAGAAAAAAAACACACATAAATTTTCCTGTTTTACCAGGCCTTATCTAGAACACTTCCTCTGAGATGTGCTACATACTAAGAGTTTATCAACTTTAATAAAGGCATCATTACATTAATTTATTAGTCTTAATTTACAAGAGGAGGCTGAGTTTAGCATAAAAACTGAGAAGTGACTGGCAAATTTTATAGAAAAAGCTTGATAGATAAAAAAAAAATAGAACTTTAAGGCTATATGAATGCAGAGTCCCTCATGTGACTTATCTGGGCACTAAACACAGCTTATTTTATCTAGTGTAACTGCAATTTAATTCAGAATATAGTAGGAAATCAACTGCAAAGAAAGGAGTCCACTAGGAAGACTGGTGAGGGGGAAATTAACCCTTAAGACATGGTTAAAAAAAATGGTATGTCACATTGAAGGATTTCAGAAATTCTTAGATAGTAACCGCCTTCAAAGATGTTAACTTTAAAACTTATCTGTCACATCATTGGAACCTTTTTTTTTTTTTTAAACTAAGTTTGTATGGAGGTGAAGTCTATAAATAAGAAAGAAAACCATCCAAATTTTTCCAACTGGGTTCTAAATTATATACTTATAATTCAGCCTTTAAAATTAAATATGATTAACAATTATGCCTGCTGAGTACAGATGATGAAAATACATTTTCTTCTGCTGAAAAGGCTACTAATAAAATACCATCCTCAGTGAATTTTTCCACCATGTCTAATGTTACCTGGTAACCCTGACACGCTAGTTAAAATTCGACAGAGAAATAATGGGTTTGTGGGTTTACGGCTGTGGTTTGTAGTTGTGGTTATCTAGTATGACACCACAGAGTAAAGATGTAGAAAACAGTTCAGGAAAACTACTTAGGCTTAGAATTAAACAATGCCTGACTGCAAGTTTCCTTTCATCCAAAAAGGCTGTTCCTCTGTTTAAAGAAAACAACCAATTATTATCTATGTGTGTGTACATATGCAAACATACGCACTCAAATATACATATGTATGAATGTATATGTATGCTTGTATGAGTGTTTTATATAAATGTGTTATGTATACATTTTCATATATAAATACTGTACATTTGAAAATTTTCAACCAAAGAAGCTAAATTTGGAAGGAAACAATTCTTTCTAAATATTTCATATTTTTAAGGAATACTATGACTAACTTTAACATATTTGAGTATATAAGACCCAAATTCATTTACCCAAAATTATCTTACCACTGGTAATTATAATCATGAAGAAAATTAAACCATGCAACAAAAACATTCTAGTGGAATATATTATAAAGCTCAGTCTCTCCACCAATTCCTTTAAGTTCAACTGCAGCTCATTTTCAGGATCTTTTTTGGCCAACTTTATATGCTATGAAACAGGTACACACTGTCCACTGAGTGCTGGTTCTGTGCTAATTATCACAATACATTCGATGTGGCAGCACCCAGGTCCCACAGGCCAATAACTAGCTATCAGAAGGCAGATGAGAAAAATTTCAAATTTCAGATTATAAAGTCACTCCAGATTTTACCTTCAAACTGTCCAGTGAGTTCATATGTACATATTTTCAATAATCTGCAAGTGGATTCAGAATGGGACTTTACCATTAAGGCTTTCTTAGCAAGTTTTTTGAGCAAAAAGCTTTTATAGAGAAAAATCATCTACTGCATCATTTTATGTTTGATTTGGCCAAAATCTAAAAATCCAAAATGAATAAAAATTAAGCCTTTTATTTTAACAAAGCTACTACCACAAACCCAATTGACAACGGTGATGGTCACTATAATTTTATATGCACAAATTGACAAATACTCTGTTCAAACGACTCTGAGTTAACCTGAGAGAAATAGTGATAAAAAGATATTAACTGAATATATTTGTAACCAAAAAAGTATCACTATTTTAACTCAAGGCAAGTAACTAAATTGAGGACCCTCCTAATAAACTCCCTTGCTTCTTCAAATCGTAAACGCATAAGCAAAAGCACTCTAAAATTAAAATGTTTTATTGTCTTCTTGGGGCGCCTGGGTGGCTCAGTCGGTTGGGCGGCCGACTTCAGCTCAGGTCATGATCTTGCAGTCTGAGTTCGAGCCCCGTGTCGGGCTCTGTTGCTGACAGTTCAGAGCCTGGAGCCTGCTTCTGATTCTGTGTCTCCCTCTCTCTCTGCCCCGCCCTTGCTCATGCTCTGTCTCTATGTGTCTCAAAAATAAATAAACGTTAAAAAAAATTTTTTTAAATGTTTTATTGCCTTCTCTTTTTATTTAGAAATCACTATATATGCTAATGTTATATCTTGGATGACCATTTTCAAGTTTCTGTAAGATTTGCTAAGGATAATTTTTTTCATCGGTATGCTTGTCTAACATTTGTTAACTCTTTGTAACTAAGGATTTTTACGAAATGGGAAATGTCAACAAACAGCAGATGAAACGTGATTATACCTAATTCGGGCACCTTATACCACACATCCTTCTAGCCAAAGTGTCAAGTGGATTACCATCTTTATAAATGAAACACAGCTACATCATAAATAAACAAAATCATTGGGAGCAAATGTAGTGTTTTTTTTTTGTTGTTATTTTTTTAACAAAATTTTCTTCATTGTATTTACTTGTTATTAATCTGCATGCTGAACATAAGATGGATTACACAGAGAAATAGAAACCAAAGAATAAAATACTTTGTATATTCTGCATACTTGTATATATTTTACATACAAAGTATAATATAAAATACTGTCTGTAAGGTACAAAACAGGTATTTGAGTGGCTATGCATTACTGAGGTTGTAAACTATACCACCCCTCTGAGAATAAACTGCTTAATAACTTGTATTAATCTTTATGGATATATTAGCAGGAAAAAGAAAAAACTTGATGAATTTATTGATATTGGTATAGAGCCGTGGTATCCTCAGAGTACTGCGTTTAGTTATAGTAAGTCTATCTCAGGTGAAAGACACTGAAATGAAATATAGAACACCCAAAAGAAAGATTCTATAGCAATAGACCATCAAAGTATTTTTGCCTTTCCTGCAGTACATTCAGCAAATTCAAAGAAATTAAGGTTCAATCAAAATAATTTTTTAAAAATCAACATTTCCCCACAGAGTACAAGTGCCAAGGAATAACAGGATTGCCCGAATCATTGTAAGAGAACACTAAAGCATACAAATTAATACTTTTAACTACCTACAATATGCAAAAAAAAAAAAAAGAAGAAGAAGAATAAAAGTTGAGAGAAATTGAAAAGGGGAAAGCAAGCCAACTTTTCCTCACACATCAGACCAATCCTATAAAACGTGCTCTTATGCATAGTTCCAAATGAAGCTCTCTCACAGAAATTGCAATCATTGTTACCCACCATCTGCTGCATTATAGTTTTGTATCACCAAGGTTACATAAGGCCTGCATACCAAGTTCATCGTGCAAACTGCTGCCGCCTACAGCAGATGCATTGTCATGTGATGCTTCTAAGTGGACACTCCCATTTCTCACCAGCAAGGAGGCACTAGCACTGAGCACTGCAGCCTGGGAAGGGGGGCGGGACTGGACTTTGACCTGGGCTGTGGACTGCTGGCCTTGCTGACCATCTTGAAGGCTAGGAAAAAACATGGATTGGGGAGACATTACAGGGAAGAAAAGAAAAAAACAATAGCTAGAATGAAGTCAATATAGAAAACGGATTTCAAAATGTAACCTCATTTTTTCAATGTAAAACCTAAGAAAGCTAACAAACTTTGTAAAATACACAGATTACACTGCTGTCTTAAATCTTCTGGTCCTTAGAAGACTGAGTCATAGTGATGCACACAACAAACATTTAACGTACATGTAAACTAATCAGTCTGTGACTCTTTCCCACCCCGGGCCAACAAAATTCCAGTGTAAGGAAAAAGAAAGCAGCAAAGAAACACAAGCACATTAACTACATATGGGGGTTGTAGCTGGTCTCCAATAGATAAATCCTCTTTTTCAGTTTAAATATACACTTTTATTTATGATCTTTATAATTCTAGAATTGTCCTTTCAAATATTCTGGCATCTCGATTCACAATAAAACAAAGTTTCCATGCACTTGAAAACCAAAGAATCCTTATCAAATGCGACCAAGGTGACAATTTTCAATCAAAAGAAAATTCACAAACTAATGCAAGAGAAACAGAATAACAAACATCGACTCAACCAAGTGAAATACAAATGACTGCTGGGATGCTGTAAGTATGATTAATTTATAAAGCATTTTTTCTATGAAAAGCCTGCATTATTTTTTAAATAAAGCCGTACAGGCTCTATATACATGCTATTACCTTCTCCAATCCATTTCATCATTTCATTAACAAGGACCCGTCATTTTAGAACATCTTAAAAATAATTTGGAAACCAGTAATTTCTCAAGCGATATTACAGTCCTTTTTAAATATTATAGAATTTTATTATATTATTACTTTGTTACTATAGATTTGCCATTTATTAAAACTATCAAAATCTAAATATCTAAAAATTATCTATAATTTTAAAATATATACTTAACTCATTTTATATTTTAGATGTTTATTTTAAAATACCATGAATTTTAAAGTGCTTAGTATAATACTCAAATTTAAATCAATGAAACTCATGAAAATATTTTGAGTATAATTATTATATGTCACTTCTACATGATGGTCAAAGTCACTGTGCACTGTTATTAAATTAGACTTGTTAGTAACTAAACAACAACGAAAAAAGACTGCTGCTTAGGATGGCTTCATTCAGTTATTTTATCATTTTCTTAAGTATCAACTTCTTTCTAATGTTTTTAATTCAATGCAATGGTTTCTCTGACGCCTATAAAATAACAAACACATCTTTATAGACTGTGGAGGGAGCTTGAATTTAAAGTAACCATGTAATAAAAGACTAAGTAGAAAATGCTGCTTATGTTGCTTAAGCCTGTGATTATGGCAACATAATGTACTCTGGAATCACACTGTCTGATAAAGCAATCACCTGCGACTATCTACACTAAAATTTTAGTTCCTCAGTCCCACTAAGCTCATTGCAAGTGCTCAATTGCCACAGAAAGTAGCTAGTGGTTGCCGCAGCTAAGAGCTACCAGAGTGGGCAGAAGCTAGTAGTTAGTGTCCACCACACTGGACAGTGTTAATTATATAGCTCTTTCCACCACCATAGAAAATTCTACTAACCATTACTACCTGGAACGTTCATAGTTCAGGCTTCTTTTTATGGCCAACAAAAAGCATACACTCTAAATAGAGCAGAGGAATGTATGGAACACATGAAAAAAACAAGTCTACACAATGTTGGCTTGTTGATGCCTAAATGCACTATTTTTTTAAGCTATAACTATAAAAGTATTCACTTAATAACTCCTTTGGAGTAGATGTTTGTACAACTGACATAAATCCAGAGATGATCTTGAGAATTAATATAATCAAATATGGTTATATCTTCCATACAGATATAATAAGTCTGTTACTCTTCCTCTAAATCTACCTAAAGTTATTCACAAAGCTTACCAAACTGACCAAATTTCACGAGGGAGAAAATCCTGAGAAAAAAGTGTTTAAGTAGTTCAAGTACTGTGTCCCAATTCAGAAGACAGAAGAATTTTATACAATGTGTACTCAACAAATCTTCCTATTCTTTTTTGTTTTTACTTAAAGTCAAAAACAAAGATGCTATATGGCAGTTAGATGTATTTTAATGTGAACACATTTGAGAATACAATAATCCTCAACAGATCCATATATATATATAAAGGTTTTCAAAATATTAAGCAATGCCTGAAAATCAATTCCAGAATAAAGAAACAAAGGAAACTAGTGAAGATCTATGCCGCTGTCAAGGTTTTGAACATCAAAAGCTAGTCATAAATGTTTATGTCCCTTGAATTCCTGTTTTGAAAATCCTTCAACACAAAAAAGCCTCTCATTTTTACAGAAGTTGGTAGGAAAACTATTCTTGGAGGTTTGTACTTTACCTAATTAATAACTGACAGGCGCTAATATTTTTTTACAGTACCAATCATCTATCAAAACTACCAGTTTGAGAAAAGGTAGCAACTATTTTACAACATAGTAGAAGGAAAGGTAGAAATTTAGGTCCAACTATTGGCTACCAATAGCATCACTGACATGCAATCTCACCCACTAACATTTCCAATTTAAATGGCAGAAAAATAGGGGCACCTGGGTGGCTCAGTGGGTTAACTCTTGATTTCAGCTCAGGTCATGGTTAGTGAGTTCGAGCCTCCACATCTGTCAGCACAGAGCCTGTTTGGAATTCTCTCCCTCCCTCTCTGCCCCTACCCCACTAGTGCACGTGCGCTCACTCTCTCTCTCTCTCTCTCTCTCTGTTTCTCTCAAAAATACAAAAATAAAGTTTAAAAACTAATAATGAATAGCAGAAAAAAAAGTTGGTCTTGGTCTTTCTTTCCTCTATACCACTTATTTAGAATTTGGCACATTCTGCCTTGTATCATTGGTTATTTTCATATGTGTCTCCACAATGAAAAAGTAAAATCTAAGAGTATGATCACATTATTCTTATAAATCTGCAGATTCCAGAGAACGTCAAAGGAATGCCTTGAACACAGTACACTAACAACAAATATTTGATGGATTTTCCTGAGTACCACGAAATGATCCTATGAATTCCTAATCATGGATTCTGTTACTATGACCTAATTTGATTACAGATCTTTCAGTCTTCTAATACTTAAAAAAAAAAAAAAATCTAGGAATACAAGAAAGTTTTTGTCCCCACCCCAAAACACAACTATTTCTTTTTATTCCAGTCCATTAACTAGAGTTCTAAAAGATATCATATTTGGGTTGATAAAAATAGATAAATATGGAACTAACTCTTAATATTAGTATTATAAAATTTATTAATCTTTGCTTTTCTCTCTAGTAACTGAGAACTGGCAAGGGCCTATCAAACCTACCTATAAGACTAACTTAATGAAAAGGACACTTTTAAAAATAATTCTGAAACAGGACATTCTAACAATTATTTACAAATTCCCTTTGTGAAGAAATTTATGATTCACTCACAATCCTTGAAAACATATAATTTATCAAGGTGCTTTTGACTGTCAATTACTTAAACTAAAGTTTGTCATTAAAGTTTAAAATAAGTTAGTACATTTTACTGGTTCTTATATATTAATTGTAATTAAAGCACTGTCACTCCTATTCCATTTCCTTTTGACGAACTAGTTTTTCAAGTTTTCCATGACCATGCAATCCTATATTTACTTAAAGATGAGAGTATTATTATGTAATTCAAACTGAGAATTAACACCAATATTTTCTACCTGAATATTTTTGCAATTAAAAAAAGATTTTACCACATTGGTGTTTCTAATTCCTTTGAGCTAAATTTTATCTTATTTCATCCATGATGAAGCCACCTATTTAAGACACGTACAGTGTTTATACTGGAAATATCCTGGAAGCTTAACAAAACCAATGCACTGACTACCAGAAGACTACCTGCCAAAAATTCTAACGTGAGCGCTTTATAAATAAGCTTCACACCATCATCCTCATGTGAGTGGTGATGTATTTAAAACCCTACAAAATTCTACATGACTGGCTCGAGTGAGAACACAGTTCTTTAATATTCCACCAGGCAAAGAAAAAAGTAATCTGCCTGCATTTGTTGGGTGAATGGGATCCAGCAGGCTCATTTGTGGCCAAGAATGAAAGGGTTTGCAAAGACCAAAAAAAGAAGGTTAAAATAAAAAAAGGATTAAGAAATAGCAACGTGGAGTAAGAAAGCAAACATGTCTATGGCAAGTATTATTCAAGGGACAAAATGAAGAAGTTAGAAAAACAAAACAAAAAAATGAAATGCTGAGCTCTTTCTGCAGGTTAGGGCTAGACCCCAAATCCATCAGCAGAAAGCAGTTACTTCAGGGAGCAGAAGAGGAGTGGGGAGTAGAAGAGAAGGGTTCATAAAAAGCAAAGGTGCTCAGAAAAGGTTTCTAGACCAAATTTTTTTTTAACTGGTGCTTTCCCATTTTTATATTTTCAATGTTGGTTTAACTAATCTACACTACTTCTTACAGAATTATGTATTACTGCAGGATTAATTAGGAACATGACCTACAAAAGATGAAGTTCCTGATTGTAATGTAAAACCCAGAAAAATAAGCAAGTCTTAAATGCCAGGGAAATCTGAAGAGAAAGATTTTGTTACTCTTGGGAACAGAATTTTAACAAGGGACGGGGGTCAGCTCTTCTGATCTACTTCTAAGTGTTCAACAGGAGTTATTCCATCAAGCGTTCTTCCTTTTGAATTCCAGATTAAAATGTAGGAAAACAGTTTGGTTATGGTGATTTTCGACACAGAGATTAATGAGAGTATATGGCATTTTATGTGCACTGCCTAAGCAAGCACATGTAAAGCATCTTTGTCCACATTTGTATTCTTAAAACACAAATGTTTTGATTCATAAGACACAGTTGAGAATAAAACACTAAAATTTTAATGGAAAACTATTCCCAATATTATAAAAAGATGCTTTCTTGATTAGGAATATTGGGAAATGCATAAAATGTTTATCTTCACTACTATGTAGAAGTTGAGAAATTCAACACAGATATATATAAATATATACATATATACCCAACTGACCATACTTTACCATAAATTGAGTATTTTAGTTCCACGTCATTTACCAGGTCCTACTGATTATGAAATAAAAGACACTAATTTTTAAGCAAAACAAAATATATATTTTGGTGAAATAAAATAATCAAACTGGCTTATCAAGCTGAGGTCAGTGATCTGTATTCCTCAACAAGCTCACCACTCAGTCCATATTTGTTCCTCTTAAACTGATCAATATGTTAGGGAAAAGATGCTGCAATAATATTAATTTGGAGTAGAAAAAAAAATGAAAAGCTGACTTAAGGCCTCTATTTACATTTATGTAACTGCCCTAAAGTAATTTTGCTATTTAAAATTGACGAACCCAATCTGATCATTTTGTTTAAACAGTGCAACACAAGGCATGCATAACGCAGCAGGCTCATGGTCACATGCAGAGAAAGCCCAAAAAGCTTAAAACTACAGGAGAAACTGGAAGGAAAAGAAAAAGCAATCTGAATGCTTTCTTGGCACTGACAGAACAGGTTAGAAGGTCTGTTACATGCATGCTAAGCTTGGTGGAATTTTAAAATACCATACCTTAGGGGTGATCCGATGAGCAATGTAGGAGGGGTAGGGTTACTCCCTGCATTGTGCCGGCGCCGTACTGCCTGGCGCCTAAATGTGCTGCGTTCACGGCGAAATGACACTGCCTCCTCGCTGGCCTGTGCTGCTGTATCAAGATAGACTTAGGTCAAATAGAAGCCTAGGTCAGAGATGTAAATAGCAGCTGAGCCTGCCTCTCCCGTCTTCCCGCCCTCAAAGGTAAAGGGAACTTATACACTTGAGCCAAACGTCTTTCATACATACGATGTTAATCTGTCGTATCAAGGAATACACAAGACATACACGTTGTTTATTTAAAGATAATTGTTTCTTTAAAATTAATAGTTTTGATATATCTGGCCTCACCATCTTCTCTTCAAACTCAATTTCCTATTTTAATATCTCTGTTGGTTTAAATCTTCTTCTAGGGGCTTCTGGACGGCTCAGATGGTTAAGCTCTGACTTGACTTTGGCTCAGGTCATGCTCTCATGGTTGGTGAGCTTGAGGCCCCATGTCTGGCTCTGCGCTGTCAGTGCAGAGCCTGCTTGAGACTCTCTCCCCCCTCAAAATAAATTAATAAAAAACTTTTAAAAAATAAATTAATTTTTAAAAAGACTGAAAAAATATAAAAATAAATCTTTTTCTAAAAGCCTCAATTTAGTCCCATATTTTTTTTATCCCTTCTTGAATGAAGTCAACCTCAAAAGTACAGTATTTGTTAGTTCCAACTAACAGGAATGGGGGCATTACTTTCTTACTCTCAAGAGGACAGTAGAAGCAAGCAATGATAATAATTCTTTAAGTTTATTTATTTTTAGAAAGAAGAAAAGAAAATATGAGTGGGGGAGGGGCAGAAAGAGAGAATCCCAAGGAGGCTCCACGCTGTCAGCGCAGAGCCCAACACAGGGCTTAATCCCGAGACCTAGAGACCATGCCTTGAGCCGAAACCAAGAGTCAAACGCTTAACTGACTGAGCCCCCTAGGTGCCCCAATACTACTTCAATTCTGATGTGCAGGGGTGAGGCAACTGTTCATCTCACACTGCCCTGCCTGGGAACTTTGGCAGCTTTTTAAATGTTTAATTCAAGACAGCATGGACATATCCTAACTGTGAGGTAGTTTGCTGCCGTGAAACTTTATTCAACTCTAAGCCTCCAGCACAGGTCCCCCCGACATTAGGAAGCAAGTCTCAGCAAGGTGGCAAGTACAGAAATTCAGTTTAATCCAAAAGCAATAAAGTACAAACTAAAACCAGATACGCAACAACGACAAAACCACAACAATGGCTTAATATAAAATTTAATAAAACCATTCTAATTGACTGCAAAATGATGCTTTATCTATGTGAATTTAAAACAATTGTTTCCTAGTGATCTAAATATTTTAGGAATGATTTTGACTTTGACAAAAGGTATTTTCATGCTAAATATGAATAAATACAAAACTTAGCACAGAAACAGTCTTTCCAAACACTTTTTTTCTATTAAGTATGAAAAAGATTACAAATCCAAGAATGTTGTATTCGGATTTTACTTCGATTGCAAGTTTTCTTGACATTTTAAAAACGTTACTAATTCTCCAATCATTCTTCTCCTTAGCAATAGCCATTCCTATCAATTTGAAAGTTGGTTTTAATAAAATATTCTTCATAATGTTTACATTTTTTAACCCTTCCTCAGACCGCATCAGTGGACATTAGACGAGGAATATACATGCACTACCTCCAGAAGGCATAGCTGTCTCGGCGTAGGTACTTTCTTTTATTGCAGGATGACAAACACGCAATTATTTTACCCATTTGGCAAGCTTCTGCCAATAAGAAGTATAAGTCACAAATTACAGAACACTTACTTACAGTACTTATTTTTCAGCTCACACACTACTACAGTGACAGTCGAAGTTAGGCAACTAAATAAGAAATTAGGCTTTGTGGCTTTGACTCCAAATCAGACTGGACTCCTTAAGCTAGTATTTCTTTTCTTTTTTCCCTCTAGTTTCACTGAGATAAAATGAAAAATCCTTTAAATATGAAAAAGGTTTTACTTGTGATATAAAAGCCTATGGACACAAGAATCACATCTGACCTGTGAGAACACATGATCATTAGACCTGGTCACGTAGAACTGTGCTGTCCCCAACTTGGTAGCCACTAGCCGTATGTGGCTGAACTTATAAAATTAAATAAAATTAAAAATTCAGGAGCGCCTGGGTGGCTCAGTCGGTTGAGCGGCCGACTTCGGCTCAGGTCATGATCTCGCGGTCTGTGAGTTCGAGCCCCGTATCGGGCTCTGTGCTGATGGCTCAGAGCCTGGAGCCTACTTCTGATTCTGTGTCTCCCTCTCTCTCTGCCCTTCCCCTGCTCATGCTCTGTCTCTATGTCTCTCAAAAATAAATAAACATTTAAAAATAAAAATTCAGTTTATCAGATCCATAAACCAGATTGCAAGTGCTCAGTAACCTACACGTGCCTAGTGGCTACCAATACTGAGAACATTCCCATCATCACAGGAAGTTGTGCCGGACAGCGCTGATCTAGAAATTCGAGGACGCCTTTCCGTCACCACAACCCTCAAAGCACACTGTATGCTCTGCCTGTTCCTGACAACTGTGATCCGAATAACAGGAAACTGCAGCCAGCACTGTCACCAAGGAGAAACCATATTGGCCGGCAGTCACTGGATAAAGGATAAAGCAAGCCATTTGCAGGAAGAAATGAAAGCTTACGTGAGCGACTGGTATTCCTGTTAACGGCTCTTAGGCGTCAGCAGTGATAACCGAGGCTGTGGAATTTAACACCACTCTTCTAAAACTCAATTCAAGACACGTCTGCGAACTTAGACCGAAGATTTCTATTTTACTGTGACAAACTACTGCTCAGTTTACAGGTCAATTCAACTCATTAAGAAACTTTCAAACATTCCCTCTAGTTTTCGATAACCAGAACAATGGTAAAATTTACCAAGATATAATTTAAGGAGAATAATTTAATCCATAAAATGCACTAAAATTACTCTAAAGGATTTGGATAAAAGCAAAATGTAATCATTGAAGATTAAGAATAGAAAGAAGGGAAATCAGAAACATTTTCTTTATTATCTTCCTTCTACTGAAGACTTAATGGTGTTGATTTTAAGTAAAAGCTAGTTATTCCATAATACTAAGAAGAAAACACAACCATAGTGTCCATTTATAGTCAAGGTGTTCTTTGGCTTCTCCGGAAAACAATTTTTTTTTTTTTTTTTGCTGTTATCACATCATTTCTACTTTGTCCTCTGCAAAACTACATACTACTGCTTACTCTCTTAATAGTTCCAGAAACACCCTAAGATGAAAGTTTAGATACCCACTGAACAATGCATTAAAGTGGAGTTATGATTATTGCCTATGTCGTCCTTGTAATTTTTAGGGTGTAAATATCTAATGCTAAAAGAATTTTATTTATTTATTTATTTATTTATTTTTTTTAAGAATTTTAAATGTTTACTATAACGATTACTTTAACACAACAGAGCTAGGATCACACATTCAACTGAAAACAATATGCCATAATTTATGGTCACAACGAATAAATCTAAATCATGCCCCCTGACGAACGTACCACTAATACAAAACATCTCTATTTGGAATAGGGTCCAGACGGGGTCCAGTTCTATTAGTGTCAAGGAAAGAAAAGTGTCTTCAAAACAGCTTAAAACAAGTGTCCACAAGCATATTCAATTACATACATTATAGCTACACTTGATGAAAATTCACTTCTACAACCCAATTATAATAAACTTTTTGAATCCTGTAACTTTATAAGAGAAAGAAAGCATGTACACAAAAAATCTTTGAACTAGGGAACCAGACAGAAGGGAGAAAACACTTTAAAACCTGGTTTTGGAGGCACATGAGTGGCTCAGTTGAGCATCCGACTCAGCTTAGGTCATGATCTCACAGTTCCGTGAGTCTGAGCTCTGCATCAGGCTTGCTGCTGTCAGCACGGAGCCCACTTGGGATCCTTTGTCCCCCCCTCTCTCTACGCCTCCACCTGCTCATGCTCTCTCTCTCAAAAATGAATAAACATTAAAAATAAATAAATAAATAAAACCCGGCTTTGAAACTGACATTTTGACACTGCTTAAAACTTAGTATCTCCTGGCAAAAAACTGAAATTTACTAGAATAAGAGCATAAAACACAAATAGTGAAATTTTAACACTCTAGGTATGACTAAATTTAAAGCATGTGTAGGTAAAGGAGGGGGAAAAAAGATATTTAACAGATTCAAAAACCATGAACACAAGCAAGATTTAAAAAAATACTTTCAAGGACATATGCTTTGACAATTAGGAATTTTTTTAAGTATATTTTTAAAATAACAAAAGTCTTGACTTTTTAATCATTTCTTTGTGTTAGCAAACTTCAAGCACAGCAAGCTTAAGAACCTCGGATCATTTAGCTCTTTACTTTTGAGGTAGTAATATAATCACTCAATTAAGTATAAACATTTACGGGGTACCTAAGGCAATTCCAGTGCAAGGCACAGTTGTCCTAAGACATTTTAGACAGCTGTGGTGTGACCTATTCCTAAAGATCAAATAAAAAAACAAAACCCACAACACATACCTCCCACGTCAGGAGGTAATTCTCATTTACCTGAATGAGTTAAGGAAGAGTCTCTAAATCCTGTCCTGAACTGTTTTAGTACCAACTATTTATTTCTATAGTGAGGATACTGAAACACGATCAGTTTGTTTTACTCTGTGAATGAAAAGAGGAAAAGCATTAAAGGCAACCAGTAGTTTCACGATGGCAGGGAGGTACAAAAGAGCAACACATGGTGAGGTAGGAGGCGAGGGTTATTATTCTATCTTAAAAACTGGAAAGTTGTAAGCATCGGTATGTACAGAAAAAGTCAGCCATGCGGTTGACTGCTTAGCGAGAAGATTCATAGGTGATAACTGACTTTCTGGTCCCTACGTACAATCATGGCTGGCCTCTTGTGACGGTTCAATTGCTATTAAAAGAATAAAAATTTAGACAGAAAAAAAACTGCTCAAGAAAGGTGTTATTTTCACTGAGGAATGTTTATTAGAGGAAAAAGTAAATTTGGGAAGACTGTGCAAATAAAAAGTTGTGTTTTGGTTCCTCAAACAGAAAAGAAACAGATGCTAGTAGGAAACGAGACATGAAAGAAAGGCGAAAATACAAACAAGTACACGTACATCTCAGAAAAATAAAAGACACATGCAGACATCCTGAAATACACTACCATTTGATCTAAACACCTTTCCCCCTCTTACTTCCCATGTCAGCCAAGGGTGATGCTAATGCCAAGACTGTGTTCTAAAATAAAAACAAATACTGTCAGTGTCATTCTCTGGGAGGCCAAAGCACGCCAAGAATCTACTGCACAACCTCAAAGCATTCATTCCAAACTCAAACAGTTTCAAACTGTGAACATATTTCAAAGGCCTACTCTACTTTTTGATATGTAAACCAGCAAACAATAGCAGCCATCGATAAAGGATTAGCTGTGTCTTGAGTTAGAAAAAAATCTACATGTCCTACTGGTATTTTCCACAATCCCAGACAGCCAAACAAATAGATGGGCAGACAAAACGCTTTCAAGAAATTAAATGATACACCAGAGTTATGATTCACACACAACGGTTCCTAAAAGACAGTGTCAGGATTACTTCTCTTCAGAGGTGACTCCGAATGTTTTTTAATCCTTTGCAAATGGGATGAAAGATATAGACCCTCTCCTAGAAAACTGCACTCAGAAACTATTTTGCATATATTCTCAGAGATTCACCTAAGAAGGGATCTATTTGAAGTGACACAGATCTGAAAACGGGAAACTTCCTTACAAATGCTTAAAAGGCATCAGTTGTCTAGTTTTCACACTAAACCTGTAATTTACAGAGCACTTTTACAAATCTAAGCTCATTACAGTCTGGTAGTTAATGTGGGGACAGACCTAGACAGTAATTCCTGTTTACACCTGAGTAAACTGAGGCACAGATTGAATGACTTGCCAACGGGTATCCACTTAATAATTAGAGGTGGCGTTAAAATGGCAACTGTTTGATTCCTCATCCAGAACTTCACTGCTACCAGAAAAAAAAGAATACTGTAACGTCTGCTCCTACCACACGAAGGCAGGCAGGGGCTGGTTTGGGGAATTCTGTACACTAACCACTATTTGTCTCTTCAAGAAAATACCTCTTCTTCATACTGCTTTAAGAGAAGACAGTTACTCCAAGTACATGAAGTACCCAAATCTGTTCACTACACTGAACGAGCATCTCTGTGGTTTTCTGTGTCTAAGCTTTCTTCTCTGCATAGACTGATAGGGCCTTTCCCTTCGGGCGGGCCAGTCGCACGGACATCACGCCTGCGCTGTACTACGGTACAGCATTAAGTTACGACCCCGCAACGTCCTTCGACTGCTATCGAATTCCGAAGACAATTTACCCCTGCGTTTAATGACCCACTGCTGTGTTCTGCTTCGGCTCCTGTGGTCATTCCAGCTTCTCCTTTCGTGCTGGTGGCCCATTTCTGCTGCTGTCATTACTCTAGCTTCTCCAAGCACCAATTCCCTGCTACCAATTTGCTGCTTCTAACTGCCACAGGGAGTGACGGATCAGAAAATTAACGTATTGGAATTCAGAGTCCCTCTGTCTAGTAAAGTACAAAAGCTTTAATTCTCTGGTCTATTCAGGGGGTCTAAGATTCAATGATATTTGGATTGAAAATAACTGACCTCCCATTTACACACATGGCAGAAACTCTCAAATTACTTATGGAGATTTGGTTTTTGTTTGAATAAAGTGATATTCCTTTAACAAAAGGTTATCTTTGGTTCCCAATACAAATATAATAGGATCCTATTTCGTGCTTGTAGAGTAGGGACTCAAACATTACATTTGAAATAATTTTCTCAAACAGAAAAACAGAAGTTAAGGAATTCAGAAAAAAATTACAAAGTACAATAGAGCAAATATAAACTTTTCCATTCTGGTTTTTCTTTATAATCTGTTGGATCATGCAGTAAATTAAGGGACGCAAGAGAAAATCGTTTTAAAAGTAATGCGGAGTACCAAACGACACTTATCTATCATAGAGAACTTAATTGTACTTTTTCCTTTAAATATTCACTGTAAGTTATTAAAGACATGCTTTATCATTACAAAAGAAAAGTTAAATGCAAAAAAGATCAACAGAAAAGGCCCTAGTTTGCCTCTAAAACTTTTCTCCCGCCTAAGCAGAAAAATTGATGAAATCCAATTTTAACCAAAGTATTTGATTAATGGCGAGAAGTCCTACTAAAACAATCATTCGCTATGTAACTGAGTATCAAAAGAAACGTTATAGGATATATTGTTGCCAAAATAAGATTCAAATCTGTATTACTAGGTTAGATATTCATGTTTTTCTGTTGTTATTATGTAAGAAATCAGGAATTCTGATATTCTTATTTTTACTATTGGTGAGTTTCACAATGGCACGATTAGAAATCTCTAATATATTTCTATATTTAATCATTTTCTTCCACTTTAAGGAAAGGATACATTTGAGGAGCAGAACAGACTGGTCTGCATAATAGAAACAGCAGCACTACTAATAAGCATTTCCTATGTGCCAGGCAGTGTTCTAAGCATCTGACATCTATGAATTCCTTCGATCCTCACAGTAACCCTGAGAGATGAGGAGGCCGAGGCTTCAGGAAGACAGGAGGCTTTCCCACAGCGGAGCCCACGCCAGCCAGGGTGTCCGACGTCACGTCATTACGATAGGTCACCTCCTATTTTAGAGTACTGTGCTTTAGTACTTTAGACTACATTTTCTAGATTTCCTCCTTCCACGCTGCCAATACCACTCCGCTTAAAAATAAAACAAAATCACTGGAGAACTCATCAACGCCTCCAAGTTCATTAGAATGAAATCTATTCGTGGTGTATGTATGGCCACACGAACAGCCGAGCAGTGTCCTGTTTTGTTGACGCATTTCAGGACTGTAGTATGTAGGAATAGAGAGCCCAGAAAAATGTCTTCTAAACGGCCAAAGACGACTGTAACAATTAATGCCGATATAAATAAATCTTTACCAACTATTTGAGACTTTATGTAATTTTTACATGAGAACCAAAACATACCCCCTTCTCTCACTACCTCCAATCTTCCAAAAAGCCCAAACAAAACTCTAATAAAATGTGATGAAACCAATGAAATATAAACCTTTCACACATTTAAGCTGTTTTGTTTTACTCTTATTTTATTCTAAACACAAATGAAACTCAAATAGAAACAGCCCCTACGGTGCTCTTCCTTTGGCAAAAAAGTGTTTGTTAGCAGCCCACAGATCATCACGTCAAAGTACACGGAAATTTTTAGTACATTATCTGCTTATTAACATTCAATGACTTGTTTTTTAAAAATAAGAACACAAACGAGAGAAGACAAAACCTGGAATCTGGAAAAATATGAGCTCACATTACTCAAAGATCTGCACCCAGAGGCGAATAAAACCTTTCAGGTAACTTTTCCTAAAAATCGAAACACCTCATATTCCCTGTGAAAAGGAAATGGCATTTTAAATACAAAGACATAGAGACTTACTATAGCTCTTGTTCGTATTTTTTAGTATTTACACTTCAACAGTATTTGGAACAGCAGTATTTTTCTATCATAGCATGCTCACTCTTAAAATTATTTTAACGACGCCTTGAAAAATTAAGGTATGCTTTTAAATGCAATGGTTTCTTGTATGTCATGAACATATCTGACACGCTTTGTGTGAGAAATCACTAAGAGCATTTCAGGAGGTTTTATAAAAAACTGACACCCACACCAAAGGCTCGGGGGAATTTAATTACTATGCTGTTCACCAAATGGTTATAATCACTTCAGGTATAATTAGTTCTCAATATTTAAGTTTGATAGACTGTTTTCTTCTTTAGGTACTAAAGATCATTTTTTTACATTCTCCTTAGAAGTTAATCTTTATTAGAAACCTATCAAAGGAAACAAGATAATGTTTACAAGATATCAGCCTGAATACAGGGGATGGGGTTGGAAGATAAAAAAGATAGGATTCCAGCAACAGAAGACGTCAAGATTGTTCTGATCCTATTCGAGAACCAGATTCCATAATAATGACAACAGAATGAACTAACTATTCTGGATAGGAGGAAACAGGAAGAAACAACTCCGAAATAAATAAAATGGCCAAAACACACTGGCAATATAAAATCACTCACTGAATTCTACACAATATACCATAAGTCTAAAGTAAATAAGCTATTACTTTAACCAGACACCATCACTGTTATCATAGGGAGCATCACGTATCCACTAATGGATACTAAATGCCAATATAAACTACAAATGTTGATTTAATAAGCTTTAAGTGTGAAGCTAACAGAAGAAAAAATGTTAATACCTGAAACTTGAGTAAGCGAGAAATAAAACCAAAGAGACAAAAAAGAGGCCCAAGTTTTCCAAGTACATAGTCAGAGATAGAGTAATATTTGGCAAAATCTTATATAACAGGGTGAGTGATCTAATTCTGAAAGCTCAGTGGCACACACTATACATGAGATGACTAAAAATGGTTTCTGACCTAATAAATTTCTACATTTTGTTGTTGCTACTGTTGTGCAATGAAAGAAGAGAACTAATTTTTGTTATTCCTGGTAAAACATTAAGAGGTGGCAACTGACTTTGGAAAACCTAAGGCCAAGAAAAAATGGACATATTCAAATAACACAAATGAAAAAATATTTTCTTGGTGTTTATACCAAAACCTTCTCTGAGACAACCATCCCTTCTACACAGAAGAAAGTTTAGTTTAATAACATAGTGGAAGGAGGGACAGTAACGCAAAGCCTAGTTTAATAAATACGACTCTAATCAATAGTACCCACGACTGCAGTGACTCTTGGGGAAATCTCTTCCTGTATCTTACTTACCTCCACTGCCTGTCTCTTGCTCTTCGCCTTCAGGAAACGCAACCTGGCTTGGCAAGCTATTCCTAGACCGAGTGACTGTCTCTAACTGGGAAGCCCGGCCCAATAAAGATAGCTCATCTAGCACCTCTCCCTCTTTGGCCTCGAGATCAGATTTTGAAGTGGTTAAGGGTTTTATATTTTCGGGTGCCATCAGCCTATTGGAGTCATTCAAACACGCTACTGTGCCACTGTCCAGGCTCAACACTCGGGCCCGAGTCTTGGCACTATTTGTGCTGGAAGTCCGACGTGTCGTCCGCTTTTTGCAAGTTCCTTCAGGACCCAGGTGGGCTTTGTGTGCATGCTCAGAGTCGGTGCCCCTTTCTTTCGGGACGTGTTTGGTCTTCAGAGCACTGTACCTGCCCTCAGGAGACTGGCATGAGTGAGAAGTGGTGCTAGAAGAGCTATCACTGCTGAACTGGTGAGCAGACTGCACACTTGATGCTCTGCTCAAGTCACTTTGGTCGCTAGAGTCCTCATCGTGACAGAATATAGCACTATGTGGCTTTGTACCAGCAACACCTCGGAAAGAAACACAGTCCCTATGCCGACTTGAATCAAAACTGCTGGCCCGTTTTTTTCCTGTCCGTCTCCGGCCTGCCTTATGGGCAGAGGCTGTCCGGTGGATCAAGCTAGAGGATTTAGGTCGTACATCCCCTTCCTTTTGCTTTCCACCGCTGTCTTTACCAACTTTTGAGTCCGCCGGGACAGCTGACTTATCGCTCTGCTCCTCTTTGTGGTCAGCGGTTTTCCCAAGCGGTCTGTCCCCCTGTGAAGTAAATTCGTTCGCGTGGGGATTCTTATTGGCTTCTTCAGACGCAGAGGTGCTGAGACCTCTCTGATTGTGCATATCGTCAGAGGTATTGGAATCCTTGGCCTCCTGAACCCCACTGTTTGTACTCACTTCCAAGACGGTCTTTTCACTGTTAGTCCTTTTGTCACTGGTGCAGCTACTCTTGTCCTCTGGGTCAGCACAGCACTCTTCTTTCTTCCTACCACTTTTCTTTCCTACTTGAGGAGACTCCTCGTGCTCCGACAAGATGCTCTCTATGTGAGTCGAGCTGGTCTGCTCACTTTTGTAGCTGCTGACGGTACTGTTGGTGTCACGGTCCGTCCCACTGCAGTAGCTCTCTGTCGACCCACTGCTCCGCGTGCTCAGGCTCCTCAGGCTGTCCACGCTTTTGTCTGCTTTCAAAGGTTTGCTCTTCCCGCTTTTTGTAGGTGGCTGAGAATTACTGTTTTTCAGCTCACCAATAAGCTGAAATTCCCCAGATAAACAAGAATTTTCCACCAAGGATTCTTTGGATCCAGAATGAGGCTTGGAAGATTCTAATTCGCTAACCGGATCTAACCCCCGTCTTTGCTGATACAGAGGAAAGTCATTCAGTGAAGTATCTGGAAAAGCCACAGCAGAGCTAGAAGTCCGTGGTACCCCTCGTGGCCGGTGATCTTTCCTATAAGAGTGCGAATGTAAAGGGACGAGAGAAGCTACTTCTGTGTCACAGGTGTTGGACAGAGACTGATCGATGTGGTGGTGGTGGCCATGACTCGGCAAGCTCACTTTGTCACTGAAGTCCCTTGGTAAGTCCTGTCCACAGGAGGATAAGGAAGGCTGAATGGAGATGAAGGAATCATTGGAGACCAGACGAAAGAGCTTCCGATCAGTTGCCAAATCTGTTTCAAACACATATTTGGAAATGTTAACACAATTCTATCATCTGCTTTTCTACTGTTTAACAATGGAAAGAACTCACAGCAGAGAGTAACTGGAGGAAAAACAATTTCTCAAGTAGCTCACTGGATAAAAGTTGGCCGGTCATTCCAAAGAGCTGGTTTTTATTTCACAGCTGGACAAAGAAAGCATTCTATCGACAGAATGAACTGAACTTCCAAATCCTCGAATAGCCTGAGAAAAGGTTCCATAGACCATCAACGATAAGAGGCAACACAGGATTATATTTAAAACTGCCCTGGATTTTTTTTTAAGATTTTATTTGAAGTAATCTCTATAGCCAACATGGGGCTTGAACTTACCATCCCAAGACCAAGAGTCATGTGCTGTACCGACTGAACCAGCCAGACGCCCCATAAAATGGTCCTGGATTTTTATGTGAAGTCTGTCTCTAGCTTACTAACTGGATAGCCCTCATCTATGAAATGAGATGAGGTTTCCTCATCTATGAAATGAGATCTCAGTCTGAGTAGTAGCATGAAATAACTGAGTTAACGTACTCAGCACATGCACTTCTTAGCATAATTGCAATGCCTGGCACAATGAACTGTGGCTATCATTATTTTACCTAACAGGATACAAAAATTTTTGAAAAACCAATGTGATTATCTTACAAGTCAAAAGAAGCCTAGAGTTATTTGAAACAAAAAAATCGAAAGCCTGACCAATCCCCAAAGAAGATGTGATATAATGATGTAACATCTCTTGCTGTTTACAAGCGAAAAGATTAAAACAATAGTTGCAGAGCAAAATACTGCATTTTCTCTGTCATCACTCACGCAACAATTACAAAATGCCTCATGAAAAACTACATATCCCTGCATATCTGTGAGACCATTCCTTTAACACTCCACTTAGGGCAGAGATTAGTGACTGGAGTTAACCACATGTACTAGGTATACAGATATAAATAAATCCACCTACCCACCTACGTATATGGGAATTTATCTTGAAATACAGTTTGGCAACTGAACAGTACAATAGCTGACTTTTTATATACTTTCTGATAGACAAGGATGGTTGAATCTGCTAAATAAAAAGAAAATCTGCTAAATAAAAAGAAAAATTATCATATTTGTTATAACCGCATAGAAAAAATACAATAATAGATTCTGTAGTTGAGTCACACTCTTCCCAGGCAATCTCAATAATAAAAGCATACCTTCTCCCCTAAGGTTAATATAAAATAAAAATGAGTTACTAGAAATGTGTATGTACTTTTAAAAAATTTAAAGCTAGGGATGCCTGGGTGCGTTGGTCAGTTAAGCATCCGACTTCAGGTCTGGTCATGATTTCGCAGCTGGTGGGTTTGAACCTCATCAGTTCTGTGCTGACAGCTCAGAGCCCGGAGCCTGCTTCAGATTCTGTGTCTGTGCCTCTGTGCCTCTCTCTTATACCTCCCCCACTAGCATTCTGTTTGTCTCTCTCTCTTACTCTCAAAAATAAACAAACATTTAAAAACATTATTTTTTTAGAAATCTAAATCTAGACTCGATTTAAATTAAAAACTTAGAAACAGCCTCTACAATCTACCATATAAATTGATTTACAAATGACCTATTAGGCTTTATCTTAGGTTTTAAAGTCTTCAACGTAAGTAGAAAATTCATGTTCTTTATCATTTGTCCAAAACAGCTGCCACTGTATTAGGGGTGCTTATATCTCTAAATATCAAATTTTAGAAGTTAGCACTGTATTTACTTTTTTGTAGTATTAAACTGTAAAGTTATTTCTAAAAACTCCCTATATCTCACAAGCGATTATGAAACAGTGTGATATTCACATTTCAAAGTTATGAAATTTATAGAACAAAAACTTAACAAGCAGCTGAAAATCACAAACTCTAATATATGAGAAAATACTTTTAAAAAATGCTATCAAAACCAATTCCAAGCCAGAAATTTATTTGTCATTTAAAAAGACACAGGCAAACTTACTTCAATACATGTACTTTTTCCAATGTTGCTAAATATACCATTAAAAAAATCAAATTTGGTCAGGAAGAACCTTAGGTGGTTTTAGGAAACTTTCGAGTAAATATGCTTTCTTAGATCATTTTCTCACTGGTAGCAACAGAGTCTAAGACAGGCTCAGATCAATACAAAGAGGTACTATTTTTCATCTAATTAACCTTTTTACCAAGAATTGCTAGCCGTGGCATTTAGGGTAAGAAAGGCACACTCGCATACCGCTCATGGTGATGCAAACTGGTGTAACCTTCTATAAAACAATCTAGCAATGTGGCTAAAAGCCTCCCAAAAGTATACGTACTCACCCATGATCAGTAATCTAGTTCTAGAAATTGCTGCTAAAGGATATAATCGGCTGTGCTTAGAAGGTTTTAGCAAAAAATTGTTCACTTCAGGTTGTCACAAAACTTCTTATATCATAAAAAGTATGAAAATGTCCAATAAAAAAGGTCAAATAAGTTGGACTGTCTATTAAAACATCACACAGGCACTAAAAATATTTTAAAAGATTACATAATAATGTGAGAAAATACTTGGGTGAAATGATGGCACTACATAAAAAGTATGGTCCCAATCTGTAAGAGTTATTAGGAGTATATTTGCATATGTTTGTAGGAATATTAAAAGTAATATACCATATTTAGCCATAAAAAGGAATAAAGTCCTGATATATTCTACGACATGCTAAGTCGAGGAAGCCAGACACAAAAAGCCATATATCATATGATTCTATTTATATGAATGTCCAGAATAGGCAAATGCATAGAGACAGAAAATAGATCAGTGGTTGCCAGCGGCTGGTTGAAGGAGGCAATGGGCAGTATAATGGGTAGGAGTTTCTTTGTGGGGTGACAAGAATGTTCTAGAATTGGATAGTGGTGATGGGTGCAAAACTGTGTGAAAATACTAAAACTCACTGAATTGTACACATTAGAAGAGTGAATTTTATAGTACATGAATTATATCACAGTACAAAAATAATTTTAAAAAGTGATACACCAAAAAAAAAACAGTTATGTCAGTGCCAAAACTGTGAATTATTTTCTTCATATTAACTATCTTTTCTAAAATTAACATATGTTACTTTTATAAACAAAAACCACATTTTCCTCCTCTCTTCTGGATCATCTCCATCAATTATAAAAAAAAACAAACAAAAAAAACCCAAGCTGTTATTTCTCTTATGTGTTCTTAGAAAATCCAAATCTCTCCTTTGTCCTCACTTCCCCTGCTGGCTTTCACCTTGAGTCTCTGATCCCCTGTACACAAACTCACCGAGGGCAGTCTGTATTCACTCTTTTCAGTTCTCCTCCTCTAGTTCTCTCCCACAGGTACTCTGATCCCCCTCCATGAATATGCTTACCAAGGTCACCAACAACCTCTATGCTGATGCTAATCCAAGGGCCAAGTCTCAGTCTCCTATCACCTGACCTGTGGGCAACGTTGGACAAAGCCGAGCACTGCACTCTCCTTGCAAATCTGGGATACAACACTCTAGGTCTTCCTTGCACCTCACCCGCTGTTCCTACCTGTTCCTACGGGGTCTCCTGCACCTATTAAACCGGAGCGGCTCAAAGCTCAATCCCTGGAACTTTTCGTTTTTCCATCTACACTCCCTCTTTTCTACATCTCATCGAGTGTTCTGGTCCCACGATAACTAAAATTCAGAAACACTTGTAAAACCCAGCATCCACATTCAGACGGGAATAGGCTAAAGTACTGACGTTGAGTAGGGAAAAAGTGAGTGCAGCTGGAGAGGGAAATTATAGATAAGTCTTTCTTGAAAGCAAAACATGAGCGCACACGTCCCCTCATCCTCAGTTCACTCTCAATCATGCTGAATCATGTTGATAAAATGAGTGCCAACCAATCAATAACTGCTAACTAAGCGTCGCTATCCCTTCTGTGAACCCAATCAGAGAACTGGAAGAGCCCCAAGTGATAATTAAGCCAGAATAAACAACTGCCACTAGGTGGTGCCAAATCGTAGCCATAACCAACGAATCTGGATCAGGGGGCCTGAACTCCATGCAGGCTTACTCAGTTAGTTTATGAACTTCACAATAGCCCAACCCACAGTTAACATGATTTTTTTTTTTTTTTTGGTATTCATACACTGAAAACTCACAAATTTAAAACCTCAACCCGAACTTCTTACCTGAAATCCAGACCTACCCTAATTATCCACTAATTTTATTGCCACTTAGAGATCTAACAGTATCTCATACCTGATAAGCCCAAAAGTGAACTCTCGATCTTACCCTCCTCCCTGCTCCTAAATCTGCTCCTTCTCGGCCTTCCCCCTTCCCATCCTCCCCATCACTTAACCCGAAAACCTTAGAGTCATCCAGGAGTACTACTTCTCTTATATGACATATTCTAATCCATCAACATCAACACACCCTCTCACTAACGTCTTCTACACACCCAGTGAGGCCACTTCTCACTGCCCTGCTCCGGGCCTTGGATTAGTGCAATAATAGGCTAACTGAGCTTCTGCTCCAGCTTTGGCCCCTTTTAATGACAGCCACAGTGACTCTGTTAAAATACAATTCAGATCATGCCACTCTCTGCTCAACACACTTCAGCAGTTCCTCATCTCACTGGGAATTAAAACCACAATCTTTAAAATATCTAACAAGACTATACAGTTTGTACCCTCACTTACTTCACATCAGCCACACCATTTCTCAAACCTAACAGGCATGTTGTTACTTTAGGACTTTTGCCTGTCTTGTTACCTGTGCGTAGAGAGAGTCCCTTTTCCCTCAAATATCCTGATAGCTCACCCCTTCACCTCCTTCGGGTCTTCACTCTCAGTGAGGCTTTCCTTTGACCACTCCATTTAAACTTAAATCCTCCCAACCCCCACCACTCCATATATATCTGATTGATACTAGCATGATTCCATACGAATAGTATGGAAGCCACATAAGGGTAGAGGTTTTTGTCTGTTCACCGATTTATTTATGGTACTTAGAATGGTGCTCAGAGCATGTAATAAGCGCTAAAGAGTATCTGTTAAATGTTATCTGTGTGTGTTATCTATCTGTTAAATGTTCGATGTTATCATTAAAATGCTACATGATAAACGCTACAAAACTACATAAAAGTGGTGTAACACAACAATTAAAAGCATGATTCAAAACTAGATTTCAATTCTAGGACCACCACTTTGTAGCTGTGTGACTTTGGGCAGGTTTCTTATAACTTCTCGATTAGCCACGATACATTCATCTGTAATGTGAGAATCACATTAACATCGAATGCTTACAGTGAAGATTAACTGTGTGAATGCGTATGAAATGCTTAAAAGAAGACCTAAACCAGCAGTTGACAAACTAAGAAGACCCGTGGAGCCAAACTGGCCCTCTGCCTGCTTTTGAATAAGTTTTAGTGTAACACAGCCATGCTCACTCATTTACTTGCTGTTTATGGCTCCTTGCGCTCTATAATGGCAGCTGAGTAGTTGTGAGAGAGACCACATGGCCTACGAAGCTAGCTGACCATTTACAGGAAAAGTCCGCTGACCCTAGTGTGTATGGCAGCGTGCGCTCAGCGAATGTCAGACATCACTATCTATGTCAGTATGTATCTGCAGGGTAGGTTTGTGTGCATATCATTCCCAACCCACCAGATTACAAAATTCTTGCTCATGCAAGGTTCTTTCCAGATATAAAAGAAAGAAACATGACCTCTAAATGCAGCAGCCCCAGCCCTCCTAAGATCGTCACCTAATTTTTGAGATGTTCTGATTATATATCATAGAAAGGGATACTGTCATTCTCAAACTGATCAATTTACCTTCACCTTTTATAAGAGAATAGTTTCTATATTATATAGTATGTTTAGAAGGTTATTTAGAGGAGAGGGGTATGTGGAGAGGGGTAGTCCACGAAAGCAAATAAATGATGGGGTACTGCAATTCCTAAAAGCAGAGCGACAGCATGATAAACTTATGTTCCAAGTATAGGAACAAAACACGCTTGTAAGACTTGGACCTGGGTAAAATACAAAATTGAGGAAAATGTCATAATTTGGTAATCTATTTGTAACTACATAAGTAAGTTTCATAATTCAAAATATATTTTTTAATGTTTATTTATTTTTGAGAGAGAGGGAGGGAGAGACAGAGCACAAGTGGGGAGGGGCAGAGGGAGAGAGGAATACACAGAATCCGATGCAGGCTCCAGGCTCTGACAGCTCTGTCAACACAGAGCCTGACGCGGGGCTCAAACTCACAAACTACAAGATCATGACCTGAGCTGAAGTCGGACTCTTAACCGACTAAGCCACCCAGGCACCCCATCATAATTAAGTACAGGAAATTTATCAGCTTGCCTGCCTTCCGAAAAATCACACATAGGCTAATAAAAACAACAGGCTGGGAATAGGTTTCCGTCTCACTGATTATGTAACTTGGGATAATCTCCATTTGAAAATGGGATAACATACCCATCCTTTCATGTTTGAAAATAATGAAACATAAAAATGTGGCAGTTCTTAAAAAATAAAATAAAAAAAATAAACAAAACTCCATTAAATCCAAAATACTCATTTATAATGAAATTGAACAAAGCGGGGGAAAAATCACTTAAATCCCAAATTTCTTTTAAAAATCTGCTACAGGAGGCACCATGTTGGAGGCAGACATAGTTTCTCTGTAAGTCCAACAGCAAATTACTTCTCTACTAAAACATACTGTTGGGCACGACATGGAACAACTGACATTTAGGGGCCGTGCTGATGGAAAACAATGGCTTCACATAGTAGGTAACTAAACTAGGCAAGCTGCTCTGACCCACTACACACTAGCAGAGTCTCTCCCGTCTGCACTCCAGGGCACAGGCTCAGGAGCAGTTTTCTCTCCATGTCTGCTTGGCAGAACACAAGTCAGTGAATTCCAGAAAGCTAAAAGTACTTATGGAGCGCCTGGGTGGCTCAGTCGGTTATGCATCCAACTCGCGACCTCAGTCCATTAAGCATCCAGGTCATGATCTCACGGTTCCTGAGTTTGAGTCCTCATCAGGCTCTGCGCTGACAGGGCAGAGCCTGCTTAGGATTCTATCTCCCTCTCTCTCTCTTTCCTTCTCTCTCTGTCCATCCCCAGTGCATGGGTGTGCACTTGCTCTCTCAAAAAATAAATGATTTTTTAAAAAAACCTTTACAAAAATTTTTTTAAAAGTACTTATAACACTGTTTTAACTATTATCCAAGAATTTTATTTTAATACTTCTTTAAAATATCGTATTAATTTGTTATAAACGTCTGCTAAAACGTAAGCAGCATATTCTACAAACTCATCCTGGACCCCACAATATATGGAATCAGTGTAAAGTATAATGGTCTTACCTTGTTCTTCACTTCCTTCCTTACAAAGACTAGAGCTCTGGCCCAGACTTAAACTAATGTCATCAGAAGTCTTAGCGGTGTCTGTATCTCCTACAAAATGAAGAGAAACATGTAAACACATTACATTCAAAGCAAAAGCTGTACGATGTGGCCTAACAAGAAAGGATGTCCACTACACGCATTTGCCATGTGCTGCACTAGCACACAATACCACTAGCGCAGTTTGTGTGGAGCACGGGTTACGAGAATAGAGGAGACACTGAATAGGAAGCATCACAGACCATCAAACCACGTCTTTATTCTCACAGCACTGTCAGCCAAGTAACACGGAGGGCTTCACACTGCTAGCTAATAAATTTAAGAAGCAATTTTTTAAAACGAAATGGAAAGTATGTAATAACAACTTGAAACAGTATAAATTTCCTTCCCAGAGATAATTATAAAAATTCCCCTAAAAAACTATAGTGAAAATATATGAATTTATCTGAAATAGATGTATGTAATAGGCATGTATAAAATGTACAGAAAAGCACTCTCCCTCTTCTACTGTCTCGTTTGTGCCCAATTTAAAGGTTTCACATTACATTACTTAGTTTTCCACAAACTTCATCAAAACCCAGGAAAGTATTTTCCTTCAAGGCAAGGAAGTTTCTTACGGAGCAAAACTCACAATTCATGCAATGTAATGCAAATGTTCAAATATGTTTGTGAGCTTTGGATGATGAAAGGAGAATCAAATTTCAATCAAGTAACCTTTAATCCAAGATACATAACTCTATCTACAAAATAACCTCGAGAATGATTTTTCATTACATGAGAATACACAATACTCAGTTATCTTTATTACATCCCAAAATGACATGGAAAATCACAGGCAAATTTCAACTTAGATAATGTCTACCTTTAATAGTTGCTGCTGTTCCAAGACGAGACGAACCAGATCCGATCTGAAAATATATTAGGTAAAACTAATTAAAATGCTGCGTTATTATCAATATACTCTAGCAAAACTATCAAGTAAAACTATCGTATTATTAAGACATGCTATCAGTCACTGTTATCAATATTAAAAGATCCTTGGGGCGCCTGGGTGGCTCAGTTGGTTAAGCCGCCGACTTCAGCTCAGGTCATGATCTCACGGTCTGTGAGTTCGAGCCCCGCGTCGGGCTCTGTGCTGACAGCTCAGAGGCTGGAGCCTGTTCGGATTCTGTATCTCCCTCTCTCTCTGCCCTTCCCCTGCTCATGCTATGTCTCTATGTCTCTCAAAAATAAATAAACATTAAAAAAAATTTAAAAAATAAAAAATAAAAAATAAAAGATCCTCGTTGGGGATGTTAGATCAGAGCCAGGTAACCTGTTTGCTGCAGCACGTTCTGCATGTAGATTACAGACATGCTGGGGCACCGAATCCCTCCGCGCGCTCAGGCCTGATGGAGCCCACTGAGTGCGGCAACTCCAACGGCATGCAATCCATGTCGTACCATTTTTAATATTGCCTTATGTCATGTTCATATTATAAACAAAAGCAAAACTGAGTGTTGAGTCTGCCTGAAACAAATTTAGACTTATCAGGGCATACAAAAGGAAGGTTTGGGACAAAGCATTCACAGGTGCTACAAAGAGCAACCTAAAGCTTATTGTCAAATTGTTAGTGTATCGATATGAACTTTCCTGAGTGCTAGATAAAAAGTAAGTAGTACTTTTTGGAGACTGCTATTAACATCTTTAAAAAGAAAAAAAAACAACTAAAGAATCCATGAAAAATGACTTTTTAGCACTAACTATAAACAGAAAACTAAAAATCTATTGAGTTTTTAATGCTTATATTCCAGACAGAACACTCCCCTAAAATCTCAGCCATCATTCATTACACTACCATAAAAATCATACAAATACCACAAATTCCATAAACATATTAAGGAAACCAAACATAACAAGATGATAGTTACTAAATCCCCAAGTCCTAGTATAATTTTCTATAACCTGTTTTTTTTTTTAATTTTTTTTTTAATGTTTATTTATTTTTGAGAGACATAGAGGCACAGCGTGAACAGGGGAAGGGCAGAGAGAGAGGGAGACACAGAATTGGAAGCAGGCTCCAGGCTCTGAGCCATCAGCACAGAGCCCGACGTGGGGCTCGAACTCACAGACCGTGAGATCATGACCTGAGCCGAAGTCGGCCGCCCAACCGACTGAGCCACCCAGGCGCCCCTATAACCTGTTTTCAAGAGATATTAGAAGAACACAGTCAAACGAATTTAATACTTTAGAATAAAATTAAGAATATTTATATAATACTTCGTATTTTACCAAATCTTCCCTTTCAATTCATCAACTGACTAGGTGTATAAAATAAGAAATTTGCTCAAAATATAAGTCAATATTGAGTCTGAAGGGGCCTAAGGGACTTTCTTGATCTGAATGGCAACTGAATGGTGCACACATATGTAAAAACCCACTGTGCTGTACACTTAAGAAGTGTATACTATGCTGCATAATAGTTACGTCAGTGAAAAAGTTAAAAAAAAAGCATATATAAACAGGTTAGAACTACTAACTCTTGATGTGGCCAATAAAAAAAAAAGCTTTGCAATATCTTTTAACTATTTAGTAAGCTTGAGTCTCCCACTTTTTCCTTATCTCTCCTTTCAATTAGCCATAAGAGCACTGCAACTAGACAGAAAAATATGCAGAAGCATTTTACTGCAAAACAAAGTTTCATTCTTACCACACCTGCTAGATAAGCTATAGAATTCATATATGTTATTTTTCAGCTAGAGTAATAAACACATAACTCCCTAGATAGAAAAAGCAAACAAACAAACAAAAAAACCACTTTATGCATACCCTTCTACAAATTTAAACTAAAAAAAAAAAACTTTTGGGGGTGGCTGGTGGCTCTTGATTTTGGCTCAGATCATGATTCCAGGGTTGTGGAACTGAGCCCCATGTCGGGAGCCTGCTTAGGATTCTTTCTCCCCCTCTGTCCCTCTCTCTCACTCACGCACTTACTCTCTCTTTCTCGAAAACAAACAAACAAAAAAAAACAAAAAACAAAAAACAAAGAACAAAAAACAAAAAGCCAAGGTTCACATCACCCTGAATATGATTATGGTAGTCATTCAGTCGCAACCACAAAGAAGTGTTCCCTTTTCTTTCCTTAACAGGAGTCCCACTTTGCTCAGGTGATGAATGTCTATCTTTTGATCTCTGAGAAGGGCCCCGTCTCCAGTGCAGGCGTATGCCTTGGTTCCTGGCCAATGAACACATGCGAGACTTTGCTGGAGGGCTTCAGGGAAAGGTCTCTGCATGTCTGAGAAGACGACTGAGGACAACTCTGCTCACAGCTTTCCCTGCTTCTTACTTTTCAACAGGGCCAACACCAAAGCTGTTGTGCTCATCCTGCAACCCTGAGGGAAAAGCCAACCTAAGCCCTAACATCACTGAGCTGCTGAACAAATGCCACACGGCCCCTCCAGACCTGGATGACAAACAAACTCTTATTTCTTTAAGTCACTTAATCAGGTGAGTTCTATTACTTGCTGACTTAATGGACAGAATGGGTGGTTGTATTTTGTTCTTCGGGCTTTTCTGTATTCTTTAAATTTATCCCCCCAAAATATAAGAATTGGGACTATTTACACATGAAACAGGGAATTGAGAATATGAACTACAGTACATTCAAATAGGAGCATGCGCGCCCCAAAATGTCACTGTAGAAAATACTTAATGACATTAATATTCATGATATAGCCAATAAAGAAAATCAGGTTCCGAACAGCAGGCATACTATAATCCCACTTTTTTTAAAAAATGGTTTTTGATTATGACATTATGGATGCTTTTTATTTTCTTCTGTTTGCTTTCCCTCACTAGCTATTTTTGTAAAAATGAACACATTTAGAGAGGGAAAAATTTAAGGGAAAAAAAGTAGTTTGCATAAACCAAAAGGATCCAGTTGTTTCGTCTCTTTTGTAAGTGCCATAGGAAAGGTCAGAAAGGATTATGGGAGTCAGAGAAGAAAAATTCCCTTTGATTAAAGAACAATCAGGCAAGGCCACCTCCTCCATGAAGACTCTGCCCCTTCCTCTAGCTGGAAATGAATTATTTTCTCCTCTAAAATCATTAGCCCCTTTTCTGTACCATTCCTATGACAATTATTACTTTGTATCTTATATTTATATTCCCTTGGTAACACATGTCATGTGTATGACTTTGATTATTTATAGCAAATCTACTACGACACTGTAAACTCTCTGAGGGTAAGATCCCCTCCCCACTCCATTCAAGTAAACTGACTTGAAAGCTATCTGGCACTAAAATATATGAAGGAAGACAAGTGACAAAAGGAAAAGAGGGAGAGGGAGGTAGGGAGCAGCAAAAAAGAAGAAAAAAAAAAAGGAAGGGAAACAGAGGGTAGCTGATGGAAGGGAGACAGAGCAGAAGGGGCAAGAAGGAAACGATGGTAACAGAAATGGAGACAGAGCCACTATGCTCAATTATCCAGTACACAGGACATGCGCACAAAACACTGTGATCGTGTGCAATACATGCTATCAGATAAAATATGTACGAGAAATACAGTATGTTTTCTGGTAACATCTCTACCGGTATGCAAAAAGGCTGACCCTACTTCTTCACTTCAACTTCCCTAAAGGGTAATAATAATTGTGTCAACCATTTATTTTGTTATCAACAGGATATAACTAGAACACCAAAATCCAAGTACCACGATAACTTCTGATACTTGCTGATTTTTATTCAAGAGTTAAGGAAAACCAAATAGGGTGTGCCCTGCATCTGTGTGCAGGCGAGCTTTAATGACACTCAAGACGGGAGTCCCTCCCTAAAACATGGTAGAGTTACTGAGGATGGCCGTACTCTCTTAACTGTCCTACTGAAAACAATGATAAAAAAATTAAAAGTCTGGCTCTCCAAAAGGTCGTGGGGAAAACACAGTCTCACTCCCTAGGTCATCTTACATTGCCAACACGTGTTAGTATGAACAAAGGCCAGGGTGAATGAGGCATACAAAACATGCAGCCATATTTAAGGACTAAGTCACTTCATTTTATAAAAACAGAAAGCAAGGTCACAATCAAAAGAGGATCAAGGATAGCAACACTTTTCTTTCAACCGATATTGTAAAAATTGAAACTTCAAAGGTATGACCCTAATTAAAACATCACAGTCCTTTTCCATAATGATCTTTGTGGGTTTTTTTTTTTTAACTCTGACATTTCCCATCTGCTTACTATGGAAAGAATTCAATACTACGCTACATTCACTCACAACTAAAACTGCAACCAAATATTCATCCGCCTGAAGTCTAAATCATGAAATACACTTCAAACAGAGGCAAATCTTCTATACAAAACCCTATGCAAGATTTTGGGTCACAGAATATGGTATTTTTCCTGATACTGTTCTGAGTTAGGGTAGGGCTAAACAATGTGGAAGAGGAGAATACGGTGGGGCAGTCAGGATGATTAGGTCTGCTACTTATTCATGTCTTAAACGAAGTATGTTGATTATACTTAATAGAAAATTCTCCCTCTAAAGTTCTATCTGTGTAGATAAGTAGCACCTATTCACTGAAAGTCAGCTCTGCACAAGGCGTCCATCCGACAGTGGAGGAAAGAAGAAAATCTGCTCCGTAGAGGCTTACAGACGGCCACATATGATCACGGACCAACACCCGAGACCTAAATCAATACATCAGTAAGTGCTCCGTATGCAAGGGACAGAGGCAATACCACAAGGTCTCTGAAAATCCTGAGAAACAGGAGATGGCTCTAACAAAAGCTAGAGTTAGGCCAGAAAGTTAAAACAAACAAACAAACAAAACAAAAACCTAAGTCTGTGGAGCAGACAGGAGGAAGAGTGATTTCAACCCACAAGCAGAGTAGCAGAACAGCAGAAAGACAGCAGCGAAAATCAAGAAGTGAGGTCTAAACCCTGATACAAATCCGCGGTCTCCCCTTCTATATAATGAAAAGGGTGACATAAAATAATAACCCACCACAACCCATAGTTATGTAAATTTCTACTATGACAAGATTTCCAAGTTTTTGGCTAAGTTTCCCCTCTTATGCTTATACAATATTACTCCAGCTAACAGGCTCATTTGCTGAGAGGGCAAGCAGGAATAAGTGGGACTTGAATTAGTGTGGGAGACGTTTAGGATGAAGGAGAGAAATGCAGCAGCGAAGGCCCAGCTGGGGTTAGACAGAGTGACAGCAGAGGAGGCGTCAGTCATGCTTTGAGAGCAAACTTTCAGACTTACTATTTTAAGTTAAAAGTTACAGAACAGAAAGACATTAAAATTGGCAACAACAGATCTGTATTCTACATCTAACTCTACCAGTAACACCTTGAACAGGAAGATTTTGAGAAAGTCTTTTTTATTAAGTATGATCAGCATACATTATATCTCTTCGAGGCGTACGACGCAGTGATTCGACAGTTCTCTCCATTACTTAGTGCTCACCATGGCAAGTGTAGATTTTGAAGAAGTTAAAATATTTTGCCATGTTTAAGCTAGGAATAACCGCAGACATCTATACTCTTCCAATGCAAAAAAAAAAAAAAAAGAAAGAAAGAAAAAGCGAAGGTGAATGAGACAGTGAAAGCTAGGACCTAATTTTCCTAAAGGCATTCACCATAACTGTCGTGATCAAAACTACTCCAGGCAATAGTGGTTGCCTGAGCATGCTGCGTGCTCAGCAAAAATGGACTTAATTAATGTGAAAATTCAGTTAAAAATAAGAACACTAACAAAAGATATTATTAATAAACAATCAAAAATACATTAATCAGCAAGATAAAGCCAAACACCAACAGATTATTACAGACAGAAGTACCTGAGACCACCATCAGGAGGAGGAGGAGGAAAAAAGACAAAACAAAATAGCAGGCTCCCACCTGGTTACTTGGATCTAGGCCAGCGTAAGAGTTTCTTGAACTGCAGCCAACCGGGGGTGTGGCCTCTCGAATGAACTCAGACATTTCGATCCCTCCACCAGGATCACTGTGGGGAAAATTGAGAAAAAGAGGGGAACTGTCATTATTCTGCTACCAACGGTTTTTTATTATTTTGAAGTTATTATACTCTTTTCCATAAAACCAAAACATACTAATTTCTAACAGAGAATACAGTAATTTAAAATAAGTTCATTCTTCGTTCCCAAGTCTTATAGTCTGAACTATTTTATAACCACATCGCTACTTGAAAATATTTAAAACTCTCTCCCAAATGGTCAACACCCACTCCAATATTAGAAAGTAGCCATAATGACAATTATAGACGCTAAATATAGCACGTATTTTATGACATGTGCCATAAAACCACTCCGGCAAAGACATGATCTGCCTTTTGTTTCCCAAGAGCAAGGAGAAACTGGCCACGGCAAACACAGAAAGCGATCGCACCGCAGACTACCGCGCTCCAAGAGCACAGTCTCCCTGAGCTGCAGGACACGATGAACAAGCAAAAGAACGTCAGCCTCGTCAAACTACCTCTTTTAAGGTAACAGCATTTAACTGCAATATAACTTGCTTTACAGAAGTAGAAAGCTAAGATTTTAGATTTGTATAGAGTTAGAAGGCTTAAGTTTAAGAAGTAAAATGATGTGATGTAGTAAAACAGGTATTAGACAAGAGAGAAAAGTACTAAGTTCAAAGAACTGAAGAAGTCTACATACACTACTTAAAGATAAGAGGATCCCCAAATTAGGGGGGGGAATCACACCAAATTTCAAAACACTGAAAGTTTTATAGTAAGGTTCCTTAGAAACATAACTTTTAGAACAACTCAGGCCTAAAAGTTACCATTATCCTATTATTTGCCCAAAGTTTTTTACTCATTCTACTTGGTACATTCACTTGATAAACTTCTAAGTTATTATTACCAAGGATAAAAGTTCTAGTATAAGCTAGAATTATAGTAGATATAAACTCTCCTGCCATCCAGCATCTAGTTCGATCATCTGGTTAACAGTAACATCAAAAAGCAACCCAAAATTCTGGTGAGCCACCTCATCCCAAACTCCCATATGGTTTTGGGTTACGTTAACCACATACTCAGGTTCAGGGTGAGCGCTATTGGCCAAAGTCACTCAGCACGTTCGATTCTTTTGCTCATAGAACTTAGTTCTAGAATAAGCACAGGACCCAACTCAGGCTAGTATGAATCAGGCCAGGAGGGTTCTACTGTTAAGAGAGGATATTTCTCTATACCTGCTAGTCTTAATGCTGAGACAATTTAAGGCCGGGAGCTGCTGCAGCCATTTTATTATCATAAGGGAGATGCTAAGAAACCACATGAACAAAAGGAGCCCAGCCCGGTAAAGATAAGCCAGGTCATGAAGTGATTAAACTGCACCTTGCCAATGTGAAGACATCCCTCACACGTAGACTTTTCAGTAACGTGTTTATCATAAATTCCCATAAGCCTATTTCAATGAGACATTCTGACAGCTGCAATCAAAAGATACAGGCAAAATAGAATTCGCTAACAAGTATACCTTCCATTTAATAAGTATTTATCATTATAGCTGTTTAAATTCTAGTGAATTTTTATTCATGGTCTCATTACCATCCTGTCCCTGTTTACTTAATGTGTTCTTAACTATCATGTTCACTAAAGAAAATCAGCTTTCTAACTAGCTATCCATGTACAGAAACAAAACATACCAAAATAGCCAATTAAGCATGCAAATGTCCAGACATGAAAAAGTGAAACATGCTTAGGTCTGTTAGCTGTTTGGTGTCAGTCCATACAGGACACGTAGGGCAGAAGGAGAAACCTCTTTCTAACTGGGCAAAATCGTAAGTGGTATGTAGACTGCTGACACCACACTGAATGAGGAGGGAGGACTAACCAGCAAAGTCACTGTTCTCTCTACCAGAATGCGTTCTCTAAGTCACATTCCACGGAAGTTAGAAGATGGAGAGCAAGATGAAGATTAAGGAATAAAATATTCAACACCAGAGAAAAGATAGCCCTCATTTTTCCCAGTTTATATACATCAACTGTACTGGAACACAATTCACATTATCATTCAATTTATCCATGTAAACTTTGCAAATCAATAGTTTTTAATAGATTCATAAAGTTATGCATCCATCACCACAATTAATTTTAGAACATTTGTATCACCTTATTAACAAACCCCTTCAGCTGTTACCCCCCTACACTTCCCATCCACCCCCAGCCTTACGTAGCTAGAAATCTGTTTTCTGTCTTTCTAGAGTTGCCTATTTTGCACATTTCATATAAATGGAATCATAACATGTGTGGTCTTTGTGACTGGCTTCTTTCACCTAGCATAATGTATTCAAGGTTAATCCAAGTTGTAGCAAGTATCAGTACTTCATATTTTTAGGGCCTAATAATACTGCATTGTTTGGACAGGACATATTTTATTTATTCATTCATCAGCTGATGGATAATACTGCCTAGCTTTATATATCACTTCTGACAACAAGTACAAAGGATTACAATCTGAAGGTAAAGTTATTATAAATAAATAAAAGCAAATATTTACTATTTAATACATTCCAGTCATAGGGGCACATGTTTTATCTGCATCTTTCACACGAAATATCCTCATAAAATCTACAATATAAATACTATTATCCTCATTGTACAGATGAAAAACTGAAAACCAAAAGGTGTAAAAACCTGTCAAAGGTGTCAGAGGAGTAAACAACATAAGCCGAGTCCCTGGTATATGGAGCTCAGGTGGGAAAGGAGGACACGAATAATACTTACACAGCACTCTACAATGTGCCGTATCTGTTCTTTTCCACCCGTCCCCCACACCCGAATGTAGGTTCTTATAGCCAGGGAGAACCGAGACAAAATTTGAACATCTTGTCTGGAGAGCTCTAAGTCCACTCTACGACACCAATACTTGCCTTTCAAAAAACAGGCACTCAAGTTCTCCTTCCAGTTCAAAGCCAAAAATAAACACCACTGTCTAAAGAAGGATTTCTTAATCTCAGCACGACTGACATTTTGGGCCACTTGGTTCTGGACTGTGGGGGACCACCTTGTCCACTGTAGGACAGTTAGCAGCATCTCTGGCCTCTACCCACTAAATGCCAGCAGCATTCCCCCAGCTGTGATAAACAAAAAATGTCTCCAAATATTGCCAAATATCTCCAAATATTGCCAAACGTCTCCTTAAGGGTAAAATCGCCCACCGTTGAGAAACAATGATCCAGAACTAATGCCCAATGGCCGACACGGAGTGGGAAGCAGGAATTAAAGGGAGCAAAAAGGATGAATGAAAAAATGGACAGCAACTTTTGTAACAAAATAATCCTCTAGCAAAATTACTATACCTCTCTTCTCTACAAATTCAGAAGTAGAACTTTTAGCCAGCTGTCGTTGTCCTAAATATAGCTAAACACACAAAACGGCTGAGTAAGAGTTTTCTTTATTAGCAAGACTTGCAGATTTTCGGCAATGGCAATTTCAGCACATACCTGGAAAGTATAGTAGTTTACAATTCTCACAGAAGCAAAGTGGTCTACTGCAGTAAGCAATACACCAAATTCAGGGAATCTCTACCTTTATGCCTTAATTTCCCCATCTGTTAAAAAAAAAAAATACCAGGTACACGGAGAGGCAGAAAAGCAGAAGGGGTCGAATCTGAATTATAAAGGAGACTTCACAAACTAATTTGTTGGTTATTAGTATCATTAAACTGCTCAGGCTTTAATCAAAAACTTCACAGTACCATTTCAGTACTAAATTCACAAATCTAATCTAGATTACAATAATCATAAAAATATGAATAGATAAAAACAAAATCCTTAAACAAAATAAAACTTCAAAAACTTTAGCCTAAAATTTACCTACATATAGTTTAAATGGATCCTTAATTTACAATATTTCAAGCATTACTGCCAAGAGAAACAGAAAATATGGTCTCCAAAATATTTGTATTCCAATCCTAAAACTGTATTCAAATCCAATGTGAAACATTAGAAATGTAATACAAACATTAATGACTTTGACTCTTTCTCTAAGATAAAGATTTAATAAGCATTTTTGAACTGCTATACCAGCGCCAATGAAAACCATAAGGCTCAAGTAGTCCCACTATATTCACTCATTTATACAACAAATTGACAACTATATTGTACCAAGCACAGTGACAGGCTCTGGAAATAAAGTATTTTCCTCTTCATTTCTTCTCCTCAGAACAGAATGTGAGAGTCCCAAGTGGGAGGGTGGGGGAAAACAGATGTGAAGAACAAAAATCTATAACAAAGATCTCATTTAATGGTGAAATTTTAACACACTTTAAGATTAGAAAAAGACAAGGATGTAAGCCAATACTATTTCATTTTAACCATGTGCTAGAAATTATAGTCCATGAAAAAGTTAAACAGGGACTAGAGGGGCGCCTGGGTGGCTTAGTCAGTTGAGCGTGTGACTTTGGCTCAGGTCATGATCTCACAGTTCACAGGTTCAAGCCCCGCAACGGGCAATGTGCTGACAGCTCAGAGCCTAGAGCCTGCTTTGGATTCTGTGTCTCCCTCTCTCTCTGCCCTTCTTCTGCTCATGCTCTTTCTGTCTCAAAAAGAAACAAACATTAGGAAAAAAAAAACCCTAAATTGCTATATTTAAAGGAAACAAAAAGATAATTATAAAAGAGTTTTATAATAGGAAAGCTGTAAAACAATCTGGCAAATTTAACAAAAGCAATGCAAGCCTTTTAACGGAGAAATGATAAATCTTTATTGAAAGATATTAAATAAACGGAGATTCGATATTATAAAGATAATGATTCTCAGCAAAGGAATAAAAATCTTAAGTTCTTCTAGACTCTGCCCAGCAGACCATACATTTCATCTCAAAGAACAAAGAGCCAAGAATAAAAGTCGCTCCTGAAAAAGAACAAAGAGGTCTGCCCCACCAACTATCAGAAGTTACGTCACGAAGCTACAGTAACTGGGATAGTGTGGTAATGGCACAGCCTAGAGAACCAGACCAGCAGGACAGAAGAGAGCCCAGAAACACACCCGCCACACATGGAAGTTTAACTCATGACAGAGTAGGGCAGATCACCAAGGGGGAGACAGTCTGCTTACCAAACACTGATTAAACCAGTTATTCGTGAATAAGTCCTGAATCCCTCCCTGACGCTACCAATTAAAATAATTTGTTGAAATGAGAAAACAAAAGAAACATGAAACTTTTAAAAGAGGATATAAAAGAAAATACTTCTCATCTTCCTGTAGAAAATAAGACACAAAAGTGTTAATTATCAAAATATGATAAATCTTAAATTTAAGAACGTATGATTATCTTAAGACTCCTTAAGGAAAGCAAAATGGCAAGCCACAAAATGGGAGAAAATGTCTATAATGTACGTAACCAATAAAGTAGTAGTACCATGAATATATTTTAAAAACTTCTATTATTCAATAAGAAAAAGACAACTCCAAGGAAAAATGAAACAAGATACGAATGGACAACGGAAAGAACAGAAAAGCTAACTGGACCAAATATATATGATAAGATGCTCGATCTCATTAGTATCCAGAAAGTTTGACTAAAAGTCCCAATGAGACACCTTTCATACTTACTTTAATGGCACAGTCTTAAAGCTTACCAATATCAAATATTGATGAGGATATGGAACAAGAAGGACTTTCACATACTAATGGTGGGAGTGTAAACTGGTACAATCATTTTGGCTAACATGCTGGAATTATCTAATAAAAGTGAACATGCAAATACCCTAGAAATCAGTTTATATTCACTAGATATATACATATGTTCCAAGAAACACATCCAACAATGTGTTTTCAGAACACATGGATAAGTAAAATGGATAAATTGTAGTCTATTCCTACTTGGTAGACTACGCAAAAGTAAGTAGGAATAAATGATGACTATAGGCATCCACACGAATAAGCCTATAAAACACAATATTTGGCACAAAAAAAGCCCCTTGCAGAGAAATACATACAGTATTCTTCTCTTTAGGATATCCCAAGGCAGATAAAATTAATATATGTTTAATAATATATACAAACACTATATAATGATACAGAAAAGCAAGGGAATTATTAACACAAAATTCAAGATAATGGTCACTCTCAAAGGAATAAGAATAGAATGAAATGGGAAAGAAATGCATGAAGGCCTGCGTGGGATCTTATAGAATACCCTATTTCTTTAGTTGTGTGGTGGGTAATCCAGTAGTCACTTGTTATTCTCTAAACTATACTGAGCAATATGATTGATAAACTGTTTAGAAGTATATGCATTTCACAATAAAATATTTTAAACTAAAAGGGAAAAATAATTCATTAACAAAAGGAATTAAAAACATATCATATGCAAAAAAATAAGAGCTAACACTTACTGAGTGATAACTGTATCAGGAATGGTTCTAAATTCTTTACGTATATTATCTCTCATTCATTCTTTGTAATAATCCTATGATACAGTACTATTATTTGCCTCATCATTCAGATGAGAGAGTCAAGGCATAAAAAGCCTAAGTAACTCCCCCAAGGTCGTACAATCAGGAAGTGATTCGAGCCCTGGCAGATTAAGTGCAGGTGTGTTTATCCAGAATATGAGGTTATGCATTTCCTAATAGAATAGACTTAAAAAATACATAGACCCCAAGGAAAAAATATCAAGAGTTATGAGATATAAAAGGCAAATGAAAAATTGGACATACATCATGTCCCTAATGAGGCTTCATATTTTAAAGGCTGAGTTCTCCCTATATTAAATATACTTAACAAAATTCTAATGGAATTTTCTGGAGGATGAGCATACAAGCGACATCTCAGAAAACTAAGCACAATGAATCCTGGACTTCACAGGTTTTAACTGTGGAGGTTCACTTAGATGAGGATCTTTTACATTTTACAGGACTGTACATGTATTTTCTCTTATGACTTTAATAATTTTTCTCTAGCTCACTTTATTGTAAGACTATAGTACATAGCACATATAACATATAGAATGTTTTAGTTGACTGTTTATGTTCTCAGGAAGGCTTCCAGGGAAAGTAGGCTATTAGTAGTAAATTCCCAAGGCGGGGGGTGTCAAAAGTTATACATGGATTTTTGACTACATGAGGCAGGGATTTTGGCACCTTTAACTTCTTCATTGTTCAGGGGTCAGCTGTGTATGCATAAGAATCAAGGTAACACGTTAATAGAAAAATACTAAGGGGGGCACCTGGGTGGCTCAGTCGGTTAAGTGTCCGACTCTTAACTTTGCCTCAGGTCAGATTCTCATGGTTGTGGGATCTGACCTCCATGTTGGGCTCTGCACTGAGCATAGAGCCTGCTTGGGATTATTTCATTCTCTCTCTCTCTGCCCCTCCCCCCCTCAAAATAATAATTTAATTAAATTAAAAATAAAATTTTAAAAATAAAAATACTGAAAAGGGATTCATACCACTAAATATCAAGCATATTAGTAAGTCATAACAACAGTATGGCATAAACAAAACAGAAAGAGAGCAATGGGGCAGAAAACAAAGCCCGGAAACTGATATAAGTATATGTAAGTATACTACATGAAAAGGAAAGCATTTAAAAATACTGGGAAAAAAATGCATTATTCACTCAATAGTGTTGGGACTAACCTAAAAAACAAAAACAAAAAAAAAAAACCACCCGAATTTTTTAGCTTGACTTCGATTTAAGAATGAAAAATAAAATTATAAAATGCTAAAAGTAGGGGCACCGGGTGGCTTAGTCGGTTAAGTGTCCGACTCTGGCTCAGATCAGAGATCTCCCGGTTCATGAGTCCAAGCCCAATGTCCAGCTGTGTGCTGACAGCTCAGAGCCTAGAGCCTGCGTTGGATTCTGTGTCTCCGTCTCTCACTCTCTGCTCCTCCCTCCCTCTCTCTCTCTCTCTGTACAATAAACATTAAAAAAAATGCTGAAAGTAGACACGGGTAAACACTTATATAATATGGAGGAAGAAAAAATGTTCCACAACTTGGTATCAAAGGCAGAACCTAATAAATGTTCACAGAATAGACCACATAAAAATAAATTATGGCATACAAATAAATAAAATGCTATAAACTGAGGAAAAGTATTTCATACAAAATAAAAGGAATTAATATCTTTCATAAATATGTTCTCCATATCAATAGTAAAAAACTAACCACCATCAGAAAAATATACCATTCACAAAATATAAGTGACGATAACAACACAGGAAGAATACCTCCCTTTAACTAGTAATCCAAACACTTAAAATTAAACAAAGAGCTATCTACCACAGTTTTTCTGAATACTAAGTACTCAATGTTGTCAAAAGTGCAGAAAAAGCAGCCCTCAAATTGCTGGTCACTGTAATTATAAGGTAAGATCTTTGGAACTTGACAATATACGATGAAAAACTTAAAAATGGAGGGGCACCTGGGTGGCTCAGTCGGTTACGCATCTGACTTTGGCTCAGGTCATGATCTCCCGGTTTGGGAGTTCAAGCCCTGCATCGGACTCTGCTGTGAGAGCGGAACCTGCTTCAGATCCTCTGTCCCTCTCTCTGCCCTTCCCTTACTCGTGCTCTCTCTCTCGAAATAAATAAACACTAAGAAAATAAATTCATTAAAAGAATAAACTTAAAAATGGAGATAGCTTTCTAATATTCTACCTCTGTTAAATTACAATTAAAATTTTAATCATTTAAAATTTAAACACCACAGGGGCACCTGGCTGGCTCAGTCAGTGGAGCATGTAACTCTTAATCTTGGGGTTGTGACTTTGAGCCCCACGCTGGGTGTAGAGATTACTTAAACATAAAATCTTAAAAAATATATATTTAAACATCATAGTGATCTAAGATTTAAATTTAAATTTCAAAATAATTAAAGTAATTAAAATCAAGATAGTTAAATTATGGAATACCTACAAAATGCAATATTGTACAGTTACTAAAAATAATATGACAAAAGACGGGGCGCCTGGGTGGCTCAGTTGGTTAAGCATCTGACTTCAGCTCAGGGCATGATCTCTCGGTTCATGAGTTCGAGCCCCGCATCGGGCTCTGTGCTGACAACTCGAAGCCTGGAGTCTGCTTCAGATTCTGTCTTCCTCCCTCTCTCTCTCTCTGCCCCTTCCCTGCTTGTACTCTGTCTCTCTCAGTCCTCAAAAATAAATAAACATTAAAAAAAATTTAAAAAAAAAGAAAAGAGATAAACAAAGGCTTTTGATGCACTGGAAAATAGAAGCATCACCTTTCTTAAAAAATGAGTGCTCAGTCTGCGTGTTATACTGAGTGGAAACATGGTAGAGTGGTTAAAAACACGGACTTCAGATCTGACTCCCTGGAATATTTCATCTTTCACACCCTAGTTTCCGTATCTAAAAATCAGGAATAGTAAGAACACCTACTGCACAGAATTGAGGACTGTTACCATATGTCAAAGGTTCACACAGTAACTGCTTTTCGAAAACACATATTAGCGGTACCTGTCACTTCTATGAAGTCACACAAAACTTTTGACTATGGTAAAGCAAATCCTTCGGTCAACATGAGGAAGGGGATGAGGCCAAGGTAGTGGAGACGATGCTGACTGAGAGCGGTAGAAGGAATACTGAGCTGGGATAGGGAAAGAAAACCTCCAGGAGAAGGTGACAACGACACAAAATTGAATCATAAGACGTCAGTTATGCAAAGATGGAGGGAAGGAACAGCCATGTTGCTAAGGTGAGAATGTATCACTGAAAAAATATTTACAATAGATTAAGTGAAAAATGCAGATTATAAATGTCAAGTAAAATATCACAATTTGCTTAAAATATGTATACCTTTTATTTGTAAGTATAAATAAAATACAAATGCTAAGATTTATAAGCCATGCTTCATTATTTCTTTACACTGTTTTTCATTGGTTTTGGTCTTGGTATGAATAAACTATTTTACAGTTATAACTGTTATTGTTTTAGCATGCTATTTAGTATGGCCAGATTTAATCCCCCAGATATGCCACAGCTCTGCTGGGGTCTATGTGACAATCTGTACCCGTCATCATACATTATATATAACGAGAAGATCTGGTGGTAAGATCAAACTCTGCCTTACAACTACGCACCAGAGCAGAGGCACAGCCCAATCATCACCGCGCTGTACACATGCAGTGTAAAAAGTGAGAGGCATGAGTTTCCTCACCTCGGTCCATTACTGTCTTTTCTCCTGGTTGAACAGTTGCCTTGCTCAGCTTTGGTTCGCTGATCTGGGAACTCATTCGCGCTCCTATCTATAACTTCTCCGGCATCAAGCGCTCTGTGGAGTCGATAGTTGACCATCTTCAGAACAATGAAAACAGCAGCAATCACAGGACAATAAACTGCTACTATAATCATTGAAGAAGGAAGGGCCTTGAAGAGAAAGAAAATAAAGATAGGCATTTAAAAATATTTTCTATTTTATTCAATTAGAGAAATCTGTAACTAAAATGACACACAAGTTCACACACAAAGCAACAATTATGTTACTAGCGCTAAGTTGCAAAAGTATAAGACAGCACTGCCCAAAACCATAGCCACCAGCTACACGCAGCTACTGAGTATCTGAAATATGGTTTGTCTGAACTGAGACGGGCACTAAGAATAAACTAGTAAATAATACTGAAGAGTCAGTATGAGGAAAAAGAATGTAAAATATCTTAATAATTTTTATATTTGTTACATGTTGAAATAATGTTTAGATTATTAAATAAAGTACATTATTAAACTTATTGTCATCTGTTTTTTTACTTATTTTTAATGTGGCTACGAGAAAATGTCAAATGATGTGTGGCCTGCATTACGCTTCCACTGGAGAGCACAGTATAAAGTCCATGCCAAAAAGCTTATAGTACAATTGGAGAGTTAAGATATCACATTACATAATACACGAGGAAGACCGGAATGTGGTCCAGATAGAGAAGCCCTGTTCTGTGCCGTCTGTAACTCTGTTTAGGATATACACATTCTTTGGGTTCGATAAAGTTGTTCTAGTTAGAACTGTTAGAAGAATAACCTTTGAACTATGACTGTAAACACAGATAAGACATCGGAGATGTGCAAAATCCAAATAGTTTAAAAAAAAAAACACTTTAAAACTGTAGCCTGACAAATAAAAGAATACAGAACAGAATCAAGCAAAAAAACAGATTAACTGAAAAAACTCTGACACTTCCTGGGCATGAGGACTGCAGACCTGTCAGACTTGAGGATCTGTTGGTATGCACTGGCCTCCGGGGTGACCCATGTGGAGACCACCCCGCTTGGAAGGCATGGCCTCAGAGTCACTGCTCGCAGAGACTATATAATGAGGCTCTACTTATGTCTACTTTCATGAAACACAAATCACTCTGGTGTCCGTAGCTCTAGATTTTGTAAGGTTTAACCTAGACATCTGAGAACATGGCTCCAAATTTTCTTAGAAAGAGAACTTCGAATTGCTTGAGACAGTGAAACTAAAAAAGGTCCTGGTGAACCAGGTAGGTTTACAATACAAATATAATAAAAGTTTTTTTTTTTAAAAAAAAAGTTATTTGGGGTAGGGCGAGAAAAGGAAGGAGTGTGAGTTGGAATTGAGCGAGGGGGAAAAAAAGTAAATCAAGCCCACAGTTTACTACTTTTATGTTGGAAATGGGCATAACAGGTATACATTTGGTATTTTAAAAACATGGAGTAAGAAATCCTTCATGTTAGAGTATCTAAAAAATCAAACCTGTGATCCCAATTTAAATGTCACTGAATGACTGATTTAGGCTGATGATTGTTTTAAAAGTTTATTTATTTGAGAGAGAGAGAGTGGGGTTGGGGCTGAGAGAGAGAGAGAGAGAGAGAGAGAGAGAAGAGAGGGAGAGATAATCCCAAACAGCCTGATGCAAGACTCGATCCCACAAACATCGAGATCATGACCTGAGCTGAAATCAAGAGTCAGACACTTAACTGACTGAGCCACCCATGCGTCCCTAGGCTTATAATTTTAAATTGAAAAATGTTATTTTAATGTTTGTTTATGTATTTGTGTATGTAGGTATGTATGTATTATATATTTAGAGAGAGCAAGCCCGCACAAGCAGCAGCGGGGAAAGAAAGTGAGAGACAGTGAATCCCAAGCAAGCTCCATGCTGACAGCACAGAGCCTGACCGGGGTCTCAATCCCACAAACAGGGAGATCATGACCTGAGTTGAAATCAAGAGTTTAACTTACTGAGCCATCCAGGTGCCCCTATTAAGTGCAATTTAAATTAAAGGAGTCTTAAGCTGTAATTTAAAAAAAAAAACCAAACTTCTCAAACATAGTTGTTAGAAATGTGTTCAATTTGAGTGTGAAACTCTAAGTGTTTTAATTTATAATTTTAATAAATCTAATTATTTTTGTAGAAAAACAAAAAACCTTGAATAACCTTTTCTGAGCAGAAGATATCCACACTTGACAAAAAATTTCAAACACACACATACAGACCCATATACTGGTGAGAGTAATTTACACGAGTTCTGTATAACGCTAGTTTCCGTACAAATGTTCACATAAGAATTATAATTCTTGGTAATTATTTAGTTTAACACCTTCACTTTCAGACAGAAATTTGAGACCTATTAACTTTGAAAGACCGAGCCAAGATTACTCGTCTCAATAACGAAATTAACCAAGACTTCCATGCCTGTGTCATTGCATGTTTTACTATACGCCGATACCAATTCCATTTTAAATGTAAAGTATCAATGAAAAATAGGTCAGAGTTCCATCATTATTCACCATAGACAATATTAAGATAAAAACTATTGTTTATATTAATTAAGTGGATTGAAAGAGAACAAGCTCAGGATTTATTATTCAGAGTAGTAGATAAATTCAGTGGAAATGCTAATGGTCCCTACAAATGGGAAAGAGAAAAGAGGCACCTTAATATTGAATGGTCTATTGTATCTGCCTCTACAAAGAGTCAAAGATTATGAATGCTACAACAGAAATAAACTTTCTCCCTACTATTATACTGCTAATAGCAGCACATGACTGAATGCCAAGAAACATACTAACGTACAGGATCTATATGGTAAGGACAGAATTTTTTTGAAAAACACTGAACAGTGAAAAGACAAAGCGAAAATAAAAATTCAAGTGACCATTTCATACCAGAAACCAGTATCAGATAATGAATGCTTGTATTTTCTACTCAAACTACAACAGTTATCCATTTATTTTACACCCCGTAGTTTAAATGCTTAAACCCCATCGTGGCTACTCTGGAGGCTTCTAGACGACAGAGGACAGCTGTTCTATCAGTTTCACTTTTCCCAGAAGGGATAAAAAGCATATCCACACACTGGGCCCTTGTGTGACTTTATTTAAACTTGTTCTTCTAGCTTTTTTGAAACACGGAGGACGACGTGGGCCAGCAACAAACTACCAACACCGTAGAGGAGCCCCTGGATCTCAGCAGGCTCAGCTTGGATGAGTGAGTTTATGTGAAAATGAGAAATGACAGAGAGCTTCAAGGCAGATTACATGCTTATGATCAGCATTTAAATAGGATACTAGGAGATGTGGAAGAGACTGTGACTACCATAGAAACTGATGAGGAAACATGAAGAGATAAATAAATCAACAAAACGGAATATTCTCATGCTCTTTGTCCAGGGAGACGGTGTTGTACTAGTTGCCCCTTCGTTAAGAGTTGGCTGAAACAGGGGCGCCTGGGTGGCTCAGTCGGTTGGGCGGCCGACTTCAGCTCAGGTCATGATCTCGCGGTCTGTGAGTTCGAGCCCCGGGTCGGGCTCTGTGCTGACGGCTCAGAGCCTGGAGCCTGCTTCCAATTCTGTGTCTCCCTCTCTCTCTGCCCTTCCCCTGTTCATGCTGTGCCTCTATGTCTCTCAAAAATAAATAAACATTAAAAAAGTTAAAAAAAAAAAAGAGTTGGCTGAAACAAAGAATTTATCATGTTATGGAATATAGGAGACTTTGTATGATTGCCTCTTTAGAAGACATTTGAAAGAGAAACCTTCGTTAATTTCAACACTAAGAAATGACCAAGGATTCTTCTGCTCCTGTAATGAGTTGATTTGCAGATATCTCAAAAATTCTTATGCTAAAGAGTATTTTTATTTTTTTCCAACCCTTACAATCAATGTGATCACCAAGATGCAAAAAAAAAAAAAAAAGTAATAGTAAAAATAAAAAGAAATAAAAAATAAATTTGTTCTTCTACTTAGATTACTTCACTGGGCTCTCAGCTGACTCCAGCACAGCTGAAAATATCAGCATTGATCATAAATGTATCATAATATATTTTTTAAATATTTTAAGTTTGCTTTTTATTTCATTTTTTATTTTTTAATTTTTAAAGTAGGCTCCGCACCCAACATGGGGCTTGAACTCAAGACCCTGAGATCAAGAGTCACAGGCTCTACCGAATGAGCCAGCCAGGCACCCCTGGCAGATGCTTATTGACTTAAGGTTAATTATGTTTCATGACAAACATACTTTAATATTTTCAAAGGTCATGTTTCATCCTAAATTAGAGTATTTTATCACAGATGTTACCTTCAACTTAATGCTCATGCAACCAAGCACAGTAACTGCCCTCTGAAAATAAAACTCAATCTATTTTATGTTCACTCCAACATCTGTCTACAAGTATAAATTGCTTATGTGGAAAGGTTGGTTTTACTTTCTTCCTTAAGATCCCACAAACAGTGGACAGCAGAAAATGAAGACGGGGTAGCAGGTGGTGTAACACCGATGGACAAACAAGGCCCTCAGCGAACAACCAGGAAGGTCACGGCGCTGCCAGCTTACGGCGAAGCCCTGCAGAGCCATCACGGACTTCCAGTGCTCTTCTCACACTTCAAATATCTATGCAGCTCACACAGCTGATGTATCAGAAAGTTGTAGTATGCAAACAGACAAGCTGGGTAGTTTTTCAGTTCTATTATGCTATGATTAAGTTCTTGATCTGAGGGATCTGATTATTTTTGTAGTCACACTCAAGTATTCTACTCAGGCCAGTCAGAAATCAGTGGTCTGTAACTTCGAGGTTATCGGAATGGCAGACCATCACCCATAACTGAGGTCAAGGCTGTGAAAAAAGTATTTTAACAAATCTCTTAAAATGGCTATCATTAATGTAAAACACTTCCTATGTTTGTTTTCTTTTTCCACTATTGCAACTACCTTATTATTTAAGACACTGTTTACCAAACTTTTCGCATCGCGGCTGTAATGGGTATTCAAGCAAACATATGAACTGTGTATTTTACATAGAGATTCATCACATCTTTAGTTCTTACACTGACAGATGGATTAAAGATTTTTTTTAAAAAAAAATTTTTTTTTAACATTTATTTATTTTTGAGAGACACAGAGATAGAGCATGAGCAGGGGAAGGGCAGAGAGAGAGGGAGACACAGAATCCAAAGCAGGCTCCAGGCTCTGATGAACCATCAGACCGTGAGATCGTGACCTGAGCTGAAGTCGGCCGCTTAACCGACTGAGCCACCCAGGCGCCCCTGGATTAAAGATTTTAACATAAAGAGCAAAACTTAAAAATTTTTAGAATATAAACGAATATCTTTATGACCTTTAGGATATTTCTTGCATACATTTATACATATATGTAATACGTAAAGAGTAAGTATGTACAAAGAATTTCTTCAAAATCAGTAACAAAGAGGCAAACAAATCAATGAAAATAAAAGACAACAGATAGACCCAAGACAGAAAAAGATGTGATAAAAACAACACCTGAAAACATGTTCGACTTCATCAATAATAAGCAAAACAGAATTTAAAACCACAGTTTAGAGGGGCGCCTGGGTGGCTCAGCGGGTTAAGCATCTGACTTCGGCTTAGGTCATGATCTCACAGTTCATGAATTCAAGCCCCACACTGGGCTCGGTGCTGACAGCTCTAAGCCGGAAGCCTGCTTCGGATTCTGTGTCTCTTTCGCTCTCTGTCCTTCCCCCCACTCATTCATTCTTTCTCTCTCTCTCTCTCTCTCTCTCTCTCTAATAAATAAACATTAAAAAAATTTTTTTAAACCACAGTTTAGGGGCACCTAGCTCCAGTTGGTGGAGCATGAGACTCTTGATTTCGGGGTCGTGAGTTGAAGCCACATGTTGGGTGTACAGCTTGCTTAAGAAAAAAAGAAAGGAAGGAAACCACAATATATCATTTAACATCCATGTGTACAGACAAAAATTAAGTATGGAGAACCAGACCTCTTCTATACTGGTAGAAATACATATCGATAAATAAACCACCCAAGATCTAGCAATTCCTTTCATAAGTATAAAACTGATACAAACTCTTGTACATGCAATACTAGAAGACTTCTTCCCCAAAAATGGAGCAACACCTCAACTGAAAACCAACAGGAAAATGGAAAGCTGTATACTAGTTACCAATGTTAAGCAAGACAATGAAAGCTAAAGCCAAAGGCAGCAACATTAACTATACAAATACAATATATATTATATTCCAAATATAAACTTATGCTCTGCTGTATTTTCCTGAGTTTTTTGGTAATGATCATGTATTTCTTTTATAATTAGAAGAGCTAAAATTTTAATAGTGATAAAAATGTTTTCATATTAGAAAAAGAGTATATTAGCTTTCATCTTTTACAAAGACATGATCTATATTCATCTCAATAATGGATGATTTAGCAATACATCAAGATCCAATCGAATCTTGATCCAAGGCAGTTTCTTGCCTTACTCCTTATTTGTAAAAAAAATATTTTAACTCTCAATCACACATCCCTAGGAATGGCACAAAGTATGAATGGCTGTCAGATAGCTCTACATACTCAAATCAAATATAGACCCAAAAATTGTGGTAAGCCTCTCAACTAAGAACTGTTAGATACTTTTAATAAGATCATCTCTCTTAAAAACTGTATGGATAAAAAATGCCAAAACTACAATGGGGGCACCTGGATGGCTCAGTTAAGTGGTCAACTCTTGATTTTGGCTCAGATCATGGTCCCACAGTTCGTGGGTTCGAGCCCCACACTGGGCTCTGCGCTGACAGCATGGAGCCTGCTTGGGAGTTCCTCTCTCTCTGCCCGTCCCCTGCACGCAAATCCTCAATCTCAAAATAAATAAAGTTTAAAACTATAATTACCATATTTGATCTAGCAATCCTACTTCTGAGTACTGATCCAAAAGAATCAGAAGCAGGATCTCAAAGAGAACACCTGTACACCCATGTTCACGGCAACAATATACACAATAGCCAAGAGGTGGAAGCAACACAAATGTCCATCCGTGGATGACCAGATCAACAAAATGTGGTCTATGCATATACTAGAATATTCTCCAGCCTTTAAAAGGAAGAAAATCCTGTCACATGTGCAACACAGATGAACCTTGAGGCCAACATGCCACATGAAATGTCAGTCACAAAAAGACAAAATACCAGATGATTCTACTTATATGAGGTATCAAAAGTAGTCAGATTCCTAGAGATAGAAAGCAGAATGGTGGTTACCAAAGACTAGCAAGAGGAAGAAAGAGGGAGCTGTTTAATAGGTACAGACTTTGTTTCACAGTATGAAAAAGCTGTGAAGATCCAATGCATCCAATGTGAATATACTTAACATTACCAAATAATATACTTTCAAACTTTGTTAAAATGGTAAGTTTTATGTTCAGTGCATAGTTTAATCCCTCAAATTCTGATAGTGTATGCTTAACATAAAAAAAATGTGATATTTCAGTCACAAGTGGTAGGTTAAAGCTATTCAAGATGTCAAATATATTTCTGATACGACTCTTGAGAAAGCCACTTGAAATCACAGAAATAGTCATACTAGATTTTCAGGCATGAAGTAAATTTATCTTACATTTCATTTCAAAACCTCAAGAGGGTAATTCTCCCCCATGGCTAGCACACTGCACGGTAGAGAAGCTATCTTTTATACAATGCTCATTTTATGTGCAGCAATGTAAAGACATGTATGCTTTGGTTAGATTCATAATTTTCACTATATTGAACACCACTGAATCAAGATCTGGAAGTATATGGTTAACAGATGAGTATTTCCTTAATATATTTGTAGCTATTCTCAATCAGAATTTCAATGCATATTTTCCAGTTCGTGTTACAAAGTGATTATCAGCTATATAACACTTAAGGACAACTAACATTTTATACTTGGGTATCAACTGATATCTAATACCTAGTGATGCCCATGGGCCTGGCACACCTCTAAGTGCTTTATGTATATTAACTTATCTAATCCTCATGATCCCCTCAGGAAGTCGGCACTGTTATTCTTCTAATTTTACAGATGGAGAAACTGAGACACAGAGAGATAAGGAACTTGCCCAAGATCTCGAAATGAGACATCAAGGAGCAGTTTGACTCCAGAGTCCTCGCTCTAAACCATGACACCTAACTGCCTCTAAACAAGGTTGGCAAACTTTTTTTGTTTGAGGCCAAACAAAAAATATTTCCTACTTTACAGGTCATAGGATCTGTCGCAGCTACTCAACTCTGCTGTTTGAAAGCAGCTCTAGATATGACATGAACACATGACCATGGTGTTTTCCCATGAAACTATCTACAGATACTGAAATTTGCATTTCATATAATTTTCACACAGAATGAAATATTACTCTTCTTTTGGTTTTTTTTCAACCACTAAATATGTAAAAAAAAAAATTCTTAATTCATGAGCCATACAAAAACTACATGGGCCATAGTTTGCTAATATCTGCTCTAAATGAAATATTCTTTTCTCCTTTAACCACTAAACATCATCATGCACTTCTCCTTCATATATGAGAAGTATGAACCTATAATCTCCAACGTCACCAGTTTCATCCAACTGTGAAACAAAGAGCTGCTAGAAAACAATTGTTCTTCACAATGAATGCTCCTTAAAACCAAGTCACATTCAACAGTGTCATTGAATAAGAAAATTCTGAAGTTGCTCATCTTGCTTGCTCTCCAAGCAAAACAACTGTAATTAATGTTAAAAAGTAGGTCACAAGTTTTTAAGTGTATGGTATACCTGTTTTTTATAAGACATAATATTTTTGAATAATGCCTGTTTTTGGTATATTCCTTCGGGTGAGAAAATTTATTAATTTGTACTAGAAAACACTGGTTTGGGACAACTGTGGGAAAATTCCATTAGTTCCATAGAAATCACTAGAAAAATGGTAAAAACTTCAATGGCCTGGGGGTGCCTGTGTGGCTCAGTCGGTCGAGCATCCAACTCCTGATTTCAGCTCAGGTCATCATTTCAGTTTGTAGGATTGAGCCTCACATCAGGCTCCACCTGACAACATGGGGCCTGCCTGAGATTCTCTCTCACTCTCTGCCCCTCCCCTGCTCACGTCTTCTCTCTCAAAATAAATAACCATTAAAAAAACAAACAAACCACCTTCAGTGGCCTTAGATAACTATTTGACAAAGTTTCAAGTTTCATGACAGAAAACTGCCTAGGGACTAGAGGTCGAGGGCTGGTCAATACAATAAAGGAAAATTTTAGGGGCACCTGGGTGGCTCAGTCAGTTAAGCATCCAACTTCAGCTCAGGGCATGATCTCAGGATTCGTGAGTTCAAGCCCCATATCAGGCTCTGTTGTCAGAGGGGAGCCTGCTTGGGATCCTCGGTCTCCCTCTCCTCTCTGTCCCTCCCTAGCTTGTGCTCTCTCTTTCGAATATAAAGAAACATTAAAAAAAAAGAAAATTTTGTTTGTTAAGAAAAATTTTAAACAGACACGAAGACTATATCTCACGGCCTCTCTAAAAAAGTAGGTTAACTGCAGAGAATCGCTGAAAGCGAAAAAAATCTTTTTGGTCAGTCTTTAAAAATACAAATACAGGTCACATCTTTACACATGTCCCTAATGTGATGTGTATTTCGCATTAAATCCATGTGACGACATTGTATTAGACATTTTCTTCAGAATGTTTTCAACTATAAATGTAAAACTAATCAATACAACTGTCATTCCTCTGAGGCCTTTCTCTGCTGCCTTGTGATACCTTTAGTTCAATATCCAGCTATAAGAAAAAGTTGAGTGGCAGTTTTGTCTCCCAATTCAAAACACTATATTCATTCAGATTATTCTTTTTAAATCCATGCTTCTCTGCTTGTGTGGTTTGAGATCTTTGAATGCTGCCAACTACCAAAGCAGCTGGTGCTTCTAGTGAGCTGCAACAGAGGCCATCACTGACGTATTCAAAGAGAAAAACTGAACCCACATCTTTCCTAACTTGAAAGTTGTCAGCTCTGCCAATCTCCGGTAGAAATGGGAGTGAAAATTAAATGACAGAAAAAATATTTGGCAAATGAAAAGTCTGGCAGAATTTGAAAGCAGGACGTCTCATGGCCTAGGCAGAAAGAAAAAAAAAAAAAAGAACCAAACGAAAAACCCACAGGTACTAATTCTGTCCTAAACTGTAACTTCCATCTGTCATTAACACCTGGACTAATTTTTCTTCACACTTTTTCAGGAGAAGGAAAATTAAAGAGTTATAACAATAAGGAATGCTGCCTTCTTCCCACAGTCTGCCCCCAAATCGGTGGGTGCTACGGCTGTTTCGGCTGGGTCCGAATGACCAATGGGGCAAAGAACTAAGAACTAGTTTTGGTGCGGCTCTACCTACTGGGACAGCCACGTGGCCCCGGGTTCCAGCTTTCCCACCAACAGACCTGGAGCTGGGGGACCTGCCCCTGCGATGTACCCTGGCGGAAAACCCCTTTCGGCTTACTGACGGGAAGAATATAAATGGATAAGCTGATTCCTACGACATGCAGGAGAGTCCCACATCTGTACCACCTTTCGTTTCTGGCACCCAGAGAAAATGCTGGGGACAAGGGAGGAAGAAGGAAGGGCTTAGCAGAACATGAGTGTCAGGTAGGGGTAAGCAGAGGTCGGATCGGAGAGGGAATTAATGGTTGTAAGCCTGACAGTGTTCACAGACAGACTGCCCCCAAGAACTTTACAGAGGCCTTCGCATCACAACCAAGGCTCTAGGAATTCAAGCCTCTTGCCGTAGCCTCCTACGGGGAAGGAGGTAAAGCATTCCAGGCGGGTGTTCCATTTCAGAGGAGAAGGGCTGCAGAGGGAAAGGGGAAAGCACCTCAGTGCTGAGACGCAAGCGTGCTTTCCCTGTACAAAAAAGCACAAAAATATAAGTTTCTGTAAATCCAACTACACAATAAGTCAAAGTGACTTCAGAGGGCCAACTGGGAACCTGGATAACAAACCCAGAATACACCTTCCCCAAAGGCAACTAACTGATTTACAAGTGAAAAATTAGAAACTGAGCCAACCCATATTTCTGCAGACGTTTACAGTTTATCTGTAAATATTTTAATATGAATAGAATCATGGAAAATACCAGGTACTATCTTTTAGATCTATTTATATTTATATTTTGTATTTGTCATTCTAGAATGTACATTTGTATTTACATTTTTAGCTACAGTCGTCAAAATATATATTACCCAGATGAAAAGGGACCAAAGTAATACGGTACATACAAACTTGTCAACGACATATATGTACTAGGAGTTAAGATGGGCATGGCCCCTGCGCAAGGATGACACGCAAATTCGTGAAGCGTTCCATATTTTTACTAGGAGCTAAGATGGGCAGCTTAAAATACATATGAAAAGACAGGGCGCAGATAAGAAAAGGAGAAAAAAAAAGAAACTAACAAATAAAAGGATGCATAATGATGGACTAAAATAACTATATATTTAATAGGAATTTTCTCATACTTTCGTTTTTCCCAACAAAAGAATGTATATATAATTATGCATAAATATATACAGAATTATAATAAACATATTTACATTTACTACTTGGGAATATATACTCCCAAACATGATTATCCAATAATCTAAACTATATAGATGGAATTAGTAATTAATGATTCACAAAAATCCTTTCCAAAACTAATCCATCCTCTCCTATGTGTTGAAATGGATTTTTTTTTTCTTTTAGAGAGAGAGAGAGAGAAAGAAAGTGTGCACAGGGACTGAAGCAGGGCTCCGTGCCCAATCTCACAAACCGGGAGATCATGACCTGAGCCAAAATCAAGAGTTGGACACCTAACCAATTAAGCCTCCCAGGCACCCCTGAAATGGCTTTCTAACGAGATTAAGGTACCTGTTTGCAAACCAGCAAACAGCAGCCAACCTAAAATGAAAAATAGCGGATACATCTGGAAATTTTAAGTGGTTATTAAACTATGTCAGAACAGCAAATAAAAACAGAAAGGTGGAGATATTTACGCATCTAAATGAAAGAGGCTGGTATAGATTTATCTTTCAGCATTACCCAGACAGTATTATGATTATCTAGAGACTGAACTCCATTCTTTACCAAAAGATACCCCAAATTAAATCTGAAAGGATCATCACATAAGAACTTAACTTGAAAAGCACCGAAAATGTTTTGCTTTACAAATGTTTATCTGACTAAACCTAACCACCCCAGAAAGAGAATAGGATATCTTATGCTAAGAACAACCTCGAGTCATACTTCTTTTCGTAAATTGGTAACTTGGCACTGTGGTGTATAAATCATTCTTGTATTACTTTAATCAATCTAAGCAAATCTTTGACTAAATTGATAAAAACAATTCAGTAAATTGATAAAAATGATTCATCTAAGTAGTAAATATGAGGACGAGAAGCTATTTCACAAATCCCAACTTAAATAGCTGGATCTTTTTCTTTATTCCATTTGTTTCTGATATATTTTAATGAAACAATTTTTCCAGGATTCATAGTAAGTGAAAATAAGAATTCATTAACAAGGTCTGTCAACATGACTTTGCAGTTCTGAAAACTAGCCGCTATGTTATTACCTCACAAAATGTCAGTTGAGGATATATTTCATAGGATTACCTGTAGGCCAATAAATACAAAATAATGGGATTCTTCTTGCACTTACTTACTATACTCACAGATAAAGTACACTGAAACAGGCAAAATAACAATAGTTCAAATGTAATGCTTAAAAATGAAAATAATCAATAACCAAAGTATTAAGCAAAAGGAAAAGTCAAACTGCAAGGGAAAAAGTAAAAAGTATTTTTATTTTATTTATTGTTTAAAGTTTACCTTTTTTTGAGAGAGAGGAGAGAGAAGGAGAGAGAAGGAGAAGGAGAGAGAAGGAGAGAGAAGGAGAGAGAAGGAGAGAGAAGGAGAGAGAGGAGAGAGAGAAGGAGAGAGAGAAGGAGAGAGAGAAGGAGAGAGAGAAGGAGAGAGAGAAGGAGAGAGAGAAGGAGAGAGAGAACAAGCTGGGGAAGGGCAGAGAGAGGGAGAGAGAGAAAATCCCAAGCAGGCTCCATACTGCCACACTGAACCTGATGTGGGGCTCAAACTCGCAAACCATGAGATCATGACCTGAGCCAAAATCTAGAGTTGGATGTTTAACCGACTGAGCCACTCAGGCACCCCAAAAATATTTTTAAATACAAGATTAATACATGGGGCACCTGGGTGCCTCAGTCAGTTAAGTGTCCGACTTTGGCTCAGGGGACGATCTCATGGTTCATGAGTTCAAGCGCCGCTTCGGGCTCTGTGCTGACAACTCAGAACCTGGAGCCTGCTTCAGATTCTGTGTCTGCCTCTCTCTCTGCCCCTCCTCCACTCCCACTCTGTCTCTTTCTGTCAAAAATAAATAAAACTGAAAAAAAAAATAAAAAATAAAAAAAGATTAATATATACCAAAAATTACGTTAACAAAAGTTATTTGTATTCTTTTCTATTTCACTAAAATTTAGTGGAACAAATTGCAAGCTATAACACTAATATAATGTAAATCAGAAAGATGTATAAATTAAAAGCATATTAGCTCTCAAGAATATTAACAGAACCCATATATCATTCTGGCCTGAGCTCACTGAATTTGCTTGAAGCAGAAAGATGGTATTGCATATTACATAATCCATCTCTATCTTTTAAAGTAAATGTTAGAGGCGCTTGGGTGGCTCAGTCAGTTGAGCGTCTGACTTTGGCTCAGGTCATGATCTCACAGCTCATGAGTTCAAGCCCCATGTCGGGCTCTGTGCTGACAGCTCGGACAGTCTCTCTTTCTCTGCCTCTCCTCTGCTCGTGCATAGTCTCTGTCTCTCTCTCTCTCTCTCTCAAATGTAAATGAACAAAAAAAAAAATTTTTTTAAATATGACCCTAGTTCTTTAAAAAATAAATAAAATAAAAAATAGTAATAATAAAAGTAAATGCTAAAATCAAGCAAAGTATCGACATATTAGATTTAAGTCAGATGCTTAACCGACTGAGCCACCTAGGTGCCCTCAAAATATTTTTAAATAAAATATTAACACACACCAAAAATTAGTTTATCAAAAGTTATATAGGTTAGGTAGAAGTTATGTAGGTTCTGTTATTTAAACAGAAGTTATATAGGTTCTGTTAGGTAAACAGGCCTAACAGAACAAACGAAGTAAGAAGGGAATACAGCATACTTAATACCAGGATTTACTCAGTTTCCATAAAGGCAACTCTGACACAACTTAACTCAATGAATATGAGCTTTATTCCTTTACTCAACCTATATTACTAAACACCTATTAAGTCCCAGATACTCTTCTAATGAATGGTAATACTGAAACAAACAAGATCCTTACTCTTCTTGAGCTTCTTAGAAGAATGACTAATTTCAGAATGACTAATTTCGTGTTCTACCCAGCGCCAGGTACTTTAAATGGATATCTCACAACAATCCTTTGAATAAAGTACTATTATGATCACCATTTTACAGATAAGAAAACTGAGGCTATGAAGTCATTTGCAGGCAGCAAGTGGTAAAAACAGTCTAAGTTCAGTGGTTAAGAATCTGAGGTTTGTTTTTTTTTTTTTAAGATTATTTATTTTAGTAATCTCTACATCTAACATGGGGCTTGAACTCACGACCCCAAGATCAAGAGTTGCATGTTCTTCCAAGGGAGCCTGTCGGATGCCCAAGAATGTGCGTTTCTAACCACTACACTAGGCAGGCTTCCCTCCAAGGCAGTGTTTCGCAACTTTTTTTTCATTTCATTTTTCAGACATTTTTTTCCTAATCACTTCTGTGAAATAATAGGAATATATATATATTGGTTTCTGCCCCTGGTTCCTGGCACAGAACTCCTAAAAAAACCCCTGGAATTCCTTAGTAATAACATCTAAGTCCCTTGGAATTTCATGGGTGACAGAAATGTCTTTGTTCTAATGAGGTAACTGCTGGTGGGCTCCTGGATGGGGGCTGGTTACCAGAAAGACCAAGCCATGATGAGCAGCCTGGGATTTCCAGAGAAGGCGAGGGGCTGGAAGTGGAGTTAATAATTGATGACGCCTACATGATGAAGCCTTCGCAAAGTCCCAACAGTACGGGGTTTGGAGAGCTTCCAGGCTGGTGAACACGTGGAGGTGCTGGAGAATGGGGCGCCCAGAGAAGTCATGAAAGCTCTGTGCCCTTCCCATACACCCCACCCTTGTATCCCTTCTCGCTGGACGTTCATCCGTATCCTTTATCACATCTTTTCGTAATAAACTGCTGAACAGTGAGTAAAACGTTTTCCTGAATTCTGTGAGCCGCTCCAGCAAATTAACTGAACCTCAGAGTGGGGTCACGGGAACCTCCAATTTGTAGGCAATGGGACAGGAGCATAGATGACAACTTGTTACTGGCATCCTACCTGGGGGGGAGGAGATAGTCTCGTGGAACTGACCCCTTAACCAGGGGGATCTGAAGCTATCTCCAGGTAGTGTTAGAAGTGAGTTAAATGGTAGGATACTCAGCTGGTTACTCAGAGAATTGTTTGGGATGGGAAAACCCGCACACAGCTGGTATCAGAAACGTTATGAGTGTGGTAGTAGCATAAGAGTCAAAGAAAAACACACGAAATGTAGGTTTTCAAAACATTCCCCCTCATGAAATTTTACCACCACAGATACACTTAATCTGTATGTCCCCTATGTACATGTGTACTTTGATACATAAAAAGATTTCTTTACCACCACCACCACCCAACCTCCCCTATCAAGTAAGTTATTTTCACCTCCTTGAGGGCAAGCGACTGCATATCCACTGAAAATGCACGGTCTGGAGCAAAGCCTCTTAACCTCAGCGATGCTGACATTTGGTGCCCGATAATCCTGTGTTGTTGGCACTGCCCTGTACTTTAAAAGTTGTTTAGCACCATCCCCGGCCTCTACCTACTAGAAACCAAGCGGTAACTGTGACAATGTTGGGTTAAAATCTTCCAGTCTTAGAAATGCAGGTGAGTAGGGGCGCCTGGGTGGCTCAATCGGTTAAGCGGCCAACTTCAGCTCAGGTCATGATCTCACGGTCTGTGAGTTCGAGCCCCGCGTTGGGCTCTGTGCTGACAGCTCAGAGCCTGGAGCCTGCTTCGGATTCTGTGTCTCCCTCTCTCTCTGCCCCTCCCCTGCTCACGCTCTGTCTCTAAGTCTCTCAAAAATAAATAAACGTTAAAAAAAAAAAAAATTAAAAGAAAAAAAAAAAGAAAGAAATGCAGGTGGGTAGAGGCAATTGTTTCTCTTGCTGCTCTTTACAGTGTCATAAGAATTACAGCTCCTGACTTTGTTCACAAAAAACCTGGAAAGGATGGGATATAAGCCGATTGCAAATGCTGTATCTCTGTAGCTGGCGGGAAGGAGCACGTGTAATAGCAGCAGCAATGGCAAGAAGGGACTAGTATTTTATATAAACATAGCAGGGAAAGAACCCCACATTAGACCAATAAGTGAAAGGACATTAAATTTTAATAAAATCCATTTATAATAGATGCCATAGAATAAGGCTAAGTAACCCCTCCCTCCAACATGATGAGTGAGACAAATTACCTCACTTTAAGTATAGATGAGAACCATAATGAAATCCCTAGGAGAACGTTGTGTTTTATAATGGGCTTCCACTGTAGTCACACAATATGCTGGTCAGAAGGAGCCGAGATTAAGGACATAAGTAGGTGATGATGGAAGGGCGGCTCAGAGAGCTCCAGGTTCAGAATACATACTGAAAACGACCAGGGGACACTACCCTCATCTCGAATCCATCACAGGTAGGCTTTCAGGAGATCAACCAGGAAAGCACCTTGAGCGTCTGTGTGGAGGAGGATGGTGACGAGTGATGAGGTGGTGGTCCTGAGGGCAAAGGGAGAAAAGGCAGGGCGATATGCATGACCCTGAAGCAGTTTCCTCAACTGCAAAATGGGATAACAGTATCTTTATTTCACAGGGCTATGATGAAGATTAAGTGAGAAAATCTGAAAACGGATGGTGCATGGGCATGTAATAACAGCACAATAACCACGTGGATGTTTTTAATCGTGTTTAAGCAATGTGGTGGCAAAACTAAGCTAAGCAAACAAACAGAAAGACCTCTGAAGAGAAACAGTTCAGAAGGACCAAAGATGAGCTACAAAACAGATGAGCTAGGTAAGCCTTGTGAGATCTCAGAATACCCAGTGGTAAATATTTAGTCTGACAGTGAACCAAAGTCATTAAAAAAATAGAGAAATACCTCTGTATCACAGTAAAAGAAAAAAAGAATCTATACTTCAAACAAAAATATATTGTGCTTAATGGTAAAACACTGGAATGCCCACTAAAGTAGGGAAGCAGGGAAGGTTGTCCGTTTTCCAGCATTATTTAATACAGACATGTAAAGTACCATGCTGGGCAATTTCACAAGACAAAGAAGTGTAAGTATTGGAAAGAACTTCGAATTACTTTTTATGAATATAATTGCATATATGAAAATCCCTTTAAAATAAAAATTATTAGAAAAAATGAGCTAATTCCATCAGGTGTGTGGTTGCAAAATCAATAAATTAAAATCAATTGTTTTAGATGGGATCCTGGAACAGAAAAAGGACATCAGGTAAAAACTAAACAAATCTGAATAAATATAGACTTTAAGTTAATAATATCAAATATTGGTCCCTTGGTTGTGACTAATGTACCATAGTAATCCAAAATGTAATCAACAGGAGAAAATGAGCACAGGATACGTATTCATATGTATGGGATCCTTGTACCATCTTTGTAACTTTTCTATAAGTCTACGACTATTCTAAAATAAGTTATTTTTTTAAAAATCAATAGTTTTCTTACATAGAAGCAATGTCCAGTTAGAAACAGTGAAAGAAATAGTTCTATTTACACTATGTTAAAGACTAAAATCTAAGAATAATAATCCTAAGGGAAAACGTAGAAGGGAAGGCTAACATTTAAAAAAAAAAAACTTAAAAAGAAAATTCTCTTTAGGGACATAAAAGAAAGGGAGAGATCACCTTAACTTAATATTATAAAGATGTCAAACTTCCTTCCCTGAAGTAACCTACAAATTCAATGCCTTTTGATCACAAACTCAATGGCAACCCTTGGAAACGGAACAAAATGGATAAAGATGTAAAAACAGCCAAAAGACAAAAAACAAAAAACTAGTAAGACAAACTAACAAGATTACTACTATGAAAGAAAAATCTATACATAGGTAAAGCAAGGGTTACCAACAAATATAGTACTCATGCAAGAGTACACACTGATAAAACAGAACCAAATATCCCAATGGGAACTTAAATTATAAAAAATATAGCATTTAAACTACTAAGAAATATGTGAGACAGTTTAATAAATTAGGTCGATTGGGACAACTGCCTGTCAAAAAAAATTTTTTTAACTTGATACTCACACATGCTTACAGCAAAATAAATTCCAAATGGGCTAAACTATAAAACTATTAGATGTCTGAAGTTATATTACAGACAAGGGACTATTCTCCTTAATATAGAACAGTGCTTAGGTATCAGTAAGGAACAACCTAGGAGAAAATGGATAAAGCACATGAATTCTTCACAGAGAAAATTTTTAAAAAAATGACACTTAAGCTTATGGAAAGCTGCTCAATCCCACTCAAAGCAGAAGATATGCAAATCAAAACCACTCTAAGATAGTATTTCTTACCTATGAAAATAGCAAAGCTATGTAGGCTGTGGCACATGTGAGCACAAACAGATACTCTCACACATATTGCTTCCAAACATGCAAGGTGAGTACCACAACCCCTCGGAAGGGCAATCTGACAGCACCTTTCAAAATTGCAAAAGCATTTATCCTCTGAACAAGCAATCTCATGTCTAGGAATTTATCTTATTACTATACCTGAGCACACCTGAGATGACATTTATCCAAATTATTTACCCCAATATGGTTTCTGTTAGAAGTTGGCAAACAAATTAAATGTCTCTCAGCAGGAAACAGGATAAATCATATAACCACATAATGGACTTGTATGCAACTATTTAAAAAAAACTGAGCCCAACAAACAAAAATCCAGGACCAGACTGCCTCAGTGGTGAATTCTACCAAACATTTAAAGAAAAATTAATAACAATCTTTCTCAAACTCTTCCAAAAAAAAAAAAAAAAAACAGAAAAAGAAGGAACAGCTCCAAATTCATTTTATGAGGCCAGCATTACCATGCTGCCAAATCCAGACAAGGACACCACAAGAAAATGGCAGACCAATATCCCAGATGAATAGAGGTAAAAATCCTCAACAAAATATTAATGAACCAAATTCAATCGCATTAAAAGAATCCCACACTATGATCAAGTAGGATTTATTCAAGGGATACAAGAATGGTTTAGCACCTGCAAGTCAATGTGACAGACCACATTAACAAAATGAAGATAAAAATCATATATGATCAGCTGAATAGATGCAGAAAAAGCATCTGACCAAAGTCAACATTCATTTATAAAACTCTCAGCAAACTGGCTATTGAAGGAACATATCTGAACATAACAAAGGCCTTATATAACAAGCTCACACTTAATACCATACGTACTGAAAGCTTCTCCTCTAAGATCAGGTACAAGGGTAGGATGCCCACTCTTGCCACTTTAATTCAACATAGTATTAGAAGTCCTAGCCAGAGCAATTAGATAAGAAAAAGAAATAAAAGTCATCCAAATTAGAATGGAAGAAGTATAACTGTCACTATTTGCAGATGACATAGTATATTTCGAAAATCCCAGGGCTCTTGGCTGGCTCAGTTGGAAGAGCATATGACTCTTGATCTCATTCAAGCCCCACGTAGGGTGCAGACATCACTTCAATAAATTTAAAAACTTAAAAAATTATAGTAATAAAGAAAACCCCAAACTGTGTAAACCAAAATACCAAAAAACTGTTGAAATGAATAAATGAATTCAATAAGTTAAGGATTAAAAATCAGTATACAAAAATCTGTTGTGCTTTTATACACCAATAACAAACTATCAGAGAAATTAAGAAAACAATCCCATTTATAACTGCATCAAAAAGAATAAAATACCTAAGAAGAAATTTAACCAAGGAAGTAAAAGACCTATACACTGAAAACTATTAAACACTGAAACTGGGGGCACCTGAGTGGCTCAGTCGGTTAAGCGGCCGACTTCAGGTCAGGTCATGATCTCATGGTTCATGAGTTTGAGGCCCGCGTCAGGCTCTGTGCTGACGGTTCAGAGCCTGGGGCCTGCTTCAGATTCTGTGTCTCCCTCTCTCTCTGCCCTTCCCCTGTTCACGCTCTGTCTCTGTCTCTCAAAAATAAATAAATGTTAAAAAAAAATAAACATTGAAACTGGAGGCAAACCAAAATAAAATGGATAAAATGCTCATGTTTGAAATAATTAATATTGTTAAAATGTCCACACTACCCAAAGCAATTAAAGACTCAATGCAATCTTTATCAAACTTCCAATGTAATTTTCACAGAAATGGAAGAAACAATCCTAAAATTTTCATGGGACCACAAAAGACTCCAAAAAGCCAAAGCAATCATGAAAAGAAAGAACAAAGCTGGAGGCATCATGCTTCTTGATTTCAAACTACATTACAAAGCTGTAGTAATTAAAACAGTATAGTACTGGCATAAAAAAAGAATCATAGATCAGTGGGACAAAGAGCCCAGAAACACACTGACACATATGTGGTCATTTACAACGAAGGAGCCAAAATATATAATGGGAAAAGGACAGTCTCTTCAATACATGGTTTTAAGAAAACTGGACAATCACATGCAAAAGAATGAAACTTGGCCACTATCTTACACCATACAAAAGGTAACCTAAGACCCGAAACCATAAAACTCCTAGAAGAAAACATAAGAAGCTCCCTGACGTTAGTCCTTGAAGGTTTTTTAGGGGGTTGACACCATAAGCAAGAGCAATAAAAGCAAAAATAAACAAGTGGAACTACATCAAACTAAAAAACTCTGCATGACAAAGGAAACCATCAACAAAATGAAAAGGCGACCTCCCAAATGGGAGAAAATACTTGCAAATCCTATATCTGATAGGGGCTAATATCCAAAATATAGAGAGAACTCTTACAACTTAATATCAAAAAACCAATCCAACTGAAAAATGGGTGGAGAGGGGCAGCTGGGTGGCTCAGTTGTTTAAGCATCCGACTTCAGCTCAGGTCATGATCTCACAGTTCGTGGGTTCGAGCCCCACTTTGGGCTCTGTGCTGAAGGCTCAGAGTCTGGAGCCTGCTTTGCATTCTGTGTTTCCCTCTCTCTCTCTTAAAAAATCAATAAATATTTTTTTACAAATGGGTGGAGGATCTAAACAGACATTTTTTCAAAGACATAAAGATGGCCAACAGGTACATGAAAAGGTGCCCAACATTACTATCAGGGAAATGCAAATCAAATCTGCAATGAGGTATCACCTCATCCCTGTTAAAATGATAATTATCAAAAACACAGGAAATAACAAGTATTGGCAAGGATGTTGAAAAAACGGAACCCTTGTGCACTGTTAATGGGAATATAAATTGGTACAGCCACTATGGAAAACAGTGCAGAGGTTCCTCAAAAAATTAAAAATAGAACTAACATAATGCAGCAGTTCTACTTCTGGGTATCCAAAGGAAACAAAACACTACTTTGAAAAAATACATGCACCCCTTTATTCATTGCAGCATTATTTACAATAGCCAAGACATGGAAACAACCTAACTGTCCATCAGTGGATGAACGGATAAAGAAACTGATAAACTGACATATATACTGTGTGTGTGTATATATATATATGTTATTGAATATTATCGAACTATAAAAAAAAAAGAAGGAAATCTTGCTATATGCCACATGGATTGACCTTGAGGGCATTATATATGGTAAGTGAATTAAGTTAGACAGAAGGAAAAAAATACCATACTCCCATATGTGTGGAATCTAAAAAACAACTGAGCTTGAAACAGAGAAAATTGGTGATTACCAGAGGTGGGTGGGGGGTGGTGGTGATAGACAAAATGAATGAAAGAGGTCAAAAGGTAAAAACTTCCAGTTATAAATAAGTCATTGTGGGGCGGGGTGCGGGGGGTGCCTGGGTGGCTCCATGACCAACTCATGATTTCGGCTCAGGTCATGATCTCAGTTTATGAAATCGAGCCCCGTGTTGGGCTCTGTACTGACAGTGTGGAGCCTGCATAGGATTCTCTCTCTTCCTCTCTCTCAAAATAAATAAGTAAACATTTATAAATAAGCCATGGGGATATAATATACATTATGGTAAATATAGTTAATAGTACTGTATTGATATTTGGAAGTTGCTAGGAGAATAAATCTTAAAAAATTCTATCACATGGCCAACAGACACATGACAATGCTCAATGTCACTCATCATCAGGGAAACACAAATCAAAACCACACTGAGATACCACCTTACACCAGTCAGAGTGGCTACAATGAACAAATCAGGAGACTGTAGATGCTGGCGAGGATGTGGAGAAACAGGCACCGTCTTGCACTGTTGGTGGGAATGCAAACTGGTACAGCCGCTCTGGAGAACCATGTGGAGGTTCCTCAAAAAAAATGGAAATAGAACTACTCTATGACCCAGCAATAGCACTGCTAGGAATCTACGCAAGAGACACAGGAGTGCTGATGCATACGAGCACGTGTACCCCAATGTTCACAGCAGCACTTTCGACAATAGCCAAATCATGATGAGACTAAAGTGTCCATCAACAGATGAATGGATAAAGAAGATGTGGTATATATATACAATGGAATACTATGCAGCAGTGAGGAAGAATGAACTCTGGCCACGCATAGCAACATGGATGGAACTGGAGGGTATTATGCTAACTGAAATAAGTCAGTCAGAGAAAGACAGATACCATATGTTTCCATGCATAGGTGGATTTTGAGAGACTTAGCAGAAAACCAGGGGGGAGGGGAAGAGGGGAAAAGAAAAAAAGACACAGAGAGGGAGGGAGACAAAACATAAGAGACTCTCAAAGACTAAGAACAAACTGAGGGGTGAAGTGGGTGTTCGAGGGGGGAGAGGGGGTGATGGGCACTGAGGAGGGAACTTGTTGGGATGAGCACTGGGTGTTGTATGGAAACCAATTTGACAATAAATTATTTTAAAAAAATGAAAAAAAATCCCATCACACACACACGAATCTAACTATGCATGGTGAGAGATGTTAGCTAGACTTGTTATCATCTCACTATATACAAATATCAAATTATGTCCTATACCCGAAACTAACACGCTGTATGTCAAGTATATCTCAAAACAAAACACCCAAGCTGAAGAAGCCCTTTTGCTACTGATGCATGTAGGTTTAATATCTATTAAGTGTGAGGAACAATATATAGAATATTGGGGGGGGTGGATTTGAACCTGTAGGTTATGGTGAGACTCACAGTGATTTCTTACAGGAGGTAGTGCAGGTAGAAAACTGGGTGGGCAGGTAAAAAAGGGCAATTTTTTTGACCACCTTTTTTTTTTAATTTATTTATTTATTTTGAGAGAGAAAGAGCATGCACAGGAGAGGCAGAAAGAGAGGGAATCCCAGGCAGGCTCCACAATGCCAGTGTGGAGCCTAGTGCAGGGTTTGAACTCACAAAACCACAAGATCATGACCTGAGCCAAAACCAAGAGTCGGACACTCAACCAACTGAGCTACCCAGGTGCCCCATCAGCTTTTAGAAGTGTGTGTGTGTGTGTGTGTGTGTGTGTGTGTGTGTGTGTGAATTTAACCATGGATATTTATTCATTTATTTCCAATTTAAAAAGTTGGACGAAAACATGATTTCTTTTTTGCAAACTTTTCACAGGGAAGGTCTTCATAAGCATGAAGAAAACTAGTAAACGTGACTACTAAAAATTTTACATTTATATGTTCAAAAACCCAATCATAAAGTTAAAAGACAAAGTAGGGAGAAAATTTAACGTATGACAAAGCTAATTTTTTAAAAAAATATTTTTAATGTTTATTGATTTTTGAGAGAGAAGGAGACAGAGCACAAGCAGAGGAGGGGCAGAGAGAGGAGGAGACAGAATCTGAAGCAGGCTCCGGGCTCTGAGCTGTCAGCACAGAGCCTGATGCCGGGCCTGAACCAATGAACCACAAGATCGTGCCCTGAGCTGAAGTCAGACACCCAACTGACTGAGCCACCCAGGTGTTCCACAATGCTAATTTTTATACGTAAAAGGGCTCTCACAAATCACTAAGCACAACATGACTGACTTTCAGAAAAAAATTAAGCATACAAAAAGCAATTAAAAAATATAAATGTCTACCAAGCATATGAAAAGATACTCAAAGAACTTATTAAGAAAACACAAACTAAAACTGGATGCCATTTTATACTATTACACTGAAAAAGATCTGTAATAATCAATGTTGGTGAGAACAAAGGGAAACCCATCCTTTCACACAGGTGAAAATATAAAATGGTACGGCTTTTTTGAGGTGTAGTCTGGCAACAACTAGGTGAATTTTAAATATGTATACTCTTTGACCTAGCAATTTCTTTTCTAGAAACTCATGCTATAAACTCCCACAAGGAAGATCTTATATACACAAAGGTGCACCACAGCATTGTTCGTTCTTATTCTGCCCTTTTACTTCAGAATATATTTTTATTATGGACCGTATATACTCATACAGTTTCTACAGATAGTATTATTTTCATGATAAAAATCTAATAGTGTTTTTTTTTAACTGGAGGGTGAAACGCTCAAGGAATATTCTATACTGAGTAAAAAGCACCATGTAAGTATTGGTATTATCACTACTCTAAAAGTTTCCACGACAGCCCGAATCAAAATCATTCAGTGATTTATTCACTGCTGAAAAATGCAGATGACCTAAGCCAACAATCTAATCAGGAAACGATAAGGTATTTTCAGACATTCACAATCAGAGACGAAGAACTCCCAAGCTAGTGACTGTTAGCTTAAGGTATCTATCAGAATCACCTACAGGCTTTTCTGTTGGACATGTAGGGGTAGGTGTTTTTCAAAATACACATGCCCAGAATCTCCCCCCAAGTATAACGCAAAATAGGACCTCAAGCAAGTTAAGTCCCAATTATTAGACGGTGGGGTTTAGGTTCTTTCTTGAGGAAAGGCAACGACAGCTCTGCCCCAAGCCTGTGTCCTGTGCTATACAGGCCAGCAATTCTCCAGCGGAGCATCACGAGATACTAGTAAGAACCATAAAAAGACTTTCCAATAATCTTCCAAAGCTGCTCAACAGCTTCTTTTAAAAATTACATAAAAGGCAGACTAAGCATGATCTCTATGTGAGCCTCACTCTGGCCTGTGCGGTGATACGCATTTTGCTACAGGGGAAGGAGGAGGAGAAGAGATGGCTCAGAAGGAACAGAGGGGTGGGGGACGCAGTTTGAAACCATCCCATGGATCATTCTAATTCTCCTCAACCTATTAGGAAGCAAAGAAATATAAAGTTATAATTAGTTGAAAGCCACATGCCAAAATAGTGAGAAGAACTATGGGTGTATTCTGTGACTTTACAATTATTTTGACTTCCCTTATTTTGTGTACAGATATGTCTTTAATAAGGAAGAAAGCCAAAAGATACATAATGAAAGCTTGAGTAACAGTGACACTGCATAATGATATGAACAAAAGTTATGGCAGTAAAATCTGTCAGCAAATATGTTAGATTATCAAATCAAAGGCAAAGCAACAATGAAAGGGAAATTTGCAATACAACACTAATGTTAAATATCATGCTGAAATACGTAAATTCTAACTTTGGACAATAAAATTAAGTTTACAGGAACTACAGGGGTGCCTGGGTGGCTCAGTCTGTTGGGCATTTGACTTCAGCTCAAGACATGATCTCATGGTTCATGAGTTCAAGGGCCACATCAGGCTCTCTGCCTTCAGTGCGGAGCCCGCTTTGGATCCTCTGCCCCCCACTCTCTGCCCCTCGCCTGCTCACACTCTCTCAAAAATAAACACTAAAAAATACGTAGTTTACAGGAACTACAGAGATTAGACAGGAAAAAAATGACGCCACAATTAGACAAATCCGTAACGTAACGTAACGTAACGTAACTGGATCCCTGGTTTGGAAAAACTAGCTATAAATGATATTTTTGGGATAACTGGGGAAATTTGAATATAAACTAGGTGTTAGATATGAGAATTATTAATCGCCTTCAATGTGATAATGCTGTTACGATTGTAAAGGTGAAGCCTGACGCACCCAGGGGCGAGGTGTCATGACGTATCAGATACACGTGTGCATGTCCGTGCGAGAGAATGTGTATCTAGATGTGTGAATGTGCAGATATATATCATACATCAGTATAGAGCTGAAGCAAAGATGATTTTTTAGAAGGTTCTTATCATTGAACCCAAGCAGAGATCATGTATTCTTCTTCCAACTTTCTTGTTCATATGAAAATTCTTCATATTAGAAAATTATGTTAAGCTTATTCTTCAATAGCACGATACTGCATCTTTTAGTATCCTGTGGCAGAAGGGACTGGAAAAAAGCAAGACTTTTTGATAACATGGCATAACATTTTTAGATCAGCTAAATTTCTTCTCACTTTTTAAAAATCTTTAAATTGACGATTTCCTTACTAAAAGCACCCAGAAGCCCTCCTTACTCCTTGCGAAGTTCGCTAGGTTCCGCCGTAAAGGCCTGTGGAGAAGACGAGCAGGGCTTCATCCGCGATGTATGTCGCGGCATAAACAAAACAGGACCAATGATAACTGGCTTATTTTCAAGTTTATTTATTTTCAGAGAGAGAGTGTGAGTGGGGGAGGGACAGAGAGAGAGAGGGAGAGAGACAATCCCAAGCAGGCTCCCAGTGTGAAGCCCTATGCAGGGCTCGAACTCGGGAACCATAAGATCATGACCTGAGCTGAAACCAAGAGTCAGATGCTTAACCAACTGAGCCACCAAGGCGCCCTATTTGGGTTTTTTTTAACTATTTGTTTTTATATCCTTTCTTTTAATATTCCAGATACTTATTTAGAGATAGTACTATGGGCATAAACGATACTGTGTTTATAATTATAAAATTATAATTATAATTCACTGGGCCGCCTGGGTGGCTGAGTCAGTTAAGCTCCCAACTTCAGCTCAGGTCATGCTCTCATGGTCCCTGGGTTCAAGCCCCACGTCAGGCTCACAGAGCCTGGAGCCTGCTTCGGATTCTGTGTCCCCCTCCCTCTCTGCCCCTCCCCCCCTCAAATAAATAAACATTAAAAAAACTTTTTTAAATAATAATTCACTGAGAAAGACTTAACATGTTGGGTATGTTATAATAAAATACTTGTTAGCAGAGCAAATCACATTTAAGAACATATTTTCTTTTAATAAACAATCTTTTCCCCAGAACAAAAATTTATTTGCCTGGTGGGAAGATTATGAGAAACATTGTTCCAACTCAAATAACAAAATTCATAAAGGTTCCCCCACCATAAGCCTACCACAGTCCCCAGCATACAGTAAACGTTTTGAATAATTATCCTTTGCATAAAGCCTTCCAGGAAATATTTGCATCCTCTTTCCAATTCCTGAACACTGTATGACACTTAAGAAATTAGTCATTTTTATACCCTGTAATATGGGTGTGTATTTACCTCATGGGCTTTAATCTATAAATTAGGAAAAACAGCATTCTACAGGAAGGTAAGAAAGCTGTGATCCATTTTGTACGAATGATATCTGAAGCCTCTTTCATCTTTAGGATTATTTCATTTCACATAATTTTTCATATTTGAAACATCTCAATTTTAAAATAGCATAACACAGGTTGATGGTCAATGCATGATTCAAAAATCATTTACGATGCACTCCTCTTTTGTCCATTTCAAATGTATCAATCACACATAAAATCTTCTAATTGTTCTTATACAATTTAATAAGTTGTTATAAATTGTAAAACTCCTTAAAAAATAGAATCCCAGCATGGTAACACAAAGCAGTAAGAAAATCATATTAAAGATGACCATACTAAATACAACTAAGTATCCTGGATTTGATCTTGAAACAGAAAAGGGACATTAGTGGGAAAACTAGTGAAATCCATACAAATTCTAGAGTTTGTTAATAGTGCTGTATTAATGTTGTTTTAATAAATGCACCATGGTTATGTAAGATTTTATATTGGAAGGAGCTGGGCAAGGGTATACAAAAACTCTATAGTATTTTTGTAACTTTTCTGTAAATCTAAAATTATTTCAAATATAAAGTTTTAAAGATAACTTTAGTGGTTAAATCTGTTTAGTTTATGTCTAGACGACACACAGGGAGCGAGGAGGGGTCGGAAAAGGAAAACACCCAGATACATAATTCAAGCTTCTCAAATCTGTGACTAATCTTCCTGCCTATTCTCAGCACAGTTGGCACTCAGGGTTCTATTTGGTTTGTACAAAGCTCTACAGAATAGAACTTTTTTTCCCCCTAAAAACCTCAAACGGAAATGGCTTGCTTTTCCCTAGGTTTTTTTCTTTCTTATCATAACACAAAGCAACAGAGACTAGCACCAACAGTGCAAGTTAAAAAAGATACAACCCCTCGGGTTCGAAGGATAAAGGAAGATAAGAAAAGTCTGAACTGTTTTACGATCCTACCAAAGAAAGCATTTAACCAACTTTTTCAGAAAACAGGCAGAGGATTCAGTAACTACTAATTTTACTGTGATTTAGTAAAATGCACCTCTATACTAAGAAAATAGCAATAGGAAAATATTTGTTGTAATCTGCCCTTTTCCAAACCATTTCTCAATGCAATTCTTATGTTATACTTCCAGGGTATCTTGGGGGTCATAGCCCACCTACAAAATAACTCTCTGACCTCCCAAGCTATGCAGAGACACAGGAAAACCATTTGATTTAACTCAACAGAAAAAAAGCCAACAGCATCTTCTCAAAGAAGCATTTCTGTTTATTTATCAGTTGCCTATGAAAATGAGTACAGAACATAGAAAAAAAATCACATAAAAGACGCTATGTGATACATTAGTGCAGTAAGCATCCTTAATTTGTACTAAGTTTGAATTAAAAAGTACTTCAAGGGAAACTGTATCAGTTATCAAAACAGAATATAACTGGAATGGTTTTATATGACATTCCATTGAATAAGAAATTTACAACAATAACACTCTGTTTGGGAAAGCGCTTGAGGTGGGAGGTACTCTCAACACTGCTGATGAAAACTTAAATTAGTACAACCAAATGCAATTTGACATTTTTGACCATTTTCTTCTTTTCAAAATACTCTCTTTCCCTGGCGTCTATAACAGGTTCCTCTCTTCATTTTTAACTGCTGTTAGGCCCTGGAGTTCTATCCAAACCACCTCCTTTTTAATGAATTATACTTTCTCCCCAGATCTTATCTGCTGGTGGCTTGGAGTCAGCCATTGTAAAGTGACAACTATACAAGCTGATAACTTCTAAATAATTTTGCCCCAAATTTCTCTCCTGAACATTCCTCTTCAACACTCTGAACTCATGTTCTTCAACTTCAAAAGCATCCTCAAAACTACTGGCAACCCTATCGCCCCCTGCTAATCAGTTCACTTCCCCACTCTCTAAAACTTAGGACAGCATTTCACCTTCTGGAAATCCTCCTTAAACCTTGGATACCCTCCTGACCTCTCCCCTCACTCCCAAAAGAAAACATTCCACACTCCAAGAAGATTATCAAAATGAAAACAGATCTCCCTCGACTTTGACCATCAACTGTTCATTACTTCTTCTCCCTACATCCCTCCTTTCTGAGGACGATCCCTTACTGATTCAACAAGTCTACTTCTAGGAATTTATAGAAAAGACTACTACAAAGATCTAACTGCGAAAATATTCACCCTAGTTCTAAATAGCTAAAAAGTACAACCTATATAATAGCAGGAAAATGATTAGATACACTGTAACACATCTATACTATGACTTACTACGGAGCTATTAAAACTGTTACTTTTTTTTCCCTACATGGAAACACTCACAATTTAGAGTCAAACAAAAATAGAAGGCTTCAAAACAGTACAAATTTTATGAGCCCATTTTTGTAAGAAAGAAGCATAATACATATTTATAAGCTCCAAATACACTCTGGTTACTAAAATGTTCAACTGACTGGGTGAATGGGTTTATAAGAGGTTTTTACTTTCTTCTTTTTACTTACCTATAATTTTGAATTTAGCAAAAATATCTATATAATAATTAAACAAAGATTCTATTGAATTCATAGAGAAAAATCTAAATACAAAGCAATACAAGTACAAGGCCACAAAAGTTGAACTAAGAGGATAAAGTATGCAATTATCATTAATGTATTTTAAATTAAAACATGTTCTTATTTGGGGAGAGAAAATGTTTTTGATATTTAATGAAGTTTTCCAATTTCCTGAGTCCTAATAAAACTTACCTTCATGGTGGAGTGACACCTTTTACATAAAGCCAAAAGAGGTCCTTCTCTACAGGAGACTAGATAAAGATGAACAAACTTTAATAGATTCATACACAGGAATACTGCTCATCAACAAAAAGGAAGAAGTTAACGGGGCGCCAGGGTGGCTCAGTCAGGGAGGTGTCCTACTCTTGATCTCCTTCGCCCAGGCTGTTGCGCTGTGTCAGCGCAGAGCCTGCTTGGAATTCTCTCTCTCCCTCCCTCTCTCAAAAATAATAAACTTAAAAAAAGGGGGGGGGGACAAGTTACTGATAAATACAATATGGATAAATCTCAAAAACATTATGTTAAGTGAGAAAGACTTACACGAAGAATAGGCTCCATGACTCCATTTAAATGAAGTTCCAGAACAAGACAAACTAATCTACCACGGGACAAAATGCACATAAGGGTGAGAGAGTTGACTGGGAAGGACAAGCAGGAAGCTCCTGGGGTGACACTAACGTTCCACATCACGGTGGTGCTGCACTACACAGGTAGTATCAACATTCCGAACTCATCCAATGGTTCACTTAGGACTTGTGCCTGTTAGAAGTCTAGCTGATGGTATGCGCGCAGAAGTGTTTCAGGGTGACCTACACTGATGTCTGCACGTTACTCCACGAGCACCCGCCTTTAAAAAAAGGTCTTAATAATTCTCTCTCTCTCTCTCCTTCTGCCACTCTCCCTCACTTGTGTTTTCTTTCTCTAAAATAAAAAAGAAAATAAAAGTCTTAATAGATAGAGGGATACATAGAGACATATAATTTAAAAAATTATAGAAGCCAGGTGGTGGGTATAATTCTCCCAACGTTTTTATACGTCTGAAAATTCTCACAATAAAATGTTGGAAAAATTTAACCATCAATAAAGTCAGCTAGCAAAGACAAACTACCTGGTTAAATCTATACATTTGAAAGCAGGAAAAGAAATAGAAGAACCTTCCTACTTTTTCAATTACCAAACGATTTTATAGCTTGGAGTTAATTTCGCAAATGTCAGAAAACAGCCCATCGTTAACAAGAGACACTAAAACATTTTAGCAATCAATTGCCATTTCTGAAAAGTCACAAGAATTTCTGCACGTTGACAAATATGGATTTTTTTGGGGGGAACTTCATTTGTAAACCATCTTTGGACAAATGACATAATAAAGAGATAAGAGCTATATCCACGTCATAACCAATTATCGAAAAATTACACACACCTTGATACTAACTACTGAAAATACTGGTATGAAAACACACAGGATATAGGTCAAAACAGACTACCAACTATTTATCAAACTCTTCCTAAAGGACACAGAAAATAACAATAAATGTTTAATTGCTAACTTATAATACAAAAACTTTCCTAATTAAACTTTTTAGGAAACATAAATTATAAACTATGAAAATTTCAGTTTTAGTTATCATAACAAAATCATGTTTAAAACTGATCTTAAAAATATTTTTTTTAATGTTTATTTTTGAGAGAGAAAAGAGAGCATGTACCCTCCAGTGGGGGGGGGGGGGGCACGGCAGAGGGAGAGAGAGACAAAGAATCTGAAGAAGGCTTCCTCCTGTCAGTGCAAAGCCTGAAATGGGGCTCGAACCCATGACCTGTGAGATCATGACCTGAGCTGAAGTCCAACGCTCAGTTGACTGGACCACCCGTGTGCCCCTAAAATATTTTTAAATCTCTGCTAAAGAAAATGATATGAAGGCCTCAGAGAAATCCTTACAAATATAGGATTCGCCATTCTGTAGATAAGCATCAGCTATAGAAGATACAATAAAATAACCTGGAAGAAAAAATTGACACCTTCATAAATTTTTTATGAATATTTTAGTTTCTGAATATAATCTCTCCATAGATTTGTAAAGTATATATTACTATATATCATGTGTACATATATTTGTGAAGTTGCATAGACAAAAAAACTATATATGCTACACTTTGATTTAAGGGTTTTTCAACAGTCATTCTGCATTTAATTTTTCAATAATTCTATATTTGATTTTTGTCATGCACACAGACACTGAACCTGACCCCCACGTAAGCTGTAACTCCACCATATAATACAGCCTACCATAGTAATTTCTCATTCACCAAAATTCTCTATCAGTTATGCTGGTAAGTCTAAAGAAGGTTCACATATTTTATAAAAAATTCCTTCGACAAGTATTTATTCAAAGCTTAATATAACCCAAACATGAAAACAGACACAGTATATACAATGACAAATCACACAACCCCAGCCCTCAGAAACTTACAAGGTATGGAGGGACGGGAGGGAGGGAGGGAGGGAGGAAGGGAAGGGAGGGGAGGGGAGGGGAGGGGAGGGGGGGAGGGAGGGAGGGGAGTGAGAGACAGCAAACAAGTAAGCAAAGATAAATGTATGTGTTTATGAACAGAACTATGAAATGTTGGAGAGAACCTGCTAACGGTTAGCAGGTCAGATCTCTCTGAGGAGATGATATTAAAGCCCAGCCCTAATGACCAAGCAACAGCTGGTTTTGCAAAGAGCAGGACGGAAGAGTATCCCTTCAGCAGTCATAGTATGTGCAAAGGCCCAGAAGGAGACACAAGCTCAGTAGGTTGAAGTAACAGAAAGGCCAGTGTGACGACAGCACAAACTGCAGACAAAAGTGGAACTGGTTTCGGTGAGGGCTTAGTAAGAATGTTGGATTTTATTCTAAGTGTGAAAGAAAATCATTGAAGGATCTTAGAAAGGGAGAATGACACAGAGTCTTTTGCTTGGTAGAGAAGGAGTTGTAAGAGTAAGAATAGAAGCTAAAGTAGTAGTACAGACAAAACGCCAGGCGAACTAGGAAGCGGAAAGGAAGGTCTGAGATATTCCGACAAGAAAATTGGTCAGACTGGCTCCTAAGGCAAGGGGGAGGGAGACCGTAGGAACAACTGCGCACACGATGGTGCTATTAACGAGGGTGACAGAGTAAGAAACCAGGCGTGGTCCTGACGGTGTGGGGAGGGTTGAGCAGGGAATCAAGAACAATTGAGACAGGATGCCTTCGAGATGCTGGCAGGACGGCCAAAACGTTATGATGAGGACGCGGCTGGATTTGGGTCAGGGGGTGGGACTTAGGGGCACACTGATCAAGTTCTTTAAACTGACCTGGGTGTCTATAAAACACAAGAACGACCACGAGTACATGCATATTTTTAACACCTTCAAGTGATTCTGATGTCACCTGGAGTCCGAGAAGCACCTGTGTAAATAGATGTTAACGCTACAGTTCATCACCTAGGGACAGAAGTCTTTACAGAAGAAAGTATGTTGAGCAATAAGATAATTGCTAACTAATCCAGAGTTATCTAATCTCCTCCAGGCATACAACGTTATAGAGGAAATACTGTTCTAATTAGCCATTCTTTCAAACGACATTTACTGAAGGCCACTCTGAAGGTGAATTTTTTATTTCCTAAATATTTCCTTACAAAGTACATATGAAATATCTGATGAGTAAATCATCGTCCAGAAAGGTAGAGTCTCGCCCGAAGGACACACAATCAATAAGGGCCAAAATTCACGAATCAAGATAACATCAATTCCGATCTGCTTTCCACCGCACGAAAATGCCACAAAGCTCATGACTACAACACTCACCATCTGTCACATGTCATGTACAAAAATGATTACAGCTGACCCCTGAACAACACAGGTTTGAAGTACATGAGGCCACTAATATGGGGACGCTTGATAAACACCGCACAGTACTGTAAATATTTTCTCATGGTTTTCTTAACATTATTTCTCTAGCTTACTTTATTATTACACAGTATGTAATACGTATAGCATACAAAATATGTTATTTGCTGTTTCTGTAACCGACAAGGCTTAGGGTCAACATTAGGCTATTAGCAGGCAAATTTGGGGTGAGTCAAAAGATACGCATGGATTTCCCACTGAGCAGGGGCTGGTGCCCTTAACCCCCATGTTGTTCAAGGGTCAAATGTATAACAAGATAAAGTGGGGTGAGTGCCTTCAGAGAAACAGAAAGGACAACGAAAGTAAGAAGGAAAAAATTACTTCTTCATTTGCACTACTGAAAAGTTTTGTAATTGCAGAAGCTATCAATTCTACCTTTCAAAGCATCCACACAAGCTACTGAGAGCAAAAGTGTTTTACTCCTATACAAAAAGCCCTAAGACTCTACCTAGCTTAACCAGCTACCTCTTCATGGACTCTGGTCCTTTAATTAAAGAGAAAAAAAAAAGATACCTATACAATGGCTACAAAAGCCCTGTATAAATCTGGCTCTTTAACTGCCTAAGGTCACAAAACATGTCATCCACAGCTAACCTCATCAGTAAAATGAGAACACAGCGTTTGCGAGAAAGAACCTATACACTTGGTAGTCAATATCATTTATAGTTATTATTAGAAGAACATACATCTATAATAATCTATAATGGTTAGAGATTTTACTTTTTTCCATTTTTTTTAATGTTTATTTATTTTTGAGAGAGAGACTGAGCACAAATGGAGGAGGAGCAGAGAGAGGGGGAGACACAGAATCCAAAGCAGGCTCCAGGCTCTGAGCAGTCAGCACAGAGCACGACGCAGGGCTCAAACCCATGAACCGTGAGATTGTGACCTGAGCCAAAGTCGAACGCTTAACTGACTGAGCCACCCCCGGCACCCCTATTCGAGATTTTATTTTTACATGAAATGTTGGATTTTGCTTCAAATATATACTTCTATCTACCTCAATACTATACAACTAGTAATGTTTCCTCAAATGCTGGCAAATCCTCTTTGCTGACTGCCCCTAGACAGGAATCGAGCCCCTGACTATATACTCAGGGTCATCTGTACTTACCTTTTCACAACAGTTCTTACGTTTGTAAACTGTTCATTGTCCCCAAGCTAGACTTTAAGTTCCTTGGAGGCAGAAGCTGTGTCTTGTTCATTTCTAATCATTCAACATCTGAGTAGTCACTATGTGCCTTGCGCTGATCTAGGTCCTGACAACAAAGCAGTGAACAAAACAGTCTCTGCCCTCCTCAGACCACATACACCAAAGACATAAAGAAATACTAATACAGGGGCGCCTGGGTGGCTCAGTTGGTTAAGCAGCCGACTCTTGATTTCAGCTCAGGTCACGATTTCACCATCGTGAGATCCAGCCCCATGTCGGACTCTGTGCTAACAGTGAAGAGCCTGCTTGGGATTCTCTCTCCCTCTCTGCTCCTTCTCTGCTCACATATGTTCTCTATCTCCCTCTCTCTCTCTCAAAAATATACATCTAAAAAAAAGAGATACTAATATATATCCATTAGTAATAAATATTAAAGAAAGGAGAAAAGGAGGGCTAGAAAATACTGCGGGAGCTAGGCTGCTATGTTACACTGGTTATCAGGGAAAGCCTCACATAGAACCGAAATCCGAAGAGGTGGAGCAAGTCACACAGATATCTTGAGGAGTCATCCAGACGGAGACTGAGAAGACCAAGTGCAAAAGCCCGGAGGCAGGAACATAGTTGTTATGTGGAAAAAATTCTAGGAAGGCAAAGGGATGGGGCATAATAGAGACACACAGGGGGGAAGGCTGGAGAGCAGAAGAGTGCCTTGATCTGATTTCTGTTTTAAAGAATCACGCAGACGCCTGTAACAAGAATAGAGAACACAGAAGCAGTGAACCCCATTAGAATCCTGCAGAAATCCAGAGCAGTCATAAATGGTGGCTTGAACCAAGTGAGTGATGAGGAGAACCAGCTGGATTTTAGTTAGGTTTTGAAAACGGAACGCACAAAATCTGACGAACTGGATGTGAAAAGAGAGAAAGACAATCAAGGGGAGATTTTAAAAGATTAGGAAGAACAGCACTGCCATTAACTAAGAAAGTCAGAGAAGCAATTTCCCCAGAATCGAGCGAATTCCCCAGTACACAGTAGCCACTCAAATATTTATGAATTAAATTTAACTGAATAAACTCCCGAAATGAAACAGTAAACTCAATGTACTGCTTTCTCTTTGTGCTAATTTCCTTTAGTAATGTTTGCTGATTACACAAAGGGACTTAGCCGCCAACACAGTTCACGTGCTTGCATGGAAACCTTGCTTGCACGGAACACAGCAACCGATCCTTACATCTGAAATACCAGTTTCAGTTTTAAATTTACAATTCTCTTGGATATAAGAGAGATCTGCCATGAAAGCTCTGTGACAGCCTGAGGATTCTGACACCCAGAGTAATTAACCTGTTCGTTAATGATGTCATATTCCTGGAAGGTAGAGCGGTGCAAACAGAACCCCCTAGGGTAGAATTAATTGAAAATTATAACACTTCGTGACAAATTTTCAGAATGGGACAAGACTGAACAAGTCCCCTAAAAAAAAATAGTAAGTCATCGGCATTTTTTTAAATGTCTTTTTCACCTCCAGCAATAAGTCCCTTCAAAACAATTCTGATGTAAAACTATTGGGAATGTAAAATTTCGCACATCTTCCCCCAAGCAGGCACTTTCCTGCCGATCAGTGAAAAGGAGCTTCACTTAGGGAAGGATCGGGTGTTCTCACCCCAGCATTTCTTAGGCGTACTCCCAGATTTTCTAAGCCAGCGCCTTTACTATGGCTCCATGAAGAATCACAAAGCTAACAGAAATACATTAAAAGGAACTCTCCTAAAACAAAAAGTTATCATCCTTTTCTCCTCCGGTTACTTTAAAAATTTAACTGAAGCTTTAAAAAAATTAAGTCAAGTTTAAGTATCCTCTCTTTCCACATTAGTTCCCCTAATGCCCCACCCTAACCTAATGTTTAAAAAAAAAACAAAACAAAAAACCCATGCGTACAACTTTCAGCGCAAAGACAGCGTAAAAGCCTAGATCGTTCGGCGAAGCTGATCGTACCGAATTCAGCAACAGGCGGTACTTCCTTTTTCCTATCAGTAAAAGGCCTTGAACCAATCCAAACAAATCTGAAATGCCAGCCAGAGTCCCCGTATCTCCCCCGCTCCCCACCCCCCCCCACCCCCAAAGCTGGCCTGGAAACACAGCCGCCACTGACCACAGAGCTCAACAGAAAAGAACCCGTGGTAAGCAAAAACAATGATTTTTGGAGGCAGGAAGGTCAGGAGCCAGGGTTTCAACCACCACCTCTTCGCGCGTTGGAGCCCGGCCGCCCCGCAATTACGTTCCCAAGCGAGCGGCACGCATCCCTCCCCCGCGCCGCGGGCCCCGCACGCGGATTAGAGGCGAGGTGGAGCGAGTGAAGGGAGTGCCCAAGGGGTGCCCGGGCGCCCGCGGAACCGAGCGCAAATAAGCAGGCGTGCCAAGGGTGAATGCGGCGTCCCCGAGGAGCAGAGTGCTCGGCGCCTGCCACAGAACGCGGAGGACAGGGAGCCCCAATCGGGCTTTCCTCGCCGGGTGCAACGGGCTGGAGGGGCTACAGGTTCAGGACGCCCTGAGAAGGGGCCCGGGAGGCTACTACTTCCCCGTAAAAGGGTGGGGCTCAGGTGGGGGCTGCTACTACTGCTCCGTGCCTCCTGTCACCGCCAACGTAGGGGACACCCTAAAGAGAGCGGGGACGGGGTGGGGGAGGGGAGCACTACAGCCAGGGGACCAGTGGGCCCGAGGGGGCGGCGGGCGGGCGCGCGCCGGGGAGCGGAGAAGGCGCGACCCCGGCCCGGAGCCCGGGAGGCGCGAGTACCCGCCGGCCTCTGGAACGCCAGCGCTGCCGCGCCAGAGACCAGGGGAAGCGGGAAGGGGCCACCCTCCTCCCCGCCCCCACACTCACCATGTAGAGGGTGAAGGGCAGGCCGAGCAGAAAGAGCCACAGGTAGAGGTGCAGCGCGTTCACGAAGGTGGCCTGGTGCGGGTCGTAGTACCAGCCTCCGCTGAGCGCGGCCCACACCCCCTGCCGGAGGATCTGCAGTGTCTGCGACCCCATCCCCACCCGGCGCCGCCGCCGCCGCCGCCGCCGCCGTCCCCGCCCCGGCCCCAGCTCGGCCTCGGTCGCCGGAGCCCGCAGCTGCCCCGTCTATCCCCCTCCGGAGCTCCGGGAGAGCGGGCCGGCGCTCCGGCGGTCGCTAGGGCTGCTGCAGGAGGAGGAGGAGGAGGCAGCGAACGAGAAGGAGGAGGAGACCGAGGAGGCGGCGAGCGGCGGGGCGGAGGAGAGCGGAGAAGAGGAGGAGACCAGCCTCCACAGCGCCGCCGCCATCTTGTCTCCTAACACCCGGAGCCAAGCCCCCGTGCCCGCGGCCCGTCAGCGCCGCCGCCGCCGCCGCGACCCCCGTCGGCCGCCAGCCCTGGGCCCGGCGGACAGGGAGGCCCGGCGCCCGGGAGGGACGGGGAGCAAGCCGCGCCCCCTCCAGCCCCTCCTCTCCTCTCCCTCCGCCCCCCGGGCCGGCTCCCCGCGGGTGCGCGCAGCGCCTCGGCTGCCGCGGGCGCCTCCTGGCGGCGCCCGGGAGAAGCGCGCACAGACGCGGGCCGGGCCCGGGGCTGCGGTGGCGGGGGGGGGGGGGGGGGGGGGGAGGGTTGTGGAGGGGTTCGGGGGCCTGGGCTCTGGAAGACCCCTTTCTGCCCGTGGCAAACCACCCTGCCAAGTGCCTTGACCAGTCCCCAAACGGGGGCCTTCACACCCCCAAACGTTGTCTCTAGTGCCTTGTCAGCATCCTGGCTGACGTTGTATCATGTTTATTTTATTAAACACCTGGGAACAGTGAAGCTAATATCTGCGATGCTTATTTGAAGGCCAGGCAGAATTCGATACAGCCGATGACTAATGAAAAGTCACAAATGCGCCCAATTTGAGCAAGAACTGTGTTGGCCTTTGGAGCAAGCTGGAGGCCCTCGGGTGAGAAAAATAGCCACGTCAGGATTGGAAGGGTTTACTACTAACAAAGACAGATTAATTAATAGAAATTTCAAGAGATGTAACAGTCTAGGGTAGACAGGTTTATCATTTCACACAACGGTGATTTTATATTTTCAAGTGCTGTAACTCGTAGCCATTTTTATTTAACAGGCCCATCTAAACTGTGACTCCACCCCCGGTCACAATAGGGTCCTATAGCTCTCTTATTGCTGTAGAGACTGGGAATCATTCTTGGCTCTTTGTAATGTTCATAAGGCATTTCTGATCTCATTGAACGAATTGTTTTTGAAGTTTGAGTTTAATTATTATAGCCATAAAATACTCTGTATTCCTGGATTAAAGCTACTGTAATTAATCAGAAAAGCAAGAGAGCCAAAAGAAAGGTGCTATTTTAAGAAAATTATTGAAAAACCATTGCAATACCTCCGAGGGCCATGCCACTTTACAGTTTAAACATTTTCATACCCATTTCATCTGACCTGCACGACTCTTGGGGAAGGGCAGAAGCTATCCCTATTTTATGCACAAGGAAACCAAAGTGCAAAGAAACGAAGTGATTTTCTCTGTCCTCATAAGTAATGGTGGTTTGAGAAGACCTCTGAAACCAGCAGTCATTCTAACTGCTCCAACTGAAAGTTAATTTAGAAGTTTATTTCTTAGCACCCTCCACCTCATCCATTCCGACAAGAATTTGAACTGAGAGTACTGTTCAGCAGCTTTTTGGTTACCTGTGGCCAGTTTAAACCTATGACCAATGACCAACTGTGTCACCTCGCCTGAGAACTTTGTTAGAAATCCAAATCCAATCCTCCAGAGAACTCTGGGTGCAATCTGTTTGTTTGTTTATTTATTTTCAGAGAGAGAGAGAGCACAAGTGGGGAGGGACAGAGAGAAGGAGAGACAGAATTCCAAGCAGGTCCCAGCGCCATCATTCCCCGAGCCTGATGCGGGGCCCGAACTCACAAACCATGAGATCATGACCTGAGCTGAGATGAAGAGTTGGAAGCTTAAGTGACTGAGTCATCCAGGAGCCCCCGCTAGCAATCCATTTTAACAAGGCCTCCAAAAGATTCCAATGTACCCTAAAAGTTGCAACTACCATTGTAGAATACTGTCCCCAGCCTTGATTTGTTTACTTCCTTATAGCCACAAAGCCGTCAAGTTCCAATAAGATGTCTTCAAATTGTGAGACACAAATGAACACTGGCCAAAATATACTTTAAAATATATTAGTATGTCTGGGGGCGCCGGTGGCTCAGTCAGTTAAGTGTCCAACTCTTGGTTTTGGCTCGGGTCCTGATCTCACAGCTCGTGGGTTGTAGCCCTGCATCGAGCTCTGTGTGGACAGCATGAAGCCTGCTTGGGATTTTCTCTCTCTCCCTCTCTCTCTCTTTCTCAAAAATAAATAAACATTTTAAATATATATATATATATATATATATATATATACACACACATATATATGTCTGAAAGCACAATCAAATTTAATACAATTTGACAATGAAAATCATGGCCTTGAGGCTTGGTTTTAGACATAAAGTATTGTCAAGTGTTCAGTTGTTTCTCCTAAAAGAGACAGGAAAGCTCTCCGAGCAGGTTTTGGACGTGATCCCAAGCACTTCCAACACGAACCAAGATGTAAACAAGGATACAATTCCAGGGCCGCATCAGTGTCCACACCAGCAAATATCTGCTTTAGTTTAATGTAAAAGGATTAACCGTAATAAGGGGGAGGTAGACTGGAAGAAGCGGAGACCAGACCCAGATACATCATGGAATTGGAGGCAGACCCAGCTGGCGTGATGAGCAGGCAGCCAGAAGACAGTATCTGAAGGGTAGGGCACTGGCGGCAGCCAGGAAAGCGGCCAGCATGACGCTGGTTGAACACAGAGAATGCGAGTGTCGTAAGCCAGCGGGCAGCTGGAACACAACCTTGGGACATCCAGGAGCAGACAAAAATTGGGAAATTGTGGCAAGCATGAAGAAATTGTGTTGCTTATAGCAAAGCCCCAGCTTCGGTGCTGTCTTCCAGGTCTGGATTCATCTTATAAGGAATCGATGAAAACAAATCATAAATAATGTACTAGGGCAAGCGTGCGTGGCAACGACTTAGGCTCAGGGTGACAAGACAGGTATCTGAAGGCTAGATCTGACAGAGGGAGACATAGAAACACAGCAGGAACTTAATACTGAGAACTGAGAGTGAATTTCACATCGATCACGGTTGCCTTGTATTGAGGTCGCAGAGTGTTAATTCAGAACTCTCATTCCCTTCCAATATGGCTGGGACTGATCCAGGAGCCTAGAGATGAGAATCAAATGACACCAGCCACTGAGTGAAAGGGGGCCAGCAGAATAAGCAGGCCCAGAAGGTAGGAAAGGCAGTCATAGACTCCATTTTTCAGCCCTGGACTGGTAAATGCATTTTAGAAAAATGCTTCTTACCTAACTTAGCAACTGAAAGAATTCAATGAAATGGATGACCTTTTTGAAAGACTGACTCAGTCTTTGGAGTGGGGGTGGAAGGGGAGAACCCTACAATGCTTTTAATCTGTAGCTTTCAACATGTTTGTGAATGCTGCCACAATGAGCTTTCTATTTTATAGACAGGAAGCCAAGGCACAGAGAGGTTAAATGGTTTGCCCAAGGTAATATACCCTAAATTATAAGCGCAGGACAAAAACCGAAGAATCTAATTTGCTAAGTGTTAGTCCTCTGAGCCCTGCACAAAAGCTATTAATAATGTTACACTTAGCATGTCAAAGTTAGCGGCAGTGACATACTACCAAACCACCGCCTGACATTTCCTCATCTTTCAGCTAATTCTATTAAAATTCTACTTCCCGACTAGTTCACGGGCCCCTTGAGGACTGGGCAGGCTCTGCCAGCAGGTGCTCCTCTCCTGCCTGAAAGGAACAAAGCTGAGTGTGCAAAACCTTCTAATAACCCCCACGCAAGCAAGCCCACCTCGGAGCAGAGGCAAGCAAACTGCAGCTCTGGTTCGTTTATGCAGCAGCAATTACGTACTTTGGACATTATCGCCCAAGTGTCCCGCCAACAACCTAAATGTAGCAGGTATCTGTGTTTTCTCCCTCAACCCAAACCAGCCCTTCTGATTTGTGTCTCTTTGTGAAACCGGTGTTTTCCAACTAGCTCAGACCTGAAACCTCATATACCCTCCCCCAAGGTCTCGTCTCCTGCTGTCTTTCTTCTGCCTAACCCTTCCTACACAATGCCGATTTACCCTCCTGGTGGATACCCTCATCAAGTTGTACCAAATAGCCTCTCTTGCCTCCAGTCTCTCTTCAAAATCATTCTACATTCTACCAACAAATTAATGCCCCTAATCCACTTTTTCTGTGCCCCTCCTTTTCTCAGAAGCTTTCAATTCCCTTCTGGTGCCTGCAGTACTAAAGGCATACTCCTTAGCCAGGCATTCAAGGTCCCCCACAACGGAATCCCACTATCTTCTCTAACATAGCTCCCACTACTCCCAATACTATACTATACTATACTTTCAGCATATCCATTTATTTAATTGAATCTACAAGCCCATCCATTTGTTCATTTCTGCCTCGACGTTCTCACCGAGACCGTTCACCTTACCTAGAAAAGCTTACTCCTCCATCTGCCTACTAAAATCCGCTATGACCACTTCAAATCCGTTCACCTGTTTTTTGAAAAGCACTCATAGTTCCAATCATTTAGCACCGACCTGTGTGCTACTTGGTATCCTTCCAACCAAACTGTACCTTCCTTGAGGGCAAGGCACTTCTCAGCCTGTCCCACAATACCTAGCAGAAAACTGCTAAGACCAATTGACAATCCATGTAAGTTGAAAAAATAGAGCATTACAGAAGGCAATGACTTTTCAGTTAAAGATTTTATCTGTTTTAGGTTTCATCCGGTACCTCTTCAACATTCAAAGGCATTATCGCCGGCTTAGAAAAAATATGGAATGAAGGTTGGGATAATTTGGAAGAGAAGAGAAGAGAAGTGCCCTAGAATCCTTGCCCGAATCCCTTTTTAGTTACGTGCTATACACCATATTATCATATCATATCGGGAAAATAAATGTCAAAGCAGAGGAGGGGAATTCTCCAAATCCTACATCATATAATTATAAAATACCAATCGATTTCTGGGTATGGAGCTAAATAAGTAAGGCAGCTCATCCTTCTTGGAAACCTCGATCTACTGGGCTTGGTTTTTTTTTTTTAACTTTTTAAAAAGTTTTTAATTTATTCATTTATTTAAGTAACCTTTACACTCGACATGGGGCTCGAACTCATGACCCTGAGATCAAGAGTTGCATGATCTTCCAACTAAGCCAGCCAGGTCCCCCACTCCTGTGGTTTTTTAGATGTCAGTTCCATATGAGAAAGCTTTGTGTCATCTTGAGGGGATCTTCTGTTATATCTCAAAAATCCCAATTCTCTGTACTTAAACTCACACGCAACACTTTTAGGGAAGGGCAATGAAAGGAAAGGGGAAGTATATAAGATACCGTAAAACTCCCCAGATGCTGGGAATCCCTGAATTAGAAACAATAGACACATGTTTTATTTCCCATCTTTTCACATTGAAGGATTCTTCTATGTGAATGGATGTCTGGTGTGTTTAACGGCACCGTATTAGAGATCTTGCTTACCTTCCTCTTTCGGTCACAGTAGCATAATTCTGGCAGGACCTATTGGACAAGTGATCTTGCTGGGTGATTCCCTGAAGCGCTCCCCTGATTAGTAGCCATCAGTGTCATCTAGAGTGCCTGCCTGCAGTTCTGCAGAAAATGAGAGTTGTCGCCTCGGGAAGCTGGATGTCCGCTCTTCTGGCAAGGAGCACCAAGGACCTTCCTGGGTGGGAAGTGGTGGCCCACCGAGTGGAAATATTATAGGTGTGCAGTCAACCTGTGTTTCAATCAGAGTTATCTACTCTCTAACCCCAAGTGAAGAAGTCCAAGCAGAATCGAAGCATCCAGGGGAATTTAATGTGGCGGACTCATTGCATTCAGTTTTTTATTTTTATTATTTCATTATTATTTTTTTAAGTAGGCTCCATGCCCATTGTGGGGCTCGAACTCACAACTCTACCCATCAAGCCAGCCAGACGCCCCTCAATTACTTTTTCTAGCGGCAAAAATAAACAACGATGTAATAAAAAATCTTTCCCTTGGAGATCTTCCATAGCTTTCTTTACGGAAAACTTGACAGCACATGAGAATGTATCTCTTATGAACTTTGTTGTTCTTTTGGCTTTGGTTTTGGTTTTGGTTTTTATTTTTGCTTTGCCTATTGTCACTGGGATTCAGCAGCTGTTAATATACATCACCGTTTTCTAATTATGCACAAATAGTGTATTTTGTATATATGTCCCAGGGAAGTGATATCTTCAGGATGAAATCTCCCAAATAAATCAGTAGAGATCATGACGCAAACTAAAAGCTCCTAGTTCATCCAGTTTTCTCTTTCTCTCAGTATTTCCATCTTTTAAACACATTATGTTCTCATGTCCTGTGACAAGGGTTTTTCAACGTGTAATCCATGAGTCCTGCACCCACAAATCACAATCTATTAAGAACATTCCAAATTCTGGTACGTCTCTACCCAGGGTATTGAAAACCTCCTCCAGTGTTGGCAATCCCTGAAATAGAGAATTAATATAAGCACCTATATCTTTTGCTATTAAAAGATAGAATTCCAAGCAGTCAATAGAACATTGAAGGAGCTTTTAACAACTGATATGGATTGATCTTTAAGATATATGGTTAAGTGAGGAAAAAAAGTGTCTTACAGTATGTATAATATCCTGTCGTTTGCATAAAGAAAGAAAAGTATATTTTGTACGGGATTATGTACTGAATGTCCCTAACGGAACATCTGAGACCATGGTAGCAGGAGTTGCCAAAGGGGTGCGAGAAAGGCTTACTTTTCATTGCATCTCTTTTGTACTTTATGAATTCCATGTCACATGTAAAAATAACAAGTTGGATAATAACGCAGATCCCTCGGTCCTGCTTAGGTCTTACTAACTCGAAATCTCTAACATGGGGCCCAGAGATCTGCATTTTAAGTGCCCTATTCTGCCAACCTGCATTGAGAACCACTGTCCCCAACCGTTCTTTTTTTTCTTTCTTTAAGTCCTTCCTTCTTTTCTTTCTCTTAACCCCCCTACCACCACCACCTCTCCTGCCCTCAGTTCCTCATCTCTTGTACGTCTCACGGGTTTGCAATTCAATCATTCCAAAGACAGTGCTTTTTTTTTCATTCCTTCCCCTCCTACCCTTGCCATCCACCACACCACAAGCCAGGACAATCTACCTTTGCCACCTTCAGCACGCAGGCTAACCTCGCAGGTTCTAATCTCAGCTGCCACCCGGATTCCTCCTGACCGTTCTTTGGTTCCCAGTTAGTCCCTGTTTCATCCCTCGTAAGGACTTTTAAAAGCTCACCCATGTTCTCCAGACATCTACACCCATAGCACAAAGAAAATAGAGGGTATCAGATTGGCATCTCTCAGTTTCGTGTCCTCCGACTTCTATTATCTACGCGTGCATCCATCTTTCCTTCCCTCTTTTTTGTCCTTCTTTGAGTGGAACAGGAGACTTCTGCCTGAGGAACTCGCTCCACCGGGCTCTCTGGAGCCCTCTCCTGCAACCTCTGAGCCATACTCAATCTGTTAACCTTGGCTCCTCGGGCACCAAAGCGTTCTCATTCTACTGATTCTTTCCTTGAGCCTACCAACAGGCACTCTCCTCCACAAACCTTCCGTGTGCTCCAGCATCCAGCCTCTTTCTCCTCTCCTTCCCAGCCAAGTTTCCTAAGAGTGGAAGGACGCTCCACGCCGGCCTTGAACTTAACTCTGGTTACTGCTCTTGCCCCAAGTCACCAGTGATTTCCTGGTTGCCAAATCCAGCAGACACTTTTCAGTCCTTGTTTTATTTAATCCTTTTGCTCTTGGGTCACCGCTCTCTCTTCCTGGTTTCCTGTGGCCTCCCTCCCTGATTATCCTAGACTCGGTCTCCTCTCTGGAGCCCTCCTCTTCCTTCTACTCCTCGAAGGTTGTCAGTGGACTGAGAAGGGAAAAACACTACCTATTACTCACTTCCAGGAAACGCTAACGCCTCCCTCCCTGAGTCCTGTAATGACCCCAGCCTGTGGGAAGTACCAGAAAGTGAAAACCAAGTCCCTATGAGGGCCGATTAGAAACACATCACCTCAGAAGTATTGGTGAAAATTAGTGTCTCAAGAGCAGAACGGTAAGTTCTGCTGTAAGTATTCTAGCTGTGATCTATATTTGCTTCTGGGGCTTTGTTTTCAATCCCTCACGTCTAATAGCCTAAGGCTACTAGGAGTTCTTAAACTTCTAATCTCTAATTTATGAAGAGCTTTTATAAGCATTCATTTATTTAGCCTTCAGGCTTGTACTTTGAAAACCTGACCTTCACTTAGTGGGATTTGCTTGGCCCAGCCTCTCCACCAGTCTGCTTCCAAGTGGCCTTTTTGGCTGGGATTTAGTTTTTCATCACAAAAAAAAAATTTTTTTTTTACTCTCTTTTTATCAGAGGAAATATAGAAAAGGGAGCGAAAACATACCCAGTAGGCCCCCTACCCAGTCACAACCATGTGACTGTTGTGTTGGAATCCTTCTCCGTCTCTCCACTCCATCCCCCTACTTCTGTACCATACTCTACTCAGAGTTCAGAGCCTGATTGGGAAAGTTTCTGTGTCAACACATGCCATGTGCCTTGGCAGTTTGCTAAGTCTGAGAAACTTCAGGAGGTATTTTTTCCCTCTGACTTACCCATGTGTTTCACTTAGATTCTTGGAAAGCCTCCTCGGTGTGACATGGGTACTAGCCTACAGCTTCAAGTAACAGAAAATTGAATTCAAACTCACATAAACAATCAGGAAAAGTGTTGCTTCATCCCACTGCAAGCCCAGAAGGTAGGGCGGCTTCAAGGGCAGTTTCATTTAGTGGCTCTGGATCTGTTTCTCTGTGGTCCCCCGAGATGCCCTCCTCAATGCGTTGGCTTTCACCTGAAGCTGCTCCCTTCATGGAGGCAAAATGGCCATAGCAGTGACTGGTTTCATATAGAAAGGCCATTAATTTGGGTGCAGTTCACCTGAGAGCAAGGAAATTTCTTTCCCAGGAGCCTCTGGCATTCCCGAGTCAAGTCTTGTTCTCACGGCAGTGCCATACGCTGCCTTCGGCCAGGATTCCTGAACCAGTTACTGGCCATGGGAAAGAAGTTGCTTTAGACCAGCCAGTCCCAGATGCGGGCTGAGACACAGGGGGTATGTTAGGAGCACTAGATGCCTAAATAAAACCGGATTATGTTAAGAATTAGGGAGAAGCTTGGGGTGCCTGAGTGGCTCAGTTGGTTAAGCACCCGACTTCGGCTCAGGTCATGATCTCAGGGTTCATGGGTTCGAGCCCCGCATCAGGCTCTGTGCTGACAGCTCAGAGCCTGGAGCCTGCTTGGGATTCTGCATCTCCCTCTCTCTCTCTACCCCTCCCCTGCTCACACTCTGTCTCTCTCTCTCTCAAAAATAAATACACATTAAAAAAATTTTTTTAAATGAGGGAGAAGGAATACAGACAGAAGAGATAGAGAGTCACACATGGGTTTAGAAACTTGGCCATTTAATTAATTAATTTATTAATGAAATTAATTGTGTTTAATTAGCATCAACAAATTTTGGCCTATTATTATTTTGTACTTCGTTTTTGAAGTTTTTTAAAAAAAATGTTTTTAACGTTTATTTATTTTTGAGACATAGAGATAGAGCATGAGCAGGAGAAGGACAGAGAGAGAGGGAGACACAGAATCCGAAGCAGGCTCCAGGCTCTGAGCTGTCAGCACAGAGCCCGACGCGGGGCTCGAACTCACAGACCCGCAAGATCATGACCTGAGCTGAAGTCAGCCGCTTAACTGACTGAGCCACCCAGGTGCCCCTCATTTTTGAAGTTTTAATAGGTGATACCTTCACTTAGTTCAATATATAAGAAATATCAAACACCAAGCAAAAAGTATATACAGTGAAACATCGTTTCTATTACTGACCCCAGATCCTCTGTCTCCTGCTCTCTGTGTGCTCCCCCCACTCTTGCATGCTCTATCTCTGTCTCAAAAATAAACATTGAAAAAAATAAAATTTAATTTAAAAAAATAAAATAAAAGTGGAGTTAATACCCAATTGCTCTACCTACTGTGGCATCGATTTGTACCCCCACGGGCAGGGATGAAAGCGTCTGTTTCAGAATACCCTTATTCACAGAGCATGTTACCAGATTTCAGGGAGCTATGCTAGCCCGATCAACGAAAATCGTTATCTCTGTATAATTTTAAATTAAGTTAATTTCCTCTATTGTGAGTGACGCTGAGTCACTTTTGTGTGCCTAGGAGCCATTTCTTCCCCTTCCACTCTTCTTCTTTCAGCCAATTCATATTCTGTGCCTATGTTTGTATTGTGCCATTGGTCTTTCGCTTTCTGATTTGCAGGAGCTCAGATGTTAAGGGAAATTAGTCTTTGGTCTCTAATAGAGCTGCAAGTATTTCCACCCAATTTGTCATTTGCCTTTTGACTTTGCTTATGGTTTTTTCCATGCAGAAAACTTTAACGTTATGGGATTGAATATATCCATCTTTTCTTTCACGGTCTGAGTTTAATGTCATAATTAAAAAGGTCTTCCCCTATTCCTAGGTGAAAAACTGTTTTAGTTTCTTCTGAAAGAGAAGATGGTTTCATCTTTATACATTTAAATCTTACATGTACTTGGAATTTATCCTGGAATAATCCAAATTTTTCCCGATTTGATTGACTTTAATTTTATGCTGTTACATGATACTGCCTCTTCTTGTTTGATGACACTGGAGGTATTGCCAATATTCTCTGTAAATGTTTAAAACATCTAAGTTTTCATTGACTTTAATTAGCAAAACAATAACTCAGAGGATTTCTGTAACTTACCCTCGGCCATGATACAGGTTGGAGGTTGGGGAGACAAGGGGGTAAAAGGGCATGAAATCATCACGAGGAATAATGCTTGTTGTGTTTTCTTCCAGATTGCTATTTGCAAATGTCCTTGCTCAGGACATGCATTCATAGGATAAACAACTGAAAACAACAAAGTATAGCTTAAGTGATTTAAGTCACTTAAAACTGACACGTTTAATGTTCTCTTTATTAATTTAGGTTCTTTGTGGACACGGCATGATTAATCTCCTGTAGAATTAGGCCGGGCGCCTGGGTGGCTCAGTCAGTTAAGCACCTGACTTCGGCTCAGGTCATGATCTCACAGCCCATGAGTTGGAGCCCATTGTTGGGCTCTGCGCTGACAGCTCAGGGCCTGGAACCTGCTTCGGATTCTGTCTCCCTCTCTCTCTGCCCCTCCCCCTGCTCACGCCTCTGTCTCTCTCACTCTCTCTTTCTCTCTCTGTCAAAAGTAAATAAAAACATTTAAAAAAAAATATTAAGCCAAGTAGCTTGCTCCTGGGTGCATTATAAGATTCTGCTGAGCCCCCAGAGTCTTGAAGCAAGAGGCAGTCCATGGGCTATGAGGCCCCCTCCCAGGCTACCCAGGGGGAGGGGAACTCACCAGGAAAGACAGAATAGAGACACATCTTGGTTTCTTAAGCTATGGATTTTAGCAATGGGGTTGGCCAAACCCAGATACCCAGGGACACTGCCTCAACTCCCTTCTACTTCAAGGAGGTTGAAATATGCATTGTGATTCTCTGGTGGAATAAAAACTAACATCTATCCACCGCACCAGAATGTCATGGTCGCTGCCGAGTAAGAATCCCTTGACAAGTCCAGACAGACTTCTGCTGCAGCACTGCCACATCGATTATAGTTAGTTGTTTACATCTCTATCTTCCCCAGGAGAGCGGGAGTTTTTTAAGGGCAGAAATTCTTTATCGTCTTTGAATCCCTATAGCTTCGTATGTTCATCCCTGACTATAGGAGTGTGCTTACTGCATATCTACTTACATATCCCACACTTCAAGACTCGCCATTTGCCCAGCAGCCATGTGTCACCATTGAACTATAGAACTCCCTATGCATTACCTTTTTCGATTCTCACAACAGTGCTATGAGGTGGGTACTATTATATTCCCCCTTGTAATAATGAGGAAATGAAGAGACTAAGTAACTTGCCCCAGGTCATACAGGTAAAAGATGGTGGAACGGAGATTCAGATCCCAGATGGTCTAACTCCATTAAATCTAATGGTCTATCGCCATTAAATCCAATGTTTTCAATTTTATTTTTAAGTAATCTCTACACCCACATGGGCACAAACTCACAACCCCGAGATCAGAAGTCTCACATGCTCTAGAGCCAATTGCCACACAGTAGAATAGAACCTCCAATTTATTGGGAAGGATGTGGGAAGCGATTCAAAGAGACTGGGTTCATTTCTGGATTGCAACTCACTGATGGTTGCTTAAGAAAGTGCATCTGGGGGTTCTTGGGTGGCTCAGTTGGTTGAGCGGCCAACTTCGGCTCAGGTCATGATCTCGCGGTCTGTGAATTTGAGCCCCGCATTGGGCTCTCTGCTGATGGCTCAGAGCCTGGAGCTTGCTTCGGATTCTGTGTCTCCCTCTCTCTCAGCCCTTCCCCTGCTCACATTCTGTCTCTATGTCTCTCAAAAATAAATTTAAAAAAAATTATAAAAAAAAGAGAAAGTGCATCTGTTTCCTCGTCTGTAGAATACATGATAAAATGACCCCTTTACCTCAGGCTTGCTGGGGAGACTGAATGAGGTTTAAAACAATCTACTGTAAATTGCTAAACAAGTGTCAGTCGCTGTCATTGCCTCCCACTCCCACCAACACCCTACACGGTGGCCCTGTAGACATCCAGCTTTTTCCTGCTGCAAGTCAGAAAAGCCTCCTCCGTAATGCAGCACGTACATTCCTTTCTGACGGTGAAAAAGTAATTTCTCTACTTTGGGGTGAGTTGAAATCCTTTTCCAATCCAAATGTCAGGTCTGCTTAAGCAGCTGCTGAAGGGAAAGGATTAGCCCAGCTCCTGCTTGTGGCTGCTCCCGCAGCGTCGAACCTCAGCGGAGAGCCAAGACTCTGACACCGGCTCCTTTCCCAGCATAATAGGTCAGTATCCTGGGATCTGACATAAGCCATCAGGAATTTCTTAGGTAGCAACCGACTGGGAAAGGCAACTGCCAGTGCTAAGGAAATATGTTAAAACTCATTTTTTTTTACAGTAAAAGTCACAACGATAGACAAACATGCTGAGTTGACTCATACCCCTCGATATAGAGTAGTCGTCTTGATGGTGATGCTCATCCTGACGATGCTAAACAGGTGGCCTGCTCTGTCAGCCACGGGGTCCAGAGCCGCCGGATCACAATGTGTGTCATTATGTCATCGATGGGGGGAAAAGTGGATGAAGGCTCCAAGCTCCCAAGGGTTTCAGTTAATAGGAAAATTTGATTCTGCTGTAGTCACTAAACGAATAGAAGGGAAATAAGGAGTCAGAGTGATAAGGGTGGGGAGCATAGGCAGGAAGCACGTAGGAAAATGCCCTATAGGCTTGCGAATGGCCCCAGCACGAGTCAAGGCTGAATTAGCTTGGGGCCTGAAACAGACTCTTAGTCCCAGTCACAGAAGCTGGGAGCTCCCTCCCCAGCCATTCTGATCACATTCTCCTCCTGTCAAGCAAACTCCACTTCCTTTTTCTATGTTCTACTTTCTATGTGCCCACCAGCTGTTCCCCTAGTGGCTTCCCTTACAGGAATGAGGGGCTGAACTATTTCTGCCTGGGTTGGAACAGGATGGGGAAGATATCTCAGGAGATGTCCTACCCTCTTTCGTCCACCCTCGTGAACATCTACCCCCCCTAACGCCCAGAACCTGCTCTTCTTTGCTTAGAAAAAATTCAAGCCACCCCCCAAAGCTCACCTCTCCCATGAAACCTGCCTCGACTTTTCTCTTCCATAATACCTTCAACTAGTGCACAACAGAGTTACTGGACACACAGACATATTCTTCTCTGTCTGATGTGTGCTGACCTCTTGTTCCCAGATTATAAGCTCCTTGAGGACAGAACCACATCTTAAACTTCTTGAAATCACATGCCTGATTCTAGGATCTGGCAGTCAGCACAGCTAGGAACACCTGAGGCACTCTAGTGTCTCTAGTCTGGGGAATTTAAGGAGCCCTAAGCTGGTTTCTCAAAAGAATAGCATCAAACCCGCCTTGCTGTTGGGCCTATATCAGACTTTCCCCTGATTCTAGTAGCTGGTCACCTCCCTGAAGATTAAGTCCCTTTTCTCTGACCCTTGCCATATCCATTTGTTCTGGACTGGGTATGTGCTCTTCTTTGTCAATCCCCCCGAGAACCCAAATGCCACCACCAGGTAAGGCGCAGTCCCTCCTCCCCACTACCCGGAGCAGCTAACTGGGGGTTCAGACTGCCCAGACCTCTCCACCATGTGGGCTGTGCCCACCCACCCGTGGCCCCTCTCTCACCCTCCCTGGCACTAACCAGCTAGCCCGTCTCTCCATCTGACTCTTTCTGCCAAGACCTTCTGGAAACGCCTGCCTTGCTCCAGGGTTTCTGGCTGGTCTCTGAGTCCTTTCCACTCTGCCATCAACTGAGCCATCATTCCAAGACTTTAAAAAAATATTCACCTCAAAGCTAGAGACAAACACACACACACACACACACACACACACACACACACACACACACATCCATATCTACAAGTTCATTTATCACTTGAGAAGATTTCCGTTACCTTCCTAAATTAATACTCTCTCTCTTCAGGCATTTCTCATCATCGCTGATGATGATGACATTGTGCCAATGTCCAGCTTGGAATTTTCTTTAAATCAAAGGAGATCATCGACTCCAACCCTCTTATTTTATTCCCAGTCTCTATTTTACAACCCTATGTTTATGTTTATTTAGAAGCCAGTGGCATAAGATTCTTGCTAATGATGACTTTCGCAAGGGATTCTCTTTGTCCGTTAGCAAATTGCCCTGGTGCTAGAAGACTTGACAGGAGGTCGCAACTTGGTAATCAGTTACATCCAAATGCATTTATCCATTGCTAAAATGAGATAATTTTCTTCTCAACCTCAGAAAGGAGACACATACACAGAAGCTCCCTCTCTCTCTCTCTCTCTCTCTCTCTTCCAATGTGATCGGCCAGCTTTCTGTCTGGAACAATCAAAATACCTCCCAGCTGGAATGACAGCATCATTTTATTGACACTGAAATAGGAGAGTGATAAAGTAAGTCTCAGCAGGCACAGCAGAAAGGCACTGCTCTTATGATTCGGATTTCAAAAAACGATGCCATGAGACCAAAAATGCAAAGCATATCGTGTTGGCAAAAATGTAAAGGCAGTCACCTCAGTCGAACCTTTCACACTTTAGAGGAAGCAACCTCGCTACAACTCCACCCCCACCCCACCCCAGCGAGGTTGCAGTGGACAATAGATTTCCTGCAACCAGTCCCTCACTGTCCTCTATGCTGGAAGCTGGCTAAGAAACCTGGGGTATTTCCTACATGGCGATCTTGCTCTATAGCTTTGGAGGTGCGAAGGAGAACTACTGTGGAAGCACCATCACCAGGATTTTGTCTTGACGGGGAGCTGAATTCATCCACGCTCTCCAAACCCAGAATCCACAGGGGGTGTGTGTCGCTCTCAGTGTCCCCCCCCCTAAGAAAACCCCTGGGAATCCCCTCCCCCTGCAGGTTTCTACAGCTTCTTTCCCACTTCTTCCTTTGACTTACTTCTCTTTTCAGACCCAAGTAAGGAAAACGATGTTGGCTCATCTTGTGAGCCTTGTAACTCTAGGACAGTGCCACTGAAGGAAAACAGGCTAGAACTCACAAAGGATGGGCTGGAATTCCGGGACCTCGGTCAGACCTTTGCTGTCAGGGTATTACAAACCCTCCTTCTTAAAAATGTTTTTCAGCTCACAGCATCTACGGAGCACTTCTCCTTAAGTCGAACCCACTGCTTGCATGTAAACATCACTGCATCTGAAGTCTTCTTCCTGGACATTGGTTATGAGTCAGTGAAAAGCCCCAAATGATCTATAGATCAGCTTGCACTTTCAGTTTACATAACAAGAAAAAGGGCTGAGCTCAATGTGCTGGAATCTCCCCCATGACGGTTCGTTTTTATTTTGAGACAATTGTTGGTAAACGTTAATGCCAAAGCAGGAGCTTACAACAAATAAGTAGAAATGAAAGCAGAAACGAGGCCATTCACGCAGTCTCAATTTCCATGACTCTACCAACATCAATCAGTCAACAATGACACAGCTCAACCAGGAAAACCAATACACCTTGTTATGGGCAGAATTCTAGCATGGTCGCCCAGACGTCTGGCACCTGGTATGCTCAAGCCTTCTCCTAGCTGGTTGATCAAACACTAACCTAGGTCCTGCTGTGAAGAAATTCTGTAAATGTAATTAAATTCTTAAATCAGTTGACCTTACCATAGGGAGATTGTCTGGGTGGCCTTGACCTAATCAGATGGCCCTCGACATCTGGATCTAGAGGTCAAAGACAGAAAAAGTCCAAGAGCGTTGAAGTCTAAGAAGGATTCAACAAAAGGGAGACCCTCTGTTGCTGGCTTTGAAGATGGTGGGGCCAGGAAGCTAGCAAGGCAGCAAGCTCTAGCGGTGCTGGGAGTCGGCCATTGCTTGACGGCCAGCAGGAAACAGGGACCTCAGTCTTCTAACTGCAAGGCACTGAATTTCAGGACAACCCAAATGTACTTGGACATTTGGACAAGAGCCCTGAGCTCCAGAAGAAAACACAGCCTGGATGACATCTTCATGCAGCTATATGAGAATTGGAGCAGAAAGTCGTGCTGTTCTCAGACACCTGACCCGTGGGATCTGCCGGACAATAGTGGGCGTGGTTTTTAAGGTGCTAAATCTGTGATAATTTGTGATAATAGAAAACAAAGACAAATGGTTTAAAAGGTTTTTATCCAAGGACCACCTGGGTGGCTCTATCGGTTAAGTGTCGACTTCGGCTCATGATCTCAAGGTTTGTGAGTTCAAGCCCCGCGTTGGGCTCTGTGATGACAGCTCAGAGCCTGGAGCCTGCTTTGGATTCTGGTCTCCCTCTCTCTCTGCCCCTCTCCTGCTTGCATTCTCTCTCTCTCTCTCAAAAATAAATAAACATTAAAGAAAATTTTTTTAAGGTTTTTATCCAAGACCAAAATTCGACTACCTTTGGGGAGAAACCTTTCAACCACTGTGAACCAAATCCATCAGGTAAGTCCCTTGATACTCAGGGTGTGATCCATGGACCAACAACATACACATAGCCTGGGAACTGTTTAGAAATGCAGCATCTCAGGCCCCATCCAGATTTTTGGAGTCAAAATCTTGATTTTAACAAATCCTCTGTGACTCATATGCATATTAAAGTGTGAGAGGCACTGGTTAGCATCCTAATTCAGAGCCGGAAATCTGAAATCAGCAAAACCTGGATTCTCGAATTAGCTCCACAGTTTTATTGGCTGTGCAGCCTTAGACAAGTGTCTCACCCTCTCCGAGGCTCTATTAATCTATAAAATGGAGCAAACAACAGTACCAACTTCATAGGGTTGTGGTGAGAATTAAACGGGACAGTATGTAAAATGTATTAGCCCAGTGCCTCCTGCCACACAGTTAGGGCTTAATAAATGTTGGTCATTATCGGATTGGGCGCCAAGAGTGTGGTGAGTTGGATAAAAAGGGGGTAAACCGCATTGATTGGAAACATGCAGAATCACTATGGTTAATGTCCTCCTCTGATGAAATATATTGTCACGGATTCCTCAGAGGCTGCAGAAGGTCGTGACCTTGCTTTTCTATCCCAGTAAGCATCCCCCGCCCCCAGGCTGGCTCAGTCACACCCTCCCATCACAAGCACTGTCTCTTGTAACCACCTGTGTCACCTCGCCCCCGCCCCCGAGGTCTCCCCTACCAGCATTAACCTTTTAACCCCACTGGGCTCCACCTCACTTAGCTAATGAGATCTGGCCAGAAACCATGGAGACAGTTGTCTGAACCCCCCCCCAGCAGGTGGTGCCCCTGGATATCGATGACGGCTCACCCCACAGAAAAGATGAATGGGTATGCCAGCCGCAGAGCTCGAGCCCCGTGGCTGGTTTAACAGACGTCTCCGGTTCTTTTCATTTCTGCTGTAGGAAATGGTGACAATGATCGCAGCACCGAGTGTAAGGACAAATGAGCAGGCCGACAATTACAAATGGCCGGCCAGTAACGGAGAGGAGTCATCTGCGATCTGCTCTGAAAGGCCCGGCTCCCCCTCCTGGTTTCTCTGTTCCTGGCAAACGCTCCTCCTTGCTTTATCTCTGAGCCTGAGCTGAAGAAATCTCTGTGGTTCAATATAAGTAATGAGGATGGTATTGATAACAATAATAGCTCTCATTTATTGAGTGCACCCAGTGCCAAGCACTTCTCATGAATTATTTATACTCTTTATAACAACTCTGTGAAGAAGACATTATTATGTTTCTTTTCAGTCAAGGAAACAGAGTCTCCGAGAGGTTAAATGGCTTGCCTAAGTTTACACAGCAGATAAATAGTTGCCCTTGGATTCCAACCTGGGTCTGGGGGACTCTGTGCTCTCTTCGCTTGGTCTCTGCAACATAGCCATCGCCCTGGCTCCTTCAGCAGGCTCTTAACCCCGTCCTTAGGGCTTTGATGCCGCTGCCCAGTCAGCTCCTGAATTGCCTTTCTCTTGGCCTTCCTGGGTCTGCAACACTTCTAGATCCTGTCTTCTCTGCTCAGATGCTCACCCGTCTGCCCCCTGGACAAATATGACACATACCTATTGTTGTTGTCCACATGGTTCTGATCTATGGGGTTCCTCACCCCACTGCTCACAGGTGTGCCGGCTGGGCTTGCCCAGTGAAGGGACAGGAGTGACATTGCTAGACTCTGGATAACTGTCCCTCCCCTTAGACCCAGCCTCACAAGCAGAGTCTCCTATATCCTCTGGCCTGTCTCATGATTACAGAAGAGTGTTTCCGGGATGTTCCAGGTGTTAAAGTCATTATATAAGGAGGCCATTAGACGGAGGTGGCTCTAATGCCTTGGCGGCCCATGTAAGGAAACCAAAATCTAAGCCAGAGTCGATGCACTCAAATCTGAGAAAATGAAACTTGAGAACAGCCAATCACAACCAGCCAATCAGGCTTTCCCAAATAAGGTGACTGCTTAAGCTATAGTCAATCAAGTAATATCCTAGTTTTTAGCCTCTTCATCCTCTCTATAAAACCTTTCCCCTAGCTTCTGTCAGTGGAGTGTTCCTTACCATCATTGGTTTGCTTTCCAATTTGAAAGGATGTATGCTCAAATAAACCCTTGACATTTTTAATATGTCTCAGTTTACCTTTTTTAAAGTTTATTTATTTATTTTGAGAGAGAGAGAACATGCATGCAAGTCAAGGAGGGGCAGAGAGAGGAGAGAGTGAGAGACTCCCTAGCACACTCCATGCTGTCAGTGCAGACAGCATGAGTAACTGCAGAGCCTGACGAGGGGGCTCAAACCTACCACGGGATCATGACCTGAGCCAAAACCAAGAGTTGGAGGCTTAACCAACTGAGCCACCCAAGGCGCCCCTCAGTTTACCGTTTAATCAGGGAAACCACTCCACTGATGTTTTCTCCTCCTGTTCTGCTCTGTCTTGAATATTCTTTCTTTCAAAGCCACATTCTATTACCCAGTCCACACCTGATTCAACATCTACCCTACTGCGCACAGAATAACACCTTGATCTGGAATCAAATCCCTTCACCATCTGGCCTCAATGCCCCTTCCAAGTACCAGCACTATTCCAGACAACCGTTCCCTGTCCACTCTCTGTTATTGTCTGCTGGGCCTCTGCTCCTGCTCCACTTTGCCAGGAACGCTCATGTCCTTTTGCACCATTTCTGTTTTGTCCAAGATCTAGCTCAAAATCCATCTTCAGCACAAAGATGGCTCTAATCCCCCCAGCTGGAGAGAATCCCTTCCTTTTGTTGATCTGCTGTGGGGCTTTATTTGCACTTCTCTAGTGACACAATAACTTCATACACTTCACCATAGGTAAGTATGTACATAATTTTTCTCCTCTTTTAGACTATTAGGTCTCTGAGAACAGTGAGCCCCTGATTTTTTTCTTTTCAGTAGCCTTACAATGTCTAGCAAGATGCCTTGATGGGTGCTTGCTGTAAATCTATTGACCCATCAGGTTGATGGTGGATGGATGGATGGATGGATGGATGGATGGAAGGGAGATTACAGGGATTGGGACTCTGGCTGGGGTTCATTGGGCTGCCATGACAGGAGAAAGGCTGTATCTGTCGGGGAGCGGGCCATCACGATTATGGAAAAGGAAGAATAACTTGAGCTGACGAACCATGCTGGGGGTAAAATCAGATCATGCGTGTTCACTGTTTTTATCTTCGCCAGGCTGTATCAGTAGGATAATTTAAAATATGAGTAACAGAAAACCCAACTCTACTTCACCCTAGTTTCCACTGGTAAATAAACTTATTGGAGTGAATAAAGCTCTGACTAGAGATAAGGGGAGGGATCAGGATTGGTGGCTTCAAAGCCTCTCTCCATTTCTCTACTCTCCTGTCCTCATCCTAAACTTCATCCTAAAATAACTTCCCTGATTTTTGGTAGTCTTCTAGTAGTTATTGGGCTCATTGCCTCCCTTTTTACACTCTGCTAGTTAGCAGGGTAAGGAAGGGTAACAAAGGGTGAGGTAAGGGTAAGGAAGCATATTCTTCAGAAGTGCCTAGAAAACCACATTTGGTGACTCATTGGCCCAAATGGGCCTAGGTCGGCCTTGTCCAAGCCCGTTCACTGGTAATGGGGATGAGCCTGGGGCTCAGACCACTGAGGGCCCACCACCCTGTAGCTGTGGTGGGACCCACAATGGAGAGTCACTACAGGACCCATCGAGCAGCAGTTTCATGGGTGTCACTCCCATTAAGGGTTGGTTTTCGTGACCTGATCACTTTAGACAAGCAGTAAACAATGGACAGTGTGTCATCCAAAAGATCTTATTGCCTCAGATCTTAGAGTGCATCTGCTGGCCTAAGAGTCCTTCAGAGCTTCTTGTGCAAATCCATCGTTAATCACGAGGGTTCACTGAACACATGCTGTTTGGATAGTGTCATTCTAAGCACTGTGGAAAGTTAGAAAAAGAAAAGGAGACAATGCAATGACTTTTTAAAAATGTAGAATGAGGGTTGAGGAAGTAGTTCTCTTTTTTTTTAATAAAAATAGCTAATGTTTATTTACTTTTGAAACTTTATTTATTTTTGAGAAAGAGAGTGAGCAGGGGAGGAACAGAGAGGGAGGGAGACAGAGAGAATCCCAAGCAGCCTCCACACTGTCAGCACAGAGCTGAACTCAAGGCCCAAACCCACGAACTGTGAGATCATGACCAGAGCAGAAATCAAGAGTCAGTTGCTTAATCAACTGAGCCACTCAGGCGCCCCAGAAGTAGTTTTCTTTTAAGAGCATCATTAATTCTACTCATTTATTTTCCAGAACACAGAAACTACTGAAGCCCCTTCCTCCTTCCTTTTTCCTCTCTCATTTAACTCTCCCTTTTCTTGTCACTCCTTTTCTCCTCTTATTCCTTGCTAATTTCTTTTTCTTATTTTTTTATTTTTTATTTTTGAGAGACATAGAGACAGAGTGTGAGCAAGGGAAGGGCAGGGAGAGAGGGAGACACAGAATCTGAAGCCGGCTCCAGGCTCTGAGCCGTCAGCACAGAGCCCAACGCGAGGCTCAAACTCACAGACTGTGAGATCATGACCTGAGCTGATGTTGGCTGCCCAACTGACTGAGCCACCCAGGTGCCCCTTCTTTGCTAATTTCAAGAAAGCACCACAGCAGAGATTAAGAGTGTAGCATCTGGGGGGCACCTGAGTGGCTCAGTCGGTTAAGCCTCCGACTTCGGCTCAGGTCATGATCTCACAGTTCATGGGTTTGAGCCCCACGTCGGGCTCTGTGCTCACAGCTCAGAGCCTGGAGCCTGGTTCAGATTCTGTCTCTCTCTCTCTCTCTCTCTCTCTCTCTCTCTCTCTCTCTCTGCTCTTCCCCAGCTCATGCTCTGTCTCTCAAAATTAAATAAACATTAAAAAAATTATTAAAAAAAAAAAAGAGTGTAGCATCTGGAACTAGGCTTCCTGGGTGCGCACAGTGACTTTGAGCCTGAGGCCTGAGCTGTGACTTTCTAGCCCTTTACATCATTGTTCTAAGCTTCCATGTTTCATTGGTTAATCATACCTAATAATTACACCTCCTTGGATGATACACGTGAAAATGGTCAATGAATATTAACTATTTTCATTTTCTTGTTCATTAGTTCTCTTCTGATTGTGCTACATTTTTTTCCTCTTCTTCCCTGCTATATCCCAGAGCGATAGATGCTCCAGAAATAGAATGGGTTAGAGTTACAGAATCCACTTTCTAGGAAGGAATAGAATGGAACCATTTCATTTCCGTCTCTTCTCCTCATTATCATCAGGGTATTTAAAGAGTGCTACGTGAATAGAATTAAGGCAAAGATGAAAATGTGCAATACCAGTTGAAAAGAACACATATGTGCTACATATGCGAGCAGGAGAAGACTGTTCTAGTCTGTGTAAGAATTTCCCAGCTGACCATTTTGGCCTAGTTTGCTCACCTAGGGAGAGCACTTTCTGATGAAACCAAGATTGAGGCTTTACTTCCAGAAGGTGGTGACTATTTACCTATTTTATGGCTGCAGATTGCTCCCCTGACCCTGGCCAGCCATTTGTAAATACGTCCACTGTTCAGAAGACGATCACTTGGAAGAGTCTGAGTAAAGCAGTGCAGATCTATCATCTTGGTAGAAAGTAACACAACCACAACTGAAAGCGCACGCTACCATGGTGGCGGCTTAGTGCGACGGTTGCACACGAGAAGAACACAGGCCATCATCATTGTAGAGGTCGTAGAAGACAATCAGTTTGAACCATAGACTCTACAGCACTTGACAGCCCACAGAAAAGATCACTCCTCTGTCCCGTGCCTTCAGTGCCCCAGGTCTGCTCAGAGATCATTTGGAGAATTGTCATCTATCCCTCCAGACTAGACTGCTAGAGACTGTTAGCATTTCCTCTCCACATCAGCCACAAATGCTTCTCCACTGACTGTTTCCTCTGCCTTGGAACATTCTTCCTCTAGACACCCATAGGGCTAGAACCATCACTTTTTTTAGGGCTTTACTCAGAAGTCACCTTCTCAGGGAAGCTGTCTAGCCATTCTATCTGAAATTTACCACTCCTCCAACATCAAAACCCCCCTTCCCTACTTTATTCTTTTTTTTCTCCTTAGGCTTTACAAGTATCCACCACAGCATATAGTTCACACAGTTATCTTACTTATTTTCTACCTTCCCTAAAGAAGGTAATAAATAAATGCCCTGAAGGAGGTTTGGGTCTGTTTTGTGGACTAAATCATCCCCAATGCCTAGTATAATGCCTGGCACATAGTTGGCTCTTAATATTCGTTGAACGAATGACTGAATGAATTTGTGTGACTAACTGATCAGTGTATCTGATTCCTCCTCTAGAATGGGAGCTCCATGAGACCAGAGACCAAGCTTGTTTTTTTCTCTCCTGAATTCCTAGAGCTGATCACAGAGCCTAGCAGGTGGTACTCAGTAAGTGTTTTTAAAATAAATAATTGAAAATACCAATGATGACAGTACCGACAGAAGGAATATATAGGAGGGAACATGGTCACGCAGATGTCTTCGCAGTTATGGGACTGCCTAAAGAGTCTCCAGATTAACTTGGGAGTGATATTGGGTATTGTTAGGAGTCACTTTTCATATACACTTAGGGTTCAGTGACTCGAAATGACACACACTGCAGCATGTGGAAGTGGGGCTGCACCACGCTCTGAGTTGGGGTTCTAAAATCATATATGGGAAAAACCGCCATTAAAAATCTCTTATATCACCCATACGGTATAGATCACCGTGCTCCATGCGTTCCGCGCCATCTCTCAGTAAGTGCAACACAGCCAGTTTTTCTCCAGAGTTGGAACAGATGGCCATGGCTGTTTCTTTGGTGAAGCACCAGATGAAGTAGTTGGCGTGAATTTAAGGACCATATTGTTGGGGGCGGGGAATGACATATATGTACACATTCATCTGTATTATTTTCTTTTATTGAACATATAGTTGACTTCGGGCAACTTACATGCTTGTGTCAGAAACTCCATTGTACCATTTGGTCCTCAGTGTTGTCAGACGCTCTTTATTGCTTATCGTGGAGATAGGTGTAAAAGAGGTTGAAAGTAACCTTTTGGAGGCATTGCAGTAGTTGGCATGACCAATAGGAGAATGTCAGCCATCATGATTTTCTAAAATAAAAAGAAAGAAAGTCTTTTATCTAAATCGTCCTACAAAAAATAATAAGGAGCATGCATGAAGTTCCTCCGAGGTTGGGTGCTAGGCTCTTTACGTCGTTCTCACTGAACTGCCTCATAGCAACCCTTTGAAGAAGGTATTATAATCCCTGTGGCCCTGCTGTGATTCTTCACGACAGCCAGGCAGGCATGCAGGCTTGGCCCGTTGCCCAAAAGAACACATTTAGCCATAGCTAACGATGGAGACGCTCTAAGCCCAGGGCATGACACAAACATTTGTGTCCTTTTCTCTTGAGTTGTCATTCAGTCCACACCAAGTCTGCCTTGTAGAGGTGCTTAGATACCTCCTCCCCTACATCATAAAAGTAACTGGGGTATTATTTATTAAAAAAAAAAAAAGGAGTAAGAGTAAATCAACTTGTTCCAAGAGTTCGGCTTCAGGGTGCTCACTTTATCGGTAGGGTTGGAAAAGAAAAATTCCATGTTGATCAGAGCTTATCAATTACTTATAAACAACTCATTTAAGGGGATGGAAAAATTTATGGTCACTTCCTATATTCCTCTTTTGAACATGTTCTCTATGCAGTGTCCTACTTTCTACATTGGATATATTTTTTCTTCAATCTGCTCTCAATGAAAAGACTGCTACTACAGCATCATTGCTTCAGACAGGCAGCACTGGAATATTCCACCTTGTTCATTTTGTGTATCTCCTTTTATGTTTTTCCTTAGCTTCTCTAGATATCACAGTTTCTTCCACATCTTCTCAAAACATATTGATCATAAGTATAGTCCATGTTGTCAATATGTCTAAAATTTCTATCATTTTCTCTTCCTTTTTTTTCTATCCCCTCTTTCTCAGGAACCTGGCTTGGTCCTACCGCCAGACACTGTGTTCAAAATGAGGACAAAGAACCCTATGTAGCCACACTGGTGAAGATGGGGAAGGAGCGAGGGGGAGGAGGCAGAGATGTGGTGATTCTGCATCTCACATTTATAGATGATGACAGTGGTTCTTGGCAACTTTGAGTAGCTTTCCCTATGTTACTCGACTAGTTAATAGCAGAGCTGGGAATTGAACCTGGGTCAGTAAGGATCCCCAAAGCTCACTGTTTCCATTATACCACATTCCTCCTTAGAGGCAGCAAAATCCCATTAACTGCAAGCTTTTGGCCGCGACGATGGGCAGACTCTGTGTGAACAGATAGAATCTTGTATGATTCACTGAATGGACCTGGCAGTCTGAAAGAGGGGCCAGAAAAGTGAAGGACTTTCCTGAGGTCATCAATGGCATGAATGACCAATGTTCAATCTGTGCACGGGACCATGCTAGATGTTTTGAAGGAGGCACAGAGCATCCTATAAGGCTGCATTCAAGAGACAGTCTTGCTGAAGGGAAAAATTATGCACCTCCTGGAAACAGAGAACACATTCAAACTGTACAATTAAGGAGAGCTTAAGGAACCAATATATTTATAAAGGTGTGGGTGAAGTTTAGGGAATTGGAAAAGAAACATGCAGTACCCTGGGGCCAGCAGCAGTGGGATTCTGTTACCCACAGCCCTACACATTCAAGAACAAGGGGAAGAAGCAGAGCAGAGCTGCATGAAGAGGAAGGGATACTCTCCTCGCCCAGGAGCTGTGATCTCCAGTAGAGAATAGCAGCCAATCCCTGGCGATCCATCAGGGAGGAGCCACAGTAATAAATATCTCAACCTCATTCTTTCTACTCTTCAGTATCCTGGTAATGCTTCCCATTAGCCAACCCCAACCACAAACTAGAGGGCAGGAATTGATTTTATTCATAAAGACAAATCTCCCAGGCACAGCAAGGAGTGAGAAAGGGTAAAGAGCAAATCTGAAAGGGCAAATAAAAGATAATTTTATAAATTGGCACACCATTTAAGTGTTTTATAGAGGTTGCTACTTACAGGGGTATTACTATAAATTATTATATGAAGTAATATACTCTTTATACACCTTTATGTACCATTTTTATATATCCTGTTGTTCTCTTATTAGGTTAGTTTCAAGTAAGAATGGCCCAAGTTAAATATTGAACTAAACTGGCTTCCTGGCTCACCCAAAGTGAAAGAGCCTAAGCCTACTGAATGAGCATCTTCCTCCCTCCCTGCCTCCCTCCCTCCCTCCTTTCTTTCTTTCTTTCTTTCTTCCTTTCTTTCTTTCTTCCTTTCTTTCTTTCTCTTTCTTTCTTTCTTTCTTTCTTTCTTTCTTTCTTTCTTTCTTTCTTTCTTTCTTGTTTCTTTGTTTCTTTCTTTCTTTCTTTCTTTCTTTCTTTCTTTCTTTCTTTCTTTGAGAGAGAGTGCAAGTGGGGGAGGGGGCAGGGGGAAAGAGAGAATCTTAAGCAGGCCCCTTGCTGCTCAGCACAGAGCCCAACACGGGGCTCAATCCCACGCCCCTAGGATCATGACCTGAGCCAAAATAAAGAGTCAGATGCTCAACTAACTGAGCCACCCAGACACCCCCAAACGAGCACATTTGAATTGTGTTGCATAAAGAAAGTTTTTGCTCAATTCTTTTTCCATTGTGCAAGCTTATTTCATTTACTCACATTTTTCTCCATCACGTAAAAACTCTTTCTTTCTCACATTTTTGCTCTCTCCTTTCCTCCAATAAAAAAGCCTGCTTGGCTCACACCTCCATCAACAGATGCTTGGAAATAACGCACCATGGCAGCTTTTCAAGGATTTTTCTCTTTCCTCCCTCCAGAGAGAAAAACAAAAGGGTAAGGATAGCTTGAGGGATTGGATCAGAATGTTGTTTTACTGGAATTTGCAGCTGTTTCTGGATTGCAGAAGTCGCTGGAGGGAAACAATGTGCTCAGGGACTGAAGGAAATGGTTTGGCTCCAATCTGTCCCAAGTCATCTGGGGAGGAATTTTCTCATTGTTACAGAGGTTGCTACTCAAAGACTTTGCATCTTTCGACAGAGAGTGTGTGGCAAGCGTAAGGAAAGAGAAATCCACGTATGACGTGTGACAGGAGCAAAGAAGGCAGAGGCAAAACAAACAAACAAAAAACAAAAAAGTGACCTTTGGCCAGTGTACAAGCCATTCTCTAGACTCTGGCCTAAATGTGTGGCTGGTGAAAGGGTCGCCATTTATTTCTCAGAGCTTGAGGGCTGGGTGAGTCAATGAGATTTTCATTTTTACCCCACAGGCAAGATAAAGATGGGGTTTCTATAGGCAGGTGGATCTAGTTGATGAATGAATGAATCAAAACAGTTCAGTGGCAGATTTTCAAATGATATTTACATAAGAGACTCATGCTGGCTTTTCATCAAGTGTGGAAGGCTAGATTTATATGCTTGAGTATTACCGGCCCTATAGATACATAGGACAAATAAATCCATATATACCTTTGCCCTCATTTGTATGCATTTCTGGTACTATTTGAGGAAGCCTCTGACACCGTATTTTCCTCCTGGATACCATCCCTGCTATAGATCCTGTAATCTCTATGGAAGGAGCTTGTAAAAGCCTTTTAAGTCAGGCAAAGATCAGTTAGGTGGACAGCTGTGGAGACCTACCCAACACTCATTCCAGCTTCTCCTGGTAGATATTTCAGTTTACTTTTGGGATCACACATATTCCCCTTTATTGGTTTTTTACATAGTGCGATGGATTGAATGTGTCTCCGTAAAAACACGTGGAAGACCTAACCCTCAGTACCTATGAATGCAATCTTATTGGAAATAGGATCTTGGCAGATTATCAGGTTAAGATGAGGAAATCCAATGTCTCTTGTGTCCTCATGAAAAGGGCAAATTTGGACAGAGTGACAGATATAAAGGGAGGACAAAGTGAAGATACAGGGAGAAGATAGACATGTACAAGCCAAGGAATGTCTGTAGCTACCAGGAGCTAGAAGAGAGACAAGGAATAGACTCTCCCTCACAGCCCCAACCCTGTCAACACCTGATTTCAGGCTTGTAACCTCCAGAACTGTGTTTAAGCTACCCACTTTTATGACACTTTGTTATGGCGGCCCAAGGAAATGAATACAGATTAGGTTTGATGAAATCTTCTGGTACAATCCTTTAATTTCTTCAACGAAGAAACTGAAGCTGAAAAACTAAAATGGCTTAGGAGTCACAGAACCGGTCAGGAATAGAGCTCAAAATGGCCACACCTTCTCTACCCATTGCTGTAACTGGGCTGATTTGAATAAATCACAACAGGCTTCCACTATTGACTCAAGACAACGGTGAACCAACACCTCTGTCTTCTAATACAGACGCTATTAGACTTTACCCATTGAAACAAGACTTTGGCAATATTAACATGGAGTAAAAATGTTTAGTCTGTGACTCTCGGTGTCAATGGATTTCACTCAATGCTCAATGACTCATCATTTAAAAAGCTACACAAGCATGAAGAGACTGTGAGTGTATTGCACCCAAATTAACACATTAGGGGCACCAGGGTGGCTCAGTCGGTTAAGCATCTGACTTCAGCTCAGGTCATGATCTTGTAGTTTGTGAGTTCGAGCCCATGTTGGGGTCTGTGCTGATAGCTCAGAGCCTGCAGCCTGCTTCTTATTCTGTGTCTTCCTCTCTCTCTGTCCCTCCCCCACTCACACTCTTTCTTTCTTTCTTAAAAATAAATAAACATTAAAAAAATTTTAAAAAGAAAACAAATTACACCTTATATATGAAAGGAAGTAACTACAGGGCTGGGAGCACTTCTTGGGAAGATCAAGGACAATGTCACCTACATCTGGTGGCTTCTCTTGTAAGAGTCTAAAGCTCTGGGGAAGCTGTTGGAGCTCCTGAGCCAGGTGAAGTTGTGATGGGTGAGAGGCACAGAGTAGGAAGGAGCTCAGCCTGCCTGCCCCATTCCCCTTCAGCTTCTCCTGGGCCCCAACTTCCTGCCCTTTCTAGAAGGTGGGGAGTGGGAGGCTCCACTAATTTCTCCACACCTGACTCTCCGGTTCTTATTGAGTGCTCTCAGCTGCCAGTCCCCAAGTGTCCATCTAACAAGGGGGAGTCAATCCTTTTGCTTTTTTGCTCTCTGGATGCCAACACAGCAAAATCCTATGAGCAAATGTGTTAGGATGGTTGAACAAAAATTCAACTGAGTAAATTTAAAGATGTAATTGGCTTTATTCAACAGTTAATGAATTGGGTAGCATCTCATCTAGCAAACAGGAGGGAGCTCCCAGTAGCTCTACTAAGTGGAAAGATTTGGGGCAGGTGGGGGGGATGGGTTACATGGATGATGGGTACTAAGGAGGGCACTTGCTTTGATAAGCACTGAGTGTCGTATGGAAATAATGAATCACTAATTTATACACCTGAAACTAATATTACACAGTATGTTAACTGGAATTTAGATAAAGACTTGAAAAAAAAGTGGAAATATTTTATAGGCAGAAATGAGGCAAGACAAGGAGGTTATTAGCAAAAAGAAAGAAAGGATTGTTTCAGGCAAGGTCACCTTTCCTTGGGGGAACAAGAGAGCGTCTTAACATGCAGGTGACCTCACTAGGGCTAATCAGGAAATTTCAGACTGATTGGGTTAAAATTCCATTTCCGGGAATTGCTGAAACTGCAGTTAGTTTAGTTATTAAGTTTTGGTGGGGCTTTTGACTCCATTTGAGTCCTGTTGTTTCTTTTTTTTTTAATTTTTATTTATTTATTTATTTATTTTGAGAGAGAGATAGTGCAAGCAGCGGAGGGGCACAGAGAGAGAGGCAGACACAGAGTTTGAAGCAGGCACCGGGCTTTGAGCTGCCAGCACAGAGCCCAACACTGAGCTTGAACACACAAATGGTGAGATTGGGACCTGAGCCCAAGTCTGAACCTTAACCAACTGAGCCACCCAGGCACCCTGGGGTCTGTTGTTTCTTTTTAACAAGATGATGGAATTAAAGGTCATTTGAGCTCCTGGCTCGAAGAAAGGCCTGATTCAAAGACCAGTTGAGATATAAGAGAAGGGATGGGTATAAACCTCAACCTAGGTCAGCTGGATGGAGCCAAAAGAATACAGATATGTCCATGGATAGGTGGACCCATGGACAGAGACGAACCAGGAGGATTCCCCTAAAGGTGAAGAAATAAGCACTTGCAGGGGCACCTGGGTGGCTCAGTCAGTTAAACATCTGACTCTTGATCTCAGCTCAGGTCATGGTGTCATGGTTTATAGGACTGAGCCGTGCATCGGGCTCTGTGCTGACAGTGCAGAGCCTGCTTACAATTCTCTCTCTTCCTCTCTCTCTGCCCCTCCGCTGCTCATGCTCTCTCTCTCTCTGTCTTTTGTTTTTTTAATTTTTTTTAATGTTTATTTATTTTTGAGAGACATAGAGACAGAGCATGAGCAGGGGAAGGGCAGAGAGAGAGGGAGACACAGAATCTGAAGCAGGCTCCAGGCTCTGAGCTGGCAGCACAGAGCCCGACGCGGGGCTCGAACTCACAGACCGTGAGATCATGACCTGAGCTGAAGTCGGATGCCCAACCGACTGAGCCACCCAGGCGCCCCTCTCTCTGTCTTTCAAAATAAATAAATAAACTTAAAAAAATACTAAGCACTTGCAAAGCTGGCTTTTGTGTACAGTTATGACATTCCCCAGAAAAAAGAAAGAGGGTGGGAATAAAGAGAAAGGTGAAAGAGAATGAGAGAATGTCAGTGAGGGACTTGTCAGGACACAGAGAAGACAAGTTTAGATCACGAACTGGTCTGCTTAGTGCAGAAGTTATTTTCATTTTACTTAATGGGTTTGCTAGACAATCTGACTCCCACATTTGCAATTTTCCTAATCTTTTATATGAGCATTTCCATTGCCTTTCAGGCTCTGATGGAAAATTAGCTTCAGTTGCATTTCATTAAATGAACTAGCTTCAGTGAGCTCTATGATGTCGGCCTCATAAATCAGCATCTTCATTCTTTAATCATGTACTCTGCTCTTCCCCGGATTCGCCCTCACTCTTCTTTTCCAGGCATGGAGTTGGCCATGACTGAACACAGTGTCCTTGATCACGGCTCCAACTATTATCGCCTGTTCTCATTCCAATCATCCCGTGGTCCCTTCTCTTCATTCCTCCTTTCCAAGGCCTTCACTCTAGTGGAATGTGTTTTAGACACGACTTTGTTCTCAACTCTGCCCCCAGACAAGACTCCAGGCCAGATCTTATCTAGGTACTTCTGTGGGTGTCTCCGTCTCTGCCTACAATCTTGGCAAGCTTCTCCAGGCAGAAGTCACAGATGGTGCACTCCTGGGACAAGAGACTCCCACAGAAATTTCATGAAATTGGGAAGACCCGGGGGCGAATGGTGAGAAAACTGTTAGGAAGGTCACAAGGCCAAACTTAGAAAAAACTGGGGAGCTGGCAGAATCAATCCTCAGCCTTCACCACCCTCTGCCAAGTTCTCAATGCCACGTACCCTTCCTGGATGTTCTGGTCTCCCTTTCCCTGCCTGCCAACCTGGACAGCCAGTAAGAGCCACACTCTAATGTTCTAGGCATATGCTTATTCAAATGTACCTTTCATTAGCTTTCGATCAATGATTAAGAGGGTGAAAGATTTGAACAAATACTTCACTAAAGAAGAGACATGGAGGGCAAATACGTACACCAAAAGACGAGCTACATCCTTGGCCATGAGGGGGGTGCAAATTAAACACACAGCGAGATAACACTTCACAGTCGCCAGAATGGCAAATTAAATTATCGTCAAAACTATTAATTTTTTATTAAAAATTAAAACGATTCAACACGCTAAGTATTGGCAAGAACAAAGCAATCGGAAGTCCCATACGCCGCTGGTGGGTAGGCAAAATGGCATAGCCGCTGTGGAAAACCGTGCTGACAGTTTCTTCAAAGAGTAAATGCACACATACCATATGACCAAGACATTCCCCTTCTGGGCATGTCCCCAGGAGAAACGAAAGCAGATGTCCACACACTGACGTACACAGACCTTCACCGCAACTTCATTTACAATGGCCCCAAACTGTAAACAATCTATGTGAGTCCAATCCGGCTGCCACAACAAAATACCACCGACTGCACTGCTGTAACAACAGAAATTCATTTTCTCACAGTTCTGGAGGCTGGAAAGTCCAAGATCAAGGTTCCAATGGGGTTGGGTTCTGGTGTGGGCTCTCTTCCTGGCTTACAGATGGCTACTTTGTCCTTATGTGGCTTTCCCTCTGGGGGCACTTGGAGAAATAGAGAGCGAAAGCAAGTAAGCTTTCTGGTATTTCTTTTCCTAAGGACACTAATCCTATCCAATCAGGGCTCCACCCTTATGACTTATTTTACCTTGATTGCTTCCTAAAGGAACTATTTCCAAATAAGTCACGTTGGGGGTTAAGGCCTCAACATATTAATTGGGAGAAGGGGGAGATACATGTCAGTACATAGCACAACCCAAATATCTATCAACAGAAGAATGGATAAAGTAGTTACGATATATCCATACAATGGTATACTATTCACCAATTCAAAGAAATCAACTTTTTAAAAAATGTCTATTTTTGAGAGAGAGCACACAAGTGGGGCAAGGGCAGAGAGGGGGACAGAGGATCCAAAGCAGGCTGTGCGCTGATAGCAGCAGGCCTGATACGGGGCTCGAGCTCACAAACTGCAAGATCGTGACCCGAGCACGGTCTGACACTCAACCGACTGAGCCACCCTGGTGCCCCCAAAGAAATAAACTACTGATGTACTCAACACTAAAGATAAACTTCAAGATAATCATGCAGAGTGAAAGAAGCCAGACAGAAAAGAAAATACATACGAGGTGATGCCGTTTATATGAAATCTTAGAAATGCGAAGTTATCGAAGCAACAGAAGGCAGATTAGTGATGATCTGGGGATGAGGAAAGGCGAGAGGAACAGGAGGGGGGGATTACAAAGTGGCACAAGAGCACTCATGGAGTTGTATGTTCATTATTCTGATTGTACTGACGGCTTCATAGATAACGGTTTCAGTATCATATTGTCTGCTTGAAACCTGTGCAGCTTACCATTTCAGACATACCCCCATTGAAGCTGTAACCCAATTTACATTTCATAAGCCCTCGCTTGGGCAGGTTTAATTCATTTGTAGCAATGCTCACCCCTCTTACGTGCCCGGTACGGAACTATTTCTGGCTCTCCTCTGACTCCCTGGCCTCCTTGTCTGAGCCAGGATTTTCTTGTGCTCCGCCAAATATTAAGAGGTCTGTTTATAAAGACAAACAACAATCAAGGGTAGCAAAGTATTTTCTTCTAACACATATTATGAAGTCTGAAAAAAATTACTAAATACATTTAATATGGTTTTACTTCTCACTGTATATTAACCGGTCTTTGGAGAAATGATGGGCCATGCTTGGGGATGCCAGGATATCACCTGAGAAACCACTCGCCCAGGAATGTATGATGCCTGATCTGTGCACCTGTGTATTGATGGATAGGCAGCAATTACCACTAATACGTCCACGTGATGATTGATAGTCTGCAGTTCATTGATCATTTCAGCATGTATTTGGGATAATATCCCAGGAGTTTGGGTAACATCCAAGGGCTATGGCTAAGTACCCGAGCTCCCAAGCCCCAATGTAAATGTTTCTGCTACTATCTCCCCATAGGCAGCAGGGTCTGGTGGATGTTGGTCAGGTCCTAGCAGTGACGATAAGAGCCAGAATGTGTGGACTGGTAAAAATGAAGCCCAGCCATCTCTCGTTGTGAAAAGCATGCTCGCAATACTTTGCAACTCCTGCCAGCAGGAGGTGGAGTCTTGTCCCTGCTCCTTGACTTTGGGTTGGTCTTGTGACCTGCTTTCACTGATGGGATGTGGCAAAAGTGACATTGTGCAAGTTCCAGAACATAGGCCTAAAGGTCTTGCAGCTCCCTGGTGGCCCTCCTGGCACACCCCTGCAGTCATGTAAAGTTGCATTAGGCTACTGAGTGACAACAGCTGGACAGGAGCAGCTGACAGCTTGCATCAAGGCTCCCGTCCGATTAGTGAGGTCATCTTAGCTCATCCTGCTCCAGTCGACCTACCAGGAGATTGCAAGCTCACGAGTGACCCCAGGTGAGACTAGGTAAGCCCAGACCCAACTGCAGAATCATGAGCAAAGAGACGGTTGTCACTGTAAGTGGTTAAGTTTTGGGGTGGCTTGTTATGCAGTACTGAGATACTTGCTCACCTAAGGGCCAGCCACATGTGAAACCTAAGGCAGTTCTCAAGCTCCTAAGAGCCACTGTGTCATGTTTTTACTGCCTTGTGTCGTAATAGTGGGCAAGTCGCCATCTGCACCTCAACTGTTTTCCTCTTCAAACAGGAACATCATGAGGTATTACAGAGGGTTGAGAAAGATTATTCTTGCAGGACATTTGTTGGGGAGTAAAAAGTTTAGCTACATATTTAGAAAGTGGGTCTATAGCTTTGGCTAATAAGATTTCTCTGTTGAGGCTGTCCTTAAATAGTCTCGATGTTAGGCTGTTCTGGTTTTGTTTTTTGTTTTTACTAGCAGACAGTCTTCGGATTACTGATTACTGCTTCTCCCTTTTTGTCTACCCCTGCTCCCCTTCTCCCCATGCCATGCCCTTCTTTGTCATCTTTGAGGCAGGAGACCTAGGATGGATGTTGCAGCCTTTTATTCTCATTTAGGACAGGCTGTATCTTATTTCTACTTCTTGGTCCTAGCACAGTGCCCTTCCTGTAATGGGTGTTCAATACATGTTGGATGGTAACACTATTAACCTGCCAATGCTTGGGTAGAAAGTTTTACCCAAGGAAGGTAAAAACTTCATTATTTCATTATAGAGGAGGACTGACTTTTAAAAGACGCACCTGCTGGGGTGCCTAGGTGGCTCGGTTGGTTAAGTGTCCGATTTTGTTGCACTCAGGTCATGATCTCACGGCTCGTGAGTTGGAGCCCTGTGTCAGGCTCTGTGCTAACAGCTCGGAGCCTGGTGCTTCAGGTTCTGTCTCTGTCTCTCTCTGTCCCTCCCCCGCTCATGCTCTATCTTTCTCTCTCTCTCTCTCAAAAATAAATAAACACTAAAAAAAAGTAAATAAATAAAAATAAGAGGCACCTGCTAAGGGGTACAGGGGTGGCTCAGTTGGTTAAGCATCTGATTCTGGATCTTGGATCAGATCATGATCTCACGGTTGTGAGTTTGAGCCCTGTGTCAGGCTATGCACTCTCTGCTTAGGATTCTCTCTCTCTCTGTCTCTCTCTCTGTGTCTCCCCTACTTGCTCTTTCTCTCTCTCTCTCTCAAAATAAATAAAAAGTAAAATTAAAAGAGGCACCTGCTAAAACCCATGTCTTGGATGGGTACAACAAAGGACCTTGGGGCAGATCCTGTTTTGCAAGAATAGTCTGAGTTGGCTTTTTGGCTTCCTAAGACAAAGCCAGTGGTGATCCATTCTCCTGGAGGAAGGAAGCAAATAGGGTGAGGTTCCCAGCTTGGGCTTGTATGTGGTTGACTTTTGGGGAAAGGTTGGAGAAATACGCATTAGAGGCCAGGGACCCTATTTGAATGAAAGTCTACATTTCTTTGGGGTTTAATATTCTTCAACACCTCTGATGCCTCAGATGGTTCCAGCTAAGGTCGATGGGCAGGAAGGGATACTAAGGGTCCCGAAAGGGCAACTTAAATCGATGGTGAGAGGAACCTGGAATGGTAATTTGGGCTCAACACCAGCACTGAGATTGTCATGTTGGAAAGGCTGGTGTGGGCAGAACGTGTGTAAGCCTGGAACCTTTCCTGACCCAATCACCTGGCACTTTGAGCTTCAGAAACAATAACTGAGTGTATGCGTGGAACACACAGATGAAACTTCAGCAGCCTGGGCCTTTAGAGGTGTGGCAAGACCATGCTGACAGCCAGAGGTTAAAGCTCTGGCCTAAGGTACGAGTGCGAGAAGAGACGACCTCTTCCTCTGTCCCTTACACTCTGACAACTATTTTCTCTCTCTGATTAAGAGTGTGAGGTGCAGAGCTCAAGTCTCCAGACTCAAGCCTCAGTCCTACCAATACTACTCATACAGTCCTTATAAGGATTAAATGGAAGATACGTGTAACTTGCTTAGAACAGTACTTGAGGCAGGGTAAAAGGTCAATAAATGTTGGTTACGTGCATTCACAGGTGGAGGCAAGGATGGCATAGGGTTGTGAAAAATGTCCCTTTTCAATTGTGGTCACATAGGCAGCCACGGCCGATTCTCTGGCTTTCCCTCCGTGGGCACTTGGAATGAGTGAGAACTGGTACTTTGTCCTGAGGCTATCATGGTTTGTTCCATTGCCTGGGACACTGTTCTCAGAGGGCTATTGTGTCCCAGGTGTGAGTCCGATACCGCATGTCTGGCAGCTGATCCTAAAGATAACCAGCAACTAGGGGCACTTTAGGTGACCTTCAGCGTCAGGGTGGTTCACTTTGTCCCAGCTTCAAGGTGAGCACAGAGAAGCCTGCATAAGTAGGATTTAGGGCTATCACCAAAGGTAGCCCCAGTCTCACATGGTAAAACTGGACTCAAGCTGTCTGATAGGACATGAAAGAGAAATATGACCTTGCTTTGTAAAGCTTAACGGGAGTGAAGTGGCTCATCTCAGTGACTTGTGGATTCCCATTCCCACAGTGGACCTCAAAGTGTGGACCTGGATGAGCAGTATTGGCAGTATCCAGGTACTGGTTAGAAATCCAAAGCTTCGAGCCCCATCTTCGACTGCCTGAATCAGAAACTCTGGGGTGGGGCCCAGCAATGTCTGTTTTGAGAACCTCTTGGGAAGGTTCTGTTGCTGATGAAATAGTTGGAGGGCTCTATCCCTGATAAATGGTTGTTTGCTCAGCCCCTGCTGGACCTCTTGTGATGGAGAGCTCACCACCTCTGAGCAGTCCCCCTAAACACCTCCTGCCCAAATCAAACCCCTTGTTGTTTTCTTTCCTTAGTTTTTCTTTTTTTAATTTAATTTATTTATTTGCTTGTTTGTTTATTTATTTATTTTTGAGAGAGAGAGAGAGAGAGAGAGAGAGAGTAAGCAGGGAAGGGGCAGAGAGAGAGGGGGACAGAGGCTCTAAAGCAGGCTCTGTGCTGACAGCTGAGAGCCTGGTGCAGGGCTCAAACTCACGAACCCTGAGATCATGATCTGAGACTAAGTCGGATGCTTAACCAACAGAGCCATCTAGGCGCCCCCTCTTTCCTTGGTTCTAAGTCTACCATGAAATTGAGTCACTTGGAGGAGTTAAATACATACATACATACATATATATCAGGTAACTTACTCTGTGTACGTTATATTAAAAGTTGGATAAGTTCAAATCATGCTATTTGAATTCCGTATCCTTAGTGACATAGTTTGCATGACTTATAGGTCTCAAATAGTAGTGGAGGCAAACACTTTAGGGTTTCTGAATCCAAATTCTTTGTTATTTTTGCCCAATGAAATATTTATAGAGAGAGATTAAGAAAATTCTTATTCTTAAAGAAAGTGAATTGTACCATGGAAGGAGGCATGAAGTCGTGGAAAGGACTCTGGTGTCATGGTAATAAGACCTGAGTTCTCTCTTAGATCTGCTATTGGCTACCTCCATGCTATTGAGAATGCCATTTACACTCCCTGCTCCTGAGTTTCCGAATCTGTAAAATAAAGGCGTTGGATTATTGGTCTATTAGGGGCTCTATGAGTCTTACTTTGGGAGACAACCTTTATGAGATAAGGAATGCATTTTCATGACGGATCTATGTTGACTGGAAAGAATACAGAATGTCCATCATGAACATTTATGACAGGGCACCGGAGGCCTGCTCAGTGGGAAGAGCATGTGACTCCTGATCTTGGGGTCGTGAGTTCAAGACTCACATTGGGTGTGGAGATTATTAACTAAATAAATAAACTTAAAAAAAAAAAAAAGGAACATCTGCGACAAAAATCACAGGCCTATTTCTTCAAGTACCACCGGTAACCTGCTTTGGAATCTGGGTCCTGATGCTTATTCTTTGCTTTGGAAATGAGCAATAGGTGGCTTGGCAGAATGGAAAACAGGTGTGGAGGAGCTAACGGGGCGGGGGGGGGGGGGTACTCTGGAGAAACGACAGGCTTGCTTTCCTGAAATAAGCTTGAGCCTTCAGCCAAATGATATGTGTAGATTTCCACAAATAAAAAAAAAAACCTCATGGTAAATATAGATTCAACAAAGGGTCTTAAAAATAGGATGTAGGCTTGGGCTGTAGGCTTGGGTATGGGACACAATGCAACATTCTTCTCTCACCTTCCCTTTCCTTGTCTTTTCTTCACTCATCCATGAGCTTTTATCTGAGAAGGAGATGTGTCAAGACTATGGTTATAAATAACTGATTGGCTTATTTAGTTCGAAAGATATTTTTCGAGTGATGGATACTGGAGGGGCTACAGCTTTAAAGGAACAACTAAACAATTAGTCCAGGGAATGATCTTCCCGAGCTCAGCAAGGCACTTGGGGATCTTTTCTATGGGGTACTGCTCTGAGATGACCCTCTGTATTTGTCTCAGCTCAAAATTCATATTTCCCAGGAAGAGATTCTGATTGCCCAGCTTTGGTCCTATGTCTGCCCTATGATCATGGGAAGGGTCCTATGATTAACGACCGCACCAGAAGAACATGGACAGCAGTGGGAAAGTCCCCCAAAAGTGTGTATGTGTGTGGTAGGAGTGGGGTCTAGTGGATGCTATCAGAGGGGGAGAGGGGAGAGGCAGACAGACATCATATTGTCCAAGGCTCCAAAACTCAGGGGTAACTACAAGCAACAGCAAGTTCAGGCAACACTAACGTGTCCGCAGGGCACGACTAGATAATTTCAGGAGCTCTGAGGGCTGGCTGACCAGGAGGCTGACTTCAGTGGTAGTTTAGATCATGGAGGATACAGCCAACTCTTTCTTCATCCTCCCTTTCTCCTCCTCCTCCCCTCCCCCTCCTTCTTTAAAGTTTATTTATTTTTTTGAGAGAGAGGGAGAGAGAGCAGGGGAGGGGCAGAGAGGGCGGTGAGCGAGAGAATCCAAAGCAGGCTCCACACTGTCAGCACAGAGCCTGATGTGGGGCTCAAACTCACGAACTGTGAGATCATGACTTGAGCAGAAATCAAAAGTCAGACATTTAACCAACTGAGCCACCCAGGTGTCCCTCTTTCTTCTTCTTCTTATGAGGCTTGTTATAGTTGTCATTCAATAATATTCATTAACCGATTGAATAAATGAATGACACAACTCTTGCATGGGCTAAGGGAGGACTTCGGTTCAACATTAGCCTGAGTTGAATTCATTTAGAAACTGCTTAATTGTGTATCTTTCAGTTGCAAGTGATTGAAGCCCATCAGAGTGATCTTCAGGAAAAGATGGTCCTTGCTGGGATATCATTTGAACCTAGTCAGGGAGCCTCCACCCCTTGTCTTCCCTCCTCTCTGAGCCTCTGCCTCACTCTTCCAGAAGTTTGGCATTCTTTAATTTTCAGTCTACCTTGTCAGAAAATAGCTCTCCATGCCTGTAGGATTTGTATCTCCTCCTCTCAAAGCCCAGGGTGACAGAGACATAGTTTTTGCATTCCCATTCCAAACCCAGAGCAGGGACTGACTCTATGTGGCCCAGCTTGGACTAGGGGCCTGCCCCTGACTCAATCAACCAAAATGGCCAATGATTCTTAGTGGAGGTGAGGCAGGGGGAGAGAATATTATTACATTAAGAATTTGGCTATAAAAGTAGTTCTTGGAAAGGAAGGGGGATGTGAGCAGACAACCCAACTGGTGTCTCGCGCAGAAGCCAAATAATGTAATATTTGCTTATATTTGTATAGTGCTTGAAGAATACTTGAAGAATACTTAATTCTTGGCCTAACTGTATAAGGTAGGCAAATCAGGTAACAGTCTTTCTTTCATATCTACTTTATTTCACTCTGCCAAGGTAGCTGTTTTTCAATGCTTGCCTTTCCCACTTGACTTTGTATCTATTGAAGGCAGAGACCATATCTTCTTTATCTTCGCATCGGTATCTCTAATACCTAGCTCTGAGATCCGTACATGGTGGCATCTCATGCTCAACCAGTTGAATGCCTATTTTTGTAGATAAGAAAACTGAGGTGCCGAGTATTACAATGCAGATGAGCCCTCAAGAGTCCCCAGTTATGCTGTGGCTTGCACTAGGTTGCCAGATGAGCAAAAGGGTCTGTGGCAGCTCAAAAAGATCATACTTTAAGCCAAAGGGCCAATACTCTGATGTTGGAGGCCTGATACCCAGTGGCCTCCAGAACAGCCTCAGCTCCAGAAAGGGTTTTTGTCAGAGGAGGTAGACAAGAAAGTAAAGAAGGAAGGTTATAAAAACTTTTATTTCCTTGGGACTTGACTCAGTATTTTATTTTTAGAGTTTATTCATTTATTTTGAAAGAAAGAGAGAGAATGCAGGTGGGGCAGAGAGAGAGAGAGAGAGAGAGAGAGAGAGAGAATCCCAAGCAGGCTCCACACTGTCAGCGCAGAGCCTGATGTGGGGCTCGATCTCATGAACCGTGAGATCATGACCTGAGCGGAAATCAAGAGTTGGTCGTTTACCTGACTGAGCCACCCAGGTGCCCCTTGACTCGGCTATTTAGCTGTCTGATATTTGAACTTGATGGGAGAGAAAGGAGAAAGAACCTGAGAAGGATAGTACCGTGTTGGGAAGCTTTCTACTACATGACAGGAAGCAATAAGGGATACCTACAAAGGTTTTATGGTCTCTGAACTGGGTTGGCTCTTCCTGTTCTGCCAATTATCCAACTGACCTGGCAAGTCACTTCACCTCTTTGTGTCCATCCTCTCACCTATTTATAAATGGGAGATCGTTGTATAAGTACTATTAATCTCTCTCCCTTCAAGGAAGACATACAGGAACTGTGCCCACAAAGATGAAGAGGCCAAGTCCTGTCCCTCAAAGGCCCGATGACCCAGGATGGGGAGCAGATGGCAGTGCAAAGTGCTGGGGGGTCTGAGTGTGGGTCAGTCCTATGGCATCCAGAGAGGAGGCCTCTTGTGTGTCTTTACGACAGTCAGGAAAGCGTTCCCTGTGTGCAGAGCTTTGGAGCTAGGTCTTAAAGGAATTCGCTGGGCAGAGGAAGTGATATCACAGGAAGCAGTGGAATTATAACAGGTTAATTATGAGGAGATGGAATTACAAAAGGGCCTGAGGATGATATTACTATTGGCAGATACTGTCAGGGCCTCATATTTATGCTGCACAGGCCACACTTGGCAGTCTGGTTTCAGGGGGTACCAACCACGAAGGTTCTTGGAAATCACAGGCTCTTGATTCCTTTTCCCCAGCTTGCTGGTAGCATTCATTCCTCTGTTCAGCCCTTGTTTCTTCCGAACTGGAAGAGATCTTGAGAAACAATCTGATATCATCCTCTACACCAAGGTAAGTGTGGACTGGTATCCCCGTTTTATCAAAGAGGGAGCTGTGGGCAAGAGAGGGCCAATTGGTAACTAAGGACATAGAACCCAGGACAGTCTCTCCTAGAGTTCTTTTTTATTTTTATTTTTTTATTTTTAGGGCGAGAGACAGAGCAAATGCAAAGGGCAGAGGGAGAAAGAGAGAATCTTAAGCAGGTTCCATGCTGAGCACAGAGGCCGACACGAGGCTCAATCCCACAACCCTGGAATCATGACCAAATCGTGATCATGACGAAATCAAGAGTTGGATGCTTAACTGACTGAGCCACCTGGACACCCCTCTCCTAGAGTTCCTGTTTTCCTTTATCAAGATGCTTCTTTTGATTTCTTTTAAGTTTCAAATCCCCATTTCAGGTAATACTTGTGTATTAATTTGTACCTCAAGTTTCAAGTTCTTTCCTGGCAACAAGTTATAAAAAGGAGAGAGGTTGACAGGAGGGAGCAAACAGAATGGGGGCACTGGAGGCTTCAGGGACAAAAAGAGAAACTTCCTTGGCTGCTTTCACGTGTAGCAATCCTACCCAGTGGAAAGGCTCCCGATCCAAACCACAGACCTTGGGAGCGCTATGTTCGTAGGCCAATGATGGGAAGGAGCCTAGGGGTATAAGTCTAAGGGTTTCAAGACATTTCAGAATAAGTTGCTATTACCTCTATTATCTAATTTTCCTCTTTTCTTCTCACCTACCTCTATTAGTGACTTAGCGTCATGGCCTCGAAGAGAGGAAGGGAGGTCTACTGAACGGCACACACAGGCCCAGCTACAGCTCATGAGGTACCTGGACGGCTCAGACTGTGCATGGGGAGCTGTGGGGGGGGGGAGGCAGGGAAGAGAGGGGGTCACGGTCTCAGTAACTGGAGTAACAGGAGACAAGTGTGCTGACTGTAGGTTATTAATAGGCACGAAGACCTATATTTACAACCAGTGGCTTAAATTAGGAGCAGAACAGTCACACCTAGCCAAATCCACGCCCCTAACCAGACACCTGAAGTGTGCAAAGTAATCATCCTGAACCTAGCTCGCCCAGTTTAGCCAGCAGGCTGCCTCAGGTGGGAGTAGTGGTCCTCAGTGCTCGCTCCTGGCTGTGGCAATTCTGCCCCTGGGGCGCGGGAAGCCCAGAACAGAGCACCATTCTCTTTACAGGAAGAAGGGGAGGGAGGGAGGATTGAGAGAGGGAGGAAAAAAAAGATGCTAGGCTGCTCACGTCAAAACCAAAGCTCCAGTCAAGCCCCTCAGAGGTTGTCTTTTTTTTTGTTTGTTTGTTTATTTTTGATAAAGTGCAAGTTGGGGAGGGGCAGACGGGTGGGGGGAGACAGAGGATCCAAAGCGGGCTTTGCACTGACAGCAGAGAGCCCGACTGAACCAGGCAGGTGCCCTCCTCAGAGGTTTTCTGTTCTTCCACATCCGGCCAACATAGGAAGGGGGAAATGGTTCCATTTCACCATAAAAGAAAACTTCTACTCCAAACATGCCAGAGGCCCAGAAGTGGAGGGTGGGAATTTAAGTGTCAAGAGGCAAGAGGTAGCCACAGATCCCCAACCCTTACGCAGGAAGGTGGCTGGGGGGAGGGGCTGGAGGAGGGCTGCAGGTGCCTGGTCAGAAATGGTAACAGGGCGGGGCACTTGGGTGGCTCAGTCAGTTGCGCCTCTGACTTAAGCTCAGGTCATGATCTCACAGTTTGTGGGTTCGAGCCTCAGAGCCTGGAGCCTGCTTCAGATTCTGTGTCTCCCTCTCTCTCTGCCCCTCCACTGCTCGTACTCTGTCTCTCTCTCTCAAAAATAAATAAACATTAAAAAAAAAAAAGAGAAATGGTAACAGGGCATGGGATCAAGTCCACACTGGGTGAGAACCTCTGGGCTGGGAATTCTCTAAGGTAGAGGCTACTTCGCATCTGAAGTGGTAGGAGGTTGTTCAGCCTGGCCCAGCCTCTGCATTTGGGAGGAAGAAAGAGAAGGAAGATGAAGGGTGAGTGGGCTGCCCCAGGGGTCAACGTTGGGCGGCCATGTCCTGGCTTGGCCTGGGGTCAGATTATCATAAAGCCTTGTGAAGTCCTCTGCCCCCCACCAGTCCATTCTGAGTCCTAAAAGGGAGTCTCTACAGGGCAGCGAATTTTGCACGAAGATAAACTGCTCCCGAGGGAAGTCTTCCTGTGGGTAAACTCGGGCAGACCTCGGATTCTGCTCCAACTCCTACCACTCCTGTCACTTCATGGCTGTGGGGCCCAGTTTTCATACAAAGGGGTTATTGAAAGTACACAGTGCATGGGTTTTTGGCGAAGAGAAAGTGGAAACTGCTCAGGAAGTGCTTGGCACAGGCCTGACAGGCTGACGGGCCTGAGGAGGTGAGTTAATTTTGCCATCGCTCCCCTACAACCCCATGTGTCCTTCCACAAGGGCAAAGCCGGTGGACACCAGGACACCGGGGAGAACGTCTGGTTTGAGTAACACAGAACCAGCACTCTTGGAGGAACAGGTTCCGAGCGGGAAAAGCCTGGGAATCGAAGGGGGTCCAGTGCTTCTGCTTCTTACTCTTGCATTATCACATGGAACAGCCTCTCTGAGCCTCAGTTTCCTTATTAGTAAAGTTGGCTAAAAAGAGTTCCCAACTTGTAGGAAGTTTTCGAGGGCCCAAAGAGGCAATATAATCACTCCCACCTTTATGGAGGGTCGTTACGTTCCAGGCGTTGCTTTCGGTGGATCACCTCACTTAATCCTTGAAACTCGCTTAATCCTACGAAACACTCGGGTGTTTGTATATACCTGAACTCGTCAAATTGTACACACTGAATGGGTGCAGTTCGTTGTATGTTGATTATACTTCAATGAAGCTCTCGAAAAATACTTTAAGGGGGCCCCTGGGTGGCTCAGTCGGTTAAGCATCTGACCCGAGATCTCAGCTCAGGTCACGATCTCACAGTCTGTGGGATCGAGCCCCGTGTCAGGCTCTGTGCTCACTAGCACAGAGCCTGCTTCAGAGTCTTTTTCTCCCTCTGCCCCTCCCCCCCCAATAAATAAACTTAAAAAAAAAAACACTTTAGGAGGTAGGTATGATTTTGAAGAAACTGAGGCTTAAGAGAGTTTAAGTAAATCGCCCCAGACCACACAGCGAGTCATAGCAGAAGTGGGATTCAGGCAGAGCACAAGCAGAGGATGGGCAGAGAGAGACACAGAATCTGAAGCAGGCTTCAGGCTCTGAGCTGTCCATGCAGAGCCGGATGCGGGGCTGGAACTCACGAACCATGAGATCATGACCTGAGCTGAAGTTGGACACTCAACCAACGGAGCCACCCAGGCACCCCCGTAGAAGTGTCTTTGGAACTGCAAACCACTGTTTAAAGGTCAGTTGTTATTACAATCAATGGCATAGCTGGACAGTCCGTGGCAGTCTTTGTATACTAAGTGAGGGTGTGTGGATCAGCTCCTAAAGTACTCCCTGGTACGCAACAAGCGCTCAGTCACTCTGCACCCTTGCCCTTGTCTCCAAGACAGGACAAGATGCAAGAGAAGGAATGTCAACCCTACCATGTACAGAGCTTTTGTGGGTAATAAAATAATAAAGAAACAGACCACATAGCAGCAAGCAACTGCCCCCGACCTGCGCACAACAAAATCCAAGGAAGCAAGGAAGGGAAAGTCCTGAAACTGGAATCTCCTCTATACCTTCAGTAAAACAGGAAGCACAGGATAGTTCCCCTGATGTTTCACAGGCCTGGCGGGGCTGCCCTCTGGGGTTCCCACTGAGGGCTCCATCCTTTAACCCAGGAAACACACAACCATCCTTCTCAAGGCCTAACCAGTGTCAGGAGACTCATGTCTCATGTCTGTGAGCAAAAGGTTAACAGCCGTCAACTATGCAAAGCCGAGCCATTTTAAAAGGTTTCTTTGGGTAGAGATCTAGAAAGCCCAACGCTAAAATAGGAAGTATTTTATCATTTGGGCCTGGAGGTTTTCTAGTCATTATGGTGCCCTTAGTTACTTTAATTAATTAATTAATTAATTAATCTAGAGAGCATTGCAAGGGAGGGGGGCAGAGAGAGGGGGAGAGAGAATCTCAAGCAGGCTCCACACTCAGTGCAGAGCCCTATCATAGGCCTCGATCCCAAGACCCTGAGATCATGACCTGAGCCAAAATCAAGAGTTAGATGCTTCACTGACTGAGCCACCCAGGCACCCTGGTTTTGTTTTGTTTTGTTTTTCTCTAGTCATCTTACGGAGGTGATGTTTTTATGACTGTTACTATTTAATGATCGTTGGCTGAACTCCAGACATACGTAACGCACTGCCCACCTGACCTCTCTGCTGGGGTCTGGAGCGGTGACCTCACACTCGGTAGATGTAACAGCAGCTGCTGAGATGCTCCCCCCCAATCTCCAGTAATGACAAAGCTATGCTCCTATATGCTCAGGCCAAACCCCCTGAGGATGACACCTCTTTCATACTCCTTCTGACCCATCAGCAAAGCTAGATTGATTTTAAAATTGGGGCCACCTTTTTTTTTTCCTTTGAGTTTTTTTTTCCCCACGTTTTATTCATTTTTGAGAGACAGAGAGAGACAGAGCATGAGCTGGAGAGGGGCAGAGAGACGGACAGAGAGAGTAGCAGGCTCCAAGCTCTGAGCTGTCAGCACAGAGCCCGACACAGGGCTTGAACTCACAAACATGAGATCATGATCTGAGCCAAAGTCGGATGCCCCTCCTTTGAGCTTTTTAATAAAATAATCCGGTGCGGCAGGAAAAGGAGAAGTTCAGGGGTTGGGGCTGCTGCTTCTTTGGTCTGTGTGGGGCCACCTTTTACCATACCCACTGCCACCTCCCGTGTCCCAACCTGCTGTTCTCTCTCACCAGGATCACAGAAGAGCCTCCTTGTCTGTCTCTGCCCTTGTTTTCGGCAGCCCATTGTGAGCCTGGCAGCCCCAGTGTTTCTGTCCTGGGTCAGACCGCACTACTCCTCTGCTGAACGCCCCCCCCCCCCGAGTGGTTCACATGTCACTCGAAGTAAAAGCCCCAGTCCTTCTTTGACCTGAAAGTCCCACACGATCTGGCTCCCCCATCTATCTCCTACCTCCTCCCAGTCTGACATTCTCACTCCCGCTAGGTCGTTTCCTCTGCCCGAATGTTCTCCTCCCATATCGGTACGGCTGGTTTCCTCGACTCCTTCAGATCTTTCTTTCTGAAGTCACCTTGTGAAGGCCACTTGGTCTGGCCCCTCTGAAATGTGACCCCTCTCTCCCACTCCCCACCGCAGCCCTTTTTTCTTCTTAGCACTGATCCCTCTTTAACACGACATATTATGTATTTTACTTACTTGTCTGTTTCCCCTGTTAGAAGATGCACGAAGGGATTTTTGTCTATTTTGCTCACTATTGTATCTCCAGTGCCTTGAACAGCACCTGACCTATAGTAGACACACATCTAAATATTTGGTGAGTAAATGAATGAATGAAATAATAAACAAGGGACACAACAAGGGAGCTGTGGATCCTTTAGCAAATCATTTAGCCTCTCTAGGCTTCTGTTTCCTTGGTTGTAAGACTGAGTCTGCACCAGAATGGCCCTGAGCTTCCCTGCAGCTGACGTGCAGACATCCTTGGGTTAATATCTAGAACTGGAAGCAGCTGTTTGGCAAGAAAGGGTCTGAAGAGGTTTCTGAGATTTGGGTTCAAGCCTTCAAGCCCAGGTTGAGAACACTTGTCTGGGCCTTAGTTCCCACGACAAATACAGAGAGCTCCACCCAGTGGCCAGTAAGGTTACTTTCAGCACTTCAAGTGTAAAAGTATTAAAGTCATAAAAAAAAAAAAAAGAAAAAAATTTGCCTCCATACCCCTCAATACCACACGGTGGCGCAGTTGTCTACCACTGTCTCTAAGAAGGCGTTGCTGTGCCAAGTCCGTGACTAAAGAGCCCGTCTATTGTAAAATATATTTTTCATGGACAATTGTGAGAGCTGCTCATTCATCACATCTCTCTGGTTTGTTTCAATAACAAATAACAGAAATCATTAAATGGATTTTTTTTAGATAAGAAGGCATAAATCTCAAGAACAAAACGGTGAGTGGAAATTTCAGCTAAATCTTTGTCGCAAAGACCAAGCTGAAAAGCTGTAAAACAAAAGAAGTTGATGCGAGTGTTGGGTGAGGCCACGGCTATCCTAAATTAGTAAGTATCCACATACCTGTCGCAGGTAACCAAGAATGTGCCCTCCAGGAAGTAGAAGGCTAGGGAAGAACTGGACTGTTTATATTCTAGGACCTTTTTGTTTGCTTGAAACGGCCATTAAGGACTCTGACAAATAAGACAGATTGTGAACAGTGCATGGCATACAGTCAGCCCTAAATTCATAGTGGCCATCGTCGCTGTTGTTATTAACATCATTACTACAGTCATCCTTGGGTTCTCGTTTTTCCCCTCCTCTACCATCTCTCCAACGAACGATAAGGCTTTTGGCTTGAAATTCACTTCAGATTAAAAAAAAAAAAAAAAGATTTCGTGGTCTTTATTCTAACTACGAAAGAATTACATGGTTATTTTGGCTATGTGGAAAATAAAGAAAAGGAAAATGAAGGCAAGGCCAATTACTCACATCCCACCACACAGCTCAGAAATAACCAAGAAGAGGTTGCTACGACCCGAATGCACGTGAGCAACACGTTCGTGATCATGTCGCATTGCTGAAAAACAAAATTCAACCGAGCGGATTTTACAGATCTTATTGGCTTCATCCAACGATTCACGGATTGGGTAGCATCCCACCTCGCAAGCAGAAAGGAGGTCTCGGGAGCTGTGCAAAATGCAAGACTTCCACAGGCAGAAGGAACAGAAACAAGGAAGTTGATTGGGCAACAAGTGGATTGGTTATAGCAAGACCACTTTCCTTGAGGGCACGGCAGGGGTCGGCCAGCCAGATGACCTCACTAGTGCTGACTAGGTGATTCCTCTTGACCAGATTCATACTCCATTTCTGGGAGAAGCCGAAACTATAAATAAGTCTCAACTTGGCGACATGGGGCTTAGCACACGTGACTCCACTGGGGCTCGGTTGTCTTGTTTCTAACAGTATAAAGGGTTTTTTTTTTTCCACTAATTTTTCATTTATCATCGTATTAGGCACATTTCCACATCATTAAAATTTTCATAATCATCATTTATAGTAACATATTTCTTTCATTAGCAAATGAGTACATCTTCTGTTTTTTAATGTTTATTTATTTTGAGAGAGTAGAGAGTGGGGCAGGGGCAGAGAGAGAGAGAGGGAGAGAGAGAATCTCAAGCAGGCTCTGTGCTCACGGCACAGACAGCACAGATTGTGGGGCTCAGTCCCACAAACCCTGAGATCATGACCTGAGCTGAAATCAAGAGTCGGATGCTCAACCGACAGTTCCACCCAGGTGCCCCAAGAAAGTATTATTGTTTCCTAAAGAGGGATCTGGGACCCTGGGAGGTTAACTTGCCTAATGACAAACACTAAGTATGGATTCTTATTCTGTCAGAGTCCCAGGCCCCAGACTTAGCCAGTCTGATTTTTTCCCCTTCTCTTTCTTTACTCCCTACCTCCATCCCTCCTACCTTTCTTTTTTTCTACCGTCCCTCCTCCTTTCTCTCTTCTCTTTCTTTTCCCTCCCTTCTCTTTTTTAGAGGGAAAAACCGTAGTCGAACTCCCAGTCAGGAAGCCTCCACAGTTTCCTCGGGTGTGACGAAAGGCTGTCCCTGAGGGTGACGAGCAGAGCAAAGAAGGAAGCAAACATGCTGAATGTTTAGTGGGCGCTAAGCAGCAAGCTAAGAGCTGTTGTATGACTTATCTCATTTAATCCCATAAGCCTCTAGAACAAGGAGTTTCTATTGTTCTACCTATTTAACAATGAGAAAACTGAGGCTCAGACAGGCACCTTGCCCAAAGCTGCACAGTTTCTAATGAACAGAGCCAGGATGAATCATGACCTGACATAAGTCTAGTGCCAAGCTGCATCACTGATCGCTATTATTCTCTCCCTGTTTTATGCTTTACTTTCAGGTATGGTGGAGAAAAGGGTCCTTTTCTAGGCGGTATTAGTCAACTGCTCCTCAAGAACTCAACAAATGGTGAAATCTTGGTAATGCCGCCCGGCTTTCAAAGTCTTTGGCTATCTGCCCGTTTTTATTCGGTCAATTTCATTTCCCACGACCCCCTTTCTGCACTCTCGCCTCTTCGCAGGCTGGTATTTCTGCCCCTGCTGTCTCTTAAATTGATTTCCCTGTCCACGCTTTCTAGTCTCCCCTAACAGCTGCATACATCCTCCAATGCCCAACTCAAGCACCTCCTCATCTCTTGGTCCTAGGTGACAGAGACATTTCATCACCTCCCAGCTCTGTGCAAAAGCTTTCAGTGATAGCCTTTTAAGTGCTAACCAGAAGCCAGGCTTCTTAGCTTGGTATTCGAGGTAGCCATTCAGTCACAAATACGTACTGAGAGCCAGTTATGTCCTAAGCACTCTTGAGGTGCTGGGCGAACTGTGGAGAACCAGACAGACGGGTTTCTATCCTGATGGGGAACAAACTGGACATTAAATAATTACAAATAATCGACTAAATAATTACCAGCATGATTCAAGCAATTACGAGGTCCTCTAGCATCTGGTCTCAACCTATTTTCAGTTCCTCCTCATCCTTTAGTAGATGGGCCTACTCATGCCATCCCCACCTCCGTGGCCGTGCCCATACTCTCCCATTTTTCCTGGGTGCGGGTTCTTCCCCGTTCCACCCTGGACCCCTCCAGGACCAACTTTGATTCCACCTCTTCCATGAAACCCTGCCACACGACTGTAGCCCGAAGGATCTTCCCTCATTTGAATTTCTAGCACTTATCCATTGGACAAATATTTACTGAATGACTTCTTGAAATGTTTGATGAATGACTCTTCCTGAAGTCCTAAACATACGCTTCGGTATTAAAGATTTAAATTAAATAAGGAGTTAGAGTTTTCCTACTCGGAGGGATCAAGGATTTTTTTTTTTCTTCTCCTCTGGGTGTGCATGGGGGGGTGGGGAGAGTGGAAATCAAAAAAACTACAGTAGAACATACAAAATTACCAACAAACAAAATGACAATAAAAATTGCCCAATGACTCATAATGATGTGGGAAATAGGCAGATGAAAAATCGAATTCCCTTACTGCCTACAGCCCATCGATAAGTCCTCTAGGAGCTCAGCTGCCTCAGTGGTGACACTTTGCTAATGGCAAAAGGGAATCTTGGGTTAACACTAACAGGAACCCCCAGAATCCTGTGTAAGTCTACTTGAACATATAAAAATTCCTTTGGAAATTTCCTTTATCTTTACCGCCTCCCCCCAACCGCCGCCCCAAGATATATGTTGGCAATCATCCTCCAGGCATATGGCCCACTGATATACATCTTCAGGGTCTCATGACTGAGGTTTTTACTAGACAGCAATAAATAACCTTTTCCTAACAATAGCTAGCCCCCTCAAGGTCCTGGAAACCTTGCTTCCACAATTCCTTAGAGACTTTCACTCTCCCTAACCCCCTCCCAACCTGAAGGTATGTAATCAGTCACCAGTCACAAACCCACTGCAGCTCTTTCTGCCTACACACAGGTCTTGTCCCCGCGCTTTAATAAAATCACCTTTTTGCACCAAAAACATCTCGAAAATTCTTTCTTGGCTGTCGGCTCCGGACCACCACCACTCCCAAACCGCATCAGTGATCCTACTACTTGAAAGAGATCTACCACTGACGGCTTCCTGTCTTCCTAGTTTTTTGGTTTTGTTTCTCTTTCTCCGTGGGTGTGTGTCTAGGAAAAATTTCTTTTTCCTCCAAGATTATCAAGAACACCTTTTTTCTTATGGTCTCTTTTCTTTTTTTTTTTTTAATTTTTTTTATATTTTCATTTATTTTTGAGAGCAGGAGAGACAAAGCATGAGTGGGGGAGGGTCAGAGAGAGAGGGAGACACAGAATCCAAAGCAGGCTCCAGGTTCCGAGCTGTCAGCATAGAGCCCTACATGGGGCCCGAACTCACAGACTGTGAGATCATGACCCGAGCCGAAGTCGGACACTCAACCGACTGAGCCACCCAGGTGCCCCAACTTATGGTCTCTTTTCAACTCAGAGCACCTCTCGCCCCACTTTCCAGCTCTTCTGCTCGAGGGTGGAATCGTTTGTTCTCGGTTGAACAAAACCTAGAGAATTTACTAAGAGACTCGTCCATCTCTTTTCCCATTCACTGATCCTAGGTACCATGAGAATCTGAACATTGTTTTATGGCATTTACTCAGAAGCCGTTTCTCGAAGGACCTTCCCTGGATGTTCTCAGAACAGCCCTCTTCTCCAAGACTTCCAATGTGTGGGATGCCTAGGTCTACAGTGTAGACATCCTTTTATGCAAACCGCAGAATGCGGGGCCTACAAGAACACAGATCCTTCAGTCCACCCCCCTCACTTAAAGGATGAGCAGACTGAACTATGGCATTAAGGTCTTGCCCAAGGTCATGCAGCGAGTCAGGACAGGGCTGAAGAGCCCAGCCCTGCTTGTCTTTAGAGATTGCCCCACTGTCTCCAGCTTGTCTAGCAATCAACCTCAAATTAAAACTAAACAGAAAATACGCAGTGAGGCACCAACTCTTGCTACGCAAATTCCATTTACTCCTGCCGCTGAAGGGGGAAAGGTGACACTGTTTGGTAGAGATTGGGCTAGATCTTTCAGCATTGACTTGTTTTGAAACGTTCGAAAACTTTCTCGTTGGAAATCCGTATTACTATGATAGGATTAAAGCAAAGAGGAAATGTTAGGGGCCACTTACCTCATTCTTCCCTAATGTTTGAGAAATGGAGGAGAAGAAAAGGATGTAGGAAATGGTTGGCCCTTGGTCACGAACTGTAGCATTGGCCTGTATGTATATTCTACTTTGGTTCTTAATCTGATTTCTACAGGTCGCCATGATCTGAAGTGCCATTCGTTCAAGCAAAAGAAACCCACAATCGTAGAAAAACTGAGTCTCTTCGGAGAGGCCAAGCCCTCTCTTCACTGATAGCTTTCAAACTGACTTTCCAGCCCCCGTTTGAAGCCCCAGTAAGGTGGTCTCTCATTCTCTCCGAATTCTAAAAAGTGCCAGTGTGGGAATCTCTTCTTACAAAGGCGGGAGCTGTGTGAAAAGGGCGGGAACTGTAGTTTTAAGAGTGCTTCTTCTAAAGAACGTTCCAATGGGCCTAAAGGCCTTAGGGAGATGAAAGGTTTCCTGGGTGGGAGTGGGGCTGGGAGCGGAAGCTGATCCACCTGGTGGGACTGGGGCAGACATCCAAGGGCAGGGAAAACCCAACTGCAGGAGGGAGCTAGAGAAGAAAGGGCTCCGGCGGGGGAGGTACAACCCAGCTCGCTTTTCCCCTGCTTCCTGTCAAAAGCTCACTTTAGGATCAAGAGCACAGGTGCTGGCCAACGGGGCCACTACCCTACCCCAGCAAACAAAGAGCACAGCCTCCTACAGCCTTTTTGGTCTGAATGGAGGCTCGGCCTTACCTTTTAGGGTCCACCCATCCCTCCTCATGCACCCAATGAGGCCGCAGCCTCCTTCTGCCAGGAGGTGTTGAACTCTCGCAGGAAATGGACAGGTAGCACGGACCAATGGTTGGAGCCGCCGCGAACCAATGGGAGAAAGAAATGGGTCGACCTGGGGTTGAGAATGAGAGCCCGCAAAAGGGGGCGGGGCCTCGGGGGAGGGACACGTAGGCGCTGGGGGTGGAGAGGGGCGGGCGGGTGGCTGGCGGGGCAGCCCCAGCCGCGGCGGGAGGAACCTGCGGACGGTCGGCCGCGGCCAATGGGAGGGCGGGTTGGCGTGGCGGGGGTGGGCCCGGCGCCGGGCGGCCCCGCCCCTTCGGGTCCGCAGGGCTGGGGCGGAGCCAGGTCCGCGTCAGGTGGTCCCGGGCGTGCGGGCGGCGCTGGGGGCGGGGCGCGGCGCGGCAAGGGGAGCGGCGGCCAGCGGGCGGCGGCGGCGGGCACCGGCTGAGCGAGCAGGTACCCGCGGCGGAGGTGGCCAGGCCGCCCCCGGGGGGCGAGCTCGAAGGCGGGGGCTCCGGCCCGCCGCGCCCCCATGCCGCAGTGAGCTCTCGCGCTCGGCGCACTTGTCGCCGCGCCGCGCCAGCCTCAGCGAGCCGGCTCTCCCCGCCCCGCCAGCCCGGGCCCTACCTGCGGCCGCCGTCGGGGGAGGGGGGGTCCCCCCAGCTCTGCGGAGCCGCATGAACAATAGGCGGCGGCGGCTCCTGCGGGCGGCGGCAGCCCCGCACCCTATGGATCGGCCGCTCCATGGAGCCCTCCAGAGCGCTTCTCGGCTGCCTGGCGAGCGCCGCCGCTGCCGCCCCGCCGGGGGAGGATGGAGCGGGGGCCGCGGCCGAGGAGGAGGAGGAAGAGGAGGAGGAGGCGGCGGCGGCCCCCGGGGAGCTGGGTTCCGATGCGCCGCTGCCCTACTGGACGGCGGTGTTCGAGTACGAGGCTGCAGGCGAGGACGAGCTGACCCTGAGGCTGGGCGACGTGGTGGAGGTGCTGTCCAAGGACTCGCAGGTGTCCGGCGACGAGGGCTGGTGGACCGGGCAGCTGAACCAGCGGGTGGGCATCTTCCCCAGCAACTACGTGACCCCGCGCAGCGCCTTCTCCAGTCGTTGCCAGCACGGCGGCGAGGACCCCAGTTGCTACCCGCCCATTCAGTGTAAGGCGAAGGCGGGGCCGCGGGGCTGGGCGGGGAGGGGGGCTGGAGGCCTAGGGGTGGTCTCGGAGCGGGTGGGGAATGATTGACCCGCGGGTGGGTGTGTGCGCGCGCGCTCGCGCTGCAGGAGCTTTGGTGGGTGCGATGGGTAAGGTACAGATGCCGCAGGCCTTGCCCGGAACCTCAGGCGCTCAGGCTCCTTCACCTTCATCTGACCACCTCAGCGGCAGCGTCTGCTTTCCACATCCTGAAGCCCCAGCGTGAGAGTCTCCCTATTTCCCACTCCCCGCTCCCCCCAAATCTGGGAGGATTTCAGGCCAGCTGGTAGTTTCTGTCATAACCTTAGTCCCCAAATCAGGGACCTTCTCGACCTCTTCTGCCGCCTGTCCCCGCCCCTTCAAGGCATTTGCTAGGGAGCAGATGGGGGTGTCGCCCGCAGGGCTGGCTGGGCCGGCTCTCAAGTCCCGGAAGCCTGTGTGAACTCGGGTCTGAAGTGTCTTTGAAATGTGTCGATTTCTTGGATCGCAGTCGTGTATTTCAGAAGTTGTACCTTTGGGAGTCTCACTGAGAAAGGTCTGGTGTGTGGAGAAGCAGGTGATAGGGTGAGAAATGATTAGAGAGGGAAAAAGATGTCCTTCCCTGTGAGAGTGGCTAAATCCCAGTCCCTTGACACCCAGGCTGTTCAGATAATACATTTCTCCTTCCTTCTCACCCTAGATCCTTGCCTATATTTGGCATTTGCCAAATCTCAAGGGGACCATGCCCACGGGTCCCTCCCAGGACCTTCATCCAGTGTCCTGGTTTTCACCAGTTTCCCAGGAGCCCCCTGTTCCACACCCTGCAATAAGATCTCCCCCCACCCCCCACCTTTTTTTGTTTTAAAGGAGTTAAGTTGCCATTAGAATCCCTTAATCAGGTCTTCTAGGTGGTTTTAGAAGAAAGATGTAAATATCTTCTTATGCAGTTTACACTGTTTTATATTTGAGGGTTTCCATAGTTTCTTCCTTGCTAATACAGGTTTTGTTAATACATATTTATTATTGTTTATTCCATATTTTGTATACTTTGCATTTTAGTTAATTAAAAAAATCATTACCAAGGGCCAACTTTAGGCATTTAATTTTTAAATCTCATTTGTAACATTTCTCTTTCTGAAGCGAACAAACCATTTATCTTTCCGGTTCTGTAACTTATTTTCACCTGAAGAATTGTGTTACTTTATTTAAGATGTTTATAAAATACCATCCCTTAATATGAAAATCATAACCTCTTTTCTAATTTGCTATTCTCCTTTTTGATTGGTGTTTTGACAATCAAATTGATGTTCAAATCTTTAGTTCCCTTTGTTTCTATCTCCCTCTCATTCAATTTAAAACTTCCGGTTTCTACATTTTGATCTTTATAATGCCTGGAGGGGACAGATGACTTTAATTGTTTCTGAGTGTTAAATTTTTTCGGCTGTAGTACTGGGAAGTTGTAGGCTAAGGGTCCTAGCGTAGTGTCTGAAATAGTGCTGAAGACGAACATGGTCACATATTGGAAGAGATATTGGAAGAATGGCCTGGCCTGTTAGACTCAGTGCAGTTTTAAACATAAGTCAAATTGTGAGTTTCTTCGTGGGTGACTTTATGTGATTTTTTTCACAGCTAATGTCAGAGTGCAAGAGCTATGTGAGGCTCCTGAGCAGGAATCAGTTTAATATCTGTACTTCCAGCTTTCAGAGCAGTCAAGAGTGACTATGACTCGGGCAGGAAGAACTCAACGGCAGAACACCAGATGTGTCCACGTGTGCTGCATTAGCAGCTCCTTCTCCAGTAGGTGCTCAGGACCTCATCTTTAATGTAACCAAAGTTACCTTGGATAGACTAGATTCCTGTATGTAGAACTCAGAAGATGAGAAAGTAGGAAGTACTTTGTGCGTGTTAAGGGAACTGACTTGAAGCACATTACATTTGAAGATCCTGGTAACTTATTTTATTTAGTCTCACCAGGAGTTCTGAACTTGATGGAATTAATTCTTGATAATTCAGGAAATTTAAATCCATTCAAAAGCCAATTAGAGTGCCTAAGGAAAGATGGGTACTGTGTTAAATCCAGGAGATAAAGAAAAGATAAGGAGGTGCTTATAAGTCCCGCCTAAGGGAGACTGGTGATGTAAATATATCATTTCAGTGCCGTGCTTTAATAAAGATGAACGTGGGAACTTGCTAACAGGTGCTCTGATGGGTATCCTGTGTCCACCAGTTCAGTTAGTGTCGCTCAGAAAATAAAGATGATTGACAACCTTGTCTTCAAAGACTCGAAATAAAATCGAGCCCCTGACCACTTTTCCCCAGTTACACTTTTGAACTTCTCCTTTGAGGCATGAATTGTGACATTGGATTATGAATAGCAGACACTCAGTTAAGTAATAATGTTTAGTTTTAGTTTTAAATCTTACTTTTCAAATTGAAAATTTTGTTTCAAACTTTATTCAAAAGAGAAGAGGGGGAAATTGCCAAATCGCGTGACAAATTAAAAAAAATAGTGGTATTGGAAGTCATCTTGTATTTATATAGTGCCTTTATCCCCACTGATATAGATAGGAACATTTAGCTCTCCATGGAGCTGACAAATATAAATAACCTAGCCACTCATTCATCTTTTTTTTTTTTTTTTAGTAAAAGAGGAAAAATGTGCAGTTCCAAATTTATCATCGTGGGAGATAAATAGCTCTAGGTTATTAAAAAAAAGTTTCTCTTACAGGAGGATTGTGTCTGTTTTCAAGCAGGGCATAAATTAAGGTTATTACTAATTTACTTTTTTTTCTTCCATCCACTAGAAATAGAATAATGTATTTTCAGGTGTATTTGGAATTTTTAAATGAGAGACGTACATACCATTCACTCACCCCAAACTCATCCGAATGTGTCTATGCGTTAAGTTTCCAAGAATACAATTGAGAGAGAAATAACCTCTTGACTGCAAAAACAATAGAAATCAGGTTTTGTTCCTGGTATTCCTGAAAATATCCGTCCACAGAAACTGAAAAATGTACTGAATGTGACTTGACCTGATTCTTACTTAAAACCAGGTCTTGACTGGAGTGGGAAAGGAGAGCCCCACATTCTCTCAGCTGCAGCAAAGGTCTAGTTCCTACCCAAAGGGACTTCTTCACAGGGAGGGAAAAGAGAGTACCCTTCCCCCACTCCTCATTGTTCTGTCTTCTATCTGCTTGCAAACTGTGCTCTATACGTTTCTTGAAGGCTGGTCATACTGTTTCCTTAACTAGTTAGCAAGAACCTGAGAGTTTATGTCCTACCAGAGAGAGATTATTGCTTTTCCTTCCCCACAGAGGTTTTCTGTCTTCTGTGAAATGCCGTTTGAGGAGCTGTCCTTTCAGCACCTTGGCTCAGAATCCCTTCTTTTAAATCCTTGTATGTTTAAATAAGTATTTAACACGTCCTGTGTGTTTACAGCTATGCCTCAGACCAGAGGAAACAAGGGAGGATATAAGATGAAATACAACAGTTAATTTCCTTAAGGAAAATTCAGATATTCAGTTGAGAAAATAAGATGTGTAAATGCAAACTTGTTACAGAGACATCTCTTTTCATCAGTGTTAAACCTGTTAGAAAAAGTGCATGTTTGAGGCACCTGGCTGGCTCAGTAGAGCATGGGACTTGATCTCATGGTCATGAGTTCAAGCCCCACTTTGGGCATAGAGATTACTTAAGAATAAAATCATTGAAAAGAAAAGAAAAAGTGAATGTTCCTTCTTTCCATGACCAAGGAGAGTCCTAACATAACTTAATATATTTCTCCAAGAGGGTTTATTTTTTCTTTCTTCTTTCTTTCTTTCTTTCTTTCTTTCTTTCTTTCTGATAGAGAGAGAGGATGTGTGTGAGAGCACAAGTCAGGGAGAGGGGCAGAGGGAAAAAGAGAGAATCTTAAGTAGGCTCCATGCTCCAATGCAGAGCTGAGTCCCATCACCCTATGATCATGACCTGAGCTGAGATCAAGAGTCCGACACTCAATCAACAGAGCCGCCCAGGCGCTCCTCTCCAAGGTTTCTAATTGCCCCTTAATATGTTTTTCTCATTGATATGAGTGAAGTAAGACAAGAATTAGTAATCGGCAATCATTTTAGGACCCAGAAACATTTAAGCTATTTTAAGCAGAAAGTGATGTAGCACAGGAAATTGAGCACTTACAGATTGTTGGAAAGGCAGGGAGAAGGGGCTCTTAGCTGGACCTGTGGGAACAACTCCCAGAACACTGCAGACCTGGCCCACCCAGCAAGCCACTCTCTCTCTCTTTAGAAACGCACAGAAGCAGGAGGTGGCATTGAAGCTGTCAGTTTTAGGAACACCCTCTTGTAGTTAGGCAACGATTTGGCCGTGCAACATTCCTTTCTAGATCTGCCAAGAGCTAATGACTGGACACTGACATGCAGAAGAATCCTACTTCTCCACAGCCATGCTTGCTAGGAGAAGCAGCAAGAATATGGTGTCCATCTCTCTTCTGCCTTCCCTGTCTCGCGCATCTAATTGGCAGAAGCGGAACTGTAGCGGTCAGGGAGTCTGGGAAATGTAGTTCTTGGCTTCCAGGCCTCTGTACTGAAAGATAATGTAGAGGATTTTAGAGTGGATGTTGATTGTTAGTCTGCAGGACCAGCCACACCATTGATTCTTCAAGAAGTGTGCCAGATGAGATGAAAAGCTTGAACAGCTGGAACTTTTGAGTCAAGATGGGCTATACTTTCTATATACCTTTTTGTATTCCTTTGTACAGACCGCCAGTCTCATTGTAAAATAGAAACGAATGTTAGCCCTAGATAGGATAGGAATACTCTAATTAAAGAAGAATAGACTTTTGAGCACCGCCAGCATCTGAGTGGAAGATGGAAGCACCCGGGAGCTGGCTGAGGAAGGACGAGAAAAGCCAGTAGTGGGCAGTTCAGTTCCTCTTTTGATCTTGCCAAAAGTTCAGGAATGTATCTTTGTCTTCTTAGTTTTTTTGTTTAGTTTTTTAGCAAACTGTTGCAAACTGATTATTTTCTCTGTTTCAGGAGGTCCAATGTCGTTTTTTTAAAAAAAAAACTTTTCAGGTCTGAGTTCAGGTTAGTCCCTACTGAGATAGATTTTGCCTCCATTTTACTTGGCTGTCACTTACCTGCCGAGTGTTCGGCAGGACGAGTACAGCGGTGAATAAAGCAGACAGAATCTGCCCTGGTAAATCTCGCAATGTAGCAGGACAGTAGTCACTGAACAAGTAATTAAACCTTGTTGAGTCTTGCCAAACAGAGACTGTTATAGATCTGTTTGACGGGGGCCTGACCTCATTTAGGCGGGGGTTAGGAAGAGTTCCTCTAGGAGATTTTTGTTTAAGCTGAGACCTAAGGGTTGAGTATGAGTCAGCCAGGTGAAGACACAGAGACTGAGAAGAAACATAAAATAGCACTTACTCCTATAGCAACACCTTATCTAGCTCAAGATTTATAATCACTGGTAGCTATTATTATCTATCCATGGAAGCCTCTCCAAACCGAACGGAAGATATAATCAGGTTCCCTGGGTTCAGACTCTGCATTGGAAAGAAGATGAGTGGTTGGGTGTGGTACTGGGAACATTAGGGATGGAACTGTGGAGCAGGTGACTTCTGGAGTAAGATGTCTCCTGGGAGGCTCCTTTCCCTCTGGATCTTAGTCACCGGGTCCTGGTAGAACCATGTTTGGAAAATATCCTCCCAGTTTACTCCACACTCTCCGTCTTCACCGTCGCTGCCATCCAGACCCGGGTGTTTGCATGCGTGGGTTGCTTCGGTGGCCTCCCTAGTGGTTCCTTTTGCAGTAGGCTCCCTGTCCTCCATGTTATATTCCCCATGGCTGCCAGAGTTGATGTCCTTTCTAAGTCACGGTCTAACAGCACCCCTCTACTTAAAAATGCAATCGTCCTATCATTCACAGCGTGAAGTTCAAGCCTCTCAGATTGACTTTTAAAACATTTCACAACCTAAGTGACCCCAACAACACCTTGAGCCTCATTTCTTTTCTTAATGCATATAATCCAGCCACACCGGATGCCCCAAAGTTCCTAATACACCATATACTCTCATGCCCCATGTTCTTGCTCATGAGCTTCCCTTCGCTTCGACTGTCCTTCCACCCCTGATCTTCACTGCCTGATGAGACCCTTCTCATTCATTCATTCATTCATTTTTTTTTAAGATTTTATTTTTAAGTAATCTTTCCACTCAGTATGGGGCTTGAACTCACAACCCCAAGATCAAGAGTTGCATGTTCTACCGACCGAGCCAGCCAGGTGCTCCCCTCTAGCAGACACATTCTTTAGGACACATTCCCAGTGTTGCCTTCCCTGACAATCCTTTCCCACTCACCCTCTTAATCCCTGTCCTGCAGTGGGAGTTGGTGGTCTTCCTGATCTGATTGTACTGCTATGAAGGCTCTTTTCACTCTAAGGTTTGGTTGTTGCATGTCTGCCTTGTCACTGGATTGCGTGCTTCTCACCATCTAGTACACGGTTAAATGATCTCCTTCCCGGTTCCCTTTAGTTAAAATGGTTTGTCTTGGTACGACATTCTGTATGATGTCCCAAATAGAAATTATTACATGAATATTTATTGAATGCCTTCTATGTGCGAGTCATTAAGAATAATGCAATAGGTTAACGTTTCCTGCCCTTTTAGAGTTTACCTTATAGTGGGGAGACAAAAAAGCCAAGTGAACAGACAATTGCTGTGTTAACCCATCCAGGTAAATGGGTGATTCGATGGTATTTTCAGAATGTTTCTGACTTCTTTCTTTCTTCTTTTTCTCAGTGTTAGAGATTGATTTTGCGGAGCTAACCCTGGAAGAGATTATTGGCATCGGGGGCTTTGGGAAGGTCTATCGTGCTTTCTGGATAGGGGATGAGGTTGCCGTGAAAGCAGCTCGCCATGACCCCGACGAGGACATCAGCCAAACCATAGAGAATGTTCGCCAGGAGGCCAAGCTCTTTGCCATGCTGAAGCACCCCAACATCATTGCCCTTAGGGGTGTGTGTCTGAAGGAACCCAACCTCTGCTTGGTCATGGAGTTTGCACGTGGAGGGCCTTTGAATAGAGTGTTATCTGGGAAAAGGATTCCCCCAGACATCCTGGTGAACTGGGCTGTGCAGATTGCCAGAGGGATGAACTACTTACATGATGAGGCAATTGTCCCCATCATCCACCGCGACCTTAAGTCCAGTAACAGTGAGTATGAAGAGATGAAGAGATGGGGTTGGAGGGCTCAAAAACACTTTTATACTCAGTCCGTGGCTTGGTGGGAGTGGATTCCTAATGGAATCTCAGTGGGGCAGTGAAACTCCTTGCTTAAAACCATTCCATCCTTGATGATGTAGGGGTACAGTAAGTGCCAGGAAAAATTGGTTTAGGGAAAGAAGAATGAGGCAGCTCGGGGGTTTAAGATAATTTTGAGCTCTTTTAGCAGGCAAGGTTGGCAGTGTGTAATTCTGATGTGCTGTGCAAAAATCCACATATGTACATAGATTTGTTTTTCCACTTGAGGGAAGCGTGTCTGTAATTACAAAGGGGGTTTTCCTCTTTGGCGGAACAGCAGGTAATGCAAACGTAAATTGCCTGTTTGCATTCTGCCTGAGCACCCCAATTTGAGGTACCCACTAGAGAGGGGGCCATAAGGAAAAAGAGGCATGTTCTTTGAGCTGTGAGGCCCATTCAGGTGACCGTGTCAACCGGGAGAGCAGAACTGGCTATTATTAAGCCTGCGGGGATTATTAATTAATTGTTGTAACTATCTAGTGTTTAATAGCAGGGAACTGAGAAGTAACTGTTTATTAAACATCCAGAATCCATAAACTGGATTGTAAAGCAAGCGTTAGACATAATTACATGGTAGGTTGGTGGAAACCAGTCTCTTTGGCAGAGTCTGTAGGTGCTGGGACTGTGCTGCTTTTGTGTGGTAATTTGTGTGCTCTCTTGCCTGAACTGTGTGGTAGAGAGGATAAAATTTGTTAAATGGTGTATGCTTAAAATCACTTTGAGCATCCTGTCCAGAGAGGAGGGAGTTAGGGTTTTGGAGGATGGCGCGGGGCCTGGGAATTTCGCTCTCTGTCTTCTTCAAGAGCACTGAGTCCAGAAATCCTTCAGACTTTGCTCTGAGCTGTTCCAGATGTGGTTTATTTTTCTGTTAATACTATTATGAATCTGTTTACTTTAAAAAAATACGTTTTAAAGTTTAAAAAATTGTAAATAAAATAAAATTATATAAGTAGTACATGTTTTTGTTGTTCAAAAATTAGTAAAGTGTAGATAAAACAAAACAAAAAAAAAAGAGAGAAGAAAGGTAACCCATAATGTTTTTCTTCAGGAAGTATAAGTATTACATTTGACATATCCTTCTAAATATTTTTAAAGTAAATATACATATATACACACACACAAATATATTTTCCAATTTTCTTTAAAATAGACTTTCTGGGGCGCCTGGGTGTCTCAGTCAGGTTAAGCGGCCGACTTCGGCTCAGGTCATGATCTCACGGTCTGTGAGTTCAAGCCCCATGTCGGGCTCTGTGCTGATGGCTCATCAGAGCCTCGAGCCTGCTTCGGATTCTGTGTCTCCCTCCCTCTCTGCCCTTCCCCTGCTCACGCTCTATCTCTATGTCTCTCAAAAATAAATTAAAAAAACGTTAAAAAAATAAAATAAAATAAAATAAAATAAAATAGCCTTTCTTACTCTTAAAGTAAATATATGTACACACACACACACACACACACAAATATATATTTTCTAATTTACTTTAAAATAGCCTTTCTTACCCTTATCTCTTCTACCTGAGCCTTCTTCACCCGTAATAATAGAAAAATTCATCCTTGCAAAAGCATGGAACATTAGATATAATACATGTAAAGGATTTAAATTCCATAAAATAAAATATGATTATTCTCATCCTTCCTCCCAAACTCTGTTCTCTAAATGTATTAAATAAATTAAAACTTTTGGTGACCCTTTTCACATTTCTGCCTAGACTTTGCTTTGGATGATGGGGTAAGAATAGGCAGGTGTGTTGGTGGGAAATGTAATGTAGAAAGTGAATTTTCTTTATTTTTTCTTCTCTCCTTATCGTGCTGGGAGAAGTAGGCAGAGTGCTCTAATCCTACGTATTGAGCTCTCTTAAAAACCCAGGCTAGGATGATGAGACTGTAAAAGTCAATCATTTCCTCCAGGAAGTTTCAAATTTGGGTGTAATGTAAGCTGTAAACACAAGCATTTACCTTCTGTGAGATTTATGTTTGGAAGTCTAGGTTCTTGTGAAGAAGTTACCTTGCTACAGGAGATGGCAAGAGAACTCAATTCCATTCTGTCATCTGGGAGACAAAACCCCATTTTTTCTTTGTCTTTAGTGGGTTTTAGCATTGCCAAGGTGCCACGCCCTCAGGTGTACCATGTCGTGATGAGAGTTGGACTTACACATGGGGCAGAACGACCTTTGACCTCATCAGGGTAACAGACGTCCAGAAACGTGCATATAGTCCATCGGGCTGTGTGGTTGGTGCTGATATTGATGCCGGCTGTAGATCTCACATGCGAGTTGGGGTAACTCCCTGAAATTTATCTGTGGTGGCTGTTTGCTGGGATTGTATGAATCCAATAGGAGTCTCGATGACGCTATTTTTACTTCATTCCTCTGCGGGCATGACTTGAAAATCATTTTAATCAGGTTAATCATTTGAATCATTTAAAATAATGCTGTGCTAGTTTTTACCTGCCAGTTGGAGAGTCAGAACTTAGTGTTTTGCAGAGCTGGGTACACTGGCCTGTTCTCTCTTGGTTCCAGAGAGTTGGATTTTGGTCCCTGTCATGTGAGGGCAGAATTCTATGAATCCTATGTGTTAGTTGACTTAGAACCACTAGAGAAAAGAGTATGTATATATTGGGGCTGTCTTTGTGGAAAAAAGAAAGTAGTCGGTGATAAACATCTAACTGTTACAAAAGGTTCCGTAAAAAGGTGATTTAGTAAAATGCTTTATTATCCTGGTCACCTGCTTTTAAAAGTCACGTGCTGTGAACTGGCAATGGACCATGTATAGCATCCGATGTTGGTCTGTAATCCTCAATAAATTTAGGTTTGACTGCACATCACCTAAAAACCAAAATAGCAGTGGCTAAAACAAGGTGTACATTCATTTGTCTTTGAAAAGAAGTCTGCAGGGTTAAGAACACCACGGTGTCCTCGGGGACCCAGGCGCCGAATTTCCACCGCATCCCAGTACATGGCTTGCATCCTCAGGCTTGCCTTATGGTCTAAGATGGCTGCTGAAATGCCAGTGATTTGGTCCAAGTAACAGGCCTGAGGGAGGACGAAAAGCAGAAGCACAGCAAAAGGGGCTCCTGAAACTGAGTTGGCGCCCATGAGCCTCCCAGAAGTCCAGCCAGACACATCCGCTTCTATTAATTGGCCAGGATGTAATCATAGGGCCTTGGCTGGCACAGGGGAGGCTGGGAGATGCAGGACTTTAATCTGGGTGGCAGCGAGCCCAGCCAATAACCAGGGTCTGTTACCAGGGGAGGCTGGTGGTGGAAGCAGCTGGCGGACTTACCACGGACTCTCAATGTGGGACATGCGTTGGGAAGAACTGTCACTTCAGATACTGAGCCTCGTATAGCCAAACAAGGTTAGCTAGGCCTTGGGACGTGTGGCTCGGAGCCCTGATTAACTGCTGGTTCGTACTACTTTGCCGTGTTGTGTCATTAACCTAAACATCACTTCTTAAGACTACTTGCAAAAAGCTTTGGCTATAAAGCTGGATCTGTGTCTCTGTTCCATCCACCGGGGAAGACCAGCTACTCGATTGTTAGCAAAGGTCAGTGAAAGATGGTCTTCCAGTGGAAAGATTGTCCTTTCGGCAGGAGGTGGATGGATTTCAGGATTTTGGCTTGCAGACAGTGGCAGAATAGCAGTTTAATAGCGGTCATTAAAAGTTAAATTCGTGTAAAAATGAGACCGTATGAAAAAGCTTTGGAAAATGAAAAGCCTCGCCCAAAGTGAAGGTTGTGTTATTACTTTTATTTTATTATTAAATCGCTTCTTAGAAAACACAGAAAAACAGAGGTAAAAGCAGTTTTTCCAGTTTTCGCATTTATGCGTATTTGTCTTTACCCAGGATCATACACAGGAAATCCTAATAACCGTGTTACTTGTAGCATACTTGTCAGCCGGTTGTGACTTGTTACATAAATAAATATTCTTCTGCCACAAGATACATAAAGGTTGCACAGTCTTCTACTATTTAGGTATGCTGTATTAATTAAACCAAACAGTTAATAACAACAATAACAATAATATTATAACTGATGCTGTTAGGGCACCTGGGTGGCTCAGTCAGTTAAGCATCCCACTCTTGATTTTGGCTCAGGTCATGATCTCACAGTTTTGTGAATTTGAGCCCCTTGCTGGGCTCTGTGCAGATAGTGTGGAGCCTGCTTGAGATTCTCTCTCTCTCTCTCTCTCTCTCTCTCTCTCTCTCTCTCTCTCTCTCTCCCCCCCTCTCCCCCTCTCCCCCCCACCCCACATGTGCATACACACTCTCTCTCAAAAAAAAATGTATATATACATATATATGTGCTGTCTTTAGGTCAGGGCCTGTCTAAGCATTTCATGCAGATTCTCTTTTAATTCTTACAGCAACCCTGCAGAGTAAAGACTACGAATGTCTTTATTTTATGGAGGAGGAAACTCAGGCTCAGAAGGGTCATCCATTTCCCTAGAATCTCACCGCCAGTCCTAAGAGCAGACTTAGCACCCAGGCCTGACCCTCACCTTGTGTTCCCAGTCACCACGCCGTTGCTGGCCACATATGCTTTTGGGAGGTTGGGACGTCTCACTGCATAGCTTCATGTGGCCCTATATGCTTTGGTTTTATAAAATTAGAATACTATTACTATCCTACTCACAGAGCCATAGCATCCACATGTCATTAAGATCTGATCAACTTACTCTTAGTTTCGTAGCTGAAAACCAGAGGTGAGTGGTGGACTGATTTGGTTGGGACTAGCCCCACCTGCCTTCTTTGGTTTGGATGTCAACCGAAACTTCTCATGAGGTCTTTGCTGCCCTCATCTCGCTCTTTCTCTAAAGGCACTTTCCCCTTAAGCCAAGCTGGTTTCCTCTTTCCCCTGGAATACACTCTGTGCTTCCTGGCCGCTAAGCCCTCATCACACCCTTGCCATGGGAATAACCTTGCTTCCAGGGGTGCCCTTGCCTCGTGTCTCTGCCTGTCCAAACACTCCCCATTTTCCTGTGCTCAGCTCAAACCTGGCCGCTTCCTCGCGACAGTCCGTCACTGTGGTCATTGCTAAGTAGTCGTCTGGTGCTAAGCACACACTACCGGAGAGCGTGTACAGGATACCAGGGTGGCAAGCTCCGATGTCTTCAGGGTCAGTACATTTGCGAAGGCGCCGGTGTGAAGCTGTAGGACTTGGTGGGAATGATGGAGGGAGGGCATGCTCTATCCAGCACGGGCCATCGAAAACTAGAACAAAGCACTGTTGGCCTGCAGCCGGCTGCCAGCCTGAGTCCCCTGGCCTCTTTTCGTTGGCTATGATTTCAGGACCATCCGCTCTGCCTCCAAATGGATTTTGTGTCTTTAGCTTCCCGGGTACCTGAGTAAGGGAACAAATGAGCGAAGGCAGTATCACTTGAACTGGTCTGCTCACAGGGTCTCAAAGTGTAAGACCTCCGCCTCTCTTGTCAAAAGATGTCCTTCATGCCTCACTCGCATGGATGTTGCTTTTCACCCTCTGTATGACCTCCGAGCCCTCACCCGCTTCCTCATGTCCGAGTTCACCAACGTTTCGGGTGCCGTGGGTGGTGGTATTTGTTACCGTCCTCCAGTGCCTCTGCCTTCTTTCTTCCCTGCACCTTCCTGGATGCCGGCCCCGAATAATCCACTGGCCAGTGTCTCCACTGCAGCCAGCTCTGGTCTGCGAGATCGTGCTGGAGCAGGCCGCAACCCCGTGCGGCCTCCATCCACTGCCCGTCTATTCCGTCCAGCCTCAGTGCTCCTCGTGTTCCCGACTTACGATTTCCCTTCCGTGCTCTTTACCGTCTCCTTTCTCGTTTTGCTGAGTTGTTTGCCTGGCTGCTCCTCTTGCAGCTCGAGGCCTGAGGAACACCTCTCCCTCTGGTGTCTCTGCTCACTTGTGCTTGGGGCCCTTCTTCGGCCTTCTCTCCAGAGTTCACAAGACAAGGAAGCCAAAGACTTGCTTTCTTCGGAAGTGTTGGGGGGACAGAGCTTCCGTGTTGCCCTTGACCTCAGGCAGGCTATACCATTCTAAGCCCTGGTTTACACCTGGACTGGCCACTGGCCACAGCCCCGACTGTGTCTCCTGGGTAGGATTTCTCCAGGCTGAGGGTGTGCCGGCTGCCAGGCTTGTGGAACGCTCTGACCCACTGGATTCCACCCTCCGGTGCCCTTCCTCCTGTACGCTGAGGTAGAGCATGTTCCTAACGTGTGAGAAAGAAGGAATGGAAGAAGCAAGTAGGGCGCGGGGATCCTGGCCAAGAGCAATGTGGCAGGAAGGGCTTGCCTAAAAAGGAAGAGGAATGGCCATAACAGCAGTTTTTCCTATAAGAGAATAAAATAAACCGTAAGATGTCCCCAGGATGAGTCTGGGAGGCAGCGAAGTGTTGGCTAAAGAACGCAGTCCCCAGTCCTTTATAAGAGGTGCACCAGTGGCTTTTTTATGCCTCCGGAATGCGTCCCCAAAGGAGATACTTCCAACAGTCCCTCGCTCGGGCACTGCCGGCTCTCTCTCCATTTTTCTTCCCATGTCTAGTCTTTGTGGTTCTTTCCTCAAGCTCCTTCTTTCAGAGTTGGCATGTGGTGGACATGTTTTGAAGATTTATTTCCTGGCAAAAGCAAAAGCATTTGTGTGTCAACTCGAGCGCTTGGTGTTGAGATTGTAACAGTAAACAAAAACAGACCCCTGCCCTCATGGAGCTCCCAGCGGGGGGCGGGGTGGGTCACGGGGAAAAGACCTAAAACTAAAATATAAAGCCATGACTCTGCACGTGCTGTTCAGGGCAGATGTTGGTGCCATGAGAATGGTAATAAAGGGACATGCCTGGGAATTTCCCGAGGGAGCAGGGAGGAGTTCGAGAGACAAAATGGTGAGGGTAGGTAGGGCCAGGACGGTCCAGGCAGGGAGACCAGCAGACATAAATGCCCAGTGAGACCGTGCTTCCCCCCCGCCTCCCCAAGAAGCAAGCGGTGCCCTTGACATTCCCTGGGTCCTTTCCTGTGGTTGGTGGGGCTGAGGGGCCGCCGAGAAGGATCAGGAGGGAAGCTGGTCTCTGCCATCCTTTCCCCAAGCTTGCTCTGGAGTGCCTTCCCTCATCTTTGGTGGCTCTGGGGCTTCTCTGCAGCTTACTCAGTGGTGTGGGAGGTGGCTTGGGGCCCTGGGCAATGGTTAGGCACCTCTAAAGCCTGCCTTGCTATTGGAGCAGAAGATAGTGTTGTGTGAAGGATCTTGGTAGGTATTCTGGACACTGAGCCGTTATCTTGGGGAAGACAGCCTTGGTGAGGGCAAGTAGGGCTTCTAATGAAGGCAAGTGGGTGAAGGTGAGGGCAAGTGTGGGCTCTGATTTCCAGATTCCTTAGTGTCTTCCCTTTGATCTCCGTTTCCTCTGATTTGAACTGCTATTGCCTTGAAAGTCAACTTATTATGTCTTTTCCCTACACCTTGCCCCAAGCAAACCTGGGAATGGCTAAGAAGTGACCTGCACCTTTTGCAGCTGGTCCCTGGCACTGCCACTGCTCAGGGTCGAGATTCGTGCATCAGAGTCTCTGAGGAGACAGGAGCCTGCCTGTCTCTCCCTTCCTCCATGTCTCTTGGAAAAATTTCCATTCCTGACTTGGTGTTTTACCTCATTTCCATGAGGTAGCTCAGGGTTACTCATGGAGGGAAAGTGAGACACAGGTATGATATGAGTGCTCTTGTTGAGTCAAGAAACAAATGTAGCTTCTTCTCAGAGAGGTCACCCATCTCTTCACCTTAGAATCCCTTTCAGTCCCCCATCAGCTTCTTGGAGAGTCATACTCATTCCTCTTATTCGGGGCGGGTTGTTAACATAGCACCCTTGAATCCCTTGGAATCTATGGAGAATGTGTATAGGTTCATTTTGGGGGACAGGTGTACTACTTTGACTAATCCAGGACTCTGGGAAGCTTATGAATCAACACTGTTATAGAGAATTTTTTTGAATGTTTATTTATTTTTGAGAGAGAGAGAGAGACAGAGCGTAAGTGGGGGAGGGGAAGAGAGAGGGAGACACAGGATCCGAAGCAGGCTCCAGGCTCTGAGCTGTCAGCACAGGTTCCACGTGTTTGAAATGAAAGATTTGGACAAGACGGTCTCTGAAGTCCCTCCCAGGACTGACATTATGTGACTTAAGGTGTGAATGTTTGTTTGGGAGAAGGTGGTGATTACACGGTCTGCCTGAATCCGAGTGTCAGTCCACCGCGTGCCCAGGTTCCCTGCTTTCTGGCTTCTTGTTACAAGGGCCAGAACTCCTGATGGGGAATATTCTCCAAGTGGTTTAGCGAGAACACAGTTGACCGGAGCTCACAGGAGCTCCCCGCCCCCTTTGCTGCCCAGGGCATGGCAGATGGCCTTGCCGAGAGAAGATGCTCCGGTCACATGAATCGTGATGGGGACTCACAATAAACCAAGGGCAGCCTTCATCCTGGAGGCAGGACGCAGTTTGTCAAACGTCACTTCTGTCCTTGGTACTGAGTGAGGGGCATCCCGGTGTGTCACAGCTCTGCTATTGGCTTCCCACTCCCTCTTCTCTGAATTGATATTAGCTTTCACAGATGGGGCTCAAGACCACTTGCCTCTGTCCCGTCCCCAGCAGAGTTGCAGGAAGACTGTGCTCGTGCAGATGCTGGAGTGTGACAGTGAGGTCTAGAAATGAGACATATTCAAGCTAAGGATTGCTCATCCCTGGGACTTTTGCTCTCTGTAGGAAACTTGGAGGTTTTGATCTGAGAAGAAAGCATTTTCTCCTATGCTTGATTTTGGGAATCACATTGGTCTAATGGAAGGAACACTGGCTTGGGAGTCCAAGAGACTTGGATTAAAGCTACTTCTTCAGCCCGGACATGGGACATGTGGCTAGGTTCTTGGAGCTCCAGAATCCTCATCTGCAAAATGTGGGCAATACAGAAAAGAGCAGCGTTGTTTTAAGATGGTATGAAACAGGGGCGCTTGGATGGCTCAGTTGGTTAAGCGTCCGACTTTGGCTCAGGTCATGGTCTTGCGGTTTATGGATTCAAGCCCCACATATGCAGAGCCCTGCTCTGCACTGATAGTGCAGAGTCTGCTTGGGATTCTGTTTCTCTCTCCCTCGCTCTCTGCCTCTTCCCCACTCTCACTTTCTCTCCCTCTCTCAAAATAAATAAACTTAAAAAAAAAAAAAAAAGATGGCACGAAACAGCGTGTGCCATGTGCCCCAAAGGGACCGCATTCAGTAACAAGGCTGTGCTGTTTTCCTCTCTCCAAGGAGTAAGAGAAACTTCTTTCGATTCCTCATTATTTAGATGTACACAGGATATAGTTCGGTTTCTCTTTTTAAAGTAGCATGAGGAGGGGCGCCTGGGTGGTTCAGTCGGTCAGGCATCCAACTCTTGATCTCTACTCTGGTCTCGATCTCAGGGTCGTGAGTTCAAGCCCTGCGTTGCGCTCCGCGCTCAGTGCGGAGCCTACTTTAAAAAAAAAAAAAAAGTAGCATGAGGATTTTAGGCAGCCCTGAGCTGACTTTTCCCAAGTCGGCCAGGGGCTGTTTTACTGAAACGGGCAGATTTATTTCAGCCGAAGCCGCAGAAGGAGATCGATACCCCCCAGCCCCTTCCAGCTGTGTCTGGGCTTCTTGTGGAAAAGGCGCTGTCTCTCACTCCCTCCAGACCTCCTTAACTCACAGTGCTTGGCCCCCTGAGAAATGCTGCCTTGTCTTGTTACGGCCTTTGGCCTGATTGAATGGGACAGCTGGCCGGTTTTATGGCTCTGCTGGCCTCTCAGCTGATAATTAAAATGATTTTGCCCCAGGAGGAAGGCAGTATATTTCTCTCTTCTCTGCTGCACCAGTCCATGGCCAAGGTCAAAGGGAATGCCGTTTTCGCACCTCTTCCTGGCTTCTTCCCCAAGTCAACTTAGCATGATTGTGACACGGCCTTCTTAAGACTGGAATATTCAGGGTGGGCTGGAGAGATTTTATTTTGAGTATCGCAGTCTTTTTTTTGGTAGGAGGATGGAGCATCATCGCCCCTTTTCCATCTCTGTGCAACAGCTTTATTGCCTATAACTCTTCCACATCTGGCTGGCCCAGCACTTAGTAGGTCCTCAGGAAATGTTTGTGGCTTTGGCCATCACAGATCCCAGCACTGTGCCTGTTCGCATGCATTAACCTCTCCCTCCAGCCCAAGATCACCTACCCAATGCCCAGACTCTCCTTTGGAGCCCACATTTAGGACGTGAACCTCCTCTTTCATTGGAGATGAGCCCAAGTGAACTCTGGGTGAGGCGTGGTTGGTGTCTTGGCTCTATTACTTGATAGCTGGGACCTTGCACAAATGATAAACTCGTTGTGCTTTAGTTCTTGTTATGTTAAATGGGAATAAGGATAATTCCTCCCGTCTATTTATGGGGTAGAGGGGAGGATTCAGTGGAATAATCTAGACGAAGCGCTTAGCACCGTCTGGCCCACGGTAAGTGCTCTGTATATCGATGGTTATTATTGCGAAAACGGCATTCCCTTTGACCTTGGCCATGGACTGGTGCAGCAGAGAAGAGAGAAATATACTGCCTTCCTCCTGGGGCAAAATCATTTTAATTATCAGCTGAGAGGCCACGTTTATCTCCTCAGTCTTCAGATCCATAATTTGTGATCTTGTACTTTTACGTATAAATCGTCTTGTACTTGCATTTTCAATGGTTTAGGCCTGTTCTCTCCAATCGCAGTGTAGATATTTATAGAATAGATATAGTCATATGTACATAAGGTAAGAATAGTTCGAAATGGAAATACAAAGAAAAGTCAATCTTATCCTTACCCTGAACCTAAGTTTACTTCTTAGAAGCAAATGAAATTAATGTGTGGGGTAGGGGTTTTTTTTTTGTTTTGTTTTTGTTTTATTTTTGTCTCCTTTGATGACTTTTTTCTGTGACAACACAGGAATCCCAGTAGAATTATTGACAGCAGAGGTAATGTTGTTTTTCTTTCTTCCATCTTCTCTTGCTCCCTACCTCCCCTTTCCCGCAAATCACTGCCAATATAGGACTTCACATACAGCCGTCTGGATGTCTGGCAGCAATTCAATTGTTGCTGTGAAATCTTGCCTTTTCTATCCCTAGTTCCTTTCTGGATGGACTCAAACTCCTCTATTTAACAAACTGCATTGGCTGTCATCGAACTTTGCTTTTATATGTCCGTTTCCATTTCATAAACGTTTCAGGAGCTTAGGACTCTAGAGGAAGGTGTTTCTTGGAGCTTAGAAAGTCAGAAGCCTAATGTTTGCCTCTGGAATTGCCCAGCGATAGAGGCTCTGACTCTCTACCCATCTGTCTACCTTGAGGCCTGAGCCTTACCAATGGGTCTGCGGGGCCCTGGCAGTGACTGATCTAGTAACTCAGACCTTTCCCTGCAGATCCTTGTGACCGTTTGCAACCTGATATGCCTGATAAGGCAACGTAACAGGAAGAGGTATTATTGAAAAAAGAAAAAGAGTTATCCCAGATTGCACAGTGCAGATGCGATTGTTTTTTCTTTCAGTGTGATTTGCCTATTCCTGTCTGTGTACCTCATCTCTTGCCGCTTCCATCACGGAGTACACACCATCTGGATACATTTTATTTTTGTTTGTTTCTGCATTCTGTTAACCTTCAGAATCCAAGAAGAAGGCAAAAAAGACTGTAGTTGGGGGAAACAGTGTTAGTCTCCAGTTTCCAGTCATTCATAACTCCCTTTCGTGTTTATGGGTTAGTCGAGAGCCTAAGGGAATCTTAGAGCCGTGACCACAAGACGTTGAGTAATTTGCCTAAAGTCAGGTTTTTGGATTGCCTGGGTCCTGTGACAGTGTCTTTTCTTCCAGGCACCCCCAGCCCCTGACAGTGGGACCTGTCACTCTGCCATGTTTTCCAGCTAGGTCCCACGCATCGTGGGCGACACCATCCGAGGAATCTACACCATCTGAGGATTCAGGGATGCCTTGCTTATAGCCCCAGAGGTCAAAGCTGAACAGCAAAGTCTGCATCTTTCCTGCCCACTAACAATCATTTCTTCACTGAGTTATACCGAAGAGACCAGTGTTCAAGCTCTGCCAGGTATTTTAGTTTTCAGGAAGAAAAAACAGTAAAGACTCCTCCTCTCCATCCCACCTCCCCCCTGCCAGCTGTATTGAGATATAATTGACATGTAACATTGCGTAAGTTTAAGGTTTACAATGTGATGATTCGATATGTGTATATATTGCGAAATGGTTACCACAGCAGGCTCAGTTAACACATCTGTCACCTCGCATAATTACTTTTTGCTGTGGCAAGAAAATTTAAGATTTACTCTTCTTAGCAATTTTCAAGTATATAATACAGTATTTTTTTTTATCTTAGAGATTTTATTTTTAAGTAATCTCTACACTCAACATGGGGCTTGAGCCCACAACCCTGAGATCAATAGTAGCCTGCTCTACTGACTGAGCCAGCCAGGCGCCCCAGTACGGTATTGTTAGCTGTAGTCCCCATGCTGTATGTTAGATCGCCAGAACTATTCATCATGTAACAGGAAGTTTGTACCCTCTGGCCAGCGTGTCTCCATTTCCTCTACCCTTCAGCCCCTAGCAAACACCATTCTGCTCTGTTTCTGAGTTTACCTCTTTTTTAGAGTGTGTCTTTCTCTGTCTGACTGATTTCACTTTCATTTTTCATAATGCCCGCATGGGCCATCCATGTTGTCACAAGTGGCAGGATTTCCTTCTTGTTTTTATGGACCAAATCGTACTCCATTGTGTATGTTGTTGTGAAGATACAGCACGTCTTCTTCTTCCATTCCTCCGTGGATAGACGGGTTGTTACTATGTCTTGGCTATTGTGGAGAATGCTGCAGTGAGCATGGGGGTGCAGACATCTCTTGGAGGTAGTGATTTCATTTCCTTTGGTTCTACACCCAGAAGTAGAATTGCTGGATCATATGGTAGTTCTACTTTTAAATTCTTTGAGAAGCATCCATACCGTTTTCCACCATGGCTGCAGCAATTTACATTTCGACCTACAGTGCACAGACATTCCCCTTTTTTTTTTTTTTTCTTTACATCCTCGCCAACACTTGTTATCTCTTGCTTTTTGGTAATAGCCATCCTAACAGGTGTGATGCGATATCTCATTGTGGTTTTCATTTGCATCTTCTTGATGACTAGTGATGTTGAGCATCCTTGCATGTGTCTGTTGGGCATTTGTTTGTCTTTTTTGGAAAAGAAGGGCCTCTGCCCATTTTCTGATCAGATTGAAAAACATTTTTATTTCTTAAGTAGCCCTGTTCCAGCTATCTGTGTTCAGTGATAGGAATCCCATGGCGAACAGTAACAATCTCTCTGTCATCGTCAGTTCTCCCCCCTTCCTCAAAATTAAAACATGAATCTTAAATTAGCTTGTCTTTTCCAAGTGCATGGCAGCTGGTGACAAGGAAGGGTGGCCCCTCAAGTCCCATGGATGGTACTGGAAAAGCAACTTAAACTTTTCCCACGTAAGCCTCTCAGATGATTTAAGATTATTCGCGACATTATCTGATTTCTTTCCTTATCTTACTATTCATGGTGACAGCGATAAATGCCCTCCGTTTGCCCCCCAGTATTCTTAGAGATGAGATGAAGACTAATCACATTTTGTATTTGGTGCGATAAGAGTTTTATTTGGAGCAGTATCTATATAAGGTACTCAAGGCGGAGGTGGTGGTAGCCCCATCTTACAGTAGAGGAAGCAGAGGCTCAGAGAGGTTTAACGCATTGCCCAAGAACACATAGCTAGAGAATGGTGGAGCCTGAACTCGAGTCCAGGGCTCTCCAGCACTCGTGTGGTGCTACTCTGTCCTTTGGGAACAGATAGCAGTAGGAGACCCCATACCAGCAGCTTGTTCTGTAGGATTGACCCTGTGACTCACCAGACTTTGGGTGTGCCGGGGCTAGCCGTGGCTTTAAACCTGGTCTTGGGGTCCTTGTGGGGCAGATCATCCCCACATCTGGAATTGCAGGGAGGGGATCTTTCACTGTTCCAACCCAGGGACCTGACAGCCCTACACCTGGTAGTCCTAAAATGCACAGGAGCGGAGGGGTACTTCCTCCTTCCTCCTTTCACCAGGGTCCCTCCAGGAGCATAGTATGGATCTTGGTCGTCATTCTGTAGCCTCAGCTTTGTTTCTTGTTGGTCTTCATTGTGACTCAAAGTCATGCTTATATACAGCGATCCAAAAGTTGGACCATAACAGAAGCTTCCACATTATTTGACTCTTGCTTTTGCTTATGTTGGTATCGTGGCTCTGCTTTTGTTTAAACAAGGGAAATATAGATGGATTTCAGATAAATTCACACATACTTATTTATGGAAATTAAAAATTTCTAACCAGAAAGGTAATGTAAACATTCAAAAAGGGTTCGGACACATTTGTTAATACCCAGAGCCCCGTACAGTTATTTGGATGCCATGGCCTTTAGTGTCATGTCCTCTTGGAGGTGAGCAGGCCCTCCTGGGGTGTTGCCTTTGCAAACTGAGCGTTTCTTTTATGTTTTTATTTTTTTTTATTTTTGAGAGAGAGAGAGAGAAAGAGGATCTCAAGCAGGCTCCCTGCTGTCAGTGCAGAGCCTCATGCAGGGCTTGATTCCAGGAGCCATGAGTTATGACTTGAGGCGAAGTCGGATGCTAAACTGACTGAGCCGCCCAGGCGCCCTGCAAACTGAGCTTGTAACCAGATGGATCGTGTGGGGCCACATGGCAGTTCCGTTCCCTCTGGAGGACGGGTAGGCTGACCTTGTAGTGCTCACTTACGTTTGTTTCGTAGGTTAGTATCATGAAAGAGAAATTGGGCTTTCTCTCCTTTTATTTCTATTCCTTAACGGTCCGAGCTGACTTGATTGCTGGTGGAATAGCACCCAAACCACTGTGAGTGAAGCCTCCCAGCTCTTCCCTTCTCCTGCCTCACCACGAGAATTTTGAATTTGTTGCCACTGGTATTTTTGAGCTATGGTGACGGAACGCAAGCGGAGGGGACAAGGTCTGGAATCCTGCAAATTCACCCTGACAGAAATGCTATTTTTTTTAAGTTTATTTATTTTGGAGTGGGGTAGGGGCAGAGAGAGAGGGGGAGAGACAGAACTCCGAGCAGGCTCTGCAGAGAGCCCGACGCGGGGCTCGAACCCATGAACCACGAGATTATGACCTGAGCCGAAATCAGATGCTTAACCAGCTGAGCCACCCAGGCCACCCCATGTCAGAAACACTTTTTCAAAAGGAATTTTAAGCAGGAAATTCATGACTTTCTTTATGTGACAGCAACGAATAGGAGAAGAAAGGGGGATTTGCAGAAGTGTTTCTGTGGAGCATATGAACCCTCTGATGCTGGCAAAATAAGTAGAGAGTCTAAGTAATTTTGACTTGCTTTTGGATGCTGCCACCACCACCCCCCCACCCCCCCATTGGACACATTTCTGCTCTGAGCTGTCACCACAGAGCCCAACTCAGAGATCAGACTCGCAAACCGAGAGATCATGACTTGAGCCGAAGTCAAACTCTTAACCAGCTGAGCCACCCAGGTGCCCCATAAGGCTGGCTCTGTATGTATCGTTTTAGGCCATATGGACCATGAATCCAGCCAATTTTAGACTCCTCATAAGCTTTTTGGTGTTTAATTTATTATGTGGTATATTGGAGGGGAGGCTGGGAATGGGAAGATCACTGATAATGACCTTGTAGGAAGAGTCAGAATGTCCCTGCTCAGGAAAAGGGACATATTCTAAGACCTTTCCTCACCAGGAGGTTCCGCGAGGGCAGGAAAGAAGGCATTTGAACATTTTCCTAGCAGTTTCTGGGTATGCCCCTCATGCCTACCTTTCTAGGTAGCAGGGAAGAAAGCAACAGACTGGCCTCTCTCTGGAAACGGAGACGTACCACCTTGAGAACCTGTGAGGTTGTGATGTTGCCCAACCATAGTAAGATCCTCAACTCCATCACTCAGATCTGTAGAGTCATCTTTGGAGATAGGCCAGGAAGGTACAGGTACAAACCTTATCTCACCCCCACAGTGGGCATGGAGGTGGAAGGTGGGTACTCAGAAAGGCATCCGTAGCATAGACAGGAAGACAGTGAGTCAGAACAAAGCTAGTCTTAGCCCGAGGTGTTACTTGAGGTTGGCCTCTCCCTACTCTTACATGAGAAGTTGGGGAATGACTCATAGGGAATTTTACTGTGTTTTTCTTAGCTTTCCAGGACTATTAAGGATTTGTGGTTCAAAATGGCAACTCCCATTGTTTTGAGCCTTTGCAGTCAGGCTTCCTTGGCTACAAGGTGATGGTGATGGGTAGCTATGGTGGGTCGTGCTGTTTCTTCCTCCACCCTAAAATCTTTTCTCCTCTGTGATGCCTTGGGTGCTGCCTTGGGTGTTTGCGTTTTGCGTGGGTTATGATTCTCAACCAGCAGATCCTCATGTGAAACTGACGTGCCCGTGATTGCACAGGTGCTGTAGGAAATACGACACATCACTTTATTATGTACGCAACCTAGACGTCACTTCCACCACATTCTTTCCATCCTCAGGAGGCGTACGATGTAAACACGCCCAAACAACTAGAATAGTACGATGCAGTATGGTATGGTGTGCCAAGGGTCCATGAGATGGTATCCAGGGAAGGCCGAACTCTCTGGCAGGCACTGATGGAAGAGTTAGGTCTTAAAGGGGTTGGGGGGGGGGTGGCTGTTGATAAAAGGATGGTGGGCCGCAGCAATGACTTTCCAGGGGAGGGGGCTGCCCCAGTTCAGCCACGGCCAAGTGTTTGTCAGTGCTATGCCTCTGTCACCAGGTTCTTTAGGAAATTCCCACACCTGGACTACTGAACAGGAAAGCCATGTCCCCAAGTAGTTGAGTGTCCCATATAGAAATCGTTCCTGTCTCCACGTGGCTGGGGAGCAGAGCATAGTATAGCTTTCTAGGCTCTGAGTCAGGCAGCTCGGGCTTGGGCAAGGTCCTCAACCTCTGAGCCCATTCCCTCTTCCATACAATGAGGATAACTCTAGGGTTTACTCCTAGCATTGTAATGAGCGTTACATGAAATTATGCGCGCAAGCCCATAGCATAATGCCTGGCACAAAGTAAATGGTCAATAAAAGGGAGTTTTTCTTTCTTTTTTAAGAATACTGTTTCTGAGGGCAGCTGCTTCTCTGGTAGCAGCCGGTATGAGAATAGACTCACAAGCGTGTCACCAACTGTTTCCATTACTGTCGCTTCAGAGCAAACTACCCCAAACAAGAATCATTTTGTTATCTCATGAAAACTGGGATGGGAATTTGGAAAGGGCTCAGTAGGAATGGCTTGTTCCTGCTTCTCCCTGTCTCAAACCTCAGGCAGGACGATTTGGAGGCTCTGGTTGAGGCCGCAGATGGAGGCAGGACTCCTCAGAAAGGCTTGTTCACACACGTCTGGTGCCTGGGCTGGGAGGACCCGAAGGCTAGGGCTGTTGGTGGTGGTACCCATGTATGACCCCTCCGAGTGTGGCCGGCTCGGGGCTGTTGGCCTTCCGACATGGCGGCTCAAGACTTCGAGCACAAGTGTCGCAGTGAACAAGGCGGAAGCTGCGTCGTCTTTTCTGATCTGGCTCTGAAGTCGTGCGGCGTCACTTGCACTGCCTTCCGGTAGTTAACGTGAGTCTCGGGCCGCTGCGATTCAGAGGGGACAGAGACCCGTCTCTCCATGGGAGGCGTGTCCAGATCACATCAGAGAAAAGCATATAAGATGGGAAATGTTGTGCCATTTTGAAAACGCCACCTGCCCTGCCCGCCAAGGGAGCTCTGGTGGCAGAGCCTGGGGACACAGGTTCGTGGGGAGCCTGAGAGCAATACCCCATGTCCACAGGCTAAGAAAGAAGAATGACTTTTTGTTGACAAAATCCTCAAAAGGTCTGAGACGCTGCCTCTTTCTTGATTCTTTTCATCCAGTTCGTAGCTGAGGCATGACTGAGACCTGGCAGCCGTCCGCGCGGTCAGGGTGAGACGCTACGGTGGGAGCATTCAGAGCTGGCGGGTGTTTGTGGAGATGCTCTTTAATAAGAAAAGCGGCTGCATAAACGCTCTGCCTCTGGCTTTCCGTTTCCTGCTGGTGACATCTGTGTCTGGCCGAGCTCAGGGCTAGAGTCCCAGCTGTGTTATCTGAGCTTAATTTGCACAAGATGGCAATGGCTGTAGGTGCCCACGTTGAAATAGTCCTATTTTAGGATGTGGCAGAGAAAGCAAGGTGTCCCGCAAACACACGCTGGGAGGTTTGGCCAGAAAGGTGGTAGCGACTTGCGTTTTAATCACAAGAAGCTCAGCTGTAAGAGGACCTTTACTTGGCAGCGTGAGAGAGGTGGGAAGGGGCCGCTGCATCCAGAGAAGAGATGAAAGTGAAGTTCCCATGGAAAGCTGGGGCTGGTTAAAGGGGTCATTGAAAAATAGCTTGAAAAAGGCTGATGAATTGTGCTGTGTCTCTTGAGACCAGCCATTGTTAGCCTATAAATATATGAGCTCTCTCTCAGGTCCCCTCTATCCTCTAGCCCAACAAAGCAGCGGAAATCCACCCCTCACGCCGTTGAATCTTGCAGCGAGCACGGATGCGGGCGCGCCATGAAGGCTGGTGCTTTGAGTGGTTTCTCGAGTGCTGGTTTGCACGTATGCATCTTCTCCCCTGTTCCCCGTGGCACGTATTCACGAGAAAACCAGCCAGAGCTGGGAGTGGCCTGGAGCCCTGGACACCCTCCAGGTTTGCACCGAGGCCCCAGTATCACAGCCTGTCTGAAGACTGTGCTTTCGGCCCAGGTGCCTGAGGACTGGCTCTCGACGCATCGGGCAGCCCCTGGCAGCCCATCTATCAGTTCTGTCCTCTCTGGCCCCATTCTCAGCCCGTGCCATTCTCTGAGCTCCCTGCTGCCTGCCCTCAGCTGACATCATGGAACGCAGAGCGCCGGTGTCTGGGGCTTGCCCGTTGTCCCAGATGGATCCAGGACTGAGCTGCTTTGGCAGATAGTGCCTGGGCTCCGCACGTCAGGACTATGGAGCTGCATATGGTCCAGACAGCAGCAGTCGGTAATGCGTGAGTTTGTGGCTATGCCTGGAAGTGAAGGAATCATGTTCCCAGGTGGTTATGGAGAGCTGGGAGGGGGTGGGAGGCCTTAGTCTCTACTGGAAGCCAAGAGTTGGTGGGCGTGTGTTGGCACCGAGGTAGGGGCGATGGAACCTCTCAAGGCCCCTGTACTCGCTGAATGCTCACACCTTCCCGAAAGATTGATGACCTACAGGTACCTAGCCGGAGCAAGTGGGTGCCGTGAAGCCGGAGAGGTTTCCTAGGTCTCACTGGCTGCTCCTTCTCCCTGTTCGTGTGATTAATCACTGCATCTCGCCGGCCCATCATCCCCATCCCCACTACCGTGGTTCACTTCTCACCACCTCCCCTGGGTGACTGTAAAGGTTACTGTTGTGTCCTCGCCGCCTGTCTCTCGCTCTTTCAGTTCTGTTTGTCTCGCTGCCCAACCACACCACTTCCCTGCTTACAAACCGCCTGTCACCCCGGGAGAGATTCCCAGCATCTCCGTGGCCTGCAGTCTTCCGGTCCGGCCCCAGCCCTTCACGGCCGCTCCGTCCTGCTCCAGCTACAAGGGACTATTTCCTCTTTCTACATGTGTCAGGGTTTCTTCCCTTTGGCCGGAAACCACCCCTGCCGAGACCAAGCCCTGTCCTTTCTTTACAGCTCAGCCAGCAGCTGTGTATTCTTAAATTTTGTTTTTCAGTTTATTTTTATTTTTCAGAGAGAGAGAGTGAGAGTGAGCAGGGGAAGGGCAGAGAGAGGGGGTCAGAGGATCAGAAGCGGGCTCTGCACTGACAGCAGCGAGCCTGATGTGGGCCTCGTACTCATGAACCCTGAGATCATGACCTGAACAGAAGTCAGATGTTTAAATGCACTGAGCCACCCAGGCGCCCCGGCCGCTGTGTATTTGGTGACTTCCTTCCAAGGAGTTTTTTCTTCTCTATGTCTTTTGTTTCCGTATTTTTCCAATAGTAGATGCTTGCAGCACGACGGGCATGTGGGGTACACTAAGATCATCATTAAGAGCTGGGAGTGGTAGCCAGTCGCCCTAGATTTACCACTCAGCAGCTGCGTGACTGAGGAACACCCACTCTGCTCAGCCGCAGTGTCTTCCTCTGTAAATAGAGATGAAACGGTACCTGTTTCAAATGTTGTTTGATTGAGGTAGGGCATGTAGGCTGCTTAGCACAGTGCCTCGTATGTAGTTAGTGCTCCATAAATACCAGCAGTGCCGATGACAGCGGTTTTAAGGGTCGACTTACGGCCAGAATGAATGGGAGTGGGGGTGTGAGGGCGAAGGCAGTTCCATTCCTCTTTTCCTTTATGGGGTCATCTCTTCCTCATTCCTCTCCCCCCTCCCTGTCGCCTGTGTAGGGGACTGCTGGCCTTTTCCAGCAACCAGAACAGTTAGTATCTTTAACCAAAGTCCGTGGAGTCTTAGGCAAGAGTGTTAACAGGGAGGAGTCTCGCTCTCTTGAGTAACGACCTGGATGCGTTGATCCTGGATGTTGGTTGTCTTTTAGAGGCTTCAGCTAACCCCAGAGCCCTTTTTAAAACCCGTGGGGTGGTGCCTTCTTCCCAGAGAGGAGGGCGGGTGCTGCAGTTCGGCAGGGCGGGGCCTCGTGGTCTGTGGGCCAAGCCCAGCACGTAAGAGTTGACCTGCTGGGGCACGGGTCCCCTCCAGCGAAGGGCGGACCCTTGTGCTTCCGAACTCCAGCCAGCACCTTGACCACTTATAATAGCACCAGGCTAGTCTTATAGGGGAGCCTTTATGGCCCCTGGGCGGTGATGGAGCAAGGAGAATCTTCCTCTTTAAAATAACCTTTCTCCATTTGGGGATGTAGAGAAAGGCCGTTCCTAGGGTGCGTGAGCAGCGAGCAGTGTTTCTTCCATGGTTGACTCTGACTCTTGGTGAACAGAGGAGCTGAGGCACAGAGCTTTTGGAATTGACCCTGATTTTTTGCACTTCTAATATATAACCTCGACCTCTCTTCCCTGTCTCCGGAGGCCCTTTATGCTAGCGTGGTAAGACACACGTTTTAGAAAAGGGAAAAAGAGATGTATGGGTGGGGATAGGAACAGGAGATTCCACTGTGAAAGGGGTAGCGACGTAGGCACTGGACCAAGAAACAGGGCCCTGGTGATGGGTGGGAAATTGGAGATGCACCAGTCAAGGGTGTTTCATAGCTCTTGCAGCCTCGTGTCTGAAGGGCCAGTGCAGGGGTGGGGGGACTCTGAAAATCAAAGCAGAGATCTGGATTAAGAACATTCTGTGTGTGAGGGGAACTGGGGAGGGGGAGCTGGGTGGCTTGGTTGGGTGGCTCCATGGAGTGTCCCGCTTCAGCTCAGGTCATGATCTCATGGTTTGTGAGTTTGAGCCCCACTTTGGGCTCTGTGCTGACAGCCAGGAACCTGCTTGGGATTCTCTCTCTCTCTCTCTCTCTCTCTCTCTCTCTGCCCCTCCCCCCCAAAAAAAAACAAGTAAAGCATTAAAAACAATAACATTCTGCATTGGGTGCCACTGAACAGCCTTATTGGACCTTCCGGCCGCTGATCAGCACCGAATATGACTTAGTCTTTAAAATATTAACAAAAAATACCTGTTTAATGTAGACGATTTTTTATAGCATATATGAATATAAGAAAAACTTATCACCCCAAATCCCGGTACCCAGAGGTAAGTATGGTTAGCATTTAGATATATATCTTTCGGGTGTTTTTCTGCCTGATAAAGAGACAGCATATTCTTAACACAAAGAAATCTGATCAAACCATCTATTTTTGTATACTAATGTTTTATTAAAGTATAGTCACATATATTATTGTCTGCTACCTCCTTTTTGTATATGTATTTTAAATTTTTTAATATTTATTTATTTTCGAGAGAAAGGGACCGAGCACGAATTGGGGAGGGGCAGAGAGAGAGGGAGAGACAGAATTCAAAGCAGGCTCCAGGCTCTGAGCTACCAGCACAAAACCCGACACAGGGCTCGAACCCACGAACCATGAAATCATAACCTGAGCTGAAGTCGGACACTTAATCGACTGAACCACCCAGGCACCCCTTTGTATATGTATTTTAAAGTGCATAGACAGTATCTATTAAAAAGCTAAATTGTATCACAAGGTTTATAAGAAGAAACAAAGATCTGCTCTATCCGTTCTTACTCCCTGAATCTTCCTCCTGGCTAGTGATCTTGAGAGGAGGTACTAGTTTAATTTATATTTGAACACATTGTACTTAGCACAGTACATATGGGCTCTCTTACAGGGGGCTCTTTAAAAAAAATTTAAGTCAACCCTTATTATAGAACACGACATACTACTTAAAAAACATGCAGCTGAAATGTGTCAAGTGGATTCGTTTTATAGACGCTTGGAGAGGTTTTTCAAGTCTTTGGCTGTATTGTACAGAGATTTTATTGTCTGGAACTGTTGCTTTTGGTTTAGATTTTCCATTTTAACATGTCTGTTTGCTCTAAGAGATTTTGTAGTAGTGGAATTGAACTTTGTACCTGTTAGATTAGGTTCGCTGATGCGAAGCGGACACCCAGAGTAACAGCGGCTGAACTAAGAAATCCTTTTGTCTTGAGTGTAAAAGTCTGGCAGGAGACAGCCCACGGTGAGCATGGCCTCTCCGCTGCACAAGCCCTAGACTCCTTCCGCTTCACAGCTCCGCCAACTTTAAGGCACGATCTTATCCTCAAGGTCCAAGGTAGTGGCTAGATCTCCAGCTGTCACGTCTACGTTCCAGGCAGCACCACGTGGGAAGGGATGAAGAACGGCCAAAGACCTGGAGCCGATAGCCTTTAAGACCAGTTACAGCAGGCAGCCACGTGATACTTCCGAGTCACCTGGCTATGCTTTCGAACAGGGAGACTGGGAAACGTAGTTAATGTTATATGTGGCCAGGTGCCCATCATGCACTTGAGGCTTCTGTAACCCCGGGATGAGGGGAGAATAACCGCTGAAGGGCGACTCGCAGTCTGGATCACAGCTTTCGGGCTCTGTTCCTGTCATTAATCCCTTTAGTCCTTCCATGATATGTTGCCAGGATTGCTAATGTAGCAGTTCTTTTCTGCTGTGTTTTCAGTTCGTTTTTCTGTTTCTCGTGGAGCGCTGCTGACTCTGTCCTTCTGTTTTAACCCTTCCTTGGAGATTTCTCTCCCATTCCCGCCTCTAGCGCCAGAGGCCTTGAGACACCTGCTTGGATGGGAGATGGTGGCAGGCAGGTCGATCTTTCCCTCGAGGGCAGTCACCTTCTGCTTCCTGCGTGGTGGGCTCCCAGTCACATCATTGCGATCAGTGGTTCCCAGGGGTGGGCTGTAGACCTCTGGAGAGGGGGCTACTGCAAGGGCTTTGTGAATCTAAGTGTGTTTGCAGACAGTGTAAATATTCATATGTCTGTTTTTCAAATGTGTGTAGGTGCTATTGTGTTGATAGAACGCAAATTCGATTCAAAGTGTTTTTCTCTGTAAGAAACAGACACTGAATGTGATTTCATTCATAGCTGGGTTAGGTCTGGGCTCTGCCTCTCAGCTACCTGTGGACTAGCCTCTCAGGATTTCAGTCCCAGCATCTGAAAGTGCCTTCCTGAATTACTGAGAGAATGAAGTAAGGTTATGGCTGTAAACCACTTAGCCTGGCGCACAGCACACACTGAAGCTCCCATAAACACGAGCCCTGATTTGTATTTTCTTCTTAATCAACATTAAAGGTACATATGCCATCATAATAGCATTTTTCCTAAAGCTGGAAGGACATATTTCAAGAGGTTGGGAACCATTGCTGTAGCTTCTTCCTTGATAATTCTTTTTTTTTTTTAATGTTTATTTATTATTATTGAGAAACAGAGAGACAGAGCATGAGCAGGAGAGGGGCAGAGAGAGAGGGAGACACAGAATCTGAAGCAGGCTCCAAGTCCAGAGCCTGATGCGGGGCTTGAACCCACAAATCGTGAGATCATGACCTGAGCCGAAGTCGGATGCTTAACCGACTGAGCCACCCAGGCGCCCTTTCCTTGTTGATTCTGATGTAGCCAGCCCTCAAACAGGTGTGGGGACCACCGTCTAGACTGATTCAGTCAGAAACCTTTGGGGATGATTTGTATGTATGTACGTAGGTATGTGTATATTTATTTAAGTTTTTAAATTGATTTATTTATTGTGAGAGAGGCAGAGAGAGCCTGAGCAGGGAAGGGGCAGGGAGAGAGAGAGGGAGAGAGAATCCCAAGCAGGCTCTGCACTGTGGGGCTCAAACTCAGAAAACCAGAGCTTAAATCAAGATTCGGATGGTTAACCGACTGAGCCACCCAGGCACTCCTGTATCCATTTATTATTTTTTTTAATTTTTTTTAATGTTTATTTATTTTTGAGACAGAGAGAGACAGAACATGAGTGGGGGGCGGGGAGCAGAGAGAGAGGGAGACACAGAATCCGAAGCAGGCTCCAGGCTCTGAGCTGTCAGCACAGAGCCCGACGCGGGGCTCGAACTCACAGACTGCGAGATCATAACCTGAGCCGAAGTCGGACGCTCAACCGACTGAGCCACCCAGGCGCCCCCCCGTATCCATTTATTAATTCAACCAAGAAAAGTCCTTATTGAGCACCTACTATGCCTCCTCAGGTTGCAGGCAGAGAAAGGGAGCCGTCGTGGTCCAGCTCTGCTCTAGCTCTGAGAAGCCAAAGGTCACTGTGAGTGCTCTTTGGCTGCTGTAGGAGGGCTTTCACCATCCAGTGGCTTCCTCTGCTGTTTGCTTCGCTCGCCTCTTCTGTACCAAGAGAGGGTGGATCTAAGTCCCCAAGGACCCAGTTCTCTCCCCTCTCTGCCCTTCTTGTGACGGGGACTTCTGGCTGCCTGGCTGGGCCGAGTGTCGGCGGGAAGCACAGCTTTGCTGTTATGCCAGTGGAGCCTAGCGGAGCTCTGCTGACCTTGCCGAACGGGCTGGGGCCTCCGCGGCCGCGTCTCCTGGCCGTCTCCGGGCAGCGCCGCACCTGCTGAGGCGGGGAGTCGGGGAGTCTGGGTGGTGAATCATCTGCCTTGGTAAGCAAGTCTGGCCTCTCTCGGCCATGCCTGGAGGGACAGAGCAGGCTGAGGGTCAGGAGAGGCCAGAGGATGCCCGCCGCCCATGCTCCTGCTGCATGGTAGTGGTGCATGAGGCAGGCTCTTCCACATGGCTCTTGCTGAGTTAGCCGGACAGGGAGGTTGCTGCGTGTCAGCCGGCGGACCTGCTGGCTCTCTGGGCTGCTGGGTGGGGCTGGAGCCTGGGATCTTCTTCCTTCCTCCGCTGGAGACAACGGGCTGCAGGAAGCAAACGTCTCAAGCACTGACTCAGGTGCCCTGAGGCCTTGGCTGTGTCTAGTGAATGGGACTTTTCTCTGGGGTAGAGTCATCCCGCCTGACTCCTCTTTGCCCTTTGGTTTAGCTGTGATTCCACTCGGGTGGGCGGTGGAGCTTGGCTGGCCCAGGAAAGAGAGACACTGCCTGGTGCGGATCCACAGTGGTGGAGTCAGAACCCAGACGTTCCGGGTCTTCAACTGTTTTCTTCTTTCCGCCTTTTTGCAACGGTGGGGGAGAGGGGAAGCCGTGACGTAGATCTGGCGGTTGAACTGGGCTTTGGCGAGACCAGGCAGGAGTACTTGCACCACTGGAGAGATGGAGGGACTAAGACCAGCAAAGGGAAAGCCTCTGCAGGTACCTTTGGGTCCAGACTATACCAGCTTCCTTCTCCCTACCCCAAGAAAACAAGCAACACTGAAGGCAGGATCCCGGGCTGGGATGGCAGATTGAACAAACAGATGTACTGCGTTTGCTGGTACTCACCCTTAAAACCCGGCTAAAACTGCAGGAACTCCCAAGGCCAGCTGGAGAGGAGGCTACAGCAACCAAGTTTGGGAAGCTGGAAAACAGGTGCATGAATGGTAACTAGGCGACCTAGGACATTTGAAAAAGATCATTTTCAACTGACAGTGAGAAAAGCCAAGAACCAGTTTACATCACAGACTCCCAAAAAGTCTAGCAGCTGGCAGCACCAGGCACCTCTGGAGCTGGGACGAAGTTAGGTCCTAAAGTAAACAAGATTGGGTGGCAGTGGTATGAAATGCATTTGGGTCCCATGGATCTTTCTCCTCCACTCCACGAAGCCACCTGACTGCCTTTCCATTTGGAAGAGGTCAGCAGTTTCTAGACAGGGGGACTAAGCACAGTGGAGGGTATGGGTACTTTATTAAAAAAAGGAGGGATGGGGTGCCTGCGTGGCTCAGTCCGTTAAGCGTCCTTCTTCGACTCAGGTCATGATCTCGAGGTCAATGAGTTCAAGCCAACATCAGGCTATGTGCTGACAGCTCAGAGCCTAGAGCCTGCCTTGGATTCTCTGTCTCCCTCTCTGTCTCTGCCCACCCCCCACTTGTGCTCTCTCTCTCTCTCTCTCTTTCAAGAATAAATGTTTATAGACTGAAGTGTGCATTCTGAGACCACCTTGGCCCTCCTTGTGACTGGCTTCCCAGCACGTTGGTAGCCAGGCCTTTCCTTTCCCAGCTGTTTGGAAGAGTACTGCTCCCTGAGAGCTGACCAGCTCAAGAGAAGTGACCTCCGACATTCTTTTCTAGGCTTATCTGGATTTCCCCACAGTGAAGCACAAAGTTGACAGATGTGTTTAGAGGTTCTAGTCAGCTTATGGTTCTTCACACCTTTTCCTCCCTACTTATTATGGAAAGCTTACATGTAAGGGAGATCGCATAACGAACACCCGGGTACTCACCAGTTTCAACACTGGCCAACGTGAGGGTAATCTTCCTTTGTTCCCCAGCCTTGATTATTTTGAAGGAAATCTGTAGCATTATTTCATATTTTTAGTAAATAGTTCACTACTTCTTTCAAAATAGAAGGACTTTTTATTTTTATTTATTTTTAAAGATTTTATTTTTAAGTAATCTTTATACCCATGTGAGGCTGGAACTCGCAACCCCAAGATCAAGAGTTGGCTCCACCAACTGAGCCAGCCAGGTGCCCCAGGACTTCTTGTTAAAACCTAAGCACGGGTGCCTGGGGGGCTTAGTCGGTTAAGCATCTGACCTCGGCCCAGGTCACGATCTCATGGTTTGTGAGCTCAAGTCCCACATCGGGCTCTGTGCTAGCAGCTCAGAGCCGGGAGCCTTCTTTGGATTCTGTGTCTCCCTCTCTCTCTGCCCCACCCCCACTCACACTCTCTCTCCCTCTCAAAAAAATAAATAAACATTAAAAAAAATTTTTTAAACCTAAGCACAATTTGGTACTTAATCATGAACAGACAACTAAGGATTGCTGTACCTCTGAGTGAAAGTGCATTAGAGGCTAAAATACAGATAGGAAAAGCAGCTGAGGCAAAGTGCGCTGGAGAAAACAAAGAAGTAAAAAAGAACCATTGGTGATACACTCAGAAGAAAAGATATTGTGCCCATATTTAAAAAAAAAAAACAGCTACCCAAGTGTCAAGCACAAAAATAAATAATAAATTAATTAATTAAAAAAATCAGGGAAGAGAAAAGAGCTCCTTTGGCGGTTAAAACCATGATAGGGAAATGAAAAACCCAATAGAAGGGTTCGAAGGTAAAGTGATGACATTTCCTAAAGAAGAGCAAAAAGAAAAGGCAGTTGGGAAAAACAGAGGAAGGAAAGAAAACTGGAGGACCAGTCTAGAAAGCCCGATGTCTGAACAATAGAGGTTCTAGAGTGAGAAAACAGAAACACGGGCAAGGAAATTAGCAGTAAAAGGCTTCGAGAAAAGTGTCTGTAATTGAAAGACACAGAGTGTTCAGATTTCAAAGTACCCACGAAGTTCCCACCTCAAGCCACCTCCCTCTAAGATTTCAGACCCCAGGGGACGAAGAAGAGAGTAGAAATTTCCCTAAGGAGAAAGACCTCGCTTACAGAGCACCGGGAAACTCAATGACTTGAAGCTTTTCAACAGCAGTGTCGGAAGCAAGAAAATGATGCATAAGGCCTTCAAAATTATGAAGGGAAATCTCCAGTCATTTTTATACCAAGTGTGGAGATGGAATGTAGACATTTTCGAACAACAAAAAATTACCTTCCATGCATTCTTTCTAAGGAGCGCCTGGAGAAGGCACACCACCACAGCCAGAGAAGAAACCAGCTAGGAGAGAACGTGGGGTGCAAGACACAGGGATTAACACAGGAGAGGGCCGAAGGAACACCCCTGCAGACTGTGAAGGAAGAGCCCAGGAGGACGGCTGTGCACCAGACCTAGAGGTTGGGCGGTTGACATCCTGCAGTGTGAGTCAGGACTGTCCTCGCCAACTCAGCCGCTGGTGGTGTTGCATTGATTTAACCTGAGGACTGCCTGCCTGCGGGAGCCTGGTCCAGATTCTTATCTGCAATTGGCTGTCTTGCTCATGTGCTGATGAAGCTCCTGGGAGCCCCTCCTTGCCCTGCTTACCGGATAGACAAGTGTGTTCTTCGCCCAGCCGGAGGAGCAGAGGTAGGCCAAAGTGAATTTAGAAATAGAAAATCCAGAGAAGCCCACACCTGTGTCCGTGACCTTGTTTGGAAGTTGAGTCTTTGTAGATGTAATTGGGTTAGGATGAGGCCATGTGGGATGAAGACCGGCTCTAATCCAATGACTGGTATCTTTATGAGAAGAGGGAAGTTTGGACACACACAGAGACGAGAAGGCCGTGGGAAGACGCAGACACACACACAGCGCTCACAGCCAGATGAAGACACTGGAGTTCTCGCCGCCTGAAGCCGAGGAGCACCTAGAATTGCTAGCAGTCACTAGAAGCTAGAAGAGGCACGGAAGGACTCTGCCTTCCCTGGAGTCTTCGGAGGGAGCATAGCCCCCCTGACACCTTGGTTTTAGACTTGAATTCTAGCCTCCAGAACTCAGAGAGAATACATTTCTGTTGTTATAAGCCACCAAATTTGTGGTAACCATGTTACAGCGGCCCTAGGAAACTAGAACACACAGCTCCCTTTGTGCTGGCCACTCGCCTTTTCAAAGCATCTTCTTCAGGCATGTATACATAGGCAGTAGCATTATGAAAAGTAGGGGAATGAGGGACGCCTGGGTAGCTCAGTCTGTTAAATGGCCCAACTCTTGATTTCGTCTCAGGTTGTAATCTCACGGTTTATGAGTTCGAGCCCTGCGTCAGGCTCTGTGCCGACAGTTAGGAGCCTGCTTGGGATTCTCATTCCCTCTCTGTCCCTTTCTCTCTCTCTCTCAAAATAGATAAACATTAAAAAAAGTCTTTAGGAGCACCTGGGTAGCTCAGTCGGTTAAGCATCCAACTTCAGCTCAGGTCATGACCTCACGGTTCATGAGTTTGGGCCTTGCTCTGTGCTGACAGCTCAGAGCCTGGAGCCTGTTTCAGATTCTGTGTCTCCCTCTCTCTCTCTGCCCCTCCCCCGCTTGTGCTCTGTCTTTCTCTGTCTCTCAAAAGTAAATAAACATTTAAAAACATTCAGGGCACCTGGGTGGCTCAGTCGGTTAAACTTCCATCTTCAGCTCAGGTCATGATCTCATGGCTGTTGAGTTCGAGCCCCTTGTCAGGCTCTGTGCTGACAGCTCAGAGCCTGGAGCCTGCTTCAGATTCTGTGTCTGCCTCTCTCTGCTTCCTCACTCCTGCTTTCTCTCTCTCTCTCTCAAAAATAAATAAACCTTTAAAAAAAATTTTAAGTAAAAAAATTAAAAATTATTTTTTTAATCTTAAAAAAAAAAAGTAAAGGAATGAATGACAGAAGCTGGGAGAGGGATATGACCGAGAAGGACACGCAGAGCTTCCAGGGGATTGGATGGGGATATAGGAGTTTTCATCGCATTTTCTTTAAACTGTACATATGTGTTTTTTACACTCTTTTATGTGTATACCCATTTGACGATAAATTGAAAAAGAAAAAAAAAAAGACCAAACCAAGCAAAACACAGCAACGCTCAGAACAGAGTTAGACCAGTTGCTTCATCTGGTGCTGAATCATTCGTAGCGAATGAAGGCCTGGGGACAGAGCCTTGGCGCCAAGGTGAACATTTAGCAAATCAGAGCCCCTTGTGCTAATGGAGATGAATAATAAATAAGAAATCTCAAAATGATAAATCATCCACCAAAGCTAAATTTACCATTACAACATATGGGAGTGTCTCCTCGGTTATGCCAAGTTTTGAGAGCCTGGCTTCCAGCTAAATGATATGAGGTCAGACTCCCAGCCCTCTGCGGCCTCCCCTGCCTGATTCATTTCTCCCTCTGATAAGCTAATAGGAGTTGACCGCCTTTCAGGTGGTCAGTTTGAAACACCACTGACTCCCACGGAAAGTCACTCAACCTCTCTATACTCACGGAGGGCAAAGATTCACTTTGGCACTAGCTTACCTTATTCCTCTCCAACACCTTTTGTTTGTTTGTTTGTTTGTTTGTTTGTTTTAATTTTAGAGAGACAGAAGAGAGAGCGTGCACACAAGCAGGGGAGGAGCAGGAGAAGAGAGAGAATCCCAAGCAGGCTCCGTGCTCAGCACGGAGCCCAATGTAGGGCTCCATCCCATGACTCTGGGTTCATGACCTGAGCCCAAATCAAGAGTTGGACCCCCAACTGACTGAGCCACCCAGGCGCCCCACTCTCCAACACTTCTAATCACTTCTTTCTAACAGAGACAGAAGGCCTTAAAGGACTTTGACCTGTAATAGGGTCTACTGATACTTAGTAACAGTGATTTTTGTTTTTGTTTTATTTGTACAGGTTAACTGATATAGGAGAATATTTATGGTTTTCATTTATAAGAATATAAAATTTCTTTTAGTAATTTTTTAAAAGAATATAAAATATTCTTTTAATTTTATAAGAATATAAAATTTCTTTTAGTAATTTTTGAAAAGTCAATGTAAAGAAAAGAATTGACAGTATATAAGTAGTATCCTGATCTAGAAATAATCAAGAATAACGCCCAAGGGTTACTGAGGTTCAGAAGACTGTTAATCTTCCTGATTGTAGCAAAACGTGGGCCATTATTGATGATCACTTTGTCTTGACCTGATATTCAATTTTGTCTTGTGTCTTTCCTTTTTTTGTTGTTTACTTATTTGTTTTTAGAGAGAGAGAGAGTTTGCTTTGTCGTGATTGATAGTCGATTTTGTCTTGTATCTTTCTTCTTTTGTTATTTATTTATTTTTAGAAAGAGAGTGCCCACACATGTATGCGAGCAAGCAGAGGAGGGGTAGAGAAAGAGGGAGAGAGAGAATCCCAAGCAGCCTCTGTGCTGTCGGTATAGAGCTCAATGCAGGGCTTGATCCCACAAACCATGAGATCACGACCTGAGCTGAAATCAAGGGTTGGGTGCTTAAGTGACTGAGCCACCCAGGCGCCCCTGTCTTGTATCTTTCCATTCAGTATGTAGAAGGCCCTTAAGGGCAGAGTGTCTAGCTTCTCTCTCCTTGTGATCCCCCACCTGACCTGGCAGCAGCCGGATGCGTCATTCATCAGTGAACCCTGGCCCTAGTGCTCCTCTTTCTTCAGTCTCTTTATCTTGCCTAGTACTCATCGGCTCCCCTTTGTGCCTCAGGATGGATGACACTGGGGGGTGTACACCCCCGGCGCCCATAGGATGGGGAAGTGGACTGCCTGAGAAGATGTACAAGTTACTTCTTCAGTGAAATAAGTGAAGGGTCAGTTCTTTCAGAGTCTGGTTCCGTGCTGGTTCCTGGAGAGGGGATGGCGTGAGCTCCAGAAGAAAGAGAATGGGGTTTTTGCCCTCGAGGAGTCCTGTCCATCACATTCCAGCGATGATGAGACACACATACATGCAGCAGTTGGGAAGGATTTAAAAGAAGTATATGAAGTTAAATTGTGATACTGATTTTGGGTGCTGAAGGAATAATTCAGGGAAAGGGAGAGCAGTGAAGACTAGTTAATCAGTGACAGCTTAGGGATCAGGCAGAACTTGCGATAAGCCTTAAAGACACATAGGATTCCTTTCTGTCCTCTGGATGGCATAGCCCATGAAGAGAGATGTGGCTTTGGTCCTGTCTCTATCCCTCACTTAACCTTGCTGTGTCTGTTTCAACATGGGTAAAATTGGAAGAATGTTTGCACCGACTTCATTGGGTTGATTTAAGGATTAACTAAGGTGATATAAGTAGAGCTCTTCACGTACATTATGTAAAGAACATCAAGTGATCAATAATGGGTAGCCATCATTATTAATTTATCAACCATTCCATTTATTTATACAGCAAAAATGTATTGCATGTCTGTCATCTGTCAGGGACTCCCCGGCTCCCCACCAGTGTCCTCAGTACCTTGAACGCCGAGTCCCTAGGCTTCCCCTTATGTATGAGACACTTAATCATGATGGTAATCATAATGGCCGCAGTGTCCTGAGTGGCTGTGTATGTGTCAGACCCTCTGCTGTGTATTTTGTTACTACATCGCCTTTCATCTTTATCCCCGTTTCATAGAAGCAAGAACAGAAGTGCTGAGTTTATGAAACTTGTCCAGGGTCATATATAGAGTGTCAAGCCTAGTATTTAAATTGTCTGCATTTTGGATTTTTTGGAGTTTTTTGTTTTTGTTTTTGTTTTTGTTTGATCCATATTGACTCTTGTTACTGTCACCCTATACCCATTATGTTTCCCCGACTGCACTTGGCTTCCTCAAAGGGCTTTGCCTCTCAATTTCAGTCTGCAACACCACTATTCTACTTGTCCCTCATGCCTGAAAGACGGGAAACCCCCCCTTCTCCATCAAGCCTCTAGATCTGGTTAGTCAGTAGGTTTTTGGTTCAGATGCACCTTTCCCCCTCTGTTCCCCTTACCCTGGCCAGCACCTCCACTGACTTAGTCCTGGCCTTGTCGATTTCAGCATGTTGTTCATCATTTCTGCCCTAGCCATGAGGAGTGAGGTCTACACAATACACTTGGATGGACTTCATTAGATTTTGCTAAAACATTCTTAAATTTTCTAAGGAGTAAAGCACAATCATTTGTTAGTGCTGTAGCTGTTTGTCAGTGGTAGAAACTCAAAATGGTCTAACTGCAGCGGTACAGATAAGTGGATCGTGTGATTATAACCTTTCTCTCCCTGGGGAAAGTGTGTTGGGAGAGAACTACTGTTCTCTACTACTACTACTGTTTTTGAAATAAAGCCTTTTTATTTAACAAACGGGACAATTGGATATCCACATGCAAACAAATGAAGTTGGATGCCCTTATATGATATACAAAAATGAATTAAGAATGGATCAATGACCTAAATATAAGAGCTGAACCTGTAAAACTTTTAAAACATACAAGTAAATCTCTATAAACTTCACTTTGGCAATGGAATTCTTAATGTTACACCAAAAGCATGACCAACAAAATAATAAACAAATAAAATTGGACTTCATCTAAGGTAAAATCTTTTGTGCATCCATGGACATTGTCAAGTAAGTAAAAAGCCTACAGAAAGGGGGAAAAATGTTTGCAAATCATATATTTAATAAGCGTTTAGTATCCAGAATATGGAAAGAAGTCTTATAACTCAAAACAAAAAGACATTTTTTAAAAATATTTATTTATTTTTGAGAGACAGAGAGTAAGCACATCAGCAGGGGAGGGGCAGAGACAGAGGGAGAGAGAGAATCCTAAGCAGGCTCTGCACAGTCAGTACACAGCCCAACGTGGGACTCGAGCTCACGAACCATGAGATCGTGACCTCAGCTGAAATCAAGAGTTGGACACTTAACCAGCTGAGCTGCCCAGGCGCCCCCAAAAGATATACGGAAGATATCTCTGAAAGAAGATACACAGATGGCAAACGAGCACATGAAAAGATGCTCAGCATCATTAGTCGTTAGAGAAATGCAATTAAAACCACAATGAGACACCACTTCACATCTGCTAGGATGGCCGTCATCTAAAAAAATTAAAAAGAAATTAAGGAGGATGTGGAGAAATTGGAACCCTCATACATAACTGGTGGGGATGTAAAATGAAGCAACTAAAAAATTTCTTTTGAAAGGGCACCTGGGTGGCTCAGTTGCTTGAGTGTCTGACTCTTGATTTAGGCCCAGGTCATGATCTCAGGGTCATAGGATTGAGCCCTGCACCAGGGTCCACACTGAGCATGAAGCCTGCCCCAGATTCTCTTTCTTTCTCCCTCTGCCACTCTCCTCCGCTCATGCGTGCTCTCTCTCTCCAAAACTACAAATAAAAAAATTAAGAAAAATAAAATGGCACAGCCGCTATGGAAAATGGCAAACATAGAATTACCATTATAACCATTATTCCATTCCTATGTACATATCCCAAAGGACTAAAAACAAGTCCTTAGATGAATATAGGTACATTTGTGAGTATTACTATATCATAATAATCAAAAGGTTGAAACAGCTCAAATGTCTATTGTGGGCAGATAGATAAATTGTGGTATATCTATACAGTGGAATATTATTCAACCATAAAAAGGAATGCAGTGCAGATACAAGCTGTAATATGGATGGACCCCGAGGGCATTATGCTAAGTGTGCCATATATTGTATGATTCCATTTATAAGCGCATCCACAGTAGGTAAATGCAGAGAGAAAGAGCAGATTGGTGGCTGCTAAGAGCCAGGTGGAGGGGAGAATGGGGAATAATTGCTTGATGACTATGAATTTCCTTTTGGGAGTGATGAAAACTATTTGGGGACTAGAGAGAGCTAGAGAGATGTAGCAGGATCACTAGCTGGCTTCTAATTACAGTCTCCTCTTTGCTTCGGGCAGGACCCCAAGGCCGGGGATTTCTACCTCTGATGCCTTCACGGGTCCAATCTATGGGGATACATGTCTGAGGTCAGTTGAATAGCAGGCAGCAGGGAGCGGTGGAGATTAGTTGGAACTGGGCGGGACCTGCACTGTCTAAAGGCATTCATATTCAGGCAGACCTTTCCTGGGCGATTCTTGCTCCATCTCCATCATTCTGCCATCCCTTTTGAGCCATCTGGCAACCTAATGTATTGAAACGTCATCTTCACCGTACCGTTCATTCTCTCCCAACCCATGCCCTATAACAGAATGTAAACTTCTATGCTCCCCCTTCCAGCATAGAATCTGCAGAAGCTCAGCTGGTTCTAGATGTATCATCAAACCGTTCCCCTCCTCCCACTCACCCTGTCCCAGCATCTGGAGCTTGGGGCGATAAGACTAAACCCCATTGGCTGTGTAAGGGGGATGGGCTCACTCTGGATCTTTGATTGAAGGGTGGCTTAGAGAGACATGGTCAGCAGCTTGTGGCCAGCCTCTCTACAGGGAATGGTGGGTTTCTTCAGTGCCACTGGCCCAGCAATTTGAGCGCGTATTTGTTATATCTGCCAGCAGAGAAGGGGAGAGGGGCACAGAAGAATCTGGAAAGATTTTTGTTACTCAGTGAGATGAAGAAAGATTTTTTACATCTGTCCAAGCCTTTAGAGACTTGGACCCATTCAGCTCAGAGTGGGGAGGGTGTGTCTGGGGAGTCCGGGAGAGGGTGTGGAGGAAGGAGACCTAGTCCATTAGATCTAGGGAGGGGCCGGCACTGTTTTCTTTTGTGCCTCCAGCTCTATAATGCCTCTTCACTGCTGATTTTCTGAGAAGCACGTAGGACATAGAGATGTTTGGCACACATCCTTCCAATAGGTAACAATCCAGTGGGCATTTGCAGGCTGGGGGCAGGATGAGAAAAGTCTAGTTGTGTGACTTGAGGGAACTGCCTAAGGCTCTTGTGCCCTAAAAGGCACCCCTAAGCCCCCCCTTGGTACCCAAAGTACCACCATCATGCATCCCTTTATTGAAGGAGGTTGAACTCTCAGAGAATCGTTAAATTGCAAATACCTCTCAGAGGTAAAGGTAAAGCCTTCCAAAGGGCCCCTGAGCAGGAGTCACTGGAGAGTCACCCCTGGGAGGCTGTAACCCAGCACAGTAGGGCTCAGAACTGATTTTTTTCATTGTTTACCTAGACAGAGTGGCTGGAGGAACTGAGTCAACCTTTTTTTCATTGTTATTCTGTCTTCCATGGATTCGTTTCCCCACCTTCCCCATTTGGACTTGAAGAGCAGGGATAGGGAGAGACTCTGCCCTCCTCTGAAATCCCAAGTATAGAGCTCCGAATCCCAGGTGTTCAGCATCTGGCCCAGAAGAAGTCTTGCTTTTGCGGGGCCTTCAGAGCCTTCCTACTTGTGGAAATGGAGGCCTGGCTCCCACGCACCCACCGCCTGCCGAGAGCTTCTCGGCTTGACATACAGCACTTCAGTCACTTAGTGTGTTTGCTCTCTTTTTGTTTTTTAATTAATTTCGAGAGAGAGAGAGAAAGTGTGAGTGGGGGAGGGGCAGAGGGAGAGGGAGACACAGAATCCCAAGCAGGCTCCAGGCTCCGAGCCCGTCAGCACAGAGCCCGATGTAGGGCTCAAACTCACGAACCGTGAGATCATGACCTGAACCGGATACCCAGGTGCCCCTTAGCACGTTTGCCCTTTTTAGGAAGATTGACTCCTGCAAGGGGATGCAGACCACTGAGGTGGCTGCCTCAGCTCCTTTCCTAGGAGAACCAAGATGGCTCCACACTGTGGTGCTTTGGCATTAGAACTTGGGAGACAGGCCCAGAGTGTAACTGGGTTATACTAGTTCTTTCTATACTATACTAATTCTTTCTTCCTGGGTCATACACATGTGTGTACCCTCTGGCTTCTCCAACTTGTCAGCCAGTTCTCAGTGGCTGGGGGTGGCTAGTGGGGTGGGGGCAGTTCCTGGATCAAGGGAAAATCTCTGTGCCCAAAAGACATGCTTTCTTACAGTCTTAAGTAACTCGGAAAGGTTCATGGGAACTGTGCAGGCACTTGAAAATCCACTAAGCACCTCCATTCCTTGTGGTCTGAGAGTGGTTATGGCCCAAGGGTGCCTGGGCAGACAGGAAGTCCAAGGAGCCTCTCCTCAGAAGGGTCAGCTGTGACCTCATGGCGCCCTCCGTAGAGTGAGTATGGGCCGTGTGCTGTGAAGGTTAAGAAAGAAGGCTGTTGAGTCAGGCTGCCAGTGTCAGTCCTGGCTTATTATTTAGGGCTGTATCTCAGTTTCCTCATCTTGTGAAAAGGATATGGCAATGATTGTTGTGAGTTAAAGATAATGCCTATAAAGGACTTGGCACCAAAATGGGTGCATCGTAGGCACATCCTACCAAAAATGATGGCTCCTACCTTCAGTCCGTGGTAGCTGCACAGTGGAGCCTAGAGGAGAGGAGAAGTCTGGCAGGAGGGCTCTGTAGTTAGTGGTTTCCCTGTGATTAATGCAGACTTTCTGGTTTCTTCTACGTTCCTTTTCTTGCCCAGTATTGATCCTCCAGAAGGTGGAGAATGGAGACCTGAGCAACAAGATTCTGAAGATCACTGATTTTGGCCTGGCTCGAGAATGGCACCGAACCACAAAGATGAGCGCAGCAGGGACGTATGCCTGGATGGCACCCGAAGTCATTCGTGCCTCCATGTTTTCCAAAGGCAGTGATGTGTGGAGGTAAGGTCCCCAGGGGGCAGGGTCCATGCTGCCCTGGTCTATTTTGGCTACACACGTGTCTCAGGACTTGGAGAACTGAGGATGCATAGACTCCCAGGCACTTCAAATAGGTCTTAGGGACCCCTTCAGAGCAATCCATAGTAATTCCCAGGTTGCCATGGGACAGTTTCTAATGTCTTCATCTATCCAAATTCCTTTAGTGCTGTGGCAGGTTCCACCTCTATGTGTTAGTGATTGCTCCATAGGAAACATCAGTAGATCCCACGGGAGATCCCACGGGCAGTGTGTACTCCCATCTCTGACCGTAGGGTGGTGAGGGCACCCAGTCATTCCTGAGGATCTTCCACAAGGTCACCCTGGCTTCCTTAGCCACTGCGGCTGTTACCGCTAGACTTGTTCTCACTGGAAGCTCTTCAGCCAATGAGTATTCTTTGTGCTATCTCTTTTCTCTTGGTGGATTGGAAATTACTCTCTCTAGTTATCTGCTTAACCTTTCTGTCAGGGCACTATCTGTTGAACATTGATATAGAAATGGGAAAAGACGGGTCTCAAGCATGTACCGAGAACTGCAGAGTCACAGATTAGACCAGCCATTCCCCTAGTAAATGTCAGCCCATGTCATAAGGACATGGATCTAAAACTCTTATCCTCAGTGATGGGAGGAAGAGCTTCTGCAGAGTGTGCATCTTCTTGGCTGCGAGAAGTAGGATCACCATGGTACACCAAAAGAAAGGACCACAGGTTATCATTGGACTTCAGTCTATGAAGTTGTTTCTTCCTGGCAAGTTGTAGAGTGAGCTTGTGCGTGTATATGATGAGAGTGTGTATTTTTAAAAAACAGCTTTATTGAGATATTATACCCATATTACAAAGTTCACCCTTCAAGACGTATTAAGTCAATGATTTATAGTAAATTTACCAACTTTGTACCAATCGGCATTGTTATTAGCTTGCTAGGGCCGCTGTAACAAATTACCGCAGACCCGGTGGCTTTAAACAATGGACATTTGTAGTCTGAAGGCCAGAAGTCTGAAATCAGTTCTAACAGGGCTACACTCCCTCTGAGACTTAGGGGGAGATTCTGTTCCACTTAAGGGTTTTGGATATCTGGACATGGATATATCTTTTTAGGGTTACCATTCAAACCACAACTGCTACCTATTTCCAGAATATTTTGATCACTCCAAAAAGAAACCCAATTCCTATTGGTAGTCATTCCCCAATCCCACCTCCCCCTGCTCTCGGCAACTACTAATTTACGTTCTGTCTCTATGGCTTTGCCTATTATAGACGTTTCTTATACATGGAATCATACAACATGTGGTCTTTGTGACTGGCTTCTTTCATTTATCATGTTTTCAATGTTCAGCCATGTCATAGCATGAGTCAGAACTTCACTCCTGTTTATAGCTGAATAATATTCCATTCTAGGGAGATTTATTTATCCATTTATAAGTTGATGGACATTCGAGTTGTTTCCACTTTTTGGCAATTGTGAATAATACCGTTGTGGACATTTTTGTGCAAGCTTTTGTGTGAAGATAGATTTTCAGTTCTCTTGAGTATATATCTAGAAGTGGATTTGCTAAGTTCTATAGTAATTCTTTGTTTTGTTTTACCACAGCTTGCACCATGTGCCATTTCCATTGCAGTGTAGGAGGTTCCAATTTCTCTACATCCTCTCAACACTTGTTATTATTTGTCTTTTTAATTGTTGCTGTCCAATTAGATATGAAGTGGTATCTCATTGTCATTTTGATTTTATTTCCCTAATGAGTCCTGATGTTGAGCATCTTTTCATGTGCTTTTTGGCCACTTGTATATCTTTTCTGGATAAATGCCTATTCAAATCCTTTGCCAATTTTGAAATTGGGTTATTTGTCTTTTTATTTTTAAGTTGAAAGAGTTCTTTACATATTCTTAATATAAGTCCCTTATCAGGTACATGATTTACAAATATTTTCTCCCATTCTGTGGGTTTCTTTTTACCTTTTTTATTTTTTAGTGAGGGGCAGAGAGAGAGAGAGAGAGAGAATCCTAGGAGGGGCAGAGGGAGGTAGAGGGAGAGAGAGAGAGAAACAAGGCTCACCCAAAGCGGGGCTCGTGCTCACTGGAAGCAGGGCTCAAGCTCACCTGATGTGGGGCTCAAACTCACAAACCATGGGATCATGACCTAAGCTGAAGTCAGATGCTTAATGACTGAGCCACTCAGGTTCCCTCTTTTTACTTTCTTGATGGTATTTTTTGAAACACAAACATTTTTAATGTTGACAAGGTCCAATTTATCTATTTTTTTCTTTGATTGCTTGTGGTTTTGGTGTCATAGTTAAGAAACCATCCCCAAGTTTTACGAATACCTCTACCTACGCAATCTTCTAGGAGTTATAAAACTCTGAGCTTTTACATTTAGGTCCGTGTTCCATTTTGACTTAATTTTTGTATGTGGTGTGAGGTGAGGGGTTTAACTTTGTTCTTTTGCCTGTGACTACAGTAGTCCCTCCTTAATCAGTGGTTTCGCTTTTTTACCCGTGGTCAACCACAGTTTGGAAGGTCAGACCTATTATCGGGAGGTCAGTATTACCTAACGCTGTGTCACAGTGCCTGTATCCTTCATCTCACTTCATCTCATCACGCAGGCTTTTTATCATCTCATGTCATCACAAGAAGGGTGAGTATAGAACGATAAGATTTTGAGAGAAGAAGCATATTTGCATAACTTTTATAAGATATTATAATTATTCCATTTTATTATTTGTTATTGTTCATCTCTTACTATCCATGATTTATAAATTAAACTTTATCACAGTTATGTGTGTATAGGAAAAGGCATATATAGGGTTCTGTACTACCTGCAATTTCAGGCATCCACTGGGGGTCTTGGAACATACCTCCCACAGACACGGGGGACTACTGTATCAGCCCCACTTGTTGTAAAGGCTATTCTATTCCTTCCTCACCAAATCGTCGCTCTTGTCAAAAAGTAATTTACCACAGATGGAAGGGTTTATTTCTAGACTGTCAATTATACTTCACTGGTCTATGTGCGTATCCTTATGCCAGTACCACTCTGTTTTTGTTTTGTTTTGTGTTTTTTTAATCTATCTGTCTTTCTTTCTTTCTTCCTTTCTTTCAGAGAACATGAGCCGGGGACAAGCAGCTAGGGAGGGGGGTGCGGAGACAGAGAATCCAAAGCAGTTTGCGAGCTGTCAGCAGAGAGCCTGACAGTTGCAGGGCTTGAACTCACAAACCATGAGATCATGACCTGAGCCGAAGTCAGATGCTTAACCAACTGAGCCACCCAAGTACTCCAGTACCACTCTGTTTTAATTACTGTAGCTTCTTACTGTTTTGAAATTAGAACATGTGAGTCTTCCAGCTTTGTTGTTCTTCAGGATTATTTTGGCCATTCTGTGTGCCTTGCATTTCCAAATGAATTTTAGGAGCACTTTATCAATTTCTCCAAAATAGGCAGCTGAGATTTTCATGGGGATTGTGTTAAATCTGTAGATGACTTTGAGGACCATTGCCATCTCAACAGCATTAAGTCTTCCAATCCATGAACATGGGATAAATTCCTATTTATTTAGGCTTTTTCCAGTTTCTTTTTTTTTTTTTAATTTTTTTTTAACATTTATTTATTTTTGAGAGACATAGAGACAGAGTGTGAGCAGGGGAAGGGCAGAGAGAGAGGGAGATACAGAATCTGAAACAGGCTCCAGGCTCTGAGCTGTCAGCACAGAGCCTGATGCGGGGCTCAAACTCACAGACCGTGAGATCACGACCCGAGCTGAAGTCAGCCGCTTAACCGACTGAGCCACCCAGGCGCCCCCCTTTTCCAATTTCTTATAGTGATGTTTTGTAACTTCTGTATACTGCATATACAGAATATTGCATATTGTATATTTCCCCACACATTAATTATAGGATGAAGTGACTATTATGAAGAAAAGAGTTTTCTTTCCTTAAAGTATCTGGCCAGATTTCATTAGTGTGAACTGTGTAGTGATATTCCAATGTTTTTGACCTACAAAAACAGCAATTTCATAGACTTCAATCTAACACTTCCATTACTTGACTAAAGGCTAAATGAGAAAGCTAATGTATTAATTAGGCTAAACTACTATTACAGACAGACCTATAGATGCAGTGGCTTAAATAATGTAGAAGTGTATTCCTTTTTCAAAGAGTAGTCCAGCCAGTCCAGGCCGTGGGGTAGCTGTGCCCTGTGAGATCCTTCAGAAACCCAGGTTCTCTCCAGGTCTCTTAGTCCATTGTTCTTATCTAAATGATTATATCTAAGTGACTGTTGCTTCCACATTCTATTTTGCAGAAACAGAGAAAGAGAGTTCATCCATGGCAAGCAGGTTGTCTTTAATTTGGAGACAACCCAGAAGCTGTGCACATCTCCTGCTCTTGGTTATGCACACACACCTGGCTCCAAAGGAGGGAGACAAACGTAGGCTCTAGCTGGGTAACTGTGTGTCCAGCTAAAACTCTTATAATGGAAGAAGGGGAGAATGGATTTGGGGGACAATCAGCCACTTACCACACTCAACTTTATCTCACCTTTCTTCATGGGAAAATATGACTTCTCAGTAACATTATTGTTTTCTACTTCCTGTATTCCTGCTACGCTTCTTCTCCAGCCTGGCCCTGAAATTGTTCAGATTTTATTGTGACACACGCCAAAGGGTTCTGTCGCTATAATGATTCAGACAGAGTTGCTGCAGGTATCCAGGCACAGTCTTAGTGGGAAGGGAAAGCCCAAATATCTAATGTAGGGTCTTTTCGTGGTGACAGAAATGGCCAGCAAGGAAGAGCAAGGCCGTCGTAGGGGTTTGTCCGCCATGGGAGGAACAGGGCAGAACTGTTCATCTTTTACCCACAGTGTCCTTGTTCTAAGACTAACCTCCAGGTCTTGCCGTTCAACCACAGATCCTGAAAGCAGGCTTGAGGAGCCTTTGGTGAGTCATCTGATGAAGTTATTCTACTCTTTTTCCTTTTTTTTTTTTTTTTAATCTTTCTTCCTCAAACTTTCCAAGTTTACCTTGGAGGTAAACTCCAAATCAGTAGCACTTTGGATGAGGTAGCTTGGAAATGGTCACGTGGTCTGCTCTGCCTGTGGGTCTCCGGTTTTGAGTTGTCCCCAGGACTTTAGCTTCCTGACTCATCCTGGTTGGTGCATGTGGTTTGAAGACATAATTCACTGTGCTCCCTCCAGCTGTCTTAGCTTCCATGCTGCAACATTCCCTGCAAGGAACAACATATTGGAACCCATTAGATGGCCCTTTACTCTCGCACTCCTTGAGCCTACTTACCTAAGCGGCTCCAAATGATCTCATACCTTTGGCAGAGGAAAACCTGTGCCCATTGCTGTATGTACAATATGCACACACTGGTAACAGTATTTGCCACCCATACAAATGCTTATGAGCAAGGCTCTATGCTAAATACTGTACCCCATTAAAAAATTTTTTTAATGTTTTATTCATTTTTCGAGAGAGAGAGAGACAGAGTGCAAGTGGGGGAGGGGCAGAGAGATAGAGAGACACAGAATCTGAAGCAGACTTCAGGCTCTGAGCTGTCAGCACAGAGTCCGACGTGGGGCTCGAACTTACAAACCACGAGATCATGATCTAAGCCAAAGTTGGATGCTCAACCGACTGAGCCACCCAGGCACCCCACTATACCTCTTTTTTTTTAATCTCATTTATTCCTCACAAGAATCCCCAAAAGTGGAGGATATTATTTCCATTTTACAGATAAGGTGACTGAGGCTTAGATGGTTTAAGTCACGTGTCCAAGTTCATCCAGGTGGTAGAGGTAAAGCTGTGATTAGAATCAAAGCAGCACCTGGGTGGCTCAGTCGGTTCAGCATCTGACTCCTGGTTTCAGCTCAGGTCATGATCTCACGATTTGTGGGTTCAAGCCCTGCATTGGGCTCTGCACTGACAACACAGAGCCTGCTTAGGATTCTCTGTCTCCCTCTCTCTCTGCCGATACCCTGCTCTCTCTCAAAATAAGTAAACATTAAAATAAAATAAAGTTATAGAAGTAAAATATGTTCATCATAGGAAAAAATTAGAAAATATGGGTAAACAAAAAGGAAAAAAGGGAAAAAGAAATCACCCATTACTCACTTCTAAAGATAACTTCTATTAATATTTTGGTGCATTTATTTCTGTTCATGTGTTCATCTACCCATCCCTTAAAATGAGATCATTCTGTTTTGTAAGCTGCTTTTGAATATAGGGGCACCTGGGTGGCTCAGTCAGTTGGGTGTCCAACTTCGGCTCAGGTCATGATCTCACAGTTTGTGGGTTCGAGCCCTGGATCGGGCTCTGTGCTGACAGCTCAGAGCCTAAAGCCTGCTTCAGATTTTGTGTCTCCTTCTCTCTCTTTGCCCCTCTCCTGCTTGTTTGTCTCTCTCTCTTTCTCTCTCTCTCTCTCTCAATAAAGTAATAATGAATATAATATAGCATAAGCATATTACTATATCAATAAACATTTACTATGTCAATGTATTTATGTATATATTACATATATATTAATAAATAGATCATCATTTTGAATGAGGCCTAGTTAACAACAAGAACAGTTTTGTGTTACTGTACAATTTACAGAGTGTTTTCATATGTGGTAGTTCAACTGTCTCAGCCAACAATCATTAAAAGTGTGGTTTCTGGAATGTAGGGTCGCAGCCACTTACCAAGTGCCGAAGCCCATTCAAGGGGCACCTTCTCCTTTCAGGGTGTGTGTCTTAGAGACAACATAGGTTAATAAGAATAATAGTCCTGGTCCAGCTCAGGTGTGGGTTTGCTGTGCTTTTGGCTGGGTTGCCATCTACTCTGATGCTTTTCCTCACTTTGAGAACATAGAACCCCCCTCCCTGACCTGGGACCCCATCGAACAGTGGAAAGGATTACCATACCTCTGGAGGTGGTTAATCATCGACACAGGGTGCATTCCCCAAGCCTTGCAAGGACTCCCGGGAAATCACTAACAGCACTGCGGGAACGGGTGGCTTTCCATTGGGGGAGGGACCGAGGCAGAGTTTTGGCTGAGCCGGTACTTCCAGGCCACTTGTACACGGTCTTGACAGGGCGTGCTGGCCTTCTCTCAACCATGAGAGGGCATCAGAGTGGGTCAGACCCGAGGGAAGTCACATGGGCTTCTCCTGCCCACCTCTCCCGGGGGCTCAGACACATCGAATGTGTCATTCTTTAGTTCCTTTCTTGGACTCTGTTCTTGCCAAAGGGATGCCAAGGCTTGATTTGCATTACCACCTTCTGTTACAGAAATAAAGAGGAACATTGGCAGAGGAGAACCAACTTCATCCCCAGAAATGCTTCTTCCCTGATTGCTGGTGTCCCTCAGCAAGGCTCTCAGCCGACACTGCAGTCTCTCCCTAAGTCCCACCAGAGGCTTTCTTGTTTCAGGATCTTCCCGAGGGGAAACACACAGTGTTTACTAGCCATAGAGGGTAGCTTCTAGAGAAGCAGTAGTTATTGTTACTTATTCTTCGCAGTTATTCTGTGTGGTAGGAATTGGCCGTCTTTGTTGCACGGCTGAGGAAACCGAGGCTTGGAGAGGTGAGCTTCCTTTTCCAGGGCCACACCACTGTAAGCGGTGAAGCAGACACATGTGACTCAAGTCTGTCTGAATCTTTCTTGGGCAGCATTAGACCAGTGTCTCCTGGCCGTGGGGCTTTTCACATGGAACAGAATGCAGTTGCACCAAGAAAGAAGCCAGGCGAGAGCAGGGCTGCCCTCGTTGAAACTGAGAGAGATGGAGTCCCTGGCTCGACCCTCTTCCAGGTGGCCTGAGACATCTCCATGGGTCACCTAGGGCTCAGCATGAAAATCATCAGAGTGGAACCGAGGACACAAACAGGATGTGTGTCTAGATCTTTAAAATTCTCTACTGTCTTTCCAGGTAGTTAGGGCTCAGACATCAGTCATCTTTGCCTGGATGGAAGAGAGGGTTCTCTGGGACCTCAGGGTTTTGTTCCCAGAGTGGAGGTTGGCAGTAAGGCCAGGAGCAGACGACTGAAGATGAGGGTCCCTGTAGCCTAGGAGTCTAGTCCGCAGTGCGGAGAGTTCTTAGAGGTCACTTGGTAGCAGCTGCCAGGCACGACTGCCGTCTGGATGAGTCACAGTAAAGATTTGGCAGGAAGAATAATAGTGCTATTCTTGGTACTCAGGGCTTACTCTAGGGCGCCCAGTGCAGCCTGCGGGACCGTCTGTCCATACGCTGTTTCCCATACCCGCCCACCAGTTCACTCATCAGATGAGGGCCTACTATGTACAAGGCCCTGAGAAAGCAAAGGCTAAACTACGATCCCTGCTCTCGAAGAGCCCATAGGCTGGCCAACAAACAACCACAATCCACGGCAGCCCAAACAAGGGTTAAGTAACACTGGCAGTGTCCGGGAAGGCTTCCTAAAGTGTCCGACATGGTTGCCATCAGCTTCAGACTAAAATCCAACTCCCTGTCAAGACAAGACCTGCAGCTGTCTACCAGCCTTTTTTTTTTTTTTTTGGTTGTTGAGAGACGTGAAGAAAGTGATGGTATTTGGAGGGTGCACTGGGGGGAAAGCCGTTGTGCCAGGAGACTGGCCAGGCCACTCTGGGGCTCCGTCTACAGGGACCTTCTGGGATGCCCTGGTGCATTGGTTGGCACATTGCTCTTCTTTGGAGCCATGCCAGGTCACCTGGGGTTCCTCGAGGGCAAGTCTTGGCTTGTACATGCCAATCCCTGTCTTCTTTTACCTCACAGCCAAGGTTTGGCTATCTCCTGCCCTATCCTGGTCTGGTTTAGGTGCTCAGGAGCCCATCTTGGTCTCTTTGTGCATTCATAGTATTTCTCTTGTGACCCACTCTGTGTTCTAATTGACATCTTTTCTGTTCCTCTCAGTAGCCTCTTTGTAGATAAGGTCTGTGGCCTGTGTCCCAGTGTCCTGCAGTGAGCTGGATGCATGGTAAATCTTTAGCAGATGTTTAAAATGAATGAACAGATGGTGGTGCATTTGAATTTGAAAGATGGTTAGAGTTCACCAAGCAAAGAAATGGTAAAAGGAGATTCCAGAGAGAAGGAATTGAGCGTTGGTCCAGGGCCCACCATGACTTATTCCATGTACCCCTCAATACATGCTGCTAAACTTGTCTGAAACTTGCTTTCCTCCCCTGCAAAATGGTGATAATATTTATCTTGCAGGTTCGTGGTAGGGATTCGAGATGATGTTTATAAAGGTCTTATCACCTTGTGCGTACAAAGTACCGTGACGAAATAGATATTAGGCTTTTTTTTTAAATTAATCTCTATGCCCAATGTGGGGCTCGAACTCACGACCCCAAGATCAAGAGTCACACACTTTCCCACCTGAGCTGTGTTTTGTTTGAAAATGACATGACTTTGTTGGTTATAAACTACTGATGAGTGTTTTTAAAACTGTGAGAGCCACTCTTCTTTACTGTTCATGGCCTTATGGTTACTTCCCCCGAAAGGACTGTTATTCCTGGAAAGATTGAACCCTACATGATTTCGCCTCATTCTGATTGCGAATTCCTAGAATAATTATTCCGCTAAACTTTGTGCTCCCCATCCTCTGACTCACAGGACATGGGAAAAGAAATTCTTCATGTGGCTTTGAAAGGTCGAGAGGAACCTGAAGTCCTCCCAGCTGACACACTGCTCCGTTCTCCCCATGTAGGCCACCCTTGTGCAACTTTCCCCTTTGAATTAGACAGAGGTCCCCGCTAACTGATCGGGGGAAGGAATCTATCCAACCTGATGGGCATTGAAAGAAATCTGTTAGCAAGAAATCTGTTACAGGAGCAAAATCTGTTCTAGGTGGTCAGGTCTCTGTTTTTCTAAAGCCAGAAATATATAACTGTGGCTAAAGCTGAAGTTTTCTTAAAACAGAAAAAACATGTATTTTTGGGAGACTGCCTCTTCTTCCGGAGTGTTACATTATCGATGACGACAGAATAGCTGTGGCCGGCTGGCGCTGAGTTAAACCCTTAGAGTGGCTCGGTGAATCTCACGGCAGCCTCGTGAGATGGGTAGTGTTGTTGGCACGTTACAGATGAGGAATTTGAGGAACAAGACTTTGAAATCAAGTGTGCCTGATGCCAGAGCTTTTGCTTTTAGCAGGTAGGCTTCATGGCCTCCCGTCTGTATTCCATTGGTGCATCTCCTTTGTTGGTCTCCCTCCATCCCAGAAAGAGTGTGGGCAGCTCAGAAAGGTCTCATGAGCCGTATTGGTGAGATTGCCTTGTGGCTTCTGTCTTCTTCCTCTCTTCAGCTACGGGGTGCTGCTTTGGGAGCTCCTGACTGGTGAGGTGCCCTTCCGAGGAATCGATGGCTTAGCTGTAGCTTATGGAGTGGCCATGAACAAGCTCGCTCTTCCCATTCCTTCTACATGCCCAGAACCTTTTGCCAAACTCATGGAAGGTAAGTGACCCCTGGCCGGAACAAAACTAGAGAAACTTTACTTTCTCGGCTGCCCTTGGGTAGATTATGGACAATTCTGCTGAGTCGGTTACTGAAAGAGGAGATGAGATATTGGTCACTCGCGAATGAATCCTGTGGGTGGTTGGAAGAGCTGCTTGAAGATAATGTCAGCACCCTGCTACGTTGATATCACAAATGTCCCTTCGGTCCATCTCCCATAACTATAGAACTTAGCTTAATAACTAAAGCCTGCTATCCAGTGCTTTAGTATTTTATTATTTAATACAAAATGCACAAATTACATATAGAAGGGAAGAACGTCCAAGAAGAAAGGAACTCTAGAAGTCACCTGGTCAGACCCTATCATCTCTAAGTGAGAAATCCAAAGCTGAGAGAGGCAAGGTGCACTCCATTAGCTAGTGTCTGAGCTGAGAGTAGGTAGAGTTCACTTTTCCTGATGCCCAGTCTGGTGCCTTTTATCCTCACCTTATCATCATCCCATTGAGGCAGGCAAGGCTAGCACATTTATTTGTGAGAAATTGAGGCCCAAAGTCTCGTTACCCACTGTCAGGACTGGAATCGTGTAGGAACATGAGAAGTCATGGTTGTCCAGCTTCACACAGGGAGACTCTCCGGACTTGCTTTTCTTATGCTAAATCAACAGAGTCGGGTGGGGGCGGCCATCTTATATTGCCCCATTCACTCTTTATGATTGCGAGGTTGGGCAGCTTGTTTTATTTCCCCAGCCCTATTTGTGGTTACCTAAATCCCAGTGTTTCTGTTTCTGGAAGGAAAAATGTTTCTGGTAAATGAGGTCTCCTCATATTCTAAGTCTTAATGCTGTCTCTGTCCATTCATGCTTTCCGTCTGCTCACATGTTCTGCGCAGACTGCTGGAATCCCGACCCTCACTCACGACCATCTTTCACAAATATCCTGGACCAGCTAACTACCATAGAGGAGTCTGGTTTCTTTGAAATGCCCAAGGACTCCTTCCACTGCCTGCAGGATGACTGGAAACACGAGATTCAGGAGATGTTTGACCAACTCAGGGCCAAAGAAAAGGTAAATAAAACAAGAAAAAGGCGCGCATTGAATCAGTGGGCCTTCCCCACTGGGGCCTCCGGACAGATTCTGACACGACCACCTTCCTGCTTGGTTTGTGGTAACAGAGGAGCTTTTTTCTTCCCGGCTTTACGTGGAGAGAGTTCTCCAGGCCTCAGGTGTGACCTGAAATAGTATAGATGTTTCCTTTCTTTCGGGGATATGGCAGGAACAAGTAGGGGAGTCATGATCCAAAGCTCTTCTTACAGAGTATCTAGTTCATTGTCCAAACCAGAGAAGAGCACCACTGGGTCAGTACCAGCAGAAAATATGAGAAGGTTCCAGAAACGTTTCTTGGTTCCGTACTGGACTTCCGGGGTGGGGGCGGGAAGTTAACTTGATATAGGGATACTTCAACACTGAGCACAATTATCAGAACATCCTGCTTTTGGTATCAGAATCAGAAATAGCGACCGGCTAAAAAATACAATGGTTCTGAAACTATGTGGTATTTTGGATGTTTTTATGAAAAGGGCTCAAGCCCAAACTGACTGAGGAGTTCAGATAGTCTTAGCTTATTAAAGATCTGCCATTTTGTTTTGGTGGCCATTCCCTACGTGGTTCCTCTCTATGCCCTTCGTGCCTGGTCAGCAGTCAGCATCCACAGAGGTGAAGCTAAATACCAGCACCTATGTTGCTTCTGCTGCAGGGGCCAGGCTGGATCTAAGGGCTACAGCTGGGGGCATAAGCAACGTCCATGTGTCTCTTGGTTAATTTCTCTTTTCCCTTCTCAATCCCCACTTTCCCTTCTCAATCCCCACTATGGGCATTTGGGAAGCAACTTAATATAATAGCAGTAGCTAAAATCTCTAGGGCTTCCCAGTTCGTTCACTTGAAAGGTCTGATGATGAAAGAACCTTGTGTCCTTTTTATCCAGGGCCGCTTATGGCCCCTGCCACCAGCATGTAGGGCAGGTATGACCTTTTTCATCTCAAGGCTGAGGGTCAATGACTTCTCTCAAGTTACATAGCCAGAATAGTGGCGAGGCAGAATTTTGAACCTGGATCTTCTGATTCCAAAACGTTCTTCTCTCCAATATCATTGTCGTTTTCCTAAACCCTGAACAAATGATGTAAAAATTATTTCCGGAGCTGATGTGAAGAAATGAAACTCCTTATTTTATGCCATATAGCAATCCTAAACCTGGTACTATTTGACAAGTCAGTAAGCATTCTGCCAGGGAATGGAGTGAGCCTGTGACATCTTTTGGGACCTGGGCGCGGCGGGGGGGGGGGGGGGGGGGGGGGGGGGGGGGGAGGCGGGGAGGGAACCGGCACTGACCTTGGAACAGAATGATTAATAAGTGTTTGTTCCGGTTACTCACACTATTCCAACTAGAAGAAACCTAGAATTGCTGGTTCTTTTTAGACTGTTGAATCACTTGACTCTTGGTTTTCTTTCTTTTGATTGATGAAATTATAAGGGTACCAGCCTTACCCTTAAGAAGAATGAAACTTGCATTTTCTCAGTAAATAGTTACTAGGAAAAGCCAAACCCATCCTCAAAACAGCTGACATCAGTAGAGCATGTACCCTGTGCCATGCTCTAAGTAATTTATGTGAATTCTTCTGTAATCTTACACAATAAGATACATAATACAACCATGCGATGTCAGTGCTGTTAACTCCATATTGCATTTGATGCCCATGGGAACTCACCCCAGGTCACAATTCAGCCAGTTTGTTCCCGAGTCCTTTCTCTTTTTTCTTTTTCTTTTTAAGTTTATTTCTTTTGAGAGAGGGAGCGCGTGCACAAGTGGGGAAGGGGCAGAGAGAGAGGGAGAGAGAAACAGAATCCCAAGCAGGCTCCGCACCGTCAGTGCAGAGCCCGATGCAGGGCTCAAACTTAAGTACCATGAGAACATGACCTAAGCCAGAGTGAAGAGTTAGATGCTTAACTGACTGAGCCTCCCAGGTGCCCCCAGAGCCCTGGCTCTTCACCACCGTGCCATGATGCCTGTAGGCTCATAGTTGGACAAGTGAGGGTGAGATGGATAATGAGCTTTCTCTCCGGAGAGATTCCTCCTAAATCATTGTATGCAGATGATGTGATTTGCATCCGAGACCGATCCCCAAATAGGCATTTCACAAGGAGGAGGAGACTCACCATGTTTGAGTCTTCCAGGTATACGGTGCCAGTGGCGAATACTCCACCAATGGCCTGGGTTCCCATATGATTCCGCTCATTCTCAGCTTGTCTCAACTTACAGCTTCCAGGTTTGGTGACAATGGATTTGTCTCTGGTCTGGGGTCTGAGTTCCCTCAAAGGAGGGGGCTACAACACAAACCATCCCCTAGACAAGAGAGCACAGGAGAAGACTTAGGAGAGCTGAAATCAGCTTGAACTTGTTAACCTTCCCATCTAGCAGCAAAATCAGTCAGCCAGGAATGACTCTCCTGATTTTTCCATTTGTGTCTGTTCTCCTCATGGTGAAAACAAAATACTGGGATGAGGAGAGCCAAGGTTGTTTTTTTTTTGGGGGGGGGGGGTGGCGTACAACAGTAGATCTGTTTGGGGCCTATTTCATTGAAGAAGGAGAAGTTCAGAAGTTCAGGCTCGTCTCTCAGACACTTAGGATGGATCTGGGTTCCCATAAAGGCGTGCATTGATAAAATTGAATTCTATCTCCCCCTCCCCCTTTCTCATTCACACCTTGACATCGAGCACCTATCATGTACCAGACAGTTTTCAAGGTGCTAATCCTTTTCTCACTTCTGCCTTTTCTATCATGTTTATTATCCATTTTGGTACTCTCTGGAGAATAGAGGGCAAGTTGAGTGAAAACTTCCAAAACCTCAGACTATTTCCTTCCCCTCTGGTCTCTGTTCTCCCTTCTGTTCTCCACCCACTGCTGCGGCTTCGCCCATACGTGTTCACATCCTTTTTTTTCTAGCTCTAGGCTCCCTTTCTGCAGTCCAGAATGACTTCTTACAGTGGAGCATTCCATGGAGAAATTGTAGGTTTCGGCCACAGAAGGGTTGCCCTGGCTGCTTTGTTGAAGAAATGCCCTGGTGTTTTTAGGTTTTTGGTTTTTTTTTTAATTTTTTTTTAACGTTTATTTATTTTTGAGAGACATAGAGACAGAGTGTGAGCAGGGCAAGGGCAGAGAGAGAGGGAGATACAGAATCTGAAGCAAGCTCCAGGCTCTGAGCCGTCAGCACAGAGCCCGATGCGGGACTCGAACTCACAGACCGTGAGATCATGACCTGAGCTGTAGTCGGCCGCTTAACTGACTGAGCCACCCAGGCGCCCCTGTTTTTAGGTTTTACTGCCTCATGCCCCCTCACGTCAGTCTTACGCCCTGGGTAACCAGCGCTAACAGTTTATAATGATTCGATCATTGTATGCACATGTTCTGTTCTCATTCCTGTTTCCTCTCCTACTTCCTGATACCATATACCACCGCTGCTCCCCCCACCCCACCCCACCCCACCCCATCATCTCCGGAACTTCGTGCTGTGTACATACATAAATTCATGCAGAAGGAAAAAGGCGAGGCAGGGAAGAAATCTTGCCCATAGGGCAGTGGTACTAGAGCAAGTAAGTGCCTGGCAAAGACTTGGGAAATATTTTCTCCTCTCTTGGCTATGCTGTCATGATCCTTCCAAAGCAAATGGTTGTCCTTTGAGATAACGTGAGAGTTCAAACCACATGCCTCAGTAGGTTCACTCACCAACTGAAGAGAGGTTTAGAAGGCATGCCTCACTACCTTTCTTGAACAGTCACTCTGGAAATATATTTTTATTTGAGGGTTAGGTGAGGCCCACAGGGCGATTCATTTATAGTGGGCAACATTTTAAGCTAGATCATTAAGTTGGCTCTGGTTTAAAAAAAAAACGTCCTATATAATGGGGATAAAAATTAAAATAGAGTACTGGATTATATTTTCTCCCCAAACCCCCCATTCTTTTCCGATCACAGACAGTTTTAATCAGTAATCAAGGAGCATCTGGGAACTATCAGCCCCTGTCTCCAGGGCTGCGGTAGCTGTGTCCTCAGGGTGGCTGTGCCGAGCCTGCCTGTCCCCAGCGTCCGGCGTGGTCAGGTGTCCGTTTACCAGCTGTGAGGCCTGCATCTCCTCCTGGGACCGGGGGTATGGGGCATTATAGGAGCGCTGCCCACGTGTCCGGGAGCACAGGCCCTCGGGGGGGGCTCTCGGCCTCCACCCCTGCACCGAACACCCCCTCTTCTCCCCCGCGTCTGCCGCTGCAGGAGCTCCGCACCTGGGAGGAGGAGCTGACGCGGGCCGCGCTCCAGCAGAAGACCCAGGAGGAGCTGCTGCGGCGCCGCGAGCAGGAGCTGGCCGAGCGGGAGATCGACATCCTGGAGCGGGAGCTCAACATCATCATCCACCAGCTGTGCCAGGAGAAGCCCCGGGTGAAGAAGCGCAAGGGCAAGTTCAGGAAGAGCCGGCTGAAGCTCAAGGACGGGAACCGCATCAGCCTTCCTTCCGGTCAGTGGGGGAGGGGTGGGGGGAGCAGGGCAACATGCCGCTGGGACCCGGGGTGGGGGGGCGGCCAGGGACGGGGCTCGGGAGCAGGAGGCTCTGGGTCTCCAAACGGAGCAGGTTGGACGTGGCTCGTGCCGTTCACCAGAAAGCCTGGCCTGCAGAAAAGCTACTCCGCTCCAGGGGAGTTTTTGAGGGTCACTAAACACAGGGTGTGAAGGAAGACGGACCGGTGACCGGTGCACCTGACAGGCAGGCACGGTCCAGACAGCTAGTAGCATGGTGGCTCACATGGACACGTCTCACTGTGAGGCAAGCCTGGTGAGGAGGCGCGGAACTGCAGGGGGCAGATTCCGGGGCGTGTGTGCGCGAGAGGCCAGAGAACTCCATGCTCTGCAGAATAACTTACCTCTGCGTTTCTTTAAATAATTAGTTTTCTGCGAGTAGTGGAGATCGGGATTAATGTGTAAGAATTTGATACGCCCAACCTTTCAGAAGCACATTGGGTGAATAAAGGCACGTCTGGAGTATGTCCCGCCTGGGGGAAATGCAAAATAATGTGAATCTATGAGTTAGAATCTTTGTGGGGTGTATAATGCACCCACGGAGGAAGGTGAGTGCTCAGGTGTGGGTGTATGTAGATAAAAGAAAGTTCGTTGTAGTCTAAGTTTTTAAGGTCTGGGAAGCAAACGTACAGAAGTGTGAGGAGCCAAGGGAAAATGGCCGAATAGCAATAACAGCAGATTTTAAGCACTGGTAAGGGGGCTTCAGGACAGACAAGGGAACCCATTCAGTGAAATTCCGTGAATGCGTTTGTGGGACATCTCGCACATTTTGTCTGGCCAGGCAACAGGGAGCCTTTGAGCCCCTCTCAAGCATGTTGTGTGTAGCGGTATGCTGTTGCCCTGTGGTAGGGAAGCGCATAGGAAAACAGTAGCTTCCACCTTCCGGGAGAGCGCGTCTAGTGAGGAGACCTAGGTGTGAACACTCAGCTGTTCACACTTCTTGATAGATGAGCACACTGGAACTTAGAAACCCAGAGCTGTAAGTTTTACGTTCTTTATGCTCTGCCATAACCGCCTTTGGAAGACGTCACAGTCTGGACCCTGAGCCCCATCGCCCTCGCTTTCCTAGGTCCCCACCAGGGATCGGTCCTAATTACTCTGCCCTGCCTGCACTTAGTGAGAAGCATCAGGTTCCCTGCTTTGGTCCCTGAGAAAAGGGGGCATGTACTAATAGATTGTAAGAAACAGAGAGTTGTTTTTAAGTTTGTTTATTTTGAGAGAGAGGGAGCATGAGCCAGGGAGGGGCAGATGGAGGGGGAGAGAGAGAATCCCGAGCAGGCTCTGCCCTATCAGCACAGAGCCTGGCCCTGGGCTTGATCTCCTGGACCGTGAGATCATGACCTGAGCCAAAACCAAGAGTGGGACACTTAACCGACTGAGCCACCCAGGCTCAGAAAACAGAATTTTAAGTTAGATTTCCTAGAATACTCAACAAGTCTCATGATCTTAAAAAAAAACCAAACTGTTATAAATCTGGATATATGAGGTTTGCTCGGACAGTGAATTTTCCTTCTCCTCAAAGTCGGTCCTGTGGTCCTGCCGTCTTTGGGGGGAGAGAGAACATTTCCCCCGGTAAACAAATTGCTTCTTGAGAAACTGGGGCCCGTCCTTCAAGCCTGCCAGGAAACGTCACTTTTCTCAGAGGAACTGGACGACGGGAAAATTCTAATGCACACGCGTGTCTGTGTTTCCCCAAGCAGATTTCCAGCACAAGTTCACGGTTCAGGCCTCCCCCACCATGGATAAAAGGAAGAGTCTCATCAACAGCCGCTCCAGTCCTCCTGCGAGCCCCACCATCATTCCTCGCCTACGAGCCATCCAGTGTGAGACTGTTTCCCAAATTAGTTGGGGCCAGAACACACCGGGGGCACCTGTCCCCTGCTCTGTCCAGCCACCGACTGGCCCAGGCTTGCTCCATCCATAACTTCTGCCACCTCTCCTCGACAATGTGTATATACATGCACATATGTACGCAAACCCTTAGCCCTCCTTCTTGTCTCTCTCCATTAGCTTACTATTGCCTCCTCTACCTTTTACTCTTAGATACCAGCAAAGGGGGGTTGTGGGAATCAATGGGATCCTTAGGGAACTACAGAGCAATTTGGACACTGGCGTGTGGTGTAGATACCCTGATACCTGGCCCGGGCTGATTGGTACCCTGGCCTAGGCCCCCTGTGCACTCTCTGCCATGTCTGAGACATCACTGTTTTTCTTTTGTCCATGCTTCCCAGGGAAGGGTGTTTTCAAAGTGTCGTTCCTAAGAAAACTTGCCAAATACCTTGTGAGAGGCCAAATCTGGACCGGTTTTATTTTCACCACAGTGTTTACTGAGAAGAATTTACACACGCATGCGTGTGTATGAATGAAGTAGTTCCCCTAACTTAAAGGTAGAGGTTTCATTTTTTTAAAAGCTCCGGATGTCTGGCTATCCTTGAAAAATCAGTTCATATCAGTGGATTCCCTTTTTCATGTGGCCACAGTTGGCTGGAACCAATGACAGCTTCCATAAGCTTCCATTTTGCCTCAGTCCCCTCAACTCCCTATTTTTTGGTGTCTGGAATCATTCGCTCATTAATGATGTAAGCCTAGTCTCTGAAGCATTTGGGTTTCAACACTTGCTATAAGGTAGCAATGTCAGAAGAATGTTCCTCCTTTCTTATTATAGTCCTCTAGGCCTGTTCCTTCCCCTTCTCCTACTCCTGACTTCCTTCTCCATAGTCTTGAACTCTCATTGTCGTCATTCTTACCACAATTCCTTTCTGCACTTCCAAGTCTTCCTTACCCCCTTATATTTTTTCTCTCCTACCTACCTCCTCACCCACTGCCCCTCCCAGTCCAATTCCACCCAACAAAACAAGTTCTTTAAGTCAGATCTGTTTGGAACTCTGCTGTCTGGCTGGCCTGAGCTCCAGCTTTGCATTGGACTTAGGAGAATCTGGGCAGTTTTTCCATGTTTGGTACTTTGAGAATGCTCAAAGTGGCTGAGGACTTGAAGGCTCCACTTGGGCACAGAGTTTGTGAGGAGGTGTGACTTCTTCCCTGTAACTCCGTGCGTGCCTGTGTGTGCCCACGTACGCATGTGTCTGTGTCTGTCTGGTGAGGTAGAGGCTAGTTTGGGGGGGGCCCTGCCTATCTTTTTTTCCAGATCCCATCCAACTTTTGTTATTAACAGTGACACCAGGTGAAAGCAGCAAAACCTGGGGCCGGAACTCAGTCATCTCAAAAGAAGAAGGGGAGGAGGAGGAGAAGAGGGCCCCCAAGAAGAAAGGACGGACGTGGGGGCCAAGTACACTTGGTCAGAAGGAGCTTGCCTCGGGAGATGAAGGGTAAGGGCCAAAATGCAAGAGATTCTTTCCACTTAAAGATGGGTATACCCTTTTAAAACTAGGATATGAAATACCTTTTTCTCTGTTGTGTGTTTCATTATTTTCTGAGAAATTATAAGCTTCAGTTTTCCAATCTTCTCAATCCCTGGAACCTCTTAGGACAGGGCTCAGCATACATTTTCTGTAAAGGGTCAGATAATAAATATAATAAATATTTTAGGCTTCGTGGGTCATGTTATCTCTTGGCAGTTACTCAACTCCTGTGTTGTAGTGCAGAGGCAGCCATAGGCCATGGGCAATGAGCATGGCTATGCTTAATCAGTAAAACTTTATGTTTATGTAGGTGTGGTGGACAGGATTTAGCCCTCTAGTTGTAGTTTGCTGACACCTGGAGGGGTCTGACTCAGAGTCACAGGTACACTAAGCAGTAACCAAATGTGAAAAGTTTGGCCAGATGTCCTACTTGAACCCGATTCTTCCCTTAAAGCATCCGCTCAGAGCAAAGAGAAGGAAGAGCAGGGTTACAGGCCTCTCTTGACTTGGAGGCTTATCCTGAAGCAGGGGCAGGTGGAATGATCAGCCCTGGTAGTGAGTGCACTCAGATGCCACCCCAGGGCCGCCAGAGCTGCGCTTGGGCCCCACCTCACAGCCACACGGACAGGTGTGAACACCTCCTCCGAGCAGAGCATGGAACCGAGCTTTGTGCCCTGGATGTGCTTGTGTGGCTTACGAGTTAAATTCCCTCAAGTCCCGGTTCTTCGTAGGCCAGTCACTCACAGCGCAGGAGGGACGAGCGTAACCGCTGACCCCAGACTGCCTGGGTGTGAATCCTGGCTCCGCCATGCCTCACCGTGTGGCCTTATGTTTCCTCATCTGTAAATCGGGGGTTATACCAGCCCCCATCTCTTGGAGTCGATGCGAGGATTAAGTAAGTCCATTTTGGGAAGTGCATACGAGATTAGCTGGCTCACGGGGAGCATATGTAATATCTCCAATGATGGTTCTTCCCTGCTCCTCACACAATTCCTATTTCATACCTTATTCTTGCTGTTAGAATCTAGAATCCTGTTTTTTGACTTTTCCGAGTGCGAGAATAAGCAGCAGTCCCCTTCACCCTCTTCAGCGACTTTCCCGAACTTGTGCCTGAACCTGTAAGTGGCCTTGGTATTCCTTTGAATACTAAGAAGATTTCATGTCCAAAATCTGTTCTCTCATGTCAGATCTGAGCTGAGGGTGAAAGTATCGATTTGGTTCAAAAAGGATTGACTCAGAAGCCGGGCTTTAGAAATCACAAATACCTTGGAATAGAAAAAGTATTCTATAGAAAAGACACCTGCTGTGCTAGGGCCTGTAGGGACAGGATCTCCCCTGGTTTGGATTCCTTTGAACCCTAGGGGAGAGTAGGGTTGGGGTAGGTCTGAGGAAGTCAGTCATGCTGAATCCCTGGATGTTTCTGACACTAGTGTGATTCCCGATGGGACTCGCCAGTGGTGTCTATGGTTCTGCTTCATTTATAGATATTTTTCATCTTACTAGTAAATCAACTTTATTTCACGTTTCAAAATAATTAACTTTGAATTTTCTTCCTCCTTGCATAGATTTGTTGTCAAAACTATTGAAGCAGTTGATAGCGGGGGAGGGGCAGAGAGAAGGAGAAAGAGAATCCCACGCAGGCTCTGCACTGTCAACACAGAGCCCAATGTGGGGCTCGAACTCACAAACCGTGAGATCATGACCTGAGCCAAGATCAAGAGTCAGATGCTTAGCCAACTGAACCACCCAGGCGCCCCAAAATATGACTTAATTTTTTATGATTCTCGATTCGTGTTGAAGAAATAAAGTATATTCTATTCATTCTCAAGTAAAGACCTCTTTAACGTCAGAAATTTTTGAGAGCCTCTGTGTGATAATATTTCTAATTTTAGTCCCTATCAACGGAAGAAAATATGTAACAACAAAAAGCTATATTGAATTCGGTAATGTTAAGTGAATATGCATCTCCGTTCGTTTAAAAAATATTACATATCCATAGGAAACATATGCACTTGCTTGTAGATAGCTTGGGTATCTGCGGCTCCACGCGGCCTCTGCAATTATGCTGTGGCTGCTCAGGGACCTTCGTCCCACAGATTGGGAGGTCCTGGGCCTCCTTGTTAGGATTCCTTCATGGCGTGGGCTTTGCTGACCGGGCAAGAAGAGGGCAGCCGGCAACATAACTAGAGTCCAGCCTTGAGGGCTCCCACATGGGAGACACTGAGTTGGATGTATCCACTGTCACCCACTACTGATTTTCTTTATTCATTGAAGATCCCCTCAGAGACGTGAGAGAGCTAATGGTTTAAGTACCCCATCAGAGTCTCCACATTTCCACCTGGGGTGAGTCTAATCTTCACCCTTTCATCAAATGTGTTCGTAATAGTCCCCTTCCATTTCCTTGTCCTCACAGCACACCCGGTAGGATCAAACCTCATTATTGCCAAGGCTATGCTGATTTTTTTTCCTTTAAAGCAGTACCATCGTGCACCCTGGGAACCTCCTGTGTCGGTCTGACTTTCCCTCTCCTCACTTCCCTGTCCACTCCTGTTGTGGGGATTGTCGTGGCACCCTTAGTTTTAGGGAGACAGTACATGACTATTTATCCTTTGATCTTTAGCACTGGCTTTGACTTTGCTAATCTGGATCTCCTTGAACCAAGAGCTGGAGGTGATGTTAGAAGATCATCAGTTAGAAGTCCCAGGCTGTGGGTTTGGTTAGCATGCTTATCCCTGGCTGTGTATTTTGGTTGAAACCACGGGTGGCCGGAATGTACTTGAATTCACTGGTGTTTCTGACAGCACTTGAAATAGAGATCTGAAGTGAGGGGAAAAGTTGGTCCCTCTCTCTCCCTCAACATGGACCGGGAAGAGTGGGCTTTAGTTGAACAGCTTTTCCTGGCCCTAAAATGAGAGCCACCTCTGGTTATAATCCTGGTATGTCCAAGGCAACCATAACCCACAGATTCCTCAGCCTTCCCTCTTCATTGTCCGTTTGAGAAAAGACCAGTGCTTCTGGGCCTCTGACTCCCCCATCGTAAAGGGAGTTGATGGGGTGCCCAGTCAGGATCCTCAGTTACTGGCTTACAGGTGGGAGCTCATCACGGGGACCTGAAAGCAAGCTTCTGCCCTTTCCCTCTTCATTCCCAGACAAACCAGGGGCTCAAGTGCAGCAGTATGTACTACCCACATAGGTCTGTCCCAAAGTGCACTGGTTTGGTGCAGCTTGGTTGGCTGGTTTTTGTTTCTGAAAGGTGGATGGCTTGGAAAGTTGCCTAAGCATGCCTGAGCTTAGAAGGAGAAGTTGAGAAATGGCCCATCCCTGCTAGCTCGTCGGCCCAGGGCTCACAAGGCTTCGAATTGCAGTGTCTCTGATGTCAGCAGTGTGCTGTACACAGTGCCCTGGAGTGACTGCCTCTCCCTTAAGGTGGGCTCAGGCAAGATGCTGGCCAGCGCTGGGCAGGCCTCGTTCTTTCTGTCTTCTTGCCGGCCGGCCTGCTAGATCTTTCCACAGCTCCATAGCAGCATGTGAAGGGGTGGGTTCATGGCGCTGCTTTTCTTTTCCTAGAGCATGTGTGCTTCTTTTTGTGACACAAGGGGACCCAGTAGTGTTTGTTACCCTGAGGCTCTTGGGCTTTGGTGGAATCAAGCACACAGAAAGACATTTCCATGGGCCCATGGAGGTGAGGGTGGAGTAAGGGAAGTCACCAGTTCTAACAGTTTCCCCCATTTCCTCCTATTTAGCCTCAAGTCCCTGGTAGATGGATATAAACAGTGGTCGTCCAGTGCCCCCAACCTGGGGAAGGGCCCGAGGAGTAGCCCAGCCCTGCCAGGGTTCACCAGCCTTATGGAGATGGGTAAGCATGGCCCTTGTCCCGACTGCCCCTGTTCCCTCAGGGAACTTTTGGCCAAGCTTCTGGGACCGTTTGAGGACCCCTAGTACCACTGCATGGGGACTGTCTCCTCTTTTACCCAACTCCTGGGCCCTCACCCCTCTTCCCTCTTCTTTCACTCTGTCCCATTGCATCAGCCCTTCCCAAATCACAGTTTGTTCCTACTGCTCCCATGGAGCCTGCCCTTGGCCTCCTATCCTAGGGCACCAGTTATAGTCTCCTTAGGGCAGTGCAGAGGGTGAGGCCTTGAATCAGGCACCCCCGTCTGCTGGGTCTCTTTCCTTTGTATTTTAATGTGGGGAGTCTGCAAAACAGGAGACGGTGGTGGAGACACTGTCGTCTTTCTCTAAGGAAGCTTTCCAGTTGCCTGTGATTGCAACTGGGTAAGGTCGTCTCTCTCTCTCTCTCTCTGCTAGTATGTCCTCTTCTCTCTGAAGGTTTCCAAGGTCTTCATAGGTCAGTCTGCCAAGTAGATGGGCCTTCACCCACGTAGAGGATTCCAGTCCATTGCAGGACTCTGGTCTTAAGACCGGCCTCTAGGCCATCTTTGTTGAAATTCAAGGACCCTTCCAGTTTTAAGGTGCAAAAAAATTAGGGATATTTCAGTTTTACCCACTATTCTAGGGAACTCACACACTGTACCTCTTGTGTTGAGGGTCCCAATGAAAGAAGTAGAAAATTAGCAGATTTCCTTTGTCTGAACACAGGAAAAGAGGCTCTGGAATGGAGAGTGATCGCCTCATATTGGCCACAGTTGAGCGCGGAGGGGTAAAGCCCCGTGGTTCAATGCCGGGCCCCTTGCCCGCCCTGCGAGCCTCTTTGACCCTTGCGCTCCTGACGATCCACCAGGAGGCCCAGGGCAGGGGAGAAGGATGAGATTCCTACTCTTGCTGCCTCATTCCCATTTCCTGTCACCCACACCCCGCCATTTCTCTCGTCTCCAGAGGACGAGGACAGCGAAGGCCCCAGGAGTGGGGAGAGTCGTCTACAGCATTCACCCAACCAGTCCTACCTCTGTATCCCGTTCCCTCGCGGAGAGGATGGGGAGGGCCCCTCCAGTGATGGAGTCCACGAGGAGCCCACCCCAGTCAATTCAGCCACCAGTACCCCTCAGCTGACGCCAACCAACAGCCTCAAGCGGGGTGGCACCCACCACCGCCGCTGCGAGGTGGCTCTGCTTGGCTGCGGGGCTGTTCTTGCAGCCACAGGCCTGGGCTTTGACCTGCTAGAAGCTGGCAAGTGCCAGCTGCTTCCCCCGGAGGAGCCTGAGCCACCAGCCCGGGAGGAGAAGAAGAGGCGTGAGGGTCTTTTCCAGAGGGCCAGCCGTCCTCGCCGGAGCACCAGCCCCCCATCCCGGAAGCTCTTCAAGAAGGAGGAGCCCATGCTGTTGCTAGGAGACCCCTCCGCCTCCCTCACGCTGCTTTCTCTCTCCTCCATCTCCGAGTGCAACTCCACCCGCTCCCTGCTGCGTTCCGACAGCGACGAGATCGTGGTGTACGAGATGCCCGTCAGTCCGGTCGAGGCCCCACCCCTGACCCCTTGCACCCACAACCCCCTGGTCAACGTCCGAGTGGAACGCTTCAAGCGAGACCCTAACCAATCCCTGACTCCTACCCACGTCACCCTTACGGCCCCCACGCAGCCCAGTGGTCACCGGCGGACTCCCTCTGACGGGGCCCTCAAGCCAGCGGCTCTGCTAGCCAGCAGGAGCCCCTCCAGCAATGGGCTGAGCCCCAGCCCTGGAGCAGGTGAGTCCTGTCCTTTTCCCTTTCCCGCCCTTGTGCCTCCCCCCAGGAGTGGCAGGATAGCAGTGAATGGCAAAATTGGAATGGCGGTTCTTCCTCTGACTCAGCCCACCAGGACGTGCTGCCCTGGGGTCTGAGAGCCGGCCAGGCCGACTGATTTCTCTCTGTCCTGTGCCTCAGGGGGACCTCCCTGAGGAGGGGAGGAAGACCGCTGGTTCTAGGAAGCATCGGACCCAGGGCTCCTGTGGGATGTTCAGGCCCTGGGTCTTGGAGTGCCCAGTGCAGTGCTGTCAGGGCATAGGAGGGGCAGGAACCGAGCTGTGCTCGTTCCCTGAGGTGGACACAGAGGTTACCGGAAGGAATGCTGTACTCACTCACACAGGAGGGCTATTTGGTGCCACGTAGCTGGGCTCTTGCCTGTCATTACAGCATTTGTACAGACCTACTCACGGGCAAGCTTCCTCCCATGCATCCTGCCCGGTATCACTCACCCCTTGCTCATGCCTGACTCCTCAGGGTGGGGAGGAAGCCAGGTACCTTACTGTGCCCGTGCATGAGCGCGCCTTCCCTGTCTGGTGCGGAGCCACCTGGGCGTACGCATCCCCTGTCTTTTCCCGCCACTGTCACTTGCTCCCTAGAAACCGAAGTCTGACTTTGAAACCCCTCTCGCCCAGCAGGAGAGGAGATGGCAACTGAGATTTCACTGAGATTTGAGTGTAAACGACAATTGTATTTTCCCTTTCAGCTCGCCCCTCCCCTCTTTAGATTTTTGGTTGTACTCAGATATATGTCCTCTTTGGGAAGAGACCTTACGCCTCGTCCTCGGATTTCCGAGACCTAGATTTGTTCTTGCCTCACATGTTTATTGAGTGGATGAACTGAGAATAAACAGACACTTCCTGAAGTCAGGGGTCAGCAAGCTTTCCTGGTAAAGGGCCAGAGAGTAAATATTTTAGGTTTTGGGGGTCGTGGAGTCTCTGTCGTAATTACTCCACACTAGTGGGAGAGCAAGCAGTAGGTGTGGCTGTGTTACAATAAAACTTTATTTGCAAACCACAGGGTGGCCCACGGATTGTAGTTGTTTCCTTACAGATGTGATGTGACCCTCCCCCCATGTCTGTCCTAGTCTTATTTTATTACCGGATACAGTGATCACGGCCTTCTCGTTCACTATTGTATCCCCAGTGCCTCCTGCTGCACGTAGTAGGTGCTGATTAAATCTTTGTCGGTCATGTTATTCCAGGTGGACAGGGATGTGGCAGGTGCGGGGAGGGAGCAGCGGATATATATCTGGCCTAGGAATGTAGTGCCGTCCCCTGATGCCTCTCCCTCTGTCTCTTTGACCAGGAATGTTGAAAACCCCCAGCCCCAGCCGAGACCCAGGTGAATTCCCCCGTCTCCCTGACCCCAATGTGGTCTTCCCCCCGACCCCAAGGCGCTGGAACACACAGCAGGATTCCACCCTGGAGAGACCCAAGACCCTGGAGTTTCTGCCCCGGCCACGTCCTTCTGCCAACCGGCAACGGCTGGACCCTTGGTGGTTTGTGTCCCCCAGCCACGCCCGTAGCGCCTCCCCAGCCAACAGCTCCAGCACGGAGACACCCAGCAACCTGGACTCCTGCCTTGCTAGCAGCAGCAGCACTGTGGAGGAGCGGCCCGGACTCCCGGCCCTGCTCCCGTTCCAGGCGGGGCCGCTGCCCCCTGCCGAGCGGACGCTTCTGGACCTGGACGCAGAGGGCCAGAGTCAGGACAGCACCGTGCCGCTGTGCAGAGCCGAACTGAACACACACAGGCCTGCCCCTTATGAGATTCAGCAAGAGTTCTGGTCTTAACACGAAAAGGGTGGGGGGCGGGCAAGGGGGGAAGCAGGAGGAGATGGGGGGAGCTGGCTGGCACAGCCCTTTCTCAGAGTTGGACCCCCTGAAATCCAGCCCTACTTCTTGCACTGATAATGCACTTTGAAGGTGGAAGGGATGGAAGCAGGGCCACTTCAGAGGGTCCCCTGCCCTGTGGGGCCTTTCTACCCATGTCCACTGGAAGGGGCTGTGGCCATCAGCTCTGGCTGTGTAGGGGAGGGAGGGGTGCGTGCATGTCCCCCACCCTCCACAGTCTTCCTCGCCTTTAGGGTGACTCTGCAGGGTCACTCAGCCAAATCTGTCTGCTGCTCCCTCTCCTCCGCCCCCTGGGTAAGCCCGGAGACCTTTTGTTAGCCCTGAGTTCAGCCTTCCCAAACACCAGTATTGGATGTTCTGTGACTGATCTTGCTCCTCTCCCACATTCTTCCCCAACACCCATGAATCGGAATCTCATTTGGCGTGAGATGCGAGCTTTTCTGTGTCCTAAGCCCTTACGTGCCAGCTGGAGGACTGAAGGCAGGGTGCCCCAGTGTGGGACGTAGGACTTGAGGGCCCTGGTACTTAGCTGCCTGCCCTTCCGGGTGCCCCGCTTATTTATTTGAGCCTCGCAGGGGTAAGGGGACCTGGGGGGAGGAGAGAGAATTACGAAAAACGGAGTCGAGTGGCAGCAAAGAGGGTCACAGAGTCTGCCCTTGTTCCTTTTGGAAACATACAAATAAAGGCAGAAACCAGCACCTGTTGATGGCATCCATCTCCTACCCGGGGTCTGGACATGGCCAGACCAGCTTCTGATACAAACACGCTCATCCCAGGGATAGTTTCTTGGGAGACTCACTCACTGGTGCCAGTTCTGAAGCCAGAGACAAAGTTCCTGTGTTTGTCCATTATGTTCTGATCGTTATGTGTTATACCCTTCCTTGGCTCTTTCCTCCAGTCCCTGGAGCCGGTGGATTATGTGTTTGGTTGGTGGATATCTCTGCACTGCACCCAAATAGCATATTGGTGGGGGGAGGGGGAGATGGGAGGATCCTGGACACCGGGAGTCAGAACTATGGGGATTGCTTCTCAGCCACACCATCCATTCTGGGACGCCCTTGAAGTAAAACGGAGCCATTAGTGGTACCTTCCGCACACGGATATAGCGAGGCGATGATGTTTGTAAGGTGCTTAGTGAGCCGCTGATAGAAAGGAACCTTTGAGCCCCAGGCACTGCAGACTGACCGAGGGCGCGTGTCTCTGTGCACGGCTGGGCCCTGAGGCCGGGCTCTGAACCCTGAGCTGGGTAGGAAAGAGAGCAGAGGCCAAGCCTGACTTTTCTGGAATTTGTTTCCTTAACTTGAAGGTTGAGCTGCTTGCGGTGCTGCCTCCTGTGTACCTTCACCATTCCACTTACCCTGGGGCCTCCTGGGTCAAGTGCGAGCGGTTGTCTTTGTGCAGGACACACACGTAAACTTGACTGGGAGCAGAGCCTTAGGTCACGCTCCTCTCCCCTCCAGACTCTCCGAATGTTGCTTCCCTGCCTTTTATCACGGAATATTTCCCTGGAGACGCTGGCGGTCAGCCCGCAGGTTCCCTGCGTTTGCCGCGTGCCTGCCGGAAGGAGGAGAGCCGTGACGCTGGCACAGACGATGAGTTTGGTCACCGCTCTGTCTCTCTCTCACTATGATAAAGTCCCAACCGGGAATGAAGAAAGGGGTGACCTTGGTTTTCAAATGGCTCCTTGTTTTATGAGCTCACTGGCTCTTTGGTTCAAGAACCCCACCTCATCTCGGGTGGGAGGCACTCGGTTTTGTTGCCCAGTGTTGTGTCTCATGTCTCTCCTCTTTTTTCAGGGAAGAGTGGAAGAGATTTGTTTTGTTTTGTTTTGTTTTGTTTTGTTTTGTTGCCTCCATCCCCTCACGCCTTGGCTAGAGCGGGGAAAAATGTGAATCCTACTAACAGTTCCAACCAACCGAGTGACTCCTCTTCATTCTTGATTGGGGAGGGGGCCGCAGATGGTGTGTTCTGGGCCCTTCCCTGGGCTCTCCAGAGCCCCAGTTCCTAAGTCTCCAATGTGTCTATAAACCCTTGGCTCCACTAAACGGCCTTTGGTGGGGTGCAGCATACAGCATAATCCAAACCATGCTGGCCCTGGACGGTGCTCTGTGCTGCGAGGTAACTACTGACCACTTTCTACTTTTTGTTATTTTGTTCGGTTGCAGCCGTCTTTTGGGGAAGTGGTAGCATCAGTGGCGTGGTGTGTACTGAATGGTGGCCACTTGCCATCAAGTAAGAGGTTGAACCCATTTCGTACTCCTGCATCCAGAGGAAAGCCAAAGAAAGGCCGGGTCTGCTAACGGTAGAATTGCCCCCGTCAGAGGCAGAAGCAGGGTTAGTCTGAGGCCGCTTTGTGGGCATGCACGAAGACGGAGGAGTTCTCCTAGCTCCTCCGTACCCCATCTCTGATGGGCCCCTGCCTGCCACTCTCTCTCTCTGCGGGGTGAGGCTTGAGGATCCTATAGAGTTTGAGTTGCTTTCTGTCCACTTCGGCTCCCGCGTGTCTGTGGTCATGGCCAGGAGCAGGCCTTGAAGTTGGGATTGAGCCCCTGCATTGGCAGTAGCCAGAACCCCTCTTTCTCTTTCCGTTTCTTTCCTCAGAGACACTTTCCCTCTGTTCTTGGCAGGTGCTCATTACCCAGAAGATGGTGACAGGAAACAGATTCTGCTCTCTGCCCTTTCTCCTCGGATCCCTGGTCCCCTTCCGCTGCTCTAAACAGGATTATCCTCTGTTTACCACCCTTGGGGATCCAGGCCCCTGCCAGAGGCTGAGTGTGTGTCCCCATTACCCTCATAGTCTTTCGAAGAGGCTTGGTGGATACTCTTCACTTCACAGCCTTTAGTAGCCCAAGGGTCCGGTAGTAATGACGAAGGTGATGGTGACAGTGTCCTCTATTTGTCAACTCAGAATAGTGCTAACCTTTCCTCCTGGCCTTGACGAAATTGCATGATTTTCCTTCTGCTACACTCGCTGGTAGAGAAGAGGGAGTGCTTAAAGAGGAAGAAATTCAAGGGGAGAGAAATTCAAAAGCTGCGTGGACTGGTCCCTGAGTTGGGCACCAAGCTCCGAGACCTGAACAAGGTGGCTGTCTTCCACCGTCTGTTTTGCCCTCTGGCTCCTCTTTTAGCCACTCTCAAATTTCCTTGCTGTAAAAGCAGCCATTACCTGTTTCCCTGTCAAGGGCAACGAGAACATGTATCCGGGCAGGCCAGCGAAGCGTGCAGCCCCCGGCCGGCCATCAGGACGAATTGCTGGCATTAACAGTGTGGTCCTCGCCACTTTTGCCTCCAAGGCACTTGCCTACCGTTTCTTCCTTTGGTTTCTGGAAAAGCAGTGGTTTGGAGTTGGCTTAGAATGACTCATGGGGGCCGTGGTCAGGCGCATGCTCTTCTGCGTTTATGTAGCACCTGGTGTTTACAAACATCCTTTCTAATCCCCCCTTCACTTGTCAGGCTGGTCCTCCCCACCATTAGTGTCTTAGGAAGGAAGAAATAGGAGACCGGGAGGCTGCAGTCGGCATCAGGATGACAGTTTCGGGTCATTCGGGTCATAGAGTTTTTAGGAGTCATCCCCAGAGTCTGGTTTTTTCAAGACTGGAATAAGGCCAATTTAATTCCTGGAAGAATCTTTGGAAGAAGGTCTGCTGGCCCTTGGGACACGTGTCCTGGTGTGAGGTTCTTTACAAGGCCCCTTTCCCCTCGGACCACAGTTGCTCAGGGACACAACAGGACACCTAGGGGCATCAAGGGCATCTGGGCGTGGCTTGTTGTCAACACTCCGGTTCCTCAGTCCCCTGCATTGGAGGCCCCCTCCACCCTCTGGCCCCCACAAGGAGGGAGACCCCTCCTGAGCGTTGGTAACTCTTCAAGCTTGCTTTTAACAAAAGCACAGAACAGCAGATTCTGAAAGGCTGGATGGCTGTGAATGCTTACGCTTCAGGGAGCCTTGACCTTTTTGCCTCGTGTGTTTAATTAAGCCTGTGCTTTTGACTCAGGTACCTGAGCCCTGCCCCGCGCCCCCCCCCTTCAAGCTGGTTGGAAATACTCCATTGCCTCTTGAAGGATTTGGGGGAAGAGGCGGGTGTTGCCCTTGCTGTGGTGCTGGACTTTTCCTGAAAGTTCTGCCAGAGACCAGCCCCGGGTCACGGGTGAGAGCAGCCCACAGTGCGTTGTGATCATAAATGACCATGGTGGCAGGAGCGGCAGGAAAACGGTGACCCAAGCTGCCCACGTACTAGTGTGTAAAGTTGCAAATGTCTCCCCTCTCTCCGGACCTCTGACCCCCAACAACGAACTGAAGATGATGCTACCTACCTTCCCTACCTGAAGCACTAAGCCCTTTCACTTTAAAATGTATGGTCTTGGAACCGGGGTCCAGCACCGATAAGCCTCACCTTGCTAGTTTGCTTCCCTTTGTGGAGAAAAGCGTGGAGGTGGAGGGGGGTGGGGTAGCGGTAGGTCAAAACCAGCCGAACATTGGCAATTTGCTGCGGTTCAACCTACCAGGCCACTGCCTCTCCCCTTGGCTTCAGGCCTGAGGATGACTTCTTGTCAAGCTACATTTATTCCTAGGAACACATTCCCAAATAGTCTCTTCTTTCAGACAAATCATTGCTTTCTTAGATCAAGAATTCAAATTAGGCAAAAGCCACATCAGAAAGGAGAACCCACTGCTGCTTCTGAGAGTCCTCAGTCCCCAGCACCTTCCCGGCTTTGCCCCTGGACACGTGGCATCTCAGGCACTGGTGTTTGAAGGCAGAAGGCACAAACTGGAGTCCTGGCTAATTAAGGCTAATGAATAGGGTTTAGGTGCCTAACTAGCCTGACCCAGCTCTGGGCTTCAGGTTGGCCGTGCAGGTCAGGTGAACCGTTCACCATCTTCTCAGACTGTTGACTATTTCCCGTTCATCTTGATGAGATATTGACAGCTCTCCCGCTTTGTTCATTTCCGGTCTTGGGCACTGGCAGCACCCGACCTCCTCCGGACAGCTCAGGGAGCCCTGGCATTTGTCATTCTGAAGATTGGGCTCTTTCCTTAACCTGGAAGCCAGTAGGACTGGTCTTCGTGATTCTTGCTTCCTGGTTGCCTGCATCCCCTGCCTGTAGCCTTGCTTTGGGGCGTTAGCTCACGACTGCAGCTAGAAATTGAGAAGAGCCATTGTGTTGAGTTACATGCCCTTGGTACCCAGCTGTAGTAAAGAAGGGAGATGTTGAACTTTCTCAGAGCTTTCTCCTCTGATTTTCCTCACTATCCATCCTAAACTCACACACTCACCCTTCCACACGCTCACACACTCACATGCTCACATACAGATTGAGACTATCTTCTAGAGGATTAAGGAAAGAAGTTGGAGATGGGTTCTACTTAGTTCGCAGAAAAGCTTTCTTTGGGATTTTCCTTCCCGTTAGAGCCTTTGAGTCTAGGTGAAGTGAAAGTTCACATATGTGTTCGTTTTGTTTCCCTGTAATTAGCTACTAGTTTTGATCCCTAGACCTCCCCTGTTCCAGTGTCTTGTCCATATGTCCTAACCTTGTGTCCTTGAATTCCCATTTTGCTTTGGGATTTAAGTTATTGTAATTTGTCAACTATATTTAAAAATGGAAAAGTCCTGAAGGAAACTTACCAGGTTCTTTTCTTTGGCTTTTTTTTTTTCAAGGTACTGTAAATTGTTAACTAGGGATGCCAAGCAGGCTTGGTTCAATGGCTAAACCTCTTATCGTATTACAGTGTAATGCCGATTCAGCCTGGTCCCACCACCAGAGCACACACAGACTTGAATAAAACTGTTATAACAATGACTTCTGGTTTGCCGTGGTGCTTTGTAAGCTTATCCTTTCCCCACGTTTTAATTAAACACGATGTCCAAGTAACTGGCTCTTTGCGGGGGATTTCCATATGTCAGAAAAATCAAAACCATGGCTACGGTACAGGAAAGGGGAAGTGGGGGGAAAGCCTGCCTGAAGCCCCTGGAGCCCCCAGCTGGACCACAGGGGCCCTTCTGGCGCATGGTCCTGAACCACACCTGCTGAGACGATTCAGTCTCTTCTCAACTGACTTTGGCACAGGCTATGGATTTGGGCTTCCAGAGCCCCTGTAAGCATGTGCTGTCTCCCACCCCTGTCACCATCCAGCCTGATGTTCCCAGTGAAGTTGCAAATGGGGCTAAGAGGACAAACGAGTGGAGTTGTACACAAGATTTGCTGACTGTGAGAAGAAATTTGGATTCCATGTCATCTTGATACTCTCAATGGCACTTGCCAGCTGTGTGACCTCGGGCAAGCCACTTGACCTCTCTGGGCCTCCTCTGGAGCAAGTTGATCACCAGACGGCCTTTGTGCTTTCACTTTCCATGATTGTATGTTGGGTGGGGGAGGGGGTGAAAGCAGACAGGAAGAACCTTTTTGGGGGCTATTCTTAGCTGCCTTAGTCCCCTATTTCTTCATTCAGCTGGAATGTGGAAGACAGCTTCTGAAACTTCTGTGTTGACACCCTCGTATTTGACTGCTGTGACCTTGTATTTCATGCCATATGGCTCAGCTCCATCCTCGGTAGCCCAGGAGGGTGACCGAGGTAGGGTTCCACGCTGGTGCTTAGACTGTGAGAAGAAAGATGACCTTTGGCTGAACTTCAAGGTGGGTTTGACAGGGCATACGTAATCTTTGTAAGGCACATTGGGCCAAGATGAAAAAATGACCAAAACCCTTACTCCAGAAGATACCACAGAAGGTGCCAGATGCTGTATGTATGTATGTGAATTGTTCATGTTTCTGGAAAGCAGTTTGACCATGTGGCGTTAATTCTATAACGTGGGCCCAGAAATTCCATTTAGTAATAAACACTAGCTACAATGCGCCAAGCATTGTGTTAAGACTTCACTCACATTATCTCATTTACAACATCTCAACACCCTTAAGAGCAGACCCCATTTTATCTCCGATATATATATATATGTATGTGTGTATATATATATATATATATATATGTATGTATGTGTGTGTATATATATATATATATATATATATATATATATATATATATATATGAGATAAATATACCTCAGCAGCCCGGGAGAGGGTGGGCTTATATAATGTATATATATTTATATATATTAAATCTATATATTTAAGTAATCTCTACACCCAACATGGGGCTCGAACTTACAACCCTGAGATCAACAGTCACATGCTCCACCCACTGAGCCAGCCAGGTGCCCTTATCTCCATTATATACTGAGGCAAATGAGGATCAGAATCAAGGAACAGGGCCAAGGCCACACAACTATCAAATAGTGGAGCTGGGATTTTTCCGAGTCTACCATCTGCCCTGGTACCACAAGCTGAGTCAGATGAAGACAAAGATTTATTTATAAGTCTCCCAACATTATTTACAGGAAGTTTCAAATGACAATAAATGATCCAACCAAGATTTTGAAAGAGGACTTCAACTACCTCCATTTTGATTTCAGTCTCTTCTTTCTAACAGATCATGTCCTCCTTTCCAGCTTATCCCTTAACTCAGGCAAAAGACCCCGTGGGCAAAGCATCCCCTGAAAGGAACAGAAATTACCCCCACAAACAATAAGGGCCGTCCTGAGCCAGCAAGACCCCGTGACCGACCCCAAGACAATAACCAACTTGGCTTCCGCTGTGCATCTGCGTGTACCAACCGTCCCACCGAGCATTGCCCCACATTTCCCTTGCAGAAACCTGGAATTATTTTCAGCACTTTGGAGACAGTCTTTGAGACACAAGTCCTCTGTCTTCCCTGTGTTGACCTCATTTCTTGTTGCCCACCGCTTGTTCGCCTGCCTTTGGATATTGTCTGTGGCAAGTAGTTGAACTTGGTCTGTTTGGGACCCCAGGAGCAGGTGCTCTTGCACCCCTTTGCCCCGGCTATAATTTTTTTGGCCTTCCTCCACCCTCTTCCTCACTCAACATAGAACGTTGGAAGCGAGAACACGGGGAAGTGAGAACATGAAAGCTATCTTTACAAATTAGAAATCGTCTAAATATCTGACAATGGGGGGATTCCTTAAACTTTGCTTCTTTGCAAGGCATTTATTGAGTACCTTCTATATGCCAGGTGCCAGCTGGACACTGGAGCTTCATGGCTTGCTCAGGTAGAGTCCAGTTTATAAAGATCTTATGGTCTGGTGGGAAAGATGGGCGTATGAAGATGTCTGTTGAATATAACGGGATCAGTGCTGTAATGGTCTTAGGGGAGCACCATGGGCTGGTGTCAGCCTGAGCTGGGGCTCCACAGACTTCGTGGAGGGGATGACACCTGAGTTGAGTCCAAAGGTGTTGGAGGGGTACAAAGGTACGAAGCCATGGTATGGCCCCGTCTCTTATCAAGCAGCACACTTCTGTCTCTTTTGAAACTGACCCCTTGTGATAACCTCATTTGAGGTTCCTATCTCTGGTTTGATGATACAACCATATGTGGTACTGTATAGCCATTAAAATTAGATTGTTCAAGAATAAGGAACGAGGGAAATGTTCGTAAATGAAAGGGCAGGATACGGAAGACTTTAAAACAATGATCCCAATTATACACAGAAAATATACTTCATTTCCATCCTTTATGAAAGCATACACTTGAGAGGCATAATATGAAAAAGATAGAAAACCAATAATCACCATTTTTATGGATTGGTGTTCTGGATGATCTAGAAATATTCCTTACTTTCGGAATTTTTAAGACTGTTTCTTACAGTGAAGATATATTACTCTTATATTCAGCAAAAGAATGGTGGATACAGTAGTTTGGGGTACTTTCCCATGATACCAGCTTCTCCTGCAGATATTCCAGAAGCCTAGGCCACTTGCTTCAAGGCTGCCCCCTGCCCTGACCAACACAGCAAGGTGACTCCAGGCCAGAAACAGGGCCGGGACAAGCTTCCTGGTCGTAATGGAATCACGGAATCTCCCCTGACTCCTCTTCTCATTTCTTCCTCCCAGTTGAGAGATGGTGCCGAAATGGTGAGTCACCTGCAAGATGCAAGCGGAACGGAGTGAGGACACACAGAGAAAGTTCTGAAAGGAAGTACCAGGAGGTCTCCTAGAGGGCATAGCCAGTTAGGAATGTCAGGTCCTGGGCAGGCACACAGCACGCTCTTACATTTGCAACACACACACGCACACAGCCCTCCAGCCAGGAGCTGGGCTGGGGTTGGGTACAACCACACCCTGTTTACTTGACTGTGGAATGTGCTTCATTCAAGGCTGGGACTGATGTGCTAATCCTCTGATCCCTCCGGTCCCCACCCAATCTAGTCCAACCAGCTTAAGTTGGAGAACATGTTTTGGCATAGGTGGTGGGGGAGGGAGAGATGTCTGCTGCTCCCCCTGCTCTTCCTCTCAGATGCTGGTCACACTGCATCCACCCAATCAGGAGGGGCTCTTGCACAGTGTCAATGGCAGGCACTGGATGCTTCTTTGTGATCAAGGGAAAAGGGGAGGGTTGGGACAGAAGATCAGCCCTAGGAAACATGCTCATGGAACACAGGTCTGGTCATGTTACACCCCAATGTCTGTAGAAAGAGATCCACATTCTTTAGCATGGCGTTGAGGGCCCTTCCTGATCTGGTGGCAGCCTACCTTCAGAAACTCCTACCACAATTTCCCTGCCCAAGGCTCTTCCCCACCCTAAGACTCCTCTTCCTTGTTTCTGGTAAGATTTCATCTTCCAGGAACTGAGGCCACCTGCCTGAGAAAGCATTATCTTCTTTATAACCAGACTCTCTGCTACCTACCCAGGTGTCTAAGCTGACTGTAACCTAATTAAATGGTTGAATCTGGGGTGGGAGGAGGCAAGGGAGAATTAGGCAAGAGAAGGAAGGAAGGAGAAGAAAGGAAGAGAGACAGGACCCTGCCTTCTGGAAGGACATAGACTCTCTGGTGAGATGGAAGATGCAGGGGTGCACTGAAGCAGGTTACCCAGCGCAATGGGACTCCTGTGACAAAGGCAGTCCCAGGGGCCATATGGTTAGTGAGCAGTAGCCAATTAAAAAGATGCTGACTCCCAATCTAAAAAGAGAAAAATCATCCTGCTAATAAATACTGATTGAGGACCTACTTTGGGCTGTGATTCAGTGTAACCAGCAAATTCTATTGGGGCACAGGCAATGAGGGGTGCGTTCTTAAGACAGTAGGATGCGGTGTGGGCGGTGGTGAATGGAGAGGTCTATCCCATCGGAAGACATCTACTTAAAAAAAAGAGTGCCTATGGTGCACCTGGTGGTTCAGTCGGTTAAGTGTCTGACTCTCGATTTCAGTTCAGGGCATGATTCGTGAGATCGAGCCCCGAGTCAGGCTCTGCACTGATGTGTGGACCCTGCTTGAGAGTCTCTCTCTCTCTCACTCTCTCTGTGCTTCCCTCACTCTCTTTATCTCCCTCAAAATAAATAAATACACATTAAAAAGGAAAACAAAGAGTGCATAAACACATCCCTTCTGTGTTTCAAACTTCCTGAGACTGAACAAGACAGAAAAACCTTTTAGGAATTTACTATGCAGTGGGGAAAATCAGGTACGGCCACAGTGAAGGCACTGGGACATGGGGGCTGGGGGAGAGGTGGGAGGCGATACCTAAGCTGAGGCCTGAAAGATGAGTAAGCCTGAAGGAGTCACTGGGTGGTGATGGGGGATTCCAGAGATTGTTTGAACCGCCAGGGGCTGAACGGCTTTTTAATCCCCTACCAGGTGGCTTATGTTAGTTCCTCACCTCACAGGGCACTTCGTTCCTATAGCCTTTTCTGTATCATAAGTGTGAGGCTTAGGTGATAACTGGGCGAGAAAAAGAAAAGATAAATTTTAGCACAGGTGGGAGGAGGTGTGGGTACTTCCAGCTGGGTTCCCCCTGTGCTATTTAGTCTGCCCTGGAGTGAGGGGGAGAGTGTATCTCTAAGGAGACTCTTGCTACAGAGAATCAGGAAAGGGCGGGGGCAATGGAAAATAACATATGGGGTGAAGGGTCTTAGGCACAGGGCATCTATTTCTTGACCCCCCCCCCACGTCAGCAAACAATATTAACGACAGACTATAAAAGCCTCTGGCAGCCCCTATTGGGAGTAGAGCAAGGATCTTCGAAGTGTGTTCCATAGACCCCAGGAGGTGGTCAAGGTCAAAACTATTTTTCCAATGATATTAAACTATCGTTTACTTTCTCACTGTGTTCATATCCGCACCAGGGGTGCAGAACAGTGGTGTGTCAAACTCCAGGCACCTTGGCACGAGTTGTGGCAGCGACACCAAACTGGACAGTACTTGTACCCTTCGCCACCATGCACTCACAGTGACGGAAATGCCAGCCTCACTGAAGAATGTCCTTGATAAAACAGGTAGCGTTATTAATTTAATTGCATCTTGATTTCATGAGCACATCTTTGTAACCTTCTGTGTGGTGAAAGGCAAAGTTCACACAAAGCCCTTCTGTGGCAAATGGAAAGCCCAGGTCGTCTGGAGGGAAAGCACATGCGTGATTGAGTCTCCGTCTGCACGACCTGCTGTTTTTTCATAGAACACTGTTGTTACTCGAAAGAATGCTTGTCAGGCAGACTGCGGTTATTTGGGACTACTTGGCAGATATCTTCCCAAAAATGAATGCAAGTGAGACTGTTACTTCAAACAGCTGACGCTATTTGTTCTCCATGACAAAATTCAAGCTTTCAAGTGAAAATTAGGACTTTGGAAAAACTCGAGTCTGTCATGAGCTTGACGGCTTCCTGACACTTAACGCCTTTTCTGATGATTGGCAGCCATATTTATGAATGTGATTTTTTTTTGATGTCATATCATGAAATGTGTCAACATTTGAAAGTTCTCCATAACTCACAAACTAACATTTTCCATATGACAATGAATGAAGTTACAAAATCATGCATCAAAACTCTATTCAAAGTCCAAGATTGACCAATGGATATTAATATAGCATAATACACAAAGTCCATGAATATTATTTCAGATTCTGCATTCCAACTAACCTTTAAAAAACCATAACTTGTTGAGTTTTGGTATAGTGTCGAAAAAGAATGCCCATAATTATCTGAAAAAGTTATCAAAATACTCCTTTTACCAAGCACATATCTATCTGAAGCCAGATTTTCTTTGTTTCAGCGAAAACAAGGTATTACAACGGGTTGAATGCAGAAGCAGATATAGAATTTGGCTGTCTTTTATTAAGCCAGACATTAAAGAGAGGTGCAAAAATGTGAAATATTGATATTCTGTTCATAGAATTTTTTTTTGTTTTGGAAAAGATGGCTATTTTTCATTAAAACATGTTATTTATGTGAAACATTTAATAAGATTATTTTCAATTTATTTTAAGTTTATTTGTTTTGGGGAGTGAGAGAGCGAGTGGGAGAGGGGCAGGGAGAGAGGGAGAGAGAGAGAATCCCAAGCAGGTTGGCACCGCCAGCCCAGAGCCTCACGCAGGGTTGGAACTCAGGAGAACCATGAGATCATGACCTGAGCGGAAATCAAGAGTCGGACATTTAACTGACTGGGCCACCAGTCAGTCACTGACTGATTATTTTTATTTTAAAATGAATCAACAAGTTAAAACTTTTTTCTTAGTTTTGTTTTCAAATAAGATAAATACTGTAGATATAACGCACATACATACACATACACTCTTTGGAGTCTGAAAGTACTAGAAGATTTGAATCACCACCAGATGGCGCTAATGAGAATAAAAAAAGATTTGAGGGACAGCAAGGAAGGGCGGTGGGTGGGGAGGGAGGGAGAGAATTAAAGCAGGATTTGCAGTAGTGAGTTTCACAGTATGAGATTTCCTAATAGCAATGTTATTTGTAGACCCCATAGGAAAAAAAGTGACAGGGCCAGGATTCAATCAGTGAGTTTTCACAATTTAAATTAGATAGGTAGATTTCTGCCAAATAATATGTTGGATCTTTTCTTTCTTTTTTCTTTTTTTCTTTTCCTTTCTTTTTCTTTTTCTTTTTCTTTTTTTTTTAACGTCTTCTAACAAAAGCCAGGCACATTCCTTGGAGCAGCTCCCTGCAGCCCTGGGAAACTAAGCAGATTAAACTGAAAGAGCTCAGTCTTTTCCATTTTGTGTTGCTAATAAGATAACATTAATCTCTGGGGTTTAAGAGTGAAATTTAGGCTGATTCGTTCCAGCAAGGAGTGCATCGTGGAAACCTCACAGCCCTCAGCTCCTTCCCATTGGCCCTTGGAAGCCCTGAGTGGAGGAGGAGGTAGTTGCGGGGGCGGGGGGGGGGGGGGTAGAATGGAGAAAAGGTCACCTCTGAGAGACTTAGCTGGCCTTTGGTGACAAAATAGTATAAATGTCTGGGCTTTGTGTGAGGAACTTAAATGGGCGTTGGGAAAACTCGAAGCCAAATTTCTTTTCCCTCCAAAGGCAGTGTGAAATAGCTGACAAAGGACAGGAGTCTCTTCCAGGGGTGAAGTTTTTAACGGCAATGCTCTGTTAAGAGTCACCAACAAAGTGGCTAGAGCCTAAATCGGGGGCTGGCCCTCTGGGTTCATCAGCTGCTAGAGAAGTGGGTGTAACGTGGTATCAGCTCTCCTTCCCCTCTAGGCTGGGGGTTACATGTGTCCTCTGGTAGTCCTTCCTTGACGCATCTATACATTGTTTCATTTGCTCTCCGGGTCCCAAGCAGTATGCAAGGTGCTGGGTCCACAGTGGAGACTGAATTAGACACGGTTGCTACCCTCAGATGGACTTGTTTGCAAAAAAGTCAATATCCAGGGAATCTTGACAGCTTGGGGCCACTACCACCACAGACTTTTTAGAATGTTTCTCAGTCCATCCAGCTTATTCTCTAGGAAAACTATCGGCGCGGGCAGCCAAGCTGAATGGCAGGTTTTCTACATGAAGACGAGGTGGGCATTACACTGCTCAGAAAGAGCGAGTGGGGTGCTATTTAACCTTGAGTGCCCCTTCTTCCCATCTTCCTTTCCTTCCTGCCCTTCCTTCCACAAATATTTATTGAGCACCTACTATATGGCAGGCACTGAGGCAACAAAGCTAAAGAAGACACACCTGGTCTCCAACCTGCTGGAGCGCTGTCGACTTTCAAAGCCAACAAGTATGTAAACAAGAACAAGAACATACGGACAGATTGTTGTTAGCCATGTGAAGGACACAGGGAATGGGAACCTCTTTATTTTTTTAAATGTTTTTATTTATTTTTGAGAGAGAGAGCGAGTGAGCATGAGTGGGAGAGGGGCAGAGAGAGGGGGGGACAGAGGATCCAAAGCAGGGTCTGTACCATCAGCACAGAGCCCGAGGTGTGCCTCAAACCCATGAGCCGTGAGATCGTGACCTGAACAGAAGTCATAACCAACTGAGCCACCCAGGCGCTCCAGGAACCGCTTTAGATATAGGTGGTCATGGAAGGCCTCTCTGCAGAAGTAAATTTAAGCCAAGATTTCTTACCCTCGGCACTACCGACATTCTGGGCCAGACAGTTCTTTGTTGTGGTCACTATCCTGTGTGTCGTAGAATGTTTACCAGCATGCCTGGCTCTGCCTACTGGATGCTAGTAGCACCCTCCACCCCCGTTCGTGGCAACCAAAAATGTCTCCAGACATTGCCAAAGGTCCCCTGGGAGCCGAGGTTGCTCCTGGTTGAGAACATTGACTTAAGCCGAGACCCAAAAGATGCGGAACCTGTCAAGAGAAGACTGCCTTGGAGGACTTTCATAGTGAAGAGTTTGGATTTTATTCTGAGTTCAAAGAAATCAATGTTTTCCATCACGGTTGACATAATCTCCTTTGAACTTTGAAGAGATCATTTAGGCTGTGGAGTGGACAATGGACGGACCGGAGGAACGGAAAGGTCACGACTGTCAAAGGAAGCTGGTGCACTTATTCACCTGACGCCCAGGAAGTGAAAGTAGCCTGGACTGGGGTGGTGAGACTTGGAAGTGAAGAAGGGGCACTCAAGGTTAAATAGCACCCCACTCGCTCTTTCTGAGCAGTGTAATGCCCACCTCGTCTTCATGTAGAAAACCTGCCATTCAGCTTGGCTGCCCGCGCCGATAGTTTTCCTAGACAAATATTCGCCATCGTTCAAGTGGAACCCCCAGGTCTTGCTCATGGATTTGACGTGGTGCCTCCTTTGCCGGGTGAAGTGGTAGTGTTTGCTGGGAGGGGGAGGGAGGCACGTTCAAGCCAGACCACACGGTTGCTTGCAGCTCTCATATGGGTGTGTCGTTGGGGCAACGTTTGGTTGGGATGATGTACAAAAGTGAACGCACTGGGCTCAGGGTTCTCTGTCCCCCGTGATTCTGGCTGGTCGTGTCTCTTAGGCACCAATTTCTGCTCGTCAACCCAGAAAGGCGGAAAAAGCAGAGCTGATTCATAAATGAAAAGTAATCAAGGCTGGAATGTGAAATCTCACGGTCAACTTTCAAAGCCCATGATGGTGCCAAATCCACTCAGTGTCCCCACTCAGTCCGGGAATCTTGTGCTTCTCAGTTGGGAAAAATGGAAGTACAGGGACCTGGAAAGCTCGGGTTGGGAGTGAGCAAAACCGTTAATGGGAATAGCCCCCCCACAGTGGGCCTCTTGGCTGATGCTGGAGAGTGATGGACAGGCATTGGGAACAGGGGACTGTAAATGAGGAGCATCAGATTACCAGGGAAGGGGGAGAAAGGCAGGGACAAATTCGAACAAAATATTAGGGACCTGTTTGTTCGTTTGTTGGTAATTGCCTAGAATGTGGTTGCCAGGATTTTAAATTGTGGTGCCCTAGGCATGTAATTAACTGAGAGGGTTTCATTGGCACCAACTGGGAGGCCAAGTTGTTGATGCAGCTTATGAGAGCGATCTTCTGATATTAAAATTCAGGGGCTGTGTGTGTGTGTGTGTGTGTGTGTGTGTGTGTCCTTAGCCCTATTTGCATGTTTTTCCTTGGGGGCTCCAAGCTCCAAGTAAAAAGGACCAGCCCCCTTAATCTTTTTGGTTTTTGTTTTCAGTTTTCCTGCCTGTGTGAACATTCCCATCTAGGTCTCAGTCTGGCCTGCGGCAATGACGTTCAGCTGAAGGCGTTTCTGGATCCGAAACCGGTGGATCGTCTCAGTGCAATCATGAGCCATCCCACTCATTACCCATGCCCCCATGCGATCTCTTCTTCGACTTAAAAGCTCCAGAATTTCAGAGCTGAATGTGAACTTAGCCATTATCTTCTCGTTTTGTATATGAGAAGTCAGAGGGCCAGGGTGGTGAACTGATTTGTTCAAGGTTGCTCAGCTGGTGGGTGCTGTCAGAGAATGGCCAGGGTGGGAACGAGCACAGGGTCCTCTCCGGGGGTAGCCCTGAGGCCTCCTGCAACCATAGAGCAATCTCATCTCCCACCACACGAATTCCCACCCTCTCTGACATACTTCCTGTTTTCTCGGTCTGGTGACTGCTTTAGAGGCCTGGCAGAGAAAGAAGAGGAATGTACTAGTCAGGTAACTGAAGAGCTTTGTGAAATGGTAGAAAATAGTTCGGTCTTCAGTCACGGGGAACCATCTCACCTTGGCAAAGGCAACCAACCCAGTGGACCGTGAGGGCCTGGAAGAGGTCCTGCCCCTCCCCAAGGTGAGCAATTTCCTCCATTGGACTCTGCCAGCACAGGCCCATCACAAAGTGAAGACACAGGATGCTTACTGGGCAATTACTCAGAATGGGAGCCAACCCTTTTAAGAGGTTCTCTTTGATCTTTTCTAGCAATTCCCTCGGGGCGGGGGAGGGGTGTGGATGGAGGTCCTCTTCCTACAGGAAGGTGCTCCTGAGAGTGACCGGAAGTCAGGACCTGGTCTCCAGGCCTCCCGGCTGCCCCTCCTGCGTTGTCTGTCCCTTTGGACCTTGCTGCTGCAGCAGCAGATGGAGGCTTTTAAGGAGTCCCAGTTTTCCTTTCCCCAAGCCAGTGAAGGAGGAGTTTCTCGAGTGCTCCTGATTGGAGGTGGCTAAAGTCAAAGCAGCTGAGGATCTTTGGGATTGAAGAGCAGTTGTGTTTGTTTAAGGCAACCGTGTTCTGGATGTCTCGGGTGCCCTGATTTCAAATATTCTGTCCTACTGATGGGGTTTTGGAGTGAAGGGGGTTTGGAGCTGAGAGCCAAGAAAGAATTCTTGAAGATGTCTTTGGTGCAAGAAGGGTGATTTTATTAAAGCAAGGAGACAGGACCCAAAGGCAGAAAGAGCTGTGGGATTGTGCAGAGTGCCTGGTTGTATACTATGGAGTTGGAAGTAAAGGCAAAAGGGAGGTTTCCAGAAAGACCTTGATATGCTAAAGGAGACTCCTAAGATGCCACCGGCATTGCTATTGTCAGGCTAAGGTTGTTTTCCCTCTAGTGAAGCATTAACATTAGGACAGTAGGAGGTTCCTATACTGTCTGTACTTCAAGTATTTGTCAATGGGCTGCTGGTTATAAAGAAATTCAATTCTACCTGCACTTTCCTTCTTGCCTTTGTTCCCACATGACTATGGAGGGGAGGGTGATGTTGGGGCTCCAGGAAACTGGGACTATAGGTTTCTGGAGACTAGCCTATTGATAAGATTGCCTTTTACTTATAATTTACTAAGATATTTGTAAACTGATGGAGACTCATGTCTTGTAAGATTGTGATCTTACATTTGCTTTCTTTCCTTTCCTTTGTTCTTGGGCAGCCAGGAGTGCCTGGGGAGTGTCACACAGATCCAAGGGGGGGAGGGGTGGTTTGCCTGTGCTTTGCTCTCAGCTTGGCTTAGGCTCCCTCATCACTACCTTCTTTATAAGTTCATGTACATACTGAAACTTATATTCTGATTTTTGGTTTGAATATAGAAATAATACACTTATTTGGAATTCTTCATTACCCTTAATGGAATTCTTCACCCCCCCTTCCTGGTGTCTGACATTGCCTCACACAAAGGCCTCTCTGGAAAGACCAGAATCAACCCCGCCTACTCCTCTAATCTTACCAGCCAATCATACCAGACTAGGGAGTCTGTGATGGGGCTGAGCAAGGCCTGGGGTGTGTGTGAGCATGGGTTTGGAAATTAGTTCTGGGTTCAAATCCCAGCTTCCAACACCATGATTTACAACATTTTCTAACTTCATCTCCTACTGCTCCTCCCTGCACTCCTGTTTCTGAGCACTACCCCGTGTGGGCCCTCTAATACTTGGTGCCTGCCTCAGGGCCTTTGCACTTGTGCTCCCTTGCTCTGGAATCCTTCCCCCAGAGATCCGCATGCCTATACCTCAGCCTACTTCCAGCCTTTGGTCAATGTCATCAATGACCAATCTCTAAAATTGCAATCCTCCATACCTTCACTCTGTCTCCTTCCTTGCTTTGTTTCTCTTCTCCAGAGCACTCAAGACGCACCCCCCACCCCCCACCGGCATAGCATACCCTTCACTTAGATGGGTGTTGTTTACTGTGTGTCTTCCCTGGCTACAATGGAAGCTCCATGAGGGCAGGGATTTTCATCTGCTTTGTGCATTACAATATGCCCAATGTCTAGAACAGTGTCTGGTTCTTGACAGGAGCTTAACACATTTGCATGAATGCACAAATATGAGCAAGTAACCTACCTCTCTGAGCCTATGTCCACCGTCTCTTAAAAAGAAGGTGTGAGTTGGGGCACCTGGGTGGCTCAGCCAGTTATGTGTCTGACTTTGGCTCAGGTCATGATCTCACAAGCCCCACTTGGGGCTCTCTGCTGTCAGCACAGAGCCCATTTTGGATCCTCTGACCTCTCTCTCTCTCTCTCTCTCTCTCTCTCTGCCCCTGCCCCACTCATGCTTGTGCGTGTTCTCTCTCTCTCTCTCTCAAAAATAAATAAATATATATATTTTTAAAGTGTGAGGATTAAAGAAGACAACTACTGTAGATAAAAATAACAGCCAACAGAGGCAGCTGGGTGGCTCAGTCGGTTAAACATCCAACTTCAGCTCAGGTCATGATCTCATGGTTTGTGAGTCTGAACCCCGCATTGGGCGATCCTGATTGGATCCTCTGTACCTCTCTCCCTCTCTGCACCTCCCTATCTTGTTCTCTCTTTCTCTCTCTCAAAATAAATAAATAAACTTTAAAAACTAATAGCCAACATATATTCTGTCTTATTCACTGCCAGTTTTCAGATGTCCCAAGTGCTTGTTATTGTACATGGATTATTTTATTTAATCCTCCCTCCAATCCTGCGAGGCATTCTGTTTATCTTCATTTTACAGAAGAGGAACCTGAGGCTTAGAGGTACTGTGTCACCTGTCCAGGGTTACACAAAACTCTAGTCCATATTTGTTTGAGCCCCAAGCCATGACTCTTAACCTTGCCAATATAGCACATAGGGTCCAGTATATAGCCATGACTCAATCAGTGTTAATTCTCTTCTCCAAACCACTCAGTGGGAAACGCTTGTGGTCTGTCTGCCCCTTGTGTGTGTGTGTGTGTGTGTGTGTGTGTGTGTGTGTGTGTGTGAGAACATGCCCCCCCCACTAAAGCTTAACATCTTGGAAGAATCTTCTCAGAGGTGATACGGCACTGCTATGTAACACGCACTGAAAGTCCTGGCCTCAGTAACCAGACAATAAAAAGGAATAAAAGGCATCCAAATCAGCAACGAAGAAGTCAAACTTTCACTATTCACAGATGACATGAGACTGTATGTAGAAAACCCGAAAGACTCCCCCCCCCAAAATTGCTAGAATTGATACATGAATTCGGTAAATCACAGCATACAAAATCGACATGCAGAAATCTGTGGCATTTCTATACACCAATAATGAAGCAGCAGAAAGAGAGATCAAGTAATCGATCCCATTTACAATTGCACCAAAAACCATAAGATACCTAGGAATAAACCTAACCAAGGAGGTAAAAGATCTGTATTCCGAAAGCTATAGAACTCTTATGAAGGAAATCGAATATGAGATAAAGAAATGGAAAAATATCCCACGTTCATGGATTGGAAGAACAAATATTATTAAAATGTCCATATTACCCAAGCAATCTATGCATTTAATGCAATTCCTATCAAAATGCCACCAGTATTTTTCATAGAGCTAGAACAAATGATCCTAAAATTTGTATGGAACCACAAAAGACACTGAATAGCCAAAGCAATCTTGGGAAAAAAAAAAGCTGGAGGCATCAAAATTCTAAACTCCAAGGTAATCATAGCTGATTAAGGCAGTATGGTGCCGGCACAAAAACAGACACATCGACCAATGGAACAAAATAGAAAACTGAGAATCGGACCCACAACCATATTGCCAACTAATCTTTGACAAAGCAGGAAATAAATGGTGTTGGGAAAACCAAACAGCAACATTCAGAAGAATGAAACTAGACCACTTTCTTACACCATACACAAAAATAAATTCAAAATGGTTAGAAGATCTAAATGTGAGGTAGGAAACCATCAAAATCCTAGAGGAGAACACAGGCAGTAACCTCTTCAATATCGGCAATAGCAGCTTCTTACTAGATTCATCTGAGGCGAGGGAAACAAAAGCAAAGATGAGCTATTGGGACCACATCAAGATAAAAAGCTTCTGCACAGGGAAGGAAACAATCAACAAAACTAAAAGGCAACCTTTGGAATGGGAGAAGATATTTGCAAATGACCTATCTGATAACTACCTAGTATCCAAAATATATAAAGAACTTACCAAACTGAACACCCAAACACCAAATAATCCAGTTTAAAAATGAGCAGAGGACATGAATAAGCATTTTCCCAAAGAAGACATCCAAATGGCTAACAGACACATGAAAAGATGCTCGACATCACTCATCATCAGAGAAATCCAAATCAAAACCACAGTGAGATATCACCTCATACCTGTCAGAATGGCGAAAATTTTTGACACAGGAAACAACAGATGTTGGTGAGGATACGAAGAAAGGGGTGCCCTCTTACACTGTCGGTGAGAATGCAAACTGGTACAGGCACTCTGGAAAACAGTATGGAAGTTCCTCAAAAACTTAAAAATAGAACTACTCTACGACCCAGCAATTGCACTACAAGGTATTTACCCAAAGGATACAAAAATACTGATTTGAAGGGATACATGCACCTCAATGTTTATAGCAGTATTATCAACAAAAGCCAAATTATGGAAAGAGTGCAAATGTCCATTGACTGATGAATGGATAAAGAAGATGGGGTATATATAATGGAATATTACCCAGCCATAAAAAAGAATGAAATCTTTCCACTTGCAACAATATAGATGGAGCTAGAGAGTATAATGCTAAGTGAAACAAGACAATCGGAGAAAAACAAAGATCATACGATTTTATTCATATGTGAAATTTAAGAAACAAAACAAATGAACATGGGGGAAATTTGAGAGGCAAACCATACTATAGAGAACAAACTGAGGGTTGCTGGGGGAAAGGTGGGCAGGGGATGGGTTAAATAGGGGATGGATATTAAGGAGGGTATTTGCGATGAGCACTAGGCGTTACATATAAGTGACGAATCACTGAATTCTATACCTGAAACTAATATTACACTGTATGTTAACTAACTGGAATTTAAATAAAAATGTGAAACTAAAAAAGAAAAGAAAAGGCAATGTGGTGTATTGACAATCAGACAGTAGGTTTGTTCACTAGGGGACCCAGATTCTGGCACCTCCTTTGCATAACTTACTGTGTGATCTTAGACAATCACTTCTCCTCCCTGGTGACCAGTTTCTACTGTTGCGATGACTGTGGGAGACACTGCAGGGTTGTGTGGTGTATGAATCATCTCAGGATCCTGCCCCCAGGCTGTGGCCTTCACCTCTCTCTGCTCAATAATGCAGTCTAGCCAGCTTTGACAGTTGTGGGCCTTGCCCCTCCCACACCTCTTGAGCTTGAGTTTCAAGCTGCTGGATTTGGATGGGAGAATGGAAGAGGCAGCATTTCCAATGATTTTTCTAAGTGCTTCTCTAGGGTGAAGACCAAGAGAAAGAAAAGAAAGATTTGAGAACTTTCCCCACCCAACCGGGGACAGAGTCACTGCAGTAAATGGACTTCCTTTGTGGGGGTGATCACAGAGGGGATCTGCTCAGCCCTCTGGAAGCTCTGCAGAAGGACTTGGGACTGTGTATGTAAGAGGGCATCTGCCCAACAGTCGCTTCCGGGTCCCCACCACACATCCTGCCGACAGTCAGTCCCCTTCTTTGCCAACACTGAAACTGCCTCACTTCATTTCCGACTTCCGATTTTCCCCTTTCTTATGAAATAGAGGTGAATTGGAGTTAGCTGAGCTAGACAATGGCTTAGGTTGTTTCCCTCATTTCATTCAACATTTAGGTGCTAGACTCTTTGCCAGGAATTCAAAGAGTGAATTAGTCAGGTTGTGGCAAACTTAAATTGGGTAATTGATCATTTGAGGAGAGTTTAATGAAGAGACTATTTTCGACAGTGAGGACAGAGTGATGAAAACAAGGGATAGTGGGGTACCCTGGAGCTGGTAACATCAGAAAGAGATTATCAGCCCTAGGCTGCAGGGATAAGAGGAGAGAAAATTCCCAGAATCCAGGGGAGAGCATGTGGATAGGGCCACTTGGCAGAAGCCAAAGGTCACACTGACTTTGGTTGCAGAACTCATCTAGCTTGTGAATGAACACTTTGACCTCCCTCTCTTCTTCCTATTGAACTCCACTGATGTATCTGGGATGGTCCAGCCTCTTGGGGGTCACAGCAGGGCAGAGAAGGACAAACAGATTTCTAGCACAGAAATCAGACACAGCCTGAGTCCTCGAGGAGCTTCCATTCTAGTGGGGGGCAGGGTGGAGGCAGAGAGAGAGAGAAGGGAGTGCAAAAGTAGATTACAGCATGATAACGGCTTTCGGGCTTTCATAAAGATATGAACAAATTACAAGAGGAGTTCAGGGTTTAGGAAATAGGAAATGATCTCTGCCAGAGAGAGTGTTAATGTGTTTGTAAATTAGGGGGAGAAAATTGGTTCCTGGGAAGGAAGTGCAGGGGAGTTGTATCTCAAATGCAGATCAGGCTTCTGGGAGGAAGTAATGTCTAAAATGAGACCTGAAATGTGAATAAAAATTAGCCAGGAGAAGAGGAGGAAGTAAAGGAGTCTAGGCAGAGTGAAACACAGGCATGAAAGCCAAAGACTGAAAGAGAGTGCAGGACTCCTTGGGAAGCTGTAAGTAACATGATAGAATAAAGTAATGCAACATAACAGTGTATAGGAGGACAGGTGGCAGATGAAGCTGAATACAGAAGGGCACAGAGTGTGAAGAATTCTTTTGCCAGATGAAGGGATTTGGAATTTTGTCTAAGGCCTTAAAAGGTTTTAATCATGGGGGTGATATCATTGTGTTTGTCTTAGAAAATCACTCTGGTTGAAGAGAAGAGAGTGCATTAAAGGAAGGGGGATTAGAAAGAAGATTGTTTTTGTCATCTAAATGAGAGGTGATAGTGCCCCAAAGTCAACTGGTAGAAGAGCAGATGGAAAAGAGTATTAAGAAGGGAAAGCCTGGTGGGATTTGGGGGTTGGATAGAGGAGGGAGAGTTTAGTCCTGGGGATATGGTGACATAGTCCATTGAGATACAGATCTTTATAGAAGGAAGAATACATCTGTGTGTGTGTGTGTGTGTGTGTGTGTGTGTGTGTGTAGGGAAGGAAAGTGTACCATGGTGGAGAAGATGGAGGGGATTGATAAACAGTCTAGTTTGGGGCATATTGAGGTGATGGCACCAGTAGAATGTCTAAATAGAACCGTTGGTGCTTTGAATAAATTGTCCAGAAGAGGTCTCAGTGGAAGTTATGGATTTGAGAATCCTCAGAATGCAATTGATGATGGCAGCAATGGAGCACATGAGATTACCATGGAAAGAGCTTAGTGCGGGGAGAAAAGAATGCTAACAAACACAGACTTTTTTTTTTTTGCAAGAATATTAAGCATGATAGTTTATTAATTAATCCTGAAGCAGATTATTATTTTTTTTTATTTATTGTCAAGTTAGCTAACACACAAGTATAGTCCTGGCTTCAGGAGTAGATTCCCATGATTCATCCTGTACATACAACACTCAGTGCTCATCCCGACAGGTGCCTCCTCAGTGCCCATCACCCATATTCCCAATACCATCAACTTTCAGTTTGTTCTCTGTATTGAAGAGTCTCTTATGGTTTGCCTCCCTCTCTGTTTGTATCTAATTTTTCCTTCCCTTAGCCTATGGTCATCTGTTAAGTTTCTCAAATTCCACATATGAGTGAAATCATAATATCTGTCTTTCTCTGACTGACTTATTTCACTTAGCATCATAACCCTCCAGTTCCATCTGTGTTGTTGCAAGTGGCAAGATTTCATTCTTTTTCACTGCTAAGTAGTATTCCGTATGTATATATACTACATCTTCTTTATCCATTCATCAGTTGATGGACCTTTGGGCTCTTTCCATAATTTGGCTATTGTTGATGGTGCTGCTGAAACCATTCGAGTGTATGTGCCAGTTTGGATCAGCACTCCTGTATCCTCTGGATAAATTCCTAATGGTGCAATTGCTGGGTCATAGGATAATTCTATTTTTAATTTTTTGAGGAACTTCCACACTGTTTTCAGAGTGGCTGCACCAATTTGCCTTCCTACGAACAGTGTAAGAAGGTTCCCATTTCTCCACATCCTCGCCAATATCTGTTGTTGCCTGAGTTGTTAATGCTAGCCACTCTGACCAGTGTAAGGTGGTATCTCAATGTGGTTTTGATGATGAGTGATGTTGAGCATCTTTTCACGTGTCTCTTAGCCATCTGGATGTCTTCTTTGGAAAAATATATATTCATGTTTTCCACCCATTTCTTCACTGGATTATTTGTTTTTTGTTTTTTGGGTTTTTTTTTTTTTGTTTTTTTGTTTGTTTGTTTGTTTGTTTTTGAAAACACAGACTTTGTAAAGGATGGTAGAGGTAGAGGAACTCACCAAGAAGTGGAGAAGAGTGGCCTGAAAGGAGGAGGACTAAGAGTGAGTGTGGTCATAGAAGCCAAAGAGAATACAGGAGTCCCCCCTTATCCATGGGAGATAGGCTCCCAGACCCCCAATGGATGCCTGAAACCATGGATAGTTCTGAACCCTATATATATTATGTTTTTTTTTAATTCTATTTATTTATTTTGAGAGAGAGAGGACAAGCTTGAATAGGGGAGAGGCAGAGAGAAGGAGAGAGAGAGAATCCCAACCAGGCTCTGTGCCAACAGCGCAAAGCCCAAATCGGGGCTCAAACCCACAAACTGTGAGATCATGACCTGAGTCAAAATCAAGAGTCAGCCACTTAACCCACTGAGCCACCCAGCCACCACTACTATGTTTTTTCTATGCACAAAAATCTAGGATAAAATTTAATTTATACATTGGGCACAGTAATAAAAGTTATGTAAATGTGGTCTCTCTATCAAAATATCTTGTGCTGTACTCATTCTTCTTCTTGTGGTGATGTGAAGTGATAAAAAGCTTATGTGATATGGGGCGCCTGGGTGGCTTACTCAATTGAGTGTCCTACTTCGACTCAGGTCATGATCTCACAGTTCGTGGGTTCAGGCCCCATGCCAGATTCTGTGCTGACAACTCAGAGCCTGGAGCCTGCTTTGGGTTCTGTGTCTCCCTCTCTCTCTGCCCCTTCCCTGCTAGTTCTCTGTCTCTCAAAAAGGAATAAACGTTAAAAAATGTTTTTTAAAAACACTATGTGATAAGATGAAGTCAGGTGAAAGGCAGTAGGCATTGTGACACAGTGTTAGGTTACTACTGACCTTCTGACGATAGGTCAGAAGGGGGCTCATCCACTTCTGAACCACAGCTGACCTCAGATGACTGAAACCATAGAAAGTGAAACCACGGATAAGAGGGGAAAACTGTACTGAGTTCTAAGATGGGACATGAGGAACAGTAACCATCAAACATTGCTGAAAGGTCCCAGGCACAGGAGCTAACTTCCTGAGCATCTACAGTATGGTTGCGGTGCGCTGAATGGTGTCCCCCCAAAAGACATGTTAGAATCCTAATCCCTAGTACCTCAAAATGTGACTGTATTTGGAGATGTGGCATTTAAAGGGGTAATTAAATTAAAATGAGATCATAAATGTAGGCTCTAATCCAATATAACTGGTGCCCTTATAAGAAGAGATTGAGGGGCGCCTGACTTGGTTAAGCACTCTTGATTTCGGCTCAGGTCATGATCTCACCATTCATGTGTTCGAGCTCCACATTGGGCTCCATGCTGATAGTGTGGAGACTAAACTTTCTCTCTCTCTCTCTCTCCCTCTCTCTTGGCTTCTCCCCCACATATGCTCACTCTCTCGCACTCTCTCTCTCTCAAAAATAAACATTAAAAAAAAGAAGAAGAGGAGATTAAGACACATTCACAGAGAGAAGACTATGTAAAGGCATGGTGGGAAGACAGCCATCTACAAGCCAAGGAGAGAGGCCTCCAAAGGAATCCACCCTGCTGACACCTTCTTGGCAGGCTTCCAGCCTCCAGAATTATAAGAAAATAGATTTCTTGTGTGTAAGCCACCCACTCTGTGATTCTTCTTTATGGCATCCCTAGCAACTTATGTAGGGCTACATTATGTTTTAGGTAACATTTGAAAAAGCAAACAACATGGGCTAGGGGCCTCAAGGAACTTAGCATTTTTTTTAGGGAAAAAAAAAACCATGTATGTTAGTAACTGGTCATGTAATTCGATTGTTAATAAATACTGTATGAGGTTGACGAAGCAAGCACATTGCTCTGGGCTGAGGCAATCAGGAAAGGTCTTGAGGAGGAGGTGGGATGGAGCTCAGCTTTGAAAGCTAAAGACTGGGATTGGCAGGGCGACTGAAGGGGCGGTGGTTCCTTGGGTGGAATTACGGAAGATGGAGTGATATGCAGAAACCAGCTCTCCTGTATGTCCTGATATCTGTTCTCTTATCCATGGTAATAGCAGGTTCAGCTGACCACTTGGTCACCTACCCAAAGACATTTCCTTTGCTCTTTAGGTGTGGTCATGTGACTAGGTTGTGGCCAATAGAATGCGAGTGGAAAGAGGCATGTCTTCCCTGTCACCCTTCTTTCTTTCTCCCCTGGACATTGACAATATGTAGCCACTGTGTCAACACTGGACTGCTTTGATTTGGCCTGTTATTTGAGAGATATTCCTATTTGTTTAACCCACTATTATTTTATCCTTTATAATGACAAACAGATAATCTAATACATACAAGATAGCACTAAACGGTGGCAGGACCTCTGGTTTGTACTACATATAACGGTAATTACCAAAGTGTTTTGGATGAAAAAATAGAGATTAGGGAAAAGAGCAAATATTTACTGAGTGCTCATCATCACTAGGTATTGTGCTAAGTATGTGTTCTGTGTTAGAATTATGTTCTAATTCTTATAATGGCTCTTTAAGGTAGGTGTTATTAGCCCTCTCTTAAATGTCAAGGAAACTAAGGTTCAGAGAAGTTACATCACTTACCCAAGGGAACACAGTTAGTGACAGAGTCCGAATTTGAATCTGGGTCAGTGGTTCTTAACCAGAGGCAATTTTTGTCCCTCAGGAGACATTTGGCTGGAGAAATGTTTGACTGTCACAAATGGTGGAGGAGGGCGGGTAGGGATGTGTTGCTGGCTAGCAGGAATGCTGCTAAATATCCAACGATCCACAAGATGGGCACCCCCCCCCAAATAAAGAATTGTCTGCCTCAAATGTTGATAGCGCTGAGGCTGAGAACCCCTGAGGTCTATTCTACAGAAGGCTCACAGTCCTTCCATTACACCAAACTGGGGGGGAGGGGAGGAGAGGTTGAAGAGGGGTTTATGAAGCATGTCATGAAAACATTATTTTGGGAATGTAAACCTAGAGTGGTTAAATGAGGAGCTGGGAAAACTGAGAAAACCTGAGGTGGGGGAAACTGAGGCTAAGAGACTAATAGACACCACTGATATGGTCCGGATGAGGGGGGGGCTTGAGGGGCCGGGGGGGGGGAGGGCAACAAAGGGAAGAGAACTGAAGTGTCAGAGCAAGAACTTGTTGACCGGGAGTGTCTAGTGAATGGGAGAGTCAGGGAGAAGGGAAGACAGGCTAGTCAATGAATGATTCCATTTCTCCCCCCACTCCGCTCCCTTCCCCCTCTCCTGCTTCCTTACCCATCTCACCCTCTTCCCTCTCTTTTCCCTGCAGTCTCCTCCCCCATCTGCCTCTGCTTCTCTCCACTTTCCTCCCTACTAACCCCTTTCTCTATGGGTGTACTCTGTTTTCCTCTGATCCCCAGGTCCAAGCTGCGGTCTAAGCTCCCACCATCCAGTGCAAGGCAGAAAGATCTGTATTTCCTCAGCTTATCCCCTTGATGAGAACCGGCAGGGCGCCCACAGTGAGAGCAACAGATTCTGACATGTCTTTTCAGTCTTGCTGCCTTCACCACTTCCTGTCTGCAGGACAGATTAAGAACTTTGACCAGTGTCTAGGATCGTTGTAAGGACAGACACATGGCTCCTGAAAGATGCCCCGAGGGGATTTCTGACATGCCAGAAGAGGAAGGAAATCCTTTGTCTCGTTTTTGCTGTTTTCTCTGGAGTGTTTTCCAAAAACAACTGGCCTGCTGACAAGATCTGAGGGACTTGGGGTGGCCTTCGTCCTTTACCTCACCCTGGCCCGAGACTATTCTGGCAGCCTGCTGCCTGTTTCAAGGCCAGGGGACTGGCATTGCCTGGCATGCCCTGAGCCCTGCTGGCAGAAGCTTTGGTGTTTGGCCTCTGGGTCTGCTTCCCTGGCCCTTTTTTTCCCAGGACGTGGGAAGACCTATGGAGAGGCCACTGACATCTCGTGCCTTTGGAAAAACATGGTCAATGAGAAGACTCCCATGATGAACAGAACGTTTTCAGGCCTTACGGCTAAAGTCAGAGGCTGCACGGGCTGGCCCTGAATCAGTCATCATCCAGAGGGGTCAGCACCTGGGGGATGCCAGTGCCCCAGCTCCTGCTCCCATCATGCTTCTGTGGGGCCACCCTCTGGTTCAGTCTGTGTGCATTCCTCCCCTTCAGTCGCCTCCTCTCACCCCCCTTCTGCTTCCTTGGTTTCCTCTCCTCCTTGCTCCCACCCTACACAGTACCTTCTGCTCGGAGAACCTGATCAGAAAACAGAGAGAGGGAAGCCCCTTCTTCTGTGGCCTTCAGCCCCAGTCCCTCTCCTCCTATCCACCCATTACGTCACCACCTGCTCTGAGGAAAGGACTGGTGTCAGTTGTCTGTACCATTGGGGCCTCAAAACCCCATCGTGCAGGTTTCGATCATGCATGCACCCCGCAGTTGGACAGTGTGGGCTGGAACCCAGGTTCTGCTCCTCACCTGCAGCTTTGGGAATGTTACCAAATCTTTATGTTCCCATGTCTTCAGTCCCGAAGTCAGGGATAAGGGTAGCACTGACCTCAAGCCATCGCGAGGGTTCAATGAGTGATGTGTGTAAACATTTTGGACAGTGCCTGACACCTGAGACGTTTTATAAAAACGAGATGTTTTGGGAATGCTTAGGTGGCTCAGTCAGTCAAGCGTCTGACTTAGGCTCAGGTCATGATCTTGAGGCTCATGAGTTCGAGCCCCACATCAGGCTCTGCTGACAGCGTGGAGGCTGGTTGGGATTCTCTCTCTCCCTCTCTCTCTTCCTGCCGCCCCCCCCACATGTGCTCTCTTTCGCTCTCTCTCTCTCAAACATAAATAAATATTTATTTAAAAGTTAAGCATTCTCCTCACAAATATAGATGGATGTTCTGTAGCTCAGTAAGAGTTCTATGAATAGGCCAGGTAGCCTTCCAGCCATCACAAGCTGAATCCAGGGCCATCACGGGGTGACCGGGCTTACCAGAGTGGCCGGGCCAACACTGGTGATGCCCTGGATGGGCTGAGCCAAATCCCTTGTCAGCACAGTGGGCTTGAGACTTGGCAGACCTTGTGGAGAAGAGGAGGGGAGGGAGGGAACAGAAAGGGGCGGGATGACATCATCCTAACAATCACTGGACTTGGGGGGGGGGTGAGCTTCAGGCCGGCAGTCAAACAGGGAGCGCCTGCCACTGCAGCAGGGGGACTCAGATGGCTAAAATGGGAATGTCTCCCTAGGATCCCACTGGGGACAAGCAGGCCGGACCCACTGCGTGTGGAGGGCTGACGGCTGATGGCTAGCAAAGACCCCCCCTCCCTCCATTTCCTGTGCCCTTTCTCCCTTGTTTCAATCCTCAGTGCTGTTAGTTCATGGTCTCTCCCTTCCTCTCCTGGGAGAGGCCCCTCGGAAAAGCGGAAAAGCATCTGATAGCAGCCAGCCCCGAGGGTGAATGAGTTAAGGCTGTCTATGGGGCAGGCGCTGACTTTTATTAAAGCAACAATATCAGGGGCGCCTGGGTGGCTCAGTCGGTTAAGCGTTCGCTGGTTCATTAGGAAGAGAAATGACTGAGCCAAAGCTGCCAAGAAGCAACTCTTCAGGATTGTTTTTTCTGGCACCTTCCTCCGCGTTGCCAAACCAATGGAGGGATCAAGGATATCCGATGCTGGGGGCAACGGGAAACCTGGGAGCCCGCAAGGCAAACAGACGTGTGTGTGCCTGTGTGGTGGCAGTGCCCTATGTGCCTATGTGGTCCCTCATGGTCTCCCTAAGCTCCGAAGGGGACTCTCACAGGGTGGGCACCTCCACACTCCCAAATCACACACCGCTGCAGGGCCGGGCTGCCGCCCCATGACTCAGCAGGAAGAGAGTTCCAGGCAATGCTTACTCTCTTCTGCAGGGATTTCGTGGTCGGGTCTGCTGGCTTTTCAACACTCGCCAACAACCCCCCTGCCCGCCTCCCCCATTCGCCGATACAATTTTGTTGTGTTTTTCTGTCTTAAGAAAAATATTGTGCAAAAGCATCTTCGAGCCAAGTCCCCCAGCCCCAGGGGTGATTTTCAGGAGTGCCAAACATTAATCCTTTTATAGCATGTCAGGGAGGCTCAGGGGTCCAGGGTAAGGGGCCTTGAGTGGCTCAGAGCAGTGCCGTTACCAGCTGGAAGGAAAGCACTTTATTACATTTGAGGGGGAGGGATGATATATATATATTTTTTTTCTTTTACTTTGCTTTATAGTTTTTACTATAAAAAACATGTAACATTAAATTTACTATCTTAACCTTTTTTAAGAGCATAGTTCAGGGGTGCCTGGGTGGCTCAGTTGGTTAAGTCTTCAACTTTGGCTCGGGTCATGATCTCGCGGTTCATGGGTTTGAGCCCCATGTCAGGCTCTGTGCTGACAGCTCGGAGCCTGGAGCCTGCAGCCTGCTTCCAATTCTGTGTCTCCCTCTCTCTCTCTGCCCCTCCACTGCTTATGCTCTGACTCTTCCTCTCTCTCTCTCTCTCTCTCAAAAAAAAAACAAACATTAAAAATAAACTTAAAAAAGAGAGTACAGTTCAGTAGTGTTAAGTTTATTCACATTGTCGTATAACAGATCTCTCGAACTTTCCCGTCTTGCAAAACTGAAACTCTATACCCACCAAACACTAATTCCTCTCTCACCCTCCCCTCAGCCCTTGGCAACCACCTTTCTGTTTTCTGCTTGTATGATTTTGATTACTTTAGATACTTTATAGAAGTGGAATCACGCAGTATTCGTCCTTTTGTGACTGGCTTATTTCGCTTAGCACAGTGTCCTCAGGGTTCAAAACACTTTAATATTTTAGCAACCTGTATTCATGCACTTGCATCGGCTGACTGTCAGCCCTGCCTCACCCTATCGCAAACATACGCCTTATTACACAGGAGTTCTGGAAGTTACTCATGCCTGAATATGAAAGAAACCCCAGTCCACATCCCCAAATCCTCCGTATGGTTCCTTTCCTAGTGTGAGTTTCAGGAGACGCTCAGAGCGTGAGAAGTCTCTCTACTTGGGCCGGTTTTTTTGGTCAAGGCCTTACTTATCAAAGCCCATGTGTCTCTTTCCTTTTTAGTTCATTCCCAATGAGATCCTCTTATATGCCACACACTATCTAAGTGGAACTTGATGCTACTTTTTTTCTAAACACAACCCGAACATCCCCTTTTCATGACTTTGCCCTTCGACTTTCCTCGGCACCGGGAGCCTTTTTCTCTTTCTCACTGTGTCCGACTTACACCCATCCGCTCAGGCTGCTCAAATGGCACCGTCGTCACGGAAGGCTCCAACTATTCCCTTGTTCAGAACTGATTTCTCTTCCCTCTGTCACCCTAAAACACCCTTTACGGTGGCAGAAAGGTGGTTGCCAATGGCTGAAGGGAGGGAGGGAGCGGGTACAGAGTTTCAGTCTTGCAACTTTTTCTGAAATTTCAGGATGGCGCTTAATAATCTCATCCTCCTTGGGGGTGCCTGAGTGGCTCAGGCGGTTAAGCGTCCGACTTCAGCTCAGGTCATGATCTCGTGGTTCCTGAGTTTGAGCCCCGCATCAGGCTCTCTGCTGTCAGCACAGAGCCCACTTCTGATCCCCTGTCCCCTTCTCTCTCTGCCTCTTCCTCACCTATACACGCACACATTCTCTCTCTCTCTCTCTCTCTCAAAAATAAACATTTAAAATTTTTTTTCATTCTCCTCCTCCTCCTCCTCCTCCTCATCTGATAGCATTTATGGAGAATCTACTGTGCATCACAAAAAAAATATTCCGTGCTTTACATCATCATTAGCTTTCTTATTTTGTAAAATAGTTATTTATGTCCATTTTCTTCCTTTCTAGGTTGTAATAATAAAGTAAGTGGGATTTGGCATCAAACGGACTTGGGCTGGGACCCCTTCTGTTACTGGCGGTAGGACTTTGGGCAAACGACTTTGCCTCTCCAGCTCTCAGCTTTCGTGTTGGTGAAACACAGATCGCAGTACTTCACATCAGGTAGTTGTATTGCTTGAAACAATAGTCATAGCTAGCATTTACCGAATGCTTATGGTGTGCCGGCCAGTGCTCCAAGCACCTTTTCTGTAGCATCTTATTCATAATTCAAATCCTTACGACAACCCCATGAGATACGTTTATAGAGCGAGAATCTAAAGCTAAGAAGGTTTAAGCCAGTCGACGGAAGAGCCAGAAGAAAATCTTTGACTTCTGGATCCTTACTTTTCGTTATTACCAACAACTGCTTCCCAAGGGTGGATAATATCTGTATAAGACTTCGCTCGGTGCTGGCAAGTGTGTCCAAAGTGGCGGCTGTTATTCTCATTCCCATTCCCGTCGCGGGGAGGCTGGGTCTGTCCATGCATCTTTGTTTCCCCGTGGCTCCTCCCGGAAGTAATAGATGGCATTTGTTAAGCATTTCCCATGAATTTCATTTGCCAGGAATTGTGCTAAGTCTCTAGCCCCCCGGTACAATTAGAGAATGGGTCATTGAACCAATGAGTGCTTGAAAACTGGGGACACAAGCTCTCGAACAGGCGGGCAAAGGCCTCTCCAAAAAGAGCGGTCACCCCAGCCAGGTTGTTGGCCAGGCAAGAAGACACTGCAGTGAGGAGAGGCCTCCCAGAGTCTGCCTTGTGCCCAGGATTCATCAGGGTTTTCATTAATGACTCCAGAGATGGAGCGCAGAGGATGCTAATCAAATTGGCGAAGCCTGCGAGGCGGGATAGAAGCTGAGCACTTAGGAGGCGAGCTCGAGCTTGCAGACAGTACTTGACAAATTAGAGAAATAAACGGAGTCAATAAACAGAGCTCCAGGAGCTGCAGACTTCAAGTGGCTCCAAGGGAGCAGCTACCTCTAATGGATCTGCCCAGAGGAGCTTCTGGCCCACTTTTCTTTGGGCCTCACCTGCCTCGATTGCATATTTGGGGCAAGTCTAAATGCAGTCCCTTGATGAGGGCTTTGGGCCTGGAGGCCTCATGGACAAAGTCCCCGCTCCAGAGGCTAAGCTGTCCCCACACCCCTTCCTGTCCTCTGCCCTCCTCACCCCAGCCATTGGCTTGGCTGGTGCTCACGGAGGGAAGGACATGGCTCCCCCTGCTCCCTCGAAGACCTGAGGCTTGGTAAAAGCATAAACTTGGCCACGATGCCCCATCCCTCCCCACCAAAATGGTGCTGCCCTTCTCTGCTTCCTATACATTCTCATCACTGAGCCGCTTCTTTTCCCATTTGAGGCTGCCCTGGAGGTTACCGTGACCTCAGCTTTCCCCGGGCAAATGTATTGGGTGCGAAAGGAGGGACGAGGACACAGCGCGATCTGGTAGGGAGTGTCCTGCAGCTTCGCTGCCCCTCTCTGGGCGGAAGATGAGGTCGGGGTGGCTCGGCAGTTACAGAAATGTACAGGCGTTGGAGCTCCAGCTGCATCCTTCTGGGGCTATGGAGCATCAGGGAAGTTATTTAACTTCTCTGAGTCATGTCCCTTCGGTTATGAATAATTGAAAACCAGTCAGTTTGTCTTAATCAAAATGGAGTGCTCAGTTGGAAGGATAGGAGAGAGTCCTAGTAAACCCGGGTGCTGGTGGAAGAGCCGCTGTGGGACCACGGCATGACCTCTCTCTTCCTCTCTCTCCTTCTCTAGAGTTGCAAAGCTCTCTGCTCGGCTTTTCTCAGCACATCTGATTCCTTCCTTCTTCCCTCCCTTCCTTTCTCCATCCCTCTCTCCCTACCTCCTGTCCTCTCCTTCCTTCCTTTCCTTTCCTTTCCTTTCTTTCTTTCTTTCTCTTTCTCTCCCCCCCTTTTTTTAAAAATAATCTCTACACCCAAATGGGGTTTGAATTTACCAACCCTGAGATCAAGAGTTGCATGCTCTACTGACCGAGACAACCTGGTGCCCCTCCTTCTTCTTTCTTAATTGGCCTTCATGGTACCTGTGGGCGTACCCCGATGCCCCAGACATGCCTTTAGAGGGACCTGGGAGTAAGGACAAACATCTCTATGTCCTAATCTTCATTTCTGGGGAAAAGAAACTAATCTGCCTCACTGGGATCAAGTTTCTACCCTCACCCAAGGAGTTGTTGGGGTTTCCTTGGTATCAACATGCCAGTAGGAGCCCACCCTCGTGGATAGGTAGAAGGTTCTCGAAAAAGAGAAAAAAGGAGGGTGTGCAGTCTCTCAGCTTCATTCTTCTCATGTGAAAATGGAAATAATATTGCCGCCCTCCTCAGAATGAATTACTCTACATACAACACTTAATATCGTGGCTGATACGTGGTAATTCTGTCACTTGCTGAACAATTGCTCTTATTCAAGGTAAGGTTCTCTGGACTTGGCAGGAGGGTCTCTGAGCTGGGATGGAGATGGGGAAGGATGCTTCGAAGGGACAAGCTGAGGGCGTGTGAGTACGGGCAATGTGTCTCCATTCATCCTCTATTTGGGGAGACAGACTTGCAAAAAGCTGAGGACGGGGATGCTCACATGTTCTTCTTTCAAGAGGCCTGACTCCTAATTCCCAGCTGGAGGGCAAGTCAGCATTACCATGTCATGAGCTTAAGCTCTCAAACCATGCTTCCATTCATGCTCTCATTTGACGTTAGTTGAATACCTACTGTGTGCCAGGTACTGTTCTGGCTGCTGGAGATATGGCAGTGATCCCTCATGGTGTTTGTGTTCTAGTGGGAGAAGAAGACAATAAGTAAGATAAATGTTATGGGCAAGTGTTAAAGAGAAGAAATAAAATGGGAAAGAGGAATGTGAAATGTCAGGTAGGTGGGGCGAGTGTTAATATTTTAATGGAGGTAGTCAGGGAGGGCCTCACTCCGAAGGTGTCTTCTGATTAAAGACCTTGAAAGAAGTGATGGAGCTAGTCATATTATGGGATGGGGGAGAGGATCCCAGATAGAGGGGAACAGCCAATGCAGAGGCCCTGAAGTGGGAGTCTACCTGTTATATTTATACTGTAATTAATACTTTAATTAAAGTGTTACAGGACCAGATCTTGTCGATGATGTAGTTCATAGTAAGGACTTCAACTTTTACTCGAGTGAGAGGGAAGCCCCTGGAGGGATTTAAGCAGAGGGGTAACATGATCTAATCAAGTTTAAACAGAATCACTTTGGAAAAGATTGAAGAGGTTTAGGATAGAAGTAGTGAATCTACTTCAAGTATTGCTAGGGGAGCTAGGGCTCATGTCTTGGACTAGAGTAGTCACAGTAGGAGTGAAAAGAAGTGGTCAGATTCCAGCTATATTTTGAAAGTAGCACTGACCGGATTCTCCCAGCTCAACTACTGCTTTGCTTGGCAGTGATGTAAATTCCAGTTCTGGGCCCCCCGGAACATAACTTGACACATGGTCCTTTTCTTCCTGCCAGCCAATTCTTGCAGCGTGTGTCTCTGCAGACATGTTCGTGGGTTACCTCCTTCCATGGAGATCTGAGGCTTAGAGGACCTATTAAGACCTCTCCAGTCACAACCATGGCTCCTGAGGTCAGAAAGCTCTAAACCCAAGTCCTCAAAGAGGAGGCATGAAGAATTTGTATTGTGGTGGCAACTTTCTTTCTTTAGTGAAGCCCCAAAAGTCTTCTCCCTTCTCTTCTTAGTTTTGAGGTATACATTTAGGGATCCCAGGATTGAGTTTCCAACCCTGAAAACAAATTGCCACTTGAGCAAGGCATGGAAGAACTAGTGCCTTTCAGAAGTACTGAACTTGAACTCCAAAGGAAATGGATTGAAGTCCCAGCCCTGTCACTATGGGCCTCAGTCTCTTGATAAGGGGGTTCAATTAGATGAGCTCTAAAGGCCTGTGAAGTTTGTGCATTTTGTTTATCTGAGATATTTACTTCTCTGGATTTGTCCTCGTTCTTTTAAATTAACCTACTCTAAATCAAGGGAGATAGGCGAATTACATTTTTGCAAAATGGCCTGATGACAGAGAAGATGGCTTTGAGTTAGAATGACCAGGCTGGGAAGCTGATCACCCTTCTGTCAATGGGCCTCATTCAGGAGCCCAAGCTAAAGATGCTCATCTCTGAAGGGCGAAGGAGTGAGTCAGCAGAAACAAGGGGTAAGAGAAGGTGACACCTGCGGAGTTTAGTTTCCTTGTTCCCAGTTGTCTTTATTCTCATGTTTCTTGTGAGTTGTCTTTCAGAAGGCAAACGAAACTTCTCTGTAAGCTCCAGGGCTATATGCATGACATACAGGTGATGAAAGGAAAGGGTAACATTTTCCTGCCCAGAAGCAGACCCACCCTTTTCTGCTGCCCTCACTAGGTCTGTTGGGGGTCATCAACATGGTAGGAGGGGCTGTTGAGAAACAATTTAAGCTCTCCTGGCTTTGGACAGAAGGGAGTCTCTGTTTTGTGGCAACATCAGGTCTGCCAGCCTGGGAGCTACTCCTTCAAGCCAGTGATGTGGACGCCCAGATTCTCCCAAGGATCTTCCTGAACTGGCCGGCATCACCCTTAAGACTATGTTTCCTAAATGACCCCTGAACAAGTGACACTGATTTGCTGGTTACTCTATGGAATTACCAGAGGGGTCACACACCGTACAGTTGGTTTTTCCCAACTGAGACTCAATGACCAAACTGCAATTAGAATTACAACTCCCTTGGGAATTTTTTGCTTTGGGCGCAAAAGCTGCAATGCTAGGCAACAGTAAGATGGGTAAAATGCAAAGCAAGAACAGTAGAGGCTGAGGAAAACCTGGATTTTCATCAGGGCAAATTTAAGGCATAGGTCTTCCCTTAAGGTCTTCCCTTGCCTTAAACTTTGTGCAGAAGTAGGTAATACAGAAGCAGTTCTATTTAACTTCTTTTTCTTGTCTTTGATCTTTATCATGGACTCTTTCTGCCTGGCTCTTAACCGCTGAGAGGCCAGTGGGTTACCAACACTACTCCATGCCTATCGTCACGAATGCAAAAGTCAGCCAGGCTCATGGTCTCTATCCTTAAGGATATTTAGCCTGGCCGTGCCTAGAATAAGCTAGTTCTTTTCCAGGTCTCTGTCCAAACATACTGTGTTGAGAAGCTTTCTTTTGTTTTGCAAGATGCTCTACTGGTTATAAGATTTGGCTCAAATACTTACGATGCTCTTACCCTATACTCGTTCAGACCTTTCCTTCTAAATGTTCATGCTAACACATTCATCTTGCCCTTTGTTCTCATACATAGGCTTTTGCTGGTTAAATGGCCCTGGTTCCCAACCCAAGAGATGTTTCAGAGGATGATAAGAAGGGAGCTGGCTATTTGTCTGGGCCTTTATTCCTTGGCCCATACATATGATCCTAGGGCATCCCCAAATTCCCATTCCTTACATTTCTCTCTTTTATTCTATTCTAGCTTAATGTACTTCTACTCAGGCGTGCTAAGGCATTAACTAACACTAGATCCCTCTAGCTGCCTGAAAGATACCCCAGAGGAGACTTTTCTATCATCTTGCTTCTTCTCTCTTAGAGGAGCAGCCTCAGGTTCCCATAAGTCAGATAAGTCAAGGGGTTGGACAGTGAAGGCAAGAAAAATGAGCCACACGAAGAAAGTGGGTGGAACTGCCAGGGGACACCCTGGGTTGATGTGTGGCCTCCCCAGCAGAGCTCTGGGTTCTGGTTCCCATTCCCGACAGGGCCCCAGAAGTCAGAGGCCAGACTCCAAATACGTATGCAGCAATCCTAGAAGAAACTATATAGAGCTTTAAATGACTGAATGAGCCGGTGGAAGGGTGAGGGAAGCAACACCAACTTGTTCTGTTAAAACAAGTGCTTTTCGGTTGGAAGCCATAGATTTCCTCTTCCTTAAGTGGTATCTGGTAGAATTATTATTTTACTTTTAGAATACTCAATTAAAGGAAAAACAGGTCAAGAGGGAAGACACTATTTTTAAGCAATTTTTGTCCAACTCTTTCCCTTAGACTCGGACAAAAGGCCCAGGAGGGGAGGCTAGGGATTTTGCAAGGAGATCTCTCCCTGATCCCAGTGGGCCAAAACGTGCCGTTTTCCTCCTCAGCATTTCATCAACAGACATTTATAGAGTAACAACGATATGCAAGAATAGGTCGTCCTGCCCAAAATGCCTTTCCTTCTCCCACTTTCCTTTCCAGCCACGGCCTAAGGGACAATCATTTGTCCTCCATACCTAAGCTCCCTGAGATTTTTCTCCCTTCATTAAATGATAAGGCTTAAAGTGCAGAATGCCTCAAACAACTCACACATGTGGAGTCGCTAATAAGTGTTTTCAGACCTTTCTCTAAAAGCTACTTTTGAAGTGGAAGGAAAGGAGGGTAGAGAACAAAGGAAGACAGAAGCTCCTGAAGAGAGTGGAGGAGGGGCTATAAGATGGTCCCGTGGAGGATAGCAGGGAGGCCCAGTGAGGGGAGGCGAGGGGACTCAGAGATCACTCTGAGCACTCTGCACAACTTCTCACATGCTGAAGATGCTTGAAGGCTAAGCCAGTCTTTTATCCTGGATATTCAGCACCTAAAGCCATTTCATTCCAGGCTAAGGAAGGATGAAAGTACCAGAGTGGGTTAGGACCAGATACAATTAGGCAGAGGAGATGTGGGAATTCTTGAGACTACAGGGAGAATGGATTGTTCACCCTCCGAGGGTAACTTCCCACGTCACAATGACAAAGAACTTGGGCTTTGGAGTCAGATGGCCCAGGTTCACACCTGGCATTTCCAGTTATCAATCACATGACCTTGGCGATGTATTTAACCTGAGAATTTTCTGGATGTTATGATAATAACTATGTCATAACTGGGTTACAAACCCAGTAAGGATCACAAAACACAGTTCTGGGGTATAGAAGTCAACAGCTGTTTCCTGTTATAGGATAGGATTATTCTGGAGGGAGGAACATGGGGAGTGAATGGGTTTAGAAGTGTGAATTATAAGGGGTGGATTGGGATGCCTGTGCAAAGAAGGACCTAAGGGATAGCAGAAGGGGTTGGAGGTAGAGGTGGGGTGTGGGGTTCTTAACCTGATTCCCAAGATGCTTGAAATGGAGAGCATACTCAAAAGTCTCAGTGCCACTCAAGATTACAGTATTTTATCTATAAATAATATGTGGCAAGATAAAGATATGGTCAGAGGGAGTATCCGGATGCAGGGTTGGAAACTGGTTGACTCCGTCGACTGGCTGCCTCTGCTCAGGAGCGAGGCTCCTCTGTTCTCTCCCTACTCAAGGCATGGTCCACACACTGGCTGCGTAGCATCACCTGCAATCTTGTTCAAAAGGCAGAATTTTGGGCCCTGCTTCAGACCTACTGAATCAGAAACTGCCTTTTAGCAAGATCCTCAGGTGATTCGTGGGGACCCTACAGCATGAGAAGCACTTGTGCTCACAATCACCCATTTCCATCCCAGGCCGTCCACGGAGGGACATGTGAGCTGCTGGGATTCTTAAGTTCTCTGTGACAGCATGCGATGCTAAGAACCAGATTACATTTTATAATTTTTTTCATGCGTATTTATTTTCGAGAGGGAGACAGACCGACGGAGAGTGAGCAGGGGAGGGGCAGAGAGAGAGGGAGACACAGAATCTGAAGCAGGCTCCAGGCTCTGAGCTGTCAGCACGGAGCCTGACATGGGGCTCAAACTCACCAACTGTGAGATCATGACCTGAGCTGAAGTTGGATGCTTAACCGACTGACCCACCCAGGCGCCCCAAACCAGATTACATTTTAAACTTGAATTAACCTTATGCTTTAGTGAGTTCATCTTGAAATAAAGTCCTTCTATCTAGACCAATAACAAGAGAGAACCATACCACCTTGACATATCAAACATTCCTACCTTGGCATTTATACACAAGTCAACATCAGCAGTATTCGGTATGAGCTTTTTAAAAAAATCACAAGACATAATTTCTTTATTAGCAGATTCACTAGACATTCCCTAATGGATAACTTCTATTAATAGTCTTATTTAAAATTCACCTATTGCCACCTGCCAGGGAATGCAGGAAATTAATTCAGTCAACCTCCAGCAACCCTGAAGGGAAACCTTGAGGTCTCTGTCCAGTGAATCCCTGAAGGAGCAGAGGCCAGGTGGGCAGTGCTCTGGCTGTGTCCATCATGGTTCCTAGGACGCATCCGTGCTCTGTGCCTCAGTTTCTCGCCTGCAACATGATCAACGTGATTAACAAAGAGAGCTCATCGAGCAGCTCTCAGCTCCTTTCTGCCTTTTCCTGGATCTCAGGACATGATTGAACTAAGACCTCAGGTTCTTTATAACTAGAAGCTGGTGCAAACCCAAACAGGAGCAAGATGAGACCCAGGCCAGGACAGCGGGGCTTAGTGGCTCAAAAAGTAGCTGTGGTCACAAGGAGTGGAAGGGAAATGGAGGCAGCTAAGGAATTTTGCCCTTTTACAAGCTTAAGGTCAGCTCCAATGGTACCTAAGAGCCCTGAGTTACCTCGAGGGTGACGCAGTCTGGTCCGTTGGTGATGAAGTGTCAGTACCTTGCTTACACTGAATTATGTGCCAACCGGGGGCACTGGTGATGCCTTTTTAATCTCTTCGTTCGCTTACCATAGAAATTTCCATCAAGTGTCACTCTACCATGCCTGATGGTCAGACACCCCAGTATCTTTATTTCTACCTCTATGTTCTCTCAGGCTTCTCTACAGGAAAAAAAAAAAAAAAAAGCCTTTCCGATCTTTGATTGGAAGCAAATACATGAAATAAATGCATGAATCGGAAAGGACCAATTCTACTTGGGCTCGGCTAATATAGCCTACCACACATTTATAGAATATTAACACGACGAACTAGTGTCAGAATTTAAGCGTTTAAAAAAATGCAATTTCCTGAACCCCACCGTTGTATTTTTTTTAACGCTGGCTGGGTGATACTGAGACCCCGAGAGATTTCTGACCCACCTTCGCCCACTTATATAGATGAGGCTGAGGTGGGGAGGCCCCCGTCAGACTCGGGGTCCCTTGGCCAGGGATGGCAGAGTGACTGAGGTTTCCTCATGCTTCTCTGAATTTCTAAGCCCACATGTTGTGTGTCAAAGCAACAGGAGGCTTATAATGCTGAACCCAAAGTAACCAAAAAGTAAAAAGGCAAGCAACTGTTTGGTAAGGTGAGCTTCGCCGGGCGGGGGTTGTCTCCTGACCTAAAGATGAAAAGAACCACCGCGTTCCTCTGTCCTGCCCCCAGCCCCACCCTCAGCCTGTAGCGCCTGTACCCGAAGGCTCGCTCACTGCTGTCCAGTTGCAGGAGTGGGAGAAGAGACAAAGAGCCCTCTGTGATTTAACAATTTCAGCAGATTCTAAATCCAAGAAAATAATTTTCCTTGTAAGCCGCCAGACTCCACGTAGGACTTACCAAAACCAACATAACAAAACTGAAAACCGGAACTCCCAATAACTGGAGCTCAGGACTCCTGCGGCGACCCTGGAAAACTTCAAGGCCTCTCACTCCAGGTGACTGACTGGCCCTCAGAGTCTGCCCCCTGGGAGCTCGTTTTCTCCCTCTATTTCGGCGTTCTCAGCTATGTATGTGACCTCAGACCTTCCTCTGGAGCCCTGCTCCTTCCCAGGACGCATCCAACTAGAACGTCCTATTGCCACCTCCGTCTTTCAGTGTATTCCAAGCAGAACACAGTCCCCTCCACCTACGTGGATCATCTCCCAGTGCCTCCTTTTGGCTTCCAATGCTTTCCAGCTCCTAAGCTTGAAAACTGAAGGAGGTTTCTAGTTTCGTACCGCTGCACTCTCCATCTTTGTTCTCGTTTTATTCTGGATTAAGGACAGAAGGAATTGTTGTCAAATCTGTAGACGGCACGAAGTTGGGGAAATTTAGCAGATATGGGTGCGATGGAATATTGGAATTTCCAAGAGGAAAATGCTCACCATAAGCCAGAAAGACCGAAATCAATGTGATTAAATTTAATAGGAATGAAGTTGTGTATTAAGATAAAAATACATTACGATACTGTATTATTCCAGTTATATGAATTTCAAATACAAGTTTTATTTTCCCAAAACTTATCTGTGGGGCTAGGAATCAGAATAGTGGTCACCTCTAGGGTTTCAGGAGAAAAACTGATGGGAAAGAGACATGAGAGAACTTTCCAGGGTGGAGGCAATGTTTTATAGTATGATTGTTGTGTTGATTAGAGGAGGGTATTCATTTTTAGGATTTATCCATTGACACTGGAGATCTGTGCATTTTATAGTACAGAATTATAACTAAATAATAAATGCTTTAAGTTTTTATTTATTTATTTTGAGACCGAGAGAGCATGAGAGAGAGAGAGGGAGAGACAGAATCCCAAGCAGGTTCCGCACTGTCAGTATAGAGCCTGATGTGGGGCTCGAACTCAAGAACCATGAAACCATGACTTGAGCCGAAGCCAGATATTTAACTGACTGAGCCACCCAGGTGCCCCAATAATAAAATTTTTAACATGAGTGGTGTAAGTAGAAGATGGAGCCACACGTACACTGCAAGCCAGCCGTGAAATGATCTGATAAAAAAAAGCTGGACACCTTTGCAGTCCGGACAATGAGGGTCCAGATAGGTGAATGTCATGTTGAAAAGAAGACTGGTTGGCTCCAAAGAGGGCCAGAGGCAGGTCATGGATGGAAGTTACTAGAAGATAGGTTCTATCTCATTTTAAGAAGGCCGATTCTAACAGGCATTACTACCTAAAATGGAATGGGGTATCTTTGATATAGGACTTCTTTTCGAGTACTCAGGCGGAGAACCACCTATCAGGGATATCATAGCTTCCAGTGTGGAGAGCTGTGGTTTCCCGAGTATGCGCGGCATCCATGCCCTCTGCTAAATCCTAGAGACAAGATTAAGAGTAATAATTTTCCTCTTCTTCTTTTTCCTAGTCTCCTCCTCCTCTTCTCTATTATTATCATCATCATCATTATTATTAAGTAATTAGTTAATACTAAACAATGCTTAATTTGTACCAGATACCATCCAAAGCAGTTTACATACATTTAATATTCACAATAACCATAGGGAGATGGTACTATCATTATCCCTACTTTCAGAAATGAGACACACAACTACCCAGTGTTAAAGTCTGTAGCTGAAGTCTGACTTGGCCCACATTACAAAGGGTGTGTGAGCTAGTGTGGGCCTAGAAGTAGAGGCCCAAGGAGCAGATGGCCGAGTCCTCCTCTCCCCTGCCTCTCTCTCTTCTTCAGTGCTGTGATCCTTGTTCTTCTGCCTTGATTCAGTGACAGTGGCTAGAGAAGAGTCTAGGAATGGGAACATAGAAACCTCACAAAGAAGCATGAGGTTTACAATAACCACGAAGGTTAATCTGGTGACCGTTTGGTATCCATAGGATATTCCTTGAAGCTCTAGGACTTTGCTGTCCAATATGGTAGCCACTAGCCACACGCAACTCTTGAGCAATTGACATGTGGCTAGTCCAAATGGAGATGGGCTGTCAGTGTAAATTACACAGTAGATTATGAAAAAAGAATGTAAAATCTATCATGAATAATTTCTATATTGATTATATCTGTAATGGTAATATTTTAGATATATTATTGTAATAGCTTTATTGAGATATAATTCACTCATTTAAAATTTACATGTCAAGGACGTTTAGTATATTTACAGTTATGTATCTAACACCACAATCCATTTTAGAACATGTTCATTACATTTCAACATGAAACCCTGCATCCCTTAGCTATCAGCCCCAATCTTCCCACCACTATCCTCAATTCCCTGGCTTTAATCCACTTTCTGTCTCTATAGATTTGCCTATTCTGGAAATTTCGTAAATATGGGATCCTACAATACGTGGTACTTTGTGACTAGCTTCTTTCACTTAGCATGATGTTCTCAGAGTTAATCCATGTTGTGGCATGTATTAGTAACTAATTTGGTTCTATTGGATATACCACATTTTATGTATCCATTCATCAGCTGATGAACATTTGGATTGTGTCCAGTTTTTAGCTATTATGAATAACACTGCTATGAACATCACTGTGTAAGTTTTCATGTAGACATATGTATTCCGTTCTCTTGGGTATATAGGAGTGGCATTGCTAGGTCATAGGGTAACACTATTTCAACCACTTGAGATACTGCCAGACTGTGTTCCACAGCAGCTGCACTATATGTATTGCCAATGGCAGTATATGAGTGTTCCGATTTCCCTACATCCTCACCAACACTTGTTATCTGTCTTTTTGATAACAGCCATCCTAGTGGGTAGGAAGTGGTATCTTGTCATGACTCTGATCTGCATTTCTCCAGTAGCCAATGACGTTGAGTATGTGTCAATGTGCTTAGCGGCCATTTGTTTATTTCCTTTAGAGACATGTCTATTCAGATGCTTTGTCCTTTTCGAAATTGGGCCATTTGTCTTTTTATTATTGATTTGTAATAGTTCTTTCTATACTTTTAATTACAAATATCCGATATACGATTGCAAAAGATGGAAGAGCCTCTCCCATTCTGTGAGTTGTCATTTTGCTTGATGGCGTCCTTTGAAGCACAAAAGCTTTTAATTTTAATAGACAAAAAGGTCATTTTATCTATTTTTTTCTTTTATTGCTTGTGCTTTTGGCTTCGTGTCCAGGAAAACATCACCTAATCGTAAGTCATAAAAATTTATGCCTACATTCTCTTCCAAGAGTTTTAAAGTCTTAGCACTTGAATTTAGGTCTTTAATCCATTTGAGTAAATTTTTTGGGTGTGTAATGTAAGGTTGGGTCCAGCTTCATTCTTTGGCATGTGGTTGTCCATTGGTCTCAGCATCATTTGTTGAAAAGACTCTTTTTTCCTCCATGGAAATATCTTAGTTTCCTTGTTACAAATCAACCTGGCATAAATAGGAAGGCTTATTTCTGGACTATCATTTCTAGTCCATTGATCTCTCGTCTACCTTTATGCTAGCACCACGCAGTCTCGATTACTGTAGTTTTGCTGTAAATTTTAAAATCTGGAATTGTGGGTCCCCCAACTTTGCTCTTCTTTTTTAAAGATTGGGTTGAGTCTTCTGGGTCCCTTGAATTTCCCTATGAAGTTTAAGATCCGTTTGTAGATTTCTGTCAAGAGGTCAGTTTGAGTACTGATAAAGATTATGTTGAATCTATAGATTAGTTTGGGAAGTATTAACAGCATCTTAACAATAGTAAATCTTCCAATTCCTGAACACGGCCTATCTTTCCATTTATTTAAGTCTTCTTTCATTTCTTTCAATAATGTATTGGGGTCTTTAGAATTCAAGCTTTGCACTTCTTTTGTTAAATTTATTCCTGAGTATTTTATTCTTTCTGGTTATTTTCTTAACTTTATTTATATTTAGGGTACATTATTAAAAGTATTTTTTTCTGTTCACATTTACTTTTTAAAATGTGGCTTCTAGAAAATTTAGAATACAGAGGGGCACACATTTTATTTCGAATAGACAGCGTTGCTGTAGAATAAAGAGGCTGAGATTAGAGAAAACAAAGGAACACAAAACATGACTCTGGAGCTCTATTTGTGAAACTGGGTGTAGAATTTTTGCCTATTATGGAAATCGCAAGTCTGGAAGAGCTTCTGGTTGCACTCAGAAACATCACGTGTAGCCCCTTGTCCCTGCTCTACATGGAGGGGATTGAATCAGCCGTAACCTGCATGGTCTTCTGTGACTTCTGAGCCCATGGGCCTACGCAGGTGGTAAGGTGGTAAAGGTGATATTGCGTGAGGCCAGGCTTGAAACTCCAGGAAAAGGGTAAGAAAAGATAGCTCACGGTGACCGTCTCAAATCCCTTCATGTTGTAGCCAAGGAAAGGAGCAATAGACCCTTGCCATTGACCCTGAAGTTTACTCATCTCTCACCAGTTCTCCTCCACCAGTTGGTACCCACTAAGGAAAATCTTCACCAGTCCCCCAGGATTAGTATAGATGCCCCTTCTACATATGCCCTTGGTGTTTTGTAACATTCATTACACAGATTCGAAGTTGCCTGTTTATTTTTCTGTCTTCTCTACAGACTTTAAGCATCTCAAGCAGAGAACATACCTTGTTAATCATTGAACCACTAAAACGAAGTGACTGGAACGATAACTGTTGAGTGGGGGAGTGGATGAATGAATGTATACTATGTTCCTTGTTTCTCTAGTAGAGAAAGAAGTTTTTTTCTAAGTTTATTGAAAAGTTTAAAAGGTTTTTTTAAGTTTTTTTTTTTTTAAGTTTATTTATTTTGAGGGAGGAAGGGGCAGAAAGGGAGGGAGAGAGTCCCAAGCAGGTTCCATGCTGCCAATGCAGAGCCCGAAGTGGGGCTCGATCCCATGAACCGTAAGATTATGACCTGAGCCGGAATCAAGAGTCAGATGCTTAGCCCACTGAGCCACCCGGGCGCCCCTAGAGGAGGATAATTTTAGAGCATTACTTTCTTTTTTTTAAAGATGGGTGCTGTCTATATAAGTGTATTTTGGTTCAGTGGACAGAATATTAAACTTATTGTCAGCAAACTGACCTAGTTCCAGTTCTGGCTTTGTTACCGACTAGCTGTGTGACCTGGAATAGCCACTTGCCTTCTCCGGACTTGATCCCTCGGCTGTCAGATGAAAGGTTAAACTAGAGAGATTTAAGATTCCTCCCAGCCCTAATATTCTGGGAGATGTTGAAAACAGGGCAAACTGGCCTTCAGTTGCAGGCTTGCTTCCAGACAAGCAATTCAGTGGAACAGCTGAGATTCCCCAACCTTTTGCAGGGGCCTCTGCCTCCTCCCCCTCCTCCATGTCTTAGCAAATATTAATAGCCAAGGGCCTCACTGAGTGTGGTTTTTAATAGAATCCAATTTCAGTCCATTTAGAGTGGGACTTTTCATGCTGACTTGGTAATTTGAACTCTGTCATGCCTGATGGGCAGAGTGCATTTTCCCTGTCTGTGCAGCCCTGGCCCAGGGCTGGGGGGGAAAGGGCACGAGGTAAGGAGGCAGGGGCACCTTCACCCGAGCAGCTGCGGAGCAGCTACTTCCGCCTCACAGCCGCTTTTGTCTCTCTTGCCCGGAGGCATGTGAGGAAGATCCCAGGGCATTGGCAGGCAACGGGCAAGGACTCCTCTCTTCCCCGATGGGTCGCCATCCCCTTACAGCCCAGAAACGACTAGCCTCTGGGAGGAACCACAGGGAGAAACCTGGCTCCATCTTGGGTTGCGACCGGAGGATACTCGGTTCTGAAAACCAGCAGAATCGTTCCACCTGATTGCTGTGCAGTCTCTGATATCTGGGGAGAGGGCATATGAGAAAGTATGCGGCTTCCTCTGCCCTTCCCCTTCCTGCCCCCCCCAACCAAGTATTTGTCTTATTTGATTAGAGAGTAGTCTGAGGGGCTATTGGAAGTTCCTTCCTTCTAGAGTGCAGTGTGGGAAAATGGAGGATGAACATACAAGTGTCAGCCGTACCATAACTGAGGAAACTGGGCCTCACAAGGTGGAGGGAAGGAAACAAATGTTTATTCCATGCTTACGCTGTACCAGTCCCTGAGCGAGGAGACACTTGTTTCTTAATCCTACCAATAACCTTTTAAGGGACATAAAATTATCCCCATCTATAGGGGAGGAAAATGAGGATCAGAAAAGTCGAGCGACTGCCCCAAGGTCACACAGCTAGTGGATGTCAAAACTGGGACTCAAACAAAGCTCCACGCGTCCACTACAAGAGATCGCATGGTTGGAAACGGTGGAGCTGGGCGCTCTGATTTGTCTGCTGGTCTACGTCACAGCACTCCTTCACCTGGCTGGTCATTAGAAGCACTTCAAGACATTCAAAAACAAAACAAAAGAAACTATAGTGTCCTGAGTATTATCCCCAGGAGTCTGATTCAATGGGTCTAAGGCAGAGGCTGAGATTACATGTTTTTTAAAAGCTACTTCGAGTGATTCTGATGTTTTGGAAAGCATGGCACTGGAGCATGTGGCTCTCTTCCAACCTGAGCCTCCTACAGTTCCTCAGTTCTCCGAAGCACAGATCCCGTGCAGGGCTTGCAGTTACCCCAAGGAACATTTGCATTAACCATTCCATTCACCATTAACCATGGATTCACCTGAATCCATTAACCATTCATTCCAGGTTCACGGCTTAGTATTTATCCAGTGCTTATCCTCTGCCAGGCATTGTGCTCGGCATTCTGGCTGCAAAGATGAATAAACCATAGCACCTGCCTTGAGGAACATCCAGGGAGTGGGCGAGACGTACATCAGTAGGAAGTTCCAATACCTTGTAGCAAATGCTAGGCACAGGTAGGCTCATGTTGTTTTAGAAGTACAGACCGCGGAGTCAAGGAAAGCTTTTGAGCAGGGATGCCTTGGTCGAGTCCTATAGGAGTTGGCAAGGCAAAGAGGGGATTGGAGGGCTGAGGCATGGCCAACCAGACAGAAGGAACAGCGTGGAAAGGCCCAGAGACCCAAAGCCGTGAGTTTGGGGAATCACAAGGAGCCGTGCAACGGTGGAACATAGGGTATCTTTGGAAGAGGACCAGGAGGGGAGCCTGGAAGAGTCGGTGGGAGAAATTACGTGGGGAACCTTGTGTGCTCGGCTAAAGATTTTTAAGCCGTGGGATAACATAATCAGACTGCGTTCTAGAAGAGGAACCCTCACAGAAACGACAGGGTGGACCGCAGGCAGAAGGAGGTGGCAACAGAGAAACAGATTAGTCGCAGAATTAAGAATTTATGTGTGTCAAAAAGCACCATAAACAAAATTTGAAAGCAAAGCACTTGGAAAGCCTATTTGCCATGTTTCTTGACAAAAATAATGTTCTTAATAAAATTACATATTGGTAAGAAAGATAAACATAGCAATATCAAATAATAGAAAAATCACAAAGAAACCAGTACAAATGGCATTTGTACTGTACAAACCAGTACAGTAGGCATTTGAAGATGTTATTCACTAATAGTCGAAGAAGCGTGAGTTCAAATAACATTGACATACTATTATTTTCCTACCGAACTGGGAAAGGTTTGATAAATGACAGTACTCACTATTAGTGAGGGCGCAGGGAACAGGGCACTCTCAGGCCTGCGAACAGGAGAGTGCAAAATTTTAGTACAAACTTTCTGGAGGGCAGTTGGCAACATATACCAAAATTCTCAAACATGGCCAAGCAATTTCCCTCCTGGAGTTTAGCCCAAGGAAATGGCCATCGGTGTGTGCAAAATTTAGCTACAAGAATGTCGACGGCAACATTATTTACAATCAGGATTGAGAACAAATGAAATAATCGCTATTAGGAGACTGGTTACCAAATCAGAGCCCATCCACATGAAAAAGTTGGAGAGACAGGCAAAAAAACCATTCCGTTCATGATACAGGAAGCGAAGGAGCACAGGTGCAAACAAGTGTGTCTGATGTGCTACCATTTGTGCGTGACAAAAGAATATGTACACTTATATCTGAAAATGCGTAAGTGTTTTTGCAAGGATATACAGTACAAGTAATTGGAGGGAAACTAGATGCTGGCAGATAGGGCGGGAAGGAGATTTTCTTCTTACTGTAGAGCTTTCTGTCCTTTCTGAATTTTGTATCTGTGCATGTATTACATATTCCGAAATAGAAATACACATTTTGAAAAGTAAGTTACTAAAGAGTATATACAGTGTACTCCAATTTGTGTTTAAAAACAAAAACAACACCCTGCAAGTGCAGATGTACATTCACACCGTAAAGAACTGAAAGATGAGTCCAAAAGGAGAGCAGTGTTTGTCTTGGGTGGTAGGATGATGGGTTGGAGTTTGTCTTTTTTTTTCCCTCTAAAATTTCTACAATACACACGTGAGGCTTTCCTAGCAATGACAAGAAAAGTACACACACACGTGCCCCAGCCCCAAAGAGTCTATCACAAAAGTCCAAGCAGGAGATGGCGAGGCAGCTCAGATCCAAGATGTGTGCTCCAGGTCTAGTTTGGGGACATCCGCAAACCCCGCGTGTGACCACAGCGCCCGTTTGGGGAGGGATGGGAGAAGGAAGCTGAAGTTCTGCTAAGATGAATAGACTCGATTTTGCTTACCAGCTCTCCAAAGTCTCTGTTGGACAAATGCACAGCAAATTCAATCTCTCCGCCCCAAACATCAAACAACACCCCCAAAGCAACTTTTTACTTTGGGATCACTTATCTTCGGGTCACAGCGAATGGACCCCAGTAAGCACGTGTGTGTGCGTCACCAGACAAGCAGACACCTGTGCGCTTGTCCTGCGAGGTCGTGCCAGGTTGTCCTCACCCAGTTCCAGTTTTCAACCTTTCTCTTTAGAAGGATGGCAACAATCTTATCTCCACCTGTCCAGCCCTGCCCCAACTTACTCGTTGAGGCAAGACCCTCTCCTACCCCATGTGGGGAGCAGTTAGTCTAAGTCCTTCCTGATGGCGTGAAGGAGCAAAGGATGAGGGTGCTGGTAGGAACTGGTTCTGCAGTCCACCTCTGACCTCACCCTCAGCCTTCAGACCCTGACAAACAGTTTGCCGATTCCCAAGCCTTCTGGGCTGGAGGCTTGGGAACAGGGGAGTTAGACGCACGTGCCTGTGTTGCATATGCCTCGGGATGGCTCTGAGTCAGAACATGTGAAACCATGCTGGAAGAAGAGGGCAGAGGCAAGGATCTAGTAGGCGTGGGGGAGAATGCGGCAGATTCTCCTCATTCCCAGAGGTGAGCTACTGCGAGCGCCTGGGAACCCCTAGAGATTCCTAGCACCTTCTGGAACCCCTGCCAGAAGCCTTTCAGGAGCTGTGTGTGAATGGAACCTGGGCTGCTGGCTTCCGGGCCCCTCAGCAGTGATTGGATCCTGCAGGGGTGGAGCCTCTGATTACACAAATAACCCATTTTTTACTTTGTGTTTCCTTCCAATCTCTACCTATAATTGTGAATCTTCCCCAAGGCTGGGGGAATCCTACTAGGTGGGTTTGGATATGCACTGACATCAGAAAATAGAATGAACAATACACAGAAATAACTGCTAGGTCTCAGCTGTCTTTCCCTGGCCCGTCACTGCCCTGACCACTAGGGAGTCTAGTGTTAAGGACCTTTTTTGAACCTTGAGCTAAACACAAGAGGCAGCCCATATGTGGTGCCTACCATTGGCATAGTCAAGGCATTTCAACCTAATACACACTGTCCTGCTCTCGAGTGGTTGTAACCGCTCAATATAACACTTTGTAGAGCAGCTGCTACCAAACGTAGACTAGTTAGTAACTAGATCTCTGGAGTCAGACAGACCTGGTTCAAATCCTAGCTATGCCCCTCGAGGCCACGTAACCTTGGGATAGTTACCGTGTCTGGTTTTCAGTTTCCTTATCCACCTCATGGAAATCGTATCTCATGGGGTAATTGCACGAAAGAAATGAGATTCTACATGTAAAGATCTGAGGATAGTGCATTTAATAAATGCTGACTATTAACATTATTGCATCTGTATATATTTTAATTTGTACAATATTGTCTCACTAATCACACAAAAAATACACGAAAGTGCTTTGAAAAATTTAAAGCATCATATAAATGAAAGGTGTCATTGGTGATCATCTCACACGAGTATTTCTCGACTCTTCCACCTCCTGAAAGACCGGGACCACATCCTATGTCCCACAGCGTATTGCACGACGATAGGGAAACAATAAGCCCTCAGTAAATGTTTCTTATTGACTGAAGCTACATGGCAGAGCGTAAAGAGCATAGATACCAGGAGACTAGGCTGGGATAAAATTAGTTTAAGGCAGGAGAGCCAGTCTGCCGTCATCATTTATTCATTCAACAAATATTTGTTGAACATATTCTATGTGCTAGATACTGAGTCCAGATAATTTCATCAAAAGGAGGCCGTGCAGGTTCCCTCAAAGCCAAGTCCCTGGGCAGTCTCCATGACACCAGCCCACTCTACTGCACGAAGGCAGCCGCCAACATTGTTTGCTACTGGACAAACGGCCCATTGCTGCGGCCGTCCTGCCTGGCTGGAAGTAGCTGTGACTGAGAGCCGGGGGAGGGAGCGACAGTGGGCTACTGCCAACAGAAATGACAGGAGCTGCTGCCCGTTCATTTATTTTTATTTACACTCGGCCCACAGTTCAAGCCCCCAGTCCGTACAATGCCCCTTCCCCTAGAGGTCAGCTCCCCTCTTCTCCGTCACCTATGCGGTCAGCCCCGGCCCGCTTCGCCCTGCCCCTCTGCTGTCACAGCTGCCTGCTGGGTGGGAGTATGGCAGGACGGTATGTGTGGTCACCAGAGGGCACTGAGAGTGGGCTTCGGTGGCATGTGAAACCTGGCAAAATCTCAGATCCCCAAGGGGGGGGAGAAGAAAGCCGAGACAACAAGTGAGGGAGGGAGGCAGGGGCTGAGGTTACTGGCGGTGGCCAGGGTGGGGAATCCAGTGTACAAATTCACGGTCTCTGGGCTTAACCAATGCTTCTGGTGTTCGTCTCATCTCTGGATTCGACGCGGTTGCCTTGAGACGCTCTGGTGGGTCAGGAAAGTGTGGAGGGGTCCAGCCCGTGGGCTCCGTGCCTCCTGCCTCTGGGACGGTACACCTACCAGGCTCTGCCTCCGTCAGAAGCACTGGCCAAAGTCAAAGCTGCAACAGCATTCCCGGCTCGTAAGAGTCCTCTCCAGCTGTCCCCGAAGAAGCGAGCTCCCTCTCAGTGGCTGACCTACTAGAGAAGCAGAATCTCCTTTGTGGGCGACCGTCCAGATTCCCAACCTGCATGTCTCCTTCTCTTCACGTGGGGAGCAGACAGATTGTTGAGGGGCAGCAGGAGGAAGGAGGGGGAGCCGGAAGAAGTGGGGAGAAGGGAACAAAACCCAGGAGGGGCTCTTCACGGTGGGGGCTGCCTGGATGTCCCGGGTCTGGTGCAGGTGCGGCTCTAGGGAGGTGTTCTGGTTACATGGCTTCCTTCTCTCTCTGGGAACACCTGCTGAGTTTCATCTCCGTCAGCTGGATATACCGGATCACATTGGTGTCTGTGAGGACAGAAACACACCTTAGGGAAAGCGTCGGTGGGGGAACCGTGGGGTCTGTCTACACGGAATCAGGTCAAAGCTGTGTCTGCAGATCACGGAGCCCGAGGGGTTGACCAGGAGTCCGCCCTCCCCTCCACCGCCCCTAAAATGTGGATGGGTCATTGGGACCCAGGTGGGGGAAGGAGCTGAGAGCGGGGGACTCCCTCCACCTACCCCCAGGTAGCAGCATATCCTGGGGCTGACTCAGCACAGCTGGCCGAGATTCTGGAGTTTAACCTCAGGCAGGTTATCAGCTTCTCCGAGCCTCATGTCTCATCCGCAGGACACAGCCTCCATTTTTGAACGCTACTTTGTGCTACGTTTGCTCCCTTCATTATCTATTTAACCCTCACTACAATCCTCCCAAGTACGTGGCATCATCCGTACTGTGGCCAAAGGGAGAGCTGAGCCCTGGAGAGATTAAGACGCCCAAGGAGACACGTGGTGAGTGGTGCGTCTGACTCCGCAGCCTGCCTCCCCTGGGGATCATAGTACCTTCTTCATAAAATTGCTGTGAGGACCAAAATAGATTAAGTCTAATAGTACTTCATCCAATGAGCAATAAATATTAACCGAATGTAAATTTTTTTTAACTGAAGAGTTTAAAATGACTCTCCTTCATTGTCTTATGTTTGTCCTTAAAAGTAAGGTCAGGCACCACCTCGCCACAAATGGAGCATTTTCCCCCAGTTCTAGGCATTGAATGAGTAGACGGGGCACGCACAGAACAGCTGCCTAGCTCTGCACACACCGCAAAACAAGGGTTTCAGGGCTGCCTGGGCTGCAATACTTCAGGCAGCAGAAACGGATGTTGTCTACCGCTCAAAATGCCAGTTGTAGCATCTAGAACAGTGCTGGCCTATAGAGGTGTTCAAGAAAATTCTGTTAAATGAGTCCAGTTCTTAGTCCTCAAGTCAACCTTAGTCCACGGTATAGGACACAATTTATATACAGAAGACAAATCAGCAACACATAAAAATGAAGATATGGGTGTTCTTTAAAAATATGGGGGGAAAGTATACATTAGGATATTGGCAAATTGGTCCTGAAAGTCTTAAAGTCTTCTTGGAAGGAGAATCGCATTTTTGAAATAATCAGCCACGTGACCTACATTGGCAACATCAAGGCAAACTCAAGGCAAACACGGTGATGCCACGTTCCCTCCCCAGAGAGGCTCTTCCTGACGACCTGGCCTAAAACAGCACCCCCATCACTTCTTCCTTATCTTCTTCCTTACCACTTCCTAGGGGTAAGTAGCACTTACCACTACTGAATATGACATCATCTATCTGTCCATCTGTTTACTGTCCATCTTCCTCCCTTACAACGTAAACTCCTTGAAGGTAGCAGCTTCCTTCTGTTCACCACTATCTACCCAGCAGAACTACTCAAATACTTTCTGACCCGTTGGACCTGCTCAATAAATATCTGTGGAATGAATGAATGGCCGGGCCGGTGGACGCGAATTTCAGTGAACGGGCCAGGTAACGCGGCCTCTAAGAAATGGCACCTGACTGGAGAAGTCAGAACATGCTTCCTGGAAAACGCGGAGTTTCGCGTCAAGAGCGTCCATTCGTATTCTGTCTCGGCAACTGGAGTGTGAGAGCCTCACGAGGTGGGACTACACCTTCTCATCGGCATCCCTGGGGCCCAGTGCAAACCGTGGCACATACTAAAAATCCAATATGTATTTATTGAGTAAGTGAAGAGAGCTGGATCCTGGGTCGGAAAAAAACCCCAAAGAATTCCATATTCTATTTGAAAGAGGTGCCCAAGCTCCCTGGAACCCAGACCCCAGGCAAACGCATGTTACTCTCCTCGTTTCAGGTCCTCGCCCACGCTGGGCTCTGCCCGCCATGAAATCTGAGCACCGCCATGAGAAGGCCTCAGGAGCTGCCCGAGGGGCTGATGGTAAGAAAGCAGCAATTGCCGCCTTCCTTACCTGTTGGCTGTCGGGTCCTTGCTTCTTTCAGGTAGTAGAGTGCTTTGTCATAGTCTCCAAGGTGATAGAAGGCCACACCAGACCGGTAAAGGGCCTTGAAGTTCTCTCCTTCCTTCTTCAGAACTTTGAGGCAATACTCTTTGACTCGCTCGTAGTTTACCAGCTCAGCCTGGAGCAGGCAGGCTACGGAGTAAGGGAAAGGAAGGGAAATGCTATCAACACAGCAGACTCTGAATGTCTCTCTTTGGTTCCTTCTCCTGCCCAGAAAAAGGTTTAGTAGTGTTGGGGCTTTACACTGGAGTGTATGCCATGGGATTTGTCATCAAATAATCCAGAGTCCTCAGACCTAGTTTCATGACCTGAGCAAGCTGTATGACCTGGAGTGAGTTACTTGGCCTTGTATTATGGGTGGAATTGTGTCCCCTCCAAAAAGATATGTTGGAGTCCTAACTCCCAGTACATCAGGATGTGACTTATTTGGAAACAGGATCTTTGATTACCTTTGGAAAGGTAATTAAGTTCAGGTCAGGTCATTGGAAGGGGTCCTAATCCAATATGACTGGCGTCTTTATTTAAAAAACACGCTAGAGACTGAAGGTCTATGTTCCCCGAAAAATTCATACCTTGAAAACCAGTCCCCAGTGTGATGGTATTTGGAGGGGGGGTCTTTGGGAGATGGCTAGGTCATGAGGGTGGAACCCTCAAGATTGGGATTAGTGCTCTTATAAGAGACCTTAGAGAGCTCCCTTGTGCCTTGTACTGTGTGAGGACACAGTGAGAAGACGGCCGTCAGTGAACTAGGAAGCGGGCTCTCACCAGACACCAAATCTACTACTTTGATCTTGGACTTGCCAGCCTTCAGAACCGCGAGGGATGAATTGTGTTGTTGGAGCCACCTAGTCTATGCTATTGTCGTAGCAGCGCAAACACACTAAGACAAGGGCAAGTTTAGACACAGAGATAGAAGCACACGGAGGTCAGACGACGTGAAGTGACACAGGGAAAACACGGCCATCTATTAGCCAAGGAATGCTTGAGACCACCAGAAGGTAGGAGAGAAGCGTGGGGCAGATTCTCCCTCGCAGCCCTCACCTCGCTCCAGAACTATGACACAATAAATTCCCGTTGTTTAAGCCGCCGGTTTATGAGACTTTTGTTGGGGCAGCCCTAGGAATAAGCTACAGGAGGCAGCGACAGTACTAACTGTGGCTCATACTTGTCAAGTGTTCACCTTGTGCAGGATGCTCGTGTCACTGCTTGTATTCCCTGACACAATCCTCAGAATACCACGCAGTAGGTCCTGGTATTATTTCCATTTTACAGATGAGGAAGCTGAGGCCCAGAAAGATCAGGTCATTTTCCAAGGTCACACAACATGAAAGAGGCAAGGCTAAAATTTAAATCTAAGCCGCGAAGCTCTAGAGCCCACGTTCTTTATTGAGTTGATGAGGGGATTTTATAAAAGAATGGCCATAAAGTATTTAACACAGGGCACGGCACACAGTAAGTACCCAAAGTGTTATTTAATATTATTACGTTTCTTTTCAACCCCGCACCCCCTCAGGGACAACTGCCTCTGACTTTCTTCAAGTTCTCTTTCATACGAGTTTGTTTTTGCAGTTCCTGGGAGCAGGGACCTTCTGGTGGGCCAGCTCCCAGCTTGTACAGAGCACACCTCTGGACCTGTGAGGCCCTTTGTCCCTGTCAGGCCCCGTGTCCCTGCTGAGGCTGGCAGGCACCCATGGTGGGGCCCGTTCTTATTCTCTCTCAGCCATCTCTGAGTAAATCGTCTCTCCTTGAAGCTTTCTCTCACCGGTAATCAGCCACAGGGCCAGGGACAGGGTCAAGAAGCTCGTGAGAACCTGGAGAGTGATGCCCTCTTTCCTTGTCTGCCCAGTGGCCTCCCTGCCGCACCCTCCTCCCAGCCCTGCCGAGCTACCTCCCCCTCCGTGCGATCGCGCGAAAGTTTAGTAGGCATTGCGCAAAGATTGTCTTATACGCGATGGAGGGACTGCCAAAAAATGGGGTGGGGGGCAGGGAAAGGCACCTGTCTGCTTCTTTGAAGTGAATAAAAAGACACATAGGAAACAAAAGCGCTCATCCCGCCAAGACCAGACCGGCTGGTGGTGGGAGAATGCTGACATCCACTCCTCGTGGTCCCATTTCCCCTACGTGGGAGGAAGAGGACTCTCTTTGGGATAGAGGCGAGTCCCTGATTTCAATCTCCAGGGGTCTACCTTCAGCGGTTTTGATCCTTTAAATAACTTCCCAGGGATCAGCATTGCTGATCCGGAGACCAGGCCTTTCACTGGGCATTTTGGGCAAAAATAAAACCCAAACCCAAAAAACCCACATCCTTCTTGTACGCTGAGGGGGAGGGGCACCATACAGTCTCTCGAGTTGAAAGTGTGAGAACCAGGAAGTAGAAGAAAATCAGCCCAGATCTAGAAACTGACCCGTCAGGTTTCACAGGCCCCAGGGCAGAAAGCCAAAGGAGTTGGCAGAAGTGACAGGCCTGCTAGCCCCTTGGGAGCGGGCGGCTTTGGTCACGGAGAACCAGGAGGAGAACCAGGAGGTGCTCGTGCTCCTGACCAGGGGTCCATCCTGCCACCAACCCCCTCTCCTCTCCTCCCTCAGCTGTAGGGACCCCTCCCCACCCCCAAGCTGTCGGACAGGGCACAGGCTCTATGGACAGGGAGGGGTCTCTCTCAAGAGGCTCCTGTGCATGGCTACCTGTGTGGGACTCCGCTCCAACACCTGCTCCCAGAGCTAAAGGATTTCCTGTCTGGGCGCCCACGTGCTTCATTTGGCATCCTGGCTGCCCGGGCGGGGGCCGCCCTCTTCCCATCTAGCCGTCCATCTTCAGATGGACACTTCTGTTTGCTGACCTGAGCAGTGTAGGAAGTGGGCCTTTGTTTCTTTTCAAAACAGCTTTTGAATGTCCAAAATGAGGGTGGGGTGTTGGGGAAAGGAAGCAGAGAGGCCCGGAAATGGAAAAGATCCTCCTCCTCCAGAGCAAAAGGAAGGATGGTGATCAAATTCTGGGAACCGTTCAGGGCAAATGCTGCAAATTCCCCCGCGGCCCCAGATCTGATGGGAATTGTGATACCTGGCCGTGGACCAGGGTTCGGACCGGGTGGGAGGTGGGGCCAGGCTCGTTACAGGGTGCGGGGTCCCTGCTGCCACCACAGGCGGAGCCCAGGAAGACGGAGAAATCTAGATTTGGGTCTAAATGGGCTGCCATCCTAAAGGCTGGCCCGAAAGGTGGGTTCCAGACAAGAAATCTGGGGTGCCAGGCCAGAGCTCGTAAGCGGGGTCCAGGAGGGAGGGGGGAAAGAGACAGTCTGGAAAGCTGCCTTCGGCCCTACGTATAGGTGATTTTTAGGCACCTTCTAGTTTGGGCGGGGAGCTATTTGGGGTTCAAATAACCAGCCCGAGGGAGAGGTAAGAAGATGGGATGTTTGTGGACACACTCTAAGGAGTGGAGAAAGTTCAGAAGGAAAGGTTGACCGGCAGTCTCCTGATGTTCCTTCCACATCTCTGTGCCCACTACCCAGGGCCTGGGGGCTACGCAGGACTTCTAGAATGGGTCACGTCATCCCTCGGCCCTTCCTTCCTCTCAGCGGTTAATCCCTTACCCCGTGTCAGAGGTGGCGCTCGGTACCTTCTATATACCACGTCTTTTCATCTTCACAGTAACTATGAAACAGGTTCTATTTTTATGCCTCTTTTACAGATGATGAAACCTAATTCCAGAGAAATTAAGTGACCGACTGAAAGTCACTCAACCAGGAGGTGGTAGAGTTATGATACTCACCCTCTTCCGTCAGGATCCCCAGACTGTGCTCCCAACCATGGGGATCTGTGGGTCTGTGTTTGAAGCCCTTCGAAACCCACATGAACCCTGGTAAAAGCCGTGTCACCTGTGTAAACCAACGTTCTCTGTGTTCTAGGGTCAACAAGGCAAAAAGCAACCCCTAATTGCACTGAGCAGGGTACAGGGCCCTGGGATCAGTGGTGAACCAAACGGTCCACTCCGTCCTGGAGCTAATGGGCTGGTGGGGAAGGCACAGGTCACATGGTCTCAGGTACTCCCACATGCCAAGATTGAGAAGGAGAAGGGAAGAGTGGGGGCACACTGAGGGGGAGGGACCCTCAACCAGTATAAAGGATCCTGGGAGGGCTTCACGGAAGAAGTGGTATTTAAGTGGAGTTCCGAAGACTGATTGTTCCTCAACCTTAGCACCAAAACATTTTAAGCTAGGGGGATGCCCCGTGCCTTGTATGATGCTGAGCAACACCCCTGGCTTCTACCCACTAGACGCCAGCTGTGAGAACCAAAAACAATGTCTCTAGACATTGCAAAATGTCCTGTCAGGGGTAAAAATCCCCCGTTGGAGAACCAGTGATCGAGGTGGAAAGGAGAAAAAGCTTTCTAGATAGAATCTTTTTCTTTTCTTTTTAGGCAGAACCTTTTCCTTTTCTCTGTTAGAGAAAGTGATGGAGGTGAGGGGTGGGGGGAGCGCGAATGACTTATTTGAGGAGTTCTGAGGAACCACACCTGGCTGGAATAGAGAGATGGAAAGGATGGGTAAAAGGCAGGGAAGGTGAAGGCGCCTAGGTGGCTCAGTTGGTTGAGCGTCGTATTTCTGCTCAGGTCATGATCTCCTGGTTCGTGGGTTCAAGCCCCGCATCAGGATCTGTGCGGACAGTGCAGAACCTGGTCAGACTGTCTGTCACCTTCTCTCTGCCCCTCCCCCCACTCCTGTGTGTGCATGTGCATGCTCTCTTTCTCTCTCAAAAATAAAAACATTTTTAAAAAAAACTGGAAATGTAAGATGGAACCAGGACACCCAGCCCCTTCTGGACCGTGTTTAGGATCTGGGACTTTGGGATGATGAAATGGTTTGACTAGGTTGGCTCAAGTGGAGGCAGAAAGACAGGGGAGAGGGATCATTTTAAGAGGCATCCAGGAGACAGAACATTAAGAACCTCTGAAATATTTTCCCTCTGCTGTCACATTAGCGTGGTTAGAGCCTTTCGTCCAGGAGAGCTAAGACTGTCACTTTGGAATCACTGATGATTCAGAAGTGTTCTTCCGTGTTGTTGCACCCCGGTCTCCACGTGAATTCAAGTTTAGAATACGACAGTCAACGTGCACTGCCGTATTGAATGAACCAATATTTTAAACTACTGGAACTGGATTCCAGTCCCACCTCTGCCGTTAGCCAACAGTATGAAAATCACTTTCCCTCTCTGGGGCTGTTTCCTATCTGTAGAGTGAGGGGCCTCCACTTGGCTGAATAATCTCTGCTCTCATTTCAGTCTAACGGCCTTTGAATACAAATGTTTGCCACTTAACAGAAGGATGACATTGTTTCACTCATTCCTCTTCAAAAGGAATTCTGTTCTCTCTCTGACTTATGGGGAGGTATCTTCTGTTGGGGATGGCACTCAGAAGTGGTAGGGCAGAGAGCAAAAGGGCTTCTGTAAGACAATTCTCCCTCTATGTGGAGGGTTGTTTTTTTTTTTTTCCACATAAAGATTGGATTATGTGTTGTCCCAAGGCCATGGACTGGGGCAGGATCTTCCCTGAAGGGAGTAAGCTCTGCCACCACCAGTCTCAGCAGAGGAGGCCGTGAACTTGGGAAGGCAGACCTCGTGCTGGGTGGAGAGGCAGCTAGTTCCCATCTGTGGCCTCCACCCTGAGTATATATTTGGATCCAAGGATGTAGTTAGTCATGCGGCCGCAGAAGGGGTGCAAAGTGGGGAGACATGTCCACGGTGGACATGTAAAGACAGCCCTGAGTTCCCAGACAACCAACCACCCCCGGAAACCCTTTTGAAAGAAATGTTATTAGCCTTCCGGTCTCTGGGTCTTCTGACAAGTTTAAATAAATGTTGCAGCCCAGGATCAACCAAGCTGTGATGAATTAAAACAAGCTTCTTTCTAATGCGTGGGAAGAGGTGCTAGGAGAGAAGAGCCTTCCCCAAGGCCATAGTGGTGGCATAAGTGATAGAGCACAGTACAAGAGAAAGGTAAGTTTGGGGGATGAGAATTGGGCTTTAAATGTCCAACCATCCCTTGCACGTGGAGATTCCTCTTCCACCGCCAACCTCGGGTGGTTAGGGTATGCCGTTATAGAAGGAGCTGGCAGGCTCTCTTTATGCCACAAAGGGGTCTGTGGCAGGAAAAAGTCAGAGAATCAGCAACCGAAAGAACCCCACGGCCCAGTCATGCCCTTGGACAGAGGAAATCATATGTTTGATGTTCCCCAAAGCAACCGTACTGAGACCTCAGGCTAAAACATGTCAGGTTCTCCTGGCTCTGGCACCTGTTTTGTTTTTGTTTCTCCTGGTGCACGCAGGGCACAGCGATTGCCTGGGCAACATGCCACTTGCTGGCATGAGATGAAGGGAGGCTGGATGAGAGGAGGAAGAACAAGTTCATGCAGCCATTGGTTTTCTTCTTACAAATGATTTGCTATCGTTTGTCCTTAGCAGTTGCCCAGAAGGGAAGCGTGGACAGGACGGAAGGGAAGGAAAGAGCGGATTGGGGCCAGGAGTGAGGAGAAGGAGGTTGCCCCCACTTGATGGGTTGAATTGTGACTTCCCCAAAAGACACATTGACGTCCTCATCCTCGATCCCTTAGAACAGGATCCTATTTGGAGAAAAGGTCTTTACAGAGGCAATCAGGTCAACATGAGGTCGCCAGGATGGGCTCTAATTCAACACAGCTGGTGTCTTTAGAAAAAGGAGAAATTTAGACACAGAGACAGACACACATATAGGAAAGACTATATGAAAACACATAGGTAGAAGGCGGCCATCCACAAGCCAAGGAGCCCTAGGCCACCAGAAGCCTAGTTCCGCCCTCCTAGTGACCACCCTAGGTCACTAGGAGAGAGACATGGAATCGACTCTCTCTCACAGCTCTCAGGAACCAGTGCTAGCAACTAGCAACCCCTTGGCCTTGCACAACTTGCCTCCTGAACTCCTGAACTGTGACAAGACTTGTATCTTAAGCCGCACTTTGTGGTGCTTTATTATGGCAGCCTTAGGAAACTAATACACCTTGCTGGTCACTCCTTTGAGAGATGGGCTCAGGAAGTGGCCATTACCTTACTGGGCGAAAATTTCCCCAAAGTGGACCAAATTACTCGGTTTTCAAATTTATTTTAAGGGGCCACGACGTAGCAGTAAAGCGGATGGCGTTTGGATCTGGACAGAGGGGACAGTCGGAATATTTAACGACTGGGGTAGGTCACAACCAACCCGAACGGACATATAGCATCGTGCCAGTTCCGGGGTGTCCTGGCTGAACACCAATCGCTCGATCCCGAGATCCAGTCCTGGGCTGCAATCCAAGCTCTGCCACCTCGTAGCCCCGGCCCTTGGGCATGTCACTTAATCTCCCTCGGCCTCATTCTTCTCATGTACTAAATGGAGATAATAATATCCATTTTGTGGAAACTCTTGTGATGAGAAAATGAGATAATTAAGGTATGCGAGGCGCTTCACACGGTGCTGGGCGCAGAAACCGATCCCCCTAAACGCCAGCTCTTCAGGAAGCCGCACGTCCAACATGGTTTCCCCGGCAACGTGTACGTTCGTCAGAGAACATTTCCATTCTGAGTCCTACACACAGCGTATGATACATACAGACGCCGAGCCCAAGCTGGATTTAAAGCACATTTTCGAGATGGGTCAGAGACATTTTGGAGGTTGGTTTAGAGGGTCTTTCTATGGCACCGCCGTGAGAATGCGGTCTGTGCAGCTTAAGGACGGAAAGTCTACCCGTGTGGCTCCATACCCAGGACTGCAAGGACCACCTCCCCCCCACCAGTTTCCCCTCCCCGTGAAAGCGCTGATTTTCTCCTCTACGGACACAAATGCGGGCATTCAGAGTTCCGGAAACTCTGATTGCTTTTGATTTCTCCGTTTTGCTTCATGGTCTAGGATGTGCCTAAACGCACACGTGCCCCAAATGGTTCCCAGGCCTGATGCTTGGTTTTACCTGCCCGGTTTTCCTTCCAGAGGTGTGTTTTCTCTCTCTCGGGAGGGGCTGGGTATATGCAGAGAATGTCACAAAAGTAGCTTTGCAGCCAGAAAAGAGGGCTTAAGGGAAAGAATGGAGTGGGGCTCCGGGCCTATTTTCTACCCCGCTCACCTCTCTCCACCCCCAACCGCAAACAGTAGTGCCGCCTGCACCTGCTCCCTCACCAAGGCTGGCCGAGCGGGTTCCGCAGCCGGTGTCTGGCTGACAGCTTTATGGATGGGGCGGGGACGGACCCGAAGTCGCAGCTCCTCTGCAGCCCCAATAATTCAGGCGAGCTAGGAGCTCTAAACGCCAGCCGTGGCAGGAAAATTAATAAGTCAGCTCCTGACTCTACAGGGCACTGGAAAGTCTGGGAAGGGGGGGACATCGGAAGTTGTTTTAGCAGAGAAGTTGCTGGCCAGTTTCAGTGCCTCTGAGCTAGTTGATGCAAGACAGTGTCCCCAGCAGCGGCATTCATGCGTGTGTCCTTGGGTTAAAACATGTCACCTCTCAGGGCCTCAACTTTGAAGTGGGTAAACATAAAGACAATTATGGTTGCTATCTACTTTTTCCTTTAAAAAGGTTTTTTAAATGTTTAGTTTGAGAGACAGCGAGACAGCAGGGCATGTGTGAGGGAGGGGCAGAGAGAGAGGGGGACACAGAATCCAAAGCAGACTCGAGGCTCTGAGCTGTCAGCACAGAGCTTAATGGGGGGCTCGAACTCACGAGCCGCGAGATCATGAGCTGAGCCGGAGTCGGACGCTTAACCGACTGAGCCACCCAGGCGCCCCGCTATCTACCTTTTCCTTGAAGGCTTGCTGGCAGGATGAAAAAAGTCTGACATCTGACGAGAACCCCATGGAAACTTGTTTAACGTGGAGATCCTAGACCCCGTGCCCCGTGATGCGGAGTCCCAGGGGCGAGGCCCAGCAACACACATCGAACGAAACCAAGGGCAGAGTTTCCACTGAGCCCTTTTTTTTTTTTTAAGTTCTAAAACCACCAGCATCTCCAATTCCATCGAGAGTCTACTGTTATCCTAACAGGGTTGACATGATACATCTCTGGTTTCTTCCCGAAACCACCCCTGCCTCCGCTGGTGCTTGTAAAACCAACTCCCTCAGTATTATTTTTTAATAGAAATTTTTGTTGAGATAACTGTAGATTCACATACAGGTGTAAGAAATAATACATGAAGCTCCCCTGCACCCTTTACCCAGTCTCCCCCAAATGACATCTTATAAAACTATAGTGTAACGTGTTGGCCATAGTATTGACACTGATGCAATCCTCAGCTCGGTTTTTGCAGCTTTACTTGTACTTGTGTGTGTATGTTTAGTTATACACCATTTTCTCACTTGTGTAGATTCCTCTGTCTACCTCCCAAGTGACAAAACAGTTCCATTGCCACGGTAGCCCTCCAACTGCCCTTTAATAACTGCGTCCCTATCCTGCCTGAATCCCCAACTCCTCTTTAACCCCTGACAACCCCTGGTCTATTTTTCCTTTCTAAAATGTCATTTCAAAGCATTACATAAAAGGGATCATACAGTATGAAGCCTTTGGGAGTTGGCTTTTTTTCACTCAGCATAACCCCCTTGAGACGCATCCAAGTTGTTGTGTGGATCAACAGTTCGTTCCTTTTACTGCTGAGTAGTATTCCACAGTGTGGATGTACCATCGCCCGACCATTGCATCTGACGAAGGGCATCTGGACTGTTCTTGATTTTTTGGTTATTGTGAATAACGCTGCTATGGACACTCACAGACGGCTTTCATTGCTCTAGGGCAAACGCCCAAGAGCGCAATTCCTGGGTCACGAGGGAAAACATTCGATCTGTCATCATTTCGTATGCTGTTAGCTTTAGTTGTTCAGTAGCTACTCTATCAGGATCAGGTGACTTCCTTCTGTTTCTAACTTGCTGGGAAATGACTGTTTTTTTCTACTACCTGATGGTAATGGTTTCCCGTTGGGTTCTCTTTTTCCAGTGAGGTCAGATCTACAGGTACAATCAGCAAGGGGACCCGTTAGTTTTCCAAAGAATAAAATGATTTTTCATAGCCACATACTCAGATCATGCCCACCACCGCAGTTATTCATGAAATATGTCTTCTTAGCCTTTCCAGACAAGCATCTGTAGGCCACCTGTAAATCCTCACACAGCACAATCGCATCATTGGGATTTGCATACATCGTATGCTTGATAAGTAGCAATACCTAACATTAGTATACTGTTTCACAACTCCCTGGACCTTCAAGATGACTGTGAGAAGTAGGTATTATTAGCCCTGCTTCCAGAAGCTGAGGCTTAAGGAGGTTAAGTGGCTTGCTAAGCCCATCTGACTGGTAAGGAAAGAGCCAGGGTTATCTAAACCCAAGTCCCATGTTGGTTCCACCCCAGCTGAGCTGGTGGTAGACAGTGGAAACCTGGACTCCATGATCTCGAAAGGTCTTTTCCATGTCCAAGGGACTGGGAAACTCTAAGGGCAGGAGAGCAGCATCCGTTCACACCAGCCTTGCCCCCACCTGGTGCCCAGACAAGAGCTCTCCTGCCAGTGATGCTGTAGCTCCCACTACCGGGAGTGTGTGGCTTGGTCCAGCAGGCTAAACCCCCCTGGTGCCCTTCGCATTCACTTCTGACCTTCTGTGTTCCAATCCAGCACATGCTCGCATTTGATTCGAACGAACACTGCCGACGGCTTCCTTTGCTTTCTTTGTTTTGGCGACACTGTCTTTGGAGATCCCTCCTTGGCACCAGGACCAAGCCGCTCTTGGTTTCCCCACCCTTTGGGTTCTTCACTTTGGATGTCCCCAACGTTCAAGAGCTGCTTGAACAGGGAGGCTGCATCCCTCTTACCATCGTCCTGCAATCTTGGGCAGGGGCTCTTAGTAAACTTACTTGAAAAAGACGTATTCGGGGCACCTGGGTGGCTCCGTCGGTGAAGTGTCTGACTCTCGGTTTCAGCTCAGGTCATGATCTCATGGTTTGTGGGTTCGAGCCCCGCTTTAGGCTCAGTGGTGATAGTGCAGAGCCTGCTTGGCATTGTCTCTCTCTCGCTCTCTCTCTCTGCCCTTCCCCTGCTTGTACGTGCTCTCTCTCTCTCTCAAAATAAACATTTTTTAGAAAAAGAAAAAGAATTTCGAATATTCAGTTTTTGAGATGTAAACCCTTTGTATCCCGCAACTTTCGGTTACCGTACAGCCTGAGGTGGTGGTAGCACAGGATGTGAAAGGAAAGAGGCCACAAAGGGAAGAGTGCCCTTTGGCTGACACCCAGGGAGCGTGAGACAGAGAAAGGAGACCAGGGGTCCCTGGGGGTGGCTCCAGCACAAATGAGACAAACCCCTTCCTTCCTAAATAAACTGGAGAGAGGGGGACCTTGAAGTGGACTGGCTGATACACGTATATACAGGCACAGAAGATGGACTGGGAGGACATACACCCAAACAGAAAAGATTTAGGACGGCTGGATGACAAGTGAGTTTTAGCCTCTTCTTTGAATTTCTTTTATTCGCAGTATCTTCTACAATTACAACGTTTTACTTTTGTCATTGGAAAACTATGTTACCAATCACCTCCGCCCATTATGTCTTCAGGGGTGGAACTCCAAAGAAGAGGTGCAGAGAAGGCTTCTGAAGGGTTTCCTGAGCAGAAAGCACTGGCTGTTCCTGGGGCCCCGACTTGGGAAGACCTGGGGTCATGAGAGGGCCCTGGGCAACATGGCGGAAGCGCGCCTGCAAGGGGGGGATTACCAGAAGGGTCTTAGGGACACCCCTGCTAGTGCGCTCACCCTCAGCATGCCTGGGCAAGGCAGGGGCCTTCCTCATGGGGTACCAGGAAGGAAGCTCAGAAAGCTGGCACCAGCATTGGCACAACAGAGCGCGCGGAGCAGGCCTGAGGCTACTGGCCTCATGGCTTCTCCCTCAGATGGCTCCCTCTCAAGGAGGCCTTGCCTTCCTCCGTTTCCCCTTCCCATCAGTAAGCTTTCTTGCTTATTAGGCTCCCCAGGGAACCCAATTGCTCACAGCAGGTGTCTTCTCTCCCTGGCAAATCCTATACTCGGCTCTCAGACTCTGAACTGGTCTGACTTGTGAGAGAGCCCAGGTTCTAAGCCTACTCTCAGTTCAAAGAGAGGGCCAGAGGATCCTGAGGCAGAGTGTGGAAAATGGCAGAGAACAGACTCTAGCGAAAGCTTAATCACTGGTATAGTTTCATGTCAGAGACATGTCTGCCTAGAACCCAGCAGTTTCTGTCTCCTGGACCAACCTTTATCCTGACAAACTGCAAGTAGGCACAGACCACACGGCCCAACGGCCCTTGGTTCTGGCTCTGCTGCCCTTCAGAGGAAGCCCAGTGGGTTACTTGTTCACGCAGCCTCCTGAGCCCAGGAGCACACCGGGTTCAAAACACCCACACTGCAGGCTATTGGCTTACACCTTGGTCACTTCCCTTGTCCTGGAGCTGCTGACCTCTCTTTTGTCCTTCTCTGTTTGCTCACTTGCTTCCCATATTCCCCCATAACTTCCTTTGCCGATTCCTTTTTCCCTCCTGTCTCACATGCTTTCCTGTCCTGGCACCTACCGGAGTCGGAGTTAGATTTACATAAGCCAGCATTTATTAATGATGCCTGCTGTGTGCCAGGCCCTGGGCTAGGCATGTGTGCCTGTGTCATTTCATCTCAATCGCCATCACAGTGCTGTGTGGTGTGTATTATTACTCCCATACTATAATGGAAACAAGCTCAGAGAGGTTGAGACTTCAATGGGAAATCAGGATTCAAACCCAGATCTTGTCATACTAAGCAAAGTTCTCTCCCATTAGGCCACATTGCCCTGCGTCTGTCCCTCTGTTCTCTCTCTTCCCTCCCATCCTCATTGGCACATACAGGGCTACAGCCCTTCTCCCTGTATTGGCATCAGGAAGAGTCTACACGAGTTCCCAATGACCCGGCAGTCTCCACAGCCTGAGGGTCCAGGTCCATTTGAGGAAGGAGCTCAATTCTGACTCAGGGTGAGCAATAGGCCCAGAACCATACCCCCAAATGCTTGGATCTGCCCCAGGCTACTGAGGGATCTTTAGCTTTGGGCCAAGGGTGGCAGCAGGCTGAGACACTGTAACTTGCTCAGAATCGAAGTCTGAATTTTGAAATAATCTGGAAAGATATGGCAGTAACAGGTGACATTTGGGGGCATCAATTAAGATTCCAGGGGCCAGAGAATATTTTAAGGAGGCTTCCAACACTTACCCTGGTTTCTTGAAGAGACCCTTTGTCGGACTCAATCATCCTGCAAGGCTGTGAGGTCCCTTATTTTGGCTTACTCACATATTTGCAAGGGTTGCCTTGGAAATCTTAGTTGAGATCTTCTAATGGTCATTTGTCAGCACATACCAGTAAACTAGAATAAAAGAGAGCTTGTTTCTTGTCTCGTTCCTAAATCTGCTCCCAGAAAGAGAGGCTGGGGCAGGGGTGGGGGTGAGCAGCCAAAAGGCCTTCAAAATCCTAGACAGCTCAGCACTTGTGAGGGCACTGGCCCAACCCCCACTGTTTATATTTGGGGAAACTGAGGCTCAGAGTGATGTGACTTGTCCAAAGTCACAGAGCAAGTTAGCAACAGACCCGAGACTAGAACCCTAGCCCCCATACCATGTTTTGAGGAGAACAGAGAAGATTTTGATTTGGATAATGTACAGTAAAGATTCAATGAATGAGTGAGTTTCCTTCCAATCCTTAGTCTGCTGTGTCTGAGCTACCAATACCAGCGGTCAGGATTTCCGGGGACCAATAAGAATCTTGAACATTGAGTACACATGCCATCCCTTCCTCAACACCAGAGGCACATTATATCACAAGCCCTGACCTAACTCTCTTTCTTGCCTCACTGACAGATTTAAACCATCACTAACACTACTGAGTCTAGAGGGGCACCCCCCTACTGGGGGTCCATGCTGCCAGGATCTAGCTGTGTATGTGGATTGGGGAGGTAGACACTGCAGACAGGGGGTAGAATCCTATTGTGGGGTATTATGAGAAATTTGGGGGCTTGGGGTAATTTTGACATCTTTGGTGTTCCTGTCTGACAAGGCTAGACAAGACATAGGTAATACCCAGAATGGCATTAAAAATTATATTTATAAGGTGGGTTTTCTTTAGGCAGATAAAAAGAAGAAAGCAAAACTATCCTTAATTTCTCTGTACTGCTAATCCTGTCATCAATTTTCCTTAAAAAAAAATAAAAGCAATCCAATCATGCATGCAGTTAGAAAAGTCAAATACTATAGAAAGATTGAAAATAAAAAGTTAAAAAAGACATGAAGGAAACTTAGGTGCACATTGCTAAGTGAAAGAAGCCAATCCAAAAAGGCTATATACTATATGATTACAACTCTACAACATTCTGGAAAAGGCAAAACTCTGGAGACAGTAAAAAGGTCAGGGGTGGCTGGGGTTGTGGGGTAGGGTGTAGGAGATAACTAGGCAGAGCGCAGAGGATTTTTAGGGCAGTGAAAACACTTGTATGATACGCTAATGGTGGATACATTTGTCTAAAGTCATAGACTGTAAAACGCCAAGACTGAACTCTAATGTCAACTATGGACTTTGGGTGATTACGATGTGTCAACGTGGACTCATCATTTATAACAAATGTCCCACTCTAGTTGGGGATGCTGATATTGGGGGAGGCCGTGTACATGTGGGGACAGAGGCTGTATGAGGAACTCTGTACTTTCCCCTCCATTTTGCTGTGAAAACTACCCTAAAAAACACTAAAGTCTTAATAGTTACAAAAAATAAAAAGTTGAAGTCTCTCTCCCGAATTCCTCTGCCCAGTCCCTTTTTCAAGTGAGGTTAATAGCCTCACTTGAATGATTTCAGATAATCTTCCTGAACACAAACACTGTACTAGCATATACGTTTATGCTAGTTTATATCTTTTCATACACATAAAGGAATCATATTAAACACTGTTCTGCATTCTGCCTTTTCACGTAATAACAGCTCTTGGAGGCTGGTCTGTATCTGTACGCATAGGACTACCTCATTCTGTATAATGGCCACACAGTTCAGAAAGAATGGCATGGAAAACAATTTTTTAAGAGCTAGAAAAGACTTTGGAGATTTTGGAACTCAACCCTAGTCTTTGTAACTAGGAAAACTGCAGCCCACGAGATAAGATTCCTTGGGGTGCCTGGGTGGCTCAGTTGGTGAAACAGCCGACTTCAGCTCAGGTCATGATCTCACGGTCTGTGAGTTCGAGCCCTGCGTGGGTCTCTGTGCTGATGGCTCAGAGCTTGGAGCCTGCTTCGGATTCTGTGTCTCCCTCTCTCTGCTCTTCCCTTGCCCACGCTCTGTCTCTATGTCTCTCAAAAATAAAATAAAAACGTTAAAAATTAAAAAAAAAAAAAGGAGATAAGATTCCTTGACCCAAGACACCAGCACATAGAGAGAGAACTTAGAGTCCAGCTCCTTGTTCACCAAGTCACACTTCCATTGTGTTCTCAAAGGAAAGGATGTCAGAAGAGATCGCGGAAATCTTACCTTCAGAGAACACCTCTTGCATTCTTCTCATTGGATGATTTTTTAAGCAAGAGTTTTGCATGTGTGTGGACCATGAAGCAAACAGCATTTGGAGGACATGTTAGCGTGTGTGTGAAATAATATGGGAGAGTCGGTGTGGATATAGTTAATACAGAAACCAGGCGTCAAGAGAGCTTTCCTAGTAGATACTATCCAAGTATCGCTTTTATCCTAAGATTGTTAAAACTGCAGGTGAGCAGTTTCCTTCATTGGGCAGGTCCCACTTCTTATTTCTCCTCTATTTTTTCCCTTCCTACATACCCCTATCCACTTAAAATGATAATTCACACTTCTGGTACTTTGTAGGTTAGGAAGTCCATTCACATACATTATCTTCCTGCTCCTTGCCCTCACCCTGTGAGTCACGCTGGCCTGACCATACCCATTTAATACATGAGGAAAATCAAGGTCAGGTCAGGGACTTTGCAGATTAAGTTCGCATGTGTGGTGAAGGTGCCACCAGCTGTCATGTGAGTCTACCTCAGCTAGTGTTGCACTAGACACAGAGCCAGCTGGTCTCTTTAGTGCCGGCTTTGGGGATTCTTTGTTTTTGTTTCTTGGGAGGTGACATTTTGGCTCACAAAGTCAGAACCTAGTATCGGCTGATCATAAAGACACAAACTGAAAACTAAATATTACCTTCCAGGATGTTAGTAGAGCAAATGTTCCACACCACACGGAGTAATATCATGTCCAACCTCATTTGGTACTAAAACTGAAACATATTTTAAAACGAAGCTATCATCACTCTCATGACATTGAAACTGACCAGGTCTAGCGTAATGCATTTGGGTAATTCCAGATGCTCTTCATCTAGTGGGTCCTTTCTCACTGTGTCCACAAAGTGATTTTTGAGACAGTAATGGCTGAAATGAATTTCCGCTCTTAGCACTTCCGCTTAAATTTCTCAGGACCTCCTAACTGGAATTCACATGCTCTGGAGCGAGGGGGGCAGAAAAAAGGAGGAAGCATGGGTAGGGCTTCTGCAGCTTTTAGACTTACTGGAAATTATGACTCTCCAGCTCCTCACACCTCTCTGTCCATACAAATTCAGGTCACCTTCCTGATGACAAAAGACCCAGGGAAATTCCGACCTGGTTACAGAATGCAGGCCACTTTCCTTCTCACCACCCAGGGTGGTCATGGATTGGGAATCCTAGCCACACAAGGCGCAATCGCAGTAAAAGGACGTTTGACCTACAGAATATAAGACTGGAGGATGAGCAAGTGAGTTGCCTTAAAAATGCCAAGGCTTGTCCTTGTTACCAGGGTGATGAGATGTAGTCTATGAGATGAGATGTCTCTGGTGCCTCGAACGGTAGACAGAAGATGGGTGGGTCAATAGAAATTTCAGGGAGACAAATTTCAGTATTTAAGGAAGAACCTTCTAAAACTGGATGCTGTGAGAAATTCCAGATGAGAAATCCCAGCTTGCCACATACTACTGTGTGACCAGGGTAGGTGACGTAACTATTCCAAGCTTAAGTTTTCTGTTTCACAAAGTGAGATAAAATGAAATTACATATATTAAAAATATATAAATATATTAATAATATATTTGTATAAATTATATTAATTTATATATGTTTATATATGTAGATGGTATGTATATACATACATACACACACATACACACACATATACACACACACACATACACACACATATACACATACACATACATGTAAGGTGGAGGACCTGGTCCTTCATGTTTATTCCTGTATACTCAGGTCCCACGCCCAGGGTCTAGCACATATTAAATGCTCAATTAATATTAATGGATGACTGAATTTACTGTATCCTTAATATGAGACAGCTGCAGGAATAAGCATTTTCATTCATTTCAAACACATTCCTTTTTTTGAGAGACAGAGAGAGAGAGAGCGTGCGCACATGTGCCCACTTGAGCAGGGGAGGACCAGAGGGGGAGAGAGAATCCCAAGCAGGTTCCACACACAGTGCAGAGCCTGACACAGGACTTGATCTCACCCCCCATGAGATTGTGACCTGAGCCGAAATCAAGAGTCGGCCGCTTAACTGATTGAGCCACCCAGGAGCCTCTCAAACACATTCTTAAAACATCAACCCGGTGCTGGGAATTAGGCGTGTCATGGCAATCTTTACTGCCATTATTGTTACTAAAATTATTATTGTAGTTGTTATTCGGTGCTGGTGGTATCTCTATTGTTGGAAGTACCTAAGCTTACTTATACTAGACGCCAAGTTGGTGACGTTGGCAAGGGAATTGACACACCTGTGTAGGGTTTGGGGTCCAACCCGAATCTGAAATCACAATTCTGATTTTACATGACTCTCAAGATAGCTAGTTAGCACCACTTCTCAATTTTTGTTCTTTATATACAGAAACACCACGGAAGGGAAACATTTGTCCCACGAGCTTCCTCTAATATAAACCTTGTCTGTAATTTGAGAGCTATTTCATTCATTCATTCATTCATTCATTCATTCATTCATTCATAAGTAGGCTTCACACTCAGTGTGGAGTTCAATGCAGGGCTTGAACTCACAACCTGAGATCGAGACCTGAGCTAAGGTCAAGAGTCAGACGCTTAACCAACTGAGCCACCCGATGCCCCTTAAGTACTCTTTGAATGTCCTTTTGGCAGAAAGGGAAGGGAAGGTCCACTTGGATACATTTCACCCTGAGATTCTTTTAGTTAAAGTCAACCTTCCTTGGCACAACATACACATCCTGCTTCCTTTTCAAAAATATTTGGGAAGTGTTGGTTTGGATGCTACTAGCCATGGCACCATTTTATTGCTGACATGAAAATGTATATGTATAAGAGAAAGGGCATGAGCTTTACGTTGCTAATGAATGATTTCAAGGTCACGTGAATACCAGCAAGAAGGCTAAACTCCTTTATTTTGTAGCATTATCTTTGGCTTTTTTACGTCTGGTACCGCTGTCAGCGTTAGAGGTTGCTGCCATGCGGTTGGGGCAGGACTAACCATTTTGGTGAAAATGGAAAATTCTGCTCCCAACATGAACATCTGACTTCCCAAAGTCACCTGGGAATCAGGAAATTGATGGCTGGTTGATTGAAATCCTTGGTTTTTATCCTAGCTGTCTGGAGTAGACATAGTCTGGTGGTGAAAGAGAACAGCTGTAAGGAGAGAATGTCACATCTGGAGGTCACTCACAACTTGCATAGCTCTGGGAGCAGCTTTTGGATGCTCCGGATCTTGGCCTTCCTGTCCTCACTGCAGCTGAGTCCCCTTGCCTTGAATGGGACACTCCCGTGTATTTTTGCTGTAGGGAATCTGACTTTAAGGTATCCTAAGAGTTTCTGGCTAAGAGCCACTCAACTCATTTCCCTTGCTGGTAAACTAAGGGCCTTCAGAATCCACTTTATTTTAATTTTTTAAATGTTTATTTATTTTTGAGAGAGAGAGGGAGAGGGAGAAAGTACAGGGGAGGGGCAGAGGAGAGGCGACACAGGATCTGAAGCAGAGAGCCCGACACTGGGCTCAAACTCATGAACCATGAGGTCATGACCTGAGCCAAAGTTGAACACTTAACTGACTGAGCCCCCGGAATCCACTTTAGAAACTCAGCCCAAAGTCTACATTCAGAATGTTCTTTCCTTGAAAGCATCCTACAAGTTTCAATTCTCACATCCTTTCCTGGAAAATGATCCTAGAAGCCACATTTACAGGCAAAGATTTATTGGCAAAGGTGCTGCCCAAGGAACAGCTTGGCCAGTCAAGCTCCCCTATCCAGATGGCAAGGTCTTGGCTGAGCATCTCAGCGTGAAGCCCCTCTTCTTTCCCCTTCCTTTGACCAGTCCCTACCCCCCAAACTCATCTTCCGGCTACTGAGTTACCAGTTGTCTCTAGCTCTTTGTCTCCATTTTTACCACTGAATTCTTGCATTTGTCATCCATCCATCTTTATACTTGGTTCTCTGGCTCACATAATTTCTGTTGAGTATCTTTTGTCTTAGCACCTGCCTCAGAGTCTGTATCTAATTTTGTCCACCTTTAATGTATCCACCCAGTCATCTTCTGGTATTTCATTGAGGGTGGTTTCAAGGTGTGTGTGTGTGGGGGGGGGAGGTGACTCATGCAATCACACAGGCGTTGTGCTCAGAAGGGCCCTGTACTTGGTTTCATGTTCTGCTGTTGCTTCCTTGAAATTCCTAACAATTTTATCTTTGGAGTTGTGTTTTGTACGTGAGGTTCGATGGGAATGAAGCACAAACATGGGCAGGGAGGAGACAGGCACAGCCATTCTTTGCAGTCCCGCTGGCACACAGCAAGTCACGATGCCCCATGAGCAGAGAATGTCAGTGGACCCACAACACGTAAGAGTTTGTCAAGACCCAGCTCGAGTACAAGGTAAGACCGTCAGGTCTGTAACTAGGTAACCAGCCAGACATGCTGACAGCCCCAAGAGGTACGCTCCTCATTCAACCCAGAAATTGCTTCAAGTGCAGAAAGAATGCAATAAAAAGCACAAATGACCTAAAACCCCATCATATCCTTTCTTACTTATGTCCCTTCCCTGTATACCAGCCAGCCACTTAGGCTGAAAATGATGACATAGAAGCAAAGAGCACGGTAAGAGTAGGGAATAGTTCCTTTTCCTTTCCTTTCTCAGTAGAAAGCCAAACTTGGTGAAAAATGCGCACATAAAGAATGTATATAAGGGGGCACCTGGGTGGCTCCGTTGGTTGGGCGGCCGACTTCGGCTCAGGTCATGATCTCGCGGTCTGTGAGTTCGAGCCCCGCATCGGGCTCTGTGCTGACGGCTCAGAGCCTGGAGCCTGCTTCACATTCTGTGTTTCCCTCTCTCTCTGCCCTTCCCCTGCTCACACTCTGTCTCTGTGTCTCTCAAAAATAAATAAACGTTAAAAAAAAAAAAAGATTAAAAAAAAAAAAAAAGAATGTATATAAAGAGGGGTGCCCGGGCGGTTCAAGTCGGTTGAGCGTCCCACTCTGGATTTCGACTCAGGTTGTGTGATCTCAAGGTCATGGGCTCCCCACTGAGTTTGGAGCCTTCTTAGGATTCTGTCTCCCTCTCCCTCTGCCCAGTTCGTGTTCTCTCTCTCTAACGAAAAAAAAATTTTAGAAAAAAATGCATTAAAAAAAACAAGGCACGTAAAGAAATGAAATAAAGCCAGTTGCTTTTGTTTTGTCAGCATTTCCACTGTTCTAGCAAGAATAAACTACATATGCCTATATAAGCTACAAAATGTGAACTGTGTAATTACGTGATCTCACGCACAACGTAAGTGCTTTCACATTTCCACTTAAAACTAGCATCGCGCAACATAAAGATGAATAGTAACATTCATGCCGATGATTTAAAATTTCAATTTTCTTATAATGACATCAAACAGCAAACAAAAGCACCACGTCAAGTCAAGAGAGAGAGAAAGACAGATCATGAAAGCAAGGAAAAACTTTATCTCTTCCCACCTTTAAGGATATTCTCTCTGCTTTTTGAACAAGGAGCTCGACATTTTCATTTGCATTGGGCTCCATAAATTATGTAGCCAGCCCTGGTCCCATGGCTTCAAGACATGTCCAACCCAGACCTTTATTTACCCAGGGTGACTCCTCTAGGCCTTGTCACACCCCTGGGCTTCAATTGGGATCAGCGGATATTACCTGTCCCTTTGGTAAAAAAAAAAAAAAACAACAACAAACAAAAAAACTTAAACATAGCTCGTAATCGATGGGAAAATGGGTAAAATGATATGGTATGGGCTTAACCAAAGTCATAGGAAATGCCAGTGATAGAGGCACAAGCCGACGCTCATCCAACCTTCAGATCCAACGCCGTGGCCTGTCGGCACTCCTCTTTGCCGCTGGCATTTGAGTCTCGCATATCATTCGAAAATACCAACAAAGTCATTACATGTTGCAACCTTTTGATCACACCCCAGCTGGGCCCACCACGGCCCCGCAGGAACCATGTAGAGCAAAAGGCCCTGCCTTTCAAGAGACTCTGCACAAAACATTCCAAGGCCCCAGGGGAGCCTTGTGTCTTGTTCAAGGTCGAGAGGAGTCATCAACGGGCCAACGCATGCTTCCTTTGCAGCTTTGGTAAGGATTAGATTCCTACATCTCCCCAGGCAGGTCAGAAGACTTTTTCAATCACTGTGTCAAAGTCATTTGAAATTCTGAAAGAACAGGATGCTTCCGATCTGTTGTTGTTGTTGTTGTTGTTGTTGTTGTTGTTATTATTATTCCTTAAAGATTAAGACTGGTAAAATCAAGTCCAGGGGTCTTGCAGCGCTGGCCAGATCCCTCCTAATCAGGAGGAACGCCAAGCCAGGACAGACTACAACCATGGGCACTTTGATAACTGCTTGGACACCCTTCATGTGACCTCCTCAAGTCATCCAAGTGGAATTTTAGGCTAGCATCTCTTAGCACGTTCTAGCTGCCCTCTTGTTACTCTCTTGGAGCCTTCCATGAAGAGTACCAGGCTTCATCAGACCTCAGTTGTCTCCAGAAGCCTCTCGATAGCATTTTGTTTGGTGCGGAGATGCCCTCGGCAACAGAGCCTACTCCTCGAGGTACTTCTGGGCTAGCCCCAAGTTCCTTCCAAGCCCCAAACATCTCCCTCTATGGACAGACATGATGTCCACAGGACATCATAGGAGGGCAGATCCTTGTGGGCACGAACATCTTCAGGCCGCTTCCACCGGGAGCTGGCTGGGCTACTCAGCAGGCACTGTGGCCCAGATGGAAGGGTCAGCTGCAGAAAGAAAGTGCAGCTGCTGTCTCCTTCCTATTAGCAGGCATGAGGGGGACAGGGCATATTCTGGGCGATGCTGCATTGCTGTGTCACTGACGACAATAACGGTGATCTTTCCTTCCCTTGTCATCCGATGATAATTGTAAACCCCCACTTAAAATGTTCATTTTAAGTGCCATTTCGAATAATCGTCCCAAAAATATTTTAGTGAAATGTAACAATGTTTCTGACATAATGAGAAGTAGAAGTAAAAGCAGGAGATACAGGAGGTTCTTGCTTTGTAAACAGTTTACACTTACATGTAGAAAAAAACATCACAAGGGATGTCTTTAGGTGGTGCGATTAAAGGTAATTTTGTATTTTCTTCTTTAAACTTTTTGGTATTTTCTAAAAGAAAAAACACTTTATAGGTATGTATTACTTTTGTAGTCCAACAACAAAGGCTACTTTCCTGTTAGCTAGAATTTCTGAGATAGTAGTAACGGATTTAATGCATTATCCCAAAGGAAACCAACATCAGGCTTCTATCTCTCCAGGTGACTTCCGGGATCCTCTTTTCCAGCTGAATTTTCTATACAGTATACAGATTTTGGCTTTGACACGACTGCTCCGCTTCTAATTACTTTTCTTTTTCATTAAAACTTGAAAATATATAGAAATAGCCCTATCAGGCTTTTGAATTAAGGTACTGTATTTCTTCCTCCTGGTTACCAGGGCTCAGATCTCCAAACAGAATGTTTCAAGTGTAGGGCTCCAGAGCCCACCTGACCCTGGATTCAGGGAGACGGAAGCCTTGAGACATTGACTTTGTGCGTCAAGGTGTGATGACAAGAACATTGATTTTGAACTTGAATGGCTCTGGAACCTTGGGTTTTTTTTTGTTTTAGCAAGTTGTTGTGAAGATTAAAAAAAGCACATTGGGGCACCTGGGTGGTTCAGTAGGTTAAGTGTCGACTTCGGCTCCGGTCATGATCTCGCAGTCTGTGAGTCTGAGCCCCCAGTCAGACTCTGCACTCAAGACTCAGAGCCAGGAGCCTGCTTCAGATTCTGTGTCTCCCTCTCTCTCTCTCTCTGCCCCTCCTCCACTTGAGCTCTGTCTCTGTCTCTCTCTCGCAAACAAATAAACATTTAAAAAAAATTAAAAAGCACATTGTAAGTGAAGTGCCTACACAGTGCACACAATAAATTATTAATAGGAAGAAGTGGTGAGCCCTGGAGAAGGCAGCGGCGGGGAAATCGGCTCCTGCTACTCCCCATTCTCCCCCCACGGAAGTTTTCCAAAGTGCCTGGGCGCGGGTGGTGGGAGGAGCCGGCCAGACCTGAGCCCCGCCCTGACGGGGCTTGCCTGACCAAGGACACATCTTTGGTTTCACCATGGAAATGTAACCACTTCTGTGGTAGGAGATAGGCAGTCCTCGCCACGGGCCAGCAGCCAAAAGCATGGGGGGAGGGGCAACCCTAGAATGCCCATGGATAATACTAAATATAAGACTGCATTACCACTCCGAAATCACCGCATTAGTGATCGAGAGAGCCTCTTCCTCCACCCACAGCCACTCTGCCCTTTAACTATTCATCAGGCAGAAGCAAGTATGCCAGGGACTTACAGGAAATAAAGAGAACCAAGCTGTACGTTATGATGGACGGAGAGAGTCCATCTGGCTATACTACTACTTTATCTACCGCCATTATTACTAGTACCACCATTTTCACAACTGCTACTACTACTAGCCTATTAATCCTTTCCATTTGTAAACTGCAATTTACAAAGTGGCTGGGTTTTGCTTGGTTCCAGATGATCCTAGACGTGGCCTCATGGGAAGACAGAGGTAGGCTGGCACTAGCAACCGCAAAGGGAACAGAGCAGAATCACCGATATTTTTTTTACAGCCCCCACCCGCCTGCACCCCAGACACATCCACCATCCCCAGCCACACCCAGTCACTCTCCCAAAGCGACTCTGCTCCAACTGTCCGGAGCTAGTTTAGGCAACTTCAAGGGTTAGGAACTAGGCTTAACGGCCTTTTGTTTGGCCAGAGGAGCAGGACCATGCCCAAATCCCACCAAATGGGGTGAGAGAAAAGTAGAGAATGCCTTTCAAATATAAGGTCATCGTGACCGCCAACATCTCCCACCTTCTCACAGGAAGGCCCTGGAAAGACCCAGACTCTTCCTGTTGTTTTTTTTTTTTTTTAAAGAGGTTTTTACATTTTCCTGTGCCAGAGTTAAATTTTTTAAAAATGCCGACTTTGACTGAAATCTCCAAAGTGAACTGTGGAATGTATACCATGCCTCACCTTGTCATCCCAACAGAAGGGTCCCCTTTTTCCTCACGCCCGGCGGCCAGCTGGGGAGAGGACCCGCGCTACGGGGAGGGAGGACGTTACACATGGCTCCAGCTCAACCCTGAACCAGCTTCCCTTTGAGATCGCTCTCTTCACCTGGCAACCGGGGGCCCCAGCAGAGCCGAGAGAGAAGAAAGTGGCATTTTGGAATCCATCTTGCTCAAGATGCTGAAGGCATCGTGGCAAACTGCCCTTTGCTCCTGAAGCCAAGGGAACTTGGGGGAAGGAAGGACCTTAGCCCTTGGGATGCGGTCCGTGGAGGGCAAGGTGAGAGCGAGCTCTGGGGCCAATGATACCTGAGAACAGCATCCACCGGGCTTGAGGGGGTGCGGGTGCCCACCCTGGGCGCCACTTCCCGCATTCTGGACCCAGGTCCGCCGGTGAGCGGTAGCAGCGGCGATCGCCAGCAGGCCAGCTGGGTCCCCTTCTGTGTGTCCAGTTATTTTTAGGTGAGATTTACGACGGACGAGGGGGGAAGGGGCACGGGATGACAACGAGTTTTGGACGGTGTCATCCTAAAAGTCACTTTTTCCAAAGCGCCCCCCTCCCGGGTCCTCCCTCCCGGGGCAGCACGGTGGCGGCGGGGAAGCGGGCGGCGCGGGCGCGCCGCAGCCGTAGGCTCGGACCCGAGGCCGGGGGCCCCCAGCGCCGGGCGCCGCGCGGGCAGCGGGGGGCAGGGGAGGAGCGGCCGGGCGCGCCGCAGCCGTAGGCTCGGACCCGAGGCCGGGGGGCCCCCAGCGCCGGGCGCCGCGCGGGCAGCGGGGGGCAGGGGAGGAGCGGCCGGGCGCGGCGCGGCTCACCTGCCAGGCTGTTGTAGCAGTCGATCTCGATGGCTTCCACCGTCTTGCTCTGCTCCTCCGAGAGGCGGCCAGGGTTGGGGGCCCCGGCGGGGGGGGCCGCGCGCGAGTCCCGCTCCTGCTCCCCGGCCGCCGGCAGCAGCCCCTTCAGCTCCAGCAACGCCCGGTGGTATTTGCCGATGGCTTCGCGGAATTTCTTGTCCTTGTAGCACTGCGCCCCTTGGCTCTTGAACTCGTGCGCCCGCCGGATGAACTCGGCGGGCTCGGCCGCCGCCCCAGCCTGGCCGCGCGCCGGGACCCCTCCGCCGCCGCCGCCGCCGCCGCCCGGGACGCACAGTGGCGGCGGCGGCCGCTGCGCCTCGCCGGCCGCGGGCGGGCTCGGGTTCCCTTTGGCCGCGGCCGCCGAGCCCTTCCTCTCCATCCGGCCGCCGCCCCGCGCCCCGCGCGCGCCGCGATCCGCCCGCCGCCGCCGCCGCCGCCGCGCCCTCCCGGATTTAAAAGCGGCGGGCGGCTGCCTTGCGCTTGGCGAGCTCGGCCGCGGCCGTGACACCCCGCGGCGGTCTGGCGCCCCGCACTCCCATTCTCCTCGCCCGCTGCGGGAGGCTGCTCTCTCCTCCTCCTCCTCCTCCTCCTGCTCCTCGGATTGCCGTCCCCTCCCTCCCTCCTGCCCTCCCCCTCTCCCGCGCCGCCCGCCCTCTTCCTCCTCCTCCTCCTCCTCCTCGCCCTCCTCCCCTCCCGCAACCTGCGGGCGGTGGCGACCTGACCCCGGCGCGCACGGGGCTAGCGGGATGGGGGACCGCGGGCCTGATTGGGGTGGCGGTGATTGTCGCTGACCCGGAAGAAGCTTGGCTCGCCCGAAGGAGGGGAGGATTAATGACAAAGACGGCCCCGTTCGTTCCCATTCAACCCAACCCTCGGAGACGCGCCTAGTCTGAAAGGGACGGGTGGGGGGAGGGGTGTGTGCGTGTGCGTGTGCGTGTGTGTGTGTGTGTGTGTGTATTTAGGGAGGGGGTCCGCCAGCAGCCAGACGCTTGCAGACTCACCCCCAACAGATTACTTGAGCACTAGAAAGAAAGGTGTGGCGAGGAGCAAGGGGCGTAGGCACAAGCCACATTGCTTCTTGTTCTTTGCAGTCAGGCATTAATATTTTTAAGGTGGCAGGGCCTCTTTGTGTGTGTGTGTGTGTGTGTGTGTGTGTGTGTGTGTGTGTGTGTGTGTGTATCCAGGTTGTCGCCGAGGTGTGTCTCCCCGTGTGGCCACCCAGGCGCACAGAACCCTGTGTACTTGGGCGTGTGGGGCGCGGTAGCCCAGGGGCCGCTGACACCTCTGCGTGCGGGCACTGTGCAGAATGAATCACGGGTATATCAGAGATGGAAGACACCTGTTACTGTCGGTCATCAGGCTGGGCTGGGCGTGCATGCGTTCCAGTTTCCAGTTACAGGGCGGTTCCGTGCCCTTCCTCAGGAGGTTCCATTCCTGCGTTTGCTCTTCCGGCCGGCGCGAGTGTCGGCTGTCTGCTGGGAACCGGCTGCGGCGAAGGGGCAAAGATGTTAGACTGTGAGAGCCACTGCGCTACACGATTTGCAAAGTCCAGAAACGTGTATACCCAGATATACTCGGCTAATACTTTGGTGTAATTCCCACCCTTTGCCTTCTACATCCTTATTTGTACAAAGTACCTTTTTAATAAACATGAGGAGTATGGGGCCATAGATACAACTTCCTGCCCTTTTTATGTTACGTGATATGTGATTAAACAGTCCTTAAAGCCTCATTTTTAATGGCTTCATAATATTCATTTTACATCTGTACCATGGTGTACTTAACCATTTTTCTATGATCAGACAGACTGATTCCAATTGTTTGTTATTATAAAGAACACTAGGGTAATAAAAATAATAGATACCACTTATATATAGTGCTTTCTTTGTGCCAGGCGCTGGGTTAAGTGCTTTACATATAATAATTCATTTAATTCTCATAGCAACCCACTGAAATAGGCACTATTATTATTACCCCTTTTTGGACACCAGATGACAGACTTTCCCAAGGCCCCACTGCTAGTAGGTAGCGGAGCGGTAAGTCCAAGCCCTCTGGCTTCAGAATCTATACTCTTAACTATATTTATACTTAAATGTTTGTCCTAGTTTATTTTTCCTTGCAAGAAATTATGTCGATGTTTTCGAATGTCTTGAAACATATATCTATATGCTTTTTAGAAAGGTCCTACTGATTTGGGCCCCTACCAGCAATATGGTAGTTTCGCAACATCCTTGCCAACATTGAGGGTTAAACTTTAAAAAATATTTTCTAATTCGATGAATGAGAACTGGGTATTGAATGAACTGGGGTCTCTTGAATTATAAAGGTGGACATTTTTTACCTGCAGAGTTGCCATTTGGGTAGTACTGAGGGCTTTAATTTGGGTAGGATCTTAATATGCCAAATTAAACCTTATAAGTTACAGTATCTTAATTTTCCAACCGCGTTAACATCTTTCATCTCATTTAATCCTCACATTAGCCCCAGAGAAGAAAAATAGTTCTTTAGTCACTCAGCGAGTTTGCATTGTTTTCTGATAAGTGGAACATCATATTATTGTAGTGGTCGAGAGGCTTTGGACTTAAGGTGTACGCTGGGTTTCTATCGCTGCTGCTTCTGGGTAAGTTATTTGACTTCTGAAAACTTGAAATTCCCTTACTTGTTACATAGGAATACTTCCTTCCTTCATAGGGTTGTCGTGAAGTACCTTGTAAGTGCTCAACAACTGATAATTTCATCGTGACTCATTGAATCCTGTTGTTATTGGATCCACTAATAATTATGGCAGACTCTCGTTAATCCATAAATACTTGCCAGCCCCTGGCCCTTTGTACTGTGAGGTATTCTATCAGATAGAGTGAAGAGAAGAAATTGGGGGTTGGGCTCTCCGAGTTTTTATCATTCACTTCCTACTCAGGCAAATGTTGGAGATCCAGGCTTGGGTCCGAAATAAGGTATGAATTGGGTCGTGACAGTCACAACTGTTTAAAGGTGAGAAATACGGATGTGCCAAATTGCTTTTTGTTATCCTCCGGCGTCCTGGCTTAGCGGTGCAGTATATCGTTCTCAGATTTAGCGTTCGAGGACAGGGCTGCAAGAGACATGTAATCCATGTGGTACTATCTATCCTGTGTCTGAAACAGAGCCGACGCAAGGGCTTACCAGTAGCTTGGGTGAAGGAGAGCATAGCAAGGAAGGGAGACAGTATTATGGGCGGGGGGGGGATGGAGCCAGAGAAGATTTACTATGCCCATCTGTCCTGCTCGGCCGAGCCGCGTGTGGATCTCTAGAAAGGTTTTGTTTGCTTGTTTTCAGTGTGCTTCTGTCTCCAAGCCACTCACTGGGAAATGTGTGCCGGGTTCTCAGGAGTGATGCCCTCCCTTCCCATGGAATTAAATAGGTGCCAGAGAGAAATTCTCAACACGCTTTCATTAACTATTGACCATATGCGGAGCACTATTTTGGGAAGCCAGCAGAGATTGAAGCGACAGTCTGGGCAATGGATTTAGGATTCAGAAACCCAGTACTTCTGAAAGTTTCATGTGCATGCGAATCCCTTGGAGATCTTATTCAAGCACAGTTCCCCCATTCTGTTCATCTAGGGGAGGGCCCAAGATTGTGCATTTCTGACAAGCTGCTAGGTGGTGCCGCCACTGCTGGTCCAGGGCCCACGTTTTGGGGAGCAAGTATTTAGAGAAAAGGGAAGTTTCGTCTCTCCCCTTCTCTCCCGGCCTTTGCCTTCTCCCAGAGAGGAGCTGTTCATCGGATCGTACTGATTCCAGGAAATTAATTGGGCCACATTTAACAAGGGCAGGGTTAGGAACCTCCATCAGCTTTTCCTTCTAGCTCTAGCAGCAGGAGTAGGTACGCTGAGCCAAGGCCTCCTCTGGGGATCTGGCCATCTTGTTTTCTCTTCCTCAGATGCGTAGCCAAGCACACTTTTTATTGCTGCCACTACTGGTCCCGTGTGGCAGGGCAGAGGGTGAGAAGAGGTCGGTGTGCGGTGCGGAAGGAGAGGCTTGGGCGGGCCCTCACCGTCGGCTGCTGGCTCCAGCCTTGTTTTCACAAGAGAGCTCTGCACTAAGAGATGGAGCATCTATTCAAGCGAAAACAACGTCGTTTTTTGATTTCTCATCTGTCGATGGCTCTTGAATGTATTGCTTGTTCAGGAACCTCACAGGGGGGAAAGATGATGGAGCCACAGTAGGTCCTTTGGCTCAATGTCATCAGAACCTCTCCTTTTCTTCCTACCAGGCAAGCGCTGGGCACAGGCCAGCCAATCCTATGGGTGACCTCACCGCTAATGGAATAACTCGTTACTGCTGAGGTACATGGGCAGGCTTCTTAGAGAAGACGTACGGGGAACTATTTTGATGGAAAGAATTTGGCGTGGGACATGGCGGAAGGCACCGTGCTCCCGCTGGCTTTGTGGGTCTCAGACTCTCTATCTGCCCTGGGTTCTGACCTTGTTTCTGTGTCTCTGAGCCTGTGCCTTTCTCACCGCCTACTGGTCTTAAAAGACTAAAGCCCCTTTTCTTTCCAAACTCACTCTGGAGCTTGCATGCCTCCTAAACAGATGGCGTGTGCTGCTTTCCTCTTCCTTCAGCTTGGTTTCTTAAGCATATGCAAAAGACATATATTTGAATCTCTTTTATACTAATCTAAGCTGTTCGGGGTTTGGTCACATGCCAACCCAACCAAAGCTATTTTGGGGATGTTTTTTCTAATTGCATTCAACTTCACAATTTACCTGAGAAAATTACAGCATTTCCAGTACCAGTTTTTATCCAAATTCAACCTTCAATCATCCCTCTGTGGGAAAGTGGGAGATTTTTAACCATTTCATGCCCAGATGTAGCATTAGCTGCATGAGGCTAATGTAAGTTTCGCATTTTCATTCATCCTGCCTCTGTCCACTCACCCCCAACCCAACAACACATTTCTCTATAATTCCAGGGTCCAGTCCAGTCTAGCCTTATTTAGAAAAATAAGGCCTCTCTGCCTATCCTTACCCTTGGCTACTACTCAATCCACTCTGCACCGCCCAACCTTCTCATCTCCAATATCAATTATGGCCCTCGGTGGGAGCCATGATGCCGGCTATCTGGATCCGCTGGCATCCCTTCCTTAGGGGATTCTTCCTCCCCCTATTCCATGTGGTCCTGGCAGAGCTGTCAATCATGGCGTCTGAGGTTTCCCCGTCCCTTACTGGCTAGCACCTATTCCAGGCTTGGCCAATCATATTACTCCATCTCCCTATCCCACAGTGATTGGTTCAGGGAGGGGCACATGACCCAAAGAGAGCCAATCAGAAATTTCCATGAGATTTATAAACAAGCATTGGGAGAGAAAAGTTCTTTAAGTCGGGAGGATTTGAGGTGGAGGCTATCAATAGCCATCCTGCCCGCCACCTGGAGGAGTATCTGAAAAACGAAATTGAACAGAGGCAAAAAGGATATGCGGAGAGACAGAGCTCTGACGGCATCAATTAAATTCGTAGATCCAGTAGGTTTATTTTAAGTTTATTTATTTCTTTTGAGACACAGAGAGAGTGAGCAGGGAGGGAGAGAGAGAGAGAGGGAAAGAGAGAGAATCCTAAGCAGGCTCCACAGTGTCAGCGCAGGGCCACGCATGGGTCTCCATCCTACAAACTGTAAGTTCATGACCTGAGCTGAAACCAAGAGTCAGTCGCTTAACCGACTGAGCCGCTCAGCTGCCCCAGATCCAGTAGTTTTTAATGCCGGATACACTCTGTACTCCCTACTATGTGAACCAAGAATTCCCTTTTATACTTGAGCTATTTTGACTTGTCCTTTACAATGAAAAAACTATGCATTTATATATCCTTTGTCAGGTATTTACCTCTTCACCCACCACCTGCCGCCATCCCGGCTCAGCTGCTGTTACGCGTGGCTGGTAACTATAGCCATGCCCCCCTGCCTAGAACGCATTCATTTTTAAAATTCTTTTATACTTATTAAAAATAGTTTATTCATTTATTCTTAACTTTGCCCTATGGGAAATTTTAAACAAAGAACGGTATAACAAATCTTCAAGAACCCATCACCCAGCCAGCATAAACAATTACCAGTGACCAATATTTATGGCCATATGTTCAGTTTTCCATGTGTGCTCTTCTCTTACAACTCTCTCTGTGCCTTCGGACTCGAGTTTCTTGTGTGTTTTATTTTTCTGTATTTCTCATTTGCTTGCTCTTAAAACATTAGATCTTTCAGCCAAAGTCACCTGATTTGCTTCAAGATTAAGTACAAGGTGTCACCTCTCCTGCGGAGCCTTACCGACCTCCATATACAAGTTTGGTGTTCCTTTTATGCTTTGTTCTGGTAGTTCCTTTGTCACGCTTTTCTATTACATGGCAATTATTCATCCAGCAAACATCTACTGAAAAATTTCACCCTTTCAGACACTGGAGATCTATCCATGAACAGAAGAGGCAAAAATTCTCCTCCTTATGGCGTGGAGGGAATCTGACAATAAACAGCATAAATAAATAAGTTATATAGGGTGGTAAGTGCAACAAGAAAAGGGGGGCAGTTTGAGGAGGCTTGTGTGTGTGTCTTCAAGTTTTAAATAAGAAAAATCAGGTAGGCCACATTGAACTACACTGCGTAATGCGTATCTATCTGCTTGCTTTTTGTCTCTGCAACTAGACTTTGGCTACTTGAAAGCGGAGATGGTATCTTAATTTTTTTGTAGTCCCAATACCTAGTATAGTAGCGAACACGTTATAATCATTGTGGAATGAATGGGTTAAGGAGCAGAATACAAGACACTGATTAGAAAGACTGTTGGTGTCAAGCGAGCTGTTTTTTTTTTTTTTAAAAGATAGTACCTATACATGGAAAAAAATCCCAACAATACTCCCTATAAAAGAGCATATAATAGGGGTGACTGAGTGGCTCTGTTGGTTAAAAATCTGACTTTCGATATCGGCTCAGGTCATGATCTTGCAGTTTGTGGGTTCGAGACCTGTGTGGGTCTTTGTGCTGACAGCATGGAGCCTGCTTGGGATTCACTGTCTCCCCCTCTATCTCTGTCCTTCCCCTGCTCACACATATATGTGTGTGTGTGTGTGTGTGTGCTGTGCGCGTGTATGCGTGTGTGCATGCTCACTCTCTAAATAAATAAATAAATAAATAAATAAATAAATAAATAAATAAAGTTAGGAAAAAAAGGAAAAAGAGAATATAATAAAAAGTAAAGTTTCCTTCTACCCTGGACTCATTCCTCCAAAATTCTTCCCAATGGCCACTCGCCGTGACTTGTTTCTCATGTATCATTCCAGAGTTTGTTCATCCATCTCCCTACCGATCTATATTAAATTATAAGTGTTATAAGTCTCCTCATCTCTGCATTTTAATATTTAATCTCGCCATTACCCTACTAGGTTATTATGACCCTCCCTTTACAAAACAGAAACCGGAGATTTTTGGAGGCTCGGTAATTTGCCCAAGGTCACACGGCTCGGAAGCAGGGCCTGCCTGACTCCAGAAGCTATGCTTTTTGCCACCTTCGAAGTTTTTGGACGTCTGTTAGGGATGAGATAAGGAGGATTCACCCAGACTGGTGGACTTAGATAATCTTTAAGAGTCTTTAAGAATCTGAAAATGTGGGGCACCTGGGTGGCTCAGTCAGTTAAGCATCCGACTTTGGCTCAGGTCATGATCTCACAGTTCGTGGCTTCTAGCCCCGAGTCCACCTCTGCGCTGACAGCTGAGTCTGGAGCCTGCTTTGGAATCTGTGTCTCCCTCGCTCTCCCTCTCTCCCTCTGCCCCTCCCCGACTTGTGCGCACCCTCTCTCTCTCTCTCTCTCGTTCTCACAAATAAATAAACATTAAAAAAATAACATAAAAAAAAAGAATCTGGAATACTGAGCCACCCCACCCTCCATTCTCCGCCCTTTTCTGTCTGGCTTTGTATCCTGGGAAACGGCCCCTGTGCATCAACTGGGCTCTTTTGCCTTCTTGCTGCTGGTCAGCTTTGCCCAAAGGAGAGCACCAGCATGATGGGACTGGAGGATGGGGGTAGAGAAAGATTACTACATTTCTTTCCCACTCCCTCCCTGCTTTGGCACCATGGTTTTGGGGTGGCTGTGTCCTGTCATTACAATAGGTATGATCAGGTGCCCCGTACTCCTTGGGTCCATGTCAGTGGATTCCGGTAACATAATTTCTGCCTTTTGCCCAAATATCTTCCCTAGCCCGCTGGTCTATGGAAGCTTCAACATTCTTTCTTGGTTCCTATAACCATGCGCACACTTCTGTAAAGAGTCTCCATGTTAAAAGTCTCTTTAGATGAATCATTAGAGTTAGACTCTGTTTCTTGTCATGACCTTATTGTAAATGCCATTTTCAGACGTTATGCCTTCCAGGAGATTCTCAAAGACCTGATCCTACAAGACCCAATGACATTTATCTCTCCTGGTAAAACTTTAGGTTAGTAGGGTAAGCTATTTGGAGCTAATCTGGACCTTTTAACTCTCAAAACCTACCTACTTGGCAGCACCCTATTGGCCAAGGGCCAAGACCTGTTCTGCTGTTGGTGTGTGAGACTATGAATATGTGCATTTGGGGGTCATTGTTCCATTTCTTGTAATTTTATGTGGGTGTCAGCAGGCGTTTAACGTTTTAACAGCTTTTTCTGAAAACACACACACACACACACACACACACACACACACACACACGCTTTTTTTTCCCTTACAAAATTACTGGAGAGATGTATGGCTTATATACAGCTATGTAACAAATTGTCCCCAAACTCAGTAGCTTAAAGTATCATTTATTATTTTTAAACAATCCCACAGTTTCTGTGGGAGCATCTGAGTTGAGTGCTTCTGTCTCAAGGTGCTTCAGGAAGTTGCAGTCAAGCTGGTGGCTGGCACTGAAGTTATCGTCTGAAGGCTGTACTGGACGTGCTTCCGGTTCCAAGCTTCCCCACATCCTTGCTGGAAGGCCTCCATTCTCTGCTGGCTGCTGGTTGGACATCTTAGTTCCTTATCAGGTAGGTCTCTCAATAGGATTCTGGCGTATCCTCATGACATGGGACCTGGTTTCCCCCAGAGCGAAAGATCTCAGAGATCCATAATCTTTTAAAATCTAATCTCGAACGTGACATACCATCACTGCTGCCATATTCCATTGGTCACACAGACTAACCCTGGTACCAAGTGGCAGGGACTTCACAGGATGTGAATGTTGAGGGAACATTTTGGAAACTGGCTATCTCAAGAGAGAAGTAGGTATTGTGATTTTTTTTTTATTTTACCTAGCTACCTGCTAGAATTTAAGAAGGTCTTTGTGTGATGTTTAAAAAAATGAGGTTAGCTGACTATGGATCACAATATGTATAAAAGCATCCATTTTTATTATAAAAGTCAGATGGAATTCAGGGCATTGAAAGGAATTTAAAACTCCAAGTCTTTAGACTTTTTGTGGGTTTTTTTCCCTGTAAATTTAACTTCCTAACTGAAAAATATTATCTATGCATGTTTAATACGATGCATTACGTATTGCCATGCTGATACCATGTTACGATATCATTGGATTCTCAAACATTGCTTTGAAGTGACTCTGCTAATAGGAAGTTTCCATAAAATTATTCTGTCAGTTGCTACCTTGTGGTTCACGAGGTGTTAGTCTCCCCAGGGAGAGAAGCTGTGGACTGCTTTAAGTGAGTGTGGAAAGTGATAGAGTCCAGAGGTAGTGGTGTGGGTGGCATGTCCAGGGCCTCATGGTGGTAGCATGCTGCCCACGTCGTGGATTTATTTCATGGCATGATTTGGAGGCACTGTTCTTGTCTGGGTAGCCCTGAATCTAGTCACGTGATTCTGTGATCTACACCACAGCAGGTTTTGTGGCAGCATTTTGCATCTTTCTTTTCTTTTTTAAAATTAAAAAAAAATTTGTTTAATTTTTACTTATTTTTGAGAGACAGAGAGGCAGAGCACAAGCAGGGGAGGGGCAGAGAGAGAGGGAAGGCACAAAACCCGAAGCAGGCTCCAGGCTCTGAGCTGTCAGCCACAGAGCCTGACACAGGGTTCGAACTTGGGAACCGTGAGATCATGACCTAAGCTGAAGTCAGACGCTTAACCAACTGAGCCACCCAGGCGCCCCAGCATTTTGCTTATTTCTATTGGCAAGTCTTTGGGAATATTATGTCCTGGATTCTCAATGTGCTATGCCAGGAAAGTGGAACACAATTTAGATTGAAGTGAATTGATTGATATAGTCACACTTACTGGGTACTTTGGATTTAGTGTTTTTTTTAATTCTGGTAAAATACATGAAACACAGTATTTACCATCTTAACTATTTTCATGTATAGATTTCAGTAGCATTAAATACATGTACATTGTTATGCAGCCCCACTAACCATCTCCAGAACTCTTCATCTGGCAAAACTGAAACTCTGTAACCATTAAATACTAACTCTTCCTCCCCCACCTTGTGATAAAAAATATAAAATGTACCCTCTTAATCATTTTAAACTCTATTGTCATTTGTGTTAAGTATATTCACATTGCTTTGAGGCATACCTCCAGAACTTGCTCATCTGGCAAAATCTGAAAGTCTATACTCATTAAAAACCTCACCTCCCTCTCCTCCCAGCCCCTGGTAGCCACCTTTCCACTTTCACTTTTTATGAATTTCACTAGGTATCTCACATAATATTTTCTCTGTGGCCATCACAATTACATAAGACATCTTAAACTTATAGCATTCTATTTTAAACTGATAACAACTTAACTTTAGTTGTATATAAAAACTCAACTCCTTTATAGCCCCACCTCTCCGCTTTGTTATTATGTCACTATATTATGTAACTATATAACTTACTTTTTAAAGTAAGCTTCATGCCAAGTGTGGAGCCCAACATGGGGCTTGAACTCATGCCCCTGAGATCAAGACCTGAGCTGAGATTGAGAGTTGGATGCGTAACTATCTGAGCCACCTAGTCACCCCCACAACTTATATTTTTATATATTGTATTCTTGTTAACATAAATTTATAGTTATTTTAAATGTTTTTGTCATTTATATTCTATGTACAAAATTACAGTAGTACAAGTTACTATATTCGTCCACATATTTATCTTTAGTAGAGAATATTGTATTTCCATTCATCTTTGTGTTACAGTCTACTCTACTTTGGTTTCAACTCAAAGACTCCTTTTTATTAAAAAAAAGTTTTATTGATTTATTTTGAGAGAGAGAGAGAGAGAACAGGGGAGGGGTAGAGAGAAAAAGAGAGAGAGAGTCCCAAGCAGGCTCTGCACCAGCAGCATAGAGCACGTCGGAGGGCTCAAACCCATGAATCGTGAGATCATGACCTGAGTTGAAACCAAGAGTTTGATGCTGAACCAACTGAGTTGCCTAGGTGCTCCTCCAAGACTCTGTTTTTTTAAAAAAAAAATTTTAATGTTTATTTATTTTTGAGAGTTACAGAGACAGAGCATGAGCAGGGGAGGGGCAAAGAGATGGGGAGACAGTCTCCAGGCTCCAGCTGTCAGCATAGAGCCCAACATGGGGCTCAAACTCAGGAACCGTGGGATCATGCCCTGGGCTGAAGTCAGATGCTTAACTGACTGAGCCATCCAGGCACCCAAAAGACTTTTTTTTTAAGTTTTATTTATTTAAGTAATTTATACACTCCACATGGGGCTCAAACTCACGACCCTGAGATCAAGAGTTGCACACTCTTCTGACTGAGCCAGCTCTTTTTAATAATTCTTGTAGAGCAGGTGTAGTGGTAGTAAATTCCTTCAGCTTTTGTTTAGCTGAGAAAGTTTTAATTTCTCCTTCATTTTTGAAGGACAGTTTTGCTGAATAGAGTATTCTTAGTTGACAGTTGTTTTTTTACTTTCAGCACTTTGGGTATATCAGGTCACTCTGTTGTGGCCGGCAGAGTGTCTGCAGGGAAGTCTACTGAGAATCTTATGGAAGCTCTCTTGTATGTTACAAATTACTTTTCTGTTGCTGCTTTCAAGATGGTCTTTTATCTTTGACTTTAGACAGTTTGATTGTAATGTGTTTCAGAGTGGTTCTCTTCAGATTTATCATAGTTGGATTCTCTAAGTTTCTTGAATCTGTATGTCTATTTCTTTCCTCAGATTTGCAGAGTTTGGGCCATTATTTCTTCAAGTAAGCTCTCAACTCCTTTTCCTCTCTCTTCTTCTGGATTTCCTAACATGTACATTATTTCTCTTGGTGGTGTCTCATACATACCTTACGTTCTCTTTGCTTTTCTTTACTCTTTTTTTTCTTTCTACTCTTCTGACTCAATGATTTCAAATGACGTGTCTTCAAGTTCACTGATCCTTTCTTTGCTTTACAAAGTCTGCTGTTGAACTCCCTCAATGAATTTTTCAGTACTGTTATTAGACTTTTTAAGCTTCATCTTTTCTGCTTGGTTATTTTTTATAGTTTATATCTCTTTGTTGATATTCTTATTTTGTTCATTTTCATGCATAATTTTCTTGATTTCATTTAGTTGTCTGTCTGTGTTCTCTTTTAGCTCACTGACCATCTTCATGACAGTTATTTTAAATTCTTTGCCAGACAGCTCAAAGACCTGTGACTTTTTTTTTTACTTTTATTTATTTATTTTGAGAGAGAGAAAGAAAGAGAAGGAATCCCAACCAGGCTCTAAGCTGTCAGCGTGGAGTCCCATGGGGGGCTTGAACTCATGAACTGTGAGATCATGACCTGAGCTGAGATCAAGAGTCAGATGGTTAACTGACCCAACTACCCAGGTGCCCCAGATCTGTGTTTTTTTAGGGTTAGCTTCTAGGGATTTATTTTTGTTCCTTAATTGGTCCCGTGTTTCTTGTTTGCCTTGTAATCTTTTGCTGGATTTGAGCATCTAAGGAAACAACCACCTGTCCCAGCAGTATTGGTCTTTGTGTGTTAGCTTTGCACAGGGGAAGACCTTCACCAATCAGCTCAGCAGAAAGTTCTAGGACATCTCAAACCTTTTCTGATCTATTCCTCCCCCTGGTGTCTATGTGGGGTTCTGCAGTTCTGACTTGCTGCTCACCTCAGTTTTCAGTGGCTTCCATACTCTCGTACCAGTTTCTTAAATGGTCCAACTCAGGCAAGATAGAAACCAGTCATTTAGGCAACCCCAGACAAAACAGAATGTTGGGCACATGGTCCATTCTTTTGTTAACATCCTGATGGGGAGCCTCTGGTCTGAGGGATCTCCTCCCAGTTGCTCCCCACTATTCTGCATGAGGGAAGCGCATGTATGAGTGTGCCAAATACTGAAAATTTCTACCCTTTTGTTGGAATCCTTTCTTGGTTTTACAACGCCTTGAGTGCGGTAGCTTCTCGACTGGTCTCTAGGGTTCTCACAGAGGTATTCTCGTCGATATACTGTTAACATGGTACCTCTGTGGAGAAGAGGGCCCTGTAGCTTCTCGGTCCATCATCTTTCTGTTGTCTTTCTCTCCCCTCAAAACCTTTAATGAGACTTTACTCAAATCAGTTGAATTTGAGTACCTGTCTCATACAATATTGTTCCCCCGGTGCCATGATGTTAGAACTAGAGAACTATTCATTTTTGATGAATAAATGGGGCATTTCAGGCTGAGTGAGAGAGAGCTTTTTATGAGCAGCTTGCTGTTTTCATGCACTTTGGATTACACTTTTGACCACCATAAATGTTTGGATGTGTGGGACCACTCTGGCTGCCTTATGATAACTGTGGAGTTTGGGCTCATAATTACGGAACTACTGAAGACAGCCAGAGTTTCTTGCCCTTTTCTTGTACTGAAGATCTCTTCAGATCTGCAGAATTGCATCTAAACTCCTGCAAATTCTGCTGCCGTTGCAACAATATGTCACCAGCCAAACTTATCATCCATTATTTATTTCCTTTCCTTACATTCTGCCCCAACCCTCCCACTCGCAGGCTGCAGAGGCTTGGTCAGTAAATTTAAAGCTGAAGTGAGAGCCTGGGAGGGAGGTATTTGAACATAGGGTGGGTAGGGTGGAGAAAAAGAATGAGGATGGTCATACAGCTTCAGTGACACTCATCTCCAAGATAGTCTTATGCTGGGAATGTAAAATATCTGGCCTATCAAGACCAGAGATTCAGGGCTCTTTGAGGTTTCTCAGTAAATCAAAGTTTAGGCTCACTGGTGGGGATTAAGGAGGCTTCCTAAGACTAACATTAAGGGAGAAACATGTGAAGACATATGTTTTATCACATAGAGGAGTTTCTTAACAGTTTCTCTTTTTTCTTCACCTCTTTCCTCCCGATCTTCCTTTACCTCTATTTTCTAGCAACTAAGTTACATTATAATTGATACATTTGTTCTATAATCATAAGTACCTTTCTGTGCTGAGAAGGTAAGGCACTACATCCTTTCCATTGGCTATTATTGGCAAAATACTAGCATTAACAGGGCCACCTTAGCAGGACTGAGAAGAGGGGAAAGGTATGGAGAAGAGTTCAGAATCAAAACAGATAGACCTGAATGGGGGGGAGGGGGTGGTCTGGAAGGGCAGAACAGAGGTATCACAGGAATGGAGGATGATCAGACATCTAGTACAAAAAGGCATGCCAAATGTACATTTCCAAGTCCAGTGCATCAGCTTAAAGACATTGGGGGGGCACCATGCTCAGGGTTTACTTTTTAAAGTTTTTGTTATTTTTTTAGTTGCCTGTTACCAATCCTCTTTCAGTTAAAAAAATAAAGCCAGAAAAGGCTGTAATGTTGTTTTATATTTATATTTATATTATATTTATTTCTTTTGTCCTGGTAAATCTGGGCTCTAGAGTTCCTCCTGAGCACTGAGCACAAAATCCAGCCAGCCTCTTGTTTCTGGATCCTAAAGAAGAGCCAATGGATATTGTTTTGTGAAGCAGAGACCCCTGCTGGCAAGGGTGGCTTCCGCTATAGGGCAAGGCAGTAGACTCTCCCAAGCTGTGGAGTAGAAAACCAATTTAGCCCTTTCCCTGCACCTTCAGGGTTGAAAAATAAATCTCTCTACCTCAACTTGGCCCTGGGCCAATCTGTAATTGGCTCTACCTCCTTCTTCCTGAGCTACTTCCAATGCTTAAGCTAGACAAAACACAGATTAAACCAGATAAACTCAACACAACCATTCAAAACCATACTTTTCATGATGTAACGTATGTGAAATAAAATGTGATAAGGCTCCAGAGTACAGAAATAAGTCACCGAATCTTTGAACAGGTGGTGGCAGGGGGGCTGGGTGGTGGGAGAAGGTCCTCAGAGGTCATCCCAACCAAAGTGTATTTGATTACAGTGGGGTCAGTCTTTTGTGTTCAAATCCTGGCTCTGCCACTGGTCACCTGCATGCATTCAGCAGGAGATAACTTCTCTAGGCTTCCGAATTCACATCTTAGAAGTGGAGACAATAGTACCTCATAAAACTGTTGTGAGATTAAGGTGCCAAAAATCTACGTCAAGTGTTTTCGTTGAGTTTTGGGGGCATAATAAATGCTCAATACGTGTTCGTTATTTTTGTGGTAATTATTCTCAACATCAAGATTAAGATAGAAAATGGGAGCCAATGCAGCACTGTTGCTTAGCAATGTGGGCTCTCTGAACTTGGGAAAATGATTTAACCTCTCTCAGCCCCTGTGCCCTCTCATAGGATTGTGTGAGGTTAACAAAAAATGTTGTCTTTCCTTAGGTCAATATCTGAGCAACTGAGGTATAAACTGAGATACTAGAAAGATTCGTTGCCAAACTAGAAAAACACTTCAATAAGCTTTAAAAGCGGGGATGTAGAAGAGGTTGGGGTTTAAAAAGCTCACTAAAGTTTGAATTCAACAGTCTAATGTGTTTCTTAAGCCATACAGGTCAACCTAACTTACGTTTCAGCAAGAACTATCATCATTCTAGTCTAGGCTGGACCCTCCCTAGGAGAACACCTAAGTCTTTGCAGGGATGAGTTAGGGTTCATTCGAGGAGCCCCTGGTGGGACTGTTTGTGTGTGTGTAGGCAGCTGTAAAGAACGTTAGGCATCACTGTGTTCCAAACACTTACAAAGTTAGTTGTCATTGTTTGTGTTGTTTCCAAAAAGCAGTGTGAACTCCATTGCTGCCCTCTTCAAGTCCCCTCTTTGAAATGTAGCCCAGGAGCTGCCTGGAAAGAAAAGGACCAGGATTTTAGCAGTTTATAACAAACACTAGGGTTTGAGGTCCTTATTCAGCAAGTATGGCCAGGAAGCCAGAACAAAAAATTAAATCAATGGAAGCCTATGATGAGGCAATAAAAAATATCCACCAAACCAGTTTCCTTTAATATGTTTAACACGGCCCCAATATTCTATCTACTCAGTGGCTGCTGGAGCTCCTAAGTGTATGTATGGGACTCATAGATTTTCCTGAGTTTTATGTGTCCAGTACACATCTTCATCTTATAATTCACCAGCACTTCAAACACAATGAAAACAAAACCCAACTCTTTTACCCCCTTCCCCAAACTGCTTTTCCGTAAGTATCCTATCTCAGTAAATCATTCACCCAACTGCCCAGCTAAGTTTCTTGAATTCTCCCTGGCCTCACCCTGGGCTCCTCACCAATCCCTATCAATTGCATCTCCTAAATATAGTTCATTTCTTACTGTCATGAACTTAGTATAGGCCATCATCTTTTCAGGCTCCTGTTATGATAATACACTTCTAAATCCAAATCTGACTTTGTCACCTGCCTCCTTAAAAATCTTCCTTTAGGGGCGCCTGGGTGGCTCAGTCAGGTAAGTGTCTGACTCTTGATTTTAGCTCAGATCATGATCTCACAGTTCATGAGTTCGCATCCTGCATTGGGCTCCATGCTGACAGTGCAGAACTGCTTGGGATTCTCTCTCTCCCTGTCTGCCTCTCTCTCTCTCTCCAAATAAATAAATAAACTTAAATTTTTTTAAAAAAAATATTCCTTTAGTATCCCACTGCTCTGAACTCCTAGATATAGTTTTAATAATCTTGGCCCTGAGTTCTGCTCTAGCCTTATCTTTCCCAATCTTTCATACATTCTTTGCTCTAGTCATTCTGACCATTTTTCACTTTCTTGTCATCTCTTGCCTCTTGGCTTTGGTTCATGCTCTACCTTCTACCGTGCATTTCCTTACCTCTCTTGTTCAGTTGGTGAACTCCTATTCCTCTTTCTTGTCTCTGTTTAGATATTCCTTCCTCCAGGAAGCCTTCCTCCATCTCTCTCACATGTTTTATACCCTGTTTTCATGCTCTCAGACTCCTTTGTCTCCTCCATCATAGCTCCAATTCCAACGAAGTTTAATTGTCGGGGTTTTATTTGGTCCACATCCCTCACTAGACCAAAATGTTGAAACCATCTCTATCTTATTCACTGTTATTTCTCTGTCACCTAGTACAGTGGTTGGCACAGGAGGTTATATTCTAAATATATTTTTAAATAAATTATGAATTATAACACAAAAATATCCTTTTTTAATATGGCAGCCCTCTTAAGGTACAATCAGCTATACTTTGTGATATCAACATGTAATTGGAAGTTGAAAGATCCTGAAATTCTCTCTTGATCTCCATCTTCAGCAAGTTCATCACTGGGACTTTTTATCTCATCACACGCTCAGTCCAGTGCGTGTAGCCTAGAGGAAAGAGGGAGGGAGCCAAGTGCTTGATTCAGGAGTGTTGAAATGCTGACTATGGTAACAGCTTGGGATGTCACAAGTTTCCATCCTTTACATATTCAAGAACTTATAAAGTCACTGGGCTTCTCGCTGAAATATTTAGAAATGATGTTTGAGGGGTTCCTGGGTGGCTCAGTCGGTTGAGCGTCCAACTTCGGGTCAGGTCATGATCTCACAGTTTATGAGCTCAAGCCCCGCTTCGGGCTCTGTGCTGATAGCTCAGAGCCTGGAGCCTGCTGCATTCTGTGTTTCCCTTTCTCTCTGCCCCTCCCCTGCTTGTGCACGTTCTCTCTCTCTCTCTCTCTCTCTCAAAAGTAAACAAAAATTTAAAAAAATTAGCAATGATGTTTGACACACTCAGCTTACATTGAACAACCAACAAATATTCACTGAATGCCTACTATGTGCTAGACTCTGTTCTCAACATCAGACAAAAATCCTTTCTAGAGCTTTCATTCTCTAGTCCTACTCAATCCTCTGACAAACTAAACCTGCTAACTCATTACTAATCGTAGTGTAGCAGCATAGGAAACACTTGGTTAAACCTGTGAATTTGGTCAGCATGTGGACTGGGTTTGTTATAAGCTGGAAAATGGAAAATCATTCTTGTGTCTGGGACATTTGTGTAGTGTAGCTAAACAGAGAATATCGTCATAGAGAATTTCCATTATTGGTCCTTTTTTCCTGTTTCTTCTGTGAGCTCTGCTGAATTCATTTCTGATAAGAATTCAGAGGTGTTTTCTTTTCTAAGAGACAGAATGTAAGTGGAAGAAGGAAATGTGGCTGGAAAAAGGAAGTTCACTATCCAAAGCAGACCTGGTGTACCCGTGTGAGATAGAATGGCAGTGAAAAGACCCGAGATTCTTCCCCATTGTAGGCAAGGAACAAAGCTGTAGTCTGTGTTTTAAACACATCTTATCATGGGAAGTGATGGGAAATCTCATACACTGCAGGCAGGAGCACAGAGTAAGTCACTTTGATAACAATTCTGTATTTTCTTCTAAAGTTGAATACATGTATACCTCATGACTCAGAAATCCCACTTTGACGTTTATACCCTACAGGAATGTGTACACATGCGCCCTGGGACACAGGTTCAAGAGTGTTCATAGCAGCGGTTATTTAAAATAGCCCCAAAATGAAAACAACCCAAATGTTTACCACCAACAGAAAGAATAAATTGTGACACATTAACACAACTGAACACTATTCAGCAATAAAAACGAACGAACTACAACCATAAGCATTTAGATCATTCTAAAACATAAAGTTGAGGAAATGAAAACTCAAGATATAAAAGGAGAAATTGTATGATCTTGTTTATACAACAACCCCCCTCCCCAAAGGCAGACCTAATCGATTGTGTTTAGGAATGCATTGTTAGGTGGTAAAAATATAAAGAAAAGCAAGGAAGCCATTACCATAAAGGGCAAGATTGTGATTACTTTCGGTGAGGAGGGAGGAAGTTGAGATAAGAAGAGACACGAGGACAGCCGTGTTCTATTTCTTGACCTGGGTGGTGGTTAAACGGCATTCGTTTTGTGAACATTAATTAAGCCTTGTAACTTTTTAAATATACATACACACACATATATACAGATATGTATAACACACATGTATATACACATATGTACATATATATATATTTGTCCCCTCCAATAAACAAGGTTAAAAAGCCAGCCTTGGGGCGCCTGGGTGGCTCAATCGATTAACCGTCCGACTTCTGCTCAGGTCATGATCTCACTGTCTGTGAGTTCGAGCCCCATGTCAGGCTCTGGGCTGACAGTTCAGGGCCTGGAGCCTGCTTCTGATTCTATGTCTCCTTCTCTCTCTCTGCCCCTTTCCCTCTCGCGATCCGTCTCTCTCTCTCTCTCAAAAATAAAAACATAAAAAATTTTTTTTAAAAAAAGCCAGCCTTGCTTGGTTTAGGGGTAGTCAAGGTTAGTGGTTAAGAGGGTGAGCCCTGGAGTTGATCAACTTGGGAGTCAAATGTGGCTCTACTACTCACTACCTGTGTGGCTTTGAGCCTTGATAAGCGTCAGTCTCCTCCTCTGTAAAATAAGAATAACAGTAACATCCACCTTATAGACTTGTTATGAGACTTAAGTGAGATTATTTATATAGGACTTAGCCCAGTGCTTGATACTTAGTTAAGTGCTAATAAGAGGTAGCTAAAAGACAAAAATTCAATGCCATTTTTTTTTTTGCTTTGCTTATATAATTTACCAGGCCCAGTGGCTTTCTCTTCAGAGCAAGACACAGAGTATATGTGGAAATAGAGGCAAGGAAAGGGACTCCATGAACATTCTCTCATCTTGAACCGCCATGCCAGCCACTGTAGGGAGCTTCTTGGGTGTATTAGAACTGAACCTACTTGGAATATATCCACTATCAGGGAGTGAATGTTAATGTATGTCATCAGTTAAGAGGTATCCGTTCAAAAAGGACACATAAGAGGCACCTGGTGGCTCAGTCGGTTAAGGGTCTGACTTCGGCCCAGGTCGTGATCTCATAGTTTGTGAGTTCGAGCCCCATGTCGGGCTCTGTGCTGATGGCTCGGTGCCTGGAGCCCACTTCAGATTCTGTCTCTCCCTCTTTCTCTGCCCCTCCCCTGCTCACGCTCTGTCTCTCAAAAATAAATAAATCAAAAAACATTTTAAAAAAAGGACACATAAGGAGTTGGGGATTTTTTTAAAGGAGGAACTTCAGTGTGTGTTAGAAGAGGAGCCTTAGGGGAAGCACTGAAGAGATGTGGAAATTCATCTGCCTCATAACCCTTGATGGAATACAAAAATACATGGTGAATGTAGGAAAACAGCAGAAAGAGCATCACTGAAGATGAAATGATTAATAAACTCAAAGGAATGGACCCCTTTGGGAATTTTATGGGAGTTATAGACTCCTGTCCTAGAAAACTGTACCTAGGCAATGATGCACACACTTCTCGTTCAATTCTAGGGAATTCATAGTCTCTCCAAAGCCTGTCTGTGAACAGGATTGGATCTGGATTCTTCATGCTTTCTAAATATAGGGCTCCTTAGAAGAAGAGCAATAGAAGCCAGAAAGACATAGTAGGAGCACAGCATGGAAGTCTTAGGGATGCGAGTAGCTTTGATAAGAGCAGGGTTTCCGGGGCGGCTGGGTGGCTCAGTCAGTTAAGCATCTGACTTCAGCTCAGGTCATGATCTCATGGTCCAGGGGTTCAAGCCCCATGTTGGGCTCTGGGCTAACAGCTCAGAGCCTGGAGCCTGCTTCAGATTCTGTGTCTCCCTCTCACTCTGCCCCTCCCCACTTGTGCTCTGCCTCTTTCTCTCTCTCAAAAATAAATAAATGTTAAAAAAAAAAGAGCCGAATGTCCTAAAACTTATGTCTGACAGAAATGTGAGATCTTAACGAGTACATTCTTAAATATGTATGACAAAACTAAATATATTTATAAGGTTTTTATATCATCATGTGGCAATCTGTTTTAAGGAAATAGTGTAACGTACCTGATACCGCATGTCAGAGAACACAACACATTGACACATGGTATTGAAATGCACATTATTGGCAGCAGTTACTAAATATCCTCACGTTGACAGATGTAGCTTCTCTGGGGATGGTTGGTTCATCTGTTTTGTCATAATACCAATATAAGTTTGTGATATAAGCTAGTGTTAATTGCATATTCGTTATGGTACAATACAAAGTCCTTCTCTATGATTCTGTGACCAAAAAAAATGAATGCATCTGGGAGGTCATTTTCTGTAGTCTACTTTAGTCACAGCAATCAGGATATCTCATGAGCTTTCTACTGGTGTTCTTCTGACCCTTGCAAAACGTTGAGGGAGGTGAATACTGTGATGTACCGCCCAGATGTCCCTTCAGGAATAAAGGGCTCAGGCTCAGCCATTGGGACAACTCTGAAGGGTAACTCAGTCCCAGAGCTTCTCCTGGGGCTGGCTGAGTCCATTGCCAGGTCTGTGTCACAGCTCAACTTTTCCCTCACTCGATTCCCGCTTCCTTCCCCTCCTTTCCATAAGAGTGGATTCTGAGAGTACCCTCCTAGTAAAAACCATGTTTGCTAACCACCTCAGAGTTGGTATCACAGAGGACTTAACCCTGCGACATGCGTTCAACAGCTAAGTGCTCAGGGAGCCTCTCATGGTCTTAAGCTACCCAGGTCTTAGGAGACAGCTCCTAATAGGACTCCTGTAAGGCAGCCATGATTCTTGATTCCCCTAAGATATACCTCCCCCAGTGCCTTTCCTCAGCCCAATTAGTAGGAGAGACTCTGGGCTCTGGGCAGCAGAACTAATTCGAGACTCGACCCATTGGTAGAGGTGTGGGGTACTACCTGGCTTGGGTAGGATCAACGAAGGCACTGCTCAGGCTAAGTGGGGACAATCTGTCAGGGAAGATGCATGGCATGCAGAGATTGAAAATGAAATTCCTTGGTGTTTTGGGTCTAAGGCAATTTCCCTCTCTCTCTCTCTCTCTCTTCATTATTGCCCCCTTAAGGAGTCTTTTTAGAAAATTTTTTCCTAGTCACCACCACCCGTATGATTTATTTTAAAGGAGGGAAGGGTTTTTTTTTAACAACTTCATTGAGATATGATTCAAATATCATACAATTTACCTATTTAGTGTATACAAATCAATGGCTTTTAGTATATTCAGAGTTGTGCAACCATCACCTCAGTTCAAGTTTAGAATATTTCATCAACTCCAATATAAACCCTGTGCTCATTAGTTATCACCCTGAGCCCCCTTCCTCATTTTCCTCAGTCCTAGACAATCACTAATCTACTTTCAAATTCTATAGATCTTCTTTTCTGGACACTTCATATAAAAGGAATCCTCTACAGGTGCCTGAGTGGCTCAATTGGTTGAGGGTTCAACTCTCGATTTTGGCTCAGGTCATGATCTCAGGACTCTGGGATTAAGTCCTGTGTCTGGCTCCACACTGAGTGTGAAGCCTGCTTAGAATTCTCTCTCTCCCTCTGCCCCTTCCCTGCTCATGCATATGTTCGTGCTCTCTCTCAAAAATAAAATAATAATAATAAATAAATAAAGGAATCATATAATCTGTGGTCCCTATGAAATTTTAATAGGGCTGATATATGATATACTTGTTTATGGGCTGCATGTATATCTGTGCTTTATACATAAAGCAGTACGATTTTTTTTTTACACCCTTGCTAAGAACCAGTTTCCATTGCCCACACCGAGAAGGCATGAGCCAAGGTGACAGTGTCTCCACAGAATTTTCCTAACCAGCTGCAGATACCCAAACTGTGAGTCATTTGTTGACAGTAAACGATTATCAAAATGAGGTCTTTGTGTAATTGGCTTAATTACTACCACCTCCAGAAACTGGCTATAAGTGAACCCTTCACAAGCATCTTACGTGAATGTAGTTTTCCTGACTAAGCCCAAATACCACCTTGTGAATGGAAAAATCTGATCCTAAAAAGCAGCAATCTGGGCTCGTCTTTTCCCTGCATCTGCCTTTTGAACGGACCTACTGAACAGCTTCAGGCGTCCTGCCTGGTTTCACTGCAGAGCCCTCGGAGATGTCACCAGAGTGATCAGATCTGGCAGTCAAAACTCGCAGACTCTGGAAACAGTTCGGGATAACATAATGAATTTCAATGAAAAAGACGGTAGTCTATTAAGTGTTCTAAATCTCTTTGAAATAAATGTAATATGAGGTTTTAAAAATATTCCTATTCCTTATTTGAATAAGTGTTAAAATACCAGTGGGTCTCCCTTTTATAAGATGATTTTTCACTTAGGAGCTATTTGCTTCCTGTATGTTTATATGTTTTCTTCCATTTAACCATTGGACATTTCTTCTGGGCAGAGAGCATCATGAAGAAATCAACCCTGCCTCCTGTCTACCTTGGATTATTGTAAGCTTGACTATGAAAATCATCTCAAAAGTCCCTATTTACAGGATTAATTGATCCAGACATTCCAGTACAGTTGGCTCTCCTCTGACAAGTTGGGGATGACTCTTCACAAAAGACTTTTCCAAGGATTGATAATGAGGGAAGAAAACCTGGTTAAAGAATTAGACTGATGTTACCCAGGGGTTCTGAGTTCCTTCTCACATGAGTCAACATAAGGACATTTCTTTCTTCTTCTTACACTGTGCTTCTCAATCCTGGCTGTATGTTGGAATCATATGGGGGGTTCTAAAAATGGTGGTGCCTAGGCTCCAGCCCCAGAGATTCTGATTTAATTGGTTGGGGTTATAGATGGGGCATCAGGATCTTTAACCTAATTACATGAGAATCTCTGGGATTGGGTCTCAACCATCAGTACTTTTTAAAGCCCTCCAGGTGATTGTGGTGTGCAACCAGAGCTAAGAACCAGCGCATAAAGCCTAGCTTCTCTTTGAGCTCATAAGTCAGAGTACACAGGGTAGGGCTTAAATTTGTCCTCATTGATGGATGAATCATGTAGAGTTAGAAATCCTGGGGTTTATTTCCAGTTCTGCTCCTAACTAGCTGTGCAAGTCCTTCCCTTTCCTGTGCCCTAATTTACTTATCTGCAGAGCAAGGAAAATGGCCCTTGTGACACCTAAGGCTTTTTCCTATCCTGACTTTCTACGGTTAATACTAATGGTTTCTTTCCATCTTAAAGCTACAAAGCGCCCTTGAAACTTTTATACGTCAGATAAATAAACTGGAATAATAGTGCCCCCCTTCTTCTTTGGCCAGTGAATTTTCACTGAATGACTCTAGAGAGAAAATATTTATCAACTAAGTACTAGGTGCCAGACCCTGACCAAAACTAGTATCGTTCCTCCCCTCAGAACTTAGAGTCTGTTGGAGACAACACAGGGGAGAAGAAAAAGGTGATCGAACAAATATTTATAATCAGTGACAGATACCATAAAAACAAACAAACAAATCCAGCGGGGAGATCATCTAGAATTAAAGGGGGAGGGATGCTGCCCTTAGATGGGGGTCACAGTTAAGCAGTGACCTGATAGGAAGTGTTAATTCCCTCAACATTCAACACCTATCTAGTGGGCTGTTCCTGTGGCCAGACACGACTCTTGGTGGAAAAAACAAAAACGAACACAAAAAACAAAGTCCAGTCTTCGAGGAGCTTGCATTGTGGAGGTGAAAAGGAGGCAGAGATGGTCTGGAGTCCATACGTGTATGGGAGTAGTGGGCGGGGTGGGTGTGTATCTCGGGCCACGGAGCCAGCTGCTTTGAAGATCCTGCAGAGGTCAGCTAGGTATCTAGGAACTAAAAGCAGGCTAGTGTGGCTGGAGCACATTGAGGGCAGTGACATTTGGTTGGAGAGGCAGACTGGAGATAGATTGTAAGAGGTCTTGCAGGCCAGAAAGTGAGTTAAGAAGGTTAAATGAATTATGCAAAGCACCTAGCATGAATTTGAATGGAGTCTGCTGACTCTAGATTTAAAAATCACAGTTCTGGGCTAGTAGCTTAGCTGATGACTGAGCCCCACATCAGCCATGTTCTTGAATCTGAAAATGCAGGAATTAATTACTGCCATGTCTGTGTATCACCCATGGGGCTGTTATGTTACCAGTTACTTGGTGGGGTCATGGCAGTGGTGAGTATGTATGTATCCCTGGGAGGGGGTGTGGGGCTGTAACCTGTCTGGATCCTTAAGGGTCAAAGACCTGTGACTCATAAAAGAAGAGGTCTCATAAAAGGATTTGGGCCAATAAAGATCTACAATAGCACCAAGAATATATTTGATCGGTGATTGACTTATTAATTCCACAATGGACATTTATTGAAAGCTTACGACCATAGGAGTTTCCCCAAAGAGAACAATTTGACTATTATAATATCATGTGGTAAGTGTTGCGGCAGAGATGGGCTCCGAATGCTATGGGGACATGTAAGAAAGCTACCTGATTCACCATGGTGATGGGAAGGGTCTGGGAAGAATTCCAACTCAACTAACTTGAGTTGCTTCAACTAAATTTTGAAGGGCTTTTAGGAGTTGGCTGGGTAATGAAAGGGAAGGGTATTCAAGGCAAAGAGAACTCCAAGGGCAGAGACATCAAGATGAGAGAGATTAAAATGCATTGCTAGGGACAAAAGGTAGAGAGAGATGAATTTAGAGAAGAAAATAGAGGCCAGGTCACAAAGGGCATTGTAATTCATGTCAGGGAGTCTGGAATTCATCCTGAGGTCACTGGAAGACCATTCCATAATTTTAGGGAACCATCCCATAATGTTAGTTATTCCATTATAACTTCATAAATGAATAATAATAATTAACACTGATTGATTTCTTATTGTGTGCCGCATACTTTTGAGGCCTCTCATATACAATGACTCACTTAATCTTTTCTAAAGTCCTTTGAGTGAAGGACTATTATTAGCATCATTTTGTAAACGAGGAAGCCCAGGCACACTTAACGCAGGAACTACTCTCAGGGTGGCTCAACTAGTCAGTGGCTGGACCAGAATCCAAAACCAGACTGTTAGCTCCAAAGGAAAGCACTTAAGTATCATGCTACCTACCTAATTCCTTGTCACCCAAGTGTGGTTCCTGGCCCAGCAGTGTTAGCATGACCTGAGAACGAATCTTGGGCCTCACCCCAGAACTACCAAATCAAAATCTTAATTTTAACATTTCCCAAGTGATCTGCATGCACATTAATGATGGAGAAGCATCGGCCTAACCCACATCAGGGAACTGGGCCAGAGGTGATGAATTGGAAGCGAAAGACCCCATCTAAAGAGGAATACTATCCTAGCTTCCGTTGATCGGTGAATGCCAAAATGTACAGGGCATCCCACCCCTACTACAGATTCATTTTTCACATTTCAATGGCAGGGAAGGAATCAAGATTTTTTTTTTTTTGTTTTAAACCATTTTGCAGGGCATCACTGTTCTGGCCAGCAAAAGATGTTTGCAAGTGAAATTTGGCCTAGAAGCTGCCAGTGTAAAATCTCTGACTTGTATTTTATTGATTTAGGGGCAGGGAGAGGCTTCTGTTCCCTTGAGTCACCTTTAGTTGTTTTTGGTCTCTAAGATGAAAAATATTTGAGAGTAATGATTAGAATAGGTCTAGGAGTAAGACGCCAAGGAAACCCCTTCTGTGTTTCCTTTGGATTTTTGAGAGCTGCCTAATCTAGGTGGTGTTTATGTGACCCATTCAAGTTCTCCCGGATTATACCTTGGGTTTGGGGTCAAATCTATAGTTGGTAATGAAAAGCAATTATTTTCTTGGTGTGTCTGAGATTTTATGACAGTAGAAGACAACTTGTCAATGGAATACTACATGGCAATGAGAAAGAATGAAATCTGGCCATGTGTAGCAACGTGGATGGAACTGGAGGGTACTATGCTAAGTGAAATAAGTCAGTCAGAGAAAGACAGATACCATATGTTTCCACGCATAGGTGGATTTTCAGAGACCTAGCAGAAAGCCATGGGGAAGGGGAAGAGGGGGAAAAAATAGCCACAGAGAGGGAGGGAGACAAAACATAAGAGACTCTTAAATACTAAGAACAAACTGAGGGTTGAGGAGGATATGGAAGTGCGGAGAGAGGGTGACGGGCACTGAAGAGGGCACTTGTTGGGATGAGCATTGGGTGTTGTATGGAAACCAATCTGACAATAAATTGATAAAAAAAAAAAGACAACTTGTCAAGAATATGGGGGCTCAGGAGTTTAGCCGTCTGTCATAGTCTTTCCAGAGAGTAATCAAAATATATATGGATCTGGGAACTGCTTTCCAAGGTATCCTTGGACTAAGTGTAAAGTGTTATGTCCTTATAATGTATGATATAAAAAACAGGTGTTTTTAGTGAGGCTGTTCTGTTCTCTAACTGCCAAGAAACCCAAAGTAAGTAGCACAGATTTTGTTTTGCAGACTCGTAGGTAGCGACTAGAAAATTTAAGTGATAGGATATATATATAGTTATATTTTAGAAATATCACTCTGATGGGAATGTGAAGAATAAACCGGAAAGGGTAAAGACTGAATATCAATACGGAGGCTATTTTAATGATCCAAAGGAGAAGTGAATATCCACCCATTCACCAAGTCAAATAACTGTGAGTCGCTTTGGACTTTCCCATTCGCACAGCCATTCAGTCACTAAATCCTTTAAATTATACTTTTTTGATGCCCATCACATCCATTCCTTCCTCTCAATTCCATTGCTATTTTCCTATTCAGGACCATGTTTTTTTCACTTAGACTATAGGCAGAAATGTCTCCAGTCACTATATCCTTCAACCTACTTTTCATATAATTGCTAGATTGGGCTTCTTAAAACAAAATCTGACCTTTTTATTACTCGAAGTAAAAAATTCTCCAGTGATTCCACCATTGCCTGTAGGATGAAGCCCAAATTACTTATGGAATACAAGCCCTCCAGTTACTGGGGTACAATTTGCCTCTTGCTGAATCTTATTATACTTGTTCATCTCACTTATTATCCACCTAACTCCCAATATCCAGACATAGGGAAATGTTTCAAAACTTTGAAATGCGAGGATGCTTCGTGTCTATATTTTTCTGTTTCCCTTCCTTTCTCCTACCTTCTCCCCTCTTTCCTCCTCTTCCCACCCCATTTCATCTGTTTTTTTTTCTTTTTTGAGAAAGTGAGAGAGCTAGTGCTAGCAGGGGATGGGAGGTAGAGAGACAGGGAGAGAGAGAATTCCAAGCAGGCTCCACACCCAGCACAGAGTTCTATGCGGGGCTCAACCTCATGACCCTGTTGTCATGACCTGAGCTGAAATCAAGAGTCAGACACTTAACCAACTGAACCACCCAGGCGCCCCTCATTTCATCTTTCATGTCAACTCAAACATTATCTCCTATATGAAGCCTTTGCTGAAAACTCCACCCTATTGCCTTCATTATTTCCTGGGCAGAATTTCTTAATCCCTAGACTGTAGAAACAGCATAATACTAAAAATTATTAATAATTATCTATTGAACAAATGAAAAAAATGGGTGTGTGCTCTTTCCCTAATTCATTAGGAAAAGAGATTGGTGTTGTTTTTAAATCCTACATCACTGTCTAGAGAGCTTGTTCATTCCCATGGGCTTCAATTACCAACTCTACAGAAATAACTTCCAAAGAGGCTTCAGTTCTGTGTCCCTTGCTTACTAGATATTCCAGTGGGAAAAATAAACCAAATGCAGAGACAGTAGTCAGAAGCCTATTACAATAATCTAAGTGAAAGGCAGTGAGAATGGAAATTAGGGAACAAATTTAAGAGATATTTGAGACATAAGTTGCATCCAGACGAGATAGGGGACTCTTGCTGGTGCTCTGAAGTTACACAATATGTGCGGATGTCTACTTGCTCTGTGATAAAGACTGACACAGTGAGTGCCCACAGGACTGACAAAGGTCAAATTTTTTCAGAGCCCTACTCCTTTCCCTTTCCCTTCTCTTCTCAAAGTTGGATTTACAGGTGAATGGGAAACCAGTGGAGTTGGGAACCAAGAAGAAAAATTCCAGAGTCTTCTTTCTGTAAGCCCTAGGTCTAATTTTTGGCCTTGGGATTCTCAGTTATATAAAACCAAGACTGCCAACTTTTAGTAATTGAACGACATTAGACCAAAAAATTTCCTTTATGCCCTCTATTCATGGTTTATGGCTTTGGAAGATTGTCATGCTGGACCGCTGAATCCACCTTAATTTACTACTGGATCTGGAGTCTCCTGGAATCACCTTGGGGAGCATGGCTCCAGGACAAAAATTCTGTGTGTGATCTGTCAGGTCTGAGCACAGGCAATTAGAAGGCTTTACCTGGCAGGCCTTGTGGGGGAAGCTAACCCCCTCACACCAGAGTTAGTATGTAGCCAGTGTATCTGGAGGGAGTGGCAGTCAAGGACTCAAGCCCCTTTTGAGCTGGCCATGCTTATATGCATACATGCATTCCCAGCCTAGGAACCTCCATTTGGAGGTCTCTTCATGGGGGCCTTTTGCTGAGACACTGTTCAAGCACTGCCATCACGACCTTGACCATGGCAGTTTTCTCCACATTGACTCAATATCTTTTCACGCTAAGCCCTTTCCCCTTCTTGCTTCCTGTGCCCCCACAAGTCCATAAAAAAGCAGGAGCTTTTTGTTCAGGAGTCCTTGGCAGGGAGATGATATCCCCCATCTGTGCTTCCATTTGATCCTTGCCTGGTGCCATTCCACCTGGGGAAAATGGAACACTAGTGAGCCAGTGCCTTTCTCTTTTCGCTCTTACCTGCGCCACTGCAGTAAGTAAATAAAGAAGTTTGCTCGTTATTCTCATTTTGGCCTGTTATCCCAATTGACCACCTCAACACCTGGCAGCTTTGCCCACATCTGTTTGGCTTCCCTGTCTTCTAAATAGGTATAAAGATATTCCATCCCAAACCCCTTCTATTAAGGCTCTGGGGTTTTGAAACAAGAGCTTTTTATTATACATGCTATAGATTCTATTTTTTTTTTCTTTTTTGCTCTAGCCCGATTAAAATATTGAGAAAAGGAGAATGGATCCTCCAGATGCAAATCAGACTACATTAGATCGAATACTGAAACCTCTAAAACAAAACCGGTATTTTTGTTTGGCTTACAGAATAATGTGACTAATTTTGGCCAGATGGAGCATGATTGTGAGTTAGCTACATGTAGACTAGATTTGAGACACTGAACAATGACCCACTACATTGCTTTAAATTACACAGATGAGGCTCTTCGCCCATGGTAGTTTAATTATTTTGTTGGAAGACATTACGCTTCTTTATTTGGGAAGCCTAATGAATTTTATAATTACCTTTTCCTCTGAAGTCCACAAATGATGATTCCCCATCTGGATTGGTAAAGAAGAACCCACAGCAGGAAACATTACTGATGTGGGAGAAACCCAGGACAGTATTCCTTTGCTGACCATTCCTATTTTTGCACATACCCAACTGTCTATTAAAGTGCTTGCCCCTCTGGGCCTGGGAGAGGACAGCAAATTTCTCTCACCCCTTCAAGGCCCATATCGTTATTACTTTCATGCCTCCTGTCTTAGTTCCGTCTGGCATCACCTCTTGTCTGGATTGCTAGAAACTATTGCTTAGTATGCATCCAATTCACCCTCCACATTGACATCTGAGTTCCCATTATCAAAGATAAGACTAGCCAATACCTTTAGGATCTAATCAAAACTCCTAAGCAAATAAGATCTGGAACAAAGGGGGCCCAAGTGTCTCTTCCAGTCTCATTTTGCAGCATCATCACATCGTATGCTCAAGGCATAATATCCCTGCTTTCCTTTGAACAAAATCCCTTCCACTTCTGTGTTTTTGCACCAGCTAGTCCCCTACTTGGAGCCAAGTGCCCGTTCTCTTTCCTCTTCTTCGAACCATCACACTCATCTTTTGATACTAGTTCAAAGTTCAGTTGTTGTGTTCAATTGTTAAAGGCAGAAGAACAAAATGGGAGAGTGTAAGGATACTGGAGGCTTGGGCTCCACCACTCATCACTGTGAACTTGAATGACTTGTTTACCTTCCCTAAGCTGCTGTTCCCTCACATGCAAGTTGGCAACTTTTCCCTCCCAGCCTTATTGAAGTATGATCAACAAATAAAAACTACATATATTTGGGTTGTACGATGTGATGATTTAACATATGTATACATTGTGAAATGATTACACAATCAAGGCAACACAGTCCATCACCTCACAGTTACCTTTGTTTAAAAATTTTTTTTTCTTTTTAGAGAGAGAGAGAGAGCTGGGGAGAGGGGCAGTGGGAGAGAGAGAGAGAATCTTAGGCAGGCTCTATGCTCAGTGTGGAACCCCACATGGGGCTCAATCCCATGACCCTGGGATCATGACATGAGCTTAAATCAGAGTTGGACACAGCCAACTGAGCCACCCAGGCTCCTCCTCAGAATTATCTTTGTGTGTGTGTGTGTGTGTGTGTGCGTGCGCATGTATGTGTAGTGAAAACATTTAAGAGCTACTCTCTAGCAAATTCCAAGTATATAATACAGTATTATTAACTATAACCATCATGCTGTATGTTAGATCCCCAGAACTTATTCATCTATGACTGAAAGTTTATGTAATTTGACCAATATCTCCCCATTTCCCTCAGCTCCTGGGGACCACCATTCTACCCTTTGGTTCTATGAGTTGGAGATTTAATAGTAACTACGCATGAGGCTGTTGGGAGTCCCAGTCACAGCAATCTTTTAAGTGCTCAGCACTCTGTCCGACATATCGTAAGTACTTCATGTGTAAATGTTGACTATTATTTCTACTTTTGCCAACATTTTCTCCGACAACATTTTAACTAGCTTTTATGCCTAAAATTATATTAGTTTGGGTGATGCGAATGACCAAGGGAATAGTCATTACCAATTCTAGTTTATTCATTCCCTTAATATTTACCAGAGCTATATTTTATGGAGTATAGTTTAACAAATTATATTGAACTGTCACGTGATAGCGATATTGTAAGTTTAATGCTACCAAGAACTACTAAGCCAGGATCAAGCTTTTGCCATTTGGGGATTCTTAGAGTCCAGTCAGGTATCTTTAGTGCTTTGCATTAATACTAAGCAACATTAAGATAATCAGATAATTTAAAGATTCAATCTTTGTAAATTCTTTCTACCTATATTCACTGTGTCTGTATAAAGAAAAGTATTTTTACCGGTTTTATACACACAAGTGTAATGTTAACAGCATTTTGGACTTATTCATCCTAATTTTATTTTATTTTTAATTTTTTTAACATTTGTTTATTTTTGAGAGACACAGAGAAACAGTGTGAGTGGGGAAGGACAGAGAAAGAGAGAGAGAGAGAAATAGAATCCAAAGCAGACTCCAGGCTCTGAGCTGTCAGCACAGAGCCCAATGTGGGGCTTGAACTCACCAACCGTGAGATCATGACCTGAGCCGAAGTCGGATGCTTAACCAACTGAGTCACCCAGGTGCCCCTCATTCTAATTTTAAATTTGACTTATTTCCATTTTTACTACACATCAAAGTCAAACTTATTTCCATTTTATATCAAAATGCCACAGATCTTACCGTGATTTCTAATCCAGCTTTTGAGATCTGATCAACTCTTGTACGTAAATATAGTTTTCTGTAATAAATTTGCAAATTTACTTTTGCTGTAATAAATTTGCAAATTTATTATTCTGTAATAGAATTTGCAGCAAAAATTACTTGCGAATTGCTTGTTTCATCTTTGAGTGTATACATGTGTACGACTATGTCTTATTCATCTAAAAATACAATTTGAAACCTGTTAAGAAAGAATAGAAAACTTTCCCCATTATTCAACAGCTCTGCAAGAGCTTTACAGTTGAGTTTTCTCCTACAAACCTATAATAACATCTAGTATATCACTCTTCTCTGGGTATAACAATATTGGTTCCCAAGGCTGTTCCGTACCCACCCACAACTGACAAGTGAAGGAATAAGTAAAAATGAATAGATGACTGAATACTGGGAAGACCAGTTGTTTCTTTGAGTGCTCTGTCCATGAAACCGAAAGATTTTCTCAGGTTAGCGTGTGGCATATTAAAGTACAAAGTCCCAACAAACCGTTGTGCCTGGCCATGCACCGGTTATCCTCCACCCAGCTGAATATGATGTATCTCCGGAAACTACGGAAGCCGCAAGGCCATGGTTGGCCTAAGATCCTGCCTTAAGCAGGAGTACCTGCTCTGGTACAACAACTGCAGCTACCAAGGGCTCATCGAAGATCCTGCTTTAATGCGTTAGACCCACACGAGATCAGCAAATGTCTATATCAATTTCAGACCCTCTCCCAAGACCTCACTCTTAGGAGCTCAGTTTGGAATTGGGCCCCTCTTCTTCTGGTATTATGTTTTCAAAACTGACAGAGATAGGAAAGAGAAACTTATTCAGGAAAGAAAATCGGATCAAATATTTAACACCTCATATTAAACCTGGCAAAGATGACTATATGTGTTATTGTGCAGATAAATCTTCTATTAATCATTAAAAAATAGCAAAATAAGATACAAAGCCCTGGATGTTAGCACACATACACAATATGTTTTACATTTTACGTGGGTATACCGTATATCCAAATGGTATATGCATTTCTACTCTTCATGTGCATATAATTTGGGAATAACTCATGGCATGGACTGGTGACACACACCAAAAAGTTGCTGTATTACAAACTCTGTCATTTTAAACATTTTTTCTGTTTTTAAGTCAAGTTTTTATCTTCTTTTAATCTGGATCCTCGAAAGGACATTGAATCTTGAGCACCCACAGGAAAGTAAAGAATTAGCTCCCATTATATGTCAGGACCACATAAATCTATACTCGCAAGGACAAAGATCTGTGAAGGAAACAGTCACTTTATTTGTGGCAGGAAATGGAAAATGATCCAGAAATTTTCTTCCTACCAATGAGTATTTGGTAAGGGTTATTACATGAATATACTCCATACATGGCCTGAGAAAATATAATTATTCTTTCATGTCCACACATTTTAGATTTAGAACTAAATAAAATGTAAACCGCAGGGAAATTCAACAGGAGATAAATTTTGGAGAATACAAAGAGCACAATTACTAGGAAGGCAAGCCTGGTATCGGAGTTACCAGGCAACCAATCTCAAGAGAAAGTAACATGAAAATGGATTGGGAGATAGGGTCATCCAATCATCTAAACGCCTGGGCAAAGAGGTGTCTGAGGAGAAGTGGAAATGAACGTGTTATCATTTCATGGGGAGTTAAGAAAATTTCCTAACAAGTCAGCAGAGAGAAAATGAAGAGAAGGGGACTATTTGCCGATGTAGGTATTGTTAACCATTCCCTGCCTTCTGCCTACTCACCCACTCTCCTCTAACTAAAATCACATTAGTCCCTAATTGTCAACATCTGCACAGTAATAAACTTAAAAAAACTTTCCTCTTCATTCTAATCTTGCTTACACATGAGTAGGTTTTTCCAGGTATGTGTGTGTGTGTGTGTGTGTGTGCGCGTGCATGTGTGTGCATATACATTTGCTCTCCTGTATATTGGGCTTAGGGTGTGAGTGAGGGAAGGGAGAAAATAGCATTCAAAGTTTCCAGTTGGGGGGCAGCTGGCTGGCTCAGTGGGTAGAGCACACGACTATTTATTTATTTATTTATTTATTTATTTAGAGAGACTGGGGGGAGGGGCGAAGAGAGAGGAAGAGAGAGAGAATTCCAAGCAGACCCTGCACTGTTAGCACAGAGCTCCATATGGGCTTGAACTCACGAACTGTGAGATCATGACCTGAGCCGAAATTGGCCACTTAACCTACTGAGCCACCCAGGTGTCCTACGTGACTCTTGATCTTAGGGTTATGAGTTTGAGCCCTACATTGAGTGTGGAGCCTACTTAAAACAAGACCAAACCAAACCAACCAAACCAAACAAAAAAAAACCCACAAAGTTTCCAGGTGGAACCACTTCCAAGAGGTCAAAGACAAACATTCTGTGCAGTTCCAGAATCCATGAGAAGCTCAGTGTTGTAGGGGTTCAGCGTGTGGAGTGGTGGTTTGGGGTTAAGAGATAAAGCTGAAAAGCAGGCTGGGACCCACTTATGTCCTGTAGGCAGAAAATAGGGAAGCCAGAGATTTTAGAACAAGAAAGCACTTTTAAGGGTAAAGTTCCCCCAGCAACAATGTTCAGGCAAGACAGACTGGGCGTTGGGATTGCAAGAGCAGCAGTGCCGATGCCAAGGAGAAGCCTCACACAGGACAGGAGCCTGAGGAGAATGGGCAGGATTTGTTGGCACTGGATGAGGTAAGACTTCTTAGCCAGAAGCAAGAATACAGGCAAGGGTAGAAATCTAGCCATCTGGGACACAGAGCAGCAAGTTGGAGCTGTCCAGGTGGCCATTGCAAATATGTTTCTGGAACTCAGAAGAGAGGTCTGGATTAGGCTACTTTGTAAACTCTGATAACAAATGGAAACTGAAGCCACAGTATGAATTAGATCTTCTAGAGAGAAGAGAGAAAAAAAAGAAAACAAAACAAAAGAAGATAGAAAAAATGAGGCATGGAACTAAGGATTCAAGAACTGTATGGGTAAAACAAAGGAAGAGAAGTCAATGTAAGAGATAGAAAAGAAATGGTCTAGGGGACCTGAGTGGCTCAGTCGGTTAAGCGTCTGACTTTGGCTCTGGTCATGATCTCACAGTTTGGGGGCTCGAGCCCCTCATCGGGCTCTGTGCTGACAGCTGATAGCCTGGAGCCTGCTTCGGATTCTGTGTCTCCCTCTCTCTGCCCCTCCCCTGCTCTTTCTCTCCCTCTCTCTCTCTTTCTCTCTCTCTCAAAAACATTTTAAAAATTAAAAGAAAATAAATGGCCTAAGAATCAGCAGAATACTAGAGGCAGGTATTGCCATGGAGACCAGAAAAGACAATTTTGAGAAGCTGTGGCGTCTCACGCTGTATCCAACACTCAAAGGGTACATTTCCTCTTAAGCACACATGATCATATGAGGCATAAAGCAAATCTAAACAAATATTAAAGAATAGGTATTCTGTAGGACATGTTCTCTGAGAACGGTGAAATTAAGTTAGAAGTTAATAACAAAAAGATAGATTAAAAAGTCTATATATTCGGAAGTTAAAAACACAGTTATAAGTAACTCATATGTCAAAGAAGAAATTGAATTAGAACTTAATGAACACTTAGAGCAAATGATAATGAAAACGCTATACATCAAATCTTGAGGTATACAATGAAAATGTTTCCCCAAGGAAAAGTTATAGCCTTTCATGCTTATTTAAGAAATGAATAGAAGCTGAAAATTAATGAGCTAAATGTTTATCTCAGTAAATTAGGAAAAGATCAATCGAGGAAAACCAAAGCAAATAAAAGGAAGAAAAGAATAAAACTACAAGCAAAAGTAAGTGAAATACAAAAAGATACCATAGAGCAAGTTAGTAAAACTAAAAGTTTTTCTTTAAAATATATACAAATTAGATAAACCTTTGGTGACATTAATCCTGAAAAAAGAGAAGAAAAAGTAATTGGCTAGAAATGGGGATGTATGTGTGGAAGTAGCCTAGATTAAAAAGACAATAATGAGAATACCATGAAAAATTCCATTACTAATAAGATCTAGGAATTACTATTTTCTTCTTCCCTGTCATCTTGTTTAGGAAACCACTTAATCCTCTACCTGCAGGAGCCTAAGAATAAGCAAGATCTACCAGCAGATTTCCAAGCTATTGCCACAATCACCCCCTTCCCAAAATTTGCTCGGATAGTCACTTGAGATACAGCAATTTGACTTTCAGGATCACTGTTGGGGCCCTACTTGCCATATCAGTAGTCAGTCAAGGGTCTTCCTTGGGATTCTTCCTTTGCTTCACACCACAAGTAGCCAAGCATTTCAGGGGCATACTCAACCCAGTTGGGGTGAGGATTGTTAGCTGGAGTCTGATCAATTTAGTCCACCTTTGCTATTCCTTTTGGATGCCTCATGGAGTCTTATGAGGTTTAGTACTATATAACCTCATGGAGACATGGCTGTTGTCCTATAATGGGAATAAAATCCAAGCAGAGGTTCTTGGAAGGATTCTGTTTCTTCGGTGCTAAGCTTATCTGTGCTCTATGTCTCGGATTCTAGGATTGAACTCTTAGTAATCAGATTTTTTGAACTGCTGCCTTCAGAGGTCCCACCCCAGGTCAGGTTTTGGTATTTGCCATGAAGAGCAGTGTAAATTTTCTCACAACCCTTCAAATACAAAATATTTGGTACCATATTTCTCCCTGGACCATCAGGTCCACTCTCAGGGTTCCAGGGTAACTTTTCAAAGATACCTCCTAAGTAATTCTGAGGTGATTTCCTGTTCTGGTCTATGTGTTGAAGTAGCTGGTTTTTTCCTCACTAAATAAGAGAGAGAGAGAGAGAAAGCCCCACACATTTAACACTTGATAGAACACTTTTCCGGTAGGATACTACACAAAACATAATCATGTGTTTTTCTTTTTATTCTGTGCATTTCCAGAACAATAGCATAAAGGAAGTTGTTCTACATTGTTCTAAGACCAAGAGAGAGTTTATGGAGTTTTCTTGTCACTTCTCATAAATCCATTTCCATCTAACAATCATGCACAGGAACTTGTGGGTCACAATGTCAGGATTAGGCAGTCCCCATGCCAGTCCCAGGAAATGAACCAAATCGCATCTTCCCACCCCCCTCTCTGCCCAAAGGCCATCCTTTCACCTGGATAGAAGAGCTCCAGTCTTGTAGACCACAGGTCTGAGGGCTCAAAGCCCAGAGCTCCTTCCAACCCCTTCATTTTTTTTTAAGTTTTATTTATTAATTTTGAGAGGACAGAGACAGCATGAATGGGGGAGGGGCAGAGAGCAGAGGGAGAGAGAATCCCAAGCAGGTTCCACATTGTCAGCATACGGCCTGATGTGGGGCTCGAACTCATGATATAGTGAGATCATGACCTGAGCTGAAACCAAAAGTCAGACGCTTAACTGACTGAGCCACCCAGGCGCCTCTAACCCCTTCATTTCGAAGCTTCTAACAGACACCTGAGAAGCTGGGAAAAACTAGAAGACAGCAAAATTGCTAAACATCTTACAAGGCACAGGACAGCCCTCCATATCTCCAGCAAAGAATTTTCTGGCCCAAAACATCAACGGCACGAGGACTGAGAAACCCTAGCGTACAGAGTATCCTGCAGAGACTTCATGCACATGGATATGGACATGTTCGAAAATAAATCCTTACCCCTTTTTTCACCTACTCACTCGTTACTTGTCATTCTTAATCTGATTAACGGCATCTACTTTTATAAATCGGTATCTCGGGAGTCATTTGTATTTTCTCTCTCTCCCTCATCGGGCTCATCTGTTAGTCACTAATTCCCTTCCCACTCTGTCTCCTAAACATCTGTAATCCTTTGTGCTCCCTCAACTCCCCCTGCCTTTGTATGAGTGTAGACATGATTCAGTTTGCCACCGTCTTCTAAACGCACTCCCTGCTTTGAGTCTTATAAACGCCTCCAACTCATCCTCCTTGAGTAATCTTTCTAAAATAGAAGCCCAATCATATTTTTCCCATGGTCTACAAGACAAAGGCTGAGCTCCTCGGTCCAGCTTACCGTGATTACCTTGTGTTTTATTATCTGCACGCCCATGTTCGGGTGCTCTTTTTCCTAAACCCCTTATCTCCTGATAAAAACCCCAGAGAACAAAACAAGCAAAACAAAAAGCTTGATGTTTCACACTTGTTTCTTGGACATAATGTTCCCCCTTTTTGGAATGCCCTCTCTGCCACGCCCCCCACCAGTCCCTCCTGAAAACTTCCTCCTGGAAAAATCCATCTTTTTAAAACTCTGCTCTGTCCAAGTGCATGCTTCTGTTGGGACACTTATTATATACATACCACCTCTGGTATAAAATCCCAGTTCGAAAAATGAAGTGTAACAAAGCAATACAGTATATATTCCACTTAGATTTTAAAATTTTAATATTTAAAAAATTTGAATTCCCAGTAGATGAGGTGAAAAACCTGGTATATTCATGGTCCTCCCCCTTTGCTTCTGGATTGTGGTTAAATTCTGGGGGAGCCCTCAGGGTATCTAAGTTTTGGAGAAGATATAGGCACCCATACTTATCTCTGTATAAAGGGCTCCTTCAGATTTGGGAGTTCTCTTCTCGGCATCGGTGTCTTGCTTGTAGATACCCTCCTCCTTTTGCTTTTTATGGGGCCACACTGGAGCTTGAGAATCTTTCTGAGGCTTTCTATGGTTTCCGGTATCACAGAATTATTCCCTCTCTGCGGGCTTGCTTCCTACCCCAGATTATCTGGAATGCAGACACTAAATCTTTATTTAGTCAGGGACCCAGAGGTATTCCCTTTCTTTCAATATTGTTAATATCTTACTCCGGAAACATTTCCCGTCTTGTGAAATTTTTGTCTCAGAGGCATCTAAGAGTTTCTTTAATGTGTTTAGGCTTTTAATGGGTTTAGCCACTTAAAAGTTCATGAGTCTCAAACTGATTCTTAGTTTTGTAGCATCCCACACTTGAGGCAGGATTAAAAACAACCGCGTACTCGCTCCTAAATCTAATAGTCCCTGGACACACCTGAGGGACCTTTTAAAATTGAAGATCCTCCCCCCCAACCTTTGCATAATCAGAATTTTTTTTTAGCGATCACAAAAGATCAAGGTCCAATTTTGGAATCTCTCAGTGGTGGGCGTGGGGCAGGACTCTGCTCAGTCTCGTTTTCCTCAAAGTCTCCAAATTTTTTTTTCTCTAGTAGTGCTCTCGCCCCGACTCTCCTGCTCCTCCGGCGCTGCTTTCCTCCTTCCCGCCCCGCCCCACCTCCCGGCCCCGCCCACCTCCCGGCCCCGCCCCACCTCCCGGCCCCGCCCCACCTCCCGGCCCCACCCCACCTCCCGGCCCCGCCCCTCACCTCTTTCCCGCTCCTTCACCTGCCAGCCCGGCCCCGCCCCTCTCCAGCCCCGCCCCTCTCCTCCCCAGCGCCGTCCTCTCCTCCCCTCTCCTCCCCTCCCCAGGCCTCTCCCCAGGCCGCGCAGTCTCCGCCTGGCCTTCCTCGCAGGCTCTGCGGTCAGGCGCGCGCCGCTTCCGTCGTCGGAGCTGTTACGTTTCTACTACACGCCGGAAGGAGAACCCGCGAGCGCTTTTGGAATTATGGCGGCCGTGGATATCCGAGGTAACCTGCGCTGTTACCCTTTGATTAGCTGGACCTTTTGGGGGTTCGTAGCTCGCAGGGCAAGGTTCGGGTTCGTTTGTGATGGATCTCAAGGCTCTGATCTGTGGCGAAATTCGTTTTCCCGGGCTTCTCAGCGGTCTCTTCGAAGCTTCAAAACGAAGCAGTCGTAAGAAGCTCTGGGCTCTGCTCTTAGACCTGCAGTGTTGTTGCAGACACGCATTTCTCTACAAGACTGGAGTTGTTTTGTCCGTGTGTAGGGATAGCCTTTGGGCCGAGAGGTGGGGTGACGTGATTTGGTTCATCTCTTGGGACTGGGTGTGGGAGCTGCGTTATTCCTGACGCTGCGCCCCACGCGTCCCTGGGCACGAATCCCAAAGATTGTGTTCTTTTTGAGTCTGTAAAACCTGCCGTAGAACACTCCACAATAACTGAGGGCAAAGATAGGTCCTTTTTCATCACTGAACTGTAAAGGGACTCAGGTGTTAGGTGAATCTGTGAATATATACAGGGAGGCACAATCCTTTCATTGCTATTTGATCTCCGTATAAATTAGGCTAACATTCTCCTTAGCACACGTATACACATCTTTTTCAGTGAATTTGTAAAAAAAAAAAAAAAAAAACAGGGAAGAAGAAGAAGAAAGAGAAGCCTAGGATTGTGCTGTGGAATTTGGAATTTCCAAGAGTGAAAATATAGCTTGTAGCGTGAGAACTTCGTTCCAAACAGACCAGCTTCCTTCTTGGGAGGAAGTATCGTGGAAATTCGTTTATGAGAACGAGAAAAATTGAAAAATTCGAGAGCGAGGGAGTGCCTGTGAATATCTCTATTTTTTACTGTTGTGGCAGTAACCTGTAAACTTTTTAACCTGTAAGAAACTCTCAATCTATATTTATTTCCATTTGAAACTTTGTGTACTTTTCCTTAAAGGAAGTGTGAATTTTTGTACTTAGATGCAAGCCCTCTCACCCCCGGCCGACTAAAGGAAAAGGGCTTTCCTCCAAAGACGTCTAACTGTAATATGTTCCTAATCCTTTTTACCTAAGGTTATTTTTGTTTGCATATACCTGATTTTTAAAGGGAAGTGTTTTGAGATTCCTTTTCCTATATTAACAAATAGACACACTTAATAAAAATGTATTCTTGTTTACAGTTACTCAAAATGCCCAGTGATCTTCAGCGTTTCTGTACACATACAGTGATATGTTGGTTGTTTTTTTTTTTTTTTTCCATTGTAAGTGAGAGTTTCAAGTGCCTAGTTTTATCACTTGCTGATAGAGAGCTGTACTTAGGCTACGTCAACACGTTCTCTTGCTACTGAATAAAAAAGAAACATTTAGTCCCTCAGTGTTTTCAAATACTTAGCCTTTCACAATGTTTTACTTTTTACTTCGATTTGTTACGGTCATTGCAGAGGCTTTAAGGTGGGAGCATGTCGGGGGTGTCAGAGGAACGGTAAGGTCAGTATGGCTGAAGCAGAGTGAGAGAGGAGGTGAGAAGGGGTTGGGGTCAGAAAGGTAATTGGTGGCTTGATCATACAGGCATTGTAGGCCATAGTAAGGTCTTTCTTTGGCTTTTCCAGTGAGTAAAACGGACAGCCCCTGGAGGGTTTTCATCAAAGGGGATGGTCATATTCTGACTTACTTTTTTTTTAAGGATCACCTGGACTGCTGAGAACAGTGTAGAAGGGTTAGGGTGGAGTTAGGAAGACCAGCCGGGAAGTCATTCCTGTAATACAAGGAAATTTAGCGGGAACTGGGGCTAGGGTGGTAACAGTGGAGGTGGTTAAGTGGTGGTTGGAGTTTGTTTGACTTAGTAGTGCGTTCTCTTAATGGTGTCGTGATCACAGGTAGTCTCCAAGTGGGACAGATAATACTTTATTTCTCAGCCACATACCACCGTCTTAATCTTGGTTAACCATTTTGTCAGTGAACATCCTTAGATTCTGGAGTATGTGTGAACCTGTGGTGCTTGGAGTCACGTGTCCTTGGCCCTCTATCATAGATCAATTAACATTTGCTGACTACTTTTTTTTTTTTAACGTTTATTTTTGAGAGAGAGAGAGACAGAGCGTGAGCAGAAGGGCAGAGAGAGAGGGAGACACAGATTCCGAAGCAGGCTCCAGGCTCCGAGCTGTCAGCACAGAGGCCGATGCGGGACTCGAACTCACAGACCGCGAGATCATGACCTGAGCCGAAGTCGGCCGCTTAACCGACTGAGCCACCCAGGCGCCCCTTGCTGACTACTTTAAATCTGGTCCTCTGCAAGCTCCCAATGAGCAAGACGTGGCCTCAGTTGTCTAAAAAGTCGAATATAACGGGACTGGGTTATGAGTATTAGTAAAAGTGTAAAAATTGCTGTGAGAACATAGAGAAAGAAGCCATTTTTGTCTCGCAACATAGAGAAAGGCTTTTCAGAGCTACTGACATTTGAAAAGAGTTCAGCCTAGCGTGACCGTTTAAATTATATACTAACCTCACTCCTTTTTGAGAATAAAGGGGGTCTCTGTTTTTAAAAAGGCATAAGCTGGGGGGACGGGGAGAAGTACAAACCAGAACAGCCTTGATTAAGCCAGAAATAAATTTGGTCATTATAATTTTAAAATAAATTGACTGCTGGCACTGCCACCAACATCATCCTAATTAACATTTTTTGGGTTATTACAGTGTGCTAGGCATTTTACATACACAGTCTGGCATGTAGAGACTATGTAGTATCTATATAGCACCAGCCTCCTTGAGTTCTGTGTGGTAAGGTGGTTAAAATAGCGCCTGGCACAAAGTCAGTGTCAGAAGTGGTCAGCCATGTTCTTTGCATTTGTATCGGTCTTATAAGCCATACTTGGCCTGATTTTTCATCTTTGATTAGTTTACAGAATGAGGAAAACATGACATGACTGCTGATCAGGAAACATGTTGGTGAAGAAAATTCTAGGGAAAATACACTGAACAGTCACTTGGAGCAGATGGCATTTATGATTCCTTCTGAATTCTGACTCCTTATTTAAACTTAATATATCCAAGCCAAATTCGTTATCGTTGTTTTCCTATGAGTATTGGTTCCTAAGTTCTCTGACTTTATAATTGACGATTCAGGAAATTGTCTGTTTTCTTCCCTGAAAATGTCTGTCTGTCCTTATTTTCCCGTGCATTGTTTGCCATTGCCTCATGCCCATATATATCGACTCTCCGTAATTGTTGGTAGGTAGAATCTCTAATTACACATTTATTTGTTCCTGCAAATTATCTTTCTGCCTATGCTGAAATGATCTGTAATATTTTATGGTCAGTAACCTAATATGACATTATACAGACATAGTTTCCCTTATGTGAGAAACAAACCTATAATTGTCCATCTACAAATGCTTTTGTAGAATCATTCCTAAGGAAATAAAAAAAGAAATGTGTAAGAAAGTTGCTTTAAACAAAACTACTTTAATAACTGGATTGTAGTGTTTAAGGCTGAGAATAGTGATTATCGTTAGTTGTTTTTCTTTAAAAAAATATCTTTTTCTGAAAATGTTATTTCCTGGCCTGATATTTGGTTATGGCATGATGTGTTTATGAGGAACCATCTTAATGGTCTGTACTGATGATTTGATCATTAACGTACTTGATCTGTTTGTTTTTTCCTTTATTTTACAACACACACAGCACATTTTACCTTTATATGATTACTTTTTCTCGTTTTATTCATTTCTTTCAGAACGGCTTATTGCCTTGGGTTAGATCTGACTTTTTCAGAGGCGCCAGAAGCAATTACAGTTTAGGAAAGGTTTTTCAGTTCTTCCTTTTTTCAGTCAGTATTAAATAGGCATTTCGATGTTCAGAACTGACTCCTAGTGGGATTTAGTACGATCAATGATATGGAACATTATTGCAATCAGTAGCCAATAAAAGCTCATTAATTAAAGCTATCTAGTTCTATTTGCCAGGCTTTTTTTCCTTTTTGCATTCTGAAAAATTAAAGAGTTAATTCTGTTCTAAAACATGAAATTGTATGTAATTAAGGGCATTCTGCTTCTCATTAGCTTCATAACGTTTACATTATCTCCTCTGTAATAATAGCTTCCTAGCTTATTTCTCTGTCCCTAATTGGTGAGGTCTCAAACTGGTGGCAGTGGATGTGTTTTCTCTGGGATGCATGTTGTTTGACAATTTTTGAACAAAACTCGGGATTTCCAATTTTTTGAGACTTTTCTACCTTTCAAATCCTACCGCTTCACCCAATCAAATTATTCTCTAAACACATACCTCCGTATTTCTCTATCTTTGTATGTGCATTCTCTCTGCTTGGAATTCCTTTCACCCCCACCCCCACCCCCACCTCCGCTTTTTTTGGTCCATGGTGAACCTTTGTTTATTCTTTAACATGTAGTAGTGCTAAAACGCACCTCCTCCTCACCCCGTAAAAAAATCATTCCTGTTCCCTTAGAGAAGGTATTCTCCCTCCACGGTGCTCTGATAACGCATTTATGCTTATCTTTATTTTATGGCTTATCGTGGCATCTTGTTATTGCTCTCTGGCTCTTCTGTGACAGTATACAGGTTAGGATCCATGTCATCCTTGTATTCATAGTGCCTCCCGCAGTAGTTGCATAGTAGATGTTGGATTGGCTTTTTTACTCTTTTCTCATCCTTTATTGTTTTGTTTCCTATAGATAATCTGCTGGGAATCTCTTGGGTTGACAGTTCCTGGATCCCCATTTTGAACAGTGGAAGTGTCCTGGATTATTTTTCAGAAAGAAGTAATCCTTTCTATGACAGGACATGCAATAATGAAGTGGTCAAAATGCAGAGGCTGACATTAGAACACTTAAAGTAAGTTATTGTAAGAAGTTAACATCGTTGCCAGTTAGAGGTTTTGAAATGAATGGTTCTTTCAAGCCATGGATAGTGAAGTACAGAGTAGACGTTTGGGAAGAACTGGAGTTTGGTTTGGGCTTGTACAAATTTGACATGCAAAGGAATTATCAGTAGCCACTTATAACCTAGAAGGCTTTTCTGTATAATATCATATATTACTGTGTAGTTAAAATACAGCTATTAGGTTTAAATGCAGATTTAATTAGTGATTTCAGCAATGCAACTGTTATTCTCAACCAGGTGACCATACTGCCTGTCTCTTTTACATCAAATTTAATGTCTTAAACTATAGTCTAGTTTATAGTAGATTTTTCTTTGTATGACAAAATATTTACTCGACAATTGCAAAGTAAATTTCTTCAGAGTTAGAATGCTAAATAGTTAAGAATTTATTGCTATTACAAAAGTTTCTGAAACAGCTGTGTATATAGTTTTTAATCCATCAGTTAAACATCAGAGACGGTTCATGAAATTAAATTTTGGTGGTATTTTAAATGGCTTTGGTTTAGGCAAATACAACTATTAAGACAACTTATTGTTGCTTTTAAGCAATCTGTCAGGTCAAAAAATGTGTTGGAAGGAAGGATAAGGCTTTTGATGTTTTCCAGTTGAGTAGAATATAGAGTTGAAATATATAGTCAAGACATATATAGTCTTTATTTATGTACTATATATTTTTATTTATATCGGGAAACATCATGGTATTTTAGTTGCGTTTTTTGAAATGTGTACTTTTATGACTGCAAATACTCAGATTTAAGTTTATCATGAGTTTTTATAGAGAAACTTTGTTGTTCGAAAATCACATCTTACTTTATATTCCACCTACCTGGGAAAATAGCCAGTTTTATTGGACAGCCAGTTTTTAATATCAAACATTGGCAGTTTTACTCCAGTTTATAATGTTGTTGTACTTTTATAGACTAATCTGAATGTTCTACAAAATTGTTTGTAGGGCATTCACAGATCTGTGGGTGTCTATGTTCTGTTTTCAGTCAGATGGTTGGAGTGGAATACATCCTTCTGCATGCTCAAGAGCCCATTCTTTTTATCATTCGGAAGCAACAGCGGCAGTCCCCTACCCAAGGTAAAAATGTGTAGACTTCAAGCGTAATTTTTTTAAATTTTTTTTAATGTTTATTTATTTTTGAGAGACACAGAGCCCGATTGAGGGGGGGGCAGAGAGAGGGAGACACAGAATCCAAAGCAGACTCCAGGCTCTGAGCTGTCAGCACAGAGCCTGACATGGGGCTCAAACTCACGAACCGTGAGATCATGACCTGAACCAAAGTCAGATGCTTAACCTACTGAGCCACCCAGACACCTCAATGTTTGTTTATTTTTGAGAGAGAGAGAGAGAGACAGAGCATGAGTGGAAGAGGGGCAGAGAGAGAGAGAGAGGAAGACACAGAATCCAAAGCGGACTCCAGGCCCTGAGGTGTTGGCCCAGAGCCTGATATGGGGCTCAAACTCACGAGCAGTGAGATCATGACCTGAACCAAAGTCGGACACTTAACCGTCTAAGCCATCCAGGCGCCTCTGCAGTGGCAAGTTTAGTGTATCTGATATCTTCATCCTTGGCCCTAAGTCTCTCACTCTAAGGTCTTAGTCCCCATAGTGTAGTTGAGTGATAGCAGCATTGGATCACTTGTTAAAAATGAATGCACGGTCTCTTCTGAATAAGAATCTGACTTTAAACAATATGCTCAAGTGATTCAGATGCACATTCAAGTTTGAGAAACACTGCTTTGGTTTGCAGACTTTTCCTGTTACGGTTCAGAGAGTAAATATTTTAGGCTTTGTGGTCTCATAGAGTCTGTAACAGTTACTCAACTAGTGCCAGAGCAGCTTTAAATAATAATATATGTGAATGAGTATGGCTATTTTCCAGTATAAATTTATTTACAAAAATGGGAATTGCCAAACCATGCCTTAAGCTTTAATATGGAAAAATATCAAATTTTAGTTTTTTTTTTTATGAAAATCTATTTAGCAATTTGTATGCATAGTTATATTCATGAATATTTTTATTTTCACTGCTTTATAGTTATCCCACTGGCTGATTACTATATCATTGCTGGAGTGATCTATCAGGCGCCAGACTTGGGGTCAGTTATAAACTCTAGGGTGGTAAGTATCTTCACATTCTTGAAACACTAAAGAAAACTTTTTTTTTTTTTTTGCGTTTTTATTTTTTTATTTTTGAGAGACATAGAGACAGAGTGTGAGCAAGGGAAGGGCAGAGAGAGAGGGAGATACAGAATCTGAAGCACGCTCCAGGCTCTGAGCTGTCAGCACAGAGCCCGACGTGGGACTCGAACTCATAGACCGTGAGATCATGACCTGAGCAGAAGTCAGCCGCTTAACCGACTGAGCCACCCAGGCACCCCTAAAAAAAACTTTTAATTGAGCTACTTTGTTTTCAGGAATCCAATAGAAACTTCTCTTTCTAGTATATGTTGGTATGACGTGTTGACTCTCAGAATGTCTTGAATACTGGTTACTATGGGCCAAGTCCATGTTAAAAGTATGTATCACAGCCCCAGCTCTATAATGATTCAGGGTCTGGAAAAAACCCAGAAAATTACTGTCTTTGCATATGTAATATTTTCTGGATGTTACTTTGGAGATTTTGGTCGATCTAATGAGAAACTCAGAATTTGTTTTCTTTTTACCAGCTTACTGCAGTGCATGGCATTCAGTCAGCTTTTGATGAAGCTATGTCATACTGTCGATATCATCCTTCCAAAGGTTATTGGTGGCACTTCAAAGATCATGAAGAGCAAGGTGGGTAGAACACCTGGACCTCCTAAGAACTCTTTGGTATTTCGAGAATGAAGCTGTTTTCTTTAGGAAAACAGCTATTGATTTCTAGGTGTGTTTTACATAGGAAGACTTCATAGGAGGAAAGCATTGTCCTAGCTCTGATTCATGTAGCCGGATGTGGTAATAATAGCTTTCCATAGGAACAGATACACATTTTAATCTGTAGGTAACTGGTAATCTTTTGTAAATTGATTCAAGGTTTTAAAATATTTGGAACACATAGAGGATATCAGTGTTTGGAATGAGTCATGATGATGTGTTGTGCTTACCTAACTGTTGAGTCCTCTTGAAATCTGGAACCTGAATCTCTCCAGTCTTCAAAGCAGGGGAGATGCTTTTATAGCCCTATTTCCAGATGAACAGGCTGTTTTCTGATCTTTCCATGTTACTACCTGTTGTGATGCCAGGTCCCCTAGTTTCCGTAGCTGCTAATCTGCTACTTGTTCTGCCCCATATTTTACAATAAAAGTACTCCTGGAAGTGTGCGTGTGGCAGTATACCTATACTCTGAATTTCCTTCTCTGAGAAATAGCAACTTAATAAATTACTGAGGGAAAAGTAGCCTTGAAATAGGATTCCGCCTTTAAATGGAATGAGTGGTCTTTCAGATACAGTTGTATTTTTTCTCAATAGTAGGTGCAGGCAGCAACATTTGACATAGGAAAGTTTGCATCTGTTGAATAAACTTCTCCTCAGAGCTCGTTGCCCCAATTCTAATGAAACGTTTGGAATAAAACTTACCTGGAACTCTTCATTGAGAGACAGTGCCCCAATGCACTTACCTTCTAAGGAAGTTCCACACACATTTAATTTCAGAATTTCTCTTGCAAGTTCTTTTCTTTCTTTCTTCATGATCTGCTGTTGTTTGGTTTATCTTGTTCCCCCCCCCCCCCAGGTGAATTATAGTCTTTATAGTTGAATATGGTAACTTGAGTTTGTGAATGTTGCATTTCCATTTGTAGCTGTTAGGTTTAGTGGGAAGACCATTTAATACACTTAAAATATACACAAGGTACTTACTGTGGATTGTGATTTAGGTAATTATGAAAACTTTAGCCTTAAAATTCTTTATTTTTTTCTCTTTTTAACATTTATTTTTGAAAGAGAGAAACAGAGTGTGAGCAGGGAAGAGGTAGAGAGAGGGAGACACAGAATCCGAAGCAGGCTCCAGGCTCTGAACTGTTAGCACAGAACCCAACAGAGGGCTTGAACTCACAAACCATGAGATCATCACCTGAGCAAAGTCAGATGCTTAACCAACTGAACCACCCAGGCGCCCCGCCTTAAAATTCTTAATATCTTTATATGCTTACATACTAAAATTGAAGTATCTTTAAAAGAATCAGCTTTTAATTTTTTTATTTTTTAAAGATTTTTTAAAGTTTATTTTATTTAATTATTTTGAGAGAGAGAGCTGGGGAGGGGCAGAGAGAGAAGGAGAGAGAATTCCAAGCAGGCTCTGCACTGTCAGCACAGAGCCCAATATGGGTCTTGAACTCACAAACTGTGATATTACAACTTGAGCTGAAAATGAGTCAGATGCTTAACCCACTGACTTACCTAGGTGTGTGGTGAATCAGTTTTTTAAATGTTAAAATATTACCTTCATTTAAGAGGGAGAGTTAGAACACTTGTTTGTTTATGTTGTGTTTAATTTATTTGGGGGGATGGTCTTTGGAATAGCAGTCATTAAAAATAATGACATTTGAGTATATTCATGGCGGACAAAGATTTGTAAAATATGATACACGAAACTAATTAGACACTGTTTTGATTTGGGCTTCATATTTTAATAGATAAAGTCAAACCTAAAGCCAAAAGGAAAGAAGAACCAAGCTCTATTTTTCAGAGACAACGTGTGGATGCTTTGCTCCTGGACCTTAGGCAGAAATTTCCACCCAAATTTGTGCAGGTAATGAGAATGCATGTGGTTGATTTTGATTTGACTTTTTTTCCTGGAATATTTATTTTTAATTGAGAACTGTTTCAGATGTGACCGAAAAAGACTGACTTTCCTCATTAGTTAAAAAAATGGTCTCTTGGGGAAAAATGGTGTCTGAGTCAAAGGGAAGTTTTCAAAGACTTAATGGAAGAAGTTGGCAAAGAGAATGGAGTTTAACATTGTTCTGCCCTTAGGTTTATTTCTTCTTTGAATCTTCACAAACTAAGGACTGCGTAGGCACAGTATTCTTATTTCAAGGTTGCTGAAAGTGTAATAGATGGTAACTAAACTGGAACCTGAAACTCATGCTGTTTTTCCTGTGTATGCTGCCTTTCAACCTGATGTAGTAGCTGTCTGAGCCCTTAAATGATAGATTAGTTAAAACTTTCGTAACACAAAGAACATTTGAGGTAGAGTGTTTGGCATAATAAATGGAGGAGGCAGGAGTAGTAATAAATAGAGTTATATCATATTGGTGATTAAGTTATATGCATTCCATTATGTTATTTTGGGTGGTTTTGACAGCAATAGCAAATCCACCTGCCATTCTACTGAATGAGCTTTTGAAGTGAAGTAGGTATGTGAACATGTTAATCTCCTGGTATGTCTTAGTTCATACAGACATTTACCAGGGCCATGTATACACAAGGTTGGGGGACGAAGATTTTCAGGTGAGTTTTAGATTAAACGAGAGTTTTCGCACTTTGAGATAACTTAAAACAGGCCTCCTATTCCCCTTTCCCTGACCCTGCTGTGTGAGAGGTGTGTGCTATTAGAATGGTATTGTGGTGAAGGGAGCATAGGACAGAGCGGAATGCAGGGCAGGAATGTAGTCGATTTAGAGAAATCTCACGAATTGCATTTGAAGATAAATAGTGTCTGTTGAATAAATAAATACATGTATTATAGTGTCTGTAGGAATACGAGTAACCATGACAGCATAGATGAGGTGTGGTCATTCACTGAATGACAGAGAGTACATAGTATATACGAGGGAGGCAGGGGGACGAACACCCAGACCTGCACGGGACAGCAGCCATCAGGCACATGTGACTACTGAGCATTTGAAACATGGCTAGTCTAAAGTGCGCTGTGATGGAAGTATAAAATACATACTGGGCTCAAAGACTTAGGGAGAAATAGTATAATATCTTAATAAGTTTAAAATATTGATTATATGTTGAAAAAATGCTATTTTAGATATATTTGGTTGAAAAATAAAATGTATCAGTTTCTTTTTGAAAATGTAACTACCAGCTTGTACTTGTGGTTCACATATTTCTTTTGGACAGTGCTGAACTAGAAAATGGGAATAGAACACATAAACCAGAAACATGAAAGAGTATTAATGAACATATTAATGTCTATATTAATTAATGGACACATTAATAATAATGGACAGATTTCTCAGAAACCAGAAATCCTTAGTTCTTCTTTTTCTAGTTCCTTGAGCTGTAAACTTAAGATTGCTTATTTAGAACTTTCTTTCCTTTTTTATTTAATTTTTAAATTTTTATTAAAAATTTTTTTAAAGTTTATTTTTATTTTGAGGGAGAGAGTGTACAAGAGCAGGGGAAGAGGAAGGGCAGAGAGAGAGGGAGAGAGAATCCCAAGCAACCTCTGCGTCATTTGCACAGAGCCCAGTGCAGGGCTTGAACTCGGGAACCATGAGATCATGAACTGAGCCGAAATCAAGAGTCAGTCAGATGCTTAACCTACTGAGCCACCCAGGTGCCTCTCTTCCTTTTTAATCTAGGCATTTATTACTATAAACGTTACTCTTAGTATTGCTTTTGCTGCATCCCATAAGTTTTGGTATGTTGTGTTTTCATTTTTATTTCTTTCTGGATTTCTGATTTCCTTTTTGATTTCTTCTGTGACCTGTTGGTTGTTCAGGAGTATGTTGTTTAATTTTCACACATAAGTTAGCAAATGGAAAGAAATGAAAAAGATTAGAGCAAAAGCAAATACAATAGAGACTAGAAAAACTCTAGAAAAATGAAACTACTAAGAGTTGGCGTTTTGAAAAGATAAAACTGACAAACTTTTAACTAGACTAATAAGAGAGGAGACTCAGAATTAGAAATGAAAGAGGAGACAAAAACAAAAGGATCATAAGAGACTATACAAACAATTATATGCCAAAGAATTGGAAGACCTAAAAAAGAAAGAAAAAGAAAATTAGAAAAGCTATAACGAACTCCTAGAAACGTACAACTTACCAAGACTAAGTCATGAAGAAACAGAAAATCTCAATAAACCAAAAATGAGTAGGGAGATTAAATTCTCACAAACTTCTCCACAAAGAAAAGTCTAGGACCAGATGACTTCACAGGTGAATTCTACAAACATTTAAAGAGAATCAATACCAGTCCTTCTCAAACTCTTTCAAAAATTGAAAAGGAGTGGAACATTGTCAAATTCATTTTATGAGGACAGCATTAATCTGATACCAAAGACACTACAAGAAAACTACAGTTCAATATCCTTGATGAACACAGATGCAAAAATCCTCAATGATATACTAGCAAAATGAATTTAACAGCACCTTAAGAGACTCCTGCACCATGATCAGGTGGGATTTATCCCTGATATGTAAGGATGGTTCAACATACTGAAATGAATCTTGATGGTATATTGCATTATCAGGACAAAGGTTAAAAATCACAGGATCATCTCAATAGATGCAGAAAAAGCATGTGACAAAATTTAGCACCCTTTTACGATAAACAGTCAAGAAAGTCAATATGAAAGGAATGTATCTCAATGTAATAAAGGCCATATGTGATAAACCCACAGCTAACATACTCAATGGTGAAAAACAGTTTTTCCTTTAAGATCGGAAACAAGACAAAGGATACCCACTCTCCACAGTTCTATTCAACATAGTACTGAAAGTTCTAGCCAGAGAAGTTAAGCAAGAAAAAGAAAGAAAAGGCATTCAAGTAGGAAAAGAAGTAAAATTGTCTTTATACATGATCCCTGACAGATCTTATATATACCAAACCCTAAAGATTCCCCTAAAAAACTGTTAGAACTAGTCAACAAATTCAGTAAAGTTGCAAGATGCAAAATTAACACTCGGTTGAATTTCTGTATACTAACAACAAACTATCTGAGGGTATTAAGAAAACAATCCCATTTATGATAACATTAAAAAATACATGGTAATAAACTTTTTGTTTTCAGCTTTATTGAGATATAACTAGTGTTTACCATTGTGTAAGTTTAAAGTATACTTAAAGTGTGTTGATTTGATACACTTCTGTATTATAAAATGACTACCATAGTATTGGCTAACACCTCCATCATGTCACATAACTACCATTTCTTTTTTGTGGTGAGATCATTCAAGATTCACTCTCTTACCAACTTTCAAATGTATAATGCAGTATTAATTATAACCACCATGCTGTACATGGGATCCCTAGAACTTAAGTTATCAGTGGAGGTTTGTACCCTTTGACCAACATCTTCCCATTTCTCTTGCCATCTCCCTCTGAAGCCACTGATAACTATCACTTTACTCTATAATTTGACCTTTTAATTTTTTTATTAAAAAAATATTTTTTTCTTTACTTATTTTTGAGAGAGAGATATAGAGTGCAAGTTGGGGAGGAACAGAGAGAGAGGGAGACACAGAATCCGAAGCAGGCTCCAGGCTCTTAGCTATCAGCACAGAGCCTGACGCGGGGCTTGAGCTCATAAACCGTGAGATCATGACCTGAGCTGAATTTGGCCTTTTTAGATTTCACTTTTATGTGAAAGTATTTCACGTTCTCTTTCTTGCTTTTTCCTTTAGCATAATGCCCTCAAGGTTCATCCTTTTTTCTGCAAATGGCAGAATTTCTTGCTTTTTGATGGCTGAAAAATACTCAATTTCATACCACATTTTCTTTATCATCTTTTGATAGATTAGGGGTTGTTTCTATAGCTTGATTATTGTGAATAATGCTGCAGCGAACATGGGGATGCAGATATCTCTTCAGTATCCTGTTTTCATTTTCTTTGGCTATAACCCTAAGTGGGCCTGCTGGATCATTTGGTATTTCTGTTTTTAATTTTTTAAGGGACCCTCTGTACTGTTTTCCTTCCATACTGGTTGTACTAGCTTACATCCCTGCCAACAGGATGCAAGTGTTCCCTCTTCTCCACGTCTTCACCAGCACTTATAATCTGTTGTCTTTTTGATGCTAGTCATTCTAATAGGTGTAAAGGGATTTCTCATTGTGGTTTTGATATGCATTTCTCTGATGATTAGAATATTGAGCATCTTGTAATGTACTTGTTAGCCTATCGTATGGCTTCTTTGGAAAAATATTTATTCAGTTCCTCTGCCCATTTTTTAATTGCGTTGTTTGGGGGTTTTGTTTTGTTGTTTTGCTTTTGAGTTGTTTTGAGTTCTTCATATATTTTGGATATCAACCCCTGATCCGATATGTGATTTGCATATATTTTCTCCCATTCTGTAGTTTGCCTTTTCATTTTGTTGATGATTTCTTTTGCCGTGCAGCTTTTTAGTTGAATGGAGTCCCACTTGTTTGTTTTTGCTTTTGATGTGTTTTCTTTCGGTGTCAAAACCAAAAAATTATCTCCAAGACTGATGTCAAGGAGCTTATGGCCTGCGTTTTCTTCTAGAGATTTGTGGCTTCAGGTCTCAAAATTTCAATCCGTTTTGAACTAATCTTTATGTATTGTATGCAATAGTGGTCTAGTTGGATTCTTTTGCATGTGGCTGGCCAGTTTTCCTAACACTATTTATTGAAGAGACTGATCTTTCCCTGTTTTATACTTTTGGTGTTTTGTTAATTAATCGACTATATGTTTGTGGGTTTATCTCCAGACTCTGTGTTATGTTCTATTGATGTATGTGTCCATTCTTATGCCAATATCATACTGCTTTGATTACCACAGCTTTGTAGTATAGTTTGAGATAGAAGCATTCCCACGTTTACTGCAGCATTGTGCACAATAGCCAAGGTGGGGAAACAACCCAGATGTCCAACAACAGACAAATGGATAAAGAAACTGTGGTATATACGTATAGCGGAATAATATTGAGCCTTGAAGAAGGAGACTGTACCATTTGCAGCACCATAGATGGACCTGTTAGACATTATGCTAAGTAAAATAAGTCAGTTGCAGAAGGATGAGTACTGTTTGATTCCCTTATATGAGGTATCGAAAGTAGACAGACTTACAGATGCAGAAAATACCGTGATTGCCATGGGACAGAGGAAGGGGGAAATAGGGAGTTGTTAAATGGATATAAAGTTACAGTTACACAAGACGAGTAAGTTCTGGGGATCTACCGTACCACGTAGTGCCTATAGGTAGCCCTATGGTGTTGCACACTTAAAAACCTTGTAAGAAGGTAGATGTCGAGTGTTCTTAAAACCCAAAACCAAAGAAATATAAGGAATCTTTTGGAAGTGATAGATGTGTTTATTACCTTGTTTGTGGTGGTGGTATCCCAGGTATATGTGTATGTCCAAACTCATCAAATTGTATGCATTAAATACTACTCTCTGTGATTGTGGTGGAGAAGAGTAATGGAATCCGAGACATAAAAGATGGTTAGGGTTAGATTGAGGATTCTGTATGCTGGACACAGGAATTTGTGGTTCATTTTATAGCCCAGTATTTATTTGCTATTTTAAACACTAAGTTATTTGAAGTATTTGAACTGTCATCACTACAGACAAACCAAAACAGTATCAATTTTTTATATATTCTTTTTTAAATAATGCTCTCTTGAAGTATAGAAATCTTTTTTTTTTAATGTTTATTTTTGAGAGAGAGAGAGAGAGAGAGAGAGACGGAGCACGAGCAGGGGAGGGACAGAGAGAGAGGGAGACACAGAATCTGAAGCAAGCTCCAGACTCTGACCTGTCAGCACACAGCCTGACATGGGGCTCAAACCCCTCAACCGTGAGATCATGATCTAAGCTAAAGTCGGATGCTTAACTGACTGAGCCACCCAGGTGCCCTAGAAATATGTTGTACCTCATCTTCTAGACACTTATCACTGACTAGCTGAGAACTATGAATGGTGGCAGTAGGGACCCATTAAATGTTTCAGAACAGGTGCAAGGAAATAATGTATTATAGTTAGTATTATGTTTTAGGAAGATAACCATTAACAATGTAGAGGATGCTTAGGAAAAGGTGACAAATTAGGTTGTGGAGAACTTGAACTAATTCTGTGGCTGTAGAGAGAAGATAGATTCAAGAGATACTCAAATTTAGGATTGCCTTAATTTGGTGGTTGGATTTGGATTTGGAGAGGTTGGCATTAAGGATAATTCTGAGGCTTCAGACTTAGATTTAGACTTCGTTTTGATTGTTAACCAAAATTCAGAATATAGGAAAAGAAATAGATTGTGGTTTAAGTATTAGGGGTTTAAATATTAGTTGTTACGGGTTTTATTTTCATTGACCAACCTCCAGAACATTCAGTAGCTTACTGCTATGTTTGGGCTCTGAGGTATTCCAGCTGAACGACATCTTTTTTTTTTTTTTTTTTTTTCCCTGACTGGTAGTTCTGTTAAATCCCATGTGCTGTCCTATCCTGATGAGCGAGGCTGGACAATGTAGAAAATTCAAAGACTTTTGAATCTTAAAGCAAAAAAAAACTTTGCTTTATAGAAAATTATAGAAATTTAAGATAATATATAAAAGTAAAGAGAATAATTAAAAACAAAACCCCCACGTACGCGTTATCTGGCTTTAACAATTATCAAACATAGCCAGGGTTGTTCTGTGTCTTCTTTCTCTACTTCCTCCCAATTATTTTGAAGCAGGTTGTAGACTTCATATTATTTTAGTGAGTTTCTTTTACATTTTTCTTTTAAAGGTTTAGCTAGAGTCATACTTCAGTTGTCATTTTCTAGAACCCCACCTTTCTTGGGGCATGTGGGTGGTTCAGTTGGTTAAGTGTCGGACTTTGGCTCAGGTCGTGTTCTTGCAGTTCGTGAGTTCGAGCCCCACGTCGGGCTCTGTGCTGACAGCTCAGAGCCTGGAGCCTTGCTTCAGATTCTGTGTCTCCCTGTCTCTCGGCCCCTCCCCAGCTTGCTCTCTGTCTGTCTGTCTCTCTCTCTCTCAGAAAAATAAATAAACATTGGGGCGCCTGGGTGGCTCAGTTGGTTAAGCGGCCGACTTCGGCTCAGGTCATGATCTCACGGTCTGTGAGTTCGAGCCCCATGTCGGGCTCTGTGCTGGCAGCTCGGAGCCTGGAGCCTGCTTCAGATTCTGTGTCTCCCTCTCTCTCTGCCCTTCCCCTGCTCATACTCTGTCTCTATGTCTCTCAAAAATAAATAAACATTAAAAAAAAATTTTAAAAAAAAAAATAAATAAATAAATAAACATTAAAAAAATTTTTAGAACCCCACCTTTCATTTAACCATCTAAGGGCCAAAGCCAACTCCCAAAGGAAGAATATGTCCAACTGTATGTAACAGAACTAGGAGAAAGATGGCTTTTTCAAGAATTGTTAATCCCTTTGCTCCTTCAACCCAAAACATTTCTCCTCAGATCGAGAGGAGAAAATAGATTCTTGATTTACTTGAGGTCTCCTATGAGCTCCCTGTTTACCATTGTGTCTCCCAGAACTATTCGTAGTTCAGAACTTACTCCTACTTATCCATTATTTGACAGTTGAGCTTCTGGGTTGCCCCTATGAAAGTGCTCAGGAGACTATTAGAAAAGTCGCGCCTGCTTCGCTGGGACTCCTTCTATATTTTAATTCATGTTACTACTGAAAGTTACACTGATACAGATGTGATAGGAGTTCAGGGCCTTTTACGATGACTGTCTTTTCAGTGCTGTTTTCAGAAGCTGCTAGAACACCATAGTATATTACTTCAGCTAGGTTTATCAGAAGGTTACTTGGTCAAATTTTGTCAGAAAGGTGCCCCAATTCTATTTTCCTATCTGAAACCATATCCTACTAGTTCGTTTGACAGTATTCACTAAAAAAGCTGAGAGAGCGTGCATTGGGTAGTTAATGGCATTATTCCAATGTCCAGATATAGTCCAGTGTCTAGTATAGTTCAGATGGTTCAGCGTTAGGAGTATAAGAAAACCCCTCCAAATTTCTCACTTCCTCAATGTTATGCCATATATTTCCTCTTCTGTTTTAAAGTAAGAAAAAGTGTTCCCTCAGATTACTTTAGACTTATTTCATTCCTGATATGTGATAATGTGGGTGTGGTGGGGGTTTCCATACGCCCTCATGTTTGGAGATTTGCTTGAAGGACTCAAGAGTTATTACAGTGACACAGTAAGGACATACAGCCAAGTGTAAGGAAAAAGACCAGTAGCGTCTGGAGGAGCCCATGTGTCGGCTTCCTTATGTCCTCTCCTTACCCTTAGGAGGTACACAAAATGTGTTTTCCTTTCAACAATGAAAATGAGGCAACGTGTGTGGTATTTCTACCCAAGGAAGTCCATCAGAGACTTGGTTCCAGTGTTTTTTGGGTGGGGTGGGGGTATCATCCTGTAGGTACTCTCTAGCTCATGCCAAAATTCACATTCCTGGAAGGAAAGCAAATGTTCAGCATGAACAACATTGTTCAGGCTAGGCACGATGAGCCACCACTATCGGAATGGTGAGAACCTTCCAAAATTCAAGTTCCTAGTCATCAACAACAGCCAGCCTTGCCTTTCTAACGTAGAAACCTCAAGCCTTCTGTGTTAATCTTTTCTGCACAGTGGATAATAATATGGAGCTCGGTTTTGGTCTTATTAAGTGTAATGTTCCCAGAACTTGCAGTTGGAGTGGGCTAGCAGGCAGTTGGCAGCATGAATCTGTAGCATGTGATATCGGCAAATTTTGTCGTCTTTAGTCCCAGGAATAGATAAGAAAGCTGAGGGATGGCATGCAAATTCAGAAAGAAATTCAGAAAATGCCTGGAGACATTAACTTTAAAAATGAAGACAACATTTTTCTTTGGAGATGACAAGAAGGCTATAAGGCAACGTGTGTGTGTGTGTGTGTGTGTAGGGAAGGGTATAAGTTTGAAGGTAGTTAGATGGGAGGGAACTTGGGGTGTTGACATGCTTTTTTAAAAACATAGACCACTATGTATCTTGTTTATGCATAACGTCTGATCTAAATGTCATGGGCCTCAGATGAAGGGTAGGTTGTAAGCCTTGAGGAGGAAGGAGGAGAAAAGTTTTAAAGCATTTAACTTGGGTAATAGGAAAAGGGAGAGGACAGCATAATCGAATAAAAGAACTGCTGTGCAGAAGGGAGGATCTCACTTCGTTCGTGACTCGTGATGCCCCATCCGTTTTCCCTGTAGTTTGATTTTTAATAGGACTCTCATCAGAAGCATTTACATTCACAGGAAAATACCTTTTTCCTCTTTCCTTCCCGTACCTGCCAACTTTAAAAGTTGGAATGTTGATCCCATATTTCATTTGCTTTCTTCAACCTCATGTCCCCTAAATAAATAAGCCTCTGGAGTCTTGAAAGGCTCCATTATTCTCTTCCATTGGATTCTACTTAGCTACTTTTTTTCTTAAAATTTTTTTAAGTTTATCTACTTATTTTTGAGAGAGGGAGAGAGGGAATCCGAAGCAGGCTCTGGACTGTCAGCATGGAGCCTGATGTGGGGCCAAAACTCATGAACCTTGAGATCGTGACCTGAGCCAAAACCAAGAGTCGGATGCTTAACTGACCGAGCCACCCAGGCGCCCCTCTACTTAGCTACTTTTTGAAAGCATTATTGCCTGGGCACAGAGGTAGAGGGCTTTAGAGATAGCTGTTCAAGGAGAGATTATTTATGTTTGACTCTTTTGTTCTAGTTTGGGGTTTCTGTCTTTTCTGGAACAGAGTAAGAAGTAGAAAGTGACTAATTTACTTTTTATGGTACATGAATAATAGTTTCTCTACGGAGTCATTTTTAATATAACTTGAATGAAGGTGTAATTTTAATAAGAATTACGAAGACAAGAAGGAAATTTTGCTAACCTGCCCTGTTTTCTCTCCGCCCCGCTTTTTTAAATTGTAGCAAAAGTCTGGAGAAAAGCCTGTCCCAGGTATGTTCCCGATGCTCTTATTAAACTTGAACTAAGGCTCAGTTAACTATAGCACGTGAGATGAGCTCTGGTCCTTTTGTCCTCTAGACTCTCTCACAGTAATTCGTTACTCCTAATTTTTGAGATCTGCTGAATTGCCAAAAGATGGTATTTTTGTGGTAGCATATTAGTATTTGAAAGATTGATTGGAGTGGGAAGAGTAAGTATTGAGGAGGTGTGGAGAAGCTGAGGTGATTTGAAGTTGTTTTTAGTTCATATCTCAGTGAGAAAAAGCTCTTCTGTTTAATCATCGGAAACATACTGAACTATCTGTTCAGCCTGGGATAGACTATATATCTTGTTTATGCATAGTGTCTTATCTGAGTGTTATGTGTTTTTGTCCGCTATTACAGATTTGCTTGGGTTATTAGGTTTTTAGGTTTGTAAATGGGTTCTTCTACATCTGCCTGATGAAACCGCTAAATTTAGAACTTGAGATAAGCAGTTCTAAATGAACTTGAGCCTGAACCATTCATATGACTGTTGTCTAAATTCGTCTCATCCCTCCAACTTCCTCTCCCTCCAAAAAATGTCTGCTTTTGGTGTCTAGTGGATCAGACAAAGAAAGAGGCAGAACCTACACCAGAAACTGTAAAATCTGAGGAGAAGGAGACCACGAAGAACGTCCAACAGACAGTGAGCGCTAAAGGCCCCCCGGAAAAACGAATGAGGCTTCAGTGAGTCCTGGTCGGAGAGAAGCTCGCAAGACTCCTCTCGTCCGTTATCAATACCTCATTACTGTGACAGGCTCTTGAACTCTAAAATTCTTTGTCACGACCCTTCCATTTGTATAGAATGTGCTTGTTCTTCAACAAAGGACGTAAGGATCCTCATGCTTTTGATATGAATATTTTTTATGTATCTTTTGTAACCTTTCCCCTACTGGACTTGAGCAGCCTCCTTACTCTAATGTATACTGCTGTATATACATCTAAAAACAAAATAAAAGTATTTGTATAAATCACTTTATCGTGACTTTTTTCCCTTATTTTGCTGAAATATTTCCCGTGCACTTTGTAAACACGAAGGATTAATGTGAAAGGAGTAACTAAGCTTATTTTCTTTTATTAGTTGTGTATTTCTCAGTGTTAAAATAACAAAGTCACTGACAATCTGAAAGATAAAGAAAAGGTAAAAAACCTCCCCCTGCAAGTACGACAACAGTTTGCGCAGTTATTTTTAATACTGTAGTTTGTAATTATCCATTCATGCAATTCGACTTGGTCACATCACTGTGTCTTCTGTAAGTACCGCTCCATGTTTGCTTAGTTTCTGTAGACTATTTTAGTGACTGAATAATTCCCACGAGTGATTATATCGATTTTCTTTAAATTCTCTCTGTGTTCTACTTAAAGTTGTAATGATTACATTTGTGTATGATGACTTTTCATTATTTAGTATTTTTTTCCTTAGGATAGAGTCCCACCAGTAGAATCCTTGGAATCTGTACTTTTTTTTTTTTTTAACTCTAAGGTCCTATCGTCAAGTTGTTTTTCTTTAAAGGTTTGGAACCAGTTATGACTTAAAGAACAAAGTATCAAAATGCCAGCTTCTCCAGAATCTGGCTACCATGGACTACTATAATTTTTGTTTTTAGTGCTAATTAAGTAGCAAAAAAAATGTTTTGAGTGGTTGAATAATTTCTCTTTGATTTTTGTGTTTATGAAATATCTGATTTTCTGTATGGTAAGATTTTTCTTGTAGCTTTTTTTTTTTTAATGTTTATTTTTGAGAAAGAGAGTGAGCATGCATGTGGGAGCAGGGGAAGGGCATAGAGAGAGGGAGAGAGAGAATTCCAAACAGGCTCTGCACCATCAGCGTGGAATCTGATGCAGGACTCGAACCCACGGACCATGAGATCATGACCTAAGCTGAAATCAAGAGTCAGACTCTTAACCGACTGAGCCACCCAGTCACCCCCTTTGAGCTTTTTATTTTGACATAATTTCATACTTAAAGAAAAGTTGTGGGAATAGTAGAAAAAAATCCTACATACATACCTTTTACCCCAAATCCCCATATATTAACATTTTTCCATACTTGTTTTATTCTTTAATCTCTTTCTTCTCTTACTGTCCAGTACTTGCACGTGTGCTATGTATATATGTATGTGTGTATATATGTGTATATATATTTTATACATATATTTTATGTGTTTATATATTTTTATATATGTATATATGTTTGCATATATATTTTTATATATGTATGTGTGTGTATATATATATATAATACACATATTTACACCTTTTACTTTTGGATTCGGAGTCAGTTGCAGTCATAAGGCCCATATCCCCTAAGTACTTTAGTGCACATATCCAGAAATCAAGGGCGTTCTCTTATATAGCCACAGTACAGTTATCAAAATTAAACTGGCATGATACTACTATCTAATCTGTAGATCTTATTCCTGCCTTGCCAGTGGTGCTAAGAATTTACACCAAAATAGTAAGTTCACAGCAAAAGACTGTCTTGAATTATCCATTGGATTTAGTTGTCCTGTCTGTTTAGTCCGCTTCAATCTGGAATAGTTCTTTAATCTTCCTTGTTTTTCATGACCTGATATTTAAAGTGTTTAGTCATTCTGTTGAATGTCTTTCAATTTGGGTTTGTTTGATCTGTTTTCATGATTAAATTCACCTCACACACTTTGTCAGGAACACCACAGAAAGGTGCTTATGAAGGCCTGTGCTGTTGATTCGCCGCAGTTCTGGTGACGTGAACTTGGATCACATGGTCAAGGTCGTGTTTGTTAGCTTACTCCGTATTTCCCTTCTACAAAGGTCAACATAGTTTATAACATTTTGCACTTTGCTTATTTTCCATTTATTTAGGCATGAACTTCTGATGAAGATATTAACTCTGTCATATTTGCTTCAAGTATTCTCCCAGTTTTTTCCAGCAAAGCTCCTTTTAACCTCAATATTATAAAATATCACTTACAGAAAAGTACATGAAATAATAGGGTACAACTCCTTGTACCCGTGCAATTCACCATATGCAGGTAAAGAAATTGAACATTGCCAACGTTCAATTGGAATATTCCCAGAATCTGTTATGTCCTCTCCTAATGACAACGCTTGTCCTTCTCATCAGAGACCATCCTTTAGTTTTATGGGAGTCACCCAAATTGTTTCATGTTATCGTAGTTCTTTTGTTTTCATTTTTGTGTAGCATTCCCTTACATAAATATATTACAGTTTTTAAAATGTATTCTAATGATAGTAGACATTTGGATTGTTAAGGTTTTGGGCTATTATGAAAAAAATTGCTTTTGTGAAATATTCTCGTACTTTTATAATTATAGGCTGAATTATGTGTCTGTCTCCCAGTTCCTTCAGAATGCGACCTTATTTGGAAATATGGTCATTGCATATGTAATTAGTCAAGATGACGTCATGCTGATGTTAATTAGGCTGGGTCCCTAATCCAGTATGATTATATGATCGGTGTCCTTGTAAAAAAGAAGGCCATGTGAAGAGACAAACGGAGAAGACCAAGTGCGGATGAAGGCTGCTTCTGCAGGCCTGGGAATGCCAGAGATTGCCAGCAAGTCACCAGAAGCTAGGAAGAAGCCAGGAAAAATTCCCCTATAGGTTTCAGGAGGGGCATGGCCTTGCTAACACCTTGATCTTGGACCTGTATGCTTCAGAACTTTGAGACAATAAATTTCTGTTGCTTTAAGCCACCAGTTTGTGGTACTTTGTTTTGGCAACCGCTAGGAAACATAAGAGTGTATATGTGCTCATGTTCTTTCACGCAGGTTGCCGGCTCATAAGTATGCATTTCTACTGCTTCTGTTGATAATGCTAAATATTTTCCAAAGTAGCCGTATGAGTTTTTACTCTCATCAGCAGTTTATGAGCGTTCCTGTGGCTCCACACCTTTGTTGACCCTTGATACGGTCAATTAAAGAAAAATTGAGTCATTCTGATGGGTGTACAGTGATATCTTATTAAGGCTGAAATTCTTATTTCCTGGTGACTGATGATGTTAATCATTCTTTCATGATAATTTGGCGATTTGAATATCTATTTTTGTGAAGTGTGTCTTTTGCACATTTTTCTGTTCTTGTTTTTGTCTTCGCCTTAAAGAGTTGTAGTAGTTCTTGGTATGTTTTAGATAGGAGTCTTTTGTTGCTTACTTAAGTATCTCCTCCATTCTGGCTTGCCTTTTAACTCTATGGATGGTAGTCTAAAAATGAACAGAAGTCCTTAATTTTAATGTAGCTCAGCTTATCCATCTTTTCCTTTATCGTTAATACTTTTTTGTGTCTTTGAGATTTTTCTCTTCATTGAGTTTGCTCCCCTGTCTATCTAGAAGCTCATTATTCTACATTTCACATTCAGGAGTTTGGTCCATTTGGTTGGGATCAACTGATAGATCAGTTGGGGACGAGCTGACATTCTAGCGATGTTGCGTCTTCAGAACCACAGACATGAGAGTACACGTCTTATACATGTTTTATTAAATTTATTCCTCGACATAGCATGTTTTTTGATCCTATTGTAAAAGATGTTCCAAAATTTTACTTTACATTTATTTGTTTTAGTATATAGACAGTTAGTTTTTTTTGTATTTGACCTTGTATCCTGTTACTTTACTAAATTCAGTTATTAGTTTTGGTGTTTATTTGGTACATTGCTTAGGAGTTTCTGTATCCATGATCATGTCATGTGGGAATAAAGAGTTATTTCTTTTCAATTTAAACCTTAAAAATATTATGCTAAAATATAAATACCTTAAAATTTGCCATTTAAAAAATTTTTAAGTGTATAGTTGAGTGCCATTAAGTACCTTCATATCGTTGTGCAACCATCACCATCCATCTCCAGAACTTTTTCATCATCCCAAACTGAAACTCCATACTCATTAAACAATAACTCCCCTTCCCTCTTCCCCCAGACCCTGGCTCCCACCCTTCTCCTTGATGTCACTATGAATTTCACTACTCTAGGTATCTCATATAAATGGAGTTCTGCAATATTTGTCTTATTTGTGTCCGGTTTATTTTACTTAGCATAAGGTCTTCAAGGTTCATTTATGTTTGAGAGAGTGTCAGAATTTTTTTTTTAATGTTTATTTTGAGAGAGCATGCATACAAGCTGGGGAGGGGCAGAGAGAGAGTTAGAATTCCAAGCAGGCTCCACAGCCCGAAGTGTCAGCACAGAGCCCGAAGTGGGGCTCCAACTCACAAACCAGGAGAGCATGACCTGAGCCATAATCAAGAGTCAGACACTTAACCAACAGCCACGCAGGCACCCCTTGTCCTGCTTTCAATTCTTTTGTATATGTACCCAGAAATGGTAATTGTGTGGGAGGCCTGGGTGGTTCAGCTTGCTAAGCATCTGACTCTTGATTTCAGCCCAGGTCATGATATCATGGTACGTGAGTTTGAGCCCCACTTTGGGCTCTGTGCTGACAGTACCAAGCCTACTTGGGATTCTCTCTCTTCTCTCTCTGCCCCTCCCCTGCTCATGCTCTCTCTCTCTCAAAAAGAAACAAACAAAAAAGCCTACACTTAAACAAATGGTAATTGTTTTATTTTGAGGAACTGCTGTACTGTTTTCCATGGCAGCTGCATCATTTTATATTCCAGCCAACCATGTACAAGGGTTCCAATCCACATCCTCACCAACTATTGTTGGTTATTGGTTTTTCTGAAATTAGACATGCTAATGGACATGCTAATGGATGGAGGGAAGTGGTGTCTCCTTGTGGGTTTGGCTTGCATTTACCTCATACAAGTCTGACATCCGTTCCATTGTGTGTATTTTTTCCATAGCGCCAGCAGTTCTATGAGACACCGAGTGGGTGTCCTCCAATTCAACTCCATTCTGACACCATCTACCTGGAGATAGTGTCAGATCCCACAGGTTATGGACTCAGTCTGCAAGACTGTACCCCACGTCAGATGCCAATCGCAAGTCTGGGTTCTTGCCTGGCTTTCTGAGTGGCTCTAAGAGATGACCATAACCTCCTCTTCCAGTTCAATTGATATGCTAGAGTGACTCAGAACTCAGAGAAACAGTTTACTTACTAGATTACCAATTTATTTATGAAAGGTTGTATATAATTCAAGGAAGAGCCAATTGGAGATGTGCAGGGCAAGGCATATGGAAAGGGGTACAGAGGTTCCATGACCTCCCTGGGTGTGCTGCTCTTTCCAAATCTCCACATGTTCACCAACCTGGATGCTCCCTGAACCTTGTCTTTTTGGGTTTTTATGGAGGCCTCATTACATAGAGATGATTGGCCTTTAGTGATAGAACTTAATTTCTATCCCTTTCCACTAGGGGTAGTCTGGGGTGCGGTGGGACTGAAAGTTCCAACCCCCTAGTCAGGTGGATGACCTCTGGGTATTCCTGAAGTCACCTCATTAACATCACAAAAGGCACCTTTATGGCTCTGCTGACTTAGGAAATCCCTCGGTTTTTAGGAGCTCTGTGTCAGGAAAGGGTTGAAAAGCAAATATATGTTATTAACAATTACAATATGACATCTAACAGTGATGTAATTTAAGCACATTTTCATGTACCATTTGTGTATCTTTTTTTATTGAAATATTTTATTAAAAATCTCATAAAATGATAGTTCCCTATTAAAATATGTATATTTTCCAGGAAATGTCTCTTCAAGTTATTTTCACATTTCTTAATTGGTTTTTTTGTTGCTGTTGTTGAGTTGTAGGAGTTCTTTATATATTCTGGATATTAATCCTTTATCAGATACATGATTTCTAAATGTTTTCTTCTGTGGGTTGCTTTTCATTCTGTTGATAGTGTACTTGAATGTACAAAAGTTTTTAATTTTGATGAGGTTTAGTCTCTCTGTTGTTTTGTTGCCTATGCTTTTGTGACCAAACTAACATGAGTTTGCTTCTTGGTGAGTTACAGATAAAGACTACACCAGATGGAGTTGTCATACAAAGGAATTTGTATTTGCAACAAATAAGGGATCACAGGGAATAATTTACCCTGGGGACGAGTGGGTGTCTTTTATTTAGGATTAGGATGAATAGAAAAGGAAGCTTTGTTACTGCATGTAGAGGTGGACATAGGTTGTATAGGCTACTTTGAAGTAGCCTAACCTTGTACCCTGTATTATGTTAATGAAGCTTGTGCTCCTCCTTGGGCGGAGATGTTAACAGTATAATGAAGTAGACGTAACTGTCAGATGCTCTGTGGTCCATCTGCTGTAGTGTGTGTGAGTCAGCGGTCACTCAAACTGGTCTAGGCCTGTGGAGCTCTTCCTGTTGTTTGCCTCTAAAAGATAAGGTTAACATTCCTGTGAAGAAAGGCAGTGAGTAGAGGTTTTGCTGGTGACAGTTTTATTAACCTCCTTGACCTATAGAACACAGTTTTAATTTTGGTGTCATTTTGAAGAAATCATGGCCAAATCCAATTTCATTGTTCCCTGCAATTTCTTCTGAGTATTTTGTAGTTTAAATTCTTACATTTAGGTCTCGTGGTCCATTTTGAGTTAATTTTTGTATTCAGTGTTAAGTAAGGGTCTACAACCTCATTCATTTGCCTATGGATATACAGTTTTCCCAACACCATTTGTCGAGAAGACAGTCATTTCCCCATTGGCTAGTCATGGCACTCTTGTCGGAAATCATTTAGCCATATATATGAAGCTTACGTGAAGATCTGGGCTCTCTGCTCCGTTCATCGATACGTTTGTATTTATGCCAGTACCACATACTTGCCTACTGTAGCTTTGTAGTAAGTTGTTTGTTCATAAGCTGGAACCATATGAGTTGATCTTGAGTCCAGGCTACTGCAAAGAAACTAGTGTATTTGTTAGCAGGGTCTGAAAAATAATAGTTGATTAGGGAGAAACATTTCTCTGAAAAACAAGCTTTAATTTCCACTAATTTTTACCTTATTATGGGGCATGATTTCAAAATCAGGAAATGTGAGGCCTCAAAACTGTTCTTCCCTTTGAAGATTGTTTTGGCTATTTGGGATCCCTTGAGATGTCACGTGAATCATAGAATTTATATATTGCCCATATGGCGATTTTTAAAGGTAGCTGTTTTACATAGTGTTTTAGTGATCTCATTCTTATGGTGCAAGGGCACATTTGGTGCCAGTTACTGCACCATGGAAAGTGGAAGTCTAGTAGTTTTAAATTTTATCAAACACATTTTATGCTTTTTTTTTTTTTAGTCTGTTGAAATAAGCATATGGTTTCTTTTTTTCTTCTGATAATGTGATCAGTTACACAGAGTTTTCACCCAAATGTTAGCCAGTCTTGTATTTCAGAAATAAACTCCACTTTGTCATGATGTTACCCAAAACTGGGTTCCCCTATCCATGGGCATTGAGCCAAAAGACACAACCAAGCCAAAGAATGGGAAAAGGAAGGGTTTTACTTACAACAGGTAATGGAGAACACAGGATATTTCCCAAAGCAATGTCTCCTCAGACAACAAAACAGGAAATTTTAAGCTAAGGGTGCATACATATTCATGAAGGGTAATTCATGGCACAACGGGGATTTAGTAAAGAATTGGAGCAGAAGTCATCTGAAGGTGACTGAAGAGTCCAGGTCAAAGTCATGAGGGCCGATAAGGGTCAGCATCATCAGTTTTCTGGCTTTAGTTGGTTCAGTATCTGAATACTCGAAGGGGTTCAGATCCCATAAAGAAGCATGTGCATCAGGTCAATTTTTGCTCTGGAACCAGCACTGCGAGTTTTACCATTGATTTATTGTCCCTCATATGATTAGGCTATCTCCTGGTCTGATAGTGGCTGTTCTATTCTGTCTCAAGATGGCTGGACGCCTAAAATGGCTTTTCTTTTGTCATCTTTGTTTTCCAGGGACCCCTAACTTTCTCTGCTCACACTGATGTTGTCTTTTTAATATATATATGTTTCTTAAATAGGTTATTGGAGGCAATTTGCTAAGATTTGGTTTGGGATTTTTACATTTAATTTTATGTGTAAGATTTTCTTGTAATATTCTCTTTCCTGTAAGTTCTTTTTCGTTTTGGTAACTAGGTTAAATGAGAATCATGTAATCCTTTAGAAAATATTCTTTCCTGTTTTGTGGAGTAGTTTGTGAAAAAAAAAATTTGTTATTTCTTCCTCGAACATTTTGTAGAAGTTACCCATGAAACTTGTGTTTTATTAAGACTTTTAGTTACAGATTCATTTTCTTACGTATACAGATTAAACACATTTTTATCAGCTTTTGTATATTGTATCTTTCTAAGTAATTTGTCTATTTTAGGCTGAAATTATTCATACTATTTTTTGATCTTTTAATGTCTGCAGGATCTGTAGTTATGTCCCATTTTTCCATTCTTGATAGTTACCATTTATGTTTTCTGTCTTTTTTCTTAACCAGTGTTGATAATGTTCCAGTCGTTTTATTAATCTTTTCAAAGAACCATTGGTACCAAAACCCAAATTTGGCTGCCTGTAGCTGAGTTTTGATTGAAAAGGAATTAGAGCTTTGTTCAGGAGGCCAGCCACCTGGGGAGAAGGTGGACTCTTGTCCAAAGGCCAACTCCAAGGTTTCTGCCTGGCCCAGAGATTATTAAAGGGGCTTAGGGCGGTTAATCAGTAAAGGGAATGCAGAGGTCCCTAACATTTCTTGATTATGTGCAGATTTGATGGTGCCAACTACAGACATTATCTCAGTGCTTAGAGATTGTGCAAGGGGGTCTGGTTCCCTCGTGCCTGGGGATCATGCAAGGGGGTCTGGTTTCTGTTTCATGAGGGCAGAAGTGCTCTGTTTTTTCTGGGAAAGAATGCATGATCCGCAGATATACCAAGAAAGTGTAGTTAATCAATCACACAGGCAAAGGGTGTTTGCTAAACTTTAAGACTACTAGGTTGGCCGGAGAGGCCAACGTGACTTCACCGTGGTTTTGTTGACCTCTCTGTTGTGTTTTTTCTTGCTCAGTGAATCTTGGTGGTTCATACTTGTAGATCTGTATCAAACAATGTATTTACTCAGATTAAACTTGTGTTTAATATGTGTTTGTCAGTGAGTTTTTCCTCTGGTGGAGGTTTTCCTCTGGTGATTGGGAGGGGGGGACAGGATGTGTAGGTACTAAATCTTCTGGGTGTGATAGTTTCCCCCTCTCTCGTGGTAGTCCTAAGTTACCCAAGGGACTGACTGCCTTGCCTTCTAGTCACTCCATAGAAATATTTTCTGTCGTTGCTTTCCGCAACATCATAATTTCTTTTTGTCTGTCTGCCTATCTGCCTACCTACCTATCCCTCTGTTATTCATTTATCTGTGTATCTATCTTTCCATACCTTACTGGCTCTCTACTTGCTTCATTTCATTAGCCTTCGTGAGCTATTCTTTTTTTTTCTTTTTTTTTAAATTAATTGTTTAGTTTACATCCAAGTTGGCATATAGTACAACAGTGATTTCGGGAGTACACTCCTTAATGCCCCTTTTTCATTTAGCCCATCTCCCCTCCCACACCCCTCCAGCAACCCTGTTTGTTCTTTATACATGTTTTGTCCCCCTCCCTGTTTTTATATTATTTTTGCTTTCCTTCTCTTATGTTCACCTGTTTTGTATTTTAAATTCCTCATATGAATGGAGTCATATGATATTTGTCTTTCTGTGACTGACTAATTTCACTTAGCATAATTTCCTCCAGTTCCATCTACGTGTGTGAGCTATTCTTTGTCAGTGTCCCCCACTCTTGGGCCCTTTTCTCTGCTCCCTCTATTCTCTACAGGAAATCTTAACCCTGGTATGACTTTAATTGCCTTCCATGTGCTGGAAACTCACAAATGTGTATATCTAGGTCATACTTCTCTGATCAGTTTGAGACCAGTTATTTACACCTACACCCCCAATCAGTGCAGATCAAGGGAGTAACGTAACAAGGCTAAGGAGGGAGGGAGTATGCTTCGGTGTGTTACTGGATCAGCAGGGGAATAGCTACAAGGGAGTAACAAAGGGCAGAATACCGTAGGAGATGAATCAGAGAGGTTAGGAGGGAGGGACCGGTTGTGGTGGCAGGGAGGTATATTAGGTAGGACCTTGAAGGACATTCTGTAGACTTTTTACTGTGAATGAGATGGGAAACCATTGGAGGATTTTGAGCAAAATAATGATAGGATATATGATATAATCCGATATGACTTACAATGTAACAATTCACTCTGTCCGTGTGTGGGAGTTGAGTGATGGGGATAAGGATGGAAACGGGAGACAAGGTAGGAGTCTATGGCAGTAATCAAGGTGGAAGATGATGTAGCTCTCACTGGTATGACGATCGTGGGGATGGGGAGAAGTGATCAGATTCCGTCTATATTCTGAAGGTTGAAACCACAGGATTTGCTGACAGGTGAGATGTGTGAAGTATGACAAAAAGAAGAATCAAAGATGACGGTAAGATTTTTGTTCTGAGCATCTCAAAGGATAGAACCATCACTAACTGAGATGAGGAAGACTGGCACAAGCAGCTGTCAGGGTGAGGTTGGGAAGGGATAAAGAACTTAATCTGAGACGCCAGTTAAACATTCAAGTGGTGATGCCAAGCAGTCAGTTGGAAGCATTAATCTGGATCTTAAAGGAGTGTCAAGCTGGAGATAAATACATACCTATACATATACATACATATACGTATACACACACATATTTTGACTTAGCATATCTACGGTCTTTTATAACATGAAATGTGATGAGATCCCCAGCAGGATAAGTATAGAAAAGGGGGAAAATGTCCACTAAAACACATTGAGAGTTGGGGGAGATCAGAATAGCAATGAAGATGAGTAGCAGCCAGTGAAGTGAACCCCTGGAAGCCAAACGGAGAGAGCAATTCAAGGAGGAGAGAGTGATCACGTCTCTCACATGCTGATGATAATTCCCTGCGGATATTCTTCCCTTTGAATGGAAGTTGTACATTCGGCCTCCCAGCTTGCTTATTTTTACTTCATTTTCATGTCTCAAATTAAGTGCCTTTTTTCCAGGGAAGCCTTTTCTGACTCCCAGACTCGTTTATACATTTTCATAGGTCCCTAACTCTCTTGTGGGGGTTCTTAACACAGTTACACTTAATTATTTGTTTAACATTTAACTCCTATAGTGGACTTGAACTTCCACGAGCAATGTCGGTCTTACTCACTGGTGTATCCCCAGAATTTCCTACAGTGCCCAACATCAGGAAATATTTGTTGAATGAGGGACACCTGGCTGGCTCCGTCGGTAGAGCATTAACTCTTGACATTGGGCATGGAGCCTACTTCGAAAAATTTTTGTTGAATGAAGGGCTGAACAAAGGAATAAATATATCCATGTATACAATGACTGGCATATTTCGAAATGTCTCAGAAAATCCCACCCTAAACTCCTGGCCCAATCCATACTTTGGAGTTTGAGCGACACCATTCCTCAGCAAGAGGCCGAGTCCTTGCCCTTGACGAACAACAGAGCGCACAGAGGGCAGCACCATTGTCCTTACCACCCTTACCGTATGACAAGTATTTTACGTGCTCTTACTGTATTTTACATTTACGGCATGCCGTCTCCAGTGTCAGCTGCAACCTTAGAAGCTATTACTATCAGTGTTGTAATCAAGGAGGTAAAATTTTGTGGAGATTAAAGTGTGTTCCAGGTGTTATCGCTACTACACGGCAGAACTTTTGAAGTCTGTGCACTGTCTTCTTGGCCATGCACATTTTTCACTCTTACTCTTCGCTTAATGACTACCAGTAAGCCTTGGTTCACACACTCTTCACTTTTTGCCAGCCATGTCCTTGACTAAGTTATCCAATCCTTCTGGGCCTGGTTTTTCCAACCATAAAGTGGGGGTTAATAGCAATACCCACCTGTCGGCATTGTTGAGAAAGTTAAATGAGTTAATATTATTTTTAGTTTAGAACCTGAGACTTGGGTAAGCACTCCCATAAGTGCTGGCTATTTTCATTATTACTTTTCCTTCTGAGGTAATTCAGCTGTCTTCTGATCGCCTCGCCTCTGCTCCAGTAACTGTGCTTTGCAAGAATCCTGTGCATACTGTCTTTTTAAAGCATTTGTCCTACCACTGTAATTTAGTATTCTCATGTCTGTTTACCCAACTAAGGGCGGGAGAGTCTCCACAACTCTGTACAGTGTACTTGGCCGTACACACACACACACACATATACACACACACACACGGTATCTTTAAAAGGTAATTCATCAGTACCACTACCCAGAGACATCTAATTGGATGCTAAAGGCAGCTAGGGTCTCCAGGGTTCCTTTATAGCAGCCAGGATAGTAACTATAAGATTTGGCCTATATATTATTTTTATCTTAGTCTATATTTTCCTTAACAGATTCTTTGGTGAAACTAATTCCCTGGAGATTTTTTTCAGACCATTACTTACTTTACAAAAACCATGAAAACAGAAAGCAGATTTTCCTGTGCTTTCCTTTGACTCCCTGACTTCTGCCTTTTTATATCTCTTTATAGTATTTTGGGCTCTTTTCTGGCTATTTTGTTTATTAGCCCCACTCTTCCTTCTGATTTCCTGTACATTTCGCCTTCAGATATTACAAAGGGAGCTTTACCTTTGAATATTTTGTCTCAGTGATCGCGCCACACACTCGTTCCCTTACACGGTGCTAATACGACAAAAGCATTTGGACGCTTTTCCAGGGTTTCATACTGAGTGTCACCCTACCTTAAATGGAAAAAGAACTTAGTAGTTACTAAGGAAAGGCAAAAGACATTTAATATCAGAAGTTAATGCCTGTTAATCTTTTACTTAAATATAGAGAGCCAAGAAAATTTGCCTTTGATCAGACTTTCTAAGTTAATGAACTGTGGGTCACTGGACAACGATTGGACCGTAATCATGCAGTGGCTTCCCTTTCCAAAGACGTAGGGTTCAGTTCACAAGCAGAGCCCCAGCACGGATCCTTTCTGCACGGATGTTCTGACCACGGTTACACTCTTTGTCACCTTCTACCACCTTGTCACCACATTGTTCCGGAGGAATAACATTTCAAAAGGCAGGTGTATTTGTCAGACAGACCCCGACCCCCTGCCACCCCAACTGTGGTTAATGAAGTTAAAGTAACGTCCATAACTGCAGTTGCTAAAAGTACCGGTATTTGTATAATTGGCACTCATGATACAAGATATTTTTCCTGCATATAGAATTCCTGTATGTGAGACATACCAGGGTTATGGACTAGTTGGTGAACTATGACTACTGCAGAATGGAAGATTTACAAACTGCTGGCCCCAAATGAAGATATCCTAGTTCTGAGATGCAATCCAAATACAACCCTAGCCCACAGACAGATGCCCAGAATCATGTGGCAAATAGGGGATAAAGATGAATGGATTTCCAGTCACTGAAACCTGTCAAGAAGTTGACTGGTTCAACATTGATAAAATTTGCCTGGTTCCAAATCTCAACCCCAGTTTAAAAAATGTGAAGGCCTACACATAGACAGATGGGATCTACTCAGTTGATCACATTTAATATACCTTCTGTTGCCTTTGAGACATTCCTGTTTGAGCAATTGAAATTACAGTCGTCCAGCACTATAACCAACTCCACAAAGGGCCAGTGAGTCCACAGGCTGTGGGAATTTGGGGGCAACTTTGAATTCTCTGCCTTGAACTCCAGCTTCTAATGCTACATCATCTTTCATCAAGGTGCAATTTCATGGGCGGGAATTGAGTCTCATAGCAATTAGTATTCCAGCGTGGTAGAGTGCCTTGAGGTCATTTATCTGTAGCGTCCCTCAAAGGTCCCTAAACGGGGACTAAACAGGTACTGAGGACAATCAGGGATCCCTGGGGGCCCCTCTCAACGTAACCATGATGGTAGCCGTCATCCTAGATGAAGGACTGATCTGCATGGAGCTCTGTGTGGGTGAACACTGGCAGGTTCTGGAAATCAAGAGCTTCTTAGGCTGTAGACAAGGGAGAAGGGTGTGGCCCTCCAAGCTCCGGCTGTAGGCGACCCTGAGGGACAGGTGGAAGGCGCTGCCAGTGCTCCAGGCTCTGGGGTCCTTCCTGGGAATCACCACTTGGGCGGGGCCCACACCCCAGTTGTATTTACTCTAGAAAGACTAGGAGGATGTTGCTGCTTTTTTCCTAAACTGGGGTAAATATTACATAGGTGTGTGTGTGTGTGTGTGTGTGTGTGTGTGTGTGTGTGTGTGAGAGAGAGAGAGAGAGAGAGAGAGAGACCGAGAGTGAATTCTCTGATACGGTATACTTTTTTTTACCTCTTTTATTTTTTTTTACTTCTTTAAATTTTATTTTAAAAAGTTTTATCACAGTTTATTTGACCTACAACAAACTGCACATATTTATCTCGTGTATTTAGCTAAGTGTTGACATATGTGTGTACACCCGTGAATTCATCACCACAGTCAAGATAGTGAACATATGGGCCACCCCCAAAAGTTCCCTTTTGTGCCTCAGCGATCCTTCCTTTCAGGATACTACTGATCTACTTTTGCCAGTATAGGTGAGTTTGCATTTTCTGGAATTTTATGTTAATGGAGTTAGGCAGTATGTACTGTTTTCTTGCCTGGCTTCTTCGACTCAGCCTAATTATTTTGAGAATTATTTATGTTTTCGTGTATACTGATAGTTCAGTCCTTTTTATTGCCGAGTAATATTCCATTGTATGTATATATCACAGTTTGCTTATCCATTCACCTGTTGATGGACATTTGGTTTGTTCCCAGCCTCGGACTATTGCAAGTAAAACTGCTGTGAGCCTTCATGCAGGAATCTTTGTGTGGCCCTGAGGTTTCTTTTCTCTTGGGTAAAAACTTAATGAGTAGAATGACTGGATCATATAGTAGGTGTACGTTTAACTTTTTAAGAAACTGCGGCACTGTTTTCCAAAGTGGCTGTGCCATTTTATATTTCTGTCAGCAGTGGTTAAAAATTCCAGTCCCTCTCTATCTTTACCATCAAAGCATTTTTCATTATAACCATTCAAATAAGTATATGTAATATTGCATTGTGGCTTTAATTTGCATTTTTCTCATGAGCAGTGATGTCGAGCATCTTTCCTTGGGCTTATTATCTTCTTCGTTTAAGTGTACTTTCAGATCTTTTACCCATTTCTCGAAGGTTGCTTCTTATTGAGTTCCGAGGGTTTTTTTTTATATATATATTTTTTTTTTCAGTGGTCCTTTAGCACATATATACTTTGCAAATATTTTATTCCAGTCTGTGGTTTGTCTTTTCATTCTCTTTAAAAGTTTCTTTGAAGAGAATTTTGTAATTTTGATCAAGTCCAACTTACTTTGTTCTTTTACGGATATTGTATATTCTCTGCCATATCTAATAATTCTTTGCTTAACCTTTGGTTTAAAAGATTTCTTCCATGCTTTCTTCTAGAAGTTTTAGAATTTTTGGTTTTCCATGTTAGTCTGTGATCCATTTGGGATTCTCTTTGTTATGTGGTACAAGGTATTGAATGAAGTTCTTCTTTTGTTTTCCATTCAGTTGTTCCAGGCAACATTTGTTAAAAAGACTGTCCTTTCTCCAGGGATTGCCTTTGCACCTTTGTCAAAAGTCAGTTGTCGATATTTGTGTGGATCTGTTTCTGTTCTCTCCATTCTGTTCTATTGATGTGTTCGTCTTTCATTATACAAATACCCCATTGTTTTGAGTGTTGTTACTTTATAATAATTTTCGAAATCAGATAGTGATAGTCCTCTTTTTCTTCTTTTTCAAAGTTAATTTGGCTGTTTTAGATCCTTTGCACTTTTATGTAAATTTTAAAATAAGTTTGTGAAATTCTGCAAGAAACATGTTGGATTTTACTGATCATCTTGGAGAAAATTGACATCTTGATGTTAATTACTCAGTGTAAGGTTACGAATCGCTGATGGATAAAAGTAAGACTGCCAAGGCAAAGTGAGGTCTGAGAGTACACTTTATTGCAAGCACCCTCGGGCGAGGTTCCACGACGGGCAAGAGAGGAGTCGGGGAAGTCGCCCCCGAGATTGGGGTTAGGGGTTTTTAAGGGGTTTGGGGGTGACGCTGAAGTGGGCTACATAATTTTTCCTTTTTTGGAGATTCTGTCTGCTTGCCAAGGTCCTATTGGTCTGTCAGAGTTTGGGGTGGAGGTTTAGGTCCCTGTTAGGTATCGGATTTCTGAGAGTGACGTGTCCCTCCTTTGTGGTTGTGGCGGGAATGTCGGCCATCTTGGGTCGATTTCCATTGTGTGGAGCCTTCCCTCTGCCCTAGCCCAACACTCAGGTTGGTGAATAAGGTCTCTCTCTTTATTTAGGTTATTGTTAATTTCTGTCAGTGATATTTTCTAGTTTTTAGTTATAGATCTTGCACGACTTTGTGAGAATTATTGCTAAGTACTTACTATTTTTTGTTGCTGTGTAATAGTAGTTTTAATAATTATCATTTCCAACTGCTAATTGTTAATATATAAAAATATAATGGTTGTATATTCATCTTGTGTCCTTTGAGTTTGCTAAGCTAATTTATTAGTTCTAATAGTGTTTTTTGTAGACTCTATCAGTTTTCTTTATAGAGATCTATAAGCGTCATCTATAAATAAAGATAATTAAAAAATTTTTTAAATGTTTATTTATTTTTTGAGAGAGAGAGTATGAGCTGGGGAGAGGCAGAGAAAGAGGGAGACACAGAATCCAAAGCAGGCTCCAGGCTCCGAGCTGTCAGGACAGAGCCTGACACAGGGCTCAAACCCACAAACTCTGAGATCGTGACCTGAGCTGAAGTCCGATGCTTAACTGACTGAGCCACCCAGGCATCCCAATAGTTTTAGATCTTCCTTTCCAATTTAGATGTTTTTTGTTTTTATTTTTCACTTGATTGCACTGGTCAGAATCTTTAGTTGTAGAGTGTCGAATAGAAGTAGTGAGAGTAGACCTTCTTTTCTTGTTCTGATCTTGGGGGGCGGGGAAGATATTCTTTTATCATTAAAAGCTTCCATTAGCTGTGGATTTTATACATAGGTCCCCTTATTATCATGTTGAAAAATTCCCTCTATTGCCAGTTTTCTGGGAGTTATTAGGAATGGATATTGGATTTTGTCAAATGATTTTTTTGATCTTTTGGTGTGATCATATGGTAATTCATTTTCGGTTTGTTTCTGTGGTAACTTACATTGATTGAATTTCAAGCCAATCCAATATTCATAAAAAAACTTTATTTGGTCATGATGTATTATACCTGAATTCAGTTGCTAAACTTTTGTTAGGATTTTGCAACCTACATTCATGAGGGACATTGGTCTGAATTTTTGTTTTCTAGTAATGTTTTTCTCTAGCTCTCACCTCAGGGGAATGCTGGCTATGAAGAATGACTTGGGACATATTCCCTCCTCAGTTTTCTTGGAGAGTTTGTATGGAATTATCTTTTCTTCCTCAGATTTTTGGTAGTTTTCAGAAGTGGAATCATTGCAGGCCTTGAGTTCACTTTGTAGGAAGGTTTTAAATTATAAATTCAATTTCTTTAAAAGATCCAGGGCTATTTAGACTATTCGCTTCTTTTTGCATACACTTTGATAGTTTGTGTCTTTCAAGGGATTTGTCCATTTCATCCCTAAGCTGTCTAATTTATAGACATAAAGTTGTTCATAATTATCACTTACTATCTTTTCAGTAACCATGGAATCAATCTGTGGCATTGTCCTTTAACCATTCTTCATATTGGTAATTTTTGTCTTTTTTTTTCCTGATAAGTATAATGAGAAGTGGGTGAATACTATTCCTCTTCTCAAAAAGTCAACTTTGGTTTTGTATGTTTCCCCCCCCTAGTTTTGTTTTGTTTTGTTTTGTTTTCTATTTCATTGATTTAGATTCTGATTTTTATTATTTTCTGTCATCTGTTTACTTTGGGTTTAATTTACTTTTCTTTCTCTCACTTTTTTTGAGGGGGAAGTCGAGAGAATTGATTTGGGACCTATCTTTTTTCTTTTTTTAAATTGAGATATAATTGCCATATAACATTGCATTAGTTGTAGGTGTTCCGCATGATGAATGGATATATGTATATGTTTTGAAATGATTACTACAATAAGTTTAGTTAACATCCTTCACAACATAGAATTTAAAAATGTTATTTCTTATGATGAGAACTTTTAAGATACACTCTCTTAGCAGCTTGCAAATGTATAACACAGTGTTGTTAACTACAGACGCCATGCTGCACGTTACAGCCCCAGGACTATTTTATCTTATAATTGGAAGTTTGTACCTTTTGATTCTTTTTCGCCCATTTCATTCACCCTCCACCATTGCTTCTGGCAACTGCCAATCTGTTCTCTGTATCAGTGAGTTTCTTTTAGATCCACATAAAAGTGAGATCATACTGTATTTATCTTTCTCCATCTAACTTACCCTGAAATAAATCTTACTTGATAATGGTGTAGTAGCCTTTTAATGTATTGTTGAATTCAGTTTCCTAATATTTTGTTGAGGACTTTTCCATCTAGGTTCATCAGATATTGGTCTGTAATTTTCTTACAGTGTCCTTGTTTGGTGTTGGTACTAGGGTAATGCTAACCTTGTAAAGTGAGTTTGGGAGTATTCCTTCATTTTCTGTTTTTGGAAAACCTTGAGAAGGATTGGTATTCTTCAAATGTTTGGTAGAATTCACCAGTTAAGACATCTGCTTTTCTTTTTTGGGAGGTTTTGATTACTGATTCAGTTTCCTTGCTAGCAGTTGGTCTGTCCAGATTTTCAGTTTCTTCATGATTCAGTCTTCGTAAGTTGTATGTTTCTAAGAATTTATCAATTTTTCTAGATTGTCCCATTCGTTGACATATAATTGTTCACAGTAGTCTCTTTATGATCCTTTGTATTTTGGTGGTATCAGTTGTAACATCTCCTCTTTCATTTCTAGTTTTACTTATTTGAGTCCTTTTATTTTTCCTTGATGAGTCTAGCTAAAGGTTTGTCTTGTTTATGTTTTCAAAAAACCAGCTCTTTGTTCCATTGATCTTTTCTATTGTTTTCTTAGTCTGTATTTCACTTATTTCTGCTCTGATCTTTGTTATTTCCTCCTTCTGTTAACTTTGGGCTTAGTTGTGTTTTAGTTTGTTTGTTTCTCCTTTTTCCTAGCCTAGTTCCTTGAGTTGTAAAGTGTGGTTATTTAAGATTTTTCTTGTTTCTTAACGCAGGCATTATTACTATGACCTAATAATCCTCTGACTGTTAGCACAGAGTGCTCTGACTGTTCACCCTCCTCTTTAGAGGAGGCTTAGAATTGCTTTTGCTGCATCCCATATGTTTTGGCATGTTTTATTTCCATTTTCATTTGTCTCAAGATCTTTTTTTATTTCTCTTTCAATTTCTTCTTTGATCCATTGGTTGTTCAGTAACATGTTGTTTAATCTCCACATATTTGTGATTTTTCTACTTTTCTTATAATTGATTCCTAGTTTCAAACAGCTATGCTTGGAAAAGATGCTTGATATGATTTTAATCTTCTTAAATTTATTAAGACTTTTTTTGTGGCCCACCATATGATTTATGCTGGGAAATGTTACAGGTGCTCTTGAGAAGAATGTGTGTTATGTTGCTTTTGGAGGAATGTTCTGTAACTATCTGTTAAACCCATCTGATCTAACAGGTAGTTTCAGCCCAATGTTTCTTTATTGATTTTCTGTCCCAGTGATCCGTCCATTGATGGAAGTGGGGTATTTAAGTCTCATACTATTACCATCTTACTGTCCGTTTCTCCCTTTATTTCTTAACATAGACATTTAGCACTATAAATTTTTTCTTAAACACTGCTTTAGTGGCATCCCACATATTGTGATTTATGTTTTTATTTTCATTCTAAATGCTATCTAATTTAGTTTTTGTTGTCATTTAAATTTTTAATAGACTAATTTTTATAGTAATTTTAGGTTCATAGTAAAATTGAGTGGAAAGTACATTGTTCCCATATACCCACTGCCTCCACACAAGCGCAGCCTGCCCCATCATTGACATTCTGCACCTGAGTGGTACATTTGTTACAGTCAATGAACCTCCATTGCTGTCATTATCATCTCAAGTCCACAGTTTACATTAGGGTTCACTCCTGGTGTGATACATTCTTTGGGTGTAGACACATGTACGATGACATGTATTCACCATGTGGTATCATACGGATTAGCTTCTCTGCTCTCATAATCCTCCGTGCTCTGACTGTGTACCCTCCTCTTTAAACCTGGGCAACCACTGATCTTTTTACTTTCTCCGAAATTTTCCTTTTTCTAGAATGTCATATTGTTGGAATCATACAATATAGAGCTTTTTCAGATTGCCTTTTTTACTTAGTAATATGCATTTAAGTTCCTCCATGTCTCTTTTCCTGTCTCAGTAGCTCTTTTTTTAAAGCACTGAATAATATTCTGTCGTTTGTATATAACACAGTTTATTTATCCATTCACCTATTGAAGGACATTTTGGTTACCTCCAAGTTTTGGCAATTATGAATAAAATTGCTATAAACATCTGTGTGCAGGTTTTTGTATGGATATAAGTTTTCAACTCATTTGGGGAAATATCAAGGACCATGATTACTGGATTGGGAAGAGTATGTTCAGTTTCATAAGAAACTGCCAAACTGTCTTCCAAAGTGGCTGTACCATTTTGCATTCCCACTAATAATAAACTGCCGGGGTCTGCCCTGAGAGAAGGCCAGCTCCTAACTTCAGGGCTTTCCGGCTGGTCCAGGGTTTAACTTGCGTGAGGGTTGGTCTAGGCATGAGAGATGACGCGAAGTCAGTCTCTTAGAGTCAGCTTCGTATCAGGACTTGTCCAGGGCTCCCTTTGAAGGACTTGAGACAAAAACATAAAGACAAGACGAAGACAAGACAAACGACACAGAGACAGCCTCTTATCTGGACTACTCAAAGTTTATTTTTTCTTCAGGGTTTTTATGCATTTTCTCTAAACACAGCAAGTATACATTTTGTAAAGATTGGCAGGATGAAAGCATTCTAATTTCTCAAGGTTCTTAGTAAAATAAAGAATACTTGTTTCTCAAGGTAAAAAAAGAAACTGATTAAAACAAACTTCACATTCCATAAAACTTTAAAGAACGCTTGTTTCTCCAGGTTACCTGGAATGTTTAAACAGTTAGTATATGAGGGTAAAAAACAGCTCACATGCAGTCAAAGCATAACTAATGGATACATTCTGGTGAATATCATGGGTTGAAAGGATAAGAACAAGGTACACAGATATCAAAGGCTCTGGCTACAGTCGAAGAATTATGTGAAAGACATGTTTTTCTCTAAAGTTACTCCCTAAGATTATTTTTGTCTACTGACTATTAATAATGTCTTAACCCAAAAACTACAGCAATCACCACATTCCTGAGGTTCGGGCTGCACTCTTAGGTTTAACAGGAAAATCAGAGATTTATTTTATTCTCGAATTATTTCTGTATTACCTGAGGCAAACTAAAGACTCCTAAATGATTTTATTATTTTCATGATGATCAACATTATATCTTTCTATATTCTAAACCTATTAAGAGGAATTAAACCAGCAGCATTAATTGGCTAGTGGAGGGGTGCCATAAGACCCTCTTTTACTTCACCCTGCAGCTGCTGCTAGCAGGGACTTTTTCTTCAATAGTATCATCACCCCAAGTGCAGTGATTCTTACAGACCCAATGTACTTACAGTAGGCCTGGCATGAATTTACCTCCTGATGGCCATTTTGCGGCTGTGCCTGTCTTAGGTTGTCCCTCCTCTGAGGAATCTTACCTGTCACTGGCTAACCAGCCATCCTCTTAGGGCCAAACAAAGTGAGGAGATCAAAAGCCGTAACTTTTATAGCCTCAGGCCTAATATTTGCCTCAGGACACTTCCGCCCACCGGCAGGGGTCCAGGCTCTGGGCCGCCTGGGCCTTGGGCCTTACTTCTTCACCCTGGGCATCGCTACCAGGGCCATGGTCTTTTGGTCCCTGGCAATAAACGAGACTACCTTTTGCTCCATGTCCTTGCCAGCATTTGGTGGTGTCAGTGTTTTTGGCTCTTGGCCATTCTAATAGATGTGCAGTGGAATCTCATAGTCGTTTTAATTTGCAATTCTCTGATGACATATGATGTTGAGCATCTTTTCATGTTTATTTGTCATCTGTGTATCTTCTTTGGTGAGGTGTCTGTTTAAATATCTTGCCTATTTTTAAATCAGGTTGTTTGTTTTTTAATATTTGAATTTTAACAGTTCTTTGTGTATTTTGAGTAATATTCATTTATTAGATATGTGTTTTGTAAATATTTTCTTCCAGTCTGTGGCTTGTCTTCTAATTTTCTTGACAAGCTCTCACAGAGCAAACAGAACATTTTAATTTCAATGAAGTTTAATTTGCCAATTCTTTCTTTCATGGATTATGCCTTTGATGTTGTATCTAAAAAGTTTCAATATCACCAAACACAAGGTCGTCTAGATTTTCTTCTGTTATCTTTTTTTTATGTTTTTATTTATTTTTGAGAGCAGGAGAGACAAAGCATGAGTGGGGGAGGGGCAGAGAGAGAGAGGGAGACGCAGAATCTGAAGCAGGCTCCAGGCTCTGAGCTGTCAGCACAGAGCCCAACGCGGGGCTCGAATTCATAGACTGTGAGATCATCACCTGAGCTGAAGTCGGACAGTTAACCGACTGAGCCACCCAGGCGCCCCTCTTCTATGTTATCTTTTAAGAATGTTATAGTTTTGCATTTTAATGTTTATTTTTGAGAGAGAGACAGAGAGACAGAGCATGAGTGGGGCAGGGGCAGAGAGAGAGGGAGACACAGAATCCAAAGCAGACTCCAGACTCTGAGCTGTCAGCTTAGAGTCGAACACAGGTCTCAAACTCACAAACTGGGAGGATCATGACTTGAGCCAAAGTAGAACGCTCAACCGGCTGGGCCACCCAGGCGCCACTAGTTTTGCAGTTTATATAGAGGTCTGTAATTCATTTTGAGTTAATTTTGTAAAGAGTGTAAGGTATGTGTCTAGATTCATTGTTCTGCATTGGAATGTCCAGTTGCTCCAGCACCATTTTTTTTTAAATGTTTACTTATTTTTACGAGAGAGAGACAGAGATAGAGTGAGAGTGGGGGAGGGACAGAGAGAGAGAGAGGGAGACACATAATCTGAGGGAGACACGGAATCTGAAGCAGGCTTCAGGCTCTGAGCTGTCAGCACAGAGCCCAACATGGGGCTCGAATTCATGGACTGTGACATCGTGAGCCAAATTTGGATGCTTTAACCAACTGAGCCACCCAGGCATCCCACTCTAGCACCATTTCTTAAAAAGACTATCTTTTCTGTATCATATTGCCTTTGCTCCTTTGTCAAAAACCAGTTGACTGTATAGTTGACCCTTGAACAACAGAGATTTGAACTGCACAGGTCCACTTCTATATGGATTTCTTAAAAATAAATGCAATACAGTACTATAAATTTATTTTCATTTCCTTTTTATTTTCTTAAAACATTTTCCTTTCCTCTAGCTTACTTTATTCCAAGAATACAGTACATATTATATATAACATACAAAATATGTGTTAATCAACTGTTTATGTTATCAGTAAGGATTCTGGTCAATAGTAGTCTATTAGTAAAGTTTTGGGGGAGTCAAAAGTTACATGTGGATTTTCAACTGGTTGGTGCCTCTAACCCCCATATTGTCAAAGGTCAACTGTATTCGTATGGCCCTTTTTCTGTACATTGTGTTCTACTTCTTTGATCTGCTTCTCTGTTATTTTACCAACACCATACTGTCTTGATTACTGTGGTTTTATAGAATTCTTGAAGTCACATAGTGTCAGTTTTCTAATTTTATTCTAATTTATTGGCTATGCTGGGTCTTTTGTATGTCTGTGTAAACTGTAGAATCACTTCGTTGATATCCACAAAAAATTTGCTGAGATTTTATTGGGGGATTGCATTGAATCTATAGATCATTTGGGAAGAATGCACATATTGAGTCTTACTATCTATGAACATGGACTATCTCTACATTTATTTGGTTCTTTGATTTCTTCAATTTTGTACTTTTCCTCATATAAATCTTGTATGTATTTATTGATTTATACCTAAGTATTTCATCTTGGAGGGGAGCTAATGTAAATTGTATTGTGTTAAAGCTCCACAAATTTGGGATTTCCAGCTACTTTCTGTTGTTAATTCTAGTTAAATTCTATTGTTGTCTGAGAGTATTCATTGTATCGTTTCTACTCTTTTAAATTTGTTAAGGTGTATTTTATGGCCCTGAGATGTAGTTTATCTTGGTGAATGTTCCATATGAGTTCCAGAAGAATGTGTATTCTGTTGTTTTAAGTATTTTATAAATGTCAATTATATCCAATAGATTGATGGTGGTGTTACGTTCAAGTATGTCCTTACTGGTTTTCTACCTGCTGGATATGGCCATTACTGATAGAGGGATATTGAAGTCTCCAACTGTAACAGTGGAGTCATCTATATCTCCTTGCATTTCTATCAGCTTTGCTTTTTATATTTTAATGCTCTGTTGTTAGATACATACACACTAAAGATTGTTATGTCTTCTTGGAGAATTGACCCCTTAATCATTATGTGATGTCTCTCTTTATCCCCAATAATTTTCCTTGCCATGAAGTCTTCTCTGTCTGAAATTAATTTATCTACTCCAGCTCTCTTTTGATTAGTGTTAGCATGGTATATTCTTTGTCCCTTTACTTTTAAATTGTATGTCTTTATGTTTAAAGTGGGTTTCTTGTACTTAGCACATAGGTGGGTTGTTTTTAATCCACTTTAAAACTCTCCATCTTTTAATTGGTGTCTTCAGACCACTGACCTTTAAAGTGATTTTTTTTTAAAAAAGTTTTAGTGTTTGTTTATTTTTGTGAGAGAGAGAGAGAAAAAAGAATGTGACTGCGGGAGGGGCAGAGAGAGGGAGACACAGAATCTGAAGCAGGCTCCAGGCTCTGAGCTGTCAGCACAGAACCTGATGTGGGGCTTGAACTCATGAACCACAAGACCTGAACTGAGCCGAAGTCAGAAGCTCAACTGACTGAGCCACCCAGGTGCCCCTCAATTTAGTTCTTGATCAATGTTGCTAGGTGTTTGTCAGTTCCTTATAAGGAAATAGTGTTTGACTTTATTTTCTTTTTAATATTTTTTTATGTTTTATTGTTTCGTACTCCCATCTTTATTTTTATTTATTTATTTATTTATTTATTTATGTGTTTATTTTATTTTTTATTTTAGAGAAAGAGAGAGCATGAGCACGGGGAGAGGGGCAAAGGGAGAGGAAGAGCGAGAATCTCAAGCAGGCTTCACACTTAGCATGGAACCTCTATGGGGCTTGATCCCATAACACTGGGATCATGACTCCAGCCAAAACCAAGAGTCGGACACTCAACTGATTGAGCCATCTAGGCCCCCCTCCCATCTTTATTTTTAAATTTTATCTACTACTAAAGTTTAATTAGCTCTCATATTTCTAGCTTTGTGACATTATGTCTTATATAAAATATTTTCAACCTTTCTCCTTTTTAAAAAAAATGTTTATTTATTTTTGAGAGAGAGAGAGTGAGAGTATGGGGGAGGGACAGAGAGAAAAAGAGAGAATCTCAAGCAGGCTCCACACTGTCAGCGCAGAGCCTGATGTGGGACTCAAACTCACAAACTGTGAGATCATGACCTGAACAGGAACCAGGAGTCAGAGGCTTAAGCAACTGAACCACCCAGGTTCCCCAACTATCCTTTTCTAATATATACCTTGAAATACAAAATTTTCCATATAAGCATTGCTTTAACTGTATTGTACAAATTTAATATGTTTATTTTCATTCAGTCCAAAATGTTTTTAATTACCTATTTTGATCATACTTGGAGTGTGGCTTATTTGGAAGGCTGTTCTTTAATTTTGAAGCAAATGACTATTTTCTAGCTCATTTTCCTATCCAGTTTTTTAAAATTCTGTAGTTAAGGAACATATATTATGCAATTTTTATTTTTACCATTTGTTGAGTCTTCCTTTATGACCATGGATATTATCTCTTTTGCTAAATATCTCATGTGCATTTGAACCGAATACCTGCTCCGCAGTTGTTGACTGTCTTACAAGTGTCAAGTTAATTTGATTAGCCTTGCTTCAATCTTCTATTTTCTTATTCCTTTTTGTGTGTGATTTTTCTCTCAGTTGCTGAGAGAAGTATGTTAAGATCTACAAGTATATTTTGGATTCTTCTATTTCTTTTTGACTTCTCCATGTTTTATTTATATATTTTGAAGCTATTTATTAAATAGATACAAATTCCTGCTGAATTTTATCATACTAAATGTATCTTTATCTCTGTAGCTACTTTAGCTTTTCTGTTATTAATATCATGTTCCTCCCCCTCCCCCTTTTTGCCAATATAAATCAGTAAAATATTATCCTTATTTTGGGATAGAAATTCCTTCCTCTCAATTCAGATGTTGAATTTGTTCCTCTGGAGCATGTTGAATTAGATTCTTATTTGCATCTAGAGCCAATAAAGGATGGTAAGAGTATGTCTTGAGGAGACTAGGTATCTCCTTGCAGAGTAACTTCCAGAAGGGACAGGGTCTCAAGCTATAAGTGGCTAGGTTCTTCAGACAGGAAAAGTCTAGCTTCTCTCCTAGTAAAGAAGACTCAGGGACACTTGGGAGGATCAGAATACTCACAATGAGTTAAGTCCATCTGGAGTTCTTAGCAAGGTTTTTTCCCTTCTCAGTGTTCTAACTTTCCCATCAGAGTCTTGGCAAATCTACACATTTAACTTAAGTTGTGGCTCTGTAACTTCACAATTAAAGTTTGATTTTTTTTTTGTAAGACTGACTCCATGGCTAAAACAAACAAGAGATTCTTTTAGGTCTACCATTATCAGCTCTTTGAGCTGAGAGTTCAGAGCCTTCATCCTCACTGCGCAAATTCTCCAGAACAGTCTTTGAGGTACTTCCAGCCATCATCCCACTTGGTCCCTACATATTTGCTTCAGTAGTACACTTCATCACAGTAAATATTGGTGGTAATTCAGTTCATTGTGATGCCATTGTGTCCTCATTCCCCATTGGACAGGAGTTGAGCAGCGTGTAAAGCCATGGACATGCCCATACCAATCCCAGAGTCTCATGGTGTCTGTCTCTCTTGGCAGCACTCTTGGTACCAAGTCCTATATCTGTCAAGATCTAGTCGGGAAAAGAAAAGCCTACCAAGAGTAATTAATCTAAAGGAATTCTCAAAAAGGTTCTAGAGGACTGGAAAGATAAAAAGCAAATGCTGAGGTACACAGAGGTATTAGTTGCTAGAAGAAGCTCTATGCCTAAGATTGAGGGGAGGAGAGGATGGGGTTATCATAAATAGATAGTTTCATAATGGGCCTCATAGATCTGGACTGTAGAAGATAGGACTTTGCTCAGGTCATGTTGGTAACTTAGGAAATCAGAAAAGGGATTCTGTGGAGCTAATAGCTGTTCTTCCTAGAAGGTGATGCTGAGCTGGGACTGATTCCTTAGGAACTTGGAAGAAGATCTTCCAAGATTGTGACTCAGATCTCAGAGAGACAAGTGCTATACACATGGGGCTTATATCAGGGTGCTTTGTGGTGTGCCTGGAATGTCTGAGGAAGGGACACTGGCTAGCTAGTGGAGGTCACCCAGGGTACTAGAGGATGGCTCTGTACATCTGGTGCTCAGACTTCTGAGAAGGGCACACTGTTCATCTGGTACTCATACCTTTGTTAGGGCTTAATGGAGCTGGTTCTGGGAATGTGGTAAGCAACTCTCCCCACCAGAGCAAGGCATCATGGCTGGGAATTTACAGAACAGCAGGCAGATAGGTAATTACGAGTTCCTTGTCCTCTTTTCTTGCCTTTTATTCCCTCTCTTGTATCCGTATTGATAAAACTTCAGGAAGCCAAATAACAATGGAGAAATAGAATGTGCAGAGTCCATCTCCAACTTCATAGACAAAATATAAATTTTGGTTTTGGACTTCAGGAAATAGTAATCAGTATAACAGTGTCAATAGAATGCTGCTATAGCTTCTGTGGTGGTAGGTAGCAGCAGGAGGCGCTGATTTGTGTGAGGCTCTCTGATATTTAGTGTTGTGTCAGTTGGTCATGGCTCACTAAATTGACTTCATGATCCTGTATGGCCTGTGACCCAAGCTTGAGAAACACTGAAATGAGTCTCTGACTGAGCATGAGAGAAGACTTGGTAAGATAGGAGTTTTGGGGAATTTGAAATAGCTGCTGGATAGCAGAGCTAAGTGTTGAAGAAGAGGAAAACCTCACACTGCTTGAAGTGCTGGTGATGGTAGAAAGAAGGGCTTTGGAGGAACGTCAGTTCACATAGTTGGTGGTAACACAGTGTTCCTTCGGGGCTTATCTTTGGAGCAATACAATGTTGACCGACGGATGTGTCTCAAAGATTCTCAGCAATGAACTTTTCTATTATTACCATATCATATTTCTGACAAAGCCTAATATAGGTTATCCTCCTCTTTATAATGCTTTATCTTTTTTTTTTTTTTAAGAGAAAGAGTATACATGCTCACGCGCACATGTGCACAAGAGGGGGAGGGGGGCAGAGATATGGGGCTGGATCCACAAAATGTGAGATCATGACTGAGTGGAAATTAAGAGTCAAATGCTTAACCGACTCGGCTACCCAGGCGTCCATATAATGCCTTAAGTAGTATCCCACTTCTAACTCACACATTCTCATCTTTTTATATATATAATTCTTTTTAATTTTGTTTAGGTTTTAATTAACATACAGAACAGTATTGGTTTCAGGAGTAGAATTCAGTGATTCATCACTTACATACAACACCCAGCACTCATCACAAGTGCCCTCCATAGTACCCATCACCCATCTAGCCCATTCCCCACCCACCTCCCTCCATTAATCTTCAGTTTGTTCTCTATTGTTAAGAGTCTCTTGTGGTTTGTTTCCCTCTCTTCTCTTTCCCCACCTCTTCCTGTATGTTCATCTGATTCGTATCTTAAATTCCACACATGGTATTTGTCTCTCTCAGATGGACATTCTCATCTTAATATTCTCAGATTTGTAGCATCTACCAACTATATCATGAAGAGAGAAATGGAGAGGAAATCTAGTAATTAGGATTTCACCTATACCAGAGATACTTTCCCTAAAAGGATTCATTTAGTATTCTTGGCTTCCAGTAGCCATCCATTAATTCTGAAAAAGCATCCCAATGTGTGCAGGTGTTCTTGACATTATAATGCTAAGGATACTTTTCATACTCTATACTGCTGATCCCATTTGTGTGCTTATTTAGAATATTCATGTCATCAGTATGTGTTCCAATGTGTCTCCAAATTTGTTTTAATTTTTGCTTTCAAATATTCAAAACATTATTGATACTTTTAATAAAAGTATGCAAGTGAGCAAAATTAACTTTTACTGGAACTAAAATTTATGTTTTCAACAGGAATGACATAAGTCCACTTGACTGTGGCCTTTTGAACATTTTAATGAACTGACTCTAGGTTTAAGCTTCTCAATCCGTCTTTCTCTAGAGAATACAGCTAAATCACCAGCCATGAAAAAATATAGAATAGAATCTGTATTTATATATCTAAGATGAGTCTCTTATGCATGATGCAGCTGAGCTGGGTAGAGAAAGGCTGTGCCTGCATGCTGTGATTGGAGGCAGTTGGGCTGTTTGCCTTGTCTCAAAATAGCAATGCATTCCCTGTTTCCCCATCAGTGTGACTGCGTTTCGTTGGATGTCCAGAGTTTTTCTCCAGATAAGAATGCATTATAAAATGAAAATCTGTCTTGATTGGAAGTGGTGTCCCAAAATTAATGAGTCCCTTAGGTGAGGCTTACTTTGACTGCTAACCTCAGATAGAATGAGGGGAATTAGATGTCCTGCACAAGTAAAGGGGAGAGAGAATAAACTCTGTGAATAAAGAGACAAAAAAGTGGTGGGATTTGGATGGGTTGTCCACATGCTTCCTGAAGATAGCAGGGTACTGGTGGATTTTTGGTCGGAGGAGCAATCTGGAAGTCAGATGTCTTGTTAATATGGAAAGTTGCATTGCCAGTTTACATGTTTAGAAAACAGTACGTAATGAATTTTTATTTTCGACCATTATCTATGACTAACTTCTTTCATTTCTTCCTCTAGAAACCTGTCCTCCCCCACCCCCTGCCTGCCTACACACACACACACACACACACACACGTAAATGTATATATGTGCATATGTGTATATGCATGTATATGCATATGTATATATGTATATGTATATGACAATCTAGGGCATTTTATTAATTCTAGCCTCATTCCAGTTGGAGAATCACTTTTACCTCACTTTCTTCTCTTTCTGTCTTACCCTTCCTACCCCACCAACCCCATTCTAGCTCTTTTTTTTTTATTTCCATTTTCAGCACTACAATTCTGATGGCCCACCTCTTCTAGGACACAGATCCATAAAGGTCAACCCTGCACCCTAAGCAGCTCAGAGGGAGGAGCCGAACCAGCAGTACCTCATACCCTGCCCTCCTCTGCCCTGGAGAGATGGCTCCATAATGACAGCTCCATAATGGCAGTGGGCGAGGCCCTGGTGTACATCAGGATCACTCTTCTGCTACTCTGGGTTGGGATGTCTTTGTTCGTTTCTGGCCACTCTCGGGACAGGCCCTCCCAGCACTTCTCCTCTCCAGAATTGGTGGTCCCCTTGAAGGTGACTGGCAGGGACAGAGGCATAAAGGCTCCAGGATGGCTCTCCTACAGCTTGCAGCTTGGGGGCCAGAGACACATTGTCCACATGAGAGTCAAGAAGCTCTTGGTTTCTAAACACTTCCTGTTGTTCACCTATACAGACCAGCAGGCCCTCCACCAGGATCAGCCTTTTGTTCCTGATGACTGCTACTATCACGGTTATGTGGAAGGAGTCCCCGAGTCCCTGGTTGCCCTCAGTACCTGTTCTGGGGGTTTTCGAGGAATGCTGCAGATAAATGACCTTGCTTATGAAATTGAGCCAATTAGGTTTTCTGCCACATTTGAACACCTGGTATATAAGATAGACAGTGACGATACACAATTCTCACCTATGAGATGTGGGTTAACAGAAGAGGAAATAGCACGGCATTTGCAGTTGAGAGCCTCATATAATTATACTCTGAAACAAAGTTCTTACACCGGCTGGTGGACGCACTTGCGGTTTCTTGAGCTGGCAGTAGTCATGGACCATGTTCGATTCCTTTACTATGAAAGTAACGTGTCAGTAGTGCAGCGTGAAGTATTTGATGCTATCAATATAATAGATGTCTTATTTTACTCTTTGGAGGTTGATGTAGTTTTGACTGGGCTTGAAATCTGGAGTCAAGGAAACCTACTTCCCACCGATAAGATAGATAAGCTCGCGGAGGATTTTGGCCTTTGGAAGTCTGCCAGTCTCGATGCTCGAATGCACTATGATACTGCCCATCTTTTCATAAAAAAAAATTTTGGCTCAAAGCTTGGAGTTGCCTACGTTGGAGGAATATGCCACCATCCTTTTAATAGTGGAGTTGATGTTTTTGAAGGAGACAGTCTGTTTTATTTTGCACTTACTGTGTCCCATGAACTTGGTCATAATTTGGGTATGGTTCATGACACTGATCAATGTGTGTGTGGACTTCAGTGGTGCCTAATGTATCCCACCCGGAAGGTGACAACTAGGTTCAGCAATTGCAGTTATGCCCGGTACTGGGACAATACTCTCTCTAGAGGATCATGTATTAAATTGCTTCCACAACCTGCGAATATTTTTACAGGACAGTTTTGTGGGAACTTAGTGATTGAAGAAGGAGAGGAGTGTGATTGTGGGACTGTACACCAGTGTTTAAATGATCCGTGTTGTCTATTGAACTGTACCCTGAAGCCTGGCGCTGCTTGTACTTTTGGAATTTGTTGCAAAGACTGCAAGTTCATGCCATCAGGGACTGTGTGCAGACAGCAGATGAGTGAATGTGACCTCCCCGAGTGGTGTAATGGGACGTCTCATCAATGCCCAGAAGATGTATACGTGCAGGACGGAATTCCCTGTGGTGACAATGCCTACTGCTATGAAGGGCGATGTCCCAACCATGACAAGCAGTGCAGGGAGATTTTTGGCAAAGATGCAAGGAGTGCGTCTCAGAGATGCTACAGAGAAATCAACACCCAAGGAAATCGATTTGGTCACTGTGGTATCCTGGGCCTAATATATGTGAAATGTGAGGCCCCTGATATTCTCTGTGGGAGAGTGCAGTGTGAGAATGTGCAAGTCATTCCTAATCTGATACAGCATTCTACAGTGCATCAACTTCACATCAAGAACATCACTTGCTGGGGCACTGATTATCATGTAGGGATGTCCATACCTGATATTGGCCAAGTGAAAAATGGCACAGTGTGTGGTGAAAAAAAGATATGCATCCACAAGAAGTGTGTCAACATGACCTGCCCACCACAAGATTGTCAGGCTGATGAGACCTGCCACATGAACGGAATCTGCAATAATAAACAGCATTGCCACTGCAACCATGGGTGGGCACCTCCCGACTGCAAGCATAAGGGCCATGGTGGCAGTATTGACAGCGGGCCACCTCCTCAGATCCAGGTGGCATCAGGAGGAGATAAATGGTTGAAGTTCCTGACATTATTGTGGCTTATTCCTTTCATTCTTTTCCTTTTCCTTTTCCTTTTCCTAATTATACTTTGTAAGAAAATTTGGGAGGAGGAGATGGAGTAGAAGAAAGAGGAAGGCTAAGATTCCTGCCACATTAAACAAATCTCTAGCGCTTCTTTTAATAGTACAGAAACATTAGGGCATGTGTAACTGTTTAAAGAAAAATTTAAGGATCCCTTATATCAGGATCATAAGCATTAATATCACACCAAAGGATTTCTAGCATGTACTTTCTTACTCTTCATGTTTTAAGCACTATTAAAACTTCATTTTTTGGCCCCGGAAGTCGTCTCTTTTTATTTCCTGGGCAAAGGCACAGCAAGGAGATAATTTTAAGCTGATGTCTATCAGTTCTAAACCTCCTCCCACCTTTGTCCTCGAAGATGTAATGTCAGGGATATTCTGTTCCAGATCCCAGTTCTGTTCCACCTGTTTTCTTCTGGGTAACTGTACCAACAGAGGGCAGTAGAAGTAGCTCAGAGTGCTGGATGAAGGGAGAAGGGAGACTGTGTGCTGAAAGCTACTCTGTCATTTTGGCGGGCGCCATTCACTCTAGTGGCCAAGTTTCATTTTGGACTCTAGTTTTGTTGGCTCATTCTTGGTCACTGACACCCTCAGAGGTCTGACTTGCAGCTCTGAGGTTAGCAAAGTGGTCCTCCTCTGAGTTCTGACCAGCAACTGGTCTCTTGCCCTGCCCTGTAAGGGACCTCCTCGAATTACCAGCATACTGATAAACCCACTTTCCTTTGTTCCCCTCAACCTAGGGCTATCAATTGCTTTCAGTAGTAATTTCATTGTGATAGTCTGAATTCTCCAGAAGCACAGTTAGAGCTTAGATTGTGAGATTTTGATAGAGACCAACCACTGTAAAAAGGTGGGGAAGTCAGTTGTGCAGAGAGAAATGGTACTGCCCTGCAGCCTTGGCCAACATAGCAGGGGGCTCTGGAATAAATAATGCCTGACAGATTTGGCCCAAAATGGCCAGGTCTTCATACCTTCTCTTGCTCATTGACTGGATGTGGGGTGACCTGGGAAGGCAACCGAGGCTATGGAGCTGATATCTGGAGGCTCTCTGTTGATTATAATCCCCACAGCTGTTCAAGACTTTCCTTGAAGGAGAATCAGAGTGGCTTATTTGGGGCTCTTGAGTGGCTCAGTCAAGCATCCAACTTGAGTTGTAGTTGTAGTTTTCCATTGACCTTAGTCACAGGGCATGGTGGTACTGAAAGACATGTTAGGGGATCTCCTACATTCTAGACACTCTTACTTTCCGTTTTACTCTGACTTACTGTGAAGTAGTAGTCCAGTTTCCCTTTGGTTTTCAGGATTAATCACTCCAGCCATCACCATAACTCCCTTCATTGCCTGTGGATTCAGAGGCATGAGGAGCCCAAAGTGGCAGTCTTAGCTTACAGTCAGTGGAATCCTTGTTTGTCTCCTGGCAAAAGTACTGTTCCCTGTGGTGCTAAGCCCTCTGAGCCAGTAAAGCATGAATTTGTGGGAACAGGAAGCAAAAATGTTGCTAGTAGGTCATTAAGGTTAATAGTGAGTGCCGCCACTCCCATTTCTACCTCTCGATTTCTGGATCCATGAATCTTGGCTATAAGAGAAATAAACATCATATGTTGGACACCAATTCAGGGCACATACAGCCTTCTGGAGAGCCTGGCCTCAGCCATGCAAGGTATTGCCACCTAGCTAGTGCTGTGACTTAGTTTTGAAAAGGCTATTCTGCCATTCTATTAAGACAGCTTCTTCAAGGGGCACCTGGGTGGCTCAGTCGGTTAAGCGTCCGACTTTAGCTCGGATCATGATCTTGTGGTTCGTGAGTTTGAGCCCCACATCTGGCTCTGTGCTGACAGCTCAGAGATGAGACTGGTTCGGATTCTGTGTCTCCTTCTCTCTCTGCCCCTCCCCCACTCACGCTCTGTCTCTCTCTCTCTCTCAAAAACAAACAAAAAGCTTCTTCAAGATGGTGGGGAACATGGTAACACCAGTGATTTCCATGACCATGGGCCCATTGCCGCACTTCTTTTGCTGTGAAGTGATCCTTGATCAGAAGTAATGCTATGTAGAATACAGTGATGATGAGTAAGTTAATAAGTGAGGATGTAAGTCCATGGAAGCAGTGTGTTCAGGGAAGGAAGATCTGTATGCATAGTGTCTGCTCAACTAAGAATAAAATGTTGCCCCTTCCTCGATGGAAACAGTCCTATGTGATGGACCACCTTCTGACATGCAGGTAGCTGGTCGATTACTTCAGAGAACACTCAGGGCTCAGTGTTGGTCTTGCCACTGCAGATTGGGCAATTAGTTGTTGCTGTAACCTGGTCATGCTTAGTGAGTGGAAGTCTGTGTTGCCAAGTCCAAGTGTAATTGCCACCCTGCAACCATAACTACTTTGTTCATGAAACCATTGGGTCATGATAGTTGACTGGGGAAAGAGGCTGACTGACATCCACAGAGTGGGTCATTCTATCTACTTATTAAAATCACCTGCTGAGGTAACCTTTTGGTGAACATTCACATGGGACGCAAGTGTGTTTATATCTCTTGGCCATTCAGAGAGCCTGATCCACATACCTCTTTCCTAAATTTCTTTGTCACTAATTTTCAAATCACGTCCCTTTTAAGTCCCTGACCACGTGGCCACAGCCCACATATTGTTATGTAATCCCACATCTGGCCATTTCTCCTAAACCAAGTGAAAAACCGCTCAAACTTTCCACTGGTACACTGCCCAGAGTTCTGCCCCCGGGGGGGGGGGGGTGGGAGGGGATTTCCCTTCACCGCCGCCTTCAGGGATGTCTCAGAGAGGAGCAGCAAGTGCTATAGCTGTCCACGGTCAGGTGTGCCTGCATACCATGCAGAACCATCTATAAGCCAGGCCTGAGTCCTCTCTTCGCCTGTCAACTGACCACAGGGAACTTCCACGAGACTATATGTGCAGGCTGGGAGAGAGAAAGCAGTGGGGACTTTGGACACTTGGGCCACTTCTTAATGTAACTTACTTCAGTCCCCCCTCAGGCCTGATCTTGTATATATCACCTCTATTTGTTGGAGTGTTGGTGTACAGCCTCACTTTGTGGGTTAGTGGGTCAGAGGACACCCAGTTCGTGACATTTACTTCAGGTCACATGGTAACTTGTGGCCCATGATCAAGCACTCAGTCTCTGTTAAGGCCTAGTAATAGGCCAAGAGCTGTTTCTCATCTGAAGGTGATGGCAGAGCCTTGCCCCCAAATCTTAAAAGCCTGCATTGCAATTCATCTCTAGGGACCTGACAAAGGCTCCAAACAGCATCTCTCTCTCTCTGCCACTGCCACTTCAAACACCAGAAGATCTGCTGAATCATAAGGCCCACATGGAAGAGCAGCTTGTACAGCAGCCTGGACCTGTAGGAGAGCCACCTCTTCTGAGCCCCACTCAAAACTAGCAGCTTCTCAGGTCACTTGGTAAATGGACTGAGTAACACTCAAATGAGGAATATGTTGCCTTCAAAATCCAAAGAGGTATTGTGCCTCTTTCTTAGTTGTAGGAGAGCCAGATACAACTTATTCTTTGCCTTAGAAGGGATATCTCAGCATATGCCCTAAATAACAGGACCCCTAGACATTCTGAGGTAGAAGTGAATTTTAGATTTACTTCTCGCCCTGATGTGCAAGTGTCTTACCAATAAGCCTAGAGGAGTTGCTACTTCTCACTCACTATGTCTAGTCGGCATATCATCATCAATGTAATGGACCAGTGTGATATCTTGTTGGAGAGAAAGACAAAATCCTTGCAGACTAAATTATGACATAAGGATGGAGGTATATGTATATATATCACTGGCCTTACCAGCTGAAAGCAAACTGCTTCTGGCGGGCCTTATGAACAGGTGTGGAAGAGAGACGCATTTGCTAGATCAATAACTGCATACCAGCTACCAAGGGATGCGTTAATTTTCTCAAGCAATGAAACTACACCTGGTACGGTAGCTGTGATTTGAATCACATGGTGAGTTAAGCCAAGGCAGGTCAGGCATTTACAATTGGTTCACGATTACCCTTCTTTTGGTCCATGTTTCTGCCAATTAACCAACAAACTGTTAGAGCCCTTTCTAACTCCCCAGGCCTCAGTGTTAAATGCAAAACCTCTATTTAGTGAGCCCATAGCAATAAATTCATCCCGATCCAACTTTATGCTTCTTCTACCCTTCTACTCTTCCTCACATTCTACCATTATCTCACACCTTCAGTATCCATCCATGTTCCCTGGATGTCTGTTGGTATACATTAGAAAACTTAAATTGTTCTTTTTGAGTATAGTGCACCTCCTTGTGGGTCACGCTTTGTGCCTCACTATTAGGGGTCCTCTGGGATTTGACTCTAGTTGTAGGTCTAGAAGCAAAGAAGGGTGGTGGGGATGGGTCCTGAAGAGAATCAGCATCAGCATTGTCTTATATGGTTGTTATCTCAGGGGAGATCATTACTGTTTCCTCAGGTAATGCCAGGTTAACCCTCAGATATATATGGGAAAGCTGTCCCCACTGTAGGTGGAGAGACCAGTTCCACTGGGGCTGGAAAGAGCTATTTCCCTAGCAAAGAAGGCTCATTAAAGTATAGGGGCTCAATGTTCCCTGCTTCATCAGGGTCTTCCCATATGTCCCCAGTCCAACTTACAGGATCTCATTCTTTCCCAATCAATGCCTTCACTATAACAGTAGACACTTTGTGAGGCTGGGAGTTCAACTTATAATTCAACTAATCACAGGATGAGGTTCTGTGTTTGATATTCATAAATTTCAGCCCTGTAATTACAGGAGATAAGTTTCTCCTTCTGGGCATACATGGGAGCTCTTAGGTCATTTATGAGATGATTGAGCTAAGAATTGGAATCCCTGAGTTCATCCTTTTCTTTCAGTACTTGTCCAGCAGTATTGGATACAATGAACCAATAGCATTATCCCTTAGTTTTCCAAAAATATTCAAAAGTATCATATACCATATCACTTACTTCTTTGCTTCATATAGTGGTTAATCAAGAGTGTAGATATTTTATGTGTCTCTATAGATAGTGCACCATGGACTATTAGTGTTCTCTTTACTACTGGAAATAGAGTCATTCAAGTCTTTAAATCTAATCAGATTCGAGAGCCAATTTCAGAAACCCCAGAACCAATTCAGAAAACTCATCCTTAAAATTCTATTCTTCTAGAACAATTCCTAGTATCAAATCTGTATTAGTCAGAGCTCCTCCGAGAAACAGAATAAGATATATGCTTACATGATCATGGAGACAAGAAGTCCCATGATCTGCCATCTGCAAGCTGGAGAACAAGAAAAGCTGGTGGTGTAATTCTAAGTTTAAAGGCCTAAGAGTCAGTGGAGCCAGTGGTTTAAGACTGCATCCAAATGTGAAGGCCTGAGAACCAGGAACACTGATGTCCAAGGCCAGGAGAAAATGGATGTCTCAGCTCAAGCAGAGAAAGCAAATTCACCCTTCCTTGGCCTTTTTGCTCTCTATAGGTCCTCAATGGTTGGATAATGCCCACTTGCATTAGTGAGGACAACCTTCTTTACCCAGTCTACTGATTCAAATGCTAATCTCTTCCAGAATCAAATACTAATCTTACACTCACAGATACACCTAGAAATGTTTTACCAGCTATCTGGGCATCTCTTAACCCAGTCAAGATGACACATAAAATTAACCATCACGGGATGTTGCATAGACCCCACATCTTGTGTGTGTGTGTGTGTGTGTGTGTGTGTGTGTGTGTTTGCGCGTGAGTGCACGCAAAACGGTGATTTTATTAAAGCACAGGGACAGGGCCCGTGGGCAGGAAGAGCTCCACTGGGGTTGTGCAAAGTGACTCTAGACCCTGCATCTTAAGGGGAGAAATGTCAAAGAATTTGCAGCCTTTTTAAATCTCCCATACAGAGCACACTCTGTTGGTGATATTATGAAGACTATAGATCACATACAGTGCAGGTGGAAATGGCAACTGGTGGAACCTCTATGGAGTAGAATTGGTTGATATCCAGAGAAGAAACCATGTACTTAGCCTTGGATCCAGCAGTTCTTCTTCTAGAACTCTGTCCCAAAGATATATTTCAAAACTTTGAAATTGCTTTAGTATAGGGTTATTTATGGTATAAAACAGCAAAAGATTCAGAACCACACCAATGCCTACCAATAGGACTGCCACAAAATATGGTCTTTACAAGCAGTGGATGTATACAACTTTAAAACCAGACAGGATTTCCCTTCAGTGATCTGATGTGATCTCCATGACCTGTTCTTAGGGGATAAAAAGGCAAATCCATCATATTATATATAATATGCTGCTACTCTTTTTTGTAAGAAGAGGATTAATTCAAATAGGCATATTTGTTTATTTGTTTATATTTGCAAAAAAGATTGGAAAAATAAATCAAAAGTTTATAACAACATGGCTACTTAGAGGCGAGTAGAGAGAATAAGATAAGGGAAAGTCTGGGATAGAAATAAGACTTATTTGAATAGCATTGGTTATATGCTTTCAATTTAGGATTATGTAAATGACTTATATAAACAAAAATTGATTCCCAAAATACCAATTACTCAAAATGGGAAACAAACCAAAATAAATGAATTTAAATGGATGTCATGTTGATGATATAACCACACAGATTTGTTTCAAGTGGCTTTCAAACACTGTCTTATTGTTAGTAGTAATATTGGTATTACTATTTTGAATGCATATATAGTATAGGTTAAAGCAAAGGTAACAAAGTTAATGTAAAAGAAAAAAGTTACAAGCAAACAATCAAAGAAGCCAAATAAAATTTTATAAATTTCTTTTCGAAAGAAAATGTTAATATGATCTCATGACTTTTAATCAGCTTTATTCATGCATAATTTATGTACGGTATCATGAATGCACCCATTCTTTATTTTAAAAAAGTTTTTTAATGTTTATTTTTTGAGAGAGAGAGAGAGACAGACTGCAAGAGGGGGAGGGGCCGAGAGAGAAGGAGACTTAGAATCCGAAGCAGGCTCCAGGCTCTGAGCTGTCAGCACAAAGCCTGATGCAGGGCTTGAACTCTCGAACCGTGAGATCATCACCTGAACCAAAGTCGGACACTTAACCAATTGAGCCACCCAGGTGCCCCAGTGAATGCACCCATTCTAAATGTAACAGGATGATGAGTTTTGACACATGTGTACACATGTATTGAGATAGAGAGCAAGTCCATACTCCCTAAATTTCCTTGTGCTCCTTAGCAGTCAGTCCTCTTGTCCTCGGCTTTATGCAGCCACTGACACGATTTCTATCACTGTGCCATGTTGCCTATTCTATAATTTCATATAAACTCAATCAAATAGTATTATTCTTTTGAGTCTTGCTTTGTTCACTCAGCGTTGTTCATTTTTTCCCTTAAGATTCATCCATGTTCTTGCTTGTAACAGCAGCTCATTCCTTTTTTATGCTGAGCTATATTCCATTACATGATTCTAACAAAACTTGTTTTATTCAGTCATCTGTCAATGAACCTTTGGGTTGTTTCCAGTATTTTGGCTGTTTTATGAGTAAAGTTGCAATGGATATTTATATACAAGTCTTGTTCATACACAAGTAGAACATGTGTTTAATTTCTGCTGGGTAAACAAACATCTAAGAGGAGGATTATTGGGCATACAATAAGTATATTTCATAAGAAACCACCAAAAGCTTGTTATAAAGCGGTTGTTATAATGTACACTGTCAGTAATAATGGATGAGAACTCCAACTGGGTCTATCCCCCAGACTCCTGGTACCATCAGACTTAATCTTTACTCATTTTAGTGAGTCTGTAATGGTATGCCACTGTGGTGTAACTTGAATTTCTCTGATGACTAATGATGTTGAACATTTTTTCATGTGTTTATTAACCATTTTTAAGTCTTCTTTTGGAAGTGTTTTTTTATGTATGTGTAATTGAATATTTTCTCCCATTTTCTTACCAGTGTCCTTGGAAATGCAGAGGACTTTAATTTTGATTAAATCCATTTACCAATTATTTTAAGGTTATTCCTTTTTATACATTGTGTAAAAAGTCATTGCTTATCCTAATGTTATATTGAGGTTTTAGGAAGTCCTATTTTTTTAGAAGTCCTATTGTTTTAACTTTTTTTTTAATGTTTATTTATTTTCGAGAGACATAGAGACAGAGTATGAGCAGGGGAAGGGCAGAGAGAGAGGGAGACACAGAACCTGAAGCAGGATCCAGGCTCTGAGCTGTCAGCACAGAGCCTGATGCAGGGCTCGAACTCACAGACCGTGAGATCATGACCCGAGCCGAAGTCGGCCTCTTAACCAACTGAGCCACCCAGGTACCCCTGTTTTAACTTTTATATTTGCATCTGTAATGCATCTCGAGTTTATTTCTCTACACTATGAAATTTGTCGGCAATTTTTTTTCAGTAAGAATATATAGTTGTGCCAGAGTCCCTATTAAAATGATATTCATTTCCTCATTGAATGGCTTTGACAAATTTGCCATAAAATCAGGGCACTGGGGTGGCTCAGGTGGTTAAGGGTCCTACTTTGGCTCAGATCATGCCCTCGTGGTTCGTGAGATTGAGCCCTGCATCCAGCTAGCTCTTGTGCTGTCAGCACAGAGCCTGTTTGGGATTCTCTCACTCTCCCTCTCTTTCTGCCCCTCCCCAACTTGTATGAGTGTATCCTCTCTCTCCCTCCCTCTCCCTCCCTCTCTCTCTCTCTCTCTCTCTCAAAATAAACAAAATTTTAAAATTTTGCCATAAAATCAATGGCTGCATTGGTAAGCATGGATCTCTTTCTGGACTCCTTTGTCTCATTGATCTGTGTGTCTTTATTTATGCCAGTTCTACAAAATCCTGATGAATGGACAAATTTCAAAAAATATGCTGAGTGTTGATAATGTTGCAATAAACATCAGGGTGCACATATCCTTTTGAATTAGTATTTTTGTATCCTTTGTGTAAATATCTAGTAGTGCAATTGCTGGATGGTAGGATAGTTCTATTTGTAACTTTTTGAGGAAACTCCGTACTGTTTTCCAGAGTGGCTGCACCAGTTTGCATTCCCACCAGCGGTGCAAGAGGGTTCTTTCTTCACATCCTCACCAATACCTGTTGTTTCCTGTGTTGTTAATTTTAGCCATTCTGACAGGTGTGACATGATATCTCAACCATAAAAAAGAATGAAATCTTGTCATTTGAAATGATGTAGATAGAGCTAGAGAATATTATGCTAAGTGAAGTAAGTCAGTCAGAGACAAATGCCGTATGATTTCACTCATAGGTGTATTTTAAGAAAGAAAACAAACATATAGGGAAGAAAAAGAAAGGAAAACAAAGAAACAGACTCTTAACTATACAGAACAAACTGGGTTACCAGAGGGGAGGTGGGTGGGGGGTGGGTTAAATAGATGATGGGATTTAAGAAGGACAGTTGCGGTGAGCACTGGGTATTGTGTGTAAGTGTTGAATCACTAAATTCTACACCTGAAACTAATATTACACTGTATGTTAACTAACTGGAATTTAAATAAAAACTTAAAAAAAATATGCTGAGTGAAAGACGCAAGACTAAAAAGAATACATACTATTTGAATTTATATGAAATCCTAAAATGGACAATATTCTATAGTGACAGAAATCATATCAGTAGCTGCATAAGGTAAGGGATGAGGAGTTAGCTGCCGAAGGGCATAAGAAAATTTGAGGGTAATTGTCTAGTTCTTTTCAAAATTGTTTTAGCTAATCTCAGTTATTTGCATTTCTGTAAGTTTTTAAATCAGCTGTCTGTTTCTACATTAAAGTCTTCTGGTATTTTTATTGGCATGACATTGAATCTGTAGATCCATTTGGGGAGAATTGAACACATATTAACAATTTCTAATCCATAGTTTTATAATCCAGAAACAAGAATTTCTTGTTGTCTTTTAAAGTTTCTCTCACTATTTTAAAATTTTAATTGTACAGGATTTGCACATGCTTTGTTTAATTTATTCCTATGTATTTAAAATTTTTATTCTACTTTAGCTAATATTGTTTTACTATTATTTTCCAACCAGTTGCTCTACATGGAAATATAATTTATGTTTCCATATTGACCTTATATCCTGTGACCATGTTAAATGTACCCATTAGTTCTATATGGGTTTGGCAGATTTTTTTTTTTGTAAATTTAGTACACACAATATCTTCATTAATAAAAGTGAATTTCAGTTTTTCCTCTCCATTCTGTATACCTTTCTTTTTCTTCGCCTATTGCATATCTAAGACCTTCAGTATAATAATAAATAAGAATGAGAAAATCAGCCTCCCTTGCCCTGCTCCCAGTCATAGAGAAAATGTTCAGTGTTTTACCATGAACATGCCTACCAAGGTTGAGGAAATATCCTTTTATTACTGTTAACTGATGGTTTTAGTCACAAATGAGGGTTAAATGTTGTCAAATAATTTGCTGCGTCCATTAAGGCAATTACAGAGTTTTTCTCCTCTAGTCTATAAATGTGGTGAATTCCATTGATTTCTTTTTAATTTTTAAATTGTCATACAGTACAATTGACTTTATTTTGGTGAAGAGTTCTAAGAATTTCAGCATATGTACAGATTCCTATAAATTGCTACCACAATCAGAATACAGAACAATTACACCCCTCCTCCCCAAACCTGCCTTGTACCATTTAGAGTCATACCCTCCTCCAACCCAGAACTACTACCAACCACAATCTATTCTCTGTCATGGTAGTTTTGTTTCTTCCAGAATAGCATATAAATGGAATCATACGGTGTGTAAGTTTCTGCAACTGGCCTCTTTCACTCAGCATAGTATCTTTGAGGTTGCTCCAAATTGTTGACCGCATCCAGAGTTCACACCCGTTGGTGCTGAGTAGTATTCCGTTGTGTAGATGTGCCATTGTTCGTTTATCCATTCACTGCTTGAATGAAATCTGGGTTGTTTCTAGTTTTTTTACTCTTAAAAATAAAGCTGCCAAGAACATTAGTTAGTATGCAGAATTTTGTATAAATATAAGCTTTCATTTCTCCAATTCCACCTAGAAGTGGGAGTGTTGGTTTACATGGTAAGTAAATGTTTAAATTTACAAGAAACTGCCAAACTGTCTTCCGGAGGGTACACTTACATTTCCACCAACAATGAGAGTTCTAGTTGCTCTGTACCCTCGACCAGCACTTAGTACTGTCAGTTCTTTTTCAACTGTTCTAATGGGTGTGTAGTGATATCTCATGGTAGTTTTAATGTACATTTCTTTACTGGATAATGATGTTAAACAACTATTCAGGTGCCTGTTTATTATCTTTCTATGCTCTATGATAAAGAGATTTTATCAAGTCCTTTGCTCTTTTAAAAATTGTGTCGTTTTGCTTGTTGAGTTTTGAGATTCCTTTATATACTCTGGATCCAAGTCCCTTGCTAAATATGTCCTTTGCATATATTTCCTTCTAAACTTTGCTTGTTTTTTTTTCATTCTTTTAATAGTGCCTTTCATAGAGCAAAAGATTTCTGACGAAGTCCTATGTATTAATGTTTCATGGCTCGTGCTTTTGGTGTCAATTCTAAGAGGTCTGCCTAACTGCAGGATACAAAGATTTTCCTACATTTTCTTTTAAAAGTTGACAGGTTGCATTTTATATTAAGATTTATGATCCATTTTGAGTTAATTTTTGTAGAAAGTGTAAGCACTCACTTTTTTTGCATAAGGATGTTTAAAAGTTAAAACACCATTTGTTTGATGGATTGCTAACTCCACAGAGCTGGTTTTGCACCTTCATCAAAGACCAAATGGTGATATTTGTATTTATCAATTTGACTTTCTATTGTTTCACTGATCTGTATGTTTATTCTTTGCCAGTACTACACTGTCTTTATTACTGTATCTTGGTGTTAAATCTTTTTTTAAAGTTTATTTGTTTATTTTGAGAGACAAAAAGAGAGACAGGGAGCAGGGGAGGGTCAGAGAGAGAGGAAGACAGAGAATTCCAACCAGGCTCTGCCAGTATAGAGCCCTGATGCAGGGCTCGAACTCAAGAACCATTAGATCTTGAGCTAAGCTGAAATCTAGAGTTAGACACTTAATGAACTGAACCACCCAGGTGCACCTGTATTAAATCTTTAAATAGGGTAGTGTGATTATTCTTTCTCTTCACTTTTCAAACTTATTTTAGCTATACTAGATCATTTGCCCTCCCATGTAAATTTAATTAATTTGTCTATATTTACAAAAATGCAGCTAGAAATTATATTGGTATTGCTTTCACTACATTTCACAAATTTTCACATGCAGTAAGTTTATTTTCATTCAGTTCAAACAATTTCTAATTTCCCTCATTATTTCTCCTGTCATTCACAAGTAAAAGGTATATTGATTAATGTCCATATATTTGGGTGAGTTTCTCAGTATGTTTTTCTAATTGTTTTCTAACTTACTTACATTTTGTTCAGAGAATTTTCTTTGTATAATTTTAAACTTCCTGGGGTGCCTGGGTGGCTCACTCGATTGAGCAGCTGACTCTTGATTTTTGGCTCAGGTCATGATCCCAGGGTTGTGGCCTGTCAGGCCTTAATCACTCAGTGTGGGGCCTCTTTAGGACTCTCTGTATCTCTCCCTCTGTCCCTCTCCCCTGCTCATACTCTCTTTCTTAAAAATAAATGAATGAATGAATGAATGAATGAATAAATAAATAAATAAATAAATAAAATCTCTAAATTTCTAAAGACTTGTGTCATAGACGAGCATAGTGAGTGTTCCACGTATACATGAAAAGAATGTGTATTCTGCTACTATTGGATGTAATGTTTTATAACTGTCACATAAGTCAAGTTGGTTGATCCTGTTACTCAAGTGTTCTATATCTTTACTGATTTTGCATCTACCTATTCTATTAATTAGTGAGAGATGAATGTTGAAGTAATTGCTCCACAAATAATGACTTTGTGTATTTCTCCTTTTACCTGCCAGTTTTTACCTTATGTTTTTTATATTTTTGTTATCATTTGCCTATGGAATTAGTATTGTTATGTTTTCTTGATGAAGTGACCCTTTTTATCATCATGAAATGTCTCTATCTCTAACTGTACTTTTTTGTCTCGAGGTCAACTTCTTCTGATGTCAGTTTAGCAATTCTACTTTCTTACAATTAATGTTTATGTAGCTAACATTTACCATCCTAGTATCTTAATCTGTATGACTTGCATAAAGAATGTTTCTTATAGATGACGTATGATTACACCTTACTTTTTAAACCAGTTTGGGAATCTCTGCCTTTAATTGGTGTCTTTAAGCTATATAAATTTTTTATAATTATTTTTATAGCTGGATCTAATTTGGCCATCTTGCTATTGGTTTTCTGTTTGTGTCATCTGCTCTTTGTAACTTTTTTTTCTATTTCTGTGCCTTCTTTGGTTGAATATTTCTTTGAATTTTATTTTGTCTCCTCTACTGACTTACTACTAATATCTCTTTTAAAAAAGTTTTTAGTTGTTTCTCTAGGGCTTATAATATATATCATTAACTTATTACATTGTTTTCAAATAATAAATTATTTACATTATTACCACCTCTAAAATATAGAAGCTATTCTAGATATGCATACTGAAGTGAATTGGAGTATGATAGCATAAAATCTAGGATTTGTTCTACAGATATTTCAGCAGCAAAATTGGAAGAAACAAAGCAGGGGTGGCAAAATCTTGTGTGTTGAACGTGGCTGGTGGGAGTAAAGGAGTTCATAGTTACATTCTTTCCATTTTTATATATACTTGAACTGTTTAGGAACATTTCAATGAAGTTTTTAAAGGCCTAGAAATTTTTATAGGTGGTTCCGCAAATTTATTTTAAAATGAATGCAGAAAATCAAAGAGAAAGATGGGAAAGAAGGCGATTGGGAAAAAGAGAAGGAAGCAGAGAAGAAGAAGGGGCGGGGCCAGCGTGACTTGCCCTATTAGTCAGTATGCTTTTTTATCAGTGATAGGAGATTTGCGTTTTATTAATTCGTCCTTTAGATTGAAAGGAATGTCTTAGTGTGCTCCCACTGTTGTACCCCTAAAAATACCCCAGCGTGACAGGCCTCTAAATATTTGTGTAGTTTTTCTTCCATACTCTGACTTGGATTCCCACTACTTGCCATTCCCTAGATTTTGGTTAGCAAGCTTCCATCAACATGGCGGACCAGTGTGCCGTTCTGAGGAGTGTCAAGATGATATCGAATTATTTTCTTATTACGCTGTGAAGAGAAGAGTTAACATAGCTCTGAAGCAAGATTTTGGATGTATACAGGCATACTTCATTTTCTTTGTTTCCTTCGGGTTTTTTGTACTTTGTAGAGAACTGTTTTTTGTTTTTTTTACAAATTGGGTTTTGGCAACTCTGCACTGAGAAGGTCTGTCAGCTCCATTTTTCCAACAGCATTTGCTCAGTTCAGGTTTCTGTGTCACATTTTGGTAATTCACTTCTCTTCCGAACACTTTCTCCTGTACCATGGAGGAATATTCCAAAGTTTATTTCACATGACTTTTTAGAGAGTTCACTGGGGATAATGCCACAGTGGAAACTTGCTCATTAATATACTCCTGATTGTGCTTCCCAGATAAACTAACTCCACTTAAATCCTGGCCTCAGTGTCTGCTTTTTGGAGGACCCAGATTAAGACAGTAGGTAAGACACTATATGTTAGTTACAAGGAGGTTAAATTCTACCCACTTATCTTGATATAACTGACTGACCCAGCCCTAGTGAACGCAACTAACATAAAGTAATAATGCAGTTTTCCTAAAATTAAAAATATTGCAAAAGTATTGCAAATATTGCTTCTTATAAAAACTTACAAGTAAATAATGTGACTAATGAATTAACTTTAAAATATAATACAGAATCTTAATTTACCAGTAAAACAGTAAACAATACTTATAAAATATATTGAAACTGGCTAGCCAATTGAAAAATATATGGTTGGAGTCCTGTTTCACTTCTTATAGCAAAATAAGATCCAGACTTAAGCATTAAAATTGAAGCCAACATAATCACAGAAAATAAAAAAGATTCTCTCAAAGCAATCTCAGGCGAAGCTATAAAATCCAGTAAATAGAATATTAGATTAAAGGGGATCTTGGGTGGTTCAGTCGGTTGAGCGTCCAACTCTTGATTTCAACTCAGGTCATAATCCCAGGGTCATGGGATTGAGTCCTGCATCAAGCTCTGTGCTGAGTGTAGAACCTGCTTTAGATTCTGTCTCCCCCTCTGCCCCTCTTGTCAGCTGTGTGCTCTCTCTCAAATTAAAAAAAAAAAAAAAGAATATTACATTGATAAATTTGACTATAATCAAATTTAACCTTGTTTTTGTTTTGTTTTGTTTAATTTTTTTAATGCGTATTTATTCTTAAGAGAGAGAGAGAGATAGAGAGAGAGAGCAGGGGAGGGGCAGAGAGAAAGGGAGACATAAAATCTGAAGCAGGCTCCAGGCTGTAAGCTGTCAGCACAGAGCCCGATGCAAGGCTCGAACTCACGATCATGAGTTCATGACCTGAGCTGAAGTCAGATACTTAACCGACTGAGCCACCCAGGTGCCCCATTTTTGTTTTGTTTCATTTTACAAAAAGCAATTTCAAAAGAGAATCGATAAATTGGAGCAGCTACCTTTTGTCTCTATGTGAACATATATGCTTAAAACATGTGAGCCTTTCTCTGATTTATCTTCTAAAACTAGGTTTAATCAGATTGTCTTCTTGGTTCATCCTTCCCTGTTTCCATGGTTCCACTAGACATCCTTTTCTTCTTTCTGTCCCTGGCTGTTAGACTTTCTCCTCATCTATTCCTAGAGTGCATCAAAGAGATGACTACAAAGTGACAGGAGCACACAAGTAGAACATCTAATATTTCACAAGTAAATGCTTTTCCAAAGAGAAGATGTTTGACCTCTATTAAGAGAAAAATAGGGGTTTCCCAGGGCAACGGAGTGGGGGAGGATGGTAAACAACATTTTGGCAATGGGAGTTACATGTGTAGGTGTGCAGAATCATGACACAGCCAAGTATATTCAAAACAGAAACCAGCCAGAGGATGCAATATGTGCAAAGAAGAATGGAAAATTATATTTTAAAAGTCATATGACTCAATTTACAGAGTGGCATTCAGAAATTATCTGGACCATATACAGAGAGTGTCTGATTAGACATGTATTTTCAAGAGACAGAATTTCCAAATAGACGGAGGAGAAGAATAATTGGGGGACAAAGAAACTGGGAAGACACCAAAGAGAACATTATAAGTTCTTAAATGTTTAAAGTTTAATTTTGAGCAAGAGCTGCATTCATTTTAAAAAGAGGACCAAAGTATTATTTTCACTTCCTAACTAATTGTATGTAATTAATTCATTCAAATTAATTACTTCTTCTAAATATGTATTCTGTATTAGGCATTGTTCTTGGTGTTGGGATATAACAACAAAAGACAAAAACAACCTTGGCCTCATGGAGATTATATTCTGATATTCAAAGCAAATGCTTCAAGAGCATACCCAAACTGCCGAATTAAAGCAAAGAGAGGGGCGTCTGGGTGGATCAGTTGGTTAAGCAGTCCGACTTCAGCTCAGGTCATGATCTCACGGGCTGTGAGTTCAAGCCCCGCATTGGGCTCTGTGCTGATGGCTCAGAGCCTGGAGCCTGCTTCGGATTCTGTGTCTCCCTCTCTCTCTGCCCTTCCCCTGCTCACGCTCTGTCTCTATGTCTCTCAAAAATAAATAAAAACGTTAAAAAAATTAAAAAAAAAAAAGCAAAGAGAGCCAGAGAAGACTGGCTAGGAAGGACAGAAGGAAGAGGGTCAGGAGTTTTTATTAAACAAACCATTCGTTTACACTTTAATAAAAATTCATTTCTTTCTCTCTTTGGTTACCAAATAAACCCAGGAGGTTAGGTGGGACAAACATTATTATCATTTTTCTTTTCAGACTTTGGAGCAGAATGTTAGAGACATTTGAGTAATTTCTCCTCCTTTATACATCTCTTCTGATAGCAGTGGGCACTGTTGCTACAGGGAATCCCATTCTGCACATACCCACCTGCTGGCCACTGATGGGATGTCTCATTGCACCACTCTGGAAGGTCACATTTATTGACCTGGCATCTACAGAGTTCCCCTGATGGCATGAAGTTGGCAGTCTGTTTATGCTGTGCTTATCATTGGGAAAATATTTCCATCATCCCAAATCCCAATCCCAGTGAAAATCACATAAGTCCCCAACTGCTGATAAATGGATCCATTATGTCAACAAGAAATACATTCTCTGCACCTTTGTAGTTACTTTGGAAGTAAATGAAGTCTGGGTTCTCCGATGCCTGTCTCCTGCCTTTCCCATGCATCATATCTGTGCTCAAGAAACACAAAGAGAAATAATTTAGGGAAAATGGAACTTTATTTGCTGCTATAACTGTGAACAATAGATAGGAAGATGTTAGGAATTGCCTTTGCTTAATGGCAATGTTTCTGATATTTCTGATACTGACAAAAGGGAAGTTCCCCGTGTTTTTCTATAAATTGTCAGTAATGTGCTCAATTTTAGGCATGAAGTAACATTTCCACTGCCAAGAGACAGACTGAAACTTAATAATGCACAGGATATTAAATTAGAGGCATTTTCCTAACCTGAAGACTGTGCCTTGGTCTCCTTGGGACCAAAATGTTTTCTAAAGTACATAAATATAGCAGTTGACAGTAAAAACAAAATAGACAAAGTAGACAAAGTAAGACTCACAACTAGTAGCAAGAAAACTTTTTTGGCAGATGCTGGGCCACTGTCAACACTACCTCCATAGCCTCTGTGCAGGCAGTACGGTGGGGACCACCCATAGTCACAGTGGCAGTGATGTTTATTATTGCAGATCCCCTTCATGTTGCAGGTCTCAGCCAGGCAGACTTGTGACACGAGAGACAGACTGACACACTTCTTGTGAATGCAGATCTTTCCTGGACCACACATGGTGCCATCTTTTACTTCACCAACATCAGGTGTGTCCATTCCTATATGATAGTCAATACTCCAGCAGATGACACCATTGATGTGAGTTTGCTGCAGAGTAGAGTGATCTCTCAGATGGGGAATAACCGTCACATTCTCACACTGAACTCTGCCACAGAAGATATCCGAGGTATTACATTTTAGGTATGTTGTGCCATTTATACCACAGTGGCCAAAACGGGTTCCCAGAGTGTTGATTTCTTTGTAGCAACTCTGAGATGCACCCTTTGCACCTTCACCAAAAATCTCCCTGCATTGTTCTTCATGGTTGTTACATCTCCCTCCATAGCAGTAGGCATTGTCACCACAGGGAACCCCGTCCTGCACATATGCATCTTCAGGGCACTGATGGGATGTCCCATTGCACCACTCTGGAAGGTCACATTTATTGACCTGATGTCTACAGAGTTTCCCCGATGGCATGAACTTACAATCTTGGCAACAAAGCCCAAAAGCACAAGCAGCCCCAGGCCTCAGAGTGCAGCTCAGCAGACAACAGGGATCTTGTTCACACTGCTTCGTAGACCCACAGTCACATTCCTCTTCTCCTTCGACCACGCCATTCCCACAGCGCTGCAGCATGAAGACTTCCCCTGGACGTGGAATATTGTGTAGACATGATCCCTGGTATAAAGTGGTCTTTGTAAAATCTGTGTAACTACAATTGGTGAATTTTTTTGCTGGAACTCTCATAGCATTCATGATGCAACCACTTTCCTCACACAAACAGAATTCTTCATCATGCTGCATACCCAAAGTATGTCCTAATTCATGGGCGACAGTGAGGGCAAAAAGAGACCAGGAGTCTCCTTGGAAATTATTGACCCCACAATCAATAGGAGGATAACATATTCCTGCAACATAGGCTATACCAAGTACACTTATAAGTGAATTTTTTATGAAAAAATGTGCAACATCATACTGTAGCCGGGAAAGACTGATTTGTTTCCATTGAGAGAAATCCTCCAGAACCTGTTCTATGTTTATCACTGGGAAAACATTTCCTTGATTCCAAATCTCAATCCCAATCAAAATCACATTAGTACCCAACTGCTGATAAATGGAATCTACTATGTTGACAACAAGAAACACATCCTCCTGTACCTTTGAGAAGTTGCTTTGAGAATAAATTAGGAAATTACGCTCTACCACCACAATCAACTCCAGAAACCATGAGTGGGTCCACCATTTATCATTAGAATTTTGTTTCAGAGTTGATTTGTTAGCCTCTTCAAATCTCAACTGTTGGAGTGCAATTTCCTTCTTTGTTAAGCCACATCTCATAGGTGGGAATTGTGTCTCATTAGTGTTTATCTCATAAACCAAGTGTTCAAATGTGGTGGAGTGCCTGATGGGCTCAATTTCATAAGCAAGGTCATTTATCTGCAGCATTCCTCGAAAACCCCCAGAACAGGTACTGAGGGCAACCAGGGACTCGGGGACTCCTTCCACATAACCGTGATAGTAGCAGTCATCAGGAACAAAAGGCTGATCCTGGAGAAGGGCCTGCTGGTCTGTATAGGTAAATACTGGTAAGTGTCTGGAAACCAAGAGCTTCTTGATCTTCATATGGACAACATGTCTCCAGCCCCCAAACTGCAGGCTATAGGAGAGCCAGCCTGGAGTTTTTGCACTTCTGCCCTTGCCAGTCACCTTCACGGGGACTACCACTTCTGGGTAGCTGAGGTATTGGGACGGCCCAGCCTGGGTGAAGCTGTAAGAGAACAAAGACATTCCAACCCAACACAGCAGGAGAACAACTCTCATGGCCACCTCAGCCTCACCAGCCACCATTATGAAGCTACCTTTGTAAAGTCATCTGTCCAGGGAAAAAGAGCGTGAGGCCCTGCTGGTCTGTTTCCTCCTAATTGGTCATTGTGTAGACCTGACCTTTAAGGATCTGTGTCCTGGCAGAGTTGGACATCAGCTGCAGTGCTAAAAGTGAAAATAAATGGGTGGGGAGGTGGTGGGATTGGGTAAGGAAAATGGGAGAGAAAGAATTGAATGACAAAAAAGTGATTAATGAATTGAGAAAATGCTTTGGAGTTGCTTTCAATAAATGGGGGTAGGACTTTAGAGGGGTATAAATAAGACAGTATTGGCCATATGTCAACAATGGTTAAAGTTCGATGATAGGTACTTGGGTTTATCTCAATCCGTGTAGATGGTATGGAAATCTCCACGATAAAAAGTTAAAGCCAAACTAAAGAGACTTAAGAGTAGGGTGACTCTATATCTCAGTGCATCTAAGACCATGTTGGTCTATGCCTATTGCCCCTGCACAACTACTGGTACTTTCTCCTTTGACTATCAAAACTGGAGAGATCATAAACAATCACAGTCCTTATGTCAGTTTGCATTGGTCTTATGATTTGCTTTAATCTTTCTTTATTGCAAGTTATTTACTTGTCTCCTCCCTGTATTTGCCTTCATTCACAGCTCTGTGGACTGCAAGATCGCTGTATGCAGGGTTTATGATTTTAACTCATTTTAATATCCCCAATAATGTCTAGTATAGTTCTTTTTTTTTTTTTAATTTGAGAGAGAGATCAAGTGCAAGTTGGGGAGAAGGGCAGGGAGGGGGGAAGAGAAAATCTTAAGCAGGCTCTACGGCCAGTGTGGGGCCTGACACGGGCCTCAATCTCACCACTCTGGGATCATGACCTGAGCTGAAACAAAGAGTCATATGCTCAACTGACTGAGCCACGTAGACACCCCTATACTTCTTTAAAGAAAGCAAAATGCAAAAGGGAGAGAAGTGGTGAAGTACTTGGGTTATGGATGAATGCTACTTAAAATGTATTCATATTTGATTATTATTTTTAGAAGAGGAAAAAATTCCTAAAAAGCTGACACCCTCTAAAGGAGTAGGGAGAACAACATTGGTATCTGTAGAAGAATGTCAAAGACAAAAGAAAATGCCTTATGAAGAGAAAATGAGAATATATAAAGTTCAAAGGCTTGGGAAGAGGAACTCTGTTTTCTTGAGGCAACATCATCAGAGTGCCTGGAATTTTAGGATTATCCGGGAAAATTCCTAATGTTTGCTCAAATATATTTACCAACAGCTTTTGACAGTGGACAATTTCTGTACCTGGCATGCAGTCTCACTAGCAACATTCATCCATTTCTTTCCTTATGTATTAAACAAGTGTTTGTGTTTGGAGTATATGAAGCACAGACATTGTGCTGGATACTAGAGAACTAAAATAAAAATAGAGAGTATAAAATAAATTATCAATTTAAGGCAGAAACTTGTGGCAGGCACAAGAATGAGCTTTAAGGGGCCTATAATACTGTATTTAATATTTTAAATGTTTTGTGTCCTTTTGCTGAGGAGAGTGTCTGTAGACTTCATAATAGCCTCAGCCAACTGATAAAAATTAGGCTAAGCAAATCATGGAAAGAGACTAAGTGTCCATCAACTGATGAATGGATAAAGAAGATGTGGTATATATATACAATGGAATACTATGCAGCAATGAGAAAGAATGAAATCTGGCCATGTATGGCAACATGGATGGAACTGGAGAGTATTATGCTGAGTGAAATAAGTTAGCAGAGAAAGAAAGATGCCATATGTTTCCACACATAGGTAGGCTTTGTGAGACCTAACAGAAACCAGGGGGGAGAAGAAGAGGGGAAGGAAAAAAAAGCCACAGAGAGGGAGGAAGACATAACATAAGAGACTCTCAAAGACTAAGAACAAACTGAGAGGAGTGGGGGGGAGAGGGGGGAGAGTGGGTGATGGGCACAGAGGAGGGCACTTGTTGGGATGAGCACTGGGTGTTGTATGGAAACCAATTTGACAATAAACTATTTAAAAAATTAGGCTAAGAAGCACTGATTTTTGTGGAAAAACAGACACACAATCAGACCTTTATAATATGATCTGAACCAGATTAATCTAAGGCTAAGGTTACGATTTAGGGACTCTTAGTGTACAGACCTCCATAAACCCCTGGGAGATTTTAAGCAATGTAGTTTATGAAACTCATCAATATAAGAGTGTTCAAAATTAGCCACTATACAACTCATATAGAAAAAACTTGATAAAGCTTTTCTGAAATTCAATAATTTATGTAATTATTTTGTTACCAATAACAAGTTGTGAGGCTGAATTTTTTCAAACAAACAAAACAAAATTTGGATTAATTCTGTCACATACTTTTTCCACTTCTCTATCAAAACTAGCATACGCTCCTGCAGAGGGGAGAAACTCTCAAAATAATATGTGTGAAGATCTTAAAAAGGGAATGCACAATTGAAACTGGAATAGTTTGTCCAGGCTCTCTACCCTAGGAAACGCAGACAAGAAGTCAGCTGATATTTCAAACTCTCCTATGTCTTATTGCTCTTTTCTTCATTTTCCAGGACATTACATTTACACATCCCTAATATTCTGAGTTTCCTCATTTGTGTGTGGTGTCAGTAGCTAAAAATTCATTCTGATTGCCTTTTAATCACAGAGTTAAATAGTTAACCAAGTAGGCTTCATCTTTTCCTTTTTAATACACGTCATTTTAGTTTATTATTTATTCTAGATTTGCTATATGGATGCTGGTAGATAGGAGGATGTATTGATCTGAACAATATCCTTAGTGTTAACCTCCCTAGAGAGCTTGGACCCATGTGAGCAGTGGGTAAACATTTTATTCCAAGGTGCAAGTAGCCCACAAGGGAACAGCAAAGTTCATAGACAAATTCAACTATATGAAAACTTCCAAGGATAAAGATTTCTGAATTGGGTGCAATCCTGACTTCTGGATTTGTTCTCTGTAGCTTTCTTTGTATGTGTGTTCTTTATTATGGAGTGGGAATCGTTGTGGATGGGAGGATGGAAAGTGAGAAGGGCCAATAGGGTGTTGTAGAGAAGGCTGCTAAGCTCTATAAACCATATCCTATCATTCTTAGAGCTTATCTTGAGAGCAGGAAACAAAAGGAAATTCTCCAAAGAATCTTTGAGCCATACTCGTTGTCCTCATTATGTTATTCTTAGGACCTCAGAGACCCAAACTCCTAAAGAAACATCACCCTCCATTAATACTGTGAAATAGTGTCGTTAAAAATCTTTATTTTCTAATGGTATTGAAATCTCAAAGTAGACAACAGCCCTCCTCATAGGTTTTATCAACTCTTTCTTTCCCTACAGCTATATCAAATTCCTAAAGACCTCTCTACCTGTGCATCTCCACTCTTACTCTATCATGCCTGAATGCACTATTTCCCCATCTGTCTGTCACCACTGTCTGAATTAGAGAGTCATGAAATCAATTTAATGGATCGTGACCTGCAGGTTTTTTTTAAGGAAATTGAATAAATATATTAGAGGACATTCCTAGAAATTCCTTAGCAACTCATATAGATGGTACCAAAATTTGGAGTGTGGTTGTCTATGTGTGGCCACTGAATCACAATATAAAATGGATTTCTTATTCTGCAACAGAATTAAAAATATATATCTATAGTAATGCCAAATTTAAAGACAAAATGCTTTCTACGATTTTCACTGTTACATACCTATCTGAATCCACACGCATTTCTTCCTCTCTTCTATCCACTCCATATCCCAGTCTCAGTGGAAAAGTGATCCTCCCCCAAATTCGGGTAGTAGCCCCTCGTCTTCTGTTCCACATCACATCTCTTACCTACATGTGTACTGATTCTGTTAATGTTCTCTACTTTGAACCCTATTTCATCTGTTCTTTACTGGCATTTAGAGTAACCAACTCATTCTAGTTCACCCAGGACTGTCCTCATTTTAAAACTGAAAGCTCCACATCCCAGCCATGCCCTCAGTCTGAGGAAAACTGAAATAGTTGATCCCCCTACTGCAGCACCTTACTCCCCACCCATGCTCAAGTTTCTTCCATCTTTAAAAAGGAAAATAAAACAAAAGTTAAGAAACTTCACATTCCATGGTCCTACTCTGGCTCCCAACTCACGCAGAAAACCAAACTTAACAGATGACTTACCAACAAAAGAAAGAGCTATTTCCATGATCTTTTCTTTCTTGATGGTTTGTACCACACTTATCAATGATCAAAGATTAGTAGTTGACCTCACATAACAAAGGGAAACGTAAGCCCTCCTCCTTTTATCTCCCAGGTGACTAAGTTCTAAATTCAACTGCTTAGCAACAAGGATCTTTCACTTCTTCAGAAACACTGGTTGTCAAGGATATCTTGCTCTGGCTCCACTAATTAATTCTATGCAACTTCAATATAATTCGAATTGGCTAGCATCCACAACTCCACTCTGTATCCTCTTACAATATAGCTTCATTTCTGCTTCATAATTTTCCTCATTCTACTGTGTTGGCCTAGACTGTGTAATCACTCCACTATGGAACTAAATTGTATCATAACTCTGTAGGTCAAGATCAAATTCTACATTCAGTATCAAATATTTTCTAAATAATCTAGACAACATCGATGTACTGTAATTTGCTTTATAATTACCATATTCAGTATTTTTATACAGTTTATAGCTTTGATTTTTTGTTTTATATACAAGTTTTAAAAATTGTATCTCCTTTTATGTTTTTGAGAAAAATACGGTCAAAGTCATTTGGTAGAGGATTTATGACAGAGTGTTTGGCAAAACATATAATCTATAAGATGACTTAAACTACATAAACATTTCATAGAGTAAAAATTAATTCAGTAAAATATTAATGCTAACCCTGAGTAGATTCTGTTTAAAAAGGATTCTTGGCCAATGAGTCTTGCCACCTTTTAATTTAACTAGGAGATTGAGAACTCCATAACTATCAATTGGAAGCATTTTTAATGATGGTTCTTTTCAATTTCCTCTCAGAAAAACTTTCTTCTACTTATGCTGGTTTTCTTAGAAATCTGTTGTAGGAGTACTGACAAAACTGACACCATCTTTGGCCCTCCATTTTGCTCATGCCCATGCAATGACCCCTTTGGGGCTCTGTGTTCCAGGCCTCATGGAGGTTAATGTATGCCCTGACCAGAGTGCAAGAAGCCTTCTAATCTTTCTTCTGGTGCACAGATGGCACCACTTTAGATAACTACCCTTTGTTCTATACAATCTGTGCGTTAAAGTCCTGACTTTGCAGAGAATTGTTGCATAGCGCCAGGATCACTGTTCGCTCAATACTGCCGTCAGTAAGTTACCCTGAATAAAACCCTGTGTAAACAGTATGGAATGACTTCCTTCATTTTTTCTGTTTCAATGTGCCTTCTAAGTCTGAAGGATTCATTACTGTGCCTCTTCCACCTTCTAACACTTGCTTGGGGGTTCCTTTTCATAAACTGTCTCATTCATCCAGGTAGAACTAGAGACCCCCTGTCTTAGGAAAGGTACATTAAAAAACTTTTGTCTGGAACTGAACTCAGGGGATAAAATTTGCTCCTATTCCAAGGATGATTAACAATTTACAAAACCGGGGCGTCTGGGTGGCTCAGTTGGTTGGGCATCCAACTTTAGCTCAAGTCATGATCTCACAGTCTGGCACCTCAGAGCCTGGAGCCTGCTTAAGATTCTGTGTCTCCCTCTCTCTCTGCCCCTCCCCAGATCACACTCTGTATCTCTCTTTCAAAAATAAAATTAAAACATTAAACAAAATAAGAAAACTTATCCCAGGAAATGAGAGAGTAGGGCACTATAGATGCTCAATCCTGGAAAAGTTTTGGTAGCAAGACTAGAATGCCTGCTTCTGATAGAATGGTGTCCCAGGAGATCTAAAGGTAGGGAAGAATTGAAAGCTTCCAAATGTAGTTTTGGCTTGATCTCTCTTGCTGAAGGAAGATCATTTCTCTTGCTGAAGATCATTTCCTTTAAAAATAGCATTGAGGACTTCTGGTGCCAGAAAAGATAAACACTCTTAACCCTATGGCTCTTGTTCACTATAAGTTAAAACCCATACTTTATATATTAAACAAACATAAGAAAGTTCGGAAAGGTGGAGCAAAGAATACAAACCAGCTAAGGACATTGGGACCTAAGGAACACATGGCAGAAATTTCTCTGCATTTTCTTTTTTTTTAATTTTTTAATTTTTAAAACCACTTTATTGATGAATGATTGACATACAAAAAGCTCTACATATTAAATGTGCAAAACTTGGTGAGTTTAAGATGCAGCTGGGTTTTTTTCTTTTCTCTTCTTTTCTTTTTTTTTTTTCAATTTACGTCCAAGTTAGTTAGCATATAGTGCAACAATGATTTCAGGAGTAGATTCCTTAATGCCCCTTACCCATTTAGCCCATCCCCACTCCTACAACCCCTCCAGCAGCTCTCTGTTTATTCTTCATATTTAAGAGTCTCTTATGTTTTGTCTCCCTCCCAATTTTTATATTATTTTTGCTTCCCTTCGCTTATGTTCATCTGTTTTGTATCTTAAAGTCCTCATATGAGTGAAGTCATATGATATTTGTCTTTTTCTGACTGATTAATTTCGCTTAGAATAATACCCTGTAATTCCATCCATGTAGTTGTAAATGGCAAGATTTCATTCTTTCTCATTGCCGAGTAATACTCCATTGTATATATATACCACATCTTCTTTATCCATTCATCCATCGATGGACATTTGGGCTGTTTCCATACTTTGGCTATTGTTGATAGTGCTGCTATAAACATTCGGATGCATGTGCACCTTCAAAACAGCACACCTGTATCTCTTGGATAAATACCTAGTAGTGCAATTGCTGGGTCGTAGGGTAGTTTTAGGTCTTTCTTCCATTTTGAGTTTATTTTTGTGTACGGTGTAAGAAAGTGGTCCAGGTTCATTTTTCTGCATGTTGCTGTCCAGTTTCCAAGCACCATTTCTGAAGAAACTGTCTTCATTCCATTGGATATTCTTTCCTGCTTTCTCAAAGATTAGTTGGCCATACGTTTGTGGGTCCATTTCTGGGTTCTCTATTCTGTTCCATTGATCTGAGTGTCTGTTTTTGTGCCAGTACCATACTGTCTTGATGATTTCAGCTTTGTAATACAACTTGAAGTCTGGAATTGTGATGCCACCAGCTTTGGTGTTCATTTTCAAGATTGTTTTGGCTATTTGGGTTTTTTTCTGGTTCCATACAAATTTTAGGATTGTTTGTTCTAACTCTGTGAAGAATGCTGGTGTTATTTTGACAAGAAATGCATTGAATATGTAGATTGCTTTGAGTAGTATTGACATTTTAACAATATTTGTTCTTCCTATTCAGGAGCATGGAATATTTTTCCATTTTTTTGTGTGTGTCTTCTTCCATTTCTTTCATATGCTTTCTATAGTTTTCAGTGTATAGATTTTTCACCTCTTTGGTTAGATTTGTTCCTAGCTATTTTATGGTTTTTGGTGCAATTGTAAATGGGATTGATTCTTTGATTTCTCTTTCTGTTGCTTCGTTATTGGTGTATAATGCAACCAATTTCTGTGCATTGCTTTAAATCCTGCGACTTTGATGAATTCATGGATCAGTTCTAGCAGTTTTTTGGTGGACTCTTTTGGGTTTTCTATATAGAGTATCATGTCGTCTGTGAAGAGTGAAAATTTAACCTCCTCCTGGCCAATTTAGATAGCTTTTATTTCTTTGTGTTGTCTGATTGCTGAGACTAAGACTTCCAATACTATGTTGAATAACAGTGGCAAGAGTGGACAACACTCTCTTGTTCCTGACCTTAGGGGGAAAACTCTCAGTTTTTCTCAATTGAGGATGATATTAGCTTTGGGTCTTTCATATACGGCTTTTGTGATATCGAGGTATGATCCTTCTATCCCTATTTCTTGAGGGTTTTTATCAGGAAAGGATGCTGTATTTTGTCAAATGCTTTCTCTGCATCTGTTGAGAGGATCAGGAGGTTCTTATCCTTTCTTTTACTGGTGTGTTTCTGCATTTTCTTTTACCTCATTGAAGTCTGGAGAAGTCTACAACCTTGAAATGCAATAGAAAGACAAAAAAAAAAAAATCCCCCAACACAAGTTTCTTTCTCTAACCAGAGGGCCAGGAAATGAGCAGCCTGGACAGAAACCTTTTATGAAATAACTGTCCTACACCAAACAAATGTCATAGGAAAAATTGTAACTCTATATGCATCCTCTTAGCATGAGCCACATGAGGGACTAAACATTGAATCACACCCATTTCTAATGAGGTGCCTCAGGCCCTTCACTGGGGTGGTGTCAGAAAAGGTCAAATAGAGTTCTGATACTTTCATTCTCACCGTGTAGTAATGGGGCCCTCATTTGGCAGTGTTAATGGATTGAGCAGTAGTAATGAGGCTTCCTTCAACCTTCTAGCAAAGGTGATATTAGAAGAGGCCAAGAGGGGTGAGAGTGACCTTCCATACCTTATCAGTATGAGGTTCTCCTTCCTCTTGGCATGTCATCTGAAACCTGGACATCTACCACCATCTAGCAATAACAACTCAATGCTTCCACTGCTAGTGCAGTATCAGAGGGGGGGCTTGATATTTAAATAAGACCTCAAGCCCCAAAATATAGCACCCAAAGTGCTCAGAATAAAATGAAAATTACCTATCATAGAAAGAACTAGGAAAGTTTCAACTTAAATGAGAAAAGGCAACCTGTATATGCCAACTCCGACAGATGTTGGAGGTATCTGATAAGGATTTTTTTTTTAATGTTTATTTACTTTTGAGAGAGAGGCAGAGTGTGAGCAGGAGAGGGGCAGAGAAAGAGGGAGACACAGAATCTGAAGCAGGCTCCAGGCCCTGCACTGTCAGCACAGAGCTCGACTCAGGGCTCAAACTCACAAACCGTGAGATCATGACCTGAGCCGAAGTTGGTGCTTAACCGACTGAGCCACCTAGGTGCCCCAAGGATTTTGAAGCAGCAATCATAAAAATGTTTCAGTGGGCAATAAGAAATATGATGGAAACAGTTGAAAAAATAAAAACTTGCAGAAAAATATTTTCACCAAAAAAGTATAAGGGAGAGAAAAAAAATGAGAATTTTGTAACTGAAAAAATACAACACCTGAAGCCAAAAAGCCACTGGATGGGCTCAACAACAAAATGAAACAGAGGAAACAAATGGTGAACTTGAACGTCCAGAAAGAGTTATTACCAAATCTGGAAAGCAGAGAGAAAATAGACTGGAAAAAATATGAAGAGGCTCTGGGACCTGTAGGATTATAACAAAAGATCTAACACTCAGGGTTACCACAGCTGCAAAAGAAGAGAAAAATAGGGCAGGGCTAAGAATTACCTAAAGAAATCATGGCTGAAGATTTCTCAAATTTGGCAAAAGTAATAGTTTGCAGATCAAGATGTGAGAGAATCATAAACAGGATATACCCAAAGAAATCCATGCTATGACATCATAATAAAAAAATTGGAAAACTAAAGACAAAGACAAAAATCTTGAAAATGCTTGGAGAGAAACATCTTGCCTAATCTTACCTACAGAGGAAAAATAATTTGGAAAATGGTAGATTTCTCATTAGAAACCACAGAGGTGAGAAGGAAGTAGCAAAATATTCCACAAGAGTTAAAAGAAAATAATAATCCAGAATTTTATATATAGTAAAAATATCCATCAGGAATGAAGAGGAAATCAAGACATTTTCAAATTAAGGAACACTAAGAGAAGTTGTCACAGACCTGCCAAAACAATGGCTAAAGTAAATTACTGAGGCAGAAAATAAATGATAAAACAATGAATCTTACAATAGCCCTAAGGAAAGAGAATGGAAGTAAAAATATGAGTAAATACAATGGATTTTCCTTTTCTTGAATTTACTAAATCATGTTTGTTTGCTGAAAAAAATATTGTCTAATGTAGTTCTCAAGGTATATGGTGAAAATAATTAAGACAAAGACACTAAAAAGGCAATGGCAAAAGGGCTTAAAGAAACTAAGGTTTCTACACTTCATTTGAATGAGAACAATTTTCATAATTAAAACCACATAAGGCAAAAAACAAAGTGAAAGAGAGAACAAATGTAATGAACAGAAAATATTTACAAATATGGTAGATATTAATCAATTATGTCAATTATCACTTTATTTTTTTAAATTTTATTTTAGAGAGAGACAGAGAGAATGCAAGCAGGGGAGAGGAACAGAGGGAGAGAAAGAGAATCTAAAGCAGGCTCTGCACTGAGTGGAGCCTGGGATCAGGACCCTGGAATCATGACCCAAGCTGAAACCAACTGAGCCATCCGAGCATCCCTCAGTAATCACTTTAAATGCGAATAGTCTACATATGCTGATAAAAAGACAGAAACTATCAGAAAGTATAAAGATAACAGTTTAGTTTCTTTTTTTCCCTTTCAATTTTTTATTTAAATTCTGATTAATATACAGTGCAATATTGGTTTCAGGAGTAAAATTCAGTGATTATATACAACACCCAGTGCTCATCATAACAAGTGCCCTCCTTGATATCTATCCTCCATCTTGCCCATCCCCAACCTACCTCCCTCCATCAACCCTCAGTTTGTTCTCTATCATTAAAAATCTCTTATTGCTTATTCCCTTTCCCCCACTCTCTTTTTCCCCTTCCCCTATGTTCATCTGTTTTGTTTCTTAAATTCCACACATAAGTGAAATCATATGATATTTGCTTAGCATAATACTCTATAGTTCCACCCATGTTGTTGCAAATGGCAATATTTCGTTCTTTTTGATGACTGAGTAATATGCCATTGTATATATACCACATCTTTTTTTTATCCATTCATCAGTTGGGCTCTTTCCATAGTTTGCCTGTTGTTGGTACTGGTGCTATAAACATCGGGATGTATGTATCCCTTCTAATCTGTATTTTTGTATTCTTTGGGTAAATATCTAGTAGTGCAATTGCTGGATCATAGGGTAGTTCTATCTTTAACTTTTTGAGGAACCTCTGTACTGTTTTCCAGAGTGGCTGCATCAGTTTGCATTCCCACCAACAGTACAAGAGGGTTCCTCTTTCTTCACATCCTCTGCAACACCTGTTGTTTCTTGTGTCATTGATTTTAACTGTTCTGGCAGGTGTGAGGTGGTATCTTATTGTAGTTTTGATTTGTATATCCCCAATAATGAATGATGTTGAGCATCTTTTCATGTGTCTGTTAGCCATCTGGATGTCTTCTTTGGAAAAATATCTATTCATGTCCTCTGCCCATTTTTTAACTGGATTATTTGTTTTTTTGGGCAATGCGTTTTGTTAAATTCTTTATATATTTTGGATACTAACTATGTTATTTGCAAATATCTTCTCCCATTCTGAAGGTTGCCTTTCATTTTTTAAAATTTATGTTTCTTAATACTGTTTTTGTTTTTAATGTTTTTAATTTGTTTAATGGTTTTTATTTATTTGTTTGTTTGTTTATTGTGTATGTGGTTTTTTTTGTTTTAAGCAGGTTTCATGCCCAGCATGAAACCCAAAATGGGGCTCAGTCTCATGACTGTGAGGTGAAGACCTGAGCCAAGACCAAGAGACAGATGCTCAATCGACCGTGCTACCCAGGTGCCCCTTAAATGTCTGGTAGAATTCTCCCGGGAAGTCATCTGGCCCTGGACTTTTATTTGTTGGGAGAATTTTGATTACTGATTCAATTTCTTTGCTGGTTATGGGTCTGTTCAAATTTTCTATTTCTTTGTGTTACAGTTTTGGTAGTTCATATGTTTCTAGGAATTTGCCCATCTTTTTTGAGATTGCCCAGTTTGTTGGCATAAAAGTTTTCATAATATTCTCTTATGATTATTTGTATTTCTGTGATATTCTGTATTTCTGGTTGTGATATCTCCTCTTTCACTTGTGATTTTATTTATTTGGGTCCTTTCTCTTTTCTTTTTGATATGTCTGGCTAGGACGTTATCAATTTTATTAATTCTTTCAAAGAACCAGCTCTTAGTTTCATTGATCTATTCTACTGTATTTTGTTTCATTTTGTTTTTATATCATTTATTTCTGCTCTAATCTTTATTACTTCCCTTCTTCTGCTGCTGTTGGGCTTTATTTACTGCTCCTTTTTCTAGCTCCTTTAGGTGTACTGTTAGGTTGTGTATCTGAGACATTTCTTGCTTCTTGAGGTAAGCCTGTATTGCAATATACTTCCCTTTCAGACTGCCTTTGCTGCATCTCAAAGGCTTTGGACTGTCGTGTTTTCATTTTCACATGCTTCCATGTACTTTTTTATTCTTTAATTTCCTCGTTAACCCATTCATTCTTTAGTAGTATGTTCTTTAACCTCCATGTATTGTGGTCTGAAAATATGCACGGTATCTCGATCTTTTTGTACCTGTCGAGGGCTGATTTGTGACCTAGTATGTAATCTATTCCAGAGAATGTTCTATGTGCACTCAAAAAGAATGTGTGTTCTGCTATTCTGCTGCTTTAGGATGAAATGTTCTGAATATATCCATTATGTCCGTCTGGTCCAGTGTGTCATTCAAAGCCATTGTTTTTTGTTGTTGTTATTGTTGTTGATTTTCTGCTTAGATGATCTGTCCATTGCTGTAAGTGAGGTGTTAAAGTCTCCTACTATTATTGTATTATTATCAATGAGTTTCTTTATGTTTGTTATTTTTAAATTTATTCTTTAAATGTTTATTTTTGAGAGAGAGCAAGTGGGGGAGGTGCAGAGACAGAGGGAGACAGAGAATCCAAAGCAGTCTCTGCAAGGTCAGTGCAGATATGTGGCTGGAACTCCCAAACCGTGAGATCATGACCTGAGCTGAAATCAAGAGTCAGACACTTAACTGACTGAGTCATCCAGGCACCCCTGTTATTTTTTAAAATGTTTATTTATTTATTTTGAGAGAGAGAGAGAAAGAGAGCAAGTGGAGGAGAGGCAGAGAGACAGGGGGAGAGAATCCTAAGCAGGCCCTGTGCTATCAGCACAGAGCCCAGTGGAGGACTTGAACCCATGAACTGCGAGATGATGACCTGGGCCAAAATCAAGAATTGGGTGTTTAACCAACTGCCACCCAGGCACCCCTCTTTATGTTTGTTATTAATTGACTCATATATTTGGGGTTTCCAAGTTGGGGGCATAAATATTTACAATTGTTAGATCTTGATGGATAGACCCCTTAATTATGATATAATGCCCTTCTTCATCATCTCTTGCTACAGTCTTTGCTTTAAAATCTAGTTTGTTTCAAGGCACCTGAGTGGCTCAGTTGCTTAAACATCCAACTGTCGATTTTGGCTCAGGTCATGATCTCACAGTTCGTGGGATTGAGCCCCACATTGGGCTCTGTGCTGACAGCATGAAACCTGCTTGGAATTCTCTTTCTCTTTCTCTTTCTCTGCCTCTCTCTTAAATAAGTGTAAAAAAAAATCTAGTGTGATATACCTATGGCTCCTGGCTTTCTTTTAACGTCCATTGGCATGATAAATGGTTCTCCCATCTCCTTACTTTCAATCTGCAGGTGTCTTTAAGTCTAAAATGAGTCTCTTGTAGGCAGCATATAGATGGGTCTTTTTTTTTTTTAATCCATTCTGATACCCTGTGTCTTTGATTGGAACATTTAGTCCAGTTACATTCAGAATAATTGTTGAAAGATATGTGCCAATTTATAAAGTTGGTGTTTCTGGCGATGTTCTCTGCTCCTTTCTACTCTTTGTTGCTTTGGTCTTTTTTCCCCACTCAGAGAGATCCTTTTAATATTTCTTGCAGGACTGGTTTAGTGGCCATTAACTCATTTATTTTTTATTTGTCTGGGAAACTCTTTCTCTCTCCTTGTATTCTGAATGACAGTGTTGCTGACTAAAGTATTCTTAGCTGCATATTTTCCCCATTCAGCACGTTGAATATATTCTGCCATTTCCTGCTGGCCTGCCACGTTTCTGTGGAAAAATCTGTTATGAATCTGATCTGTCTTCCTTTATAAGTAAAGGACTTTTTTTCCCTTGCCACTTTCAGGATTCTTTCCTTGTCTGTGTATTTTGTGAATTTGACTATGATATGCCTTGGTGATGGCTGGCTTTTGTTGAATTTGATAGGAGTTCTCGGTACTTCTTGGATTTCAATGTCTGTGTCCTTCCCCAGATTAGGGAAGTTTTCAGCTATAATTTGCTGAAATAAATTTTCTGCCCCTTTTTCTCTCTCTTCATCTTCTGGGATTCTTATGATACAAATGTTATTACACTTTAAGAAGTTGCTGAGCTCCCTTAGTCTATCTTCGGGATCCAATACCTTTCTTTTCCTCTTCTTTTCAGCTTCATTATTTTCCATAATTTTATCTTCTATATCACTAATTCATTCCTCTGCTTCATCCATCCTTTCTGTCATGGCATCTATTCAGGTTTGCATCTCAGTTATAGCATTTTTAATTTTGGCCTGACCAGATTTTAATTCTTTTAGCTCTGCAGTAAGGGTTTCTCTAGTGTCTTCTACGTTTTTTTCAAGCCCAGCTAGTATCCCTATAATTGTTTTAAATTCTAGTTCAGACATATTATTTATACCTATATTCATAAAATCCCTGGCTATAATTTCTACTTCCTGTTCTTCCTTTTGGGGTGAATTCCTCTGTCTTGTCACTTTGTCCAGAAACAAACAAACAAACAAAAAAACAAACAACTAGATCCTAAGTGAGGTTTGGGCTGCTTGTTAAAAGAAGCTAGATCCAGAAAAATAACTGTAGATATATATATTTTGTTAATTTAGATAATTGAAATAAAAAGGAAGCTAGATCCTATTTCCCCTGGAACTGAAGCTTTGCAGCACTCTATAATCAGTAGACTTGGTGTGATGGAGGGGTTTCTGCTGGTGTTCTGGGGGAGGGGCCTGCTACGGTGATTCTCAGGCCTACTTGCCCTAGTGGAGATGTGCCTGGAGAGCTCAGGGGAGCGGGGCTTGGTGCAGCAGCTCCAGTCTCTACTTGGTGGCACTGTTTAGCTCATTGAGGTTGGTCGCTGTTGGTGACCAAGGGGGTGAAAATGACTTTGCCCCACTCTCTCATCTCTGGAATAGGAAGCTCATGCCCACCACTTCTCAGGAAGCCCTCGCAGATGAACAAACAATCATCCTGCCTGTATCTCTAGCTTCTAGCAGATTCCCATCTGCATCCTGCCTATGTCTGCTGTTAACCTGCCAGGTGGCACAGTACTCCAGTGTTTTATCTCAGGAACAGCTGTGTTTCAAAACTCTAAACTTCAGAGACCCCCGCAGCATGACTCTGCACCTGTCTTCTGGTGGAGGGTCTTGTTGCTCTGTGGCTGGTGCCGGCTTGTCCCAGAAAATAGTAGTGCAACTTGCAGAGGGTCTGAGTTTATGGTAAATTGCAGCATAAAGCCAGCACCAAGGTTTGCTGCTCTCAGCCAGCGACTTTGTTCCTATGCTGGTGAATGGGGCAGCTTAATGGCACCCGCTGGGCCTTTTCCTCTAGGGAGGTTGGATCACCTTTGCCAAATGCACTCCAAGCAGAGGAACTGTTTCTCCCCATGAGAACCAGGGGATCCTCATACTACACTGCCTGCTGCTGGGTTTTCACCCTCCTTCCCCAGTGGAGCACCAGGAGTGACCCTGACAATGGCACTGTCTTCCAAAACTTCAGACTCTGTGCGCTGCCATTTATAAAAAAAAACTTGCAGTATTTAAACCCTTTCCTTTTTCCCAGTCAGTGGCTTTGAGGAACACTTTTTCCTGTGAAATCCCCTGTGCATGTTTTCACTCTTTCTCCCTCTCTCTTTCTTTCTTTCTCCTCTCTCAAGAGTCAGGAATCCCTCCCTTCTACAATGCTCATGGGTCTTTTCTCCCCCAGATCAACTCTCCCAAGTTCCTACCTTCCACAATTTGGTCATTTTTTCTGAATGTAGGCATACAGCTTTGTTCTCTCAGTACTCATATTGTTTACTTGGGTGTTCAGAATGATTTGACATTTATCTACTGTGTTCAAGGGTAGGAGGCAAACTAAGGGTCACCCTACACCTCTGCCATGTTAACCACCCACTCCCACCCCAGAAATTTATCTTACAGTTTTGTAGGGCTATGTTCCTTTATGGAGGCACTTTGGGAAGGAGGGGATTTATCCAGCTTCTAGAGGCAACCTACATTTTTTGGCTTTGGGCCCCTTCCTGTATCATCAAAACCAGTAGTAATAATGCATGTCTCTGCATATTCTTTCTAGACTCCTCTGACCACAACCTGCAAAAGCTCCTCTATTTTAAGAACTCATGTGTTCAAATTAGGTTCACCTAAATAATCCAGGCTAATGAACCCATCTCAAGGCGCTTAACCCCCACTCCCCAGTGTGTCAGTGCCTTAATTTCCATAACTGGCTTAAGAGAGTTGGTACCAAAAGTGATCCCAGGATGTAAACTCTACAAATGGGATGTTGAAATTGGGTCACTCAAGAGCCATTGGACAACAATCCCTTTAATGGTAGCAAGAGGGGTAATGAAAACACTTGTGCCATTATACTATTTCTCTCACCTATAGTGGATTTGCGTGGGTTTTACATACAAGGAGGTGTAGTGACATAGGTTAAAGCTTTAGTTCTTCAAAGTGCTACAGCAATGATACCAATAATAATTGTGAAATTGTATAGCTATTTATAATTTCCATAGAATTCCTGTATAGTGGTTCAGATCAGCCAGCTATCAAGATGGAGATTCTTATAAGACCCAGAAAACGTCCGTGTAAAGAGGCATTGAAAGCCTACAGATGGCAGGACACCTGGGTGGCTCAGTTGGTTTAGTGTCGGACTCTTGATTTTGGCTCAGATCATGATCTCATGGTTCATGAGATCAGGTACCAAGTCGGGCACTGTGCTGACAGTGAGAGATTCTCTCTCTTCCTTTCCCTCTCTGCTCTTCCTTGGCTTACTCTCTCTCTCTTTCAAAAATAAATAAACAAAAAAAAAAGTACCTACAGATGAAAGCCACATTGTGACAAAAATCAGGTCAGCACTCAGAGAGGTGAGCATGCCAGAATGAACTGCACATGTAAGACTAGAAACCCACCAGTTGGACATGTTTCCAGGGAGGGCCCAGAAGGCATCTCTTTACTGATTCAATAAAGAATGATTGGTGAAAGGAACACTGACACCCCCAAGCAGCTCAGTAGTGCCTATCTTCTGGTAGACGTGGGCTGATGCTGCCATTGACCTAGATTCCCAGTCTCATTGGATGTGACAGGAATCTAGAGTGGCAAGGGCCACAGGGAAGCATTTAACCGTCAAAGGAAACGTGTTTGTAATTAACGTAACATTAATCAAATTGGAATGTCAACCCAGTAAACTTTCAGACACCGGGGTCTATTATGATGTCTAATAACACATGATATTCCTATGAGAGAGAGAGATGGGAATCATTCAGGGCATAGCATGATTTATGCAAGCGGAAATCTCTGAAGAATGATGTTAGCGGCCACAATGAAAAATGATGAGCTTTTAACCAATTGCACCCTGGGCCGGTTCTGAGACCCAGACCCCTTGATTGTGTGGGAGCAGGTCCTTTCAAGGAAGGACTCTGGAGGCAACAGTACATGTATTTATAGAACCCATGCTCTCACTCCTTCCTTATTCTTCCCCTGTGACTTCTCCAACAGACCATGGGAACTTTCAGCCCAGATATACACACTGTTGTTCCCAATTCCTTCCATTTTTATTCTTCTCCAGGTCCCTTGTGCTAGGACACCCAGCTCACTGAGCACAGCGCCCCCTCCTTAATGAGCACACCATTATTATGTAATAGCTTCCCCTCCCTCCTCCACCTCTCTGGCCTCTGCCAAGCCCCCAGTCTCTCTCAGGTCTCCTCAGGACTCCACTGCTAGGAAGGCTGCTGTTTCAGGGATCATCTTGCCTGCCCCCCACCTGACTGATCTTCTGTGGTCACAGGCTTCCCCACTCATGGAGCCTGCCTGGGCCCAGGCCCACTTGACAGATGATCTCTGGCTGCCTCTGCTCTGGCTACTCTTGTCCCCGGTCTGCTGCTCCCATGCCCTCCCAGGATGGCGCTTCACTTCCTCTGAAGTTGTGATCCCCAGGAAGGTGTCCTACAGGGTGAGTGGAGCTGAGAGACAAGGCCAGCTTTCCTATAAGATCCACTTCAGAGGCCAAAGACATGTGGTTCACATGAAAGTCAAGAAGAACTTGCTGCCCAAACATTTTCCTGTTATCACCAATAATGATCAAGGTGCCATGCAGGAGGACTACCCGTTTGTCCCTCGAGACTGTTACTACTACAGCTACCTGGAAGGGGTTCCTGGGTCCATGGGCACACTGGACACCTGCTATGGGGGTCTGCGTGGCATGCTGCAGGTGGATGACTTCACTTATGAGATAAAACCGTTGGAGGCTTCTTCTAGATTTGAGCACGTGGTTTCTATGCTTGTGTCTGAAGGAAGGCCGTCAGAGTCTCCAAGGTGTAAGATTGAAGAGCAATATACAGATCAGGCATATGAAGAGGCAATACTTTCTGGAGCTCCTAGAGCAGCCCCCGTTTATTTGTGGTGGCCCCATAAGAAATATTTAAAAATTCACTACACAGTTTCTAGCTCATTAACTGTACTGAACTCTAATCACACTCGTATAATAGAGAATGTAGTGATTTTGAACAACATATTACATACCATTTACAAACCAACTCTCCTAGATGTCAACGTACGTGTTTTGTGCATATGGGGAGGAATGGACGCGATTAATTTTTATGAATTCTCAACAGTTGGAGCAACTGTAACCCACTTTGGTTTGTGGAAATTCTATAGTATTTTCGACACTATTCCTCATGATACCTCAATTCTTCTTACAGGACACAGAATCTCTGGGGAATTATATTATGCCCATCAAAATGGAATGTGCAACCCCAACTGGGGAGTAGGATATGTATGTGTAAGAAGTTATCACTTATTTTTAGCTGCAGCCATTTCAGCACACATCATAGGTCATAATTTGGGCCTCACACATGATGTGCCCAGTTGTCATTGTTTTCGAAGAGAACACTGCGTCATGGCTCCTGAACCTGGTTTATTGGATATGATGAGCAATTGCTCTTATGAGAAACTGCATCACCGGATTTCTTCTTGGGATCCTTGTATGAGCATACCCAATGTCCCATACACAAATTATCCTTATGTAGCTGCTCGTTGTGGTGACCTAATCATAGATCGGAATGAAAACTGTGATTGTGGCTCCTTAAAACAGTGTTCTAAGGATAAGTGTTGCAGCACCAATTGTCGTCTTTTCCATGACAATGATTGCAGTGGAGGACCCTGCTGTGTTGACTGCAAATTTGCTCGACCTGGAAAGATTTGCAGAGCGCCACTTGGTATTTGCGATCTACCAGAATACTGTGATGGGAAAATGCATGATTGTCCAAATGACGTGTACACTCAGGATGGAACTCCATGTTCACCATCAGCTGTTTGTGTGAGAGGAAACTGTAGTGACCGTAATATGCAGTGTCAATCCCTTTTTGGCTTCCAAATTAAAGATGCTTCACCAGAATGCTACGAAAAGTTGAATGTTCTAGGTGACCGATTTGGAAACTGTGGAGTGAAGTTGTCAGCAGGAGGAGGAAAACCTTTTAAATGCGGAGAAGAGCATGTTCTTTGTGGAATGCTGCACTGTAGTAATGTCCGTGAAATTCCTGGTGGAGGTGAGCACACTACATTTCGTCATATAATAATACCAGGTGAAAGACAAGAAAAATGCTTTGGATATGACGCACACCATGGGACAGATGTGCCAGAAATGGGGCTCGTAGTGGATGGTGCAACATGTGGCCCAGGAAAATACTGTTTGAAACAAAATTGTACTTTTTATCAAGACATGGGTTTTGACTGTGATATTAAGATGTGCAACTTCAGAGGGGTGTGTAACAACAAGAAACATTGTCACTGTATGAGAGGTTGGAAACCGCCATTGTGTAACGATAAAGGATTAGGTGGTAGTATAGATAGTGGCCCCCCACCTTACAGAGACATAGGTTTTCAGGGCAAAATAATTTTGAATGTAAACAAGGTGGCACTTCTGCTGATGATTCGCTTAATTCTTTTCGTGATTTCAATCATCATTGGTGCGTTTTATCATGTAGAACAGCGTCCAGAAGAAGAGTCAAAACTCCCTAAACACAAGTAATTACTACTAGAATATGCCAGATGGAGAAAATCACAGTGGCATGTATGAGGAGAAATGATCAATAATCTGATAATTTCTGAAATTGTCATCTGAAAATAAAATGACTTGGCAATTTAAAAAAAGTTCTGTGTGTTTAAATTTAACATTTCCTGTCTAGTCATATTCTTACTATTCTTATAGATGATAGTAGAGACTCTTAGATTCATTAACAAGAGGACCAGTACTCTTGTAAGATGTGAATTCTAACATTTTATAGATGCCGGTGTCGCAAATCTTGTTTGCCCTGCTTTGCACTGCTTTTAACAAGTTATTGGACCATTTCCCAATTGGTTATATATTAGACTATTGTTATTTATTCATTTTCTTGCTACTGTTAAGCAAATAGCATTTATTTATTTATTTTTAAATATTTTTTAATGTTTATTTATTTTGGAGAGGGAGAGACAGAGTGCGAGGGAGGAAGGAGCGGAGAGAGAGGGAGACACAGAATCCGAAGCAGGCTCCAGGCTCTGAGCTGCCAGCACAGAGCCCAAGGACGCAGGGCTCAAAACCACAAACTGTGAAATCATGACCTGAGATGAAGTCTGACTGAGCCACCCAGGTTCCCCTAAACAAACAGCATTTAAAGTAACAGTTGGGAGATACAGTGGGAAGATAAGAAGTTTTCTGTCATGGCACATGAGTGTCCATAGATCTACCACCTGCAAAATATGTGCTCTTGGACAAAGTCTTAGGCTGTGACAGTTTCAAGGTCCATGTTCCATTGGGAGATGAAATGTACTTTGCTAGGATTTTGTCATGATCAAAAGAAAGCACCTAAAAAGGGGCTGGAACATGTTAAGCATGTAATACGTGCCATTATTCCCATTATTCTCATTATTACACTTGGGTTATGCTAACCTTGAGGTATTCCAGTATAATGAGTTCAGCATTGTATCTTTATCATAACACCATACATGAAGACCCAGACTCTCAGGAAAAGGGCTATAGGGTTTGTGGGGGAGGGACTATTGACAGGTCCTCCCTCCTGGGAACCCCACAATCTCCCATCAACAGCTGCTCCCTCTGAAAATCATCTTCCAGGAACCAAACAAAGATCCTAACTTTTTACTGGGGCAACTCTCATCAGCCTCCTGCTCCACCAGGAAGCAGTAGGTTACCTTCTTCCCATCTTAGATGGAAGGCAGTACTCTCTTTGGTGACTACTCATCTGTTTGCCACCAGAGATGCTGGGCTTCCTACCACCTCAGAAGTCCCTGCAAGTTACTCCCCTTAGCTGCCTGTCCAACCTTGACAAACTGTATGGTAATTGTGGTTCCCTGGCTGCGGCCTGTGAAGGGCAGTCACTTGGCCTCTGTTCCTTCCAGACACCTCATTACCGCCATAGCTGCTATCAAACTCGGATCTGGGCCAATCCGTCTTATCATCCACCTGGGCTGTGGAAGAGAGACACGACCGAACTCCTGAGAGGTGATACTTCTCCTTGCACCAGCACTGTTTGCGTTTCTTCCTTTTATTGAGGTAGAATCGACACGTAGCATGATATCAGTTTCAAGTGTGAAGTGTAACAGCTTGATATCGGTGTGTATTGTAAAATGCTCAGGACAGTTAAGTCCAGTTAGCATCTGTCACCATACATAGTTACAAAAAGTTCTTTCCTTGTGATGGGAACTTTTAAGATCTACTGTCTTAGCCACTTTCAAACATACAATACAGTATTGTTCACTGTAGTCACCATGCTGTACACTACCTCCCCAGGGCTTCTTTATTGTATGACTGGAAAACTGTGCCTTTTGACCCTTCTCCCATTTTGCTCTCCCCTCCATCCCTTCCCCTGGCAACAACAAATCTGTTCTCTGTGTCTTTCCCAGTGCATTTGGTGGTTGGCCTTTGGTGCTATAATGACCCTTATTCCCTTTGCCATGGAACCAGTGAAAGCATTCTCCCAGCTGCTAAGTACATCTGTCCATTTTTCAGTGAAGGACTGGGAGAGTGACAACAGACATCCATAGGTTATGAGAAGGACCTGTGCCAGCAATCTGTTTGTGACCTTGCCTCCATATGCCCCTACACTCAAGGATGATCACCATAACATTCATCTCCTTTGTTATTAATGGCAGCTCACAATGCTGGCAAGATCTGGATATTTCCCTTTCTCCAAGATCTGAGTATCATTTGAGCAAGGAGTGGATGAGAGCTCACCATTTTCCGATGTGCCCACTAACATCATTCTTTAGAGATTTCTGCTTGCATAGATCGTGCTATGCCCTAGTTGATTCCCATCTCTCTCTCTCATAGGAATATCATGTTCTTTCAGACATCGTATAGACCCCTGGTGTTGAAAGTTTACTGGGTTGACATTCCAATTTGATTAATGTTACGTTAATTACAAGTGCTTTTCCCTCGATGGCTAAATGCTTCCCTGTAGCCCCTGCCACTCTGGAATCCTGTCTCATTCAAGGAGACTAGGAGTCCAGGTCCATGGGAGCATCAGCCCAGGTCTACCAGAAGATAGAGGCTACTGAGCTGCTAGAGGTGCCAGTGTCACCTTTCACTAGTCATTCTTTATCGAATTGGTGAAGAGATGCCTTCTGGGCCCTCTCTGGAAACATATCTAGCTGGTGGATTATCTTGCCTTCCAGTGCTTATGTGGTGTCATTGGTCAGATTAGCTAAAAGCTGGAATAAATTTCTCAGCATTGTATGGAAGCTTCCATTAACATGTGCAGAAATGATAAGTCAATTATCTATCTGGCAATCTTCCCCAAATGAATGAGAGTATCCTCATTTTGGAGAGAATTCTGCAGTCATTTGAGGGCTACATGGTCTACTGGTCATGTTTCCTTAAACACATGGAGACACCTATGATCATCCCTAAGATGAAAGGGTTTTTGGGAGGGAGGCCAGTTTATTTCTGTTATACACAAAAATTATACCACAAAGGTACAGGTAATGCCCAAAAGATGTTGTTTACCATTTTGAGGTCCTTTCACATGACATTTAATTCAGAGAGTATAGATTGACAGCACCTCCAGTATGATTTTCTAGTAGCTGGTAAGCCTTATGTTCCCCAGTTCAGTTCAAATCCTTCAATATTGTCCTTGTGTTTCAGGGACTCAATGCAGTTCTCTGATTTGTCCTATCTACTCCAGGGGGTCCCAAACAGACCAGGTGCAGCCACTAACCGCGGACAAAATCCAAATGCAGAGAAATGGGGCACATGGGTGGCTCAGACCATTAAGCATCAGATTCTTGATTTTGACTCAGGCCATGATCTCACGGTTCATGAGATAGAGCCCCAAGTTGGGTTCCATGCCGACAGCATGGAGCCTGATTGGGATTCTCTCTCTCCCTGTCTCTCTCTGCCCCTCTCCTGCTACCAAGAGCACGCTCTCTCTCATGCTCTCTTTCAAAATAAACTTAAAAAAAAATAAATGCAGAGAGATGAGTGGAGATGAAATAAGAAAGGAATTTATTTCAGTGAGGCCAACACTGGAAGACAAAGACAGAGGACTAACACCTCAAAGACTTTCTCCAAAGTGCTAAAAATACTTTTAGGTTTATACCAGGAAAATGTAGGACAAAGGTAAGTAGGTACTTGCAGGTGGGCACTAAAGGTCAGGTCTTCATTGTCGTGGGTGAGGTCTTGCTGGCTTAGTGCAAGCCCTTATTGCTTGAAGGGGTACTTTCAGTTCTTTTTAGGGGATGCTTTGCCCACAGGGTCTTTTGCCTGAGTTAAGAGATAAGCCAGAAAGAACTTGATCAATTAAAAAGTTTGAGGTCAAAATGGAGGTAGTAATGAGCAGACTTAGTCCCCAGATCTTGTTTCCTAAATATCATTGTCTACTCAAAGAAAACAGAGATCCTTCGAGAAAATGATAATTCCAGGACTGAAACAGGTGAAATACAAGATGAGCCTAGAACGTTTTGTGCCAAAAAGTAATGAAATGCTCAAAGAATGAAGGAGATATGTTGAAAGGACACGATGCCAGTTTAAAGGTGTTCCCATGGGTCAAATCTAAGACTATTTGGTTTTAAAATAAATAAGAGTAATGGATTATAAACCACTTAATTATACAGAAATACATGAGTCCATACTTATGATAATAAATAAATGAAATAAGGGAAATGGGGAAGTTGTTTCTTATAGCATAATGCCAAAAAATACATGTAGATGGAATTATGGATAAAAAATCATCATTTGACAATCTTCCCAGTTAACAACTGTTTCAATGGAGGGTAATCAATGAATGCTAAAATAACTGGGTGAAAATTTGATGAAAAAAAGAATAATTACATAGTCTTATTAAAGTAATTCTCCATAAACTTCCTATTCATTATAAAAGAAATATAGTCACTTTTCAGTGGAGCCATCTAGTGGACAACACTGTAAGTTTTCAAAGTTAACCAATAATAGGAACAACATCTTGTGCCTACTGATAATGTGGTTTGAGAGGGACATAACATTACTTTTGTGGTATTGCTTCTAAAAATAAAGCTGTTCCTGAACAGCAATTGATGGGTTTTCTACAAAATGACTGTTCTATATACTCTCATCATGAGAGACCATGAAAGACTAAGGAACTATTCCAGGCTAAAGGAGATTAAAAAGACTTGGCAACTGAATGGAGTGTGTGATCCTTGGACTTTGGACATGGGAAAAAAGATATAAAGAGTATTTAGGGAACGGTTGATGAATATCTGCAAAATAGATAATACTATTGTATCAATAGTAAAAATCCTGATTTTGATAACTATATTATACTTATATACTAGAATGCCTTTTCATGTATATGTGTCCTTATCTCTTTGTCTTTTTCCTTGCTTTCCTTTCTTTTCTCCTACTATCTTCTTTCTTTCTATCAATCTATGTATAGGATATATATGTATGTACATGAATATGTACATATATGTGTACATATGTATATGTGTGTGTATATACATTCACATACCAAGAAAGCACACGCACGAGAGTGAGCAAGAGAGAGAGGATAAAGTAAATAGAGGTAAATTATAAGAAACCGGAGAAATGGGTAAAAGATATATAGAAGTTCTGCGTGGTCTTGTAACTTCTCTGTAAGACCGAGTATTTCCTATATGAAAAAAGAAAAACATTCCATCAGAAAAATGGACAAAGGACAAGACTTTTCAGAGAAATTAAAAAGGATAAAAAACAAACAGAGCCATAAATATGTTAAAAATAATCTCAATAGCATTCATAAGTGAAAAATTCAAAGTAAAATATAATTTTCCACTTAGCATTTTGGCAAGGATGTGAGATGTGATGATAATTCCAGTGTGGAAAACAGCATCATTATAAATGTTCATAGAGGGATAGCTGTGAAGATATTTGAAGTAAAATTTGGTAATATTTTCCGCAAATTAGTATATACCTACCCTCTGACCCAGAAGATCCCCTTCCAGAAATTTTATTCTCCTAAGACACTCACACAGATTCTAAATTTTCACTCAGAATTGCTTGTTGTAGGAATAAAATTTAAAATAACCAAAATACCTATAAGTAGAAATTAAAATCTTATGAAACATCTGTAATATGAACTATACTATACTATGGAGAGTAGGCGAATCAGACACCCTAAAAATACTGTTAAACTGTTAAACAAATCAAACCCACAACCACCCACTTAATGAACCTAACAGTTTATCTGATGGGTCAGGGTTTGACTCTCTTAGAATCAACTTTATAGGCCAATTCATTGTATGCCAAGACTCCCTATCTGTTCTCTAACCCTCTCTGCCCATCCTCCCAGAGACAGGTTGTAGTCCCCATTCATGCAGCAACAGTGTTGGCCATACCTCTCCAGGAAAACCTGCAGGCTACTAAAGAGAGTATCACACACTAGCCTCATATATAAGCTGTATTTTCTGACACAGTTTCATGAGAAGCACTAACATTGGTGGAGGTACCTCCCAAATTAATAAAATTGGTACCAATTTGTGATAAACCTAGTGATCATTTTGTTTTTTCCACTAGAAAGAATCCAGAGAGAAAGTGGTGTGCTAATATTATTTGGGTCACCTATTTATAATGTGACACATTAAAAAAAAAAGTGTTTGGGTGTGTAAGCGTGTGTGTGTGTGTGTGTGTGTGTGTGTGTGTGTTGCTACTTATTCATTTGTATCACAGCAGCAGGCCTACCCTTCTCTAGTTCTCTAATGTTGACGCCGGGACTCTACAAACTACATTTCCCATGTTCCCTTGGCGGCTACCTCCTGGCTAGGTTTTGCCAACTTGGAAACATTGCAAGAGTTTGCAATCTGGGAAAAGGGATGTCTTTCCTGTTCGTAATCTCTGCTGGCATTTCTCTAGGAGCAAAACACAGCTCTGGTTCCAACCTCCACCTTCTTTTGGTGGTTTCACCAAACAGCAACGCTGTCCCTCCTGAGAAGTACCGCCATTAGCTACCTGTGAGCCCTGGTAGCACACCTTTAGAGATACTGTGGGTTTGGTTTCAGACCACTGCAATAAAGTGAATATTGAGGGGCGCCTGGGTGGCTCAGTCGGTTGAGCGTCCGACTTCGGCTCAGGTCATGATCTCACAGTCTGTGGGTTTGAGCCCCGCATCGGGCTCTGTGCTGATGTCTCAGAGCCTGGAGCCTGCTCCGGATTCTGTGTCTCCCTTTCTCTCTGCCCCTTCCCCGCTCACACTCTGTCCCTCTCTCACTCAAAAATAAATAAACGTTTAAAAAAAAAAAGCGAATATTGAAACAAAATGAAATCTTGCAAAAAAAATTTTTTTTTTGTTTTCCAGTGCACATAAGAGTTATATTTACATGACAAAGCGGTCTAAATGTGCACTAGCATCATGTCTAAAAGAAAACAGTGTACGTACCTTAACTTAAAAATACTTTATTACCAAAGAAAGCACTTTATTACTAAAAAATACTAACGATCATCTGAGGTTTCAGCGAGTGTAATCTTTTTTGCTGGCAGGGGGTCTTGCCTTGATGTTGGTGGCTGCTGATTGATCAGGGTAGTGCCTGCCAGAGGTTGGGGTGTATGTGGCAATTTCTTAAAATAAGACAACAACAAATTTATCTTATAGTTTTCATGTTTCATTATGCACATTTAAATTTCACTGTTAATACTGAGCCTAAAAATATGCTGGCTTTATGTCAAGATGTTTGAAATGTAAAAACAGCTCTTAGGATATAGAATGTATTAAATAATCAGAGAATCTATGGGGTGGTAAATTCTGCCTATACATTTAAACATTTAGTGGCACAGATATGAATAAACTATAGGCATAGGAAGACATGTAAAACTTTGGGTTGCAGTTGGAAGAAAAACCTGTTCAGGACTAAAGGGAGAGGTTCTTGGTTGCTCATAAGAATCTCTCCTTGATTTCAGACTTTAGACAAACTAAAGAGTCAGTATACAAAAACTAGTGAATTGTACAAAATCCCTATTAGTCAGGAGAAATAGTAGCAATATGATAGTTTAAAGAACTGGCTGGCACTAGTCTGCAGAAAGCAAGGATGGCTGGGCTGGAAGTTGGAAAGCCAGTTGGAGGCTGCAGCTCAAGGTCGGGATCTACACTACAGTAGAACAGCAGGCTGGAACCAGTCTGTAGAGGCAGAGTGGCATTTTTCAATAGTTCTTATTTTCCAGACAAGGTCCTAGGATACCTTCCTCAAACAGGGAAGACAACAATGAAGTTTGCTGCATCAATTAGCTCTTCCTTCAACAAACAATTTCCTGTAGCATGTGATGCCACTTGATAGCACAGTGGAATCACTGTAGATATCAGAGAACTTCTTTCAAAACTGGAGTCACCCTCTCGAGTCCTGCTGATCAACTAAATTTATGTAATATTCTAAATACTTTGTTGTCATTTCAACAATCTTCACAGCATCTTCACCAGGAGTAGATGCCATCTCAAGAAATGGCTCAGTCGTAAGAAGCAACTCCTCATCAGTTCAAGTTTTATCCTGAGGTTACAAGCACTTCAGTCCCATCTTCAGGCTCCACTTCTAGGTCTCTTGCTGTTTCCACCACATCTGCAGTGACTTCCTCCACTGAAGTCTCGAACCCCTCCAAGTCATCCATGAAGGTTGGGATCAACATCCAACATCTGGTTAATGTTGATATTTTGACCTCTTCGCATGAATTGCAAATGTTCTCAATGCTGTCTAGAATGGTGAATAGTTTTTAAACTTATTTTGCCCAGATCCCTCAGAAGAATTACTATCTGCAGCAACTATATAGCCTTCTGAAACATATTTCTTAAATAATAAGCCTTGAGAATTGAAGTTACTTCTTGATTCCATGGGCTGTATCTTGTGTTAGCAGGCATGAAACCAACATTAATCTCACTGTACATCTTCATCAGAGCACTCGGGTATATTATCAGTGAGCTGTACTATTTTGATAGAAATCTTTTTTTGAGCAATTGGTCTCAACAGTAGGCTTAAAATATTCAGTAAACTATGTTGTAAATACAAGTGCCATCATCCAGGCTTTGTTGTTTCGTTTATAAAGCACAGGCAGAGTAGATTTAGCCTAATTCTTAAGGGCCCAAGGAGTTTTGGAAAGGTCAGTGAGCACTGGCTTCAGCTGAAAGTCACCAGCTGCATTAGCCTCTAACAAGAAAGTCAGCCTGGCCTTTGAAGCTTTGTAGCCAGGCACTGACTTCTCTCCAGCTATGAAAGTCCCAGATGGCATCTTCTTCCAATAGAAGGCTGTTTCATCCACATTGAAAATCTGTCGGTTAGTGCAGCCACCTTCATTAATCTTAGCCGGATCTTCTGGAGAACCTGCTGCAGCTTCTACATCAGCGCTCGCTGCCTCACCTTGCGCTTTTATCATGGAGATGGCTCCTTTCCTTAAACCTCATGAACCAACTTCTGCTAGCTTCAAACTTTTCTTCTGCAGCTTCTTCACCTCTCTCAGCCTTCACAGAATTGGAGAGTCAGGGCTTGCTCTGGATTAGGCTTTGGCTTAAGGGGCTGCTATGGCTGGTTTGATCTGTGCAGACCACTCGAACTTTCTCCATATCAGCAATAAGGCTGTTTCACTTTCTTATCATTCGCAGCACTTTTCATTTCCTTCAAGAACTTCTCACTCCCTTCAGGAACTTTTTCTCTGCATTCACAACTTGGATCCTTAGCACAACGGATATAGCTTTCGGCCTGTCTCAGCTTTCCACATGCCTTCCTTGCTAAGCTTAATTTTCTACCTTTTGATTTAAAGTGAGAGACACATGGGGCGCCTGGGTGGCTCAGTCAGTTAAGCCTCGGATTCTTGGTCTTATCTCACAGTTTTGTGGCTTCAAGCCCTCATTGGGCTCTGCGCTGACAGTGCAGACCCTGTTTGGGATTCTCTCTCTCTCAAAATAAAAAATTTAAAAAACCCCTACTCTTACATTAAGGTATAAAGGCAATTTACATGCCTAATCTGTCACTCCACTTATTACCAGCATTTCCTAAATTTATTTGGTGACCTGTTTTCTTCTAGTGCCCTATGTGTTTCTTCGAAGCTGTGTGCTCAGGCGAAAAGGGCAATCTTCCCAGGTACAGGGTAGTGATCTCCCCTTCCATAGTCTACAAGAAGCTTTAGTTTTTTTCTTCCAAATTAATTAAGTGATTAGTTTTTAAGTAAAGTATAATTTACAATATCTTTTTAGTTTCAGGTGTGCATCATAGTGAGTGCACCTCACTATTTATTTATTTACATTATGGAATGATTCCCATGATAAATTTAGTTACCATCTGTCACTATACAAAGTTACTAGGATATTGGCTATCTTCCCTGTACTGTACATTACATGCCCAAGACTTGTTTTATAACTGGAATTTTGTACCTCTGTATCCCCTTCACCTATTTTGCTCACCCCTCAATCCCTCCTCACTTGGGTAACTAGCAGTTTTTTCCCTTGATCTACGAGTATATTTCTCTTTTATTTGTTCATTTGTTGTGTATTTCTCCAGTTGATTTTCTTTTCCCGTTTCTATTTTCTTTTTTAAATGTTTGTAACATTTATTTATTATTGAGACACAGAGAGACAGAGCATGAACATGGGAGGGGGAGACACAGAATCCGAAGCAGGCTCCAGGCTCCGAGCTGTCAGCACAGAGCCCGATGCCAGGCTCGAACCCGTGAGATCATGACCTGAGCCAAAGTCGGACGCTCAACCGACTGAGCCACCCAGGCGCCCCTCGTTTCTATTTTCTCTCTTCTCTCTTGATATTCCAATCTCACTTACTTCTACTTTTTTTAATTAACATATTCTGCTTTTTATTATGATCATTTTATTCACTCATTCAGTCAACATGTTGGGGGAGGCTTGGAAGCGAGGGTGGCATGAATCTAAGTTCGAAAGTGAGAAGCGATATTTAAAATTTCATCTCATTTAATCCTTCCCACAACATTTTAAAGATCTATTATCACGCCTTTTTTTGGATGGAGAATCACAGTTAGGAAGTGTTAGGTTACCTGCTTAAAGCCAGACAACTCTAAGAAGATGGCACTGAAACTTGCGACCAGGTCTTCCAACATCATCTCCTGTGTTCTTTCTGTTATTCCATATTAACTTCTCAACGCAATAGCAAATAAGAGGCCTGTCTGCCAAATCTGCTTCTTTCTTGTTTCATAAACACAGTAGGTTCTGGTGTGATTATTTAATGTGAATTCGAATGCCTTAATTGGAGTTGAACTTTTCAACCCTCCAAGGTCCCCACAAATCCCTGTAGTCTAATTCCAGGTTGTTTGCCATGTTTAGGTTCCCTTCCTGCCCTCTAAGGCTTTTGAGTTTTTAATCCGTGAAGGGTCCTGTTTTGGAAGTATACTTCAAAAGTCAGGAAGGCTGGGCTGAAGTCACTGCAAGTCCATCCACCAGTCTTACTGTAAGAATTAACCAACCAAATAAAAAACTTGAATTTTCCCTGTTACCAAAAGGATGAAACCTTTACCCCTCTGCCTTTTTTAAGATTCTTATTCTTTTTTTTTAATTTTATTTACTTAGCTTTGAGAGGCAGAAAGAATGAGCAGCCGAGGGGCGGACAGAGAGGGAGAGAGAATCCCAAGCCGACTCTGCACTGCCAGCACAGAGCTGGATGCGGAGATCGAACCCATACAGCATGAGATCACGACCTCAGCCGAAACCAAGAGTCAGACGCTTAATAGACTGAGCCACCCAGGGACCCTTAGAATCTTTTTGAGCAAACCCATAATTTTAAATCCTTCCTTCTCTCTTTTATATGTCTATAAAATTTTGTAAAAGCCAAAAAGCCTCTTGTCAGGTACAACTCTCTTTGAAATGTAAATATCAACTCTCTTTGAAATGTAAAGGAAAAATGTGCCCCATCTCACTTCACCATAGGTGTTAGGGCAGGCGCCTTGCTCCGAGTTTTAAGTACCTGCTTGTCATAGTTTTATTTTTCCTTTGGATGATGGCAATTAACGAACACAAATGGCCACTACAGGGGTGACTTACCAAAGAATGTATTCACTAAACTGTGTTAAGTCCTGTTGCCCAAGAATATGTATGTAATGGATTGTACCTGCCTAGCCACATGAAAGGGTGTGAGATTTCATTCTCTGCAATCACATTAGCAGATTGCCTGGGACGCCGGTCCTAGTCTAGTCTCATGATTACTGAATAACAGAACTCCCCTCCCCCGCCCCCCATTTGTAGCGATTTTCTGATGCGTGAGGAGATTTTCCGTTTAACTTCTTCACGAAATCGATGTATTTATGCCTCCTGCCTTTACGACCCCCACCCCTCACGGTAAAGTAGAATGGTGGCCGGGTCGTCGCTCACAGAGCGGCTCGCGGCGGGGTCGCGGGGAGAAGCCCGCGCGCAGGCCGCCAGAACCACGACTCCTAGCATTCTCCGCGCTCCCAGCGCTCCCGACTTCCTCTTCCGGTCCGCGGGCAGCTGAAACCGAAAGTGTAGTGCTGGGGGTGCCGCGCGGAGATTGGTTCACCTTCACCTGCGCGAGCCGAAGCCGACCCAGGTGGGAAGCCAGACGAGCAGTAAGACATGAACGGCAGAGTGGATTATTTGGTCACTGAGGAGGAAATCAATCTTACCAGAGGACCCTCGGGTATGTGCGGCACAGGTCTCCGTGAGCAGGGTGCTTGAGTTTGTAATTGCAGAGCAGACCCCTCTCCTGCTGAGCCGATTCCCTTGGCCTTGGAGCAGGCAGGCCCCAGCCTAGAGGTTAGCGGTTTCCTGCAGCACTTTGAGCACACAGAAGACTATGTTGGCATCCAGCGTTAGCCAGACCCGGACCTGAGGAACCCACGTCGTTTTTCAGTCGGATTATCACATGTATTTATAGTCAGGAAGGTTTTCTTTCGGGTGCTAATAGTACCAGAAAATCCTGTCCCAAAAGCCTGCTTTTTAACACCCCCCCCTTCCATTGCCTTCTTTATTCCTGTGCCTGTGACAGACTGTTTAGTAAAAAGCTGAGCGTAAGCGGCGTTGACTGTGAATGCATAGCCGTTTTCTTGGTGCTAGAATCCCTCCCTTCTTCCTTCCTTTTTGGGAAATTCATTTAGCGAGTCAACTGGAATGCTAAAGCGGAAAGAAACCTCAGAGATCTGCTACCGTACTTTTCAAACCTGGTTGCACCTCACATTTTCCCGAGGGTTTTCGGTTTTGCTTTTTAAAAAAGTTAATTCCTAGGTCCCATCTCTAGGAGGTTGGAGTCAATGCAGGTTTTGCTTGTGTTTTTTTCTTCTTTTTTTCTTTCTTTTTTTTTTTTAAACAAGCACGTCAGGTGATTCTGATACCGCTAAATCCTCCCTTAGCCCTCAGTTCTATTTCCCCCTCAAACTCCCTCTTTTCCCCCAAAGCTCTTGATTGGGCTGTTAACACTACTAAATGCCTTGGGTTTTGTTGCCTCCCCTTTACAGCTGTCGAGTGGATCCATTAAGAGCTTTAGCTTTGGGATTATGTAGATCCATCTGATATCTAACCTCTTACTGGATCTTTGATATTGGTTGGCTGCCTAACTTTACTGATGTCAGCTAAGCCTTGGTTTCTCATGCATAAGATGTGCAGGATAATAGAATATACTTCTTTTTTTAAAAAAAAATTTTTTACCTTTTGAGAGAGAGAGAGAGACAGAGCATGAGCGGGGAAAGGGCAGAGAGAGAGGGAGTCACAGATCTGAAGCAGGCTCCAGGCTCTGAGCTGTCAGCCTGTCGGGGGCTGGAACTAAGGAACCTCGAACTGCGAGATCATGACCTGAGCCGAGATCATGACCTGAGCCGAAGTCGAGGCTTAACCGACTGAACCACCCAGGCGCCCCATAACAATATGATATACTGCGCAGGGTTATGAGAATGAAATGAGTTAGTCTATGTAAAACTTTCAGAACATTGCTTGACACCTGTAAGCCCTGTGTGTTTGCTTTCCTTGTTACTGTTAAATGAATAGCTAGATTAGCCCAGTGAAACCGCTAAATACTCCTTTTCCAAGTCTCCAATAAATCATCAAGTAGCGTGAGCTCTGTCTCTGAAATGTTTCTGTAAGTCTTCACTCCTTTCCATTCCCCACTATCTAGAACAGCCCATCGTCATTTCTCACGTGGAATTTTGCAGTATCTTGACCACCACTTGCAGATTATTCTTCATAAAATGTGGTTTTCTAAATCATCCATCCTTCATTTTTTTCTTGTTATAGAAGATTGGAAGTCGTCTCATGGGAATGTAATTCATTCTGATCTGCATGTTTTAGTGTCCTGCTTCATAGGAGTCCCTAAACTTTCATTGAAGGTGCATGCAGTGTGCCCAGTTCTTTTAGATTCACTTTTCCTACTTTAGGTACATTTCTCCTCACTCTTAATATTTATCGACTTTTGAGGCTACATGGAAAAGTGTGTTTTAAGCCCAAATCTGCTTCCCTATAACTTTCCATCCATTGTACTTGTTCCTGGGGCCAGTTAAACCAATGCTAGTTCTTTTCCCGATTGTCCTGCAAGTATTTAAAGATATCTAGTTGTTCTGCTCCTGTTTTGCCTCTTTCCTCTATAGCCTAAATATCCCTCGTTATCATATTAGCTGTCTGGGTGTGCTTTTGGATTTAATTCTTGTCTCTTGCTTAAGAATTTAACGTACTTTGATATAGTCCCTTTGCTGTGGCATCCACAGTATTTCCAGGGTCTCCTGACTATAGCAGAGCAGAACTCACTAAATATTTTTGAAGTTCGGTGTAATATCATAACTTCAGCTTTTTTGGTGTTTGCATAGCAGGGTTGACTAATGTTCACCTCACCATTCGCTAAAATTCCTGATCCTGTCATCTCGCAGACCTGTAGCTCCTAGTGTTGCCTCTTTTCTGAATCCCTGGAGTTAGGACAGACTTCCAAGGACTAATTTAGAAGAATAATTATGTCTAGCTAATATATTTCCGTCAGAAGTGGTTTAGTTTCTATGGTATATGTGCCTTTATTCACAATGAATATTTATTCACCGAGTGACTTCTTGAATTTTCCTAAGCATTTTCGTGTCTTACTCATGTCAGATGATAAACCTAAGTGTTTATTAGGAGAATAGAGCCACAAGTTTAGGATAGAACTGGGCTAAAAAGCAGTCGTTTGAAGTTTGGATGCTTTGGTTTACGGGAGAATGTTTCAAGTGTGTTTCTCATTTCTCAGAGCTAGTTACCTGGTTTGTGGTACTTCTAAAAAGTCTCGCAGTCTGATTCAGCTTTTCTTCACTGTGTTGTCATGAAGATACACGGGGAAGAAGTCCCTTATCAGCACTAGAAACTTCCAGTACCTCTGGTAGTCACGTAGAGCCCTTTCCTTCTGTAGAAGAAGTAGGAAAAGCCTCTAGTCCTAAATATGCGTTTCTGTTTGTAGGCAGCGTTCTCACTCTTTATGTACAACTTCCTATGCAGAGAGCTGATAGTTTAACCAGGGCACAGCAAAAATGTATATTCTGCATTTTGGGGCCGGTGTTCCGTCAGGGGCGAGAGTCTGGGATATCTTCAGTGTCTGGGCCCATTTTGGAAGGCAGATGAACCTGTGCTGTTTGATCTTGTGTACTGCAAGGGGAAGAATGAAGTCTCAGGGAAATTATGACAAAAGTGCATCCCTGGGGAGGCTAAAAGGAGCTCGGCATGTAGCTTAGCAGCTCCTGTTCCTTCCTCCTCACCTGGGTGAGGAAAGGCTTGGCTGGATGACTCTGGAGGTTTCTCCCACTTCTAAGAGTTTATGGGGTTTTTTTGCCCATTCCACATGTTATTTTATAATATAAAACCTGCCATTTTGGACTAACAGTGGGTGATCTGAAGAATTGTCAAAGGCAGTGGCCCCAATTTTAAATGCCTTCAGAGGTTTGAAGAGTTCACCCTTTATCCTTTATGGAACACTGTTGACCTTTTTTCTTTCGATGGGAGTTCAGCTCAGTAACAGTCTCTAAACCTCCTACATTTTCTCTATCAGATTAATAAGAGTTTTTAATTTTGGAAAGATGCAGTTACTCTGAGAAGTATCACAGGGATCTAATCTAGCTCTTTTCCCCCTACTGTAACAGGTAGAGATTGTCCATAAAGACAACCCTATTGCCCCTGAGTGTTAGGATTAGGATTCCTTGTTCAGCACTGAGGGTTCAAGGAAGAGAATCTCTTTCTACTTTCTTTTTTTTTTTTTGCAGAGGATGATAGGTTGGTATAATGTTTTAATAATGAATAGTTATGGAGGGATTATATTTCTGGCACTGTTAGTTACTTTATATATTAACTGATTTAATCTTCACAGCAACCCTCAGTGGAAAGTGATTAATCCACATTATTAGATGAGGAAATTATCTCTCGGAGAGGTTAAAGATTTGCCCCAGTTATAAAGCCAGTAAGTTTAACCTAGATCTTTTGATTCTGCTGTTCCATCTGCCACCTTTCAATATAGTAGCCTTGTCTAAGGAGTTGACTGCCAATCTTTCTCCTGACCTTTATTTGGTTATATCATGCGTTAAGGATTTGAGGCATCTTAAATGACTAGCACAATCCACAGTGGAAAGTTTTTATGGTTTGCTGTTGATAGAGCCGAGGGCATATCAAGGTAAGAACCTAAAAACAAGAAACCCCATTAAATCCAAGCACTTAAGCCTCTACAGACTGGTCATGTGCTTTGCGTTTGACCCGGAGACTGTTGCCGATCTGTTCATTCAAGTACCTAATAGATCTGAGACTAAGTGTTGTATCTCTGCCCTGTTTTCTCTGGCTTGCATGAAGTCTTACCCTCATGGAATATATGTCCCAATGGAGACATTACATTCATATGTGAAAAGTTAAATCTCAGTGTAAAGGATGGTTAAGGACTCTGATGGACATGTATGTCATCAGAGGGCAGAGGAGGTGTGGTGGGGACCTTGTCCTGGAAAAGTTCAAGGAATGGAGCCATTGATAGGTCCGGAGTGATCAATCACAAGAACGTGGAACTTAGGTTGGTCTTATAGACAGTCTGTAGGCTAGTGCCAGGCAGAGGGAAGGTATGACCTAAGCAGTAATAGAAAAAAGAAAATTAGTTAAGCATATTCTGAGGTCAGTGAGTGTACTGGCCTGGATAGAAAGGAGGGTTCATTTAGGGTAGTTAAGGAGATGAGGTTGCTGAGGTAGTGAGAGACTGGATTATGACAAGTTCTTAATGCTAGTGTGGAAACTTAACCTTTCTCTAAGGTTCTATCTTGACTCCTTCCCCTTCCTATTCATTGGTTAAGACTGAATTCAAGAATCCCCTCCTCCAGGAAGCTTTCCTCCTCCAGGAAACTTTCCTCCTCCAGGAAGCTTTATATAGGCTATCTGCCCCCTTGTTATGAATATCCTATACCATTTATTGAGTGCTTGTTGTGTATTGCCAAACTAAACACTTTGTATCGTGTACTCTCAACAAGGAATAGATGAAATGGTTATTATCTCATTTTATAAATGAGAAAACCATGACTCTTGTGTCACACAGTTCTTTAGGGTGTAGAGTTAAGAATTCGATTCTATGTGACTTAAAAATCCAGGGTGCCCTGGTAGCTCAGTCACTTGAGCATCCAACTCTTGATTTTGGTTTAGGTCATGATCCCAGAATTGTGAGATCACGCCCCGCATCAGGCTCCGTGCTGAGTGTGGAGCCTGCTTAAGATTCAGTCTCTCCCTTTGCCCCCTCTCCCACCTGCATGCATTCTCTCTCTCTCTCTATGTCTAAAATAAAAATAATTAAAATCCAGACTCTCAACCTCATACAAAGTTTTCTCTTTATGCTCCAACTGGACTCTGTGCCTATCCCTGTCTCGGTGTTTATTTCTATATTTGCCTCCTTATTTGTGTCCCCTTCTCCCTCTACTTCCCTCTGAGCTCTTCTGATTCAAAGGATATATACCTCATCTTTTGTTTTCCTAACGCCTTGCCAGGCATGACACAGGGTGGTCAGTAAGTATCATGAAATGACTAGGAAAACTGATAAATGTCAGAAAAATATAATAGAATGTTGTTAAGTAAAGAGAACCAGTAACATGGTCTGTTTCAGTTTTCAAAAAGTCAAACAGCGTTCTCCACTAACTTCAAGAAAGAAAGAAAGAATTTGGATGCAATGTGTTATAATGGATATGAAACTAAGATGCAAGAAACAAGGAGATAGAATAGCTAGGAAACCTTATGGAGTGAGAAGAGTACATTACACAAGGCTCTAGGATTGCTTTAAGGATCATTCTTACTAATATTTTCTCAAGACAATCTGTAATAACTAAAGGAAAGCATCTAGTAATTACCTTGGAGAAGTAGAAAGGCAAGCTGATAGATGCCGAACCATAGAAACATTTTTTAGGGGCTCAACTGATTAAGTGTCCAATTCTTGGATTCAGCTGAGGTCATGATCTCACAATTGGGGAGTTCAAGCACCATGTCAGGCTCTATGCTGACAGTGTGGAGCCTGCTTAGGATTCTTTTTCCCATTCTCTGCCCCTCCTGAGCATGTTCTCTCAAAATAAATAAACTTTAAAAAAACAGACATTTTTTAAATCCATGTGACTAGGCAGAAAAGTAGCTAATGACTGTATTTGAATAAGTACAGAATTCCTTATTGAGGAGAAAATTCTAAGATGATAGAGTAGGAACTAACTATTGGTTTCAGGAGACTCAGAAATAAAGGTAAGCTGTTTTTAAAAGCATTCCTTTAGTGTTTGTTACGTGCCTACACTATGATTAGGAATTATAGGTACTAGAATAAAGAATAGAAGATCCCAATTTTTAAGAATTTTGCAGTTCAAAAGGAGAATAATTATTAATCATGATAGGCATATACCAAGTTCCCCTGAGGTAGAATAGCCAAAATAGCTATGGACCTTCGTAAGATATGTCTGTTCCTTGTAGAGTCACGCAATAAGACTCAAGAACATGTTAAATGTCTTTAGGAAATGTTTCAGAAACAAAGTAGATAATATTCTCTTTGTACAAAACCATGGTGTATTCACATCTACTACAATATGCAGAGTACCATATTTCGGGCAAGAAGCAGTAGAGTGGGAGCAGGTTGAAAAGAGGGTATGTCTGGACTTGGTCTCCTACAGGGCGAGGGTTGGAAGGCGCAGGATTAAACAGAAGACAGAGGACTCAGGTATCAGTCTATCATGAGCGTTTTGCTAAAGCAAACCCATGTCTTTTATTGTAGCAGAAAAAGCAAGCTAACCTTCAAAAAATAGCTAGGCTCTGTTTCATAGCACCTGCGATCTTCTAAGCATACGTTATTTCAAAGAAGTAAGCATTCTTTGATGTGTAGTCATAGTGACCAGAGCACAGAATGAGAGAAGAGTTTTACAAAGTTCTAATAATTGAGAATTTATGGCCTTGAAACGAGCAGGAAGGCTTGAGCCCTCTTGCAGCCGGCAGTTTGCTGCCTGGCTTACTCCCAACACTCTTTTTTGCAAGATATGTCGAGAGTTGGGGGCGCCTGGGTGGCTCAGTTGGTTGAGCGGCCGACTTCGGCTCAGGTCATGATCTCATGGTCTGTGAGTTCGAGCCCTGCATCGGACTCTGCTGTGAGAGCGGAACCTGCTTTGGATCGGGCGTCGGGCTCTGTGCTGATGGCTCAGAGCCTGGAGCCTGCTTCTTCAGATTCTGTTTCTCCCTCTCTCTCTGCCCTTCCCCTGCTCATACTCTGTCTCTATGTCTCTCAAAAATAAATAAACATTAAAAAAAATATATGTCGAGAGTCGATCAGGCCTTCAGCTATCCACTTGTCTCTGGGCAGGCTCCTTCAAGGGTAGTGGGAGAGTGTACAGATTGTAGAATAAGGCAAAAAATGAGGAGATTGAAACATTTTGAAAGCAAGGGAGCAAGGAGACGTGATCAGGTAGAGACCTGACATATACACTTTAGTGTTTCAACAAAAGCTTATCCCGGAATGAGAGACTAAAGGTGCCTACTTAGGTATTTCAGAGAGAGCTGAGGAGCTGTCATTCAAGATGAGGAGGCTGTGAAGAAACCAAAGTGTTGATCTGGGATTTCACTGGGAGACAGTCAACCGAAATTGACACTGTGCCCTGAACTGTGAGCCAGAAGTACAGGCTTACAAAGGTAAAAGCCACAGGTGACATAACTTGTTTTGAGAAAATCATAATGGTGCTGGCAGAGTTTAAACTGATTGTCTAGTGCAGGATTGGCTATTTAAACAACAGGTGTTACATTATCTCCGTTTCAGTCCAAAGTGGAAGGATGCGTCCATTTGGCAAAAGTCAGAAATGTTCGTTGTGTTTTACAAATTGAAACAGGAGTGGTGCATGGGACCTACTTCCTCAATATCCTTTTCACTCTGTTTGGAGTGATTCTCTTGGCAGTGCTTCGGTTCGAATCTTTTTTCAGAGTGATGTAGAGGCCCAGTATACATCTGGGCAGGTGCTGCCTGAAGCATCTTTGGTAGGACATGTTCTCTGTCGCCCCCGTCAGATGGAGCGCTGTGACAGGGAGGAGCTGGCCGTGGGCACAACAAAGTTTTGGGTTGTTGCACCGCCTTTCTGTTCCCTGGGTGTTAAAGAGTTTCCCTCTTTCTCTCGCTGTTTGTCACGTCTTTTGGAAGAGGTAACAAATGACAAGTAATGTATTTCGTCTTCGCACCAGAGAGTTTCTGCAGAGAATAAAATAGTCCTGAGCGAAAAGATGTCCAGTCATTGCATGTGTTGAGCCACGCGTTTGGATCACTCATTCTCTCTGTCAGTCCACAGGTACTTACTGAACAGCGACTGGAGGGCAAATTGTTTTGACAGATACTGTGGATACAGAAGAGAATGGAATTTTAATATAACTGCAGCGAGAAAGAGGCAGAGGGCTGCGTTACTAGCCGTGTGACCTTGGGCAAGTTACTGCACTTCCATCTGCCTCCATCTCCTTAGATGAGACTAGGAATCGAACCTACTTGTAGGGTTGTGAGAATTAAATGGATTTGTTTGTTTTATACTTTTATATTGTAGATTCTGTACCAGGCACTGTTTAAGCCTTTTACCAAAAGACAACTCAATTCATTTAAAGTGCTTAAATGAGGGGCGCCTGGGTGGCTCAGTCGGTTGAGCGTCCGGTTGAGTGTCCGACTTCGGCTCAGGTCATGATCTTGCGGTCTGTGGGTGTTCGAGCCCCGCATCGGACTCAGTGCTGACAGCTCAGAGCCTGGAGCCTGCTTCGGATTCTGTGTCTCCCTCTCTCTCTCTGTCTCTCCCTCGCTCATGCTCTGTCTCTCCCTGTCTCAAAAATAAATATTAAAAAAAATAATAAAATAAAGTGTTTAAATGAGGCCTGCCCTTACCGCTGCTATGTGGGGAATAGACTTTCACAGGATAAGAGTTGAGTCATCCAGGAAAGGCAGGGTAACCTGTGTCATAGGAATTTTAAGGTCATTGAGATTTCCCTTCTATATTTTTCTTCTTTTTCTTTTCTAATAATTTTTTTTAAGGTTTGTTTATTTTTGAGAGGGAGGGGGGAGGGCAGAGAGAGAGAGAGATACACAGAATATGAAGCAGGCTCCAGGCTCTGCAGTGTCAGCACAGAGGCTCAAACTCACAAACCACGAGATCATGACCTGAACCGAAATTGTATGCTTAACCGACTGAGCTACCCAGGTGCCCCACTTCTTTTTCTTTTGTGCTGCCTTTTTTTGGTTATGAAAAAGCTTGCTAGACTCTCACAGAGACATTTTTTTTCTTTTTTAGTGTTTATTTATTTTTGGGAGAGAGAGAAACAGAGGGTGATTGGGGGAGGGGCAGAGAGAGAGGGAGACACAGACTGCAAAGCAGGCTCCAGGCTCTGAGCTGTCAGCACAGAGCCTGACTTGGGGCTTGAAGTCATGGAACGCGAGATCATGACCTGAACTGAAGTCGGATGCTTAACTGACTGAGCCACCCAGGCGCCCCATGTATTGACTGGACCTCTAGTACACTGCTGGAGAGAGTAGACATCCTTTCCTTGTACCTAGTTTTAGGGATGTTAGCTGTTTGGAGATGCGTTTAATCAGACTTAATAACATTTCCTTGTATTTTCAGTTTGCTGAGAATTTTTATCATGAAAAGGTGTTGAATTTTACCACCTGCTGTTTCTGCATATATGGAGATAATAGTATGATTTTTCCTTTATTAACTGCTGAGTTTGTTCATTCAATTGACCAAAATGTTAAAACCACCTTACTTACATTCCTTTGGTAAACCCTACATTCATCCTTTATATATTGCTGGATTCATTTTGCTAATATTTTCTTGAGAATTTTTGAGTCCATATACAGAATATTTTTCTGTAGTTATGTTATAATCTGTGTTTCATATTTTGGTATCAAGATTACCTCATCCTCATAAAATGGATTGAGAAACATTTTGTGAAATTACTGAACATAATGTGGAATGGTTTACGTAAAGGAATTATTTCTTCTTTAAATGTGTGCTGTAATATACTAGCGTAATACTTGAGGCCTGAAGTTGTCTCTGTGGGAATATTTTTTTATTATGAATTCGGTGTCTTTAGTACACTCGAAGATTTTTTTTTTTTTTTTTTGAGAAAGAGGGTTCAAGTGAGTGAGGGGCAGAGAGAGAGAGAGTCCCCTGAGGGGCCGGGGGTGGGAGGAGAGAAGTGGGGCTCATGCTCACCTGAAGTGGGGCAAGAGCTCACCTGATGTGGGACTCAAGCTCACCAACTCTAAGATCATGACCTGAGCCAAAGTCAGATGCTTAGTGGCTGAGCCACCCAGGCGCCCCTTAAAGGTATTTTTAATAGATGTGGGGATATTCAGATATTCTATTTCTTCTTGAGTCAATTTTGATAACTTGTGATTTTTTTTGAAAGAAATTTCCCATTTTATCTAACATACCATAATTATTCACAATATTCCCTTATCCTTTTAATATCTTTTTTTTAATGTTTATTTATTTTTGAGAGACATAGAGGCACAGCATGAACAGGGGAAGGGCAGAGAGAGAGGGAGACACAGAATCGGAAGCAGGCTCCAGGCTCTGAGCCATCAGCACAGAGCCCGACGCAGGGCTCGAACTCACAGACTGTGAGATCATGACCTGAGCTGAAGTCGGCCGCCCAACCAACTGAGCTACCCAGGCGCCCCTCCTTTTAATATCTTTAGGATATATAGTGATAATCCATTTTGTATTCCTGAAATTGGTAATTTATAAAATTACATTTTCTAGATTAGTCTTGCTAGCATTTCATCAACTTTATTAATCCTTTCAAAGAACTATCTTCTGGCTCTGTTAAATGAAAAAATTTTTTTAATGTTTTATTTATATTTGAGAGAGAGAGAGACAGAGCATGAGTGGGGGAGGGGCAGAGATGGAGACGGAATCCGAACCAGGCTCCAGGCTCTAGGCTCCAGACTATGAAGCTACAGGGCTTGAACTCACGAGCAGCAAGAGTATGACCCGAACCAAAGTTGGACACTAACTGACTGAGCCACCCAGGTGCCCCTCTGTGTTATTGATTCTGCTTTTATTTTATTATTTTCGTCTTAGGTTTAACTTAGTGTTCTTTGTTTTAGCTTCTTAAGATAGAAATTAAAATAATTGATTTGTATGCCTTTTTATTACTTCTTTTCTAGTGTGAAATGTAAAGCTATATATTTCCCTCTAAATGTTGCTTTAGCTGCATCCACATTTTTAATATATGGTGATATCATTGTCATTCAAATAAAATATTTCCTATTTTTCCTTATAGTTTCATCTTTAACTCATCCATATTTGTTTTCCAAACATTGGGGGATTTTTTTCAATATCTTATTGTTATGAACTGAATGTCTCTATGCACCCCCCCTCCCCACCCCCGGAAATTCAGGTGTTGAGTTGAAGCCTTAACCCTCAATGTGACTGTATTTGGAGATAAGGCCTTTATAGAAATAATTAAAGTTAAATGAAGTTAAGGATGGGAACTTGATCCTATAGAATTAGTGTCCTTATAGTGACCCAGAGAGCTCTCTCCCTCTCTCTCTCTCAGAATTCACAAAGAAGTCATGTGAGCACACAGTGAGATGGTGGCCACCTACACCTCAAGAGAAGAGGCCTCAGCATGAAATTTGTCTTGCTGGTACTTTGGATATTTCATTTCCCAAGCCTCCAGAACAGAATTTCAGCCATACAGTCTGTGGTATCTTTGTTTTGGTAGTCCAAGAAAACTAATACAATTATTTTTGCTGATTTCTTTAGTTTTTTTTTTTTAATGTTTATTTTTGAGAGAGAGAGACATCACAAGCAGGGGAGGGGCAGAGAGAGAGAGGGAGATACAGAATCTGAAGCAGGCTCCAGGCTCTGAGCCCTCAGCACAGAGCCCAACGTGGGGCTGGAACTCATAAACCGTGAGATCATGACCTGAGCTGAAGTGTCAGACGCTTAACCGACTGAGCCACCCAGGTGGCCTCTTTTAGCATATTGAAGATGATGTTTCGTTGACCTAAGGCTTGTATACTTTCTGAGGAGAAGTCTGTTGTCATTTTACTTGTTAGTATACACATGTCTTTTTCCCTGAGACTACTTTCAAGATTCTCTTTATATCTGGTGTTGAGCACTGTGGTTATGATATACTTTGCTGCTTATTTTTTTCTTTTGTGTTTGTTCTGATTGGAGTTTGTTGAGCTTCTTAGATCTGTTTGTGTATATTTTTCATAAATTTGAGACAGTTGTTCCTTTAAATGTTTTTTGTTTCCCTTTTCCTCTCCTTCTGGAACTCCAGTTACATATTGCTATTATCCTACATGTTACTGTGGTTCCCTTCTATGTCTTCAGGCTCATTGATCTTTTCTCCTGTGGTATTAAATCTGCTATTAATTGCGTCTAGTGCATTTTTCATTTCAGATATTGTAGTTTTCAAACCTGTGAGTTTCTTTTCTTTTTTTAATCTTTCATTTTCATATATACATCAGTGGAACAAAATAGCCCAGAAAAAAACCCATGAATGTATGGTCAATTAATTTGTAATAAAGAGGCTAAGAACATACAAAGGGAAAGGATAGTCTCTTCAAAAATGGTGTAGGGAAAACTGGACAGAATGCAAAAAACATGCAAACATGCACAAGAATGAAACTGAACCACTCCCTTGTACCATATACAAAAATCAACTGAAAATGGATTAAAAACTTGAAAAAAATTTCCGTATTTTCATTATGTTTAACTTCCTTTAATTATTTCCACATAGTTACAGTAGCTTTTTAAACATCCTTGTCTGCCTGTTTCATCCTTTATCGTTTCTGGTTTTGTTTATATTGATTGATTTTTCTCTTGATTATGGGTCTTGTTTTCTTCGTAGCATGTCAATTTTTAGATTCTGGATGTTGTGAGTGTTACGTCTGCATTTTATTACATTAGCATTGTTACTGTTACAATGTTGAACTTTGTTTTATCAGGCAGTTAAGTAACTTGTAGATCAGTTTGACCTCTTGAAGACCTGTTTGTAACTTTTTCTGGGATGATTCTAAAGTAGTATTTACTTCAGGGATAGTTCAACTCTACAGATGAGGTATGTTCTAAGTGAGTGTCCACAGAATTTTAAGGTGAATCACTGAGGATTTCCATTCTGGCTGGAGAGAACTTGAAAGTCTCCCTGCCCTTTTTGAACTCTGAGAATTATTAAGCATACAACTTCCTAGTGTTTGTTTTTTCCAGCCTTGTGGAGTTTGACTCAATATCTGCATGGGCTAGTACTTCACAAAGACTCATGCAGATACCTGGATCTCTTTTTTTCTGCCTATCTTTCTCCTTTCCAGAACTTTGCCCTGCAACTTTCAGCAACCTCACCCTCTCCAGACTCTAATCCCCGCTTCATCAACTCAGCTGATTTTGTTAGAGAGCCCAGAAATAAACTTGGTTCTGCTTGGGTCCTGCTCCCTGTGGTTGTGATCAGAAATTGCCTCTACATAGATCACTAGGGTGATCATAGAGCTACATTGTTTTACTTTAGCAACATATTAAGAGGAATATATGCCATGACAAAATGGGATTTATTCCGTGAATGCAAAGATGATTCAATGAAAGAAAAATCCTAAGAGTAATACAACATATTAATAGAATGAAGGGAAAAACCCACACGATCATCTCAGCAGATACAGAAAAAGCATTTAAGGATATTCAACACGTTCCCATGTTAAAAACAAACTAGAAATTGAAGGAAACTGGCAATGTATGAAGAATCCACAGCTAACAACAAACTTGTGTAAGCGTGAAAGCTAAGATTAAGAACAAGACAAGGACGCGTGCATTCACTGCTTCTGTTCAATATGGTATTAAATGTTCTAGCCAGAATGGGTAGGCAAGAAAAAGGAAGAAAAGGCATACAGAAAGGAAGAAGTAAAATTGTCTCTAGTCACAGATGACATGATCTTACATGTAGTAAACTCTAAATGTTCTACAAACAGACAATACCTGTTAGAGTTTATAACAAATTCAGCAAAGTTGCAGCAGACACTCAACACACAAAACCAGTTTAGTTTCTATACATTAACAATGAACAATCTGAAAAGGAAAGTAAGTAAATAATTCCATTTATAGTAGCATCAAAAAGAATAAAATACTTGTAAATGAGTTTAACCAAGGAGGCAATAACTTGTACATTGAAAACTATAAATTTTGGCTGAAAAAAATTAAAGACATGAATAAGCAGAAGTACATTCCACATTCATGGACTGGAAGACGTAATATGGTTAAGATGACAGATAATATTATCCAAAGCATTCTGCATACTCAATGCAATCTTTGTCAAAATATAATCAGCCTTTTTGCAGAAATAGAAAACCATACTCTACAATTCTATGAAATGTCAAAGGACGCCTAAGAGCCAGAGCAATCTTGAAAAGAAAGAACAAAGTCAGAGAACTCACAACTTCCTGATTTCAAGCCTTACTACAAAGCTTTGGAGTTCCAAATAGTGTGGTACTGACTTAAGGACAGATACATAGAGCAGTGGAATAGAATAGGGGCCCAGAAATAAACCCTCTCCTCTCCATATGGTTACATGATTTTGGAAAGGGTGCCAAGGAAGGACCTTACAATAAATGGTGTTGGGAAAACTGGGCCTGCAAGTGCAAAACACTGAAGTTGGATTCTTGCCCTACATTTCATACAAAAATTAACTAAAAGTGCATCAAATATTGAAATGTAAGAGCTAACACTGTATGTCCGTTGATTGATGAATGGGTAAAGAAGATGTGGAATATATATGCACAATGGAATATTATTCAGCCATAATAAAAGAACGAAATCTTGCCATTTACAACAAAAGGGATGAAGCTAGAGAGTATTATGCTAAGTGAAATAAGTCAGAGAAAGACAAATATGTGATTTCACTCATATGTGGAATTTAAGAAACAGAACAAACAGGCAAAGGGAAAAGGAGGGGCAAACCAAGAAACAGACTCTTAAAATATACAGAACAAACTAATGGTTACCATAAAGGAGGTGGGCGGGGGATGGGTTAAGTAGGTGACGGGGATTAAGAAGTACATTTGTTGTGATGAGCACCGGGTGTTGTATGGAAGTGTTGAATAGTTATCGCACACCTGAAACTAATATTACACTGTATGCTTACCAAGTGGAATTTAAATAAAAACTTATAAAAAAGTCAATAAGCAAGTGAGCAGGCTATCTCCTCCTCCCTCCACACCCCCCCCATAAAAGTGAATACTGTAAAACTCTTAGAAGAAAAGATAGGGGAAATATTTATATTTTTGGGTTTGGTGATTTTTTTGGGGTATGACACAAAATGCACAGGCAACAAAAGGAAAAAATAAATTGGGTTTTGCCAAAATTAAAAGTTTGCGCATCAAAAGACAGAGAATTAGAGATAACACAGAATGAGAGAAGATATTTGCAAGTCATATATCTGATAATGAATTAACATCCAGAGTATATAAAGAATTCTTATAACACAGCAACAACAACAAACCAATTCAGAATAAGCAAAGGACTTGAAAGATGTTTCTCCAGAGAAGATATGCAAATGGCCAATAAACTCATGAAAAGATTCAACATCACTAGCCTTAGGAAAGTGCAAATCAAAATCACAGTGACATACCACTTCACATCCACTAGAATGACTATTATCTAAAAGACAAGCGAAAATAAGTATTGGCAAGGATATGGCAAAATTGGAACCCTGCGCATTGCTTGTTGGAGTCTTAAACGATGCAGTCAGCCATTGTGGGAAACAGTTGAGCAGTTCTTCAAATTATTAAAAAATTGCTACGTGATCCAGCAATTCAGTTCCTAGATAATCTCCCAAAAGAACTGAGAGCAGGGACTCAAACAGATATTTGTACACCAATGTTCGTAGCATTATTCACAGTAGCCAAAATGTGGAAATAACCAAACGTCCACTGAGAGATGACTAGATACACAAAATATGGCATGTGCATACAATGGGATATTATTCAGCATTTAAAAACAATGAAATTCTGATACATGGTACAACACAGATGAACCTGGAAGATAATGCTAAATGAAAAAAAAGCAAGTCACAAAAGAACATATAGATTCCACTTACATTAGGTATACAGAATAGGCAAACTCAGAGAGAAAGTAGAATAGAGGTTACCCAGGTGAAGGGGAGGAGTTACTGTTTAGTGGGTACAGAATTTTTGTTTGGTATGATGAAAAAGTTCTGGATATGGATAATGGAGATGTTTGCACAACATCGCGCATGTACTTAATGCCATTTAATTATACATTTAAAAACGGGTAGGGGCAGGGCGCCTGGGTGGCTCAGCTGGTTAAGTGTCGGACTTCGTCTCAGTTTATGATCTCGCAGTTCGTGAGTTCAGGCCCTGCATCAGGCTCTTCACTGACAGTTTAGAGTCTGGAGCCTGCTTTGGATTTTGTGTCTCCCTCTCTCTCTGTCCCTCCCCAAATCATGCTCTCTCTCTCTCTCAGAAATAAATATCAAAAAAAATTTTTAGGGGTGCCTGAGTGGCTCAGTTGGTTAAGTGTCCGACTTTGGCCCAGGTCATGATCTTGCAGTTCGTGGGTTTGAGCCCTGCATTGGGCTCTGCAGGGACAGCTCAGAGCCTGGAGCCTGCTTCAGAGTCTTGTCTTCCTCTCTCTCTCTCTCTGCCCCTCCCCCATTCACACTCTGTCTCTCTCAAATATAAATATTAAAAAATTATTAAAAAATTTTTAATGGCTAGACGCACAGGATGGCTCAGTTGGTTAAGTGTCCAACTCAATTTCAGCTCAGGTCATGTTTTCACGGTTCGCGAATTCGAACCCAGGGTTGGGCTCTGTGCCGACAGTGGGGAGGCTTCTTGGGATTCTGTCTCTCTTTCTTCCTCTCAAATATAAATAAACATTTTTTAAAAATGACTAAAAAGTTAAATTTTATGTTATATATATTTTACCACTAAACAAACAGTGAGTTTGATTGACATCTAGGGAAAATTAGATTATTTTGAGATTTAAAAAAAAACCCTGCATGTTGATAGTGAGGGAAACAGGGTATTTGCCAATCTGGTATTCATAATTCAAGAAGTGGCTACCATCATTGGTGTTAATGGACTGTTGTGTTTCATTTTCATTATGTCCAGAATTATTTCCAGAGTAATAAGGTTAAACTTTTTTTTTTTTTTTACCTTATCACTTACAGATTTTATAGACAAGAATCTAAAATAATTGAAGGGCTTTTCTTTCTTTTGCCTGAAAGTAAGCACTAGGGACCGTGATTAAAGTGACAGGACTCCAGACTGACCGGTTCTTCCTCTGGACTGTATTACTCTTGGAAACTGTTCTACAACCATTATTCCAACATCGCTTATTCGGACAGCCCAAAGGCAAATTGCCTCCCAAGGTAGCCAGCCTTGCTTAACAGATTTTTTTTTCCTAAAGCAGTTGTTTCTATTTTCTACAATGATACAGTATAGCAAAATGATTTAAAACTCACAGTTTGGAATCAAACATCCTGACTTACCTTTTGTAAAATTACTTAATCTCTTCATGCCTCATCTTCAAATTCATCTGTAAAATGTAGTAATCACTTCACCTGTTTGTTGAGAAGATTACAGGAGATAAGGTATGTAAAGTGCATAGCAGGAGTGCATGCATAAATGCCCCCTAAACATTAGCTGTTGCTTCTGCCGCGACTGCTGTTAGGCATAAATGAGCCCACGGTCCAGACCTGGAGACAGGTGGCGGGGGTCCACAAGAAGGCATTTCTTGTTTGACTTTACAAAGCTCCTATACAAGATGTACTTTCTTTCTCTCCTACTCCTACAGTGGTGTAATTCTTATGTCATCTTTACTTTTTTGCATTTAGACTTCTTTTCCAAATTAGAGACCAAGCAGCACATTTTAATCTTACCATATTTAAGAAAATTATTGGCACATTATAACCCGAGTTCACTTTGTAATACTTATTCACTTACTTTTTTTTTTCCTTTTTTTTTTTTTAAATTTTTTTAACGTTTATTTATTTTTGAGAGACATAGAGACAGAACGTGAGCAGGGGAAGGGCAGAGAAAGAGGGAGATACAGAATCGGAAGCAGGCTCCAGGCTCTGATGAGCCATCAGCACAGAGCCCGACGTGGGGCTCGAACTCACAGACGTGAGATCATGACCTGAGCTGAAGTCGGCCGCTCAACCGACTGAACCACCCAGGCACCCCTTATTCACTTACTTTTTAAAAAGTCTTTTATTCCTAGTCTTTTTCTTTTTTCCTCTCCCTCAGCCCCTTTTGGATTATAAATACTGAGAGTTGAATTAATTGTATACTTTAGGTCCATAACACGTCGTCATCATCAGTAATGCAAGGTCCCTCTCTGGTTTTATTTTTGCCCTTTATCCCTACACTTCATCCTGTCCCCTTTCCCCCATAGGTACCACTTCTAAAGTGTCTTTACACGTCTTTAAAGATACATGTACTTTTGTTTTTTTGTGTTTTTCTTTTTTGAAAATATTTATTTATTTTGAGGGAGAGAGAGAGAGAAGGAGAGAATCCCAGGTAGGCTTTGTGTTGTCAGTGCAGAGCCTGACACGAGGCTCGATCTCATGAACCGTGGAATCATGACCTGAGCTGAAATCAAGAGTCAGATACTTAACCAGCTGAGCCACCCAGGTGCCCCTAAATATACGTGTACTATTTTAAGTAGGTAATACTGTTTTGTGGGCATGGGTTTCTAATTTATAAGAAGATATTGGGCTATTAATAACCAACATTACATTTTAAAACCCTGTTACCTTAGATATGATTATTTACTATTTCTGACTTTTAACTATATTTTAGTCACTTATTCCCTAAAGGACAGACATTTAAATCACCATCAGTTGTGCCCTCCCACAAATCATGCTGCAGGTGACATTTTTACATCACTCTTTGTAGGTAGGATGATCACGCTGGTCCAAAATGAGATGCTTTTTAAGTTGAAGGGGACTATTTTAATTCTGCTGGGACAACAGGTATGTGTCAAGACTCCCAGACAAACCAGGATTGGTGGTCTACTCTATTTATGGAAGATTTTTCTGAGACACAGTTGATAATAAGCAGGTATATACTGGGATAGTCCTTCTCCTTCTGGTTGTTTCTAGCCGACATCTGTTGGAATTGATTCGTGCATGTACTGGACTGATTGTTGTATATTTTAAATACCACCTTGCTAGAAACTTTTCATGATGGGAGTGTCTGGGTCACCAGCTATAGACATACTTAATTTCAGTAAGCTTGAGTTCCAAACCAGTCTTGTTCTATTAATAGACGGGTGGACTTTTCATCTATCTTCTATTTCAGGACTTTCCACATTTGTACTATGTATTTTTTAATCTTTTCTCCATCAAACTATCCAATTTGGGCTGTAGCAGGCACCACTGTTTATTGACAATTGCTCTTACAGTAACTACTTTGTAGGTTATGAAGGATTTTTTCATATTTGATGTTACTAGACCCTAGCAATTACCTTTTGAGGTAGATAGGGCAGAATTTGTAATCCTTATGTTACAGAAAAGGAAACCGAGAATTGGAGGTACACTGACTTATTAAGTCCACATATCTGCGAACTTATGGGGTTGAATTTATGACCAGGTCTTTTGCCTTTAATTTGTTTCTGTAAGATCTAAAAGGGACAGGGAAGAGGCTACATTTCTCTTTGTGGTTAAAGCAGGGACTGTCCAGTTTAGCTTTATGTCTTCCTTAGAGTGCCTGACACATGGTAAATGATCAGGAACTTTAATGAACAGATGAACTGAGGATTATGTAGGGCTCAGGTTTGAATTGGTGGTACTGTTGCCCAGTGCTTTGATGAGTCCCTTTTTGTTTCAGCAATGCTTCGAGTTATGTGTAAGTTCAGTTCTGTCAGTGCTCCTGCTGAAGGAAGAGACTTCATGTCAGCCTCAGAGTTTTCATGTTAAATGCTGCTTTGCATTTACAACCGGCAGTGCAGTCGCTCATAAACCTGCCTATATAGCGTGACTTCCGGGTGAGAGTAGACTGTACTTGTATGTTTATAGAAAATGTCGGTTAGATTCCTTCCACTCTCTTTTTTTAGGCGTGTTCTGTAGCTTTCAATAACAGTAGCAAATTCTCTCCTCTTTCTAACAATTTTATTGCATTTAGTTGCTTAACACATGCCTCTCGTTCCCCAGATCCCCAGAGTCATCTGTGGTGTTTAGTAAAGATGTCAGGTTTGAGAGATTTTCTCCAAATAGTTTGTGCTAGCATTGTGAGAGGCCGGTTGTCCTCGGGCGCCTTGCTCAGACCAGTCACAGATTTGAAGTGATTCCAAAGCCTTCAATAATCCAGCTTCACCTACCTGTCTTCTCTCATAACTACCCACCATCCTCTTTCCAGTACCTCCCACCCACTATGATACAAATTAAGTGTTCTAAGAAAAACCATATGATAACTTAAGTTTTCATATCCTACCCTTCAAGGAAGTTGAAATAGTCATCTTCTAGAAGTAGCTCTTTCTATCATGTATCTTAAATCCTGCAGAGAGAATGTGCAGAGCTGTGCACAAGGTATGCCATCTAAATGAGATGTTTCTTGCTGCTTCTCTCCTTTTGGCCGTGTGTTTCCTTCACTCACAGATTGATTTGCTACTTAATACTGTCATCTTCACGTGGGAGCTTTCATCCCATCAGTGGGGAGAATTTTTAAGAAAGCCCGCACCTGAAGTATCTGTTTTCTATTGAAACCAGTAGTAAGCTAGTGATTGCAGCCATTCCTTCTAATCGTGCCGCCAGATTTTTGTTTTTTCATTGTTTCCAAACCCCCTTCTCTTTTCACTGTGGCCATAAATTCTACAGTATCTGACAGAAAGAAAACCCCAGGGAGGTTCTTTTCCTTTTCTTCTATATTCTTTCTTTTCCTTCCTTTATAAAAGTGGTCTCTGTAAAGTGAAATTCTTTCCACAACTTAGTGGTTGGTCCATGGAAATGATACTTCAGTGGTCAGTTTTCTTTCTTTTTAAAATTAAATTTTATTATGGTAAGAACTCTTAAATGAGACCTACTCTCTTAACCGATTTTTAAGAGTACAGTAACACTGTTATTATCTGTAGGCACCATGTTGTGCCTCAGATCTCTGGAACTTACTCATCTTACATAACTGAAATTTTATACCTATTTAAATGACTCACAGAAACAAAGAATAGAAGGTTAGTTGCGGAGGTTAGGGTGAGGGGCGAGATGGAGAGTTGCTAATCAGTGGGTAGTCTGTTTTCTACAGTGATAAAACTTGGGAAACTACCTGAATATGTGGTTGTTTGCACTGGAACTAGAAAAGGAAATGAGTGAATTTGGTGATTTAGTCCTATCATGAAGCTTCAGTTACCTTTCTAGTTCCTAGGTTTCCTGCCAACACCTACACTATTGCCCTTCATGCAAAGTAGAAGAAAAAATGAAACTTCTAATACCATTTCCTCCAAAACACCTCCATACACAAATTGTCCTGACGGTTGGGAGAAGAGAAGTATGAAGGGAAAGGTTTGGTTAGGAATCTCTCCTCCACTAAATTAATAGTGAATTAATAGTTCAGGGTGCCTGGCTGGCTCAGTCAGAAGAGCATGCTCAACTCTCTATCTCTGGGTTGTGAGATCAAGCCCCACTTTCTGTGTAGAGATTATGTAAATAAGTATTAAAAAAAAAAACAATTCATTTGCTAATTAGTTAAATGCATGGCTTCTCATGAACACTGCTTACCCTGTTACATTAACAGCAAGAAAGTCAAGAATTGGGACCTCTGAAAGCCACCTGCAGAATCAAAATCAGATGTGAACAGAAGCACCTTACAAGAATCACCATTATTCTTTCACTGAGTTTAGTACAGATCTTTCTTTTTATACTCAACAAACAATGTTTATCACTATGTTTGTATTTTTAGTCTAGCCTGGTCTTAGTGGGCAGCCATGGGTACTGTTGACCTCTGTTGATACTATTCACTGACCTTGCCTGTGTCTGTTGACCAGTTACATCACAGTTGACTCGCCAGCTTCCCCTCCCCACTAGGCCTTTCCTCTTTCTTTCTCCTCTTCTCCTCTAATCCCTTTCTTCTTCACCACTCTCTCCTTCACAACTCCTCCATGATTTTCTCAGGGCTGGGCTTCAACATCGTCGGTGGGACAGATCAGCAGTATGTCTCCAACGACAGTGGCATCTACGTCAGCCGCATCAAAGAGAATGGGGCTGCGGCCCTGGATGGGCGGCTCCAGGAGGGTGATAAGATCCTCTCGGTGAGAACTGGCTTCGGCCTCCTTCACTGTTCCTTGCTCCCTAGACCCCAGTTCTTACCCTCGGCCCCTTCCTTGGGAAGATTTCTGACTGCCTTTTTGGATCTGGAAATATCCAGATTGTAGAATTCGGTGGGAGGGACCTTGATCAGTCACCTTTCCAGCCCTGCCATGGAGCAGGGAGGATAATACCTCCCTTGATAGCAAGGCCTATTTAAGTCCAGAATGTGAAGCTACTTACCCAAGTTCAGAAAACAGGGAACAGGGAGGGTGAGGGATCAATGTGGGGGAAAAGGACTTAAAACCCACAATTGTTGTTTTTCTTCAGTTATATTTTATCGCCTCCCTTTTGTTAATTGAAACACTAATGTGTGTCTTCCTTTACTCCAAAGAGACAAAAAAGCAGTGTAGGAATTAAAGTGTCCTTTTTAGACTCAGAGCCCTCACCTGTTATTAAGATTGGAAATTGGAATGCATTTTCATTTGGATATCTGTCCACTGTGCTCCCATTTTGCTCTGCTAATATTTGTAATAAGACACTTACTAATGGTATGCATTAGTTTTTTTTCATTTTCTAGAAGTTCCTCAAGGGCAGGGACTGGATCTTTTTTTAATCCTTTGTATCCTTGCACAATGCTCAATATATATTTAACAGATGAGCAGGTTGAGAAATGCAGGCAAGCCCAGAAAGGTTGGCTGATCAGAATATAAATACAGTAGCATGGATGGTAACATCCTATTTTCATCCTTCTCACCAACCGTTTTGCCTCTTTTCAGTCCATTAAGCGTCTAGATCCTGTTTATTAACTTGAGAGGTACAGTGATAAATACCTTTTATCCCAAAATGATCCTGAGAAGCTTACAAGCAGATTATTTCCTATAGCTCCCTGGAGAAAGATATCCTCAAAATATGAAATCAACTCGAATGGTACCTTAAGGAAAATTCAAGAGTGAGTTGTTAAAGGTATAGCATGTAGTTAGAAACTATGCATTTTAAAGTGATATGTACCACATTCTCTCCAGGAAACTGAGGCATGGGTTACATTTGAAAAGTATATAGGTTAAGAGGACAGCCATGTTATTCAAAAAAGTTTGGTAAAAGATAGATTGTTGAAGAATGATAATGGTTAGTTTTTGAGTACCATATGCTGAGAACTTTAAATTTATCTAATATTGTGGTTACCCTGTGAGGTGGGTACCTTTACGATACCATTTTGCAGCTAAGGAAGCTGAGTTCTTGGTGAGGTCAAGCTGCTTGCCCAAGGTCACACAGCTAATAGGTGGCAGAGGACTAAAACTGGTCTGTCTGAATTTGGAGCCTCTACTCTTAATCAGTATACCATACTGCCTCCCAAGATGTAAATGAGCTCGGACTAGTTATCCTAAACAGGAAGCTGCATGGTGAATTAATAGATTTTATGTATGGTTTCATATAATACCTGAATATAAGGGATAGAATTAGGGGAAAGAAGGACCTAAAGCTCAGCGTGAGAGAATTTATAGACATAAGCTGAGATGAGGAGCCTTACTTATGTGGGGCATTGCCTCATAGAGAAAAGAAATTACTGGAAGGCCACTCGAGGTTTTTAAAAGGGTATGTATGGTAGGAGATAAATGTCCTTGAAAAGAAAAAGTAGATGTCGAAAAAACTCAACTTGCTTCATTTTAAAGTTCATAGCAAAGAGGATTTTACTTTATCAAAGGAAAATAAATATTACAAAGATCTCTAAAAGATATTGAGTATTACAAATATCTGCATGACATAAGTATTACAAATATCTGCATAACAAAGAATGATTCCAGTTTAGATCAAGTTTATGTTTTGGCCAGTTAAGACATGGCAAAGAAAAGAGGCAGGAAATGCCCAGCAAAGAAAAGGCAAAAATATAAGACAGATATGGAGAGAAATGAAGGAAGACCGAGAAAGAGAAAAAGCATATACAAGAGGACAAGGCCAGTATATCCTCTCCATTCTTTTTTCTTTTTTTAAATTTTTTATGTTTACTTTTGAGAGAGAGAGAGAGAGAGAGAGAGAGAAAGAACGTGAGCAGGAGAAGGGCAGAGAGAGAGAGGGAGACCTAGAACCGAAGCAGGCTCCAGGCTCTGAGCTGTCAGCACAGAGCCTGACCTGGGGCTCGAACTCACGAACTCATGATCTGAGCTGAAGTTGAATGCTTAACCGACTAAGCCACCCAGGCACCCTTCTTCATTCTTTCTAGGGCTATCTTATTTGACTTCAGCTTCCCTTCCAGGAGTTTGCTCTAAAATTCTTCTTTCTAGACCCTGTTCCTTAAGAAATAAGCTTCCGTTGCCTCACCATCTTATCACCTTCCTATCCTGAGGTTAACTTGTTAGGCGTTAACCACTGAATGGTTATGTCTCCTCTGTAACTCCCTTTATCCCTTCAATGTACTTAAGTACTCGGCTACTGACTTTGGAGTCATTTCCTTAGCACATTCATTTTGGATAACTAATAGAAGTATCATTAAGGGAATCTAGGTTTCCTGTGAATTATTATTGACTATTAATTTAATCTTTCCATGTCACCCCAGATTATGCCCGTGTTTTAAAATATTAAATAATTGTATGATGTAATAATAATTTTATTGATTATTAATTTATTAATATTAAAATTATTAGATTAAATTATTAAAATTATTAATACTTTAAAAATTATTAAATAATAATTTAAGACCCTATTGCATCTGACAGCCATGAAACAAAATCAGATATTACCAATAGAACAGACTTAAGGTTGAGAATGAGGACTGGAGATGGAGATTCCTCACCTAAAGGTTATTTTGCGTGTGTGATGGTGAGGATGATTTAATATTTGTATAGGTTACCAGGGAACCTGGGGAAATTTTATTTTTCTGGAAGAAAAAAAGTAAACTGTCTAGGTTTGTTATTTCCCTTGTGTGTCTGCCTAAGTCATGGGAGGTGGGTAGTCAAGAATAGTCAGTCCTCAGCCAACTCTACATTTTTATGAAGTTCAGGAGCGCAAGGTGATGTAGCTGATTTTTACACTGAATAGATGAATATTCCATTCTGACCAAACCTCTGGTGTAACAAAATGGCACAGATTGGGCCAATAGTCAGTTGTGGCCCAATATAATTCTTAATTATAATTGTCAAATATAATTCTTAATTTGGTGACTGAAAGAGTTCATTTCAAGAACTTGGCAAGAAATTAAAATATCCAGAGTATAGTCTGAGGTCAATGCTTATTAAATTGAGTCCATTTCTTCTCTTTATTTTATACATTTATATTGATATTATCCTATAGTTAGAACTTGAGGCAATTCAAAAAAAGTTTTGAGGCTATTCAACATTGTTTATCATCAAAGAAAACTAAATTTAACTCAATTTACTAATTTCCTAAGGTAGAAAATGGGAAACTCCATTTTGAAGACTGCTAACAACCATAGTTAAAGGGAAAAATGTATGTTTCCCCATATGTTATTAGAACACCACCATTACAGTTCTCTGAACACTCAGTTGGCAAAATTTTCTAGCATATTACAAATCTGCCATATCTCAAGTTCAATAAAACTGTGCCATGAGTTAAGGAAGCTGAAGTAGCAACCTTAGTGTTCTAAGGCTTCTCGGTTGAGTAGCTGGGTACTAAAAGTGAGGTCCACGGACCGTCTGGCCATTGCTTGTGAGGTTAGTAGTAATGCAGTCTCAGGAACCCTCCCAGACCTCCTGTAATCAAAATCTGTGTTCTAGCAAGACCCCTGGGGTATGAATAAAAAATGTGGATAAAGTTTGAGAGGCATTGCTGTCAGCAAGTGTTATTGAAACATTTCATGTTATGACCTGTAGTAGGTAATACACACACATGTACGTGCATATAGACATATAACTGAAGCAAAGTTTAAGAAAATATCTCTTCTATAGGTGATACATTCTATGTTATGTTTTCTTCTAATTTCACTTTTTTAAAATTAAATACCAGTCTTGACCCACTGGATTGACTTCACCAACTTCTGTGATGGGTCAGTAGACTCATATTTGAAAAGTCACTGCTTTGGTAAATGGAAAATCACTGATGAAATCTGTGTATGCACAGAATATGTATTAAATAGGGTAAGTAGGCTGGATATAGAAACATTAAAGTTTGTTTCAGTTAGTTTAGGTTAGATTAAACTCATACTCAGAGTTACTTGGACGGCTTGCGGAAGCATTGGATTGCTTTTAAGTTCCCAAGTGAATGCTAATACCGCTGGTTCTGGGGTCACATATCAAGAACCTCCATATATTAGTATGGGTGGTGACAAAGAGTGAGTTCCACATACATTTAGGGGTAAAATCTACAGAACTTGGTGGTTAGTCAGTATGAGGTGGAATCTAAAAATGCTGAGAGGAGGCAAATTTTGGAAAGCCAGTTTGACTTTGAATTAGAGGTGACCTTGTCATGAGACAAAGAATCCTAATTTGTTTTATGGGGCTGTTTTACCCTGGGTAAACGGTTTAAAAAAGAAATTCCCTTGGAATGTCTAAAAGTCTCTTGTTTGGGGGTTTTGGTTTTTTGTTTTTGTTTTAGTTATTTATTCATTTTGAGAGAGGCAGAGAGAGTACAAGCAGAGGAGGGGTGGAGAGAGAAGGAGACTCCTAAGCAGGCTCTACATGTGGTCAGAGCACAGATGGGGCTCGAAACCACGAAACTGAAACTGCAAGATCATGACCTGAGCCAAAATCGAGTTGGGTGCTTAACCAACTGAGCCACCAAGGCGCCCCCATGGATTTTGTTTTGTTTTTTTAAGTAATTAGAGTAACTGTCCTTTTATATTAGAATACCTTTAGGCTTAACTAGAAGAATTGAAAGGCATAATTGGTATAATTGACTTGTGCCCTGTCTAGCACCTTCTTTTGCCTAATATCACCAATGTCTTTCTTCCCCATTAGCAGAAGGAAGCTCAGGTGAGGACTGAGGTCACACACTGAGTCACTGGCAGGTAAAGCTGTCAGAGTCCAGGCCTTTCAGTTTTGTACAATATTGAGAATATGTCAGGCTCTTGCAGGGTGTGGTCTATGAGCAAACCTCAGGAGATCACGTGACATTTATTCTACTCAAGTGTTGTTCAAAGTACTCTTTAGATATAACAGGAGTTATGATGAGTTTTGCAATAAAGCCTTTCCAAGTTATTTACAGTAGAATGTAAAGTGATGTAATATAGGACAGAGTTTACTTTGAACTTTAAGATCATTAAACAGTATGGAGATACAGAAAAGTGAATCAGTCACATCTATGTCGCTGAAATAAAATCCTTACTTTACAATGTAAATTTCTGTGGTTTCATGGTTGTTTGTTTTTTTTTTTCAATTTTTTAAAATTTCGAGAGACAGAGCATGAGTGGGGAAGGAGCAGAGAGAGAGAGAGAAAAGAGGGAGACACAGAATCCGAAGCAGGCTTCAGGCTCTGAGCTGTGAGTGCAGAGCCCAGTGCTGGGCTCGAACCCACAAACTGTGAGAGATCATGACCTGAGCCAAAGTTGGCTGCTTAACCAACCGATCCACCCAGGCAACCCTATGGTTTCGTGTTTTAAAGTGAAGGCGTTGTGGCCTGAAGGTTTTGAGTCCTGGCTTTGCTGCTTCCATTCTGTGTGCCTGTGGGACAAGCCGCCTAACCTTTCAAGTTTTATCATCTATAACATGGGGGTTCCTAACTCATAGGATTATTGTGAAGACTAAATAAGTTAGTACATGTAAAATGAAGAGATAGCTCCAGACATGATGATAAGTATGCAGCAATTCCTAGCAATTAGTGTTGCTAGATGTGATTGCAAAGTACTCAGTACTCAGTACTCCTGCCATCGCACATCATGTAGCAACTCGGTTCTGCCACTTGCATTCATATCACTGTGGAGCTTGGCTCTCCTACTGAGCTCTGGTATCTCTGGCATTTGTTGACGCGACTGCTTCATTAACTTACTTGTCTCTAAGAGAAAACACCTACTTCCTTACAATGAAAAATACTGTTATCACATGGGCTAGATTAGTTACATGAGCCTTCTCACTGTAATCAGCAGATTCACACCTATTCTCTCCCCTGGAATTAACTAGAAAGTTGAGTTGTTGACACTTCATTGTGATGGTTCCAGGACTCCTGAAGTTCTTTCCTTGTGGCATGGCTATCAAACAAACAAACAAACAAATATGAAATCAAAGTCCATCAACTAGAAAACTATATTCACTTCTACACTATAGGTAGCAGGACTGACCCTGTTTAAGATTAATCTTGGAAGATACATGGAAGTTTTAAAAAAGGGAAGTGTATCCAGATGGTGGAAATAGCTAGAGCACAGGTGTAAAGGTAAGAATATAGATGTTGTGTGTCCTAGGGACAGTGAGTTATGTGACTTGGAGCACAGGAGTTATGAAAGGGAATAAGGTGAGATTAAACTGGAAATGTGGGTTGGGGCCATTTCTTGGAGGACTTTGCGTGAAAAATTGAATGAAAAATTAGGCATTCTCCCCTGCTCCCAGTTTTGTTTTCGTTTTTCAGTAGTAAAGTGGTATAAATAGGATTGTACTTTAGGAGGCTTGATCTGGAGACATAGTATTTGAATAAGTTAGAGTGAGGGAGGGCCTAGAGGAAAGTGAATCAGAGAAGGTGATCACAGTAATTCATCTGAAAGCATCCACAGCCTGAAGAGAGAGGCAATTCAAAGAAAACAGTGTATGAGGAATGATTCTGTGTTAGGCTATAGGATTTGACAGTCTATTTTATGTGAAGGTTGACAAAGAGTGGAGTTTAAAAATATTAGAGTTTTAGTCTGAAGGAATGGTAGTGGCAAAAAAGAGGAAAGTTGGGATGTCCGGTTTTGTGGGAAGTAAAAAAAAAAAAAGGCATTGGGTATATTGAATTGGGGTCTAGCAGAATATTCAGGTACAGGCACCCAACAAGAAACTGGCAAATCCAGAAGTAGAAATAAGGATAAAAATGTGGGCGTCGTGTTGCAGATTACAGGTGAAATTGTGAAAGATCACCATGGGAGAGAATTTAGGAGGACAAAGGACTCCTAACGTGGAGGAATATGTACTTAAAGAGGAAGGAGGAGAAGAGGATTCAAGAAAGGACTCATTCCAGAACTAAGAGAGCCAAGTATTCATAAGCTGAGATGGGAGAGAGCTGCAAAAAGAGGAGTTCTGCAGACTGAGGAAGGGCTGTGGGCTGTGGTGACGGGAAGCTCCTGCTGAGCTGCAGGACCGCATATCCTTTCCTCCCACCGCATATGTTACGACACCACCAGGGAATAACGAGTGAATGGCTGCTGAAAAAGTGGAGGTAGTGCTTTCGAACAGAGTTTGCAATGAAAGGAAGAGGAGAAAAGGTGGGAAGAGGATGATAGTGGGTTCGAGAAATATTTATATTGTTTTCTTTGTAGATGAGGATAATTTTAGTTGAGAAGGAGCCAAGAGTAATAATAAAGGAATCAGGAGGAGCAAGTGACCACTTGAGTTCTATAAGAAGGCTGGAGGGGACATGACCAAGAGCGCCAGTGGCTACCTCGGCCTCGGTAAAAGAAACAGATCTAATTCAGAAAGAAGGGCAAAGCGACAGTGGGAGGCTATCATGAAACTTTGAAGGAGGAGGAAAGAACATGGAGAGAGTGTGAGAAGTTCTCCATATTCTCAAGAAAGATAAGGCAAAGGAACCTGCAGAGAGAGGAGATGGGGTTTGATGGGAGAAAAGGTCTGGAACAACTGCCACTGGGAATTCATTAGGGAGTTCATCAGGTAAGTGGAGAGGGCGTAAGGATATAGCAAGTGTCAGCACGGATCTGTGCTGGAAATTATGTGTGTGTGTGTGTGTGTTTCTCCAGGAACATTAAACTCAGGACAAGGAAGTAAGTGCAGTGTGTTGTGCAGGTCTGGAAAGATGGCAGAGGAACACAGGGGCTAGGGATTCTAATAGTTTACCAAGTGCTTTGTTGAAATAGCAGCAAGAACTCTTAGATGCCGAAGAATGCAAGTGAAGTCTAAAAAGGTTAAAGGTTTGATGAAGATAATGAGCAGATTCAGTAGAGGAATATGAAGTGTGAAGGGAGTAGAAATTGTGGTCCATTTCCTGAGAGTTTGAGATATTGCAGCTGAAGCATGCCTAGTTTTTGGTGACTAAAGTGGAATAGAGCAGGAAACTGTTAATATGAGAAGGTAGACAGTCTATAACACCAAAGTGTTGTTAGATTAATTCACATTAATTGAATTAATTGGCATTGGTAGGGGATTGTGTGGAGAACCTTTTGGAGAAGGAAGATAGTAACAAGATGAGAAACGAATAAGTCAATGGCTTGAGCTTCAGCTGACAATAGTTAGAGAATAGACAAGGTGGGGGCACCTGTGTGGCTCAGTTGGTTAAGCACCCAACTCCTGATTTCAGCTCAGGTGATGATCTTGTGGTTCATGGGATCAAGGCTCACATCAGGCTCCTTGCTGACAGCACGGAACCTGTTTGGGATTCTCTCTCTCCCTTCCTCTCTGCCCCTCCCCCACTAATGCTGTCTCTCTCTCTCTCCCTCTCCCCCCTCCATCTCTCTCTCTCCCCCTCCCTCTCTCTCTCTCTCCCCCCTCCCTCTCTCTCTCTCCCCCTCCCTCTTTCTCTCTCCCCCTCCCTCTCTCTCTCTGTCTCTCAAAATAAAAAAAAATAGTCAAGGTGGAATAGAATAGTCAAGGTGGAAGAATAATAGCACAGAAGGAACAGTAAATTGCAAGGGCACTTTAACCTTCCAGTATTTAAAAACACTAACCCCAGCTCTTACACCTACTATGACTTTGGGTAGATTATCTACCTTGCTAAGCTTCACTTTCTTCATTGTGAAGACAAGATAAAAATGGTGTCTGCCTCATAGGATTATTGTGAGAAGTACATTACATAGTGTATGTGGAGCATACAGCACAGAACCTACCAAGTAAATACATTAAGTGTCCTTGGTGCTGTTGCTGTTGCGGACACCAACATGTACCAAAGATGTGCAAATCATGTGTAGAGAGGGCTATATGGGGTGTTGCTGAGTACAGCATAGGATGGAGGTCACTTGTGGACACTGTCACTCCTGATGCTAAAAAGCACGAATACCACTGGTCACCTCTCACCACTAAATGGTAGGACTGACTTACAGTGAAACATTTTTTAGGAGTTTGTATCATCCAGGAAATATTGTAAGATTAGTACATTGGAGAAGGATGGGAGTATCCATGGAATCAAGGGAAATTGTTCCCTTGGACAAGACCAATAGAATGGGCTAGTAGGTTTGCATCACATCGAAATAAGTTGTTTTAAGTCGTTTCGTAGAGTTATATTTGCAGAGTTTCATCAAGTTATATTTCTGGAGTCGAAGTTGGCAGTGCCAGGGATTAGGAATATAAAGGGTAAAGGATAACTTGGAAGACCATGTTAGCTGTAGGGAAGCAGGCTGATGCTCATGGAAGGCACACAAATACTCTAACGGGAACCCAGGTGTCAAAATGAGACAGGCAGTAGGAACTAAGGTGAAGGAGAGACTTTTTTTTTTTTTTTTGGAACCTTTATACTCTTCAAATGGCCCACGGAACCTCAGTTCTAACAAAAGCTTTAAAAATGACAAAGTTACTTTGAGTTCTATGTAACTTTCCCATTCTCCTAGCCCTTGGAATTTGCTCTGTAGTTTTTTAAATGTTCAGTCACATGAATGTAAATCTTTGACTTAGGAGAGTTCACATTCTCCCTTTTTTACTACTTTTCTTGCTGTTTCTGACAGGTAAATGGCCAAGACCTAAAGAACTTGCTGCACCAGGATGCTGTAGACCTCTTTCGTAACGCGGGCTATGCCGTGTCCCTGAGAGTGCAGCACAGGGTAGGTGTTATTTGCAGCCAGCACGCTGGCACCAGGCTTTTGTGGGAATAAAGCCTCTTCAGTAGTGCATTTGGCTCCCCCTCACCCTTTCATTCTCACTCTTTTGAACAGCTTGTCTGACACTGGCAGGGGTCTTAGGGACTTCTGCTTATCATGAAAGGAAATTCATACAGTATGCTTACAACCCAGGTCCTAGCTTCAAGGGGATGTGCCTTAAGTATAAAGCTTGTTGACAACATTTAAATAAATGGGGAAAAAATACAACCAGAATCAGTTTTATTTTTAGTAGGGAAGGAAACCTATGTCTGCCCTTGAACATACTTGTTAATGAAACTCAAAGTGTAAACACGGTGGATTTTCTAATACCCACTGTGTGCTTTTCCCTCTCACCACCATGAACCCCTTTTCTTATCAACTTGACGACCCTCTGGACCAAAGCTGTACTGCTTAAAGGGAAGCTCCAGGAAAAAGGAGAATTTCATCAAAGCAGCACCTATCTCTGCATCCACTTCTTAGTTCCTCGTGTCTTATCATTTGGATGTTAGGTAGAGAAGCCGGGTAGCCCTAATTCCTCCCACAGCATCAAGGGCTTCGGAGTGCGTTTACAGCACAGGTTCAGGGTGGCTTTAAAGTTACTCCCTCTTAAATTAATGCTGTCCTGCCTCGCTCAGCTCTTGAGTGAGGCTTCAGAGGCTGAAGAAGGGCTTAACAGGAGACAGTACAAAACTCGAAGGAGGTAGGCATGGAAGATACCTGAGGAAAGAGCCAGGGTTGCAAGCAGAATCTGCATATGATGGATTCGAAAACAGATCCATAGGAGACAGTACCGGGAATCAGCTGCTTCTGCCTTGGCTCGTCTGTTTCTAAAGCATGGAAGACAGTGCAATAGATACAGGCAAGTAATGAGCAAAGGTATACACTTCAGGTATGATTAGTTCTTTTTGAAGGCATGTGGGAAATGATTTTCAAAGTTCACATTTTAGGAAACATCCATAAATAACTCCTAATAAAACTTCTGCTCGGAGAATTGGCCTAGCCCTAAAAACCGTATCTTACTATTGGCATGGCCTCTCCAGACATCGCAATAGGAAATGAGTGAGAGATGTAGAGGTGGGAGAGGGGATGGAAAAGGTAGCTTGTGCAGTGTTGTCTTTCAGATGGAATGGCCAGACTTCTCACTGGTTGTGATGAGGAGGGTGATACCATTGAACTGAAGCAAGATGGTACTATGGCTGTTGCAAGTTAGCTATTGAAAGTTGATATTAAGAGAGGCCACCAGCCTCCAAAGGGAACGCCTAGGCAGTGGAAGATTATTACCTAGGATATGATTTCTTTTTCCTTATCTCCCTCTGAGTCTTTGAACTCTGTTTCATATAAATTTCATCTTTACTGTGTCCAGTGTTAGAAAATCGAGATGAAGGACTTGACCCCATATTAGGAGGGAGTGGGTGCCTTTGGGGAATTGCAAAGTATTTCCCAAAATGGCACCATACCTGTGTTAACATTGCTCAGTTCTGCCCTTACTGTTTTCTAATGACTGGCAATCTTTCTAAGTGAACACTTCTAGGAAGGTCGACACTCCCTGCCCCTACCCAATAATTTCCAGCTTCCCCACAGGATCAACAGGCTTCCTCTCGTATCTTCATTTTCCTAATATGATAGACATAGAGCTTGGTGGAGGCAGTACAGAAACAAAGAGGTTATCTGCTTACCTTCGGATCCTTTTAGGTCAGTAGAACAGTAAGGTTAAACGCCTCCCTGTCAGACTCATTTCCAAAGACTTGATGACGCTGGTGTATCGATCTAGAACAGAGAGGGCTGCTGCTAGACAGTGCTTGGAGGTTACAGCTTTGGGTGGTCTAGACCCAGGTCATGTGTCAGCCTGGACATTTCAGTTGGGGTAAACACACATTGGTCACTGGAGTAATGTTTTTCTTTTCCTTCCAGTTACAGGTGCAGAACGGGCCTATAGGACATCGAAGTGAAGGGGAGCCAAGTGGTATCCCCATAGCTCTGGTGCTGGTGCCGGTGTTTGCCCTCACCATGGCAGCAGCGTGGGCCTTCATGAGATACCGGCAACGATCTTGAAAAGCTTGTTGTCTTCCAGTGCTCCGAATAGAAGATACTTTTCTCTCTCCCTCTCACCCTCCTCCCCTTCCATTCTCCCATATCCTTCCCTCTCTCTGCATAGCCAACACATCATTTCAAGAGACTGCTACCTAGCCAGGACCTCACCGTCCAAATCTCCAAGTCCTTATATTCTAATGGGAGAGTGCAGGCATTGTTTGAAGGAAAGTTGAAGAAAAGACTTGGCTTGGAACAAATGGGGAGTTAATCTGTTTTGCTAGGACTGCCAATAGAAGTTCAGCTACAACCCAAAGAAGGAAAGGTCCAGTCTTCCCATCAGCACGGGTGATACCTGTTTCTTAGCTGGCACGCCTCAAAGGCCAGCTGTGTGCTGCAAGAGAAGAGAGGATTTTTCTTCTTAATGATCTTCCTTGGGAAGTTTTTGTGGCCTTTATTTAATTTCTAACTACATACTTGGGTGCCTATATCAAACACAGGATAGTGAGGAGAGCATTTTTACTTTTTTAAAAAAACAAATGCACACACACACACACATCCATATATGACAGTATAATAGTGATGCCTCGTGGAGAATTAAAGACATGGAAAGCAGCTCTGTGGTTTCAGCTTTCTGTTATAAGAGATGTTCTTAATGGAAAAATTTGATACATAGCAGGAGTGAACCTTAAAAAGATGCCCAAAAAGAAAAAGAGAAGACCAAACCAACTAATCAGAAATCTTAGAACAGTATTTCTTCTTATAATAGCTGTGGTGAAGTGGAGGTAGAATGCCACAAGCCAGCTTTGCATAAGTCAATCTGTTCCCCAACCTTTGAAATGTGAAGATAAATCTTACTGGTCTCTGGGCTGCTCTGGTGACTTTTCTGGTACCTCACGGTCCTGTTGAAGGGTCAGCTGGGATGGTTGTGGTCAGAGCTATGGTGATGGGGCCAATCCAACCCAGTGAAAAAACTAAAAGGCAAGAGGACGATGCCTTCAAGGTGGCACCTGAACCCTCTCAGGCCATCCAACAGACTTTTGGTTTTTAGCAATAGGCAATTTCCGAGAGAAGGAACCGCTCTCCGGCAGGACAGGCTGAAATCAACTCGGCATATGATTCAGGTGATCGGGTTTGGGTCGCAGGTATTTTTGAAAGGATCTAAACACTGGCTGTAGCTTTTAACAAACAAACCATTTTGCAGGGAAGGGGAAGAAAAGAGTTCTGTTTATTTTAGTGGGTAGGGAAGCTTGGTGAATGTTTCGTGGGGAGACCTTGAGAGGAGATGGATGCATGGATGCTCAGGAATCCCAAAGACATTAGTGGCGTAGGAACCGTTCCATTCATGGGCTATTGAATGTTGGTTTTAAAGCACTAAGGAGAGCTGAACCAAGGGTAATTCTCTGGCTTAAAAAGAAGTCATTTCCGCCCTCCAGATATCCTGGCTAGGCCATAGGCCTTACCTGATCCCGACAGCAAGAGTGCGAAGACCTGCCCTGAGGTAACCAGTTGTGTCTGACTTTTAGCATGGATAATCTAGTAAACATTTTACACATGTTGGTTGGACACCAGCTTTGTTAAGACACTTTTACAAAGAATGTCACATTTATATTGCAGACAGCAAAAGGGAACAGTTCCTGAGACTTCAAACACTTGAGAACGTTCCCTGGAGAAAGGGGGCAAATTTAGGACCCTTGAGGAGCTCACAGTCTAGTTAAGGCAATTCATAAATAGACGAGAAGTTAAAGTACATCATCACGTTAAGTAACAGTTGAAAACAATAAATGGAAAAAGAAATTCAGAACATGATGTAGCAACAGAAATACCTGTGCAGGCGGCCATCACATTTTTTTCCAGGAATCTCAAAAAAAAAAAGCTGTCACATAATGACATCAGGCCAAAGTGGAAAGGGAAGGCTTTCAAAAATAAAAACCTTAGTAAGACTTTGCCTCTGGGCCAACCATTGCTCCAGGGAGAAACTTGCTTTAAACAGTCGTGATAGGACTTAGGCCTTTAGACCTGAATTGTTGAGAACCTTCGAGGCTCACTTAGACGACTGTCCCTGTAGGGCCCACAGAACAGCATGAACACTATTCCAGTTCTCACCTCACCCAGCCCCGCCGTGGAGGCACAACACCGGCTGCCCGCCTTTCATCTGGAGGCTGGTACAGAAGCTTCCGCGAAGGGCCTGCTTACCTCCCAGGATTCATCTCAGGTTTGGACATCAACTCCTGAGAGGATCTTGAGACGTTCAAAATGAAGCAGATAGGACATTTATCCTCCTGTTGGTAGAAGTTTTGTTTTGTCTAATAATAGGGATTCTTATGCACTTTAATAATTTAGGTTTTTTTCTGGAATTAAACAGCATTAAAAGACCCATGATTCAAGTTTTAGGCAAGTATGCCATCCAATTTTTCTGATTCTCTAGAACACTAAATTATTATCCTAGGTGAAGTATTGGAGTTAACTGTAGGTCACTTAAAAGAATTCATGATCTTTATAGATTGAATCTCATATTCCTTTCACTTTATAGGTTGTACCTAATATTTCTGCTACCTAAATTACTATGTTCAAAGTTTTTAAAATTGAATGAAAGTATTTTAAGACAATATACTTAAAACATTTCTGTATTTATCATCTTATACAAATAATTTTAATAAGACATTGTTTGCTTCAGTTGTCTCTGTTTTCTTTTCCTGCCAAGTTTTAATGTGCGCTATTGATTTAACTTAATTATTCACAACGTCTAGCCATGTACAATGAAAAAAGGAAATTAATACTTGTTACCATATTTTGTGCTAGGTAGTGTACTCAATCCTGATTGGTACACTGTTTGTTCATGACTGACAACTCTGAGATATAAGTATTGCTAAGAAAGACACTAAAGGAAAGATAACAAATTACTTTGCTAAGATAGCAGAGGTGGTAATGATAGAATCAGGATATAGCTCAGGATGTCAGGTGCCACTGTCAATGATATTTCTCACTCGTGGTGGTTATCAAAGTGTAGTCTCTGTACAAAAGCACCAGCATCACTGGGTACCTTGTTAGGAAAGTAAATTCTTGGGCTTCATCCCAGACCTACTGAATCAGAAACAGTACAGCGCCCAGTAATCTGTGTTTTAACGATCCCTCCAGGTGACTGATTGACAGTAAACTGAGAATCACATTGCTTTATGCCAATACTTGTCCCCTTTTTCTTAGGTTAGAATCATCCGGAGACCTTACAAAATTCTGGTTCCCGGGTGCACCTGGACCAATTCAATAGAATCTCTGGGGGTGGGACTGAGGCAGCAGTAAAATAAAGTTCATCAGGTCATTCCAGTGTGCAGTGTCAGTAAACAATGCTCCGTGTATTTAAATTATTAAATAACTGAAATAAATGATCAAATCGTATGCAGGCATTGCTCCAGTCTAAAATGGGAATTTCACCTGGGCCTTTTACAGAGCTCTCTGAGAGCGTCTGCCCAAGTATGGATGTGGAATAAGAAGTGGAGCATTCTGTGGCTTCTGATTTGCTAAGGACTGGCCAGCAAAATGTATTAGTGTTTGTGCAGCCAGTAAGTAAATTAGAGCCAAATCATAGAACATTGGAGCTAAAAGGGAACCAGAAAGATTCTAGGATTAATCTATCTTAGATAAGATGAGAAAATCAAAGCTCAGAGAAACTGACATAACTCAGATCAAAGACTTGGTCTATTGTAGAGGTGCCGTTGTGGTCTCATTTATGTCTTGAATGTGTCCACTACAAGAACATAGACAATATCCTTTTTATCTCAGTCCACTTGTATCTTCTGTCTTTGGGCCTTGACTAGAGACGGGAAGAGCTGACAGCTGAAAGGTATTGCAAGCCATTGTTTAAAACTGGGAGATCCCACAGAATCATCATCCCATAGAATCATTGTCTGTAAAATTCAATCACACAAGCTCTTCTGAAACAAATTCCAGTAGTTCTAAACTAGAGAAATGTGTGTTTTGATGTTGGACATTGTTTTTATCGTGTAAATAGCAATTAAATGGTATATTTAAAGACATGGAACAACATAACCATTAGGCTGTCAAGCATGGAGGGGGAGTGGTATTCATGTAATTTCATGTGGAGCCAATAAAGATTTTCTTCTAGTCCATTTTAGTCAGAATTTATCTTTGGACAGATGAGGGTTGTTTCGAAACTTCAACAAGTGTGTGCCTAGTATGTACTAGGTGGTGGGTACAAAGATAAATAAGATGTAGTCACTCTGAGCTGAAATAGCTCATTATCTGATCGTGGGGGAGTATTTGTTGGTGATCTTGATGTTAAACTATTTTGCTAACATCATGTAGAAGTAGGTGATTAAGTTATGAAGCTCTCAGCCTCTTACCTCTAATAGGTTTAGACTTGGTCACTATCCTGGAATAGGCCCCTTTCGCTGTTCCTCTTTTATCTGCAAATCTTTTTGAGACCAATATTCACACCCAAAAGGACAATTGTGATCAGAAGGAAGACAGTATTTTAAGGAATTCTGTTCTGATTGGAACCAGGTTCTTAACTGCCATAGACTCTTGCCTGATGTTGACATCTATATATACATACATATACTATAAAGTACTTGGTCTGCTTAGCTGATGCACTCGGGACGGTATCAGCCTATTTTATAAAGTATTGCTGTGTCTAAAGAAGTTATACAAACATTAGGTCCTGTTTCTAAACATTTTCCATACTGTTCACGTTCTTCTTTTTGCAGGGGGAAAAGGAAGGGGAAGAGGGCTGAAGTAAGTTTTCAAATGCAAGACAGTCATTAACAGAGTCATTTACAAAAGAACTTTGTATTTACTGTAATCATTAAATTTATTAACCAATCACAGGAAAATGGGATGATCCTTCTTCTAGTTTATAGATTTCTGAATGAATTCCAATTTAATTCTGTATTTGCAGTGCTGATTTGAATATGAGTTTCTTATTCCTGAATATATGTGCATTTTACCCTCAGGCTATGTTCTTATAAGATTATTTTCCTTATGAACCTTATTTTGCTTCGTTTCTACTTTGATCTTAATGTCACATTGCCTGCCTGGATCTGAACAGCTATCAGTTTCTCAGATCAAATAGATGCCCTGGTGCAACTTGGAAGAGACATGGACACGAAACCATGTCTCCTAGGGATTAAATGTGTAAAAGAGGCCGTTAACATAGCTGATGATCTCTCCTAAGCTTTGCTATTTGATACCAGATATAGCAAATTAAATACTAGTATACCTAACTGCCTAGCTCATACTGGCATTCAACAAAACTTGTTGCATTTGTCAGTGAACCTTTACACTCTTTTTTCCACCTTATTTTGGAGGTTATTGAATAAATATGTCCTTATTTTTCTAACAATTTAGCATAGCATCTCTGACAGAACAATAGAAGGAGGAAAGGAAGAAATCTAAATGACCAGTTTTAGGCTTGGTAACATACAGTTGCCAACACGTACTATCTTACTTGTATTCTCTCTACTCCCCCAAAGCCTGACAAGACATGTAGAAGGCAGAAATAGGTTTGTGCCACAGAATGAAAAAAGATTTGTCAGAATTGAATATTGACCTTCTGTCTAAGTTACTTCGCATGTAGCTGACTTTGGTATGAAGAGAAAAGGCAGTTTACTTTGGTCATCATTGCTCTGTCACATGGCTTAAGCACAGTTCAGACCTGAAGTCCAAGGACTAGTCTGTCATTATTGTGTGTACAGAATGGCTTTTCTCCGTTGAGGAGCTAAGAAGATATGTCAGTTGTCAGTTACATAATAAACCACTGCAAAACTTGGTGTGTTAACACAATATCTTAGTAATATTCTGTGGGTTTCCACGTGTTTTTTCTGCCAATCCCTGGGGCACATGCAGCTTCATCCATCTGATGGCAGAACAGAAGTAGGTGGTCCAGAATGGCCTCACCTTGGCACTTAGTACTGGCTATTGGCTACAGTGTCTTGATTTTTCTCCATATGGCCTCTCATCTTCCAATAGGCTAGATTGAGCTCTTCACAGTAAGGAGGAGAGGGGTCCAGATTTGAAGCCAGACCAGAACTCTTTCTGTGCTCCTTAATGATCCATTACATTGCCCTTGCCTTGTGTGTTTAAGAGGAAAAGAATGTATAATAAGCAATGTCTAAGAATGAATAATAATGAAGAATGTAGAAGAATGAATAATAACTTATTCATGGAAAATTTATTTGCTAGAAGTCTATTTGGGTGCAGATAGAAGATAGGGAATAAGAAAGGGTTGGTAGTTTTCCCGTTTTAGATACTGGGTATAAATAGAATAATTGAGATGTGTAGTAAGGCCAGAGGATCAGGAGACTGCTGACATTGAAAAGATAGTTCGTTACGCACAGTTCCCAAGAGAAGGGGACACACCATGCCATGGGGACCATACAGGGAAGTACTAGCATTGGGCATAAGGCAGAGGGAAAGGGAGGAGATATGGACAAAAGCCTTCACTATGGTTGCATGGGAAGGAATAGGCAAGACCCAGACATATGGGGTCAGGATTGGCTAGTCTGAATAATTGCAGTGGCCTGTGTGGCATAGTGAGCTCTTCCTAGTTTTCTGGTACCTGGCCTTGGGTGTTTAGGGCATGTGTATAATGCCTTGCGTGTGACCTTGCGTGTGACCTTTCCTCCACAAAGGAACGTAGGTTCCTGGTTGGTTGGTTTGTATTTGAAAAGTAGGCTCATGAGAGAATCAGCTGTTTACTATCTGTAAAAATCGACTAACCCTGGGAGGAGCAGTTTCTCCTGGGTCAGCAACGCCCCAGATGTCAAAACATCAAAATACAGAAAATAAAACACATAGTGAAAACACTATCACTACTACTATAGTGGGCTCTCTGTCCGTCTAACTTCTACCTTTACTCCCAAACCTACAGACATGACTGAGATATCCAAAGGTAATCTGAACTATCTAGAAAATAACCAAGAAAAAGGACAGAAGCTGTGACAAGATTATTTTTTTTAAACCCAAGCAATTAAATATCACCAAATCCATGTGCACAAAGTTCTCAGTTTTATTTTATATACTTTTTAACAAGTTTGGTAAACTGGTTTCCTAATCTATAATAAATTACTAGTTAAAAATTATGACTAGTTCCACTGCCTGCGGAGTTCTGGCAATATGTACCCTCCAGGGCCCCAAGTAGTTAATGGGGAGTGATTCTTCCATATCACAACTTTCATCCCCCCTCAACCACAGTGCAATGGCGTTTCATACTTTGTACCCGAGGTCAGTGGTTCATTAGAAACCACTTTATAGAAAAGGAAGTTTTAAGTTAGCTTTTCTTAAAGCAAAGGATAATGGTCCCTCTCCAGCCATGTCAAATGACCCTGGGTCCCCTGTAGTCCGTGGGCCCATTCATTTCAGAGGCATGTCACCTTACACATTTTACTCGATCTTGTACTGACCATTCCCAGCCTGTCCCATTGTTCCTTGAGTCGTAGTCTAAATCATCATCTAAGTTTGCTTGGACCACTGCATTAGATTTCTAACTGCCCTCCTCATCAGCCACTGTGTCTCCCTCCGATTCGCTTGCCTTAGACTAAAGATCCTGGTAAAACAAATTCAATCACGTCTCTCCTCTGCTTAAAAATCCCTTAGGGGGTTCCCATTGCATTTAGGGTTCCAAAATACTCTAAGGCCACTCCACAATCTAGTCCCTGCCTGCTTCTTCAAACCCTTTTCACCCCACACTCCACCCTTTCTCTCTGATCCCTCCCCTCCCCAACTTTTTGCTTACTCAGAAAGGTCAGACTCCTCCCCTCAGGGTCTTTCTATATACTTTAAAGTTTGTGTGTTTTCTCCTCCACTGTTTTCTAGTGAGACTGTTAACTCCGTATCATTTCCTCTGTGTCAATTCTCAACATGTATATGACTTAATCCATTATTAACTACTAGCTTAATGCAGGGCTTTCCTGGTGTCCCATCCGGTAGGGAGAGGTTTCGTGTAGTGAAAAGTTAGGGAAAGGCCTGGACTTTAGAGGAGTGCCCTTCACACCTAATATGAGCAAAAGTGGGAGAAATAATACTGAACTAACCTGGATGCTCTATGAATTCTGAAGTATCAAAAAGAAGTGAATGAGGAAAGAGGCTAAACCATATGCAAATTTTGCACACTTCACAGTACATCCTCTAAGAAATCTTATGGCCCTATCTGGTTTCTTCTCTGCAGAGAGATGAATTAAACGAACAAACATACAACAAAAGCAAAAGTCAAACAATTCAAAATAAAGTACACAAAATCACACTGAAAGAGACCCTATTCGTAAGCCACAGCAACACTGTTTGTAAGGCCATCCCTTCAATCCTAAAATCTGCATTCTACAACTGCTCCAGACTCCTTCCCATGAATCTACATACTTTTTCCCCAGCACTCCCCCCTGGGTAGTTTGACTTCACCTCTCAGGCTACGTGCTCACCAGGTTTGCAAGAAGTTTCTTCCTTGGAGAGACTGGGGTGATAGAAGATTGGAGAAGAAGGGGTAAGAAGTTTTCAGTTTCCCTTTAATAAAGCTTGTCCTGATCACTTCGATATCTCCCTTGGATGAATTCATGTGACGCTTCTTTAGGGAACGGGGTGGAAAGGTTTGACTCATTTCCTCAGCCTCAGTCCCAAAAAGTAAATCCTGAGGTTCAAATCCAAACTCTGAAGTATCCTTCCTTCTCTCCTGTTTTCATCTTGCTTACATGCTATTTGGAGCAACAATGACGTCATACACTAAAACCGATAATACAGGGTGGTAGTGCTCTGTGACACGTGTTAGTGAAACCCTACTGGAACTCTGAGGAGGGAATAATTTATATCGCCTGTGGAGGAAGGAAGTCTTCAAGAACCTGGTGTCCCGGAAACTGCATTTTGAAGATGTGGAAGTTCATGCAATACTCAGGGAATAATATCTCTTCCAAGATGGAGTATGGAATGAAGGAAGAAGAGTAGCCAAAAAGGCAGGCCAAAATCATATTATATTACAAAGGGCCTTAAGTTCCTTGCTAAGCTAAGAAAACTGGAGTAACTACTGTGGGCAAAGAAAGAAAGAAACAAACCAACAGCCAACCAGGAGAATCTCATTGTTTATGATTTTTAGATAACTTTTCAGCAGTGTGGAAGACAGACTTGAGAATCACCATTAGGGTTATGTTTGTTTTATCGTATTTGACCCCGTGGTCCTATAGATATGGGTGTTATTAGAGCAGCTGAAAGGTAGAGCTGGTATTTCTCTTCTGAAGACCACTTAGGAGTGACTTCGATATGTGGAAAGGTGACAACGGATTAAGCTAGGAACGTTCCCATGGGAATAGAGGCAGGGACAGGTGGAAAGATTTCAGGAATAGCACGGGAAATGCTACTCCCTGTCACCTGTATTTTATGCTATTACGTCATCTCAAATAGTACTCGGTAGGTTAGGCTTTCTCTGACTCACCCTGACAAATGGGACGTGGGGGCTGTCTCCTAAGCAACTCTTGTAACTTCACGCACATTCATTTGCTTCTTTAAGGCAGGGACTGTTATTTTTTCATAGCTGTTTTCTTCGAACCTTCGAATGAGCTGCAAAAATGTGTGCCGGAGGGTTGCGGAATGAGCGGAAAACTTATAAATGACTGAAGATTACAGCCTATCTGACAGTAAAAGCACCAGCATTAAAGGTTCGGAGATAGCAATGTACTACAGTGATTGCCATTCAATCTACCCTTTTGTGGCCATTTATTTATTTCTAAAAATCTTTATTAAGCTGGTAAACTCCCCATCCTACAAACAGCCATAGTCAGAGTACCAGCTCCAAATTAACTTTTTTTTTTTTTTTTTGGCTTAGCTGATTTTATAGAGCGGCTATGTGCAAAAGAAGGTAAGAAGACGTTTGGCCAAATTTTATTGCCAAACGTGCGAGGTACCGGTTTCGACATCATTTGCTGATGACTTACAGATACTTCAGTCTCGATTGCAAACCAGTGTGCCGGAACCAAATCGCCAACACTCGAATTTCCGCGGGGACGCGCTAGTGTGTTACGATGCATCGACTGCTTTTGCCTGGAGGAGGCTTATCAGGAGAGGACCGAGCACCGGGAAGCCTAGGAAAGGAGGCGAGTGAAGGACTTCCTCGTGGGGAGGGAGCTTGAGCTGCCGAGATTCTGGGGGCCGCGCTGGGCCTGTTGGGCTGCGCGCCCAAGCACATCGCAGAGTTCAGTTATGTCTGCACACGCGGTGATGCGCGCCCTGCGCAAGAACAAGACCCTTCGCTACGGAGTTCCCATGCTGGTGAGTGCAGGGAGGAAAACGAGAAGGGCGGGACTCCGGAAGGGGCGGGGCGGGATCCGGAAGGGGTGGAACCTCGAGGTCCGCAGGATCCTGGGTGTGAGGGTCTGAGATGGGCTGCCGGGGAGCAGCAGCCTTGGCTAGGAAGGGGCTTCTAGGCAGTCTTGGTCCTCTGCCCCCGCCGGTAGTGGGATCTCCCTTTGGCCCTCCGTAGTAGTTACCAGGGTGTGCTTCAGAGAACGAGGTCAGAACCAGCTTCTATTCCAGCTCTGGGTGATAACTAAACTTGCATTTTTAATCTCCTGCTACCTTTGACGATGCTGTGGATCGTTGGAAATAGATGTATTTACTTAATTTAACTGTACAATTTCGGGCATCTCCATATTTCAGCTTCCTGGTTTGTGAACTGGTTTAATTCTTACCCGGTTGGTCGGAGTTAAATGAAACCTGTGAATTGAGTGGTTAGCACGGTGCCTGCCACACTGTAAACAGCTTTCAAAAGGTCGCTGAATTATAATTGATAATTTCAAGGCACATTGAAAGTAGTTTTGGTGTTTATGTGTTTGCGTACAGTCCTACACTGAGTTCCCTGAAGATCTCATTCATCTTTGAAGACACAGGTTGAGGCTGACATAACACCAGCCAGAGTTGGAATCCAGCCCGACAACTCCCCTCACTTGCTGATCCACCTTGGCAACTTACTTTGCTTCAGCAAGTCTTGATGTCATAGTAAATGAAACAATTGCAACAAAGCATGTGGATAAAAGCCACTTTGTTTTAATACATTAATACATAATAGTTTCTTACTTTGGTATGGACCTTGGTATAGGGGAAGATACCAGCTATTTGCATTTTAGCAGAACAAAAGGAGAGAAGCAACCTTAAAAAGGTTTAAAGAAAACTATCTTAAAAGGTAATGTAATAATTAAAATTGTGTAGATGACAGGGCATGTGTAAAAACCATCCTTTCTATAGATTCCTGTGTACCAAAGTGGAGATCCATTCAGAAGCATTGTGATTGTGGCCACGAACCTGAAGTCACCTGCATGTACCAGTGAATGCCAGTATGATTTTGTTTCCTATTTTTCAAAATCACCAAAGCCAGGTCTTAAAAGAACTACCGTTGAAGTATCTTCTAGGTACTTAGGGGTTTCCTGTTTTGTTTTATTTCTTGGAATGGAAGGTACCATAGTAGCCTTTCCCACACATGTGTTACCCTATACTGGACCTGAAGGACCCTGTTTCAAAATATGACTCCTAGACACATAAGTAGTACTGAAGAGGAAAATGTTGAATTCAGTACTGTGAAGCCCAGCACTACTGGAAAGACCTCAAAAGATACATCCTTTTCATCGTGTATTGGTCAAATATGCCATAATTACTATACTACATTTATCTTCAAGCTGAAATTATTTCCTTTCTTGGGTAAGTATTAATACTTCATAGGGCTCTTTATTCAACAACATACAGAAGAGGTCTTGGAAGACCAGGTGTATGTTAATGCTACTTTCCTTCAACTTCTTGTCCAAACCAGGTCGAGTGAAGGTATGGGGTACCGATTCTGGTATTTGGTTAATGGGCTAAACTGTTTCCTTGTAAGGGTATATACTGCACTCACTCTGAACAGATGAATGGTACCTCACCAGGAAAAATAATCTTTCGGATTTCTTATAAGCTGTCACCGTTGGCATTTGGATCAGTAATCTATAGCTAGACTGAATTCTGTGCTTCTATTTTGTTTGTTTCCTTTCTTTGTTTCAGGTGCTGATTGTTGGAGGTTCTTTTGGTCTTCGTGAGTTTTCACAAATACGCTACGATGCTGTGAAAATTAAAGTAAGGACTGTAATTGGCGTTCTGCGTGTGTCTGTGTATATGTATGTTCTGGTTTAGATGGGTATATGCAGTGTACTATAACAGTGTGAGTGTTGTCTTGCTCTTCAAGGTGGCCATATAATCTTTGGGCTCTTCCTTATTCTGTAAAACAACATTAGTGATGATATGGAAGTGAATCATGAAATGTAAAGAATTTAGTAATCATCATTACAAAATTTGCAATACTGTGTTCTCCAATAAAATGTACTCTGCTGTGGTTGTTTTTAGGGTTTAGGAAGGACTGAAGAATGTGGGACAGTTTTACTCCCATTTAATTACTCCATTTCATATTAACACCAGTAGTTTTATAAATTATATTGATATACTAACAGTATAAGAAAATTATTTTTCATTATAATATTAACACCAGTAGTTTTATAAATTATATTGATATACTAACAGTATAAGAAAATTATTTTTCATTATAAATAGTGATCCTTATCTTTTTATAGATATATAATATATATTTATGTATGTTTTATATAAAATTATATGTAACATATACATATATACACATATATACATGTACACACACATATATACACACATTCATGTATATACACACATGTGTGATGTACATTTACGGGTGTACATTACATGTGTATGTAATTTACAGGTGAGGAAGCTGAGGTTCAGAGAACTTAAGTAATTTGCCTAAGGTTACATGGCTATTTCGAGGTAGTGTTAGGATTCTCACCCTTTGTGATTACAGAGTTACTTACAAATTCAAGCCAAGTGTTAAATAAGACCCTGGTTAATTCTTTCAGAAGTATGTAGTTTTTGGGGCCATTTCTGATATTTGAGTTTATTGCCAAGTTATGATAAATGTATGTAATGTATTTAATATTTATATCATAGATAAATATCTATATATATATCATATATTTATATCATGCATAAATATTTATATATATTTATATCATATATAATATATATTTATATCATAGATAAATACTAAATATATGTAATGTATGATATAAAAATATATGTGATGAAATATGTATATGATTTACTACCAATATTACTGAGGTCTGCTAATGAAATATATACAATATATATCATATTAATTATTAATAGGAAGATAAAGAGTAGTAAAGGCCTATTTTCTCAGTTAATTTTATGATTTAAGAGAAACACCAATTCCAGCTAGTCTTAAAAATATGAGATATTAGAGTAAATATTAAATTTAAAAAGAATATGTGATATCTGTAGGGCAATTGAGCAATTATCAACTGTATTAAAAAGTTTCTGTTAGCATCCCACTATTTTATTAAGGAATTTTTTCCCTTTCCCTTTAAGATGAAAGTTATTTTAATCTAACTTTTGGAAGCGGGATGACATGTACATATTTTAAAAATTATTGAATATTTGTCATATGTGTTTATCATGTGGCAGATTCTATAGATAAAGATTTAAGAAATTAGTTCTTACAAAGCTTGTGGCATAATTTAGGCTGGAAGACATGCAATATAAAAATGCAGTCAAACGAACCACATCATTGCCTAGTAAAATGCTATATTAGAATTTTGCATGAAATATTATTAGAACTTTAGTTTTTTTTTAATGTTTATTTATTTTTGAAAGAGAGAGAGAGAGAGAGAGTGAGAGTGGGGGAAGGGCAGAGAAAGAGGGAGACACAGAATCTGCAGCAGGCTCCAGGCTCTGTGCTGACAGCTCAGAGTCTGATGCGGGGCTCGAACTCATAAACCATGAGATCATGACCTGAGCTGAAGTCGGATGCTTAACCAACTGAGCCACCCAGGCACCCCTATTAGAACTTTAAAGAGAGGCATACAATTTAGATTTGGGAAGGGGGTATCAAAGAAGGTTTGCTAGAAGCATCAATCTTTGAATTACGACCCTAAGAATGAGTAAGTGTCGGGGTGCCTGGGTGGCTCAGTCTGACTCTCAATTTCAGCTCAAGTCATGCTCTCACAGTTTGTGGGTTTGAGCTTCATGTCAGGCTCCGCATGCTGACAGCACAGAGCCTGCTTGGGATTCTCTCTTTCTCCCTCTCTCTTCCTCTCCCTTAAGCATGCGCGTGCTCTCTCTCTCAAATAAATAAACTTAAAAAAAATTGAGTGTTAGCTAAATGTTGAAAATGATTAATATTCTATAACACAGGGAGAGTCATGGACATATTGTCAGATATTCATTTTAGAAAGCCCTCTCTGGCCATGGATGGGACAAGATGGATGGGGATTGGCCAAGGTGGGAGGGGAGAGATGAGACCTGTTAGGGTGCTTTGGCAGTAGTACACATGGACAGTAATGGAACTTGAAATAAAACATTTGCAGTGAAGATAGAAATAAATGGGTTCTAGAAAAAAAGTTAGCAGCAAATTGATAGTATTTATGATTAACGTGATATATATAATATGAAAAAATGAATAAGTCTTGCATGGCTTGAGGTTTTGGCTTTGTGGACTGGTTAAATGGTGATGCCATTCACTGAGTTAAGAGAGAATGAGGGAGATTGCATTAACAGGAGACGTTTAGAAGATGGGGTTAAAGTAAAGAGAAGAAAGGTGAAATAGAATGAGATTCATTGCAATCGAGAGGACAAGATTGGTTGAAGAGAACAAGGTTGGGGGGATGAGGTTGGTCAAAGTCTGCGGGAGGAGGCTGAGTGGACAGAGTTCAAGTGGGAAGGATCAAAGGACAAGATCTGCTGAGATTGAGAAGCCCAGATTAACTGATGTTCAGAAGTCAAACTTAGGTGAAGTCAAGAGTCAGTGTTTGGGTGAGACTGAGTTCAGACAGGGGAGAGAGGATGAGGTGAACTGAATGTGAGAGGGATTCATAGGATGATTCATTGAGGTCAACTGGAGTCATAAGGGTTGAGAGGTTGAGAGCAAGAGGAGTCAAGAGGACAGGATTGCTGAGATTAGGTGGGGTCAAGTCTGAGGTTGAGAGTACAAATGGTTGAGAAAGACTAAGGATAAGAATGCCGTTGACAAAGACTAAGAGAGGATAAGTTCAGTTGAGAAGTGTTGAGAAGGGTGAAGAAAGACAGTATTGATTCGGAGTGACTGGCCACCTCAGCCTGGAACTGTCCTGATATTAGGACTGAAAGTCTGGCATCCCAGAACACAGAAATTCCTGCTTTTCGTTCATGGGTAAGGAAAGTGGAAAGGAAAGTACAGAACCCAAGAAGTGGGCTAAAAAATGAGCTGAAAGCAATAGCTTTCAATGTTAGTGTGAAATAGATATAGCATAGTTTATACCATTCTTTGATGCTTTTCTAAATGTTATTCAGTTAATTACTGGTCAATTATTTAATTATATCCCTTCCTCCATTCTCTTTGTTCTCTAATTCTGAAATCCCTAACAGACCTATGTTGAGGCTTTTCAATGTAGCCTTCATCATAGACCTTTTCTTTCCTTCATCCCAACTCTTGTGCATTATTCTGATGGTATTTCTAGTGCATTAATGGTCTTAAGCTGTGTTCCGTTACTATTCTGTTCCATTTACTTTAATTCGGGTTCTGTTTTTTGTTTATCAATTTCAGCAATCACACTCTTCTTTCCTCCGCACTTTGCCACACACTGGCATCAGCTCCTGTTACTACTATGGAATCCTGTCTAATTTTTTCTTAGACCCTTCTTTGTTTCAGGTATATCGAAGGTCTTACTTTTTCTTTTCAAGAGCAGCACTATATTTATTAGTATTTTTATATTATTTATATGTAATAGTATCATTTCGGGTGTTCGTTAACAGCATGGACTCTGGAGGCAGAAGGCCAAGTTTCAAAGCCAGTTGCTTCCTCTTCAGCAAGTGATTCGAACTCCTTGTGTCCCATTATCTTCACTTGTGATCATCATCGTAATAATTATCTCATAGTTTTTTGTGAGGATTAAAAGAGATAATATATGTCAAAGTGCCTGGCATAGAGAGAGCGCTGGCGAATACAAGCCGCTGATCGTTACAGTAGCGGTGGCAGTACCACGTTAGCTGTCGTTACACGATGGGGTGGTAGAGATTTTGTCGTGTGTTTGTCATCTGCCACACCATCCCAGCCATCCCTTATACACCTTCTTACATTCCAAATTGAATCTAAGGGACTTGAATAACTTATGGCTCCTTTTTCTTTTCTACAGATTGATCCCGAATTAGAAAAAAAGCTGAAAATGAATAAAGTGTCATTGGAATCAGAGTATGAGGTACATACGTTAATATATATTGTATGTTAATATAACCTCTCTTTTGTAACAGCCTTCCTGGTCAGTGACTGATTCTGTCTTAAGTTTAACTAAATGATTACCAGTGCAGAAAAAAAGGATTTACCTTAAACAGTGTGGTATTGGAGGAACTATCTTAGCTATGTAGTCATTTGAAAAGAAAATAAAGATGGAGCTATATTTCATATACTACAAATGAATGAATTCTAGATGGAACAAGAATTAAAATAAAAAACAGTGCTAAAAATACTAGAAGAAAAATATGGAGATTCTTTTTTGTGGTCTTGAATCAGAAAAGCTGATTTAAATGTGATACAAAATTCAAAAACTTTAAAGGGAAAGATCGTTGAATTTATATATAAAAACTCAAAAATTCAGCCTAATATAAATATATATAAAGTCACTGATTAAATAGGAAATCCTAAAACTATTGTTTATCTTATCATGATGAATTAATTTATTTAAATATGAGGAGCATCTACAGATCGATATGAGAAAGTTTAACAGTTTAGTTGGTCAGTAGGAACATGGGCAAAGCATGTAGAGACTGCAGAGAAAAGGAAATAAATATCATTCTTAAACATATGAAGAGATACTCAACTTACAGGAATGTTAGTTAAAATTACAGTGAGGTGTCATTTCCCCCCCATTTGTTAGCAAAAATCAGTGTTTAATATAGGATGTGCTCCATTAAGAGTTGGTTCATTTTTTTGGCTGTGGATCATATTTTCCCATTTCCTTCTATGTTCGACCATTTTTGCTTGAAAGGTGAACATTATAAATAGTACACCGAAGAATGTTGGTTCTCATTCTAGCAGGCAGTTCAATTATTGGCTGATCATTTTGAGCTTGGTTTTGTCTTTTTAAGGGAGGATCTGTGGAAAGACTCTGGAGTTTCCTAAACCACTGTATTTCTATGGGACTCATTCTCCAGATTGTCTCCACAGAGGATCCTGTCAGAGCTTGGCTTTAAGCTCTGCTGGAATGAGCCTAACGCAGGTCTTCCTTTTGGTATAATCCTTGTTTCTAAAGAGTAGCGTTTTCGGCGTCTCAGCTGTATGTCCAAGTAGCGACTAGGTATTAAAGAGAGGTCTCCACTCTAGCAGGGCTGAAAATCCAGTATTGACACTGCTTTCTTTGCCACTTCTTGCTTCTGTTTCATGCTCGGTTCCGTAGCAGTTGGTTGTTAAGTGGTAGGCCTTAAGTGGTCTCGCCCACCACGTGGACAGTGTAGTCTTCAGTGACTGTACACGTTTTGCAGAATTCCACAGAGATGCTTTCATTTACCAAAGATCTTTGAAGAGTTGAAAGACTTTTGTGTGAAGTTGTTCAACCAACTTGCATCCCATCTAAGAATTTTTCTTCAGTTCTCTTGAGCGTATGGCTTCTGTTACCAGGTAAAGGCCATTATTTTTTCTTCAAACCTTTTTATAATGGAATCATTTCATAATTATACTTTAAAATACTTTACTCTCCTGCACATTAAATTAGCAGAATTTTGTTCATCCACGTATATTTAATACAGACTTCCTATAAGTAAAATTTAGAGAGTGGTTCAGAGAACTGAAGAAATTGTGGAGACCATTTGGTCAAGCCTTTTTCTTATTACTTACGAGGGAATTAGTGCCCAGGTGGTTAAATCACTTGCCTAAGGTTATACAGCTTCTTAGTAAAGGAGAAATGCCTCTTTTTATTTTTATTACAAGTGTCCATGTAAATTGATATCATTTTCCTTATCTCTGGATATAAGGTATTCTGTGTTCTCTGAGTCCCTTTTTCTATGTCGTTTCATCAGTAATTCCAGAACAGTTAAAGCAGTTGTAGAAAACTTGTCAGAGTGATGTTGAAGGGTGAAGAAACATTTGTATTCTTCCCTTTGTCCTACCTTAATTTCTGTGCTGAGAGACACATCACGTTCCCTGAAGGTACGGCGGTCCAAACTGTAGTTGAAACTAGGTTTAACTGACTGAAAGGAATTGGCTCACGGCAGCTCTGGGGAATGTCTTTTCATTCTCATGAGCTCAGGTTCATTTCTCACATGCAGGACAAATCATCTTGGTTTCTTTTCTTCCTTCTAGCAGGCTTTAGTGTCTCCACCTTTGTTTTCCTCCTCTCGCTGACTCCGATTACCCATGCTAACGCATGCTAGTCATTATTATGCTCACTCAGCCTTCGGAGTTGGATTTTTGGTTTCCCAGCTTCCTTTTCTTTGTACTCTCAGAAATAAAGCATGTAGACTTTTTATAATTTGATAATTTTATTCTGAATGGGGGAAGAGATAATCTAATTAATATGAATAGCAAGCAAGAAAAATTCCAAACCCTCAGACATATGCCATTTCTTCAATTATTACATGTGATATGCAGTTGATTTATTTGCTAAAATTATAATTGAGGGTCTGTTGGATTTTTTCCACTTACTTATTTATTCACTGATGAATCAACGATGTCCTAATCAAAGCTACAGGCCTCCTCCACTAATATATACGCTTTAATTGTTGTGGCTCTATAGAAAATAAAGGATTCCGCTTTCGATGACTGGAAGAATATTCGAGGACCCAGGCCTTGGGAAGATCCTGACCTCCTCCAAGGGCGAGATCCAGAAATCCTTAAGACTAAGACTAAGACAACATGACTAAGTTGATTCTTTTTTTTTTTTTTTTTTTGACAAAAATGTCATCAACTGGAATTCCCGCTACATAATTCAGTGGGAAGAAAATTGCAGACCTGCAGAAGCCTGGATGTGAGTAATGTGATGACAGATAATTTTGATAAAAGTCACAGCGACATCACGCAGTGATTTTATGTCAAACCTATGTAGAAAAATAATACTGATCACAGGCTGATAAGAATTTTGGTTTTACTTATAATACCTCACCTGATACACTAATCAGTCTCTGAAGTATCACCTGATGATTGCATTGGTACCATTTGAACATGTTAAGAAAAGACCTCTTCAGACCGAGAGAAAATATTTGCAGACCACATATCTGCCAAAAGACTCATATCTAGAATACATAAAGAGCTCTGAAAACTCAATTGTAGAAAAGCAAACAATCCAATTAGAAAATGGTCAAAAGAATAAAGTGACATTTCACCAAAGAGGGTATATGAATGGCAAATAAGCACATGAAGAGAATGACCAACGTCACTAGTCATTAGGGAAATACAAATTTAGGCTACATTGAGAAACCACTGCACACTTATTAGAACAGCTAAAACAACGAAGTGACAGTTCTAAATTCTGGCAAGCGTGTGGAGGAACTAGATCTCTCACACATTGCTGGTGTAAGGAAAATGGTACAAGTGGTCTAGAAAATTGTTTGGCTGTTTCTTGAAAATCTGCATAAGGGATTTCAGTTTCTGGTCCAACATGTAGGAACCTTGGAAGTCACACCTCCCATCCTAACATAAAGGGAAAGTTGAAAAAAACTGAAAATCAACAACTATTCTTTGATCCGTGAGAGATTTGAGGACACAAGACAAAACCACCACTGGAAAATTTGAGACACAGGCAAATACAGAGGATCATAGGTTCCCTGGAGGAGAAACCACCTGGAAGCCAATGCTGGAGCCAGCGTCAGGTAGGAATGCTCGAAGGGTAACTGCCTGATTCCTGGAGACTGAGCATGGGCCAACTTGAGTTAAAGACTCGTAGAGGCCAGGCCAGGGGCACACTTCTGTGAGGTTTAGTTCCTGGAGCCCCGCCAGGTTCTTAACAGTGAATATTAGAGAAAAATCTTGTGGTTTCAGTATGGGGAGGAAAAATGAACTCTTCTGAAATATGTCCCCTAAATTTTATTCTCCTTAACAAAAGCCTGGCCTCAAAGGAAACTCTTGCTAGAGATTAAGCATACTGGATTTTACCAATGCCTAACCAACTCTGGGGTAAGGGAAATCCCCAACATCAGCCCCTTCTAGCCTTCCTGTTTCACCTAAATGGGTTGAGGGTGTGGGGAGGAAGACTGAGAAGCAGTAGTGAAGGCCACGTGGGAGCACGGTCACTAAAAGACTGAGACCTAATCATAAGACTATAGAACATCCCCTTCCCCTTCACATTACCACCACCTCACCAAGGCAATCACTCGGGTTTCTTTTGTCCAGTCCAACTGGATATCATGTCTGACTTTGAACAAAGAAACTATAAGGCATACTAAAATACAAAGCACAGTTTGAAAAGACCAAGCATTATAATTAGATTCCAATATGGCAGGAATATTGGATTTATCAGATTGGGAATTTAAAATAACTGTAATTAAGATGTTTAGAGTTCTGATGGAAAAAACACACAACGAGCAAGAGCAGATGGCTAATGTGAGCAACGAGGTGGACGTTTTAAGAATCAAGGGAAAGTCTAGAAACCAAAAACAGTGTAACAGAAATGCCTTTGATGGGGTCATCAATAGAATAGACATGACAGAAGAAAGAGAAAGAGGGAAATTATACCAGAAAGTAATTAAATCCAGAAGAAACAACAAAGAGCACTGAAAGAGGTAATTAGGTAATTATTTTTTAAGAAGTACAACCACAGGAGTGTCTGGGTGGCTCAGTCGCTTAAGTGTCTGACTCTTGGTTTTGGCTCAGGTCATGATCTCACAATTTGTGAGTTCAAGCCCCACACTGGGCTCTGTGCTGACAGCGTGGAGCCTGCTTGGGATTCACTCTCTTCCTTTCTCTCTGCCCCTCCCCCGTCAAAATAAATAAACTTTTAAAAAAAAGTACAATTACAATTTTCCCCTTTCTTAATCTGTTTAAGAACAAGCAAATCACTTTCTATAAAATGTATTTTAAGTTCTACATATAGAAATATAATACAGTAGACAACAATAGAGCAAAAGAAGGGAGTGGGAACGAAGCTTTATTGGGGCAAGGAAATGCATGATAATTGAATCCACAGGAAGCAACGAAGAGAACGAAATATGATAAATAAGGCTAATGTTTAAGTTTATAAATAATTTTTTAAAACTTCTTTAAAATACATAGAAGAGCACAAATCAATAATTATAACATGTTTGTTGGGCTTGTGACATGCATAGATGTAATATGTATAAAAATAATAGCACCAAAAAAGTAGGGAAGGGTCAATCTTAGGAAGAAAGTTTTAATATCTTACTGGAATTAAGTTAGTATAAACCTGAAGTAGATTCTGGCAAGTAATATGTATATTGTAAGCCCTTGAGTAAGCTTTAAGAAAATCACTCAAAAATGTAGGTAAAAAATCATAAAAGAAATTAAATGTTACATTAGTAGATATCTTCCTAATACAAAAGAAAGCAGTTAAGAAATAGAGACAAATACAAAAGACAGGTAGAAAATAGTAAAAATAGATGAAAGCATACTTACCAATTTACATTAATGAGTTTTTTTAGAGGTTTATTTATTTTTGAGAGACAGAGAGGGAGAGACAGAGCATGAGCCGGGGAGGGGCAGATAGGGAGACACAGAATCCAAAGCAGGTTCCAGGCTTTGAGCTGTCAGCACAGAGCCCGACGCAGGGCTCAAACCCACAAACCATGAGGTCATGACCTGAGCCAAAGTCGGATGCTTAACTGACTGAGCCACCCAGGCGCCCCGATCAATTTACAGTAAATATAAAAGAATTATATTCACAAATTTAAAAGCAGAGATTGACAGAATGAATAAAAAAACATGATCCAATTGTATGCTGTCTACAAGAGACTCACTTTAGATTCAGAGGCGTTGTAAGTTGAGAGTATAAAGATGGAAAAATGTAAACCATGCAAATAGTAACCAAAGAGAGCTGCTTTGGCTGTTTAATATCAGAAAAAGTATACTTTGAGGCAAAAATTATTACAAGACACAAAAAACAACATTTTATAATGACAAATGGTCAATAGTCAAGATATAACGATTAAAAAAGATATACAACTAACAACACAGCCCAATAATATAAGAAGCAAAAATGTAGAAAAAGGCAATTTTATAATTATAGTGGGAGGCCTCGAATCTCCACCTTTAATAATGAATAGAACAACTAGGCAGAAGATCATCTCCCTAAGTTAATAGAAGACTTGAACAACACTGTAAACCAACTCGACCTGACATCTGCGGATTACCCAACAAGAGCAGAAGACATTCTTCTCAGGTGCACATGAAACATTCTCCAGGATAGACTTTATACCCGGCCATAAAACAAGCCTCAGTAAACTTAAAAGGATTTCAGTCATACTAGTTTCAAACATGTTCTAGGACTGTAAGAAGTCAACTATAGAGAAAATTTGGAAATTTACATGTATGTGAAAATGAAGGGTAATTGCCCAGCTGGTCGGAGAAGAAATCACAATTGAAATAAATACTTTGAGGTGAATCCAAAGGAAGATACAACATACTAAAACTATGGGATGCATCAAAACAGCACTTGGAAATGTGTAGCTGTAAACGCCTGTATCAAGAAAAGATCTCAAATTAATGACTTAACCTTTCACCTTAACACACTTGAAAAAGAAGAGCAAACAAAACCTAAAGCAAACAGCAAGTAAAGATTAGAAAGAAGTAAATGAAAGAGAACAGAAACACAGTAGAGAAATCGGTGAAAGCAATGGTTCTTTTTTTTTAAGACCAACAAAATCGACAAGCTTTTAGACTGATTAAAGTAAAAAAAGAAACAAGACTCAAATTATTAAAATTAGGACTGTAAGAGGGTATATTACTAGGAACCCCAGAAATTCAAATTTTAAAAAACTTTAAGGGAATGCTATAAACAATTCTATGCCAATGAGTTAGGTAATTTAGGCTAAATAAATTCCTAGAAAGAAACAAACTACCAGAACTGATTCAAGAAAGAATATAAATCTGAATAGACCTATAATATACTGACTTGGTATTTAAAAAAAAATACCCAGACCCAGATGGCTTTGTTGTGAATTCTACCAAATTTTCAAAAGAAGAATTAATACTAATTCTTTGCAAACTTTTCCAAAAAAAGTAGAAGAGAATGGAACATTTCCTAGCTCATTTTATGAGGCCGGTATCCTGTCACAAATATCAGGCAAAGGCATAACAAGAAGGTTATTGAACCTTGACCAGTGCGTCCTGTGAACGTGGGTGCAAAAACCCTCAACAAAGAGGAGCACACTGAATCCTATAGGATGGAGAGGGTTGTCTCAGGAATGCAAAACTGACTTAACATTAAAAAATTAGTGTGTAATACCACGTCACTAGAATTAAGAGCAAAAACCACATAATCATATCAAGATGCAGAAAAACACTTGACAGAAAATAAGCTCTCTTGTCACAGGGAACTAGTGACGAATCATAGTGGGGAACATTACATTCTATAAATTAAATATACACGTATCATCTTGGGAAAAATATTTAACTGCTTGGTGGCCCAGTTTCCTCATGTGGAAAGTGGAAGTAACGGTAGCAACGTCACAGAGTTGATGTGAGGTAATTACGTAAAGCTTAGAACAAGGGCAGAGAGAAAGCGCTCGACAGATGTTAGCTGTTAAATAGGTAAGAATTATTAGTAATAGCAAAGGTCTTATCCAAATGTCACATCTGAAACTATTTTAATAATGTTGCACAGACATCTATCAGTAGCAATTAGTCCTGTGTGGAAAGATCTGCACCGATCTTCTATGTCTCTTTGGCAAAGAGCGGAGTTCATTGGGAAAATACACAAACTGATAGACGTGAACCGGAATCTTGTCGGTTTGTCAGATTACAGATGTTACAAAGAGATTACAAATCTCACACAGATTACATACCCCACTTCAGTCCCCATTAAGTTATCTGTGAATTGGGAGTTTTGTAGTTGTCTCTGCCAGTTAACCTAGTGAAGTCTCCAAGGCCCTCAGTACGGACACAGGCAAAGAAGGAAGGTGATAAAGGAGCGGCTGTTCACTGTCCTTGACCTGTAGATGAAAAATAATTTGCTTACAGATGATAGACGTTCTGTCTGAAGTCATTGCTTCAAAAAGTTCATTAAAAACATTTTTTTTTTTTTACTGGTTTGTTTTCCGCGTTTTGACCCTTAAGCAATGTTTAAGCCTTCTGGATGCCTCAGAAAATGATAGGGGGAAAGTGGATGAAAGATTTCTGCAGCGGGATTTTTTTATTTCCTCTAGACCGTGAGAGTGGAGACTAGACTCTGAGGACGAAAGGGTTGAGAAGCATGGCTGGTCTCATTTCCCAACCGAAATCCCGGTGTGAGAAAGCCTTAGCGGCACTGCCTAACGCCACCAGAGGGCGAGCTAAGACCACACAAGACTGAATTTGGTGGCTGGGCCTCAGTGAAGCCCCGCTCTGGTGTAGGGCCGCTCTCTCTACGGGGGTCCCATAACCACGAATCCTGACTGTTCTCTCTCTGCATCCTCCCTTTAGATACTGTGGGGCCAGGAGATTCGAGGCTGGGTGCATCACCTCGGCTGCCTCAGCTACTGGGTCCTCTGTGCAGAGTTGGGTCCCCAAGGACTGGCTGATGCCTTCAGCCCAACAGAACCACATAAACCCTGCACTCCACAACCAGGAGACATAACAAACCACAGATACTCTGGTGATTGAAGGAGCTGCCAACCAGCTGGGCTCTCCTCCCTTTCTTCAGCTATTTCCTCTGCCTTCATGCTTTGTGCTTCGCTTTCTCCTATTTTTTCTCTCCTCCCTTTCCCTTGCCAACGTACGTTAGCCACCAGAAACCAGGGCTCCTGCGCATCAGATGCCTCTAGGCAGTAATAATCAAAGCTTCCTGCTGGCCCGTTGAACCTGCTGCTCCGCAAACATACTGCTCCACACAGACACGTGTACACATACCCAGGCGCACAGGGTGGGCACCTGAGTGCGAAGGGACCCTCAGGGACAGCGGCCCTGGCAGGTCGCTCTGAGCTCTGCCCTCAGCAGCGCGAGTCGCCAGTGTGTATCCCCAGAGGGCATGTTTGCTCCAGTGCTGTAAAGGGATGATGTCCTTGCAAATTGCCTTTTCCTTCTGGAGACTCTCTCCTGGGCAAATCAAGGTTTTCCTCAGGCATTGGAGAACAAGAAAAGAAACTCCAGATCCTACGCTGGACACCGTCTGTGAGAAAACACCCACTCTCAGAAATCCCAGCCCTTCACCAACAAAGGCCCAGCAGTGAGGTTCTTCAGGCCTGTTTGGTGATTTTTGTGGGAAGGGCCTGAGCGAGCAGACCAAGTATATTGGAGTCTGACCCTTTTTAAGCATACAGGAAACACATCTCGAAAAACCCTTGGAAAGGTGTCCACTCCTAAGCAGTTCCTTGGACTTTACAATATTGTGAAGGCCCCAAGGGCAGCCTTCTGTCCCCTATCTGCTTCTTCCCTTTCCCATTAAGGACAGCAAGAAGCACCACAGTCATCACTCCTTTCCCCCTCTTCCTTTGCTCTGCCAATTGCTTTTACCATGATCTTTCTCTGAAGTTCTGGTATGTAAAGATCAGAGATGCCTGTAGCTACCCAAGTGCCAATCCATGCCATGCACTCAGGCCACAGTTCGTCCCAGAAACAGAAAATAGTATCTCCTACTCTTTGCTAGAAAAAAAATCTAGGTTCTTCATCAGTTTACACCAGCCGAAAGCCTCAGCTTCTCCTACAATTGATATAGGGCCTGCATTTATTAAGGTGTCAGAGAATGTGAACTTTTCTGGAAAGATCACTCATCATTGAATAAGACTCTTATTTTATAGAAGAGGAAGATGAAGCCAGAGAAAAAAGATGAGTTGCTCAAGGTCACACAGGTGATCAGTAGAAGATTCTGGGCTGAAATTTAGTTATCCTTACTACCAATTGACCCAATCCTCCTGTTCACGCTCAGCTTAAAGGGTTGGGTAGGGACCATTATTTTTTTCTAAAGGTGATAAAGCCTGCAGTTCTCCATTTGTGACTGTGTGTGAGGATACAAGCTCCTGAGAGCAGGTATGATGTTTTTGACATTTATAACAGCGCTAGGTGAACACATGCTAAAAACTCTATTCAATGAAGAATGTAGAAACAGTCCACTTGGTATAGTTCAGGCTCCTCTAGTGGGCAGCACAGAGCCAGAAGCTTTAAAACCTTAGCTCACCCTTTTTGGCTCACTCCAGCTGCTTTTTTTCCAAACGAGGGGCGAAACTGCCTTTGAACAAACAAAGAGTGCCACAAAACTCCCTCACAGCCCCAACTTGACCAAGGCACCCGCATAGAAGACTTTTATTAAAATCACTTACATCATCGTTCATTCAATGAACGTTTATTAAGCGTTTGCCGTACACTAGAGACTTGTATAGATGTTGGAGATTCAAACAGCAGTACTCTCCTCTTTTCACGTTGCTTATATCCTTATGTACGTTGATCCTTGAACACTATGGGCATAAACTGTGTGGGTCCACCTCTATACTGATTTTTTACAATATACTACTGTAAATATTTTCTCATGATTTTCTTAACATTTTCTTTATTTGTTGTAAGAATGCAGTATATAATACATATACAAAATATGTGTTAATTGACTTTATGTTATTGGTAAGGCATCCAGTCAACAGTAGGCTATTAATAGTTCAGTTTTTTGGGGGAGGAGTATCAAAAGTTACATGCAGATTTTCAACTACATGGGATCAGCACCCCTAGCCCTCGTCTTGTTCAAAGGTCAACTGTATAGTGAAGGCACTTTGTGATATTTATGAGTCACAGGTTCTGAGGGGGAGTTAACTTAACACTGCTTGCAGAGTCTGAGGCTTCACGAACCTGATTTCCCTGGAGGTGCATTTTGTAGTTGCGGACGTTCACAGAATGCTCAGGGAATGCTGTCTCCTGTAGATGATGTGTGGAGTGAATAGGGGATGCAGGCCAGGAAGGCAGCCTTTGACCTCAAAGTTATAGTACAAAAGGCTTGATATTCCATGCTAAGAAAGTCAGAATGAACACTGTAGGCAAGGGCAGAAGAATCCCACCATCTTTTATATCTTATAACTTTCGACAGTGTCAAAGTTGGAACTTGAAAATCACAGCGAAGTTTCTTTCCTCTTCTCCACCCCATAGTTGACCCTATAGTCCTGTGACCATGAGTATTACTGGACCAGTCCTATAAGCAGGAGGTCAGGACTTCCTCCTTTGGTGACCACTTAGGGGCTACCTTAACAGGTGGGAAGATGAAGGGTTAAACGAGGGACGTTTCAGTGGCAAAAGAGAGGCAAGGGCAGATGGGAAGATTTCGGGTTATAGCATGGGAAATGTTACTCCACGTCACTTGCACTCTGCTAGTATGTCATCATAAATCGTACTTGATAGGTGAGGCTTTCTCTGACACACCCTGACAAATGGTACATGTGGGGGCTGCTCCCTAAACTACCAAATGCACACGTTCGTTTGCGTGCCTGTTGGACTGCCAGTCTTGGTGTTTTTTCATCTCTGTTCCGTTAACGACCCACAGAAAGATGTGCTGGAGGATTACTGAATGAGTAGAAAATAGACATTCGTAAGTGACTGCATTATAGGCCATCTGGCAGTAAAAGCACTACCACTGAAAGTTCCATATTAGCAAGATACTACACTGATTACCATTCGACCTAACCTTGCATAGCACTTTAAGCTGTTTGTTTTTTTTCTTTTTAAAATTAAGCTGGCAAGCTCTCCATCCCACAAGTATCCACGGAGGCTATGTGCAAGGGAGTGTTCTAAGAATTAGTCTAGAATATGAGAGGTATCGTTTCCAGATCAGTTTCAACGCTACAGCGAACCCGATTCAAGTCTCTAAATCCCAACTGCGGGCGGAGGCGCCGGAACCTGCAGCGCCGCCGCTTCATTTCCGGGCGGAGGCGCCGGTTTGTTGCGAGGGATCGATTGCTTTTGCCTGGCGGGCGTGAGTCCCGGGAGGACCGCGAACTCGGAGACCGCCGGGGGAGGCTGGCAGAGACCGGCGTCCGCGTCGCGGGGGAGCTCGCGCTGGGCCCGGGTCGGAGGCTTCGGTCGTGTGGGCACACGCGGTGATGCGAGGCCCCTCGTTGCCGACGGAGGTGGAGAGGTGCGAGCAGAGAGACGCGAGGAAGAAGTGTGCGGGCGGGTGCAGGCCACGGGTGGTTCGGCGGGCGGAAGACCGGGACCCTGGCGCTCAGGGGTAGTGCGTGGATTGGGCGTTTTTAGGCAGCCCTCGTCGAGGGGGACACTTGCCTGAGGTGACAGAATTAACATACGTCAGAGCCAGATTTTAACCCCGGTGTGGGTAGTTACAGAGCCTGCGGACTGCGGTCGCGGGGACTCCCTGTAGTTGCTTAATAATTGTGCGATTTTCAGCCTCCTCCTGCGTCAGTTTCCTGGTTTGCGAAATGGACTTAAATCGTATTTCACGTAGTTGACCTGAGGATATATGAAGTGTTCAGTCCAACGTCTGCCAAATGGTAGGGATTCCCAAAGTGATAGCTCTGTGATCTTCGTGTTATTACTGCTCACATGATACTCTTTGAAGCGTTCTCTCTGCGTTCCCTTCTCCACTGAGTGCCTTGACTATGAGGACTTTGTTCCTTTGCTCCAGGGAGTGCGAAGTTGACATGGTATAAGGATGGAAGGATTAGGCCTTGGAACCAGTTAGACCTCAGTTGGAATCCACACCGCTCCTTTGATTTGCTGCGTGGCCTCGTGCAGGTTGTTTGCGTGGCGGTCTTGTCCATGAACACAATGATTTGGAGAAAGCTGTGGGCGGTGAGGTAGACCCTTCCAATCGGAGTTACGTCCAAGTAATCTAATCAGGCCGTGGACAAAGGCCATTCAATTGTAAACACAAAAGGGCCTGCATTCGGGAAGGATTATAAAATTATAAAATCTCTGGTCGTCTCTCAAATATACTAATTAATCTGATGGCACAGTTGGAGTCAGGCAGACAGAAAGTATTGGATTGAGTGCTCCTAAACCCAACAAAATTACTGGAAGTAACTCAAAGAATGCATCCACTTTTCCTTGTAGCAATATTATGTAAAAAGCATCTTATTACATGCAGCCCATAATTACTATAACGTCTTCAAGGGGGATTATATCTTCTGATAAATATGACTAATCTTTATGGCACAACATTCAGAAGAGGGTTTTAAAGAACCAGGGACACACTAATAATTTCCCCCTTTGCTTCTCAGATAATGCTCTTGAAAAAAATAAGGAATTTGACGCTTCAGCTTCTCTGTTCCTTAGTTTCCCTTGCCGAGATCCTCAGTGACCTGCTGCTTTCTAAAGCTAATGTTTTCTCATCTGCATCCAACCGGTTAGCTGCATTAATTCTATCTGCACCCTTAATTCCTTTTTGCCGTGTAAGATAATAGATGCACAGTTTCCAGCGATTAGAATGTGGATCTCTTTGGGCGTGGTGGGGGATCCTCCTCCCTACCACAAGAATATTTTTATTGTTTTGGAGCAGTCTTATCTAACTACCATAGAAAAAAAGGTAGAACTATCTCACAATTAACAATCAACATTATTGTCATAATCTTCTATTAAAAATGGAGACATCTTAAATATGTTTGAAAAGCAAATGATAAGCTTTTACATATACATCAACTCCCCGAAAGAGTTAAATAATGATACAAAACTATCCACAAGTTACCACTGAACACTTAAATTCTTTTCAAACTTAATATCCATGGAAATACGAGTCAGTGGGAATTTAAATAGTATTTTCTATGTGTTGGATTGTCAACGATGAAAACATTCGATTGAAAACATGTATAATTAGTGAAATGAGTAGTGAAAATGTCAACGAACATGCACATTCATTGTCGGTGTTAATAAATTTGAGGTGAATTGGATAAAGTTATGAAAATTTAAAATGGGTATCCCTTTCGACCTAACATTGCCACTTCTGCAAAGTAAATATTCAGATGTTCTTTACAATGTTATTTGTAATTTTGAAGAAACAAAAAAGGGCGTAGTTTATTTATCTAAAAGAAAGCTGTGGCATTTATTTATTTATATCTGTGTGTTGGGATGATATCCACCACTTTAAAAATGCACAGGTAGAGGACTTCTGGTTCTGACCAAGACGGAGTGTGAGCGTCCGCTAGTACTCCCTCTTAACAACTAAAATCCCTGGACGTAATACAACAAACAAATACACAAAGACTCTAAGCAGGGGAAAAGAAGGTAACAGACTGCCTAGGAACCTCCTAAAACTCGGTTAAGAAATGAGATGACATAGTCTCCTGGTTTTGGGATAGTGGGTATTCCCCTCATTTCTTATTGCATACAGATCTTTTGGCAAATAGCAAAGTGTATTTGAAAAAAAAAAAAGCAACAGAAAACAAAGTCCTTGGGGCGCCTGGGTGGCTCAGTCGGTTGAGTGTCTAACTCTTGATTTTGGCTCAGGTCATGATCTCAGGGTCAAGGCCCATGTTGGGCTTCCCTAAATGTGGTACCTGCTTGAGATTAATATTTTCTCTCTCTCTGGCTCTCTGTCTGTCTCTGTCTCTCTCTCTCTCTCTCAGCAACAACAACAAAAAGGAGTCCTTCATGGCAAAGTCAGACCATCCTAGGCCTCTTGAGAGTTACTCCTTACTTTTTGGAACTAATGCCCTGTGGGCAGGATGACTGAAAACCCGAGGAGAGTCCCTGGGGAGTCCTGTGCTTCTGAAGAAACACTCTTATTATGAAAGCTGTGTCTAAGCAGGTGAGAAACATAATCATTCTTATTAACAAGTCTAATTCTACTTGAAAGGCACTGACATAGAGGTTATTGGGACCCTTGGCTCACACAGCAGTTTCTGAAGAAATCCTTTTGAAAAGCAGTGGAATTTAAATTGCTCAGAACATGATGACAAGAAAGGAGTATGGGGACTTTGGAAAAGAAGAATGTGTGAAACAGATTATAGTCTTCTCAAGCAGGGCCTTACAGGGCAAGGAAGAGGAGAGGTGGGGTGGTCACAGTGGAATCCATCTTTCTGCATCATTTTATTCATTTGTATCATCTGCTCCGTCTTTGGAAATGACCCGCGAATAATTCACTTTGGAATGACCCAATAAAGCTACTTTCCAGTTTTGCGGGATTTCTACTTCAGTTTTTGAAATACTGAAAGTAGATCGAATTCCCTTATCAATTCCTTTACAAAACCAGTTTTCTCCAAAACATCATGTCCTTGTCCTGCCCTCCCTTCCTCAGCTCTTCCCACTCTTTGTCCATTTCCCTGTGGGTCCTTCCTGTGTAGCAGTAGCAATACTGCTGCTTTACCGAGGAGCAGGTGTCGCGTCCGCGCCCCGGATCCAGTGTTGGTGATTTCTGTGATGCAGTCTGCCGTGTCTGGGCTTGTCAGCAGCAGCGGCCACGTCCGCCCTGGACCAGATGGAGCTAGGTTCGTTCCGACTTCATAGCTACTGTGGTTGGCAGCTTAGATCACTTAGAATCCATTTCACACTTGAAAGCAATAACCTAGACTGATACAAACATTTATAAAGCATCTGCTAGCCGACAGGATCGGGCGCCGCAGAAAAGACGAAGACACAGCCCTTTCCCTGAAAGAATTCACAGTGGAGTCGGGGAAAACTGACAACTCAGTAACCACAGGGCTTCCACAATCAATGGCGATAGACCAGTAATTTGGAGAAAACCAGAAAATCTAAGTAGGTTTTACAATAGAAAATCTACTTGAAGCCATAAAAGATGTAACAAGATAGAGAATAATTATCAGGCTGAGAATGAGAGAAGAAAGGAACCTAGAGAGCTGAGTGGGGAATTTGGTGGTGTTTTTCCCTGGGAGTATTTCTGCCATAGGCTGAATGTTTGTATCTCCCCCCAAATTCACGTTGAAACCTAATCCTCATGTGACCATGGTCTTTGGAGGTCGGGCCTTCGGGAGGTGATTAGGTCACGAGGGTGGAGCCCTCATGAATGGGATCAGTGCCCTTATAACAGCCCCACAGAGCTCTGTCACCCTTCTTGCCATGGGAGAGTCCCGCCAGAAGACTCTGAACGAGCAGACCCTGAATCTCTGGGCACCTTGCTCTTGGACTTCAGCCTCCAGAACTGTGAGAAAAAAATGTCTGTTGTGTCTAAGCCACTCAGGGTATGGTATTCTGTTATAGCAGCTTGAATGGACTAAGTTTCTAATTTTAGAAGTGGTAGCTGAGATGCTAAGAGATTACTACATTGTTGCAGTTGTAAGAATAAGAAAGTTGAAGTCCAGGACCCACCCAAAGGGGTACCTAATAAACTATCATGGCTTTGGATTGGACGCCTGGAGACCTTCGCTGACTGACACTTAGAGATCCTCAGTCCAGAATCCATTCACCTTGAAAATAGGTTGGCAGTTCCTTAAAATGTTAAATGTAGAGTTGCCGTATGTCCTAGAAATTCATAAACCCAAGAGAAATTAAAACATATCCTTAGAGAAACTTGTACACAGATATTCCTAGTAGCATTATAATCCCCAACAGTGGAAATCATCCAAATGTCCATCAGCTGATGAATGGATGGATAAACAAGAGTGGTCTATCCATACAATGGAATGTTATCCAGCAATAAGAAAGAATGAAGTGCTGATATATGCTACACCATGGAAGAACCAACCTTGAAAACATCATGCTAAATGAAAGAATTCAGTCACAAAATGCCACATATTGCATGATTCTTTTTGTATTGAATGTCTAGAAGATGCAAAGCTGTGGAGACCAGAAGTAGACGAGTGGTCACTCAAATTGGGCAGGGAACGGGGAATGAATACTAATTGGTATAAGGTTTCTTTTCAGAGTGATGAGAATGTTCTAAATTTAGATTGTGGTAAAGGTTACAGAACTCTATGAATATACTAAAAACTCTAGAATTAATACACTTCAAGCAGGTGAATTTTATGGTGTGTGAATTATGTCTCAGAAATACTGTTTTTAAAAAAACCATTATTGGGGCGCCTGGGGTGACTTAGTCGGTTAAGCATCTGACTTCAGCTCAGGTAATGATCTCACAGTTTGTGGGTTTGAGCCCCGGGTCGGGTTTTGTATGGACAGCTGTTATAGACAGCTCAGAACCTGGAGCCTACTTTGGATTCTATGTCTCCCTCTCTCTCTGCCCCTCTGCTACCTCTGTCTCTTTCTCTCTCTCTCAAAAATAATAAATAAACATTAAAAAAATAAAAATAAAGGAAAAAAACATTACCTCAGGTGCCTGAGTGGCTCATCAGTTAAGCATCCCACTCTACGCTGACAGCACGGAGCCTGCTGGGATTCCCTGTCCCCCTCTTTCTCTGCCTCTTGTTCATGCTCTCTCTTTCAAAAATAAATAAACTTAAAAAAAAAAAAAAACACCACACATTATCTCAGTCCCTGAATTTGGATCAAGGTGTTTTGGATTGCTGTTGCCTCTAGGCACTAGCAGAAAAAAAAAAAAGCAGCGAAATTCTTTCTAAAGAGTGAAAACACTGTTAGGTCACAGATTAATTCTAATTTTGCAAATGTAATGTTAGATAAAATTTTTAAAAAAAGTAGTCACATAAAGAGACATGGTAACATAAACAGGAACCAGCAGAATGAACAAATATTAGATTCATGAGGACTCTAGCTATTGAAGTTACCAGCCAGAGACTTAGAAAACTGTGCTTAATAGATTTAAGATGATAAAAGAGAAGATTTTTAACTTTGGCAGAGAACTGGAAACCATGAAAGACATAGTAAATTTGAAAAAGATCCAAAATATATTGTAATATGAAAAATAATAACAAATACTTAAAACTCAGTTGGTAAAAGAATATGAAACAAAGCACGGCTGAACAGAGAATTACCGAACTGAAAGAATGTTCTGAAAGACATATCCAAAATAAAACACGGAGACCCAAAATGATGAAAAATAGTGATGAGAAAGTGAAATACAAAGAGGTTACCATGCGAAGATCTAATCTACATATAACTGTTAAAAGTGAGTGGGAGACACGCTGGTCCTTGTCTCTAGGAGTGGAAGAATGAATCTTGCAGACAACAGCAAAGTGATAGAGTTTATTGAGGGAAAGTATAAAGCTCTCGAGAGTGAAAGAGGTCCGACTGGGTAGCCGCCAAGGATTTTTGTCCTGACCTTATCAGAAAGTTTGTGAGTCTCCACTCATGGCGTCCCCACTTGCAGCTGCAGTCTGCCTCCCTGAGGCTCCCTCATCTCTCTCTGCCTAATGTTAACCCTTGCCCTCTTCATAATCGAAGTTCTGGAAAGCAAGTCCAAAATGAATGGGGCAGAAGCTACGTTTGAACAGACTAATGGTTAAGAATTTGCCAAATCTCATGAAAGATATCAAGCTGCAAATCCAAGAGCTGTTACAAACTATATAGAATGGTAATGGCAATAATAGTAACAAGTGCACATCAGAAAAAATTTGCTGAAAACTAATGATATGGAAATAATTATAAAAACAGTGAGAGGGAATATCTTTAGGTTTTCTGGCTACTAATAGTACTAAAAATGGAGGGGAGAATTTTTATTCTGGTGCAAAATTATCTGTAAAAAACCTGCAACAAATGTCAGGCTTAATGGCGAAATGTCGCAGTCATTCCCTTTGAGATTAGATCAAGGATTCCCACAGTATCCCTACCACTTGTATTCAACAACGTACTGGAAGTCCTAGCCAATCCAGTAAAGGAAGAAAATGGAAATAATTGGTGAAAGATCAGAAAATTTTAAATGTCATTATTCTAATGTGATTAAAAAATCCAAAGGGCTCTACAGATGAGTTTTTAGAATTAAGGAGTTTAACAAGTTTGGGATTCAAGATCAAGAGACAAAAATCAATTGTATTTCTCTAAACCAGGGTAAAAAAAAAATGAGTTACCTGGTATTTTAGAAACAATACCATATATGTTAGCATAAAATACCCCGTAATTTGCATCAAATAGAAGGTATTCAAGAACTCTTCACAGAAAAATAGAAAATATTGTTGAGGTTAGAAAGTGACCTAAAATAAGTATATGATATACCTACCATTTCATGGATTATAGGATTCAAAATCATACAGATATCTCAATCCAGCATGATCTATAAATTTAATGCATTCTGGTCACAATTCCAGCAACTATTTTGTGAAATTTGAGAAGATGATTCTAAAGTTTATGTTGGAAATTCAAAGGGCTGAGATTTGCCCAAGACAGTAATTAAGGTATATGTGCAAGGATAGGCAAATAGCCAAGGTCAAAAAATAATACAGATTACAGGCGAAATACATATCAATACCCGACTTATGAAAGCAATTAAAAACACAGAGCTCAAGGTAAAGGAAGAGCTTTTAGGCATATAGTGCTAGGACAAAGAAATACGCACATGCCAATAAATAAGGAATCTTGATTCCTATCCTATACCACATGAAATCAGTATTTCATTAGCTATACATCTCCATGTAAGAGATTATTTAAATTTTAGGTAATATTAGATAATATATTAGTTAAGAGAAGAAAAATAATTTTTTAAGTGTATTTATTTTTGAGAGAGAGTGAGCGCATAAGCTAGGAGGGGGCAAGAGGCAGAGAGAAAGAATCCCAAGCAGACTCCGCACTGTCCACACAGAGCCCTATGTGGGGCTCGAACCCACAAACCTGAGAGATTGAGACCTGAACTGAAATCAAGAGTCAGACGCTTAACTGGCTGAGCCACCTAGGTGCCCCCAGAAAAATAATTATTAAGTAGCATATAAAGTAATTGACTATAAAGGAAAACATTGATAAGTTGGATTATATCAAAATGAAGAACTTAGTTCGTCAAAAGATAACTTTAAGAAAGAGAAAAGACAAACTTTAAACTGGGAGGAGGTATTCGCTATACATAAAGTCAGTAAAGGGCTCATGTCCAGAATATAAAATGAACTTCTTATGAATCAAAAGTAAAAGGACAAAGCTTTCACAAAGGAAGATATCCAAATCGCCAACACAAATGTGAAAAGGGCTCAGCCTCATTAATCAGAGAAAGAGATGCAAATTAAAACTCCAGTGAGATACCACTACACGTCTAGCAGAGTGGCTATGGCTAAAATATTTTTTAAAAGAAGAGAATAGTAGGAATTGGCAAGGGTGTGGAATAACTAGAAATCTCACACACTGCAGGTGGGGCATAAATTGGCGCAATTAATTTGGAAACAGAAATGTGTGCCTACGCGTCAAGATACACGCGTGAGATTGTTCATAGCCACATACTTCGTAGCAGTAAAAACTAACATCAACCAAAAAATCTATTATCAGTACAATGAAAAACACATGAGGAGGGGTGAGGATGCTAACCGAGGCAGATAGAGACAGAGCAGAACTTGAAACTAACCAGATAGGGTGACAGGCTAGAAGTGGCATTGAGGAAGAGGGCGAAACTTCAGTGAGTGAAGTTCCAGGATTTCTGAGTTGTGCTGGTCACCAGTATGGAGGAACTAGAAGCCAGAACAGGTTGATTTCATTTTGCTGGCTTAACAAATATTACTGAGCGCCATTTATATCCTAGGCTCTCTGCTAGGATCTGGAACTAAACCGTGAGGAAGAGTGCACAGTCAGCTGAGTCTTCATTTGAGCTTTACAATAGCCTTTTGCATCCAGACAGTCATTTACATTTGACAGATGGGCTTTTGTGACTCTGCAGTGTCCTTACAGTTAATAGTGAATCTGGGACTCAAGCCTTTTGCCTCAGCGCTTTTTCTTCAGCCAAATGAGATGAGGCTGTGGATGGGAACACTGTGTGAGGCCCCAGAGGTACTTACAACAACCAGAGACTCACAGTTCATGAACAAGCTTCTGTTCACTGTAGCCAAGCCAGGGTTACAGGGTGACCAGCCAGCTCTCCTGTTTCACGGGCGTCTGTAGCAACCATCGACTTCTCTTACTGCTCCTCCTGGCCTGCTTCATTCAAGCCTTCATTCAAGTGTTTTCCATCTATTATTTGGATGGCACTGAGCAAATTATCAGAAACACACACACACACCCAGACACATTGTATGCCCTCAGGGAACTCTCAAAACTCAGTCTTGTGGATAAAGGCAGATCTATAAGCCAGTCAGTGAAATGGAGGGTTTGGGGGCTTTGAGAGCCGTAAGGGCATGACATAGGAAGCACAGAGGAGGAAATGATCAGTTCTGGGAATTTAACCTTGAAAAGGGGTAGTGTTATTTTCAGGACAATTCAGCAGATATTCAGGAAAGATAACAGGTCTAACTAAGCTACAGAGCCACAACAGTCTGTTGTGTTAGAGGAAACTTTCCGAGATATTGCTATTTGCATGTTTGTATTAGTAAGCAGCTGATTATGTTGAAATATAAGGCAAAATCTGTATCTGTTCTTAAGGTGGCAGTATGAAGAGGATAGAAGACAAAATGTATATGCTTCAAAGGAGGCTCGGTAAAAACCAGAGCAAAACCAAAACTCATACAGGTTTTATCTTGGAATGGCTTCGTACGTGGAAGTCAAGGGAAGAAAATGTTTCCAGAAGAGAGCATCCGCCTGTGCCAGATGCTTGAGACTTTATGTGAGAAGAGAATAGAGAACCGATTATTGAGTTTGGCCATGTGCAGGTCATCAGGGTTTACGAAAGTCATTTCAGAGGAGGAGTAGAGATAAGGCTGAATTGGAGTGGATCGAAGGGAGAAAGGGAAGTAAGGAAGTGAAAACAGCTAAGGTGGAAAACTTCTGAGAAGTATTTTGCAGTGAAGGGAGGTAGAGAATGGAGTGGTAACTAGAGTGGGACTAAGTTGGTTAAGGTCATAAACCTTTTTCACATTGGCAATGGAAACTCTCCAAGATTTCAGAATCAGAAAATTCATTGAACGCGTGGGGTGAAAGGGGCAGTAATAACTCGGAGAAGGTGAAGTTGAGAGACCACCGACAGATAGTCCAGGAATAAGGGGATAAAGATTCTGAACCTGGGTGGTGGCCACCAGGATGGAAATGAACAAACAGAAATGAAAGCTGTCTTAGAAGAAAAGTGGTCCTTGCTGAAAGATTTTCAGCAAAATACCCAAGTGGTTTACTTAGAGACAAAAGTATGGACCTGAAAGGAATCTAAAAGGAAACTAACACCCAAGAAAGGAGTTAAGGCGTATGTCTTACATGGAGATAAATTCTAATGTACACACATATATTTCTGTATTTATGCACTCATAGCATAAAATGTACCTGAGGACACCCTGGTTAGGGGTCCCGGGTAGAGATCATCTGAGCAGTTTGCTCACTTTGCTTTTTGCTCTTCAACAGCCCCGTCTGGTAAATGGTAGGACCTGAGGCTTTCCTCATTCGTGTCCCTTGGGTGTTCCCAAAAGGGCAGGGCCATGGTACACATTATCAGAACTTGCCCTCTGTTCTGGAGGACACTAGTTTAGACTGCTGGGCTCATGGGGCCTTTGCTCTGCACTTCTGTTCTGTGGTCATCTTGAGTCTGTCAGCTCTTACCCTCTCCTCTGCACATCTGTGGTCCTCAGTCGGCCAGCTCTCCCAACATTCCTGTTGTGGGGGAGCTGGCTCGTTATCCTCCAACTCTGGATTTGGGTACCTGCTGTCCATATTGCTGCCACCCAGAGCCAGTTTTGTCTCCTGTCTACTGCTAAGACCTTGGGCAAATTACTTAACTTCTCTGTGCTTTTGATGTTTCTCTACAAAATGGTAAAAATATTACTGCTTTCCTTATAGGTTTGCCTTGAGTATTATTAAATAAGTTAATTACTATAAAACACTTAAATATATTAGTGTGTAGAGAGAGCTTAGGATGCCATTTGCACGTAAGTATTTTTACAATATTATAATTGTGTTCACCTCATACTGTAGATCAAACCAGATGTTTGGCTCTTCTTTCTTTCCGCCCAACAGAGACCTACTCAAAAGGTTTGTGGGTTGTGTGGGTGCGTAGAACGCCGTACTGAAGATTGGGGAAATGGGATTTGCATTTCATTTGTGCCAACAACTTACAATTTCAGAGTATATATAGTTCTGTTCCTCAAAGTTTCTCAGACATTTCCTGTTTAAACTTAACTCTCATCGTGTTCTCTGCCCATCCCGCATTTTTCGTCTTCATGAATGCAGAGAAATGTAGCTACTGTTCCTTCACCTTTAGCTCTGCTGACCTGTGCTCTCAGGGTCTTATTGTTCCCTCCCAACCTGTTTATTAAGAATTTTCTTAAGCATGTATATTTCCTTCTGGGGGCATTTATCATGCGGTAGATACAGTTTCTAATGGTCCTCATGTATTCTTTAATATTGAAGTATGTTGAAGGCAATCTGATGAATTATTTTATCATTCGAGCCCATCAATCTGGCTATAGGTTTTCTGTTAATCCACATTTTCACACCTTAGGCTACAAAAGAAATACAAGAAACTGTGAGCCCCTAAACATCATAGGTTAAATCTTTTTCATCTTTGTGTCTGCAGCAGTACCCAGCAGGTGTCTCAAAAATTGATGAACACTTATAATTCATTGTCTGTATCTTTTCAGTAGGAAGGAAATACTTTACTTGAGGAGAAGGCTTCAAGCTTGGGACTCGTTTGCAATCAGTGGGTTAAGAGTTGCAGAATTTCTCCTCTACCATGGTGGGAAAGCGAATGATTCAGGGCTCAGCTCAGGTACCGGAAACACCCATCAGCATAAACTGATATTTATACTACTGCATAATCATGAGAGCTTCTAAACATCATGAGCAATTCTTATTCTTTTCACTCCATAAGACTTGATATCTAAGTTTATGTTACTATAATAATTCCTCTTGATATTGCGTTTCCTCTGTGGAATAGTAAAGAATTTAAATTTTCTACCAGGTTTGTTTGACCCTAGTTATTCCTCTAGTGGGATATTCCTGGGAGAAGAATGGGAGAAGTGGTGTCTGAAAGGGAGAGGTAATATTCCCTCCTCTGCAGAGCTATTACTTCCAAAATGGAATTGTCCCA